>BSBM01001365.1:4567500-6040000 GCA_027924585.1 Larix kaempferi
CTAACGAAAGTGTTGACCTCGGACGTGTTCGACAAGACGGTGGAAGAATCAAATCCAGATGTGACAATCCTTTTGACCTCGACAACTTGAGTAGCCTCAACTATTGTTGACAAGGAGGAACAAGAACACCTGTTCCATACATGGATATGGGTCCTGAGCAACCCATTACATCTGATTGTGGACAAAAACAACCAAAAGAACTTCATTTTTGAAGAACTTGTGAAGAAACTAGGTCTTGTTACCACTCCGCATCCTCATCCTTACAACATCGGTTGGATGAAGGATGGATAAGAACTATGGAAAACTGGACAATGCAAGCTTGCTTACTTCATAAATCCTTTTGAAGATGAAGTACTCTGCGACGTGGCACCACTATCCGTAGCCAATGCCCTATTTGGGAAACCTTACCTCTAGGATAGACATGGAAGTTATCAGTCACGACCTTAGAAGGTGATTATCAGAATTTGAAATCGATGGTTCAGCATACCAGAGCATGAACCTACACCAACAGTTGCACTAATATCTGTCAAACAGACAAAGAAGCTCATCAATCATGCTCAGAAGTTCGCATTAATCATGATCAAGCTGCAACATTTTAAGAAGACTGCAGCAACAAGTTGAGTCACCAACCAATGCAGTTCTCGACAGAAGCAGCAAGTCGATCATATTCTCGATGAGTACCAGAACATTTTTCAAGCTCCAGATGGAGTACCGCAACATTTCCAGGTAAAACACTCCATTGAACTTGTTCCTGGTTCTTCTTTGCCTAACGCATCTGTTTACAGAAGATCCATTCTCGAAAATGAAGAGATTCATAGACATATCCAAGAATTAATCGACAAAGGTCATATCCGACCCAGCTCCTCACCTTGTGGAAGTCTAGTCGTCCTAGTTCCAAAGAAATACGGGACTTGGCGCATGTGCATTGACTAAAGAGCTCTCAACAAAATATTGGTGAAGAATCGGTACCCTCTGCCAGGGATAGACGAACTCATCGACTGTTTGAAAGGTGCTAGATTCTTTACTAAGTTCGACCTCAAGTCGGGATACCATTAGATTCCAATCGAGCTCTCATATGTGTGGAAAACTGCTTTCAAGACCAAGGAAGGATTGTTTGAATGGTTAGTCATGCCTTTCGGCTTAACCAACGCTCCTGCGACCTTCATGCGACATATGGATAACCTTCTCCAACCTTTCATCGGCAAATGGGTTATTTTCTATCTTCACGACATATTGATTTTTAGTCGATCATGGGAAGAACATGTCAGACATCTTCGACAAGTCCTCGACACTCTCTAGCAACATCGACTCTACCTGAACATGGACAAGTGCTCTTTTGCGATGACCAGCATCAAATATTTGGGGTATGTAATTGACTCTGCAGGAATTCACGTTGATCCAGACAAAGTACAGATCCTCAAAGATTGGCCCATTCCTAGAAGCATTCAAGAACTAAGAATTTTCCTTGGTTTGGCGAATTTCTATCGACGATTCATACTCAACTTTAGTCACATAGCCTGGCCCTTGAATCAGTCGACGAAGGGAAATGAGAAAACTATCTTTCAATGGACAAAAACACATCAAGCATCTTTTGAACAGCTCAAACACAGGCTCTGCACTACACCAGTACTTATGTTCCCTGATTTGCATCAACCCTTTGAGATTGAAATATACGCATCGGACTATGCCTTGGGAGCAGTGATCACTCAATCTGGTCACCCAGTCGCTTTTCATTCCGAGACTTTTAACAACATAGTTATAATATACTCAATGTACAAAAAATAACTGTACGCCATTGTGCAAGCTCTCAAGCAATGGAGGCATTACATCCTTAGCAAGGAAATGATCATTCTCACTGATCATAAGCCTCTACAGTTTGCTCCGACACAATCAAAGTTGAATACAAACCGACAACTCAAGTGGATTAATTACCTACAACAATTCCAGTTGGTGATTAAGTATCGAAAAGGAAAGGCTAATGCCGCCTCAAATTACCTCAATCGACCACCCATTACTCTCCTTCTGACAATGATGAGTATGTAGGGATACGACAAGACCACTTGGAAATAGTTGTATGAAGACAACAATGACTTCTCAATAGTCTACCTGCAGTTACAGAATAACAAGTCGTCGACCTCAGACTCTGACTACTTCCTAAAAAATACCTT
This sequence comes from Larix kaempferi, assembly GCA_027924585.1. Classification (NCBI taxonomy): domain Eukaryota; kingdom Viridiplantae; phylum Streptophyta; class Pinopsida; order Pinales; family Pinaceae; genus Larix; species Larix kaempferi. The sequence goes on from BSBM01001365.1 coordinate 4,569,669, forward strand.
GCTATACAAGCTTGGACAGCTTTGTGTACCGACTGGTGAGCAACGACAACAACTTATTTGGGATGCGCATTACAACAAGACTGCAGGAAATTTTGGAGTAGCAAAGACACTTGTTATTCTGCAAAAGTATTTCTTCTAGCCTACACTTAAATATGATGTCAACAAGTACATTCGATCATGCATGGTTTGTGCCATTGCTAAGCCACCTAATAAACAACAGGGGTTGTACACACCTCTTCCAGTTTCTAGTCGACCATGGGAATCTATTTCTATGGACTACTTGACAGGTTATCCTACTACCAGACATCAGCATGATGCGATATTAGTAGTAGTCGACTGATTTTTCAAGATGGCCATACTCATACCATGTAAGAAGACCACGATAGAGAAACAAACCGCTGATCTCTTCTTTACACATGTTTGGAAACACTTGTGTTTACCAACATCTTTCATCAGCATCTTTTGGAAGACCCTCTGCAAACAACTGGACAGACGACTCTCATTGTCGATAGCTTTCCATCCTTAGACCAATGTATAGATGGAAGTAGTGAATCGCTTGGTAGTACAACTGCTTTGCATGTACAATCACCATCATCGACGCACATGGGATGATAGTCTTCCATACATACAACACAGCTATAATCATGCTCAACAAAGCTCTACAGGAAAGATTCCATTTGAGATATGTTACAGATTTCAACCCTTAGCGCCTATCGACTTGATCAGCTCCTCGACACAACCGAACTCTGACTCATATCACAGCCAGCGAGAAGTTGACAAAGCAGTCAAGTTTCAAGAACAAATTTGTGACATTTAGCGACAAGCATAGGATATGTTGTACAGAGCAAACGAGAAATTTAAGGCCCGACACGACAAGCATCATATTCCTCATACTTTCCAAATTGGGGATAAGGTCTGACTACATCTTAAGAAGGAGCACTTCACTGGTCCTTTCAAGAAGCACAAGCCTTTTCGATATGGTCCATACAACATTCTCCGACAGATTGGCGAAAACTCTTTCTAGCTCGACATCTGTGCTTGCCTGGGTCTGCATCCATTCTTTAATGTGGATCTACTTCGACCATACCATGCACCTTTTTTGGAACAAAATGACTTCTCCATAGCAGCACTCGAAGACATCAATCTAGATGTTCAAGAGCCTCTTCCTTGCGACACCATTGTGGGATGACGGGTACGCCTTACAAGGATGAACACAATTCCCTTGTTTTAGGTTTCCAAAGTTGGCCAGATCCCATCTCAAGGAAAGTGGTACTTTGCTACTGAAGTGACTGACAAATTTCCTCACCTTCACGAGCAAACAATGGGGTCCATTGTTTCTTAAGGAAGGAGGTCTAATCCATATCGTAGTTGGAATTTGTTGTTGGGTGTTGAGTTCGACACACTTTGACCAGTCATCATTGTTGATACAACTTCGACAAGTTTCGATGCGACATGACTTCGACAACTTCAGTACTTCAACAAATTTTCAATTTTGACACAACTTCAACAAGTCTCGACTTCGACATACTGCGACATGTTCCACACCTTTGACATGTTCTACAATATTGTAGTTCGCGACATCAACAAGCAGTGTCGACATGCGACTAGCAACTATTGAACTTCAACAAACTGTTTCTCTGTCTTCCTGTCGACTGTAATGGTTGAACAGTTGAACCGTTCTAACTTCTTCTTTATAACTGAACGTAATGGGCAGGAACCCAAGCATCTCATAATTCTATATAAGAATGTATAACATTGTAACATACATCAGTTTTTGATCTGTTTGCAAGTAATAGAAGAACAGTTCGCATTCCTACATATTGTCTATGCATATTTGTGTTTATCTATGTTGCATAATCCTGCTTTTTCTATTTTTGTTTATTAAGATTTTGCCATAACAAAAATGACTCATTCAGTCGAACTGTTGTCCCCCTAGTGCTTCCTAGACATGACCGAAATCATGTAGTTAGATAACACGTTCACATTATGAAATTCTAAAAGCGCGGCAATATTTTTTGAATTTAAACAGAACGCGCTCGTGTTTGTTAGAGCCTAAACCAAGCCGACTCACTTGCTCGCATGTCAACCATAATCCTATGTGTATATGGTTTGGAGTTTGTTTCGGTAATACCAAACCTGTGTTATGGTAATGATAAACCAAAACTAATTGGGTATATTTCTTCTAGTTTCTGGAGAAGCATGTGCTTAGCCACTCGTTACAGTATGCTACACACAGTCATTTTTGACGAAATCTTAAACACAAATAGAATTTTTTCTGCAGATTCCAAATTTGTAACTTTTATTTAAAAATATTAATTTTTCCTATTTTCTTTCAATTTCTTTTGTGTCCTACCTCCTTAACTCATGAAACACACTGTTAGTGTTTCTTCCATAACTTTTTCAATTCTTGATCATTTCAAAAAAAATTGTATGGTGCACAAGTAGACACTAAACTCCACGTTCTATCAAAACCCTATTTCATGTTTTTTTCATCAAGACCTTCAAAGGCTGCACCCACAAAAGATGTACTATTTTCGAGGTTTGATCACTTAGACAATTATAAAAAAATTATAAAATTACTAATTTAATTTTTGAAAAATAATGACGCACTAGTGCTATATGTTCTCTACATGCATGCCGATTTTTGTAGCTTGATTCCATCATTTAGGCCCTCAAAGGATGCACCCACAAAAATATATACCTTATCATTTTCCTGAAAAATAAAAAAGTGTCTGTTAGGAAAAATGAAACTTGACATGGCTATGCAAATTTTCAATACATAAAGTTATATATTTGGAAACGTGATTCAATTTCCTACATTTCTTTTTTTACGTAAGTAAGTAAGATGGGGGGTGAGGTTTAGGGGAGAGAGAGAGAGAGAGAGATATGGTGGGTGGTAGGTTGTAGGGGGTGAGTTTAAGGGGAGAGAGAGAGTGAGAAAGAAAGGTTTATGGGCAAGGGGAGTATGAGAGAGAGAGGGGGGTGGAGGGTGTTGTGTTGGGTAGGGAGAGTAGGAGGGAGGTTAAGGAGATAGATTGTATGTTACAAATAGTGATTGAGGGAAAGAGAGGCACAATATTAGGGAATTGGGGGATACAAAGAGGTGTGGGTGTTAGGTGTATGTAGAGGAGTAGGGGAGAGAGAGAGTTACAATTTCCTACATTTCATTTTTTGCGTAAGTAAGTAAGATGGGGGGTGGTAAGATGTAGGGGGTGAGGTTTAGGAGAGAGAGAGATAGAGATATGGTGGGTCGTAAGTTGTAGGGGGTGAGTTTTAGGGGAGAGAGAGAGTGAGAGAGAAAGGTTTATGGGTAGGGGGAGTATGAGAGAGAGAAGGGGGTGGAGGGTGTTGTGTTGGGTAGGGAGAGTAGGAGGGGGGTTAGGGAGAGAGATTGTATGTTACAAATAGTGATTGAGGGAAAGAGAGGCATAGTGTTAGGGAATTGGGGGAGACAAATAGGTGTGGGTGTTAGGTGTATGTAGAGGATTAGGGGAGAGAGAGAGTTACAGAGAGAGATAGGAGGGTTGTTAATGTTATGGGAGGACAAGGAGGGCGTGTTTAAGAGAGGGAGGAGTGGATAGAGAGGGAGAGGAGGTTGGTATTTGTTAGAGTGAGAGATGTGGTTGGTAATGGTTAGGGAGAGGTCGGAAGTTGATGGTAAAGCAAGGAGAAGGGGGATGAGAGCGAGAGAGAGAGAGAGAGAGAGAGAGAACGGCGGAGTGGATGGTCGAGGGTTGGATCTTTGGAGAGAGAGAGTGAGACTCAGAGAGAGAGGGGTTTTAGGAGGTTCGGGAAGATAGAGATTCATCTAGGTTAAGTGCAGGTGGAGCAGTAGTTTAGAGAAAGCGTTATAGAGGGGTTTAGTAAGGGTTAGGAGTAAGAGGGGGGAGAGAGATAGAGGATGAGGCAGTATTGAAGGTAGGTGGAGGAGTAGGGTTTGATAGAGTGAGAGAAGGGGTTACTAAGGATTAGGGAAAGTAGGGAAGGGAGGAGGAGAAAGAGGAGGGGGTTAGTGGTAGGGGGAGGAGTATGGGTGAGTGTGTGTGAGAGAGAGTGAGAAAATTAGTGGCGACTAGGAGTAGATGGAGGAGTAGGAGAGAGAGAGAGAGAGAGAGAGAGAGAGAGAGAGAGAGAGAGAGAGGATTAGGGAGAATATGAGTGGGATTAGGGAGAAAGAGGAGGGTTTAGGGGTACTAAGAGTGTGTGTGTGAGAGAGGCAGGTGTTAGGGGGTCACCAAAGAGAGAAAGAGGTGGGTGTTAGGTGTAGGTGGAGGAGTTACATTTAGAGTGACCGAGAGAGGGGATTAGTAAAGGTTAGGGTGGATAAAGAGAGAGAGGAGGGGGGGGGGAGTAGGATAGTGAGAGAGAAAGAAAGGGGGTTAGTAAGGGTTAGGAAGAGTAGAGGGGGGAGAGAGAGAGAGAGAGAGCGGGGGGGGGGGTAGGAGGGTAGGGATAGGGGACATGGGGGGGGGTGAGAGAGAGTGATAGAGAATGGGGTTTTGTAAGGGGTGTTATGTGTCTAGGAGAGAGGTAGATGGAGGATCAGAGGAGTAAATGGGTGTGTGTGTGTGGTCTATGTATGTTTCTGTTGAGCGAGAGAGGAATAACGGAGAGGGACAGTGGGAGAGTCATTGAGTAGGGGTTAGGTGGTAGAGGTAAGAGAGAGGGAGAGGGGGGGGTTAAATATAGGGGGAGGGTGTGGGTGATTAGAGGTAGGGTGGAGCAGGGGGGTTGGGGGAAAGGGAGAAGCGAGGGTATAGGATGGACGTAGAGAAAAAGAGAGTGGGGCTAAGTGGTCAGAGGAAGGGAATTAGGGGAGAAATATAGAGAGAGGGGGAAAGGGGTATCAAGAGTATAAGAGAGAGAGGTATATGGGGGATGGAGGTTGTATTTATTTGTAGAGAGAGTATGAGAGAGATTAGGAAGAGAGAGTGGATGTTAGGGGTAGTGAGATTGAGAGAGAGGGGGTTTTTAGGGGTTGGGGAAGAGAGAGATTCATCTGGGTTTAAGTGTAGGTGGAGTAGTAGGTTAGAGAAAAAGAAAAAGTTATAGATGGTGTTAGTAAGGCTTAGGAGTAAGAGGGGAGAGAGAGAGAGAGAGAGAGAGAGAGAGAGGACAAAGAGGTGTTGAAGGTAGGTGGAGGAGTAGGGTGTGAGAGAGTGAAATAAGGAGTAACCACTTATACTATGAAACGAGAACTCGACACAGTTCTCGTTTTTCTCTCTCCTAATTTTAGTAGGTATTTTTAGCTCCGTTTCAAAAAGGGGTGATGCCAGTATCACACATTTTCATTTCGAGGCATTTTTTGGGACCTTTGAATTATCTTTATCGTAAAAAAAAATTAGTTTCCATTTTTAGGTACATTTTTAGAAATTTAGCAAAATAGCATACATTTTTAAGCAATTTATAATGAAAAACATATACATTTTGCAATTTTTTCTATAAAATAAGACATTTTTATGGACAAAATAAGACACTTTTATTGACAACATTGTAAAAAATTCCAGACAATATAGACATTTAAAACCATTTTCAATCAATTTTCAGATATGTTTTGTGTAAAAATGATACTATTTCATATTATTTTCTGAAAAGTGTTGATTCACATAAATTCAAGAAAAACTATACAAATTATTTGTAAAAAACATATTTCAAACATTATATATAGAAATTTTATTTCTAAAATTAAGTCTGAAAGTCAAAACATTACTAATATATCTTATCAAAATATTATCAAACTTAGCATTTTTTTCAAAACATGAAACTAATCAACAATATCATGGAGGCCAAATTCATGTCCTCTTCTGCTGCATGTTTCCCCCCTCTAACATTATAATAAAATAAATTAAAAAACAAATTAAACTAACCCCTAACAACATTATAATAAAAAATTTAAAGAAAAATTAAAAACAAATCAAACTAACCCCGTCGATGCCCGGCATCGAGGGGGCCGTGAGGGCCGCCCTTTGGCGCCCAAGCGAGTGACCTCCCTTGCTTGGGCGCCAAAGGGTGGCCCTCACGGCCCCCTCGATGCCGGGCATCGACGGGGGCCCTGAGGGCCGCCCTTTGGTGCCCAAGTGAGCGACCTTTAAACAAAATTTAAAAATACATTAAAAAAAAATACTAAGTATCTATATACTAACCAAATTTACATTATAAAATTTAAAAAAAAAACTATACAAAAACTTAAAAAACAATTAAAACAAAAATTTAAAAACAATAAAAAAATCAAACTATACAAAATTTTAAAATAAATTAAAAAAACAAAAAAATTAAACTATAAAAAATTAAACAAACTTTAAACAAAATTTATAAAAAATTAAACAAACTTTAAAAAAAAATTAAACAAAATTTAAAAAAACATAAACTATACAAAAATTCAACAAAATTAAAAAAAAATAAAACAAAATTTAAAAAATAAAACAAAATAAAAAAAAACTATAAAAAATTAAACAAAATTTAAAAAAAAAAACAAAATTTAAAAAATAAAAAAAAACTATACAAAAATTAAACAGAATTTAAAAAAAAATAAACAAAATTTAAAAAAACTCAAAACAATGCAACGGGCGGCCCTCGAGGCCGGCCCTCGATGCCCGCCCGCCCGGGCGCCAACGGGCGGCCCTCGAGGCCGGCCCTCGATGCCGGGCATCGACGGCCGGCCTCGAGGGCCGCCCGTTGGCGCCCGAGCGGCGGACGTCCGCCCGCTCGGGCGCCAACGGGCGGCCCTCGAGGCCGGCCGTCGATGCCCGGCATCGAGGGCCGCCCGTTGGCGCCCGAGCGGGCTTTAATTTTGGTTTTTTTTTTTAAATTTTGGTTTTTTTTTTAAAAATTTTGGTTTTTTTTTTTAAATTTTGTTTAATTTTTTTATAGTTTTTTTTAATTTTTGTATAGTTTATGTTTTTATAAATTTTATTTAAAGTTTATTTAATTTTTTATAAATTTTATTTTGTTTAATTTTTTATAAATTTTGTGTAAAGTTTGTTTAATTTTGTATAGTTTAGTTTTTTTTTAATTATTTTGTTTTTTAATTTATTTTAAAATTTTGCATAGTTTGATTTTTTTATTGTTTTTAAATTTTTGTTTTAATTGCTTTTAAGTTTTTGTATAGTTTTTTTTTAAATTTTTTATAATGTTAGTTTGGTTAGTATATAGATACATAGTATTTTTTCTTAATGTATTTTTAAATTTTAAATTATAATATTATCTTAGTTTAGTATAGATATATAGTATTTTTTTTTAATGTATTTTTAAAATTTTAATTATAATGTTATTTTAGTTTAGTTTGTTTTTTTTTTTTTTAATTTTTAATTATAACATTAGTTTAAATGTTAGTTTAATTTGTTTTTAATTTTTTTTTTAAAACTCAAAGCTAATATTCGTGGAATAGGGAGCATTCGTGCAAGATGGGAGTGTATTAAACCAAGTCGTAGATCCCGAAGGAATATGACATCTGAAATGATGGGTATAGATGTAGACTCAGATTGTGCACCCATTGATAATAGAGAAGAGTATGGGTCATCTACATCTTCATCAAGTCCTTCATCTGCAGAAAATGTAGATTCTGATGGGGTGTCAGAATCCATGGATGAATTTGAAGAAACAGTGTAGATGCTTTTTATTAGTATGATTTTTGTAATTGAAACTCTAGAGGAGTTTTTGATGATGGGGTGTCAGAATCCATGGATGAATTTGAAGAAGCAGTTTAGATGCTTTTTACTAGTATGATTTTTGTAATTGAAACTCTAGAGGAGTTTTTGAATATTTATATGAACCATTTGTTCTTGTATGGTCTAATATATTATCTCATTATGAATCGCATCATAATTCCTTTGTTTTTATATGGTTATAATGGTGAAATTATTAGAGAAATTTGTTTTTTTGTTTAATATGCAATTTTCCTGAAAGTTGTAATTTATCTCTTCAAGAAAAAAAAAAAATTCCAATTTAAGGTTGATTTTAAAGTTTTGTTAAACAACAATATGGGATGTTTAGGCCATGGCTCTATTTTTTACCCTAAAAAAAAATACGTGTATACTGGCATCAACACTTTTCTATTTGGGGGGTGTTTTTGGTGTTTTTTTTGCAAAAATCATCGTTTTTATGAGTAGAGTTCTCGTTCATAGTATATAGTTCTCGTTTCATAGTATAAGTGGTTGAGTTATTAAGGATTAGGGAGAGTAGGGGAGAGAGGAGGAGGAGGGGTTTAGTGGTAGGGGGGAGGAGTATGGCTGAGTGTGTGAGAGAGAGATTGAGAAAATTAATGGAATCTAGGAGTAGTTGGAGGAGTAGGAGAGAGAGAGAGAGAGAGTGGTTTAGGGAGAATAAAAGTGGGGTTAGGGAGAGAGAGAGAGGAGGGGTTAGTGCTACTAAGAGTTTGTGTGAGAGAGAGGTAGGTGCTAGGGGGTCACCAAAGAGAGAAAGGGGTGGGGGGTTAGGTGTAGGTGGATTTGTTACATTTAGAGTGATTGAGAGAGGGGATTAGTAAGGGTTGGGGGAAAAGAGAGAGAGGAGGGGGAGGAGTAGGATGGTGAGAGAGAAAGAGAGGGGGTTAGTAAAGGTGAGAAAGAGTAGAGGTGAGAGAGAGAGATAGATAGATAGAGATAGATAGATAGATAGAGAGAGAGAGAGAGAGAGAGAGAGAAGTTAGTGGTGGGGGGGTGTAGTGGGTTGTGTGAGAGAGAGTGATAGAGAATGGGGTTTTCTACGGGGAGTTATGTGGCGAGGAGAGATGTAGATGGAGGAGAAAAGTAGTAGATGGGTGTGTGTGTCTATGTGTGTTTGTGTTGAGAGAGAGAGAGTGACTAAGAAAGAGAGAGAGTTAGAGAGAGAAGGAGAGAGATTTAGGGAGTGAGGGTGGGAGGTTGTGGGTGATTAGGGGTAGGAAGAGGAGAGGGTTTGGGGAAGAGAAACATATATATGTTGTAATGGTGAAATGAGGGTAGGGGCTTAAGAAATATTAAGGATGTTGTAGGGAATGGGGGGCATTCAGTGGGGTTAGAGAGAGATAGATAGAAAGAGAGGGAGAGGGGAGAGAGAAATAGAGATTGGGGGTGATAAATTGTAGTGGGAAGGGGATTATGACAAGGAGAGAAAGAGAGAGGGTTATTGGTAGTGGGATTAGGAGAGAGAGAGAGAGGCAAAGATGTAGTTATGGATATGAGACTAGGATATCGATTAGGGAGAGAGAGCATGCGGGTAGGAGTAATGAGAGTATGATATAGAGAGAGGAGGTGTTAGGGGGTTGATGGAGAGAGTGAATGGTGGGGGTTATAAATATGAAGAGGAATATGTGATAGGGAGAGTCAAAGAGGCAGTTAGTAAGGGTTAGGGGGCATAGGAGAGAGAGAGGGGGGTTAAAGATAGGATGTTGAGTATGGTGGTGAGAGAGTGAGAGCGAGTGTAAGTAAGGAAGCAAGAGATAGAGAGAGAGGAGTGTGTGTTGTGTGTGTGTGTGTGTGTGTGCATGAGAGAGAGAGAGAGAGAAAGGTTGGTTTGGGGGCTAGGGGATAGACAGGGGTGGGTGGTAACTGATAGGGTAATAGGGATTAAGAAATACAAAGAAATAGGGGATTAGGGGAAGTGGAAGAGAGAGATAGGGGGGATGCTAAAGGTATGGTGAGGATTATAGTGATGAGAGAGTGAGAGAGAGGGTTCATAAAGGAGAGAGAGAGAGAGAGAGGAAAGAGGAGTGTGTGTGTGTGTGTAGGAGAGAGAGAGAGAGAAAATGGGGGTGTTTGGTTGTTGAGGAAGAGTAAGAGCGATGGGTGATAAGTGGTAGGGTAAAGGGGATTACCAAAGAAATAGAGAGTGGGGGTCAACTGGAGGGGTATTTGGTGAGAGAGAGGGGGGATATTAGGGAGATTATGAGTGGGATTAGGGAGAGTATTAGGGTGTTGCGGGAGAGAAATGAGTGGGGGTTAGGTGTTGATTGAGAAGTAGGGTAGAGAGAGAGAGGGAAGAGGAGTGTGTGTGTGTGCATGTAGGAGAGAGAGAGAGAGAGATAAAATGGGGGTGTTTGGTTGTTGAGGAAGAGAAAGAGCGATGGGTGATAAGTGGTAGGGGAAGGGGGATTACCAAAGAAATAGAGAGTGGGGTTCAACTAGAGGGGTATTTGGTGAGAGAGAGGGGGGATATTAGGGAGATTATGAGTGGGATTAGGGAGGGTGTTGGGGTGTTGCGGGAGAAAAATGAGTGGGGTTAGGTGTTGATTGAGGAGTACAGTAGAGAGAGTGTGAGAGAGGGGGTTATTAAGGGTTAGGGAGAAGAGGGGAGAGAGAGAGAGAGAGAGAGAGAGAGAGAGAGAGAGAAGGGAGTGGTGTTAGAGGTAGGGGGAGGAATACGGGGGTTAGAGAGTTATATAGGGGGGTTTAGTAATGGTTAGTGAGAGAATGGGGAGAGAGGGATGGAGAGGGGAGATAGGTTAGTTGTAGGAGTAGGGGTAGGTGTGCATGTTTTTTAGAGAGAGAGAGATAGTTAATGAGGGTGGGAGGGATGTTTTAGTGGGTTGGGGGAGAGAGAGGGGGATGGGGGTAGTTGGTAGGTGGATGAGTAGAGGGGGTATCTATGTGTGTGTGTGTGAGTGTGTGTGTGTGTGTGAGAGTGTGTATGTGTGTGTGTGTGTTTATGTGTGTGTGTGTGTGTGTGTGTGTGTGTGTGTGTGTGAGAGAGAGAGAGAGAGAGAGAGAGAGAGAGAGAGAGAGAGAGACAGTGGGTGGCTAGGGGAAGGTGTGGGCGATTAGGGGTAAAGATAGGAGGGGGGATGGTGGAGAGAAAGAGATACAGTTCAAGATGGGGGGTTGTGGGTAAGGGGTGTATGGAATATTAGGGAAGTTAGAGAGAGAGAGAGAGAGAGAATGGGGGAGTTCAGTGGTAGGGGTAGGAGAGAGAAAGAGGGAGAGGGGAAGAGGGGGTGTTTATTAGTAGGGAGAGTAGGAATGGGGTTAGAGATAAAGAGCAAGGGGGTTAGATTTTTTGAGGGTGAGAGAGAGAGAGAGTGGGGGGGGGGAGGAGGAGTCTTAAGCATAGGGGAGGATTAGGGTGGCCAGAGAGTGATAGAGGGGATAAGGGTTATAGATAGAGAGAGGGAGAGAGGGGGGGTTAGTTGTAAAGGGATGAGTAGGTCCATGTGTGAGAGAGTTAAAATATTGAGGGTGCTAGGGGGTTGGTGGAGCTAGACAAGGGTTGGTCTTAAGTGGTAATGTGAGGGAGAGAGAGGGATAGTGTGAGAGAGAGGTATAGTGTTAGGGAACTGGGAGAGACAAAGATGTGTGGGTGTTCGATGTACACAGAGGAGTAGGGGAGAGAGAGATTTAGATAGTGAGATGGGAGGGTAGTTAATTGTATGGGAGGACAAGGGGTGTGTGTTGAAGATAGGAGGTTGGTAAGTGTTAGAGTGAGAGATGTGGTTGGTAATGGTTAGGGAGAGCTGGGGAGAGAGAGAGAGAGGAGGGGCATTAATGGTAGAGCAAGGAGAAGGGGTGTGTGTGTGTGTGTGTGTGTGTGTGTGTGTGTGTGTGTGTGTGAGAGAGAGAGAGAGAGAGAGAGGGGGGGTAGGGGGACTGTATGTTTATGGTTAAGGTCAGTAGGAGTTGGGTTAGGAAGAGAGAGTGAAGTTTAGTTATTGAGAGAGTCAGAGAGAGGGGGGGGTTAGGTGTATTTTGAGGAATAAGGGAGAGGGACAATGAGAGAGGTGGTTAGTAAGGGTTACGTGGTAGAGGTAAGAGAGAGGGAGAGGGGGGCTTAAAGATAGGGGTAGGGTGTGGGTGATTAGGGGTAGGGTGGAGCAAGGGGGTTCGGGGGAAGAGAGAAGTGAGGGTATAGGATGGGGGGTAGAGAAAAAGAGGGTGGGAATAAGTGGTAGGAGGAAGGGAATTAGTGGAGAAATATATAGAGAGAGGGAAAGGGGTAACAGAAGTAGAAGAGAAAGAGGGATATGGGGGATGGCTGTAGTGGTTATTTATAGAGAGAGTATGAGGGAGATTAGGAAGAGAGCGTGGATGTTAGGGGTAGTGAGACTAAGAGAGAGGGGGTTTTAGGGGTTGCGGAGGAGAGAGATTCATCTGGGTTAGGTGTAGGTGGAGGATTAGGATAGAGAAAAATTTATAGAGGAGGTTGGTAAGGGTTAGGAGTAAGAGAGCAGAGAGAGAGAGAGAGGACGAGGTGGTGTTGAAGGTAGGTGGAGGATAGGTTGTGATAGAGTGAGAGAAGGAGTTAATAAGGATTAGGGAGAGTAATGGAGAGAGAAGGAGGAGGAGGAGGACAGGGCTAGTTGTAGGGGGAGGAATATGGGTGAGTGTGTGTGAGAGAGATTGAGAAAATTAGTGGCAGATAGGAGTAGGTGGAGGAGTAGGAGATAGAGAGAGAGAGGGAGAGAGAGAGAGAGAGTGGCTTAGGGAGAATATTAGTAGGGCTAGGGAGAGAGAGGAGGGGTTAGGGGTACTTAAAGTGTGTATGAGAGAGAGGCAGGTGTTAGGGGGTCACCAAAGAGAGAAAGGGGTGGTGGTTAGGTGTAGGTGGAAAAGTTACATTTAGAGTGACTGAGAGAGGGGATTATGAAGGGTTAGGGGGGATAAAGAGAGAGAGGAGGGGGGAGGAGTAGGATAGTGAGAGAGAAAGAGAGGGGGTTAGGAAGGGTTAGGAAGAGTAGAGGGTGGGGGAGGGAGAGAGATAGAGAGAGAGAGAGGAAGGAGGTTAGTGGTAGAGGGTGTAGGGGGGTGTGTGAGAGAGAATGATAGAGAATGGGGTTTTGTAGGGGTGTTATGTGGCTAGCAGACAGGTAGATGGAGGAGAAGGGGATTAGATGGGTGTGCGTGTCTATGTGTGTTTGTGTTGAGAGAGAGAGAGTGTGACTGAGAGATATAAGGAGAGAGATTTAGGGATCGAGGATGTGAGGGTGTGGGTGATTAGGGGTAGGGATAGGAGAGGGTTTGGGGGAGAGAAGCATATAGATATTGTAATGGTGAAATGGGGGTAGGGGCTTAGGAAATATTAAGGATGTTGTAGGTAATGGGGGGCATAGGGTGGGGCTAGAGAAAGAGAGAGGGTGAGAGAAAGAGATATTGTGTGTGATAACTTGTAGTGGGAGGGGGATTAGGATAAGGAGAGAAAGGGAGAAGGTTAGTGGTAGGGGGATTAGGAGAGAGAGAGAGTGAGAGAGAGAGATACGAGTAGTTATGGATAAGAGAGTAGGATATGGGTTAGAGAGAGAGAGAGCGGGGGGGTAGAGGTAATGAGAGTATGAGATAGATAGAGGGGGTGTTAGGGGGTTGACGGAGAGAGTGAATGGTGTGGGTTATCTCTATGTAGAGGAATATGTGATAGGGAGAGTGGGTGAGGCAGTTAGTAAGGGTTAGGGAGAATAGGAGAGAGAGAGGGGGGGTTAAAGATAGGATGTTGAGTATGGTTGTGAGAGAGTGAGAGAGGGTGTTAGTAATGAATAAAGAGATAAAGAGATAGAGAGAGAGAGGTGTGTGTGTGTGTGTGTGTGCGCGTGAGAGAGAGAGAGAGAGAGAGAGAAGGTGGTTATGGGGCTAGGGTATAGATGAGGGTGGGTATTAAGTGATGGGGTAATGGGGATTAGGAAAGACCAAGAAAGAGGGGGTTAGGGGAAGTGGGAGAGAGAGAGAGGGGGGGGTTATAAAGGTATGGTTAGGAGTATAATGGTGAGAGAGTGAGAGAGGGGGCTAGTAAAGGATAGAGAGAGATAGAAGAGGAGTGTGTGTTTATGTAGGAGAGAGAGAGAGAGAGAGAGGGAATGGGAGTGTTAGGTGGTTGAGGGAGCGAAAGAGCAATGGTTAACAAGTGGTAGGGGAAGGGGGGCTACCAAATAAATTGAGCGTGGGGGGTCAATCAGAGGGAGGATATTAGGGATATTATGAGTGGGATTAAAGAGAGAGATGGGGGATTAGGTACAATGAAAGCATGTGAGAGACAGAGAGGGTGTTGGGGGAGAGAAATGAGTGGGGGTTAGGTGTGGATTGAGGAGTAGAGTAGAGAGAGAGGGGGGGTTAGTAAGGGTTAGGGAGAAGGGGGGGTAGAGAGAGAGAGAGAGAGAGAAGAGAGTGGCATGAGAGGTAGGGAAGGAATACGGGGGTCGAAGAGTTAGATAGGGTGTTTAGTAATGGTTAGCGAGAGAAGATGGGAGAGAGTGATGAAGAGAGGAGATGGGTTAGTGGTAGGCGTAGGGGTAGGTGGGCATGAGAGAGAGAGAGAGAGAGAGAGAGAGAGTGACTAAGGGTGGGATGGATGTTTTAGTGGGTTGGGGGAGAGAGAGGGGGATGGGGATAGTGGGTAGGTGGATGAGTAGAGGGGTATCTATGTGTGTGTGTGTGTGAGAGAGAGAGAGAGAGAGAGAGAGAGAGATTCAGTGGGTGATTGGGGAAAGGTGTGGGAGATTAGGGGTAGAGATAGGAGGGGGATGGTAGAGAGAAAAAGATACATATCAATATGGGGGGATGGAGGGAAGGGGTGTATGGAATATTAGGGAAGTTAGAGAGAAGGAGGGGTATAGGGTGGGGGAAAATAGAGAGAGAGAGAGAGTGGGGGGGGTGGGGTTTAGTGATAGGGGTATTAGAGAGAAATAGGAAGAGGAGAAGAGGGGATGTTTATTAGTAGGGAGAGTAGGAAGGGTGTTAGAGAGAGAGAGCGAGGTTTTTTTTTTAGGGTTAAAGAGAGAGAGTGGTGGGGATTAGGTTTAGGTTGATTAGGAGAGAGAGTGAGAGAGTGAGAGACAAGCATAATAAAGGTAAGGGGGGGAGAGGCATGTGTGAGAGAGGGAGGGAGGATGAGGAGGCTTAAACATAGGGGGAGGAGTAGGGTGGCTAGAGAGTGATAGAGGGGATAAGGGTTACATATAGAGAGAGGAGGAGAGGGGGGGTTAGTTGTAAAGGGAGGAGTAGGGCCATTTGTGTGAGAGATAGAAAATTTGAGGGTGCTAAGGGGTTGGTGGGGAGAGACAAGGGTTGGTCTTAAGTGGTAATGTGAGGGTGAATAAGAGGGACACACACACACACACACACACACACACACACACAGATTGTTACAGGGAGGGGGGAGTGTAAGAGACAGGGGAGGGAGCTTAGGGAGAGAGAGGGAAATTTATGGGTAGTGGGAGTGAGAGAAATAGGGGGTATTAGAGGGATAGATTAGGGAGAGAGGCTGGGAAGTTAGGTGTAGTTGGAGGAGTAGGGTAGATAAAGTGTGACAGAGGGGTTTAGTAAGTGTTAGGGGAAGAGGGGAGAGAGAGAGAGAGAGAGAGAGAGAGAGAGAGAGAGAGAGGCTTAGGGAGAATATAGGTTGGGTTAGGGAGAGAGATAGGAGGGGTTAGGAGTACGGAGAGTGTGTGAGAAAGAGGGAGGTGTTAGGGGGCTAGAGAAGAGAGAGAGGTGTGGGGGCTAGGCGTAGGTAAAGGAGTTGGGTAAATAGAGTGAGAGAGGGGATTGGTAAGGGTTACGAGGAATAGGGGGATATATAGAGAAAAAGGAGGAGGAGAGGGGGCAGGAGTATGGGTGTATGTGTGTGTGAGAGAGGTGGGGTTAGTAAGGGTTAGGGATAGTAAAGGGGAGAGAGGGGGAGGTGTAGGGGATGAGTGTGTGAGAGAGAGAAATATAGATAATGGGGGGTGTGGAGGTGTTCGGTTGTTGGGAGAGAGGTATAGGTGTGGGGGTTAGAGGTAGGTGGAGGAGTAAAGGGGTGTGTGTGTGTGTGTGTGTGTGAGTGTCTCAGAGAGAGAGAGAGAGAGCAATGTGAGGAGGATGTGGGTGATTAGGTGTAGGGAGGAGGAGTGATGTGTTGGGAGAGAAAGAGATGGGGATTGCGATGAGGGGAGGGGGTAGGGGATTAGGGAATATTATGGTATGAGAGAGAAATAGGGAGAGGGAAAGAGGGGATGTTTATTAGTAGGGAGAGGGGAAGAGAGGATGTTTATTAGTACGAAGAGGGGAAGAGGGGATGTTTATTAGTAGGGAGAGTAGGAAGGGTGTTAGAGAGAGAGAGGGTGAGGGGTTTTTTTTAGGTTTAAAGAGAGAGTGGTGGGGATTAGGTTGATCAGGAGAGAGAGTGAGAGAGTGAGAGACAAGCATAATAAAGGTTAGGGGGGAGAGGATGAGGAGGCTTTAACATAGGGGGAGGAGTAGGGTGTCTAGAGAGTGATAGAGGGGAAAAGGGTTACATATAGAGAGAGGGGGAGAGGGGGGGTTAGTTGTAAAGGGAGGAGTACGGCCATTTGTGTGAGAGATAGAAAATTTGAGGGTGCTAGGGGGTTGGTCTTAAGTGGTAATGTGAGGGTGAATAAGAGGGACACACACACACACACACATAGAGAGAGAGAGAGAGATAGATTGTTACAGGGAGGGGGGAGTGTAAGAGACAGGGGAGGGGGCTTAGGGAGAGAGAGGGAAATTTAGGGGTAGTGGGATTGAGAGAAATAAGGGGTATTAGAGGGATAGATTAGGGAGAAAGGGTTGGAAGTTAGGTGTAGTTGGAGGAGTAGGGTAGATAAAGAGTGACAGAGGGGTTTAGTAAATGTTAGGGAAAGAGGGGAGAGAGAGAGAGAGAGAGAGAGAGGCTTAGGGAGAATATGGGTTGGGTTAGGGAGAGAGATAGGAGGGGTTAGGAGTATGGAGAGTGTGTGAGAGAGAGGGAGGTGTTAGGGGGCTAGAGAAGAGAGAGAGGTGTGGGGGCTAGGCATAGTTAAAGGAATTGGGGTAAACAGAGCAAGAGAGGGGATTGGTAAGGGTTACGAGGAATAGGGGGGATATATAGAGAAAAAGGAGGAGGAGAGGGGGCAGGAGTATGGGTGTATGCGTGAGAGAGAGAGGTGGGGTTAGTAAGGGTTAGGGATAGTAAAGGGAAGAGAGGGGGAGGTGTAGGGGATGAGTGTGTGTGAGAGAGAAAGATAGATAATGGGGGGTGTGGAGGTGTTCGATTGTTGGGAGAGAGGTATAGGTGTGGGGGTTAGGGGTAGGTGGAGGAGTAAAGGGGCGTGTGTGTGTGTGTGTGTGAGTGTATCTCAAAGAGAGAGAGAGAGAGAGAGAGAGAGAGAGAGAGAGAGAGAGCAATGTGAGGAGGATGTGGGTGATTAGGTGTGGGGAGGAGGAGTGATGTGTTGGGAGAGAAAGAGATGGGGATTTCAATGAGGGGGGGGGTAGGGGATTAGGGAATATTATGGTATTAGAGAGAATTGGGGCATAGGGTGGCAAAAGAGAGAGGGGGTGGTAATTTATAGGGGTATGGTGATTAGGAGAGAAGGAGAGAGGGTTAGCGGTAGGGGTAGTAGGAGAGAGAGAGAGAGACAGAGAGATAGAGAGACTGAGGTGGATGGGGTTAGGAAGAAAGAGTGTGGGGTTAGGAGTAGTGAGAGTGTGTGATCAAGAGGGTGGTTCTTAAGGGGTTGGTTGAGAGAGTGAGGGTTGGGGGTTAGGTGTATATGGAGGAATTTGTAATAGAGAATGTGAGAGAGAAAACTACTATGGGTAAGGGGGGAATAGGAGAGAGAGAGAGAGAGAGAGAGAGAGAGAGAGAGAGAGAGAGAGAGAGAGAGAGAGGAAGCAAAGTTAAAAGGAGGGTGAGGAGTACATAGGTGAAATATTGAGATAGGGGTAAGTAAGGGATAGAGAGAAAGAGAGAGTGGGGGGGTGGATTGGGGGTTGGAGGAGAGAGAGAGGGGTGGGTTAGGTGTACTTGGAGGAATAAGGGAGAGTGAGCATAAGAGAGGGGGCTAGTAAGGGTTAGGGGAGGGGGAGAGAGAGAGAGAGAGAGAGAGAGAGAGAGGAGGGTGTTAGTGGTATGGGGAGAGAGACGGTTAGGGGGATGGGGAGTTGGATAGAGGGTGAGAGGGAGGCTTAGGGAAAGTATGAGTGGTGTAAGGGAGAGAGGGAGGGTTGGTTATGGTGTTTGAGAGAGAGGTTAGGTGTTAGGGTGTTGGTTTAGAGAGACAGGGTTTGGGATATTTTTTAGGTGGACTAGGGTAGAGAGAGAGTTGGAGAAGGGGTTAGAAAGGAGAGAGAGAGAGAGAGAGAGAGGAGGAGGATGGGGTTATATAGGTAGGGGGAGATTAGGTGTTGAGAGAGTGAGAGGGAATTAGGAAGGCTTAGGAGACAAGTGGAGAGAGATAGAGGAGGAGGGAGATTAGTGTTAGGTGGATGAGTAGGTGGGTGTGTGTGTGATAAAGAAAGAGTGAACAATGAGCAATAGGGTGGTTAGGGGTTCAAAGGGAGAGAGGGTTGGGGTTAGGGGTAGGTGTAAGAGCATAGGTGTGTGTGTTTGTGTGTGTGTGTGTATGTGTGTGTGTGTGTGAGAGAGAGAGAGAGAGAGAGAGAGAGAGAGAGAGAGGTTAGTTGTAAGGGGACAGAGGGGGTTAGGGGGTGGAGAGTAGGAGAGAGAGTGAAAGAGGGGGGATTGGAAAAATTATGAGTGCGGTAAGTGAGAGAGAGAGAGGGAGGGTCGAGGGTAGTGAGAATGTGAGAGAGAGGGGGGGTGTTAGGGGGTTGGAGTAGAGGGAGAGGGTTCAAGGTTTTTTGTAGCTGAAGGACTAGGGTAGAGATATAGATGGATAAGGTGTTAGCATTGGTTAGAGAGAGAGAGAGAGACTTGGTCAAGGAGGGGTTGGTGTAGGTTATTAGGGGTAGGGTGGACGAGGGGGGTTATGGAAGGGGAAGAGATAGGGATCATGGTGGTGGGATAGGGGGTATGCATTTAGGGAAGTTTAGGAAATTTATAAAGAAGTGGGGGTATAGGTGGGGGTGGAGAGAGAGAGAGATGAGGTCCTAGTAAGAACTAGGAGGTGGGGAATTAGGGTTAGGGGTAGGGGATGTAGAAGAGAGAGGGGGGGTTGGAGGGGGGTGATTATGTGTAGGGAGAGTAGAAGGGTTGTTAGGGAGAGATAATGGGGTGTTAGGAGTAATGAGAGTGATATAGAGGGGGGATGATAGGGGGATGGAGGAGAGAAAGAGAAGGATTGGGTTAGGTATATGCGGAGGACTAGAGGAGAGAATGAGTGAGAGATGGGGTAAATAATGGTTAGGGGGGGATAGGTGAGAGAGACAAAGAGAGGTGGAGCAAGTGTTAAATGTAGGTGAGAGGTAGGGGGTGACAGAGTGAGAAAGGGGGTTAGGAAGTATTAGAGAGAGAGAGGGAGGGAGGGAGGGAGAAATGGGGTGGTGGTAAGTGGTAGGGGGTTTAAGACAGAGAGAGAGAGAGAGAGAGAGAGAGAGAGAGTTTTAGGTGTAAGTAGAGTAGGATAGAGAGAGAGGGGGTTGGAAAGGGAGGTTACAGGTAGGGAGAGTAAGAGAGGGTTATGAAGAGAGAGGGGGGTTTAAGGGTACTGCTAATTTATGAGAGATAAAGGGTTGTTGTTAAGGGGTTAATGGGGGAGAGAGAGGGGTGGGTGGGGGAGAGAGACAATGAGAGAGGGAGGAGTGAGGTTAATGATATTGGATGAAAAGGGGTGAAAGAGAGGAGGTTTGTAAGGGTTAGAGTGAGAGAAGGGGTTGGTAAGGGTTCGGGAGAGGAGAGGAGAGAGAGAGAGAGAAGAGAGGAGTTAATGGTAAAGTGAGGAGAAGAGGTGAGAAAAACAGAGGGGGGTGGGGTGGTGGTGGGGTGTTTGGGGGTTGAGGAGAGAGAGAGAGAGGAGAGAGAGAGAGAGAGAGAGAGAGAGAGAGAGAGAGAGAGGAGGAGGAGGAGAAGGAGGAGGGAATGTTTATGGGTAGGGAGAGTAAGAGTGGGGTTAGGGAGAGAGATCGAGAGTTAAGTTGTAAAGAGATAGGTAGGAGCGAGGTTAATGATATTGGATGAAAAGGGGGTGACATAGAGAGAGAGGAGGTTTGTAAGGGTTAGAGTGAGAGAAGGGGTTGGTAAGGGTTCAGGAGAGGAGAGAGGAGAGAGAGAGAGAGAGAGAGAGAGAAGAGAGGAGTTAATGGTAAAGTGAGGAGAAGAGGTGAGAAAGAGAGAGGGGGGTGGGTGGTGGTGGGGTGTTTGGGGGTTGAGGGGGGGGGGGAGAGAGAGAGAGAGAGAGAGAGAGAGAGGAGGAGGAGGAGAAGGAGGAGGGAATGTTTATGGGTAGGGAGAGTAAGAGTGGGGTTAGGGAGAGAGATCGAGAGTTAAGTTGTAGTGAGAGTTACAGAGAGAGAGGGGGGGTTTTAGGATTTGGGAGAGAGAGAGAGTTGTGGGGGTTAAAAGTATGTCAAGTAATATGGGAAAGGGACAGTTAGAACGGGGGGTTTGTAATGGTTATGGGGTAGAGGTGTGTGTGTTTGTGTGTGTGTGTGTGTGTGTGTGTGTGTGTGTGTGAGAGAGAGAGAGAGAGAGAGAGAGAGAGAGAGAGAGAGAAAGAGATGGTGGGTGGTAAGTTGTAGGAGAATGGGGTCTAGGGTTAGCGATAATAGGTGAGAGAGAGTGGGGGGAAGGAGGAGGAGTCTTAAGCATAAGGGGAGGATTAGGGTGGCCAGAGAGTGATAGAGGGGACAAGGGTTATAGATAGAGAGAGAGGGAGGGGGGGGGGTTAGTTGTAAAGGGATGAGCAGGTCCATGTGTGTGAGAGATAAAAAATTGAGGGTGCTAGGGGGTTGGTGGAGCTAGAAAAGGGTTGGTCTTAAGTGGTAATGTGAGGATGACTAGGAGGGACACATAAAGAGAGAGAGAGAGATGATTACAGGGAGGGGGATTAGGGAGAGTATGAGTGGGGTTAGGGAGAGAGAGAGAGAGGGAAATTTAGGAGTAGTGGGAGTGAGAGAAAGAGGGGGTATTAGAGCAATATATTAGGGAGAGAGGGTTGGAAGTTAGGTGTAGTTGGATGAGTAGGGTAGATAAAGAGTGATAGAGGGGTTTAGTAAGGGTTAGGGAAAGAGGGGGAGAGAGAGAGGGAGACTTAGGGATAATATGGGTTGGGTTAGAGAGAGAGGAGGAGTGGTTAGGAGTACTAAGATTTTGTGAGAGATGAGGGGTGCTATGGGGTTAGAGAAGAGAGAGAGGTGTGGGGGTTAGGCGTAGTTGAAGGAGTTGGGTAAAAATAGTGAGAGAGGGGATTGGTAAGGGTTATGAGGAATAGGGGGTAGAGAAAAAGAGGAGAAGGAGGAGGAGGAGTAGGGGGGTTTGTGAGAGAGAGAGGGGGGGGGGTGGGGTTAGTAAGGGTTAGGGAGAGTAAAGGAGAGAGAGGGTGAGGAGTAGGGGGATGAGTGTGTGAGAGAGGTATAGGTGTGGGGGTTAGGGGTAGGTGGAGGAGCAAATGGGTGTGTGTGTGTGTGTGTGAGTGTGTCTAAGACACACACACACACACACACACACAAAGAGAGAGCAATGGAATATTATTGTTATTAAAGAGAATTGGGGCAGAGGGTGGCATAAGAGAGAGAGGGACTCGGGAGAGAGATGGGGGTGGTAAGTTATAAGGGCATGGTGATTAGTAGAGATGGAGAGAGGGATAGCGATAGGGGGAGTAAGAGAGAGAGAGAGAGAGAGAGAGGGAGGGAGGGAGAGAGAGAGAGGGAGGGAGGGAGAGAGAGAGAGAGGGAGGGAGGGAGGGAGAGAGAGAGAGAGAGGTAGGGGGAGAGAGAGATGGGGGGGGTGGTACATTGTAGGGGGTGTTTATGAGAGAGATGGTGAGAGAAATGTTTAGGGGTAGGGTAAGTAGGAGAGAGAGATAGGGTATAAAGGGTGGTTATGGGTAGGAAGATTAGTAGGGGGTTATGGGGAAGGTGTGGGTTCTAGGGGTAGTGATAGTTTCTATGGGTGAGAGGGGAATGTAATTTTGGGGAGAGAGAGAGAGGTAGGTGTTAGGTGTAGGTGGAGTAGGGAAGAGAAAGAGTGGGAGAGAGATAGGAGAGGGTTTAATGGTATAGGAGGACAACGGGGTTTATAGAGAGAGATAAAGAGAGATAGGGAGGAGTGGAGAGAGAGGGAGAGGAGTGGGGAGAGAGAGGAGAATGTTGGAAAGAGTTAGGTAGACAAGGCTTGTAAGTATTAGAGTGAAAGAGGGGGTTTGTAAGGTTTAGGGAGAGGAGGGTAGTTAATTGTAAATATATGAGAAGTGGTTTGTTTATGTGTGTGTGTGTGTGAGAAAGATAGAGAGAGAGGGAATGGGGGTTGGGCGAGTTTTTGGAGGTTGGGAGAGAGAGAGAGATGGTGGTGTGGTAAGTGGTAGGTGGAGGGGGTTTGGGAGAGAAAGAGATAGTGGGAGAGAGAGGTTTAGGAGTAGGGGAAGTAGGAGAGCGAGGGGGGGAGCGCATATTTATGGGTAGGTAGAGTAATAGGGGGGTTGGGGAGAAAGAGTCGTAGAGTGTGTGAGTGTGTGTGTGTGTGTGTGTGTGAGAGAGAGAGAGAGAGAGAGAGAGAGAGAATGTGGGTAGCGAGGCATTAAGAGGTAATTGGGAGGGAGAGAGAGTAGTAGTGTTTGTGTGCGTGAGAGAGAGAGAGAGAGGGACAAAGAGAATGGGTGTAGCGAGGCATTAAGGGTGGGGATATAGATCTTGGGGTAGGGACATGGGGGTAGGTGTTTAGGGAATATTAGGGAATCTTGAGTGAAGTTGAGGCGCATGTGGAGAGAGAGAGAGAGAGACAAAGACAGAGAGAGAGAGAGGGGGGGTTTAGGAGAGAGAGAGTTTTATGGGTAGAGGGAGTAGGAGAGTGAGAGAGAGATAGGGATGGAGGGATTCTAAGTGGTCAGAGGTGGAGACTTTGAGGGGACAGAGAGAGAGCGAGAGAGAGAGAAGCTAAGCGGTCGAGGTAGTATAAGAGAGATATATGATGGGAAATTAGGGGGTGATTATGGGAAAGGATAGTAGGGGGTTGGGGATAAAGATTTGGTGGTTAGGGGTACTGAGAGTGATAGAGAGGGGGGTTTTAGGGGTTGGGTGAGTAGAGGGGTATCTATGTGTGTGTGTCGTGTGTGTGTGTGTGTGAGAGAGAGAGAGAGAGAGAGAGAGATTCAGTGGGTGAATGGGGAAGGTGTGGGAGATTCGGGATAGAGATAGGAGGGGGATGGTAGAGAGAAAGAGATACAAATCAATATGGGGGGATGGAGGGAAGGGGCGTATGGAATATTAGGGAAATTAGAGATGAGGGGTATAGGGTGGGGGGAGAGAGAGAGAGAGAGATTCAGGGGTGGGGTTTAGTGGTAGGGGTACGAGAGAGAAATAGGGAGAGGGAAAGCGGGGGTGTTTATTAGTAGGGAGAGTAGGAAGGGTGTAAGGGAGAGAGAGCGAGGGGGTATATTTTTTTATTGTTAAAGAGAGAGAGTGGTGGGGATTAGGTTTAGGCGGAGTAGGAGAGAGAGTGAGAGATGAGCATAATAAAGGTTAGGGGGAAGAGGTGTGTGAGAGAAAGGGGGGGAGGAGGAGGAGGCTTAAACATAGGGGGAGGAGTAGGGTGGCTAGAGAGTGATAGAGGGGATAAGGGTTACATATAAAGAGAGGGCCATTTGCGTGAGAGATAGAAAATTGAGGGTGTTGGGGGGTTGGTGGGGAGAGACAAAGGTTGGTCTTAAGTGGTAATGTGAGGGTGAATAGGAGGGACACACACACACACACAAAGAGAGAGAGAGAGAGAGAGAGAGAGAGAGAGAGAGATTGAGATTGTTACAGGGAGGGGGGAGTGTAAGAGACAGGGGAGGGGGCTTAGGGAGAGAGAGGGAAATTTAGGGGTAGTGGGAGTGAGAGAAAGAGGGGGGTATTAGAGGGATAGATTAGGGAGATAGGGTTCGAAGTTAGGTTTAGTTGGAGGAGTAGGGTAGATAAAGAGTGACAGAGGGGTTTAGTAAATGTTAGGGGAAGAGAGGGGAGAGAGAGAGAGAGAGAGAGGCTCAGGGAGAATATGGGTTGGGTTAGGGAGAGAGACAGGAGGGGTTAAGAGTACAGAGAGTGTGTGAGAGAGAGGGAGGTGTTAGGGGGTTAGAGAAGAGAGAGAGGTGTGGGGGTTAGGTGTAGTTAAAGGAGTTGCGTAAACAGAGTGAGAGAGGGGATTGGTAAGGGTTACGAGGAATAGGGGATATAGAGAAAGAGGAGGAGGAGATGGGGGAGGAGTATGGGGGGGTGTGTGTGATAGAGAGAGGTGGGTTTAATAAGGGTTAGGGATAGTAAAGGGGAGAGAGGGGGAGGTGTAGGGGATGAGTGTGTGTGAGAGAGAAAGATAAATAATGGGGGGTGTGGAGGTGTTCGGTGGCTGGGAGAGGAGGTATAGGTGTGGGGGTTAAGGGTAGGTGGAGTATTAAAGGTGTGTGTGTGTGTCTCCGAGAGAGAGAGAGAGAGAGCAATGTGAGGAGGATGTGGGTGATTAGGTGTAGGGAGGAGGAGTGATGTTGTGGGAGAGAAAGAGATGGGGATTGCGATGAGGGGAGGGGGGTAGGGGATTAAGGAATATTATGGTATTAGAGAAAATTGGGGCATAGGGTGGCAAAAGAGAGAGAGGGGGTGGTAAGTTATAGGGGTATGGAGATTAGGAGAGAGGGAGAGAGGGTTAGAGGTAGGGGGAGTAGGAGAGAGAGAGAGACAGACAGACAGACAGAGGTGGATGGGGTTGGAAGAAAGAGTGTGGGGTTAGGGGTAGTGAGAGTGTGCGAGTGAGAGGGTGGGTTTTAGGGGGTTGGTTGACAGAGTGAGGGTTGGGGGTAAGAGGGAATAAGAAAGAGAGAGAGAGAGAGAGAGAGAGAGAGGTTAAATGGAGGGTGAGAAGTACATAGGTTAAAGATTGAGATATGGGTAAGTAAGGGATAGAGAGAAAGAGAGATGAGAGGAGTGTGTGTGTGTGTGTGAGAGAGAGAGAGAGAGAGAGGGGTGATTAGGGGTGGGAGTAGAGAGAGAGAGGTGGGTGTTAAGTTTTAATGTAAGGGGATTAGGAGAGACAGAGAGAGAGGGTTTATTAAGGGTTAGGGAGAGGATTTGGGAGAGAGAGGGAGAGGAGGGAGGTTAGTTGTAGGGGAGGAGTAGGTTGGTGTATGCAAAAGAGAGAGAGAGAGAGGAGAGAGAGAGAGAGAGAGAGAGAATGGGGGCAATTTGGTTATTAAGGGGTTGGGAGAGAGAGAGGGTGAGGGTTAGGGGTAGGTGGAGGAGTCTAGGGATGATAGAGTGTGTGTGTAAAAGAGAGAGAGAGAGAGAGAGAGAGAGAGAGAGAGAGAGAGAATCAAAAGGGGGGAAGCTAGGTGTATCAGAAGGGGGGAAGTTGGGTGTTAAGGGGTTGGGAGAGAGAGAGGGGTTGGGGTTAGGGGTAGGTCGATGAGTATAGGGATGATAGAGTGTGTGTGTGTGTGTGTGTGTGTGAGAGAGAGAGAGAGAGAGAGAGAGAGTTGGGATCAAGGAGGGAAGGGTGTGGGTGATTAGGGATAGGATGGAGGAGGGGGATGGGTGAGAAATAAAAGGATGGATAAAGGGTGGGGGTAGGCAGAAAGAGAGAGGGAGATGTGGCTTATTAAGTGGTACAATATGCGTAATTAGGTGGGAGAGAGGGTGAGAGAGAGGGAGATATAGGGTTAGGTGTGGGTGGATTATTGGAGGGAGAGAGAGGTGGTTGAGGGGGGTGGTTATGCATAGGGAAAGTAGGAGGGGTTTTAAGGAGAGCAAGTGGTGGGTTAGGGGTAGTAAGAATGAGAGATGGGGTTGTTAGGGGGTTGGTGGATTAAGAGAGGGGTGTGGATTAGCTTTAGGTGGAGGAGTAGGGGGTAGAGAGAGAGAGGGGGGTTAGATAAGGGTTAGGGGGAAGGGGTGATGGAGAGAGTGTGGGGTTTAGCATTAAGTGTATAAGTAGAGTGGTGTGGGGGGGGGGGACATGGGTAGGGTATTAGGGAATATTAGGAAAGTTAGAGAAAAATGGTGTTATAGGTTGGGGTAGGGAGAGAGAGAGATATCGGGGGTGGTAAGTGGTAAGGGAGGGGAATTATGAGAGGGAGAGGGGGGGTTAGGTTTAAGGGGAGTAGGAGAGAGAAAGAGAGAGAGGAAGAAGGGGGTTTTATGGCTAGGGAGAGTAGGAGGAAAGTTAGGGAGAGACAATGGGGGGTTAGGGATAGTGAGAATGGTAGAGAGAGAGAGGGGCGGTGTTAGGGTGTTCGTGGAGAGAGTGAGGGGTGGGGGTTAGGGATATGTGGAGGAATAAGTGACAAATAAATTGAGAGAGGTGTTTAGTTAGGGTTTGCTAGAATAAGGGAGAGAGAAGGGGGGGATTTAAAGCTATAGTGAGGAGTATAGTGGTGATAGAGTGAGAGAGGGGGTCAGTAAGGGATGGAAAGAGTGAAATAAGAGTGTTTGTGGGGGGAACAAGAGAGAGGGAGAAAGAGAGAGAGAGAGTCATTGAGTAAGAGATATATGGGGTGTAAGTGATAGCGGAGGGGGATCAAGAGAGAGAGAGAGAGAGAGAGAGAGGCGGTGGGGGTTTTTGTGTAGGGGGAGTAGGAAAGACAGAGGGGAGGAGGAGGTGCTTATGGGTAGGTAGAGTATAGGGAGAGTTAGGGAGAGAGAGAGGGGGGTTGGCTATTGTGAGAGTGTCAGAGGGAGAGGGGGGGTGTTGGTGGGTTTAGGGAGAGAGAGAGAGGGGTTGGGATTAGATGTAGGTGGAGGAGTAGGAGAGAGATAGAGTGAGAGAGGGCATTAGTAAGGGTTATGGTGAAGAGGTGAGAGAGAGAGAGGGAGAGAGGAAGAGAGAGAGAGGAGGGGGTTAAAGGTAGTGTGAGTAAGGTGGTGGAGGGTGGGAGAGAGGGTTACCATCAAAGAGAGATAGAGGGAGAGAGATATGAGGGGGTTTAGTGGTAAGGGGAGGAGTAGTGGTATTTGTTTGTTTGTGTGTGAGAGAGAGAATTGGACATGTTACAGGGTTATGGGGGAGAGAGAGGATTTGGTTGTAAGTGTTAATGGTATGGGGATTAGGGAGAGAGAGAGAGAGAGAGAGAGAGAGAGAGAGGACTATTAGGGAGAGTACAAATGCGGTTAGACAAAGATAGATAGAGAGAAAGAGATGATGGGGATTAGTGGTGTGGGGAGGAGTAGTTGTGTGTGTGAGACATAGAGAGAGACAAAGATACAGAGAAAGAGAGAACATGGAGGTGTTTGAAGGAGAGGGAGAGAGAGAGAGCAGGGAGGTGCGATAGGGGGAGGGTGTGGTTGATTAGTGGTATGGTGGGAGTTAGAGGAGAGGGAGAGGAGTGGGATTCATTATAAGTAGTTGAGTAGAGAGAGAGAGAGAGCAGGGAGGTGCGATAGGGGGAGGGTGTGGTTGATTAGTGGTATGGTGGGTAAGGGATTTTGGTTAGATAAAGATATAGATATTGGGGTGTGGGGAGGGGATAGATGTTAAGGGAATTTAGAGAGAAGGGGGGGTAAAGGGTGGCAGTATATAGAGAGAGGGGATATTTTTTAGAGTATGAGAGGGGTTAGGAAGAGTGACGGGGTCTTAAGGGTAGTGAGAGTGTACGAGAGAAGGGGTGGATCATTAGGGGGTTGGGGGAGAGAGGGAGGGGTGGAGTTCATGTATAAGTGGAGTAGAGTAGAGAGAGAGTGACAGGTGGGCAGTGAGGGGTTGTTTGGGGGTTGGGAGAGGAGAGGGGTGGGAGAGAGAGAGAGAGAGAGAGAGAGAGAGATAGGGGTTGTAAGTAATATGGGGATGGGGGATAGGAGAGAAAGAGGTAGACGGGTAAAAGGATTGGGGTATCGAGAAAAAATAGACTGAGAGAGGGTCGAAGGGCATGCATATGGTAGGGATATTAAGAGAGGTATTTGAGAGAGATAATGGGGGTTTTCTTTAGTTAGAGTTAAAGAGATAGAGGAGGTATTACAGGTAGGGGGATAGAGAGAGATGTGGGGGTTAGGTGTACTTGGAGGAATAAGGGAGAGTGAGCATAAGAGAGGGGGCTAGTAAGGGTTAGAGGAGGGGGGAGAGAGAGAGGGAGGAAGGGAGAGAGGAGGGTGTTAGTGGTATGGGGAGAAAGGGGGTCAGGGGGATGGGGAGTTGGATATAGGGAGAGAGGGAGGCTTAGGGAAAGTATGAGTGGGGTAAGGGAGAGAGAGAGGGTGGGTTAGGGGTAATGAGAGTGTTTGAGATAGAGGGTAGGTGTTAGGGGATTGGGTTAGAGAGATAGGATTTGGTTTTTTTTTAGGTGGACTAGGGTAGAGAGAGAGTTGGAGAAGGGGTTAGCAAGGAGAGAGAGAGAGAGAGAGAGAGAGAGAGGATGGGGTTATATAGGTAGGGGGAAGAGTAGGTGCTGAAAGAGTGAGAGGGAATTAGGAAGGCTTAGGGAGATGAGTGGAGAGAGACAAAGGAGGAGGGAGATTAGTGTTAGGTGGAGGAGTAGGTGGGTGTGTGTGTGAGAAAGAGAGAGTGAACAATGAGCAAAAGGTTGGTTAGGGGTTCAGAGGGAGAGAGGGTTGGGGTTAGGGGTAGGTGTAAGAGCATAGGTGTGCATGTGCGTGTGTGTGAGAGAGAGAGGGGGGGGGTTAGTTGTAAGGGGAGAGAGGGGGTTAGGGGGTGGAGAGTAGGAGAGAGAGTGAGAGAGGGGGGATTGGAAAAATTATGAGAGGGGTAAGTGAGAGAGAGAGAGAGAGAGGGAGGGTTGGGTAGTGAGAATGTGAGAGAGAGGGGGGGTGTTAGGGGGTTGGAGTAAAGGGAGAGGGTTCAAGTTTTTTTGTAGTTGAAGGACTAGGGTAGAGAGATAGATGGATAGGGTGTTAGCATTGGAGAGAGAGAGAGAGAGAGAGAGAGAGACTTGGTTGAGGAGGGGTTGGTGTGGGCTATTAGGGGTAGGGTGGAGGAGGGGGGTTAGAGAAGGGGAAGATATAAGGATCATGGTGGTGGGATAGGGGGTATGCATTTAGGGAAGTTTAGGAAATTTATAGAGAAGTAGGGGTATAGGTGGGGATGGAGAGAGAGAGAGAGAGAGAGAGAGATGAGGTCCTAGTAAGAACTAGGAGGTGGGGAATTAGGGTTAGGGGTAGGGGAAGTAGAAGAGAGAGGGGGGGTTGGAGGGGGTGATTATGTGTAGTGAGAGTAGGAGGGGTGTTAGGGAGAGATAATGGGGTGTTAGGGGTAATGAGAGTGATATAGAGGGGGGATGATAGGGGGATGGAGGAGAGAAAGAGAAGGGCAGGATTAGGTGTATGGGAGGACTAGAGGAGAGAATGAGTGAGAGAGGGGGTAAATAATGGTTAGGGGGAATAGATGAGAGAGAGAAAGAGAGGTGGAGCGGGTGTTAAGGGTAGGTGAAAGGTAGGGGGTGAGAGAGTGAGATAGGGTGTTAGGAAGTATTAGAGAGAGAGAGGGAGGAGGGGGGAAATGGGGTGGTGGTAAGTGGTAGGGGGTTTAAGAGAGAGAGAGAGAGAGAGAGAGAGAGTTTTAAGCGTAAGCAGAGTAGGAGAGAGAGAGGGGGTTGGAAAGGGAGGTTACGGGTAGGGAGAGTAAGAGGGGGTTAAGGAGAGAGAGGGGGATTTAGGGGTACTGATAATTTATGAGAGACAACGGGTTGTTGTTAAGGGGTTAGGGGAGAGAGAGAGGGGTGGGTGTTAGGTGTAGGTGGAGGAGTAGGGGAGAGATATAATGAGAGAGGTAGGAGCGAGGTTAATGATATTAGATGAACAGGGGTGTGTGTGTGAGAGAGAGAGAGAGAGAGAGAAGAGAGGAGTTAATGGTAAAGTGAGGAGAAGAGGTGAGAAAGAGAGAGGGGGGGTGGGTGGTGGTGGGGTGTTTGGGGGTTGAGGGGAGAGAGAGAAGGAGGAGGAGAGGGGGGGTTTAGAAGGGGTGGTTATGGGTGGGGAGAGTAGGAGGGGGGTTAGGGAGAGAGAATTGAGGGTTATGGGTAGTGAGAGTGTGATATATGGGTTGTTAGGGGGTTGGAGGAGAGAGACGGGGGTGGGGTTTAGGTTTAGGTCAAGGAGTAGGGGAGAGAGAGTGAGATAGAGGGTAAATAAGGGTCAGTAGGAATAGGTGAGAAAGAGGGGGGGAAGGGAGGTGGAGGGGGTGCTAGAGGTAGGGGATGTGAGAGTTAGATATGGAGTTAGAAAGTGTTAGGGAGAGTAGGGGAGAGAGAGAGATAGAGGATGGTGGTTGGGAGAGAGGGATGGGGTTGAAGGGTAAGTGGAGGAGTAGAGAGAGAGAGAGAGAGAGAGAGAGATGGTGGGTGGTAAGTTGTAGGAGAATGGGGTCTAGGATAAAGAGAGTGAGAGAGATATTTAGGGGCATGGGGAGTAGGAGAAAGAGGGGGGTGGAGGGGTTTTTATGGGTAGGGATATTGGGAGGGGCATTAAGGGAGAGAGATTGCAAGGTTTACAGACAGTGAGAGTGAGGGAGAAAGAGAGGGGTAGTGTTAGGGGATTGGGGGAGAGAGTGAGGGGTGGGTGTTAGTTGTAGAGAGAGAGAGAGAGAGAGAGAGAGAGAGAGAGAGAGAGAGGTTGGTAATAATTAGGGAGATAAGGTTGGTAAGGGCTAGAGTGAAAAAAGGGGGCTGTTAAGGGTTAGGGAGAGGGGGGGATTTAATGGAAAAGTGAGGAGAAGGTGTGTGTGTGTGTGTGTGTGTGTGAAAGAGAGAGAGAGAGAGATGTGGGGTGGTAAATGTGGTAGGGGGATGATATAGTGGCTAAAGTAGCTATGGTTTAGAGGAGTTAGGTGTGATAGGGGTTAAATTAGATAAGGCTTATAAGGTATATTGTGTTATATTAATTACCAAGGAAAGAGATCCTAACTCCTAGGTTGCATGAATAGAGTGTGAACAAAGGGGGGTCCCTCGTTAGACCACTTCAAAAACCTTGTGTATACATGGTCGACCACCCAACTTGGGGCGTACTGGGAGGGCTTCTCTGGGAGTTACCTCCCTCCACCTATTACTAGCGCAACGGCGTCCCAGTTCCTAGCTACAACAAAAGGCACATGTGTCAAGATACCGAGTTAGGAAATTGTTTCCAGGCAATTTCCAAAAATGGTCCTTTGAAAACACTCTACACATGACTTTAATAGAAACCCTATGGTCAACATACTAATGCAGAATTTAATATCCATAAAAAATATTTTCTACAATCTTATTCTAATTTAAATATTCTAACTAAACTTTTATATATAAAAGAAAGATATCATTAACTATTAAAAAACATTTCAATTTTGTTTTTACCATCATTAAAGTAAACAAAGATAACAATTATAATTTAACAATACTCTAAAATATTTCAACACCCACAACCAAATAGTCAATATAGTATCATGTCATAAAATATATATAAAACCAATTCTAATAAATTTCAAATATTAATATTTTGCAAACTCAATGAAAATAATTAATACTTTATCATACCATAAAATATGCATAAAAAGGAATTACAATGCAACTCAATTTGCAAAATCAATTACTAACAACAATTTTAAACAAAATTAGTTACTCACATATAACAAAACAAATTACTAACCTATTGGTAATTAACAATGTTATTTCTGAAATTAGATAAATGATTAGTATCTTTGGATAAACTAAAAGGGATACAAAATGTGAACACCTATACAAGAATAACATGCAAAGTTACATAGGTTATAAATCTAAAATACAAAATGGAGAAATATTGATAACTTAAATTTATTTAAAAAATACATGACATGGACCTACCTAGTTGTTATCTTTTCCCGGCTAAGTGGACATGGAATAAACCAATTTGTTTTTCACTAGAATGAACATGGACCTACCTACTTGTAATCTAATGAGATAATTCACTTGCAAAAACATAAACTAATAATGTGATCACAAAATGGATTAATTTTTTAATAGATTTAGATTCAAATTGAGAATCTAAGATATTCAATCCAACAAAACTATACAAAATACATAAAAAAAAATCTAGGTTTTCCACTAAAAAATAACAATAAATAAACAAAAATACTCACAATCCATCCATCCCCAACAACTCCCTACAAAATGTTTTTACTAATATTTGTAAATCGTGTATTATATGGGGGTACCACTAGAAAGCCTAGTGCAAAACTGTTTAAATGCACCGATTCAATTTATTTTCTAACCAGCCAAATAATGACAATTTATATAATTTTCCAAATTTAATATAAATTTTGTTTTTGAAAAAAATAAATCAATCATTTGCTTTGAATAGTAAAAATAATATATATGTAATTATCAGGTAATCGCAACTAAAGGAGTTAGTTATAAGTTTTGTAAACAAAATTCTAAAGTCTATATCTCTCCGCTCCTATTGTATTTCAAAAAATCCCAAAGTCTAATGTCTAAATCTCTCCGCTCCTATTGGGTTTGGTTGCATGTCGGCTAGATTTGATATATGTTGCAAACTGCAGCTTCAATTTGACTAAGTAACAGGGAGATTCTTCCAGTAGGTAATTGACAAAATTTGCAAGTGGGTTATATGGATTCAAGCTAATTAGAGTCAGATGAGATTAATTAATATTAGATAGCTAAGAGTCTCTGATATTAGAGAACACTAAACAATAACTATTCTAAGACAATGGAAGATTCAACCCAATATTTGCAAGTGGGTAATCTGGAAGCTAGCTATTGCATTTTGTTGTATGCAGAACAAAAGAAGCCATCTAACAATAATTTACTGTTTAAATTTTGAATTCAGATACAGAAACAAGTGGATAGGTCCGTTCAAATCAATTGACAAGAATGGAGTAACTACTCGAGAACACAAAAGTTGAGAATGTTTACAAAACCAAACATGCAAACTAAGAAATATTGTTAGAAAACACAAAACACAAAAGTTTGAGAATGTTTACAAGAAAATTTGTTTGAAAAATGAAATGCAAACTAAGAAATATTGTTAGAAAAATGAAATGCAAACTAAGAAATATTGTTAGAAAAATGAAATGCAAACTAGCTTGAAATGCCATTCACTCTGAAATCGAAATAACAGTAATTTTTTTCAATTTCCCATAGCATTCTAAAATTGAAATAGAAAATATTTTATTTAACTTCATTTAGAACAGGAAAGAACTCTTACTGCTACAACTCCAACTCTTACGATTTTATACATACCAGGTAATGGACCGGAAATATCACCTTAGAAATATCACCTATCACTTATCTTGGGTTCTTATAAAAAAATGAAAATAAAACTATTATTACACTGTCATAAATCCTAAATCCTAATATCAATAAAACTACTTTATTCAAAATGAAAATGAAACTATTATTACACTGTCATAAATCCTAAATCCCAACATCAATGAAACTACTTTATCCAAAATGAAAATAAAAGTATTACTGCATTGCCAACAAAATATGAACATACCTTAAAAAACAAACCTGATGGCACCTTATGCCTTTATAGAACCATGATGTCATCCACGATCTCATTCCAAGCGTTCTTAACAATTGTATCATTGAATTTCAAACTGCACGCAAACCACCCTATTATCTCATTCCAGGCGTTCTTATACATATTGGACGGGTACGATTTAACTACTGCAGGCACACAACAAACTAATAACATATATGAAAGCCAAAAGCCAATAGCATTAATGTGTGTGTTTTTTTCTTGTACAGAGTTATGTAAAATACAATTGTTTAGACTAAATCATTAATCATGTAAATTACCTTTAGGTTTCAATCATCGACCATGAAATCGAGTAAGTCCATTTTTCTGTAAATATATTAAACTAAAAAATAAAAAACATGAAAAAATATATTAAAAAATAAAAAACATGAAATCAAGTAAGTTCATAGGTTTGAATTATTTTAAGCAAATATATTAAAATAAAAAATAAAAAACATGAAAAAAGCTATATATCTTAAATCAATAAAAATACCAGAAAATAAAACTGTTACTACATTACTAAACATTTGCTATACACAAAATATAAAGATACCTGAGAAACGGACCTCACCACAGCACAGAGATGTCATTAAAATACCTACTAATTACTTTACAAAATCAACAAACCAAATAACATGTTTTTTTCAAACAATATAACAACAAATCTGCATGAGAAAAGCAATAACAATAACAGGTAACTTTGAATTTCGAACTACACCTCGGATCCCATTCCAGAAGTTTTTATACATATTAGACAATGAATTACTGCACACACACAACAACAGTTATGAATTACTGCATGCACTCAATAACAGTTATGAAATCCATTGCAAAGACCAAACACATGTGCGTTGCGAAACCCATCGAAATATAGAAGCCAAACACATGTGTGTGCGTTGCAATACCTATCAAAATATAGAGACACTTGATATGACTAATCTTGCTATCGGCGTGAGTTTTGACTACTAATCCAGCTTTCGTAATGAGGTAGACCATTACCTTAGCACGAATCCTCTCTCCTGTAGGGTAGAAGATAGATATAGTTTATTCGACAGAGAAGCAAGCTAGAAATAGTGGGAAGACTAGTAGTTGAGATAGGGTGATCAGTAGTGGACATAGTAATGGTGTTGGTTTTTTACTTCAGTTTTGAAAAAACTATCTACTATAAGTGGTTCATAAAAGCACTTTATGTTTATGTACAAGTAATTCTTAATATTTTCATGTTTTTAAAATTATTTATAAAAAATTGAACTACATTTTGAAATAAAATGAATATTTGAAATTGGAAAATCATTTTAAGTCACATCTACTTTAAGTCACATCAATGTTCAAGCATACCTCTCCCAAAATCATATAAATGTGAGAGAATATTCGTCATAACGATACACGAACCCAGGGAAAAGAAACCCTGGTTAGAGAACACGAATTGACAGCTCAAGCCCAAAACCCTACTGGGCAGCTCAAGAAAGGTAATGAAATAAGAGCTGAGCGACCAAATGTGCATGCACAGTTCATGCTGATAGTTGGTATTTATATTTAAGATTAAAATGCCACAGTTCGGAGAGAGGATTCTTACCTCATAGTGCAGGAAGTTTAACTGAGGAAGCATCGAGGTAACTGGAAACCAAATATAACTCAGGATTCAACTCCTATACATAATGCAAAGGAAATTTTATATGAATTCAATCCTGAAACGAAGCTAACGACCCTTCATAAGGGATTGGTAATACAAATAAAACAAATAAAATTCTAAACCGAGAAAAATAATCTGGATATAGATTTTTTTAATTTACTTGGTAACGATGTTGAAGACAAAACCCTCCTCTAGACTGTCGCTTTGTAATGGAATAACCGTTTCGACCACATACCCTTGTTTCCAAACAATACAAGGAACATAGTTGAGACTCTGATTAACCCCAGAAACTCTATAATATTGCTATCCATTCAAATGCAAAGGAATGAACATCAAATCACTAGAGAAATCAGAAATTCAACACCATTTTTTACCACAGAAATCGAACAAATGACAGTGAGTATCAGTTCACTACAGAAATCTCAGAAGTCAAACATCATTTTTTACCACATTGAAAACCAGAAGAGAAACAAACATACCCTCTTCGCGGATGTGGATGATAAGCGGCAGTCACCCACTAGTTGTTCTTAAATTTTAGAAGTCCTTCCATCGTTCGGCTTCAGGACGGTTAAAACAGATCTTGTGTAGCGGAAGAGAAGTTAGATTCATATCACCCTCCACTTAGTTTTTCCAACGCTCCGTTAGATTCATATCATACAACTGTACATATCATAACCCAACTAAGAAAAAGACCTAAACCTAGCAGCAATTTAGTACGCTCTCAGGAATAGTAACGATTAACCTTCATGAGCCAGATTCAGGAAGAGATTTGAGGTGATTTGAAGGCTACTCGCGCATTTGGGCATCAGCTATAGATGAGGCGATCTTCGTCTCGGCCCTCTCCATCAGATCTCATCGGCCAAAGGTAGCACTCCCCTCACCCACTGTAGCTGCATCCAAATATTGAGCTTCCAAATCTCAATAACACGACCCGAATATCTGAAGCTTCCAAATCTCAATAACAAGTGTTCGAATTCGATTAAAGGATTTTTCTTTTGATAGATCACCGTTGGCTTTTTGGATGAAGAATACGGTTATCATGCAACGGCTACTAATGAGGCTTTTGTGATTTACTAATGATGCTTTTCTGACGTGGACAATGCAACGGCTACTAATGAGGCTTTTGTGATTTACGAATGATGCTTTTCTGACATGGACAACGCGGAGTAGAGATCGGTGAAGTTTTTGATACATGACCTGCACGCCCTGATATTTACCATTTACAATGACAACAATATAAGAAGGTAGTGGAGTTTCCTTTTGAAATAACGTGGGATTCAGGGATCAAATTTGAAGGGTGGGGTCCCATTTCACTCTCAAGGGCTATGAGATATTGAACCCTTCAATGCTGCCATGTAAAAATAAATCATTCTTTTCATATGAAAATGTATTAGTACATCAAAATTTCATTGTTTACTTACGTAGTAAAGTTGAGAGGCTTTATTTTGCAGTGGATATGGCAGCAGTGAACGTTATATATGTCATATAACACAACCATATTTTGCCCTGATCTAGGGGCTCAGTCTCTAGGCCACTATGCCACCTTTGCCATCTTAGCAGTTTCCAAAATTGATCTTGCCTCTTAAACTTTTAATCAGTATTATAATACAGTTAACTTGCTAACCCCATTTCAATCCAACTTTCATCCTTACAGCCAAAATTAATACTATTTTACTCTTTCATGATTTGATTGAACATGAGGAATTTATTAGTGCAACATAGCTTAGGAGACACATAGAAAATCCACTTTAATACCTCTAAAATAGGTTCCTAAGCTGCTTCGAATAGTACAAGCTCGATGAAGAATTGGGTTCTTCAAATCTTCTTAAAGCAACATGATCCTTATTCTTGGAAAAGTTCAATCTTTGTAAATCACTAGCATTCTTCGAACTAATATAAATTCTAGCCTACATAAAATATGGCCTACTTAACAATGGAAAAATGATAATGTAAGAAAAAAACGAATAAATTGTTTCAGAAGCCAAAAACATTGCACGTTGAGTCTGGTCTGTATCTCTTGCCAAATTAGTGAACAATAGAGATGTATGCATAAAGGCAGTAAAAAAGGTGAAGGGAAAGAATCTAAATGGTAACTTTTTTTTACTTTGTAGAATTGAGGACCATAATTCACTTTCATGCACCTCTATCAAACAAGTGCGTTTCCGATGCCATTTATAATCCTCCTTCACACAAGTCTATTAGAGAGAACAGTTCAACAAAGAAGTTGGATTGGATTGAAAACTAATAACAAGTTTCTTTGTCACTCTAATTGTGTACTCTACGAAAGAATTGAATGTCAATGACAATAATATATGTTTTAATTTTTCATTCAACACTATGAATGCCACACGTACTTGGGATAAAATTAGTTTTAGTGCTCCTTACATGTTACATGCTATGTTATGGTTTGAGCAAAGAGAACTATCTGAATCCAGGCAGCTTTTGTTCTCAATAGCTCATTAAGGACCCTTGATGCTTCTTCTCTATAACCCTCCCCCTAGATCTCGTTATACATACTAACTCTGTGGTATGATGGAGTAGAGGATGGGTTGTGAAGCATAAGTAAAACGTAGGTAGACCAAGTAGAGAGGAGATGCATAGATCGTTGAAGTTCTTGTTATATGGAGACCAACCAATAAGGGAAACAAAATCAAAAGGTAAAGTAGCACTGTCTTTCTAAAAATGAAGATTACAAAAACATTTTTGTCCCAATTCGTACGGTTGAATGCAGGAGTGGGAATTGGGCATTCTAAGAAAATTGTCAGCTTTCAACATTGTCCTTCACCAGATGTTATTGCATATTCTCAATCATATTGAAATTCGAAAGCTGGTTGGGATTGTAAGTGTAGTAGCATTGGTGGTCTTCATATTAATAATACCAATAATATTAAACCGTGTACTAGAGGAAGGTGTCGATTCGACAACTAAGCAATTGGGGAAAATAGCTCATGCAATATAGTTTTAGATACAAAGTCTGGATTCTTGATCTGACTCATTAACTAGATGCATGGAGGTTGGCAGAGTGGGAACTTCCCCAAATTCCCATGCTTCTTGGTGAAGTTGGGGGGCGTAGTGCGCACACCTGTTTCCCATAGGGCTGCAACTGTGGACAGTGGTAGCTGCACGTGGAAGCACTCGGTTTCAGAGTGAAAAAAATGGTCTTCCTTATCCCCTCCATTTCAGGAAATTTAAAGGGCAGTTAAATTCTTCAAGACCTTCGATCGAGCGACAATGGAAAATAGGGAAAGGAAAGGATCACATGGAATCATATGCGTATACACAGGACATATGAAGAAAAAGAAATTGTTGTTGTTGCTACAGTTGGGAATTGATAAATGTCGTTCCAAACAACCTTTGGCAGAGATTTGTGACAAACCCACTCTTGGGTCTAGGCTTCAAGTTTGAAGCCTTCAAGGCCCATTTGAAGTAACAAAATTTCAATCAAATAATAATATTGTGTTTGAACTTTGAAGTTACAGAATTTTTAATCAAATATTTCTTTTTTAAATAATTGATGGGATCATGAATGGATAAAATGATGTACATACCTATAAATTCATAGGATATCGGGAATCTAGTCAGCCTTGAAGTTGAGCTCGTCAAAGAAAACAAATTTCTTTATATATGTTTATGGAAGGTTGGCATTGGCAGCTTCGCTCTGTAAACTCTCCTGGAGGACTGGAGGAGATAGGGTAGGTGGAACTTGGAAGTAGCTCGACCACAGTGGAGTAGGGGTATAAGAAAAAGCTTGTTTGTATTCATTTAATATTATATATTGATGGTCAGAGCCATGGAAGCATGGAATTCGAGCATTGACTTGATACAACAAGGAAAACACAGGGATGTGGGAAGGGGCCACGGGCGGGAGCAGCAACCTTCAACATTACAAGAAGTTTCTAGATTGTGGATTTTGTCTGAAATGACAAATTTGGGGCACATTAACATAATATATTATAAATTGAATACTCAATTAACTCACGGAGTCAGAATTCACGAATTGGTATGTGATAACTGGTAACTTGGTAAGCCCACTGCCAACATGTATGAGCCACCAAACATGTTTAATAAATTTGTTGCTGCCATTAAATGTGTTAAACATGTAAGTGCTCACTGCAAACACTAGAACTTAGAAGCGTTCAAGCCATGGGATGCACAGTGTAAGCTCGTCCACGTAAGCCCAATGGTCCATGATCCATTGATGATCGAACACATGGATATTGGAGAGTAATCGAGTCCCACTCCCAAGTCACCTAGTTAGTAGTCGCATTCCCAATTTCCCAATGAAAAGTGTTGATGGGTGAAATTTGAAGCTACCCTTCTGTTGCAATTTTAAACAATAGTGGTTAATTTAATTATTGAAGGGCTTACCATAAAATTAAATTTTGTTTGCATGGTAAAATTTGAAGTGGTCTTCTATGACGTGTAAAATGGGCCTCTGCAGGGCCTTGAATGCTTCAAATTTGAAGCCTGGTGGGATTAGATTTCAGATTTCATTGGTAGTGGAGTTTCCTTTTGAAATAACATGGGATTAGATTTCATTGGATTGTTGGTCAGTCACTTATTTGTCAGTTATGGTCTCATTTTTATGTAGGTTATAATTAGCTTTTATTTATGTTTATTTTAAATATAAATTGTTTAATTTGTTTTTATGAAATTATGGTCTGACTTTAATTGTTTAATTGTTTTTATGAAAGGGAAAAAAAGAAACACCTCTGTTTGGAATGCTAATTTACACTGGGAAAGATCAGAGTTCGTGAGCTCGGTTTCGATCTGGCTCATGCATTGGGAATGCGATCTGGAGCGATCGGAGATTGTGAGTCTGTGCGATCTGACGTTTGCATGAGTTTAACGAGTGAGCGCTGTTTGATCTGGCTGTAAGTATTTTCTTGCACTTGTAACTCTTTGTATGAATGGAGAGTGGAGGAGAGGACGGGCTCAACTATGAGCTCTATCCTACCATATTATTGTGCTAACAAACGTGAAGAAGTCATGCGACCTGATTGGGAAGGGACAGCTCAATTGTGAACAATCTATGTGTTTACATTGCATTATTTATAGTTTGATGAACTTGGTCATGCTGATCTTATCTCTGGATGGATACCGCGACCTGCACTTCTTTGCATGATTTGTATCTTGATAAACTTCCTCTTCCCGATCGTATCTTCTGAGTAGAGACAGGGATCTCTGCGGTTACATTGTAGCATAGGTAAAAACCCCTGTAGAATAGAATATTGTTGTATTGGATCGGAGAAAGGACGGCTTCAGAATCTGAACCCAAACCGTCGTTGTCTGTATTTTATGATCTCTGCGGTAACCTGCATCATAGATGAAGTCCCTGCCGAGTATAATGTTACTGCAATTGTGATCTGGGAATAAAGGCTCCAGAAGCCTGATCCCAACCATTAGTTATTTATTATCCCTTTATCCAAGTGGAGAAATCGAGTTATACCTGAGGAGAAGAACTCCGTCTAATTTCGTTTCCTTTTTTTACATTTGGCGTGCTACTTTTATATATAATGTGTTTTCAAATATAAAAGGGCTGGCTCCATAAGAGAAGGACTGAGCCAAGACCTTAGGATACCAATATATATTTTTATGGATGAGAATTCATATTGATCTTCGATCGGTTTATAGTTCTCATACTTTTATTTCTGTTAAAACTCTGATCCCTGTAGGATCATGGTAACGCCAGTTCGGCGATGTCTCCATTTGACCCGAGATCGTGGGGTATCTCTCCCTATTATCCTGTATATGGTTAATATTCTCTGTTTACCAGCGTTATTGTTTGGTTAGATCTCTAATTTCCAGTGTGGATCAGCTATGAGCT
Organism: Larix kaempferi; assembly: GCA_027924585.1. Lineage (NCBI taxonomy): Eukaryota > Viridiplantae > Streptophyta > Pinopsida > Pinales > Pinaceae > Larix > Larix kaempferi. Next base: position 4,610,353 of record BSBM01001365.1, read on the forward strand.
CTGTCACACTTTTATGCCAGCGATGGATCAGCATTGATCTCGCTTGTAGTTATATTATGATCTCTGTTTGGAAGCGTTTCCGTGTTTGCTTCAGTTCAAAGAAGAAGATCTCTGTGTTATGAGACTGTCCTTCGTTGTGTATTTTCTACAAGTTGTAACCCCTCTACTTTTCTAATTAATACAAGCTGTGAATTTGCCTGGTGGACGTAGCCCAGATTTTTGGGTGAACCACATAAATATGGTCTTCTCATATGTGTGATTATGATGACTTGCTGTGTAAATTAGATTCGTTGCATCTACCTTTCAGCACCATGAATTATGCAAAAATTTATTGTATCCATGGAGTAAGTATTTCATGTAGAATTAGTAATATTCGTGTATGAACTTATTGTGATAGATAAATTGACTGACATGCATGAATATCAGTTTGCTGAAGCCGTTTTCTATTGTAAAATCTAGAATATAGATGTAACGTTTTTCCATTTCGTAAACCCTGTAAGAGGACCTCGGCCCCACTACAGTTGCACCCTGGTTTGCAATAGAGCTCTAAGATGAAAGGAGCTAATTGAACACTACTTCCTTTGTCAAAGTCTTAAAGCTATATCTCATTAATAAAGTGAAAAGGTATTCAACCCTACATAAGCATTATTTGGAGAGGGGAGATAAATAAAAGGGGTCAGAATGGAAAACAAGTTTCAGCCAAAGAAAAAAACAGAATATGCGGAATATGTACAACAAACCAAAAACTAGTCAACACCAATGGAAGAAATGCAAGAAAGCGGATGGTTGTAAGAAATGCATGCACAGTAGCAGCATCATACTCGGGTAGCGCAATGGAAGAAATGCATGCACAGTAGCAGCATAGAGAAAGCGGATAGTTGTAAGAACGGAGTAACTACTCGAAAACAGTATAGATTATATAAAATTTATATAATCTATGCACCACATTTACAAGCAAGAGCACATGCAAACAAGATTAGAAAAACAACAAAGTTCTTAAATTACTGTCCAAATAGTCCCACTCGATTAGTCAATTGGAGAACAAGACAATAATAAATTACTAGGAACTTTTAATTTTCCATCATATAAACAGTCTCCAGGAACTTTTAATTTTCCATCATATAAACAGTCTCCATCAAAGAATATAGAAATCATCAAATAGATGATTGTTGCAACACACACCATTTCTCAATCAACATCTTTGTTAGTATCATATGTAACAGAGGGTGCATGCAAGCAGCACCCTCTGGTTGGGAATGAGTCAAGGATGGTGTACTGAAATAGTGCTACCTTCTTCTGAAACAAGAATAAAGTGAAAATAACCAATACGGGTGCCATTGCAAACCATAAATACAGTGACAAGTCGTTGGCATTCAAAATGACTATGTCACACTGGAGAAGTGCATGGCAGCTAACAAGGAGGCTATTTTATGGGGAAAACTAATAACAAGGATGTCACACTGGAGAAGTGCATGGCAGCTAACAAGGAGGCTATTTTATGGGGAAAACTAATAACAAGGAGCTACAAATTTCCAAGAAAGAAGACTCTTTTGATTGGCCCGACATTAAAGTGTTAAGAAATATTAAAATGCAGATATTTATGAAGTTGAATACAGTGTTCATAAGCTTAGTGGACTTTTTTTAAAACATTTTTTTTTTGTTGAGCATTTTGAGAGTGATGAAAATATATAGAGAGAGATTGAGATTTATTTCAATGTTGAATGGTTATTTTTGGGACCAACTTGAATCCTTAATATTGGGATCGCCCTCATCCTTGTATGTGTTCTAGTTAGCCATTTATGTTTCTTATATGTGACCAGGAAATTGTTCATGGAATTTGTACAAAAATAATGTGAGGTAGAATAAAAAAAAGGTAAAACATCTAAAGATCATTGGGAAACCCAAAACCTGAGACATTGTGATTCAACATTTATAAAATCAAGGGTATCAACGACAATTTTAATGAGACAAAGTTGCTTTAAAATGATAAAAATGGCAATAAAAAGAAGTTTGCATATAAAAAAATACCTTAAGGACTGCCCAAATTGCAAACGAAAAACAAGATTTGTGTATAAAAATCACTTTATAGATTGCAAAAACTGTCAAAAAAAAGATTTTAAATCAAAGGCTCACATTTGCCCTTACTTGGACCAACCACCTCATAGCAAGACATTTACATGTACAGTCAATTGTATATATTTTTCTTAAACATCTTTCTTGTATAAACATGATTCAACCTATCTATCGTATGTACATGGAGATTCCTCTTTGAACATATTATTTGTATTAGCTAACCAATTTTCATTCATTGCTATTATTGTATTTTTTCCTCTCCTTTGCATAAAACAAATACATATATACTAAATATTTCCAATGTCGAATATAAATAGCTTATTTTTTACTTCCAATAAGTTCACGTCTTCTCTTCTCAAGTTCTCTCATAACTACGTCACTTCCACAAACCCCCTGATGCAATTGCTAGTTATGTATATATATATATATTACATAAACATGTTATATGCATCCCACTTGTTATTTCCTTCTTCTTCAAATGTGTGTTTTTTTTCACTTTTCTATATCTCAACACCCATGCAAGCATAAGGAATGGAGGTTAATACTCGTGAAGAAAAGAGAGATAGAAACTATGGTTTTCTAAGTGAACAAAGTAGCTTTGAATGATAAGCATTTTACGCCTCTTCTTCTTCAAAGGTTCTTTTTTCATTTTCTATATCTCAACACACATGCAAGTATAAGGAATGGAGGTTAATACTCGTGAAGAAAGGAGAGACAAACTATGGTTTTCTAAGTGGACAAAGTAGCTTTGAATGACAAGCATTTTATGCCTCTTTCTTTTCATTTGGAATTTTTCATTAGCTAATTTTTTTTCAAAATTTGCTAACATTTATAAGTTTATTTAATCACATTCAATAAAGTTTTTAACATTTTATTCTTATTTGTAGCTAAAAAAACCGTGCTAAGCAAGCTTATACTTTTTATAAGTCTTTTTCTATTTACAAGTGAAACTGGTTTAACGATGTAACCTTTAATTCTTTTACAAATCCAACTAAGTCATACTAGTTTGACTATGTATTAATTTGTTTTTTTTACATAAATTTTTGTAACTTTTATCAAATCCAACTAAGTCATACTAATTTGACTATGTATTAATTTGTTTTTTTTACATAAATTTTTTTAACTTTTATAATATTTCTTAAAAATTATGTATTAAAAGAATTCGTAATTATAAATGAATTTATCATTTTTTATTTCCAATAAATAATAATTATAGTTTTTATTTTTCAATGAATTCATTTTATGATTGGTGGAGTATTATTAGGTTCATACATAAAAAAAATTACCAATTCTAATTAAGCCTAGTACATTAATTTATGAGCAAATATCTCCACCACAAATATAGCCAGTTGTTTACACACTTTAATAATATAGCAAGATTGAATATTTCTGAAAACTATCACCATCAATATTACATAGTATTTGGGATGAAGGACCAGAAAGCATGCTTGGAAGCAAAGGGACATGCGTAACAATGGTTGAATGCTTTCAAGTTTTAGGTTCATCTTGTAAAAGGGATGTTAAATCATGAATGGTATGAAGAATGGTATGAATCGTGACAGCACACTGGCCAATATTCTCTTGTTAAAGACACAAGTCATGCTTTATTATAGAATCAAAGAATTGTAGAAGGGATAAATTGTTGCACACAGATGGTTTAGTCTTCATCTTTTTCTCAAATCTTAATGATTTGTAAGTCCTCTTTTTTTTTATTGAACACTTTACTGCAAATAAAGATGGAGCAGATCAAATATTAAATAATATCTAAAATAAATATCATCTCCATAGTGTGTATGTTTTTATGGAGGAACTTTTAACACGAATTCTTTGACGGATGGTCGTTTCACTATTAAATACCCTACTCAAGAGCAAAAGTAAGAGCAAGAACAAGAACAAGAGCAAGCTTCTCTATTATTCTAGGTTATGTTAATCTTCAGTCTATTTTTTCTTTTCACTTTTACATATTCCATGGACATTGAAATCCACATTAGTCTGAATCTCTATTATTCTTTACAAATCATGGCTTTGTTCAAGATTTAGTTATTAAATAGATTATCTTTTAAAAAATTACTATAAACTTATTTGTTAGCTTAAATTTATTTTTCTTAAAATCTTTTTATCACATCATGCATTTTCATAAGACATACCATTATTTCACCAAATTCATCAAAGATGTTATAAGAGCACCTAAATTAAAAAATAAGTAAATCTTTCTATGTATGTTATTTTATGGCTTTCATGAAAAAAAAGTACAAATGAACCTAAAGTAAAAATTAATATAAGCACATAAGATTGCAAAAAAAAATATAAATTAATGTAAACACATGTAAAATAAGCTTCACATTAAAAATTAAAAATATGACAAGTGTAAGTATTTCAAGAAAAAAGAAGCTTTAGAAAATGAGTTTATAATTTGGTCCTCTAAAAATATATACATTTATAAAATGTGTTATGTCCATATGTTCAAAGCAAGGCACGTTTTTTTAGAAAGTGTGAATAAACTGTTAATACACCTTTAGAATTTAGTGATTTTTTTAAATTCTTTTGTTGGACTTATGTTCATTATTTAACATTGCATTAACCTTATTTTGAAAATTAAATAAGTCCGTGAAATCAGTTAATTATGAAAAGTAGAGATATGATTAATTTTGAAATATATTATGTATAATTAAATTTTTTCCTACTTAATGAAAAAAACTATACTTTTTCCTTATTATTATATTATAAATAGTGATTCTTCCTATTTACTTATTACTCACCTCTAAGTTGAGGTTTGCGATTCACATTATTTTGAAATATTACCTATCCATGTGAATGTGACTTCGCATTTCAAATTTGTAGATTTCACAAAAATATACTAAGCAATGAGGGACATTGATGGCTTTTGTTAAACTAAAATTTAAAATTAAAATGATTAAAACATGATTTTGCAAGTTATAGTGATGTACTATCTTAGCATCTCAATAAACGATCATCTTGTTCACTAACGCCATCTCCATTTCACATCTCAACAACAAGCGGTTTGATTCTAGCCAACGACACTATAGCTAAGACACTTGTGTTGCTTTGTTTGAGACTGATGTTCAACTTCTCCAGGCGACGTTGGATTACACTATTATTTAGGCCAATTTAATAATGTTTGCAATCTACATGGCACTTTTCCAAGTTTTAAAACAAGGAATTTAGGAATTAGGACCTCAAGCTTGGCGTGGCTTCCAAGAAAAACTAGGGGCTATTCCATGTTAATTTCACACCCGACTATGTGCTCTCTCAATGACATGGGGTTTGATTCGGACTAAGCTACAATTTGCACCCATTATCTCACGATTTTTTCAGCCAAAACCCAACGAAAATTATTGAAATTGCAGTTTTGGGTTGTTGGAATTGCATAATTGTGGTGCTCATGGGTAATTGAGGTCGCCGAATCCATTTCTACAATCAAAATTGCAATTCCTACAACAACCAAAATCACAATTTCAGCAAAATCATGTCGTTAGATTCCAATTAAAATTGCTATAAAGGTGCAAATCGTCACTCTTTTAGCTTACTCTGTTTGATTCTAGCCAACGACACTACAACCAAGACACACATGTTTCTTTGTTTGAGGCCAATGCTCATCTTCTCCAAGCAATGTTGAATTGTGCCAGTGGGCTTGAGCGAGCTTTTTGCATTGTAGTCATGCCAATTAAATATTGTTTTCAATCTCCGTGGCACTTTTATAGGTTTTGAAAAAGGAATTCAATTTCGGGAATGTAAACTGAGAGAAAAAAATAGTACAACTTTGAAAAGCAAGGGTGCCCTCCTAAGACTATTATAAAATCCCCTTGAATCCCAACTTGAAATCCAATCTATGTGGAATGCAAGTAATAAATACAAATGAAAAGTTAATTCTTCTATACATTATACATAAGGTGTTAGATCTGTTTTAATGGACTACAACTAGATATCCATATAATGACAGAAGGGAAATTGTAACATAAATGTATTCTAAGCCTCCCTATACATTATCCACATTAAAGGTGTATGTATTGTTATGAGATTTGAACCCAGCTTCAACATTGTGCAACCATGGAGTGTAGGAATTTGTACATGCCTAGGGTTGGTTTATATAGTTTATCACCTTCGATCAATACTCAAATGGAGAATCATGTAGAAGAATTCGAGGAGGAGGAAATATGTGATGTTGTTTCGTCTGAAACCAATACCAGATATTCCAATCTCAAATCTCAAGAGATCAAGAAGGTCATAGAAATCACCATTACTTCTTAACGGCTTCCCACGGGATTGAAAATGAAGAAAATACTAATAATGTTTCATGTATTAGGCATCAATCCGCCTTTGTGAATATAGTTGGCTACTAAAAAATATCAAGAAGGGAAAAATAGACGAGGATTTAGATTATTGAGGATGATTTTGGTATTGATGAAGATGATGGGGAAGAGGAGGAGGATCAACAAGTGAAATTTTTCATTTGGTATTTCATGCTATTTATTGAGCATAAAATGTGATTGATAAGTATATGCATTCACTAAGTTTTTGGGTGGTAAACAAATACCAAGGGCTCTCCACCATGTCCATTTCACATTGCAATGTAGAACTTTCATCGTTTACCATAGGTAAGGTCATCAACTGCATAACATACCCAAAGGCTGCCATTGAGGATTACAATGTAAGTCAATATGACATTTTCCCTACATTGAAATGTGTTATATGCCAATGTATATATTTTAGTCATATTACTAGTGAAAGCCAAAAGAAATTAAGTATTGTTCATGCTTGTGCATATATGTGGCTATGAGTGACAATTTGGGATCTTTTATGTTTTTAGAATTCTTTCTCCCTTAAATGTGTGTTTAGAGAATGTATTAAGTGAACAATTCAAGAATGCCCTCACTTGAAAAAACCCCTTCTTTTGAGAAATCATAGGGGATACCCTTTGTAGAGACAAATCTTCTTGGAGATGCATGTTTACTTCCCACAACAAATCACAGTTTTTGTTTTTTGAAGTTTGCCTAAAGCTTGGGCTAACAATTAGTGTAAATATTTTGTCATATTTAATATATAAATACAAAATCATACCCTATTCCCAAATACTGCTTGGAATTGTTAGAGCTTGAATACATGAGTCAAACTCTTTGTTGCTAATTTTTTAAGTTTTTGGAGGTTAATAAGCATTGATGATGCATTCTTCTTCAATCAAGGTCGAGGCATTTTGGTAAAATTTCACATGTCAAAGATTTATGTAATTGTCTCTCTTGCCAAAATCATAGTGAAATAGTTGGTGTCATATGGAATGTAGGAGTTGTTTATGACATATTCCTTAGAGGCTTGGCAAGGTAGGTATTACCTCCCAATGCCTGATTGGGTAAAAATAAAATTTTCCCAGAATTTACAATAAGTCCCAAACAAATTCAGGAATGTTACATGAGTCTTGTGATAGATTCATATGCAAGACAATAAGGTCAATTAAATATGTTCTCATGCCTTGAAGCTTGACTTATTAATTTTATTGTGGTTCCCTTCTGATGTATTTGTTTGAGCATGGATCTTGATAAAAGTATGAATGTTGTGTTCCTAATTGAAAAGACTCAAAGCATGATGTTGCCTCTCAAGTACTTCTTTGCGAAGAAAGTAAGAGTATTGGTTCATTTTTTATTTTATTTTACTTTATTATTTTCGTAGTTTGGTTTGTTCAAAAGCTCAACTACTCATATTGTACCATCGTGAGTACAATATTGTCATGAAGTCTTTTATCATGACAAGGTACTATATTTGAATATTATTTCCTTTGGCAGATAAACTATCCTTTTGAAAGAGGCCCATTAAGTCCTCATTTGTGTGGTCAACATTCTCTTCATTGATATCCAACAAAGGAGGAGCATTGCATTTCTTGTAAACTATGTGAAGTGATGAATATCACTTTATAGCAATTGTGGTTGAATATTCTACCATTATTTAATGTTTTCATGTCCATGTTTTATCATTATTGGTAATTGACTACACCCTAAGAATAGAAAGGAATTAACTTCTATAATTTTATTTTTGTTGAAAATATATTATCTACCTAGAATACGCAACGATAGAAGCAAGTTCTTGGGGTTCAACATCTCCTCCTGTTAGAAAAAAAAATTGCAGAACAATAGTGTAAAATAAGATGCATAAATAAAACACATAAACACAATACAAGAGAGACACTGGAATATACGTGGTTCACCCAATATGGGCTACATTCATGAATAAATTGTTATTCATTTTATTATACTGTCCAACAAATGAAGGGATACAACCCACAACACATCCGCTGCAACTTCCTCCACTCTCTCACAGTTTCTCTCACATAATCACATAAATCTTTACAATACTACAATACAATACACAGTTGTATTACAATGCCTTCCTTTTAAAGAGGGATTACCATGGGAAAATACCATGGTATACACAATACCGTGGGCCCATAAACTACCCATTATTAACCAAGTCATGACTATGACATTACAACATTTTATAAGGTGTTTTTCCAAAAAAATTGCTATGGGGGCACTGCCCCAAACCCCTTCCAGAGGGGGGCTCCCATACTAGCCCCCCCCACCATACCCCCCCATGGAGACGATAGTGGGGGGGAAGCCCCTCCACACCCCATCGTCATGGGTTGGTGTTATGCAACAAATTTCCAAAGAGAGCATGAAAAGAGCGAAAATAGACCAGTAAGAGTAATCCACGCCTTTAATGAAGAAAATAGATTACTATCAAGCCTCTTTGAGAGGGAAACCTCCTTATACAATGTACTAAGTACACAATACAATACACGACAATATACTCCAACTGAAAATGTCTCCTTCCTATATATAGGAGACTAAGAGGTACAATTCTAATTAACTGACCCAAGCCGACATAACTAATATAACCATACTGATGATAATTACAACTAATGGACCAAGCTGACATCAAAACTAATATAATGTGACCCATATAAGGGTAAATGTTCCCACATTTAGGACTTAACATGCCCCTCCCCTTCAGAAAAGTGTTTTCCTCAACACTTGGTTAGTTTGGATGCTTCTATATGAAGGACTCATCTTCCCATGTTGAATCTTCAATTGGTAAGTTCTTCCACTTGATGAGGTACTCTAGAATAGCCTGATTTCGTAGCTGCTTGTTCCTTGTGTCAATGATTTGTTTAGGTTCCAATATGAAATTTCCTTCTTCATCAAGTTCCAGTAGGATTGTTTGAATGGGAATCTTGTCTCCGATTACCTTCTTTAAGCAAGAAACATGGAAAACTGGATGTACTCTTGAAGATGAAGGGAGCTCCAATTTGTATGCCATACTACCAATCTTCTGCAAAACTTTATAAGGACCATAGTACTTGGGTGCTAATTTATTGTCATTATTTAGTTGCTCGAGGGACATATTTTTGTAAGGATGTATCCTCATAAATACCCAACCCCGTCTTCAAAACTTCTTTCACTGCGATGTTGATTTGCTTGTTGCTTCATCTTTTTTTTTGACATATCCAAGTTATCTTTTAGTATTTGGAGAAATTCTTGCAGGTGTTCAATGTGATCTTCCACAGCTTGAACTTTAGATTTTCCTTTTAAGGGAGATGTGATAGATGGAGGTTGGTACCCATAAAGTGCCATAAATGGAGACATTTTTTACGATGTATGAAAGGAAGTATTGTACCACCATTCTGCCAAGGATAACCATTTCACCCATTGTGTTTGATTATCATATGCAAAGCAACAAAGATAACCTTCCAAACATTTGTTCACTATTTCAGTTTTCCCATTAGATTGGGGATGATAAGATGAACTGTGATCCAACTGGGTACCCAAACAAGAAAATAATTCAATCCAAAATTTACCAGTGAAAATTGGATCTCTATCACTTACAATAATCTTTGGGTTTCCATGTAACTTCTGAACTATATCCATGAAGGAGGAAGCTACTGTACTTGCATTAAAAGGGTGAGAAAGTGCAAAAAAATGTGCATAATTCGTGATTCTATCAACAACCACCATAATAACATTCTTCCCTTCGGACTTGAGTAGTAATGTAATAAAATCCATTGAGACTTCCTCCCAGCGTTGGCAAGGTATGTCCAAAGGTTGTGAAAGACCCAGAGTATTAACTGTTTCAACCTTATTTTGTTGGAAAACCAAACATTCTTCCACGAAATTTTGAACATCATATTTAAGACCTTCTCAAGAAAAATCCTTCTTGACCCTATGGTAGGTTTTCAAGAATCCAGAGTACCCACCTACAGGAGAGGTGTGTGATTCCAAAAGGAACTTTTGTTTAAGTTGGGAGTTCTTGCATATATATAAGCGGTCCTTACACCATAGTGAACCATTTTTCCATGCAAAAGTATATGATACACTGGGATCCTTCTATAGTATTTATATGAGCGTCCACACATATATGTCATTTTTCCATTCTTCCCTTGCTGCTACCAAACAATTGAGTTGTGTAATGGAAATCGCACAAAGTACTGCCCAACATACTCATCTTTTCTAGAGAGTGCATTTGCCACCACATTCTATTTCCTTTTTTTATAGATGATTTCAAAGTCATATCCTAATATATTGGTTACCTATTTTTGTCACTCTTCTGAAGATAGTCTCTGTTCCAAGAAGTATTTAAGACTATCATGGTTTGTTTTGACCTTGAAGTGCCTACCTATTAAATTAAGGATGACATTGCTTAAGTGCATGTAGTATTGCCATCATTTCCTTCTCATAAATGGGTTTTTGTAAGTTCTTTCCCTTGATTGGTCGACTTTCCAAAGAAAAGGGGTGTCCTTATTGCATTAGAACAACACCAATGGCATTTCCTGAGGCATCACATTCCACAATAAATATTTTTTTGAAGTCCGGTGTGGCCAAAACAAGAGCTTTGCACATTACCTCTTTAAGTTATTCAAAATCTTGATTTTCATGTGGAGTCCAAGAAAATGATTCTTTCTTTAATAATGTTGTTAGAGGTGTTGCTATTCTTCCATAGTCACGAACAAACTTGCGGTAGTACCTTGTCAACCCTTATAATTCTCGAAGATTATTCAAGGTTTTGGGAATCGACCAGTCCATCATGGCTTTAATTTTGTTAGGTTCTACCTTGACACCTTCATGAGATACAATATGACCCAAATATTCTACCTCCTTTACCCCAAAGGAACATTTGGAAGGTTATGCATATAGTTGTTTCTCCTTCAGTAGTTGTAGCACCTTGTCAGCATGTTGAACATGTTCTTCCCAAGACTTGCTATAGGTTAGTATATCATCAAAAAATACTAGCACAAATTTTCTAAGGAAGGGATTGAAAATGAAATTCATCAAACCTTGAAATGTGGAAGGTGTATTCGTGAGACCAAATGGCATGACCAGAAATTCATAATGACCTTCATGAGCTTTGAATGTTGTTTTTTGGATGTCCTCATCCTTCATTCTAATCTGATGATACATGGAACACATATCAATCTTTGTGAATAAAACTACTCCATGTAATTCATCTAGCAATTCATCAATGACATGAATGGGAAACTTATCTTTAATGGTGATCTTGTTGAGCTCTCTATAATCTAGACAAATAAGCCATGATCCCTCCTTGTGTACCATTACCATTGGTGCAGAGTAAGAACTTTGGCTAGGCCTATTATGCCAGCCTCTAACATTTATTCAATCATATGCTCCATTTCACTCTTCTGACCATAAGGGTATCTGTAAGGTCCAGTGTTGGGGGGAACACTTCCTGGAATTAAGAGTATAGCATAATCAAAATCTCGAACAAGTGGAAGACCTTTTGGAATATCTTCAAATACCTTGGAATTCTTATTAATGACCCTTTGGAGATTTGGGAAAATATGTGTCTTACATCTTTGCACATCTAATGAGCATAATTGTGAAATTACACCTTGATGACCCTTTTTCAATAATTTTTTCATACCATTAGAGATTATCACCTTACTTGGTTTCCCTATGATACCATTTAACTCATATTATTTTCCTTCCCATTAAAATTTCATGAAAATCTTCTGAAAATTAAAATCCATTGCTCCCAATGAATGTAGCTATTGAACCCCTAATACAACATCAGCACCACCCATTGGGATAGCAATCATTGGACTATTCAATGCATATTCCCCCATTGTAAGAATGATATTAAGGCATTTCCCTGATCAATTGATAGTTCCTCCATCTATAATTATTAATTGAAACTTTGGTGCTGGATATCCAAATCAATTGAGAACTTTGGCTAATTTCCAGTGAATAAGATTATGAGTACTACCAGAATCAATCAACATTGTTACATTTTTCTTTTTATATGTCCTTCAATCTTGAGAGCTTAAGAAGTGATAATTCCCTCCAAAGCATGACAAGATACGGTGGGAGTAATCTCTTCGGAAGTAGTCTCTTCTATTTCTTTATCTTGAGATTGTTCCTGTTCTTTTGGTTCTTCCTCTTCACAATCTATGTAGAACAATTTCTTCTTAGAACACTTATGTCCCTTACTATACTTGCTATCACAATTAAAGCATAGAAATTTTTCTCTTCTTTCATCAAGTTGTTGAGGTGTTAACCTTTGAGGCAAGTTAGAAGAAGGAACATTATTCTCTTTGTATGTGTTGGAGGTGGTCTTTCTGTTAGCCATCGCCATATTTTTACTTTCAACCTTCCTTTCCATCATGAAATCCTTCTCTAAGGATGATGGTTTAAAGAGACACACCTCATGTTGAATGTTATCCTTTAATGTTCCAATAAAATGATCCAATATTTTATCATCTAGTATGCCCTCCACTCTGAGACTCAACTTTTGAAATTGTTCAATGTGCTCACTTAATGGTCCCTTTTTCCTTAGATTTATCAAATGGGTAAAGAAGGAATTTCTATTATCATCATCATGGTATGATATCAATTCTTATGTAAAGATGGACCAAGCTTGATAATGGAGTTCTTTTTGCGTTCACAGCGCCACTGGTACAACACAAACTGCTCATGTTATAAATATAAAGATACAATAGGTATCTTTTGAATATTGGGCACGTATATCAAAGAATTGCTCCATTTGGAATGTCCATATTATGGGGTCTTTTCCCTCAAACTTGCTCATGTCAATCTTGGGTAATTGGATACCCCTTGGGGACCATCCCTGGTTACTTCCATTACTAGAATCATTTCCTCTTGGAATATTCTTATTCATGGAATGTTTCTTAACATGGACCTTATCTTTATCCTCCTGAGCATCCTAGAACACATCATCACCGGGAGAAGGAGTATCCTTTGAATTTTATATGATCTTAGCAATATTTCGGATATGTTCCTTCGACTTCTCCTCTAAATTAACTAAATCAATTGTTTTCACAAACCCTTTCATATTTTCCTCCATCTTATTATCCATATGTTTTTATCAACTTCCCCTCTAAATTAACTAAATCAATTGTTTTCACAGATCCTTTAATCATATCATCCAATTAGAGCACTCGAAAAGATAGTTCTTCCCTTTCATCGTACGTCGGGTATGAGTCCTCTAGTGGTTTGAGTGGAGTGTGATTTTTTCCACTTCCTTTTGCTGCCATTTTGAACAATATAAATAGATATCACACCCTAGGTTTCACCTCAAATAGATCATTCTACTCAAAGTTATTCAAATTTAAAATGGCGTACATTTTTCAAACCCTGATTAGAAAATTGTTTTCTCACTGACTTGGAATTGAGGTAAATTTAAAATTTGAGTTCTTATGGTCTGAAACTTTGGCTTGTTATATCCTGATGTGTCCTCTTTCCAATTCTGTAGGCCTGACATAATTCTGATGTGCTTGTAAAAAGTTATTGCGAATCTCCCAACACTTCTTATTTTTGGTCATTTTAGAAGAGTGAACTTGTACAGTCTGCCACATGTCAAATATTTTAGATCTGAGTCTGAAAAACAACCAAAGATAATTTGGTCCGTCTTCTTTCTGCAATGGGTCTCACTCAATTTGGATCTTGCATGCCCCAGATATGACCTTTTTTCCTAGAACACCTATTTTAGACTAGTTTTTGGACTAGTCAGAAACCCTAGATTCCATGACAAATATCTTAGAAGTTGTAATGGCTCAAGATATGAAAATTGGACCATAGATAGCTCAACCTTTTTTCTAGATGTTTTTTTAGTTTCGCTATCTAAAACCTTGTAGAAAAAATATTATAGCAAAAATGCCAAGATGACTCGTTTTGAAGAAACTAGTCCAAAGAAAAGAGCTCTGATACCAAATGTTATGCAACAAATTTCCAAAAAGAGCATGAACATAGAATAAATAGACCAGTAAGAGTACTCCATGCCTTTAATGAATAAAATAGATGAATATCAAGCCTCTTCGAGTGGGAAACCTCCTTATACGATGTACTAAGTACACAAGACAAGACAAGACAAGATACTCCAAATGAAAATTTATCATTCCTATATATAGGAAACTAAGAGGTACAATTCCAACTAACTAACCCAAGCCGACGTAACTAATATAGCCATACTAATGATAATTACAACTAATGGACCAAGACGACATAAGAACTAATATAATGTGACCCATATAAGAGGAAATGTTCCCACATTTAAGACTTAACAGTTGGGATCCAGACACACCTGAAACACGACCTCTGAAATAGGAAAATCAGGATCCACAACCAACAATATCCCACTTGGAGACTGATCACAACAACTCCACCACTACTGCATCTCCTAGACTATGCTGCAAACCTTGGACCTAGAAAATTTCTTATCTTCACCTTCATGCTTGAAGGCCAACTGAAACTAAGCAAGAACTCAGTTTCTCTCTAGTTACTACATTTGTCAACATGTCTGCAAGATTCTAGCTAGTACGCATCTTTTTTAACTTCAACATTACATCTTCCATAATAGGTCGTATGAAATGGTGCTTGAGCTCTATATGTTTAGTATTAGAATGGAAGGTTGAGTTCTTTGCAAGATGAATGACACTCTAGTTGTCACTGTACAACTTGTTATTCTTCTGGTTCTTACCCAATTCCTCCATGAACCTCTGTAGCCAAATAATCTCTTTACTAGTCTCTGTAACAACAATATACTTTGCTTCCATGTTTGAAAGTGAAACAACTTTTTGCAGTTTCAAAATCCAACTTACTGTTGCTCCACCTACAGTAAATACATACCCTGTGTTGCTTCTCCTGCTATCTTTATCACCTTCCATATTTGCATCAACATATAGCTATAGAACAGTGTCTGAACCTCCAAAACATAATGCATAAGTAGTAATACCTCTCAAATACCTGAGAATCCACTTTATTGCCTTCCAATGTTCTTTACCTGGATTGTTTATGTATCTTCTCACAACTCCCATTGCTACAATATCTGGTCTTGTGCACACCATCGCATACATCATACTGCCAACTGTTGATGAACAAGGGACCTTGGACATGTATTATATTTCCTCCTATATCTTGGGACACATATCCTTACTTAGTTTGAAATGATTGGACAAAGGTGTAATAATTGGTTTTGCATCCTGCATTCTAAACCTCTCCAACACCTTTTCTATGTACTCACCCTAAGACAATGTCAATTTGCGATTTTCCCTGTCTCTTGTTATTCTCATACCAAGAATTTGCTTTGCAGCACCCAAATCCTCCATCGCAAATGAATTAGCTAATTTCCTTTTGAGCACATTTATATCCTGCATGTTAGACCCTGCAACATCAATGTCATCCACATACAATAACAAGATAATATATATTTTATTATCTAGCCTCTTGAAATAAACATAGTGGTCATAATAACATCTACTATAAACTTGTTCTGTCATAAACTTGTCAAATTTCAAATACCACTGCCTTGGAGCTTGCTTCAAGCCATGTGAGCTCTTCTTCAGCCTACATACTAAATTCTCCTTCCCTTTGACCTCATAGCCTCGTGGTTGTTGCATATAAATCTCTTCCTCCAAATCCCCATGGAGAAAGGCTATTTTTACATCTAGCTATTCAAGATGCAAATATTCTACCACCACTAGACTTAAAATATTTCTAATTGAAGTCATTTTAACAAAAGGAGAAAGTATTCCATCAAAATATATACCTTTCTTTTGTGCAAACCCCTTTACAACAAGTCTGGCCTTGTATCGCTTATTGCCTCCATCTTCTTCCTTCAACCCGTAAACCCATTTATTCTGCAATGTTCTTTTACCTGTAGGAAATTGAACCAAATCCCATGTCTGGTTTCTTACCAAGGAGTCCATCTCCTCATTCATTCCTTGCTCCTACTTATTTTTAGTTTCCACCTACATTGCTTCTTCATAACATTTTGGTTCACCAGAATCAATCATCAATAAATAATACAGTGAAGGAGAGTATCGCTCAAGGGGTCTACTTAACCTGATAGATATTCTAACACTTGCAGGAGTTTGAGGTACCTGTTGTTGTTCTTCATTTTCTGGCACCTGTGGATTTTTATTTTCTTTGATTTCATCAAGCACTGTGTATTTTTTGTTTTCCGATTTTCTTGTTTCATTCCTTGCAACTAATCTTTGTACATGACTTTTTCGTTGAATACTACATCTCTACTCCTACTGATTTGTGATTTTCGCAATCCCGTAAGCAATAACCAAAATCATCAACCCCGTATCCAATAAAGGTACACTTCTTGGATTTAGCCTCAAGCTTTATTCTATTTTTTTTTATCAATATGGACAAATGCTTCACAACAAAAGTTCTCAGAAGTGAGTAGTTTACCTTTTTACTTGTCCATGCCTCCTCTGGAATGCCACCATCTAAAGAGCTTGAAGGCCCTCTGTTTATTAAGTAAACGGAAGTATCTACATCATCTTCCAAAAATTGTAAGGGCAACCCTGCATGCAGTCTCATACACCTTGCATGCTCCATAATTGTCCTATTCATCCTTTCTGACACACTATTTTCTTGTGGTGTTCCTGGAACTATCTTCTCTCTACGAATCCCATGGTATGAACAATAACTATCAAACTCCTTGCCACAATATTCACATCCATTATCAGATATGAGACACTTCAACCTTTTCCCTGTCTCATTCTCAACCAAAGCTTTCCATTTCTTAAAAGTAGCAAAAACATCATATTTATGTCGAATGCAATAAACCAAAGTTTTTGTAGTTGCATCATCAATAAAATTAACATAATAACGAGAGCCACACAGATATTTTACCTGAGTCAGTCCCCATAAATCTGTATGCACAAGCTCTAACTTTTCACTCTTCTTTTGCTTTTCAACCCCGAATAATCTGACTCTCTTCTATTTTTCATAAACACAGTTATCACAGAATTCCAAACTAACGTACTTTAAATTTGGTAGCAACTTCCTTGAATGGAGAATATGCA
Source organism: Larix kaempferi (assembly GCA_027924585.1). Taxonomy (NCBI): domain Eukaryota; kingdom Viridiplantae; phylum Streptophyta; class Pinopsida; order Pinales; family Pinaceae; genus Larix; species Larix kaempferi. The sequence continues at coordinate 4,627,781 of BSBM01001365.1, forward strand.
TCCCCTTCTCACTCATGTGGCCAAGCCTATGATGCCACAATGTTGTCACTATGTTCCTGTGGAAGCTAAAGAGATAGAACAATCAGTATTATGAGGACATAAATACAATGTACCTATCCGGTCTCCTTTTGCTATCACCAGCGATTATTTAGTGATCTTCCACCATGTTTATCCAAATATAGATAAACAACCACCATCTCTCAACTACCTTGTTGAGATTAGATTTATTTTCATAGCAGGAATGTGCCTTACATATTTCAACAACCATCCATTTTCATGCTTTAACTTTATCCATATCTTACTCATTCCAACAATTTTACATGGTTCATCATCACCTAATAAAACATGTCCAAAATCACCTTGAACGTAATCATGAAAATATTTCCTATGGGATGCAACATGACATGAATCCCATGAATCTAATACTCAGTAATCACTATTATTAACTAATTCAAGAATCAAAGCATCGTGTAGCACATCACCTACTACATTTGCTTCTTGAGTAGTCTCTTGATGTCCGACTCCTTTCTTCTTTAAAGATCTGCGGTCTTTCTTCAGATGTCCTTTCTTCCCATAGTTTCAGCACTCTATTTTTCCCATTCTGGACTTGGATATACACTTCCTATACTTTTCACGATTACCTGGGCTCTTTCCTCTCTTCCTTTCTCTTCCCCTGCTCTCCATGGTCAACGCATTACCTGATGTCTCACTTGTGTTTTTCTGTCGCATTTCCTTGCTAAGAATAACACCAACAACATCATCATATTTCAGAGTATTTGAACTAGAGACAGAGTTACTTACAGCCATGACCAAGCCGTTCCATCTTTTTGGCAATGAGCACAAGATTAGAAGAGCCCTAACCTCATAATGAAAGTTCACTCCTACAAAAATTAGCTGATTAGTAATTGTATTCAATTCATTTAAATAGTCAACAACAAACCCACATTCTGACATCTTCATATTAAATAAATGCTTCATTAGAATACCTTGTTGGAGGTTGAGGGTTTTTCATACAGTTTATTCAATGTGTTCATCAAACCTTTCGTTGTCTTTTCTTTTGAAATATTGAAAGCCACCAACGAATCCCAACATAGCCATATTGTTCCTAGTGCCTTTTTGTCAAGAACCTCTCATTCTTCGTCCTTCATAGACATCGGCTTACTTCCCTTTCGACCTAAAGGTAGGAATAGATCCTTCTGATATAGATAGTCCTCCATCTGCATCTTCCATAACTGGTAGTTTTGGCCCATTAAGTTTCTCGACCCTAAACTTTCCTTCTTCCGCCATTGCTTCCACTCGAACCAGAAACCCTTCTTTCCCGCAATTTTATGTGCCAAATAAGCTTTTGGCTCTAATACTAATTGTTAGAAAAATAGGATCGCAGAATAATAACATAAAATAAGATGCAAAAATAAAACACATAAACATAATATAAGAGAGACACCAATATACGTGGTTCACCCAATGTGTGCTACATCCACAGAGAAATCGCCAGTCCTTTTATTATATCATACAGCAAATGAAGGGATACAACCTGCAGCACATCCGTTGCAACTTCATCTTCACTCTCTCATAGTCTCTCTCACACAATCATAGAGATCTTTATAATACTACAATACAATACACAGTCGTATTACAATGCCTTCCTTTTAAATATGGATTACCATAGGAAAATACCACGAGATACCCAATACCATAGGAACGTAAACGACCCATTATTGACTAAGTCGTGACTATGAAATTACAACATTTTACAAGGCATTTTTCCCAAAATTTTCGCTACAGGGGTGCTGCCCCGAACCCCCGCCAGGGGAGACTCCCAAATTAGTCATCGGCCCCCCTAGAGCCCCCATGGAAACTATAGTGGGGGGGGGGGGGAATCCCCCACACCCCCCCCCCCCCCCCCCCACCTCACCCCCCCGTCATGGGATAGGATCCAGACACGGCTGAAACACGACCTCTGAATCAAGAAGATCATGCTCCACAACCAACACCTCCATGATAGCCCATTGGAGCTTCTCCTATATATGCATATGCAAGGAGTGGTGATGTCTATGGAAATAGAAGTGACATTGGTTACATGCAAGCAAGTAGTGGTTATGGGCCTCCTACTAGTGGAGCTAGCAAAGGAAGTTATTAAGGAAGATATGGGGATACACATGGTAATGTCGGTGATGGAAACTCATTGAAACTTTACTATATTTGAATAGTGTTGTAGAGCCATGGGCAATGAAGAAATGGGGTAAGGTGAGGGAAGATTGGTACAATTGCAGTGCTTGCACTATTAATGGATCTAGTTATTTGTAATTGGAATATATCTTTTTTATCCAAATCAATGTGAAAAGGAGATTATTTGAACTACTATTACTCTCTTGTATCTTTCTCTTAAAAATGTTTTTGTAGTTCCAGTGAATGTCTTTATGGGTGATAGCTTTAAGAGAAGTGTGTGTGGGGATTGGCTAAGCCATTTTATGTGGCTTTGCTTTTGTAACCATGTATGTTAAGTGTATGAAATATTAGGTTAGATATCATGAGACCAGTTAGCTAAATAAAGATTCACATCTCATTGAGATGAGCTTTGGCACTTCTAAGAATATCTTGAATTTTCCTATTTTTTAAGGGTTGTTGTAGGCATTTAGGTTTCACAAATTATTGTAAACCAAAATTGTTTATGATAAGTTTTTATTGATGTTGAGTATGGAACTACTAGCTTTGTATTACTCTTTTATAATCATTCATTGGTGTCAGGTTTTCCATCTACCTTAATGTGATGCCAAATTAATCTTAATAATCAATATATGGAATTTGTTGTGTTTAGGGCAATGCATAGTTTTAGTTTTAGATATGTTTTTATTTTAATCAGTTGTGTTCATTCCTCGGATCTTCATATTGGTAACGACAACTGATGGATGGTATAAGCTTATAGAATACTCTATAGGTCTATTTAGATTAGCTTGAAAGTGTGTAAATATGAAATGAATAATTTCTATTTGTATTTGTATGTGTGTACTTGATTCCATTAAACTTTAGGAATGTGATGCACCAACTCTATTTGGATTTCCTACTCTTCACAAATTAATGCAGTTTATGTTCTTTTGTTGTATTAGGATTGCTACTCCTAGATTTTTATATATGGTTTTGTTTTAAAGACTTCTACACATAACATGCATGGTGTTTTATGGTAAATATTAGGCTTTAACATGTTTTAATGGTAAATTTGAATTTCAAAAAATCACTTTTGAGGGAAATCAAAGAACAATGTTTGCATCATTTTTTGTTGATGTCATTCTACAGTGTTTGTAAGACCCCATCTTTGACCCCATAATGTAATCTTCTATATATTGATGTAAAGGCTAAAAGCCAAAAATAAATGGTCTAGGGTGACAAAGACATTGTAAATATGCACATTTTTAATATTAATATAAAATCTCCAATGACTACAGAGGAAGAAGGACGAAGAAGAGATGGGGGGTGTAACTCCACAAGAGGTGAAGTGATACCAGGGCTAAGGAAAATGACCCTAGTGGGCTTAATCTTATCTCCCTAGCCTTAACTATTTAACCAAAGTTCCTAAAGCATGTCTAAAAAGGGAATGATAGGGGAAAAGTGGTCCCAAGTGGAGAAATCACATGGCGGCCTAGAGTTTTGCATATAAAAAGGGAGAATTTAGATTTTGGGAATTCATGGAGGGGAATTCCATCCCTCCCAATTCTCTCCATCACCTTGGAATGTTGAAGATTGATACCAGAGAGACATTTCCATGCCATTGACCCTAGGGAATCGATGCGTGAGAGGAACCTGGCCTGCATCTTGTGCCCTGGAGTACCAATTCGAAGATTTCCTGTCCAACCTGTGCTAGAGTGCCAGAAGGGAACTGGAAGGCTGCCCGAGGGACTGTTAACTTAGAGAAGGGGGTTTGTTCCTAGCATTGTGTAGGTTGATGGGGAAGGAGAATTGAGGATTGAGACAATTGTGGAGAGGGTTTTTGCACCAAGGGTTTGCATGTGAGTTTGAACTGTGTAGAGTTGTGAAGAGATTTCCCATAATGATAGAGCCAACTCAGGGGTGGCCTCTTTCAAAGACAAATGGCTTGACAGAGAGCCTACGATTGGGAGGAACATCATTTTCACCATTTTCCATTTTTTTCTAATATGATTCATCCAAATTCCATAGGATTAAGATTTATTACTCTAAAAATCGCCAAAATTGTACAAAAACCCTTAGAAATTTGAATAGTTTTTAAAATATCGCCAAACATTTTATGGTTGGAAATTTGATAATTAGTAAGATCCAAGGTTTCTACACTTTACAAAAATTATGGATGCTTACAATTTTCCATGAACTACCCTTGATATAGCAAAAAATTATCTTTATTTCCTTTAAGTAGCCTTCACTCAAATCCTATGTGAATCTAGAAACCACACTAACAACAAATGAAATATCAGGTCGACTATGAGTTAGATCAACAAGGCTACCGACAAGCTTCATATAGAGAGTAGCATTGAATTTAGGAGAATCACGCCATTTTGTCAGCTTTACTCTTGACTAGTAAGGTGTAGCATGTGGTTTATAGTATTTCATTTTGAACCTTTCTATTAGATTCAATACATATTTAGGTTGAGAAACAAAGATATCATCATCCATTTGAAAGAGATTGATGCCCTAAAAGAAACGCAACAGAGCAAGGTCAATGAATTCAAAAGTATATGCTAATTGTTCCTTCAACCCCAAAATTAAAGAAACATTACTTCTTGTAATGAATCAATCTTCAACATATAGTGAAGCAATGAAAATTTCACCACACATGTAAAACATAGATATTGTGATCTAGTCCGCATCATTTGAAACCAAGATTGAGAAAACAATGATGTCTTGAATTGAAACCATGCCCTAGGGGGTTATTTGAAACCATACAAGGATGTCTTGAATTGATATATAACACTGCCATCCTTCTCAAAGCATGGGGGTTGCTCCATATAAATCTCCTTAGTGAGATCCATGTAAGAAAGCACTTTTGGCATCCATTTGATGTACTTCCCATCCATCAATAGAGAAAATTTCCAATTTTGATAAGATTTCTAAGGTTTTCCCATGGTTATTTCAATAAGATGCTTAAAGACTTACGGAATGATAGAATTGCAGACCAAAATGAGTTACATTCACTCATTCTAGAACTCATCGATCCTTAGTGCAGTAAACACTTGTTCTCATTGATCAAGGAAAAGGAAGTCAAGGACATATTCAATATGAATTTGGACAAAGCTCCATGCTCTAATGACTTCTCTATCAAATTTTATTAAATGTATTGGAAGTATTAAAAAGGACTTAGTTGCCATGGTGGAGGAATCTAGATCTAAAGGTCAGATGGCTAGGGGAATTAACTTTCCATTTTTAAGTATCATTCCAAGGATTAAAATCCCTCCAACTTCCCTAAGTATAGGTCAATCTCATTTTGATGTGTTTCTTACAAGATCAATTCCAAAATGATAATGGACAAAATGAAACCCTATTCTCTAAAATTATCTTGAAAGAGCAAGGGGGGTTCTGTGCAAGAGAGGCATATTTTTGGAAACAACATTTTGGTCCAAGAAGCATTACATCCCTTGAAATCCCTTATAAGGAGAGATATGATTATAAAATTAGATATGGGAATCACCTTTGATATGGTTAACCATGAGTATTTGGATTTTCAAAAGGCGTCACTAATTGGATAAAGGGTTGCATTCACTCACCTTGGATTTCTCCTTTGGTCAATGGGTAGTTGACAAGATTCTTCAAAGCATCTAGGGGGATCATACAAGGATGCCCCTTATCCCCCTATCTCTATATAATTATGGATGAGGGTACATCATATTGAAAGAGGCAAGAGCTCAAGGATTCATACCTGACATTGAAATGGTCAAAGGATCAAAGGCCTTAAATTAAATCACTTGCAATTTGTCAATAACACTCTCCTTCTAAGAAGAGCATCATTAATCATAGGTAGAAGATTAAAAAAATTATCATCATATATTTGAATTTTTTGAGAGGCAAAGTGAACAACAAGAAAAGTAATGTTTTTGGCGTTAATGTGGATGACGTAATCATAAAAAATGCCTCCATCCTAGAAATCTCATATAATTCAAACTGGAGTCATATTCCTTATCTAGGAATTCCCCTATCCTTGGGGCATCTACAAAGCTCTACTAGGGTCTCCATTGTAGAGAAATTTTAAAAAAATGATTCAAGTATGGTCTGGTTGAATCCTCATGCACAAAGGGTCATGATTCGAGCAACTCTTTCCAACCTCCCCTTACAATTAAGCACAATTTTGATTGCCCCTTTCATGTTTTTGGATCAGATGGAAAAGCTCATCAAAAACTTCATTTAGAAAACAGAAAAATCGTCGAGGAAGAAAAAGATATCCGTAGTTTCCTCAGGGAGAGTAGAACTTTTAAACGAAACCTTGGTATAAAAGACCCAAAATTAATGAGCCATGATTTGGGTGCAAAGATCACTTAGAGAAAAATTGTTGAGGAAGAAAGATTACCACAAGAAAAATCGTTGAGGAAGAAAAAGATATCCCTAGTTCCTCAAAGAAAGTAAAACTTTCAACTTTTAAACAAAACCTTAGTATAAAAACCCAAAATTAATGAGCCACAATTTGGGTGCAAAGATCACCGAGAGAAAAATCATGGAAGAAGAAAAAGATATCCCTGGTTTCTTTGGAGAAAGTAAAACTTCCCACTTTTAAATGAAACCATAGTATAAAAGACCCAAAATCAATGAGCTACTATTTGGGTGCAAAGATCACCTTGTACCAAATAAGTGGCAGCCCCCACCACACCGCCCCCTGCTATTGGATCTGAAATTCTTAAAATTGTCCTCCTTCTCTTTGATCAAAGATCATCTCTCTTGGTTCCCAAATAATGGCCAGCCAACCAGAATCTGGGATTTTTTTTCCAAATAACGACCATCGAACCCTCCTCTCTTGTCCCACACGTCACAAATAATAACCTTCATTTTCTTTTGGATCTCTTCCTGGTCAGATTTCTTCCCTCCTGTGTGGACTGGGTGAGTTTGTCGTCAGCTAATCCAACTCCACTTTTGAGGATGTTGTCACTTGGGGATATATCACTGGGTTTTAATCTGCTAAGGATAATTATTTCTCCCTTTCCTCGCAGCTCTCCTCCACCCATCTCCATAAGCTTTGGTTTCCTATCTCAGTTCCTAAAACTGATTTCTTTGGTTGGTCATGATTCATGAGAAGATCCTCACCATTAAAAATCTTGCTAAAAGGCAAATACAAGAGCCTTCGAGAAGTGAACTATGTTTTTAACAGTGAAGAATCAATATCCCATTTGTTCCTTCATTGCCTTTCTCCTCCTCTTTGGTCTGCTCTTCTTACGGAGATTGTCCTTCCCAAATCTTTTCGCCCTTCCTCTTGGTTCCAGCTCTTTAATGAATGGCTCCCTTCCTATCTGTATGGTCTGAAAGGGAAAAGGCTCATACCAGTTTTATGGGAGATCATTACTTGAATCATCTCTTGGATCCCTGGTTGGCGAGAAAGGGAAAGACCTTCAAAAATCAGTCTTTTAAGACTTGATTAATCAAGAAATCTTGGTAGTAAATTTCTCGAAGGATAAGTGGACAACAAATATAACCCCGAAGGAAAATATATGGCTGGACTCTTGGGGGCTATGGGAATAGGAACTAAGACAATCTCATACGTGTTGGGTGCATGATAACATCAGCCTCCCCCTCAAGGGAGATATCAATTCATGGATTAGTTCAAGCAAGATGCATTCTGTTGTTTGATGGGGCCTTAAACGATAACCTTGGACCCTCAGGCTCAAAAGGAGTTATGTATTGGCCAAACAGAAATCTCTTGAAAATGGGCAAAATTTTCTATTGCAACCAACAACCAAGCTGAGGTCCTGACTTTAAGGAAAGCACTGAAAAAACGAGGGATATCAACTACCAATATGCCATGGTAAGTTAAACAGTTAAATATCAATTTATAAAATATAAAATACAGAAATTATACATATGTTAGGCTGTGGTTAAGCGGTAAGTTGGAGTGCTTGCTGTAATGATAACCCATGCTCAAACCTTTATCCCGACGGTGTGCTACAGGGGCCGTATCCATCTATGTGGTAGTCTTGGCAATCTTTATGCCCCACAGATAGTAATAAAATATATGACAAAAAAATGTGGGAATTGTAGAAGATAGAATAATTAGAAAACGCTGAGAAATGTGAGAAACACATTCTCTCCTCATAACTCCAGCTAATCAAAACTTGCAACATGCTTCAAATATTTATAATCACTCAATTACTACCTGAAAGCTACACTGAAACAAGAATGCGATACGAGTTTAATGAAACAAATACTTCCTTGATGTTTTAATTTCTAGTTGAGCAATTTTAAGAGTACAGTATCAGGGAAGGTAATCTATGACAATTTACCATAAAGTTCTAAGCACCCAATGTGCAAAGTCAATAATGATTTTCACTGAAAATGTGTATTAGATCTATTTCATAATGAGCATATGGAGTCCACTTTCCAGGATCTGAATCAGAAACTCTCTGGCCTCTTTGGTTATTGATTTTCTGTTTATTTAGCATTTGAGCTTTCAGAATTATATATATCTGGAGAACGTGTCAATATCAAAGGCTGTTGTAATCTATGGCTCCTGTAGATAAGCTTTTGGGGCAAAATTGCTAAGAGATTTAACCATGCTGTTAAATGGAACACTAGTGTCAGCCCTAGACAGCAAGCATTAGGCCAGCAAAGAGTGGGAATGAGATCATTGCTTAGCATTAGCAGTCTTTGGGATCATTTTATTAAAAGGTTGATTTCAAGGCAATTTTAAGCTTTTGAAACTTTTTTACAGGATATTCTTTTACTAAATAAAAGAGGTCTTTATCTTGCATTGTTATTCCTATTGTTAATAGTGAAAAAACAACAACTTACAAATGACACAAAAATCAAAAGCAGTCACTTCAAGAAATATATAAAACAAGCAACATTCCTTTAACTGAAAGAAGCTATACAAAGGAAATTGAGAGAAGCTATAGCTGGCTGGAGGTTGTTAAAGTACTCGATACTTGATATTTCAGTGCTACCAGAAATTAGTTTACCGGTCTATTTTCCTTCTCCATATTGTTATGTTAGTCCTTGCTAGCTACGAACATCGCAGTTGTATTTGTAGAGTGAATAGCATTAGCAGAAAAGTTTGTAAATGCTGTGTGGAATGTGACCACCAAATGCATGGTTATGGTAAATAATATGGCAGTGCTAGTTGAAAAAGTCTAATAAAAACACTCTTTGGTTAACACTCATCTAAATTTAGTGTTAAGTCATTTGTCATGGTTGATACCGATGCAAGGCTAATATTTACAACCTAATGTTGTGGATCATGCCCAGATATAACAAGCAGTAGGAGTGGGGCAACACATGGGATGTATCCTTGCTTCAGTGATTTGAGTTGCTTACCATCATTTCTGGCATGCTTACCATCAAAGCAGATAGTTTGTTTTTGGTGTTCCCATGAGGTCTATTTCATAGATATGATAATGGATATGTTACTGTAAAGGGGACTCAGATAATTATAAGCAAACTCGTGACCCTTAGGAGGCTTCCACTAGAGTTGATTAAATGCAGTTGCTTCTCTCTCTTAAGCAAGAACATGTTGTAAAGCTTTCATAAAGTAGAGTGATTAGCATATCTATCTTTTTTCTTTTCTCAGGTTGAGTGCATTGCATGCTATGCTATGCTCAGTACAAGTCAGAATATGAGTCGGAAAATTTTTGTTAGTACACGAAAAACCTAAATGAACTTGTCATTTCTTTGAAAAATACATTTACATCATAGTAGCATAATTCGGCCGTATTGGTACTTCCTGTACGGAAATTCGGAACAAATTCGAATTCGTCGAATATTCGGTTTAGGTGTAATACGGATACGAATTATTAGTGGACAATTAAATTTTGAAAACCTATTTAAAAACAAAACAATTTTCTTTTCATTATTAAAACACTATAAAATAGAAATAACAATCAATTTCATACTTTCTTATTAAAATAACTATTAATAAGTATTGCTGACTTTTACACTTTCATATCCGAAGTTGTTGAGATTTCATATTTTTGTTTTTTAAATATAGATTAAATTTTATTATATAAATGTCTATGTATATTTATGGTAAGTTTGTAAATATTTGATTAAAAATATTATATATAAGCAAGCTACTTCCGTATTTTATCCGTACTAGATATTTTCATTACGTATTTTTTCCGTATCGAATCGTATTAGTATCCGTATTCGTACTCGAATTATGCTACTATGATTTACATATAAACCTATAGCTGCAGTCGTCATGAAACAAAATTGTTTTACTAATGTGACATAAGCACAAAAAATAGATCACCTTCAGATTATTTTAGTTATCATTGGCAGCAAGAGTGCGAATCATTACTTTCGATGGCATTGTTTGTGGACGAATGGATTGAAACTTAAAATGCATTTGCAAATAGATCAGCTAGGCCAATTTAAAAAATCTCAGAGAAGCCTTGGCATAAAAGAACTCCGGAAGGAATTTAGAAAATGAAGACTGAACAGTGTTAGACAGGTGAAACGAAAAAGGTGGAACTTATCCTAAACTTTCGTGCCATTTTAGAAAAAAGGGCCTAAAGATAAACCAAGTGATGGAGGGACCAAATGTAACAAATTTGAACTAGTTACGAGAAACACTGTAACTAACTTTCCAAGTCATTAAAAATCTGGGGCTGCTGATTCTGACCCACTAGGCACTTAGAATGCTTCTTGCCAACATCCGGTAAGGTCCGAGTTCAAATTAGAAACCCCAAATTTAATTTAAAGATAAAATACTTTCAAATAATATGTTTAATAATTTAATTATCTCTAAGTGTACTTTATGTTAAAGCAAAAATATTATTAAGCGAGTAGGGACCATAAAACAATAATAACCCAAACAATAATAACCCAAACAATAATAACCCAAAGAACGTATTCCTAATATTTTAGCAACTTATCACATTTGTACTTTCAAGTAAACTACAAATTAGAAGTTAAAGAGAAGACATATGTGATAGCGATTTGAAATTACAAACGTACCATAGAAGCTGTTAGGAACATGGCAGTGGCAACTGGGAAGCCACATTTGGGGGACTGTTCTCCTCCCAACCAACCCCTCACTCATAGACTGAGAGCCCCTGAGCCCTCAATCAGCAATACCAAGCCAGCTCAAACATCACAATTAGAATACCCCTCACTCATAGACTGAGAGCCCCTGAGCCCTCAATCAGCAATACCAAGCCAGCTCAAACATCACAATTAGAATTAGAATTAGATTGAACAAAAGATGAAATGAGATATTTGCGACAAGAGCTGAGAGTAATCCCTAAAAACGAAATGGCCAAGGAGGCAAGGAGAGGAGGGTTTATGTAGGTGAAGTTTGGAAGTGAGTGGTGATGGTTACACATTTAATTTGATTTTAGGGTTATGGTAATTTCCACTAAGGCTCGGCTGTCCAAGTGAAATAATTTTAGGGTGGTAGTGGTTTCCAAGAATTTAATGGTCACCTTTCACCATTCAGTAAAACTAGCAATTGCATTTTAAGGTGCAATTAAAGAAATTTGTATTGAAGGGGAAGGCTCGACACAAGGTTGGAATTAGTAAAACTAGCCATTGCATTTTAAGGTGCAATTAAAGAAATTTGTATTGAAGGGGAAGACTCGACACAAGGTTGGAATTTGATGGGCATTTGTCTCTTTTTTAACATTTTTCTCGTCAAATACATGGAAAAAAAATTGGAAAAACGTTTTGTCAAACAGGTAGATATTTTTGTATATCGTAATTTTGACATTCAAAATATTGTTAAAAACGTTATTGATATGTATTTATTAAAGGTAGGGACTAGGTAGTAGGAGCCTGCTGCTAGGAGGAATTAGGCACTGGGATAAGTGTGCAGTGGGTGGTGACGTGATTTGCTATTTGTTGTCGGGGGGATTTGAGAGCTAGAACAGAAGAAATTGTTAAGGGGAGGAGCAATGGTGTTGGTATGGTGGCGAAATTTGGTTTGATAGCATAAATGTCTGCAAAAAATATCAACGGAAGCCCGACTTCAGTGAGTGCCTCCTAGCGGGCTGTCCACATTCAATCTCTTCAGCTGGTCGGAGGCGCCTCCTGACAGCGGTAGGATTGAGCCTCCACAAGGCCTTCCATGACCACATATAGCAACACCTTCGATCAAGTCGCAAATGTGTCTCCCATTAGTCGTCCAACCATACATATGCACCATGTCACTAGGTAACTGGCCATTGACTGGTCCTTTGCACACATCTCAAATTGGTCGGTTAATTTTATGCATAATTTTCTGACCTTTCTTTCAGTCTACTGGTGTGACGAGCACAGCCACATTTTGTGAGCAAATAACTCCTGAGGAAGCAGAAGTATTGCTGAAGAGGTAATCTTTATCTTTATCTTCGACTTTGTGTTGTTTTAGAGGCTCGATCTACTTGATCTCTAGATGCACTCATTATCTACATTCTTCAACCGTTTATTTGTTTCCATAATATTTGATTTTAAGAGAAACTTGTGGTATGTCCTTGTTCTCGTGGCCATGGCCTTAAGTAGCATTTTGAGGTTTTTCATAAATTACAAGTTGCAGATTACTTTCCACTAGCCTTTTCGATAGATAAACCCATTTCGGGTAGCTATAGCCCCATTATTTGTGGAACATTTGAGTTGTTTGAGAAGCTATTAAGTTGTCTTTTAAAGCATTTTAGGTTCTTTAAATTCCTCATTTCCATTAAATTCTCCATAGCAAAAATTACCCCAATTGTCACTAAAACATGTTTTTTGTTTTATACGTGCTGTTTGAGAAGATGTTTGGCGGTCTGCGTAAAGCATTTTAATTTTCATTGCTTTCTGGAGTTGAATACCTATTTTATTTTGTGAGTGAAACGTGTCCAATTGTGGCTAAAATATGTTATTTTTCTGAGAGTAAGAGTCATTTCAGAGGCTATTGCATTTTTAGTTTTTGTTGGTGTTTCTTTTGGTTATGAACAAAATTCTCACCAAATAGTAGTTAAAATATGTCATTTTCTTATCAAGGGCTCTATTTTGATTAGTTGTTGGATTGTCTAGCAATTTTTGTTTCCATCAAAATAGCTTCCTTTAGAGCGGGTTGGTGATCCACGGGTGAGGTGGATAGAGTGTTAAGCCCATTTTTCACGAGTGCCATTTTTGCATGGTTGTGCTTGGATTTAGATTCGTATATCATGGTTTTCAAAGGGATTGCTCTAGTTGCAAGTCTTGGGCAATTTTGATAGAAAAGACAACCTTTGGATGCAAGTCTTGGGCAATTTTGATAGAAGAAACAACCTTTGGACCTGGAAAGTTGGAACTAAGCCGAAGGATGATGTCTGTGATTTGCAATTAAGATCCTTGGGGCATCTTTCATGTTGCACTCTACAAAAATTTATCTCTATATTCAAGCTTCCACATGCGGGTTATTAAAAAATTTGGTGGTCTCTAAAGTCTGGTATTTGCAATGCAGCTCCTTAAGGCATTTTTCCTCCAGTTAAGTTAAAAATGTGCCTGTGTTGGTATTTATGAATCGATGCCTGAATCTGTTGATTGGTCTAGGGAACAAAATTCGCTTTTCACATCCAGAAAATGTGCATGTGTTGGTATTTACGAATAGATGCCTGAATCTATTGATTGGTCTAGGGAACAAAATTTGCTTTTCACATCTAGTTCAATTTCCGTACCTGAAAATGGGGATTTAAAACTGGAGCTTAGAAGGGAAACATTTACAGCCCCCCAAAATGCCCATGTACAAAATTGGTAAGCAAATATTTGTGGAGTTTTCACATATTTAGTTGTTACCATAATATACGTCGCATCCTTGGAGTGTGTGCACAGTGTTTGTTTACATCAACATGTAATAGAGAAATAATGCTCCTAAAACACCAGCTCTCCCCATATGATTATTTTTAATTATATTCCATTGGCATTGGATACAGCGTACACTGTAACTAAGAAATAATGGAAACATAACAATATGTTACAACTGTATACATTGACTTCGGATACAACTTAATCAAAATACCTCTTTCGCTAATATAATTTGAAGTGTATTAGACTCCTCTAATAGTGAGTCTTAAGTTCTTTTGAGAATTTGTACCCACTTCAATTAGCTTGAGAAATTAGGTCATTACATCTAATTGCACAATAACCATGTAATCGATACAATCATACAACTCCCAAATATGATCTAGTGGATACAACCTGTTATCACCATAAAGTTGAGAAATATTGAAATCATATGTTATTGTTGTATACTCGATACAACCTACTGCGTTATGCAAAATCATGCCACTTAATCAAATCCCAAAGTTACTGCCTCCCTGGATATAATTACAAAATCATGCCACTTAATCGGATCCCAAAGTTACCGCCTCCCCAAATATAAAATTTTTTTATGACATTGACTTTGGATACATCTCCCAAATTTTAGACAAGATTTTAGATATGCCAAAAATCAGTTTGTAAGTTGAATTTGAATATCTTTTTTTGTAATGGTAGTAATCATGCATTGGGTAAATTATATCTGATTTCTCTCAGGATTAGTTGGGGCCTTGTTGTTCTGTTTTCTCACCTAATATCGTATCCCAAGAAATAAAAGGTGTAAGGTGTTTAGGCAGACAACTAGCTCTAATGCTAACTTATATTCTATTTCATATAGTTATCAATCAGATTTCATTATTGAATGGATGAATTTGTTGTAAAGTAGTGGATAGCTTAATCTATTTTGTTGAGCCAAGAGGCCCTTCAAATGGCAGGTGTGGAAGAGTAATGCTAATGACATATGATATAATATAAAAAAAAAAAAGTCACATTATTAAAACTATGTAGTAGGTCAACAACATATAATGAAATAAAAATAATAACAAAGTATAGAATACCATACCTCCAAGTTCCCATAATCATAATTTTGATAACTTTATTGTAGTAAGATAACTTCTATACCAAAACATTATTATTGACAGGTACATTTTTGGGAAAAACGTTCACTGAAGGGGAATGTTAAACTCTAAAACATAAAAAAAAAATTAGTATGATGGGTAAGATTGAAGTGAAATTCCAACACTGGCTGGAGATGAAGAAGGCAAAGGCAAAATAGACCGTTGAAAGGAGAACCACAAACTAAAAACTACAACGTGAGAGTAAGTTGATACAATATTCTCAAAACATTAGATTATTCACATTATCGGCATTCTGCATGTGGAAAAATATTCTTGTGGTCGAAAAGAGGTTAATTTTGCTACAAGATTAGCTTACTCTATAATCCTTGCTACAAGTATGTGGAGTTGAATACATGTTCTCCCAACATGATGATACGTGCATTGTAGTGATCATGTATTTTCGGAAAAGTAGGATTATTTAACCAAAATACAAATCAAAATAAATATTTATCACACCTTTATATTTAACCTATAATATGCAAGAAAATATGAGCTAGTGAGAATCCAAAGGTACATAATCTATGGAAACATTCTCTTGCACCTTGCCATACATGTCTATATAACCTTTCATATGACTTTAATTGAAGTATATGCCCGGTACAAAATATGCTCTCAAATTAGTGAAAGACAAAGAAAACTCCATAATGTATAATACTTTACATACATTTGGACATAGTATCCTCTTTCCATACTTGGGCTTTGAAAGAAGGGTACTATGGGAACTTGTTGCTCCATTTCATTGATGAATTTATGCCCCATTTCTTTGACTGATTTGGTGAAGAGCTATGAAGAAGATGTCTTTGTTTCATTGAGAGGTTTTCAGAACCAAGGTTTTTCTAAAATTGGTCCGCATTTAAGAGATCAATTTTGTTGCAATTTGTGTTCTTTCTAAAGTCCATGGTTTGGATTTTAGTGAAAGTCAAAAACCCTATAACAACATTTCCAAGGCACATAGTAAAACAAAATTGCTAACAGCCACAAACGAGGGAGCAACTCAAATTTTCTATGTGTCTTTGCATAAGCTTCTATCATTCTTATTCTTAGAGGAGAGTATTTATGTTTTTGGTGGCAAGGGAGATGACAAAACTTCATAAAGAGTTTGGCGTGGTACAGTAGCATGGCGTGGTACAGTAGCAGAAGCAAAGTCTTCGTTTTCACAACGCAATCTCAAGGGAGAAATAGGAGTGCTTGAAAGTCAACTGCGAGATTTGTTCTCAAATGGCCATAGTCCATGACGGTTAAGTTGGCACCAAAGAAAATGTCAGTGAATGCAAGTAGTCTATTCACTGAAAATGTCAGTGAATGCAAGTAGTCTATACACTGGCATTAAAGACATATGGGAATAGACATGAATCGTAGAAGGGGTTCATGACGTGGACAATGATACCTATTTCGATGAGTAGAGAAATATAATAGTTATTATTTTCATCGCATCTTTTCATGTTTGTACATAAAAGAATTAGCTTAGTTGTATTATAACATTTTTTTGTGGCCATATAATTATCATCAGAGCCTACATAATTATCAAAATTCTCTGATCGCTTGTCTTTTAATCACAACCGGCCCATCGACCATGTTCAAAAATTCCACCCAAAAAAATAAAATTCATCCCACTCTATATTCAAAAGCCAGGATTCAGAAACGTTAATTCATTACAAGAATGATTTTATGAAGAAATCAGTGCCGCACGAAGATAAAAGAAGAGCCGCTATTACATATCAGCATTAGGTATTTCTTGTGCTATTGGGCAACATCCCTCATGCTGCTGCAGTTTGACTTGCTAGACTTTGCACCCATTTCTATGTTTCAGTGACCCAATATAGACGATGAGCAAATGCTTTGGTGACAGGGAGATCCCATTCGTAGATTCTACAAAAGTGTTCGAGGACTAACGACCAGCCGAAGTTGATACAGCCATGAAAAATCAAGAAAAGGGGCAGCCGAGAGGAGAAAGATTTCCATCACACCAGCTTTCTGATTTTCCTGGACGAGTGTGTGCCAAAGCAAAAGCTCCTTCGTCTGGCTTGCAATCACATATTCCATTCGGATTGTCTTGTTTGTAGATTTGATGTCTTAGGAAGAGCCTCTGCAAACTCAGATGATCATGTTGCTGCTGAAACACCGTAGATTGAATTCTTATCAGAGCAATAACAGAGGCCTTCGATTGGAGACTCAAATAGAATGAGGAATGCTTATCAACAAATAGAAACAGTTTAGAGGTAACGTAGCTTGGAAACTATTAGCTAAAGCTAAAGCTCTTAAAGCTCTCAGAGCAGGAGATTTTTTGAAGTCATGGGCGTTGTAATAGTTGGTGGGACACATTGTAGAAAGAGAAATTCATGAAATCCATATGGATGGCAGAAGAAAGCGGTTCTCATTGTGTAGGAATGAATCAAGGGTGGAAATAATTTCAATTTGGAAGATTGCAACTCCTTGTTGGCCATTTGTAATACCCAATTTTGATCATTATGATATATTGGTTTTTAATGTAAATATTGTATACATGTGATGTATGTTTCCCTAGCGTGGAGCTCAAGGCCAAAGCCCTGCTAATGTATGTTCGTATTTTATTTAAAATGGACAAGCATTTGACATTTTGTTATCCATGTGCTATTAAGCCATGGGATATTCTAAATTGATGTAAATATTAATATTTCAATAAAATACCAAAACTGGCTATGGAAGCAACTAATGAGAAGGGGCCATGTGTATCCACTAGGGAGTGGTGAGGGGGTTGTGGGGTTGAGCCATAAGCTTCCAAATGTCATCTTGAGAACTCATTTGACCTTCCTTGCTGACATTTAATTCAATTGTAAGAAAGTTGTTGAGAAATCAGTCCATGGCTTCAATGGAGCATGGACAGCCAATAAATTCGTATGATAGGTATGGGCTCTGTTTTTCTTGTACCACAAGTCACCCTACCTCATGGGAATTGGTTCTTCCTCATTCCCATTCCATTGTTGAACATCCCAGCATAAGTTTTCATCCATTACACATGCCCAACAGTGAGAAAAACCAGAAATCGCAACTTTGCAAGAACCCACGTTTTGAAGTGCCATAAACACTTAGAATTTGGTATTGACGGTGAAATCCAATGGGGGATTCATAGATATGAACCTTGAGGCGAAATTGAGAGTATTAGATACCCCGAAATCCATTGGAAAACCTAGGTTTTATAGCCCAGAAATCCAGTGACGGGATTGAGTTATTTGATGACAGAATTGTGAGAAATCCAAGTGTGAATGATCGAACAGAGGTTGGGTTTGCTTGATAAACCCAGCGAAGGCTGTAATCTCAAGGAATTAGCAGCTGGACCTTTCTATGCCCACCCTGAATAGCATTGGAGGGAAGGGATGCCTGAGGGACTGTGTAGCAGAGAAGGGGACCTTCCTTGTGTTGAGTAAGGTAGGTATTGTGGGTGCCATGGCTGTTGAGTTCATTTGAGATGCCTGTAGCTTTGTGGTTGAGCTCATTGGCTTAACATCCTCCTCCTTTGCTTATTGCATGCTTGATAAACCCAACTATGTGTTGGCTTAGCATGATTGTTTGAGTGAAACCATGGCTATGAGTGAGCCTGTTTAGTTCCTCCTTAGTAGATACACAACCCAGCTCAGAGATGATCCCTCAGCTGAAAGAATATAGGTTGGACAGAGATCTATGGATGAGTGGAACGTTGCTCTCACATAGCCAGTTGTTTGGACAGTTTCATCTCAAAGATAAGTGTTCTCTGTGGTTTAAATTATATGCATTTTGTGTTCTACAATGTGTTAATTCTGAATGATAATTATTCATGTTAATGGATTGAAATGATTATCTTAATATGGATGATATGGAATATGTGCATAGCATTGGAATGGGATTGATTCTCTGCATGTTGAATCATCCTCTGCTTGTGGTAGACATGTTGATGCATTACCGTTTATGTGTGTGCAAATATGTTTTAATTCCGCTGTGTAATTTCAGTATGCATTTTATTTAAATGGTAAAATTTAGTCTTATGACTTTAGAGAAGAATCAGACACCCCCATGTTAAAGTCATGTTCTCTCTGTGGTTTGGAATGATGGGAGGGCATGTGACACCATTCTATTACCACTAACCAATTTTTCAAACCTCACAACATCGCTACCTCTAATGGAAGTGCCAAAAAACTGCGTATGATTACTTAACTTTACCTGCAATGTTCTCTGAGATTCAGCTCTATTCAAGCTGCTACTTGACAACTCTGTTCTCTGCATGCATTTTCCCATGCCCTTCGACCCACTTACAAATCCAAAACAACAATAGAATTTACGACGCCACTGGTCCAAATTAGTCCATTGTGGGTCTCGGTAGTCAAGCCTGAGCTACAAGCTGAGCATTCAACAAGATTCATATCGTAATCTCTTCATAAATATGGGCGATGCCCTTTCTTTCACATACCTCTTTCATATCTAGATATCCTTCGCAGTTTGCCTGCACTAATTAGCTCTCTCACAAAATTATATTCGAAAGCACTGGCCATTGATTGCTATTCTTTTGTTTCTAAATCATATTTTTCTTTGCTCTCTTCAACTAGGTTTTTGTTTTCTCCATTTCGATTCAAGCATATTGGGTTTTTTGAGCATTTGGGTGAGTACCCATTAGCCAAAAGTGTGTGTAAGGTGAAATATAATGACGTTTATATGTGTGAATATAAGCGACTGAGGTCATACTTGAAACGTAGTTTATGATATTTTTTGAACACATGGAGCCCTAGCGTTATCTTATTTAGCCTCATAACATTATAATACCTATGTTATTATTCCTCTTACTCATTATGGAAAAGGTCCATTCTCCACGTTATTCTTTTTAATTGTATAATATTATGCAACAATATCCAAGATCGGTATAAAACCACCGACCTATCTACACCTTGCATAGTATAAAGATCTTCCCATCCTCATCCTATACGATGGTAGACATACGTTTGCATGTGCTGTTGAATTCCAATAGATTTCCAATAGATTAAGCAGCTTGTACACCATGTAAAATATTTCATGTGTCTAGTACAGACTCTGCAGAATATGAAAAAATATAGGCGAGGTTAATCTTGAGAAAACTCATTCAAATTCTCACCTCTCAATATTTAGTCTAGAAGATGGATCCCACTCTTTGATCAACACACTCAATTGTGTTCGCTTGCGGAACTCACAACCAAACTCTTCTGGGAAAATAACGAAATACCCTCGTCTAGTGATTCTGCTTCATAACTTATAGTACCATTCTCTTCATCGTGTTATGGAATGGTTGTATGGCATATTACTAATATCCAAAAGAACATTAAAATCGTATTTGCATGGGGTTCTTTCAATCAGTTCCTATTCATAAGCCAGTCATCCTTGAAGTTGAATCCTTTGATGGTAGGCCTTTCAGTCATTTCAAAAGACTCTGATCCCTCAATATGTAGTTCAATATTTGCCTCCTGAAAACTTGGGCTATTGACATTGTTCCCTGCTGCATTCAAGCCTTGGCCTTTAAAATCAATCTTTTGGATACTTAGTGCATTCAAACTATTGTCGTGAAGATCCTTTGCTATCTGTTTTGTTGGCACAATCTCAACTTCACTTGCAACAACACCATACGAAGTTCCCGCAATTGAGCACTTCATGAAATCCACCTGATTGCATGTTAAAGTCCCCATTTTATCTGAGAGAATGGTATCTACCTGTCCTAGATCCTCATTCAAGTTTGAAGTCTGAGCTTGAGCAGGGGTACCTGTGTCTCCATCATACATGTGGATGTCTTGGTTGATGAACGATGCTTGCATAATCTTTACAACTTCAATTGAAACGTAAAGTGAAATAGGGATGACGTACCCATAAAGCATTAGTACTGTGATCAAATGATAAAATCCTAAGAGCCCAGGCTTACTTGGATTATGAGCATTGGTAGTATAATCTGGTCTTAGATACCACCAATTAGGCATGTTAACTTTCAATTGAATAGCAAAACCAATTGAACTGATTAACAAAATCAATATTAGAATAGAAAAAAGAAAGTCAACTATATTTTCCATCCTTTGTTCAATGCTACTTTTTTAAGGAAATTTTGTGCTATTCTGCATCCCTTTGTTGTCATGGTCACTAAAAATCGCAACTCCATAAATGTACTAAGTATTCTGAAGCTTTGAATTTCTGAGAAGCACCTGATCAGGGCCCATAGGATAAACCTGTCTTTCAAACTCAAATTTCCAATAAAAGTATACATATTGGGGTTAGGATCTTCACGTTTAACTGTTGCTCTGAAGTCCTTGAATTCATTATCTTCATCAAAGGGCAATGTTGTTTCCAGACATCTCTTGACCTTCAATTTAGTTTCTCCATCTAGATTCATTGTTTCGACATAGTAGATGCCATCTTCAAAGTTGAAAGACAAGATCAGGAGTAAATCAGTTGGGAAAAAATTGTCTTGCTCCACCCTAACCACATCTCCCACCCGAAGTTTCTCCCACGAACTGTATCCAAAGACACCGTTTCCTTTATGAACACTCACTTTCCTAGCATTTACCTTCATGTCTTGAATAAATCTCCTCCAGTCTTCGACATCCTCCTTAAGCATACTCACCCCTACCACAAAAAAACAGGGGCGCAATTACACTGGCAGGATGAAATGGTGTCAGATTTGTCATAGAAAGCACAAGCGTTAGGAGAAAATAAAGGTTTGCAATCCTCTGAAACTACTCAAACAAAGCTTTGGGTAGAAACGTGATAACATTGTACTTAGTTTTCAAGACATAATTCGAGGGATACTTCAAAGGATTTTTCCTGTGAAGTTGAGGCGCATTGCACATAACTATAAGGGAAATACATAGGCCTTCCAGTGGATGCAGCTCCTCCCACTGTGAGATGCCCGGTCTCATGTAAAAGGGCGAGTACCGCTTGCTCCATCTTACCCTCCCCTTCTTTCTCACCCTAGACCCATACCAATTCCTTGCAGATCTCACTTTTTAAACCAAAATAAGCTTCAATGCCTCGAGAGTTTTCAAATTAAACACCTACACTTCATAAAATAAAACCCAAGAACAACCCACATAGGCATTCAATGCACACAACTGGGTTGATCGAATGCAAAAATTCATGTACTACTAAATAAATTCTGAATGCATTTCTTTCTTTTCTAGATGGGATTAACAGAAAATCCAGTGGGATTCAGAGTACAATTACTGATTTAAACAACAGTCCTTACATTATCAATTTTTTGAACCGATCCAGCACCAGCCTCTAGGGTCCCTTTCATGGGACTTCCTTGGACAAATGCCTTCAGTTGGATTGCAAATGCCTACAACAACATTGAATGTGTGCAGCAATGAAATGCAATGTGAGAGGCAAATATTTTGGAATAGATCTCCACGGGAAAGCGCGTACAATGCATGAAGCAGACCATTGTGGGTTCAAGGAAGGACTAATTTGCAATGGTCTAATGAAGTGTTCAAAATCCAATTGGTTTATTTGTATTCATGGGCTGTTCAAAATCCAATTGGTTTATTTGTATTCATGGGCTTGGCAATATAATGGTCAATTGTGTTATATCTAATATCCTTGTACACAATCAAATAGTTAATTTTGACATCATATATGACCATGGGCTAGACATAGACCCTTAATCCTAACTCTAAACTTTGTTGTTCGTAATAATACCCTAGAATAAAAATCTAAAAATGGAAAGCACTTGATCTTCAACAAAAATAAAGTTGATATTTTTCTAAAGGATTTAAAAAGTGAATAAAATCTCTCGTTCGATTGTAATTATATTGAATATATCCGTTATAGTTTTACAACAACACTATCAACTTGTATAAATAAGTACTCTATTGAATCTTTGAGTGAAACAAAAAATCAAATGGGCAATTGTTGGTATTATAAAAAGTGTAAAATTGCTAGAAAATCCATTAGATAAGCCTATGATTATAAGTCTCTAATGAGTCCCTTGAAACTAACAAGATAAATAGTTACAAAGCAAGGAAAATTTTAGGAGCAAAATTGATCCCATTGGACAATTTTCGTTGTTTTTTTCCCAAAAAATATTTTCCATTTTCCATTTTTTTCCAATATGATTCATCCAAAATCCATAGGATTAAAATATTTTACTCTAAAAATTGCCAAAATTGTCCAAAAACTATATAAAACCTTTAGAAATTTGAATTTTTTAAAAAAATATCGCCAAACATTTTATGGTTGGAAATTTGATAATTAGTAAGATACACCCTACTTTAACAAAATTATGGATCTTTAAAATTTTCCCTGTTACAAAGCCTTAATTAAGAGAAAAAAATGTTATATAAATAAAAAGCTAGAGAAGTTTTTACACCTTCTAAATTTGATCCTAAAAAAATTTGAAGGCGAAATGTAACTCGAAAAACTAAATAAATTAATATGATTTCCTTGAGGCATTAGAATTCATACCTTAAGAAAATTTATGAATTCCCTAACATCAGGGACAACATTCAAAACCTTATTTTTTTAAATGACTAGGGGTATAGGTAACTAGACATAGTGACCTAGGCTAGACCTAAGATCAAATCAATTGGATACCACTGTGCCCCTAGGACATATGCAATAGCCCGCAAGTCACATATATCAAAAACTAATGATCCAACCTAGCCCGATACATCATATGCATATGAATAGGGTGCCTAACTTTCCATTCAAATCGCTTCAGGTTTGTATCCCTTTTAGGACATGTCACTATTAGTATTTGAACATGGAGTGTGGAGGTTAAGAAACCAACTTCCCACCATTTGAGTTATGATCCTATGACAAAAACCCTTATTTCTAAGACAAAGTTTTTTACTTTGGAAGGCATAGAATTTGGATTTAAAGGGCTTGCAACTGTGAAAGTGAAGGACAACGAAAAATATCAAGCATAAATCTGAAAAAATGGAGGGCATGTCCTCATCCCTTGCATTCACAAGCTCTTCAAATTGGCAGTCAAATAAGGCTTCTGTAAGCCATGAACAAAGTCTCATTATTCCTATTTTTAAAATAGGAATAAGAACAAGCACTCAAATATAGGACCAACATGTTTAGGCATCTTTGAGCCAAGTTATATGGAGTTTTTCTAGAAATGAAGATTGGCATATGGTTGAGAAGTCATGAAAAAGGGGACAAAGACCAAGTTGGTTTTAGAGGTTATCATTGAACCATGGACGACCTATTTATGCTTAGGATCATCGCAAAGGAATGTTGTAATAGTAAAAATAACCTCCTATGTTTCTATGTTGACTTCACGAATGATATTGACATGGTTCCTAGAAAGAAACCTTATATTCATATATCAGAAGAGTTAAAGATTCATTTCAAGTTGGGAGCTGTAAAAATATCTAGAGAATCATGAAGGAAGATCACACAAATCCAAAAGCATTTACAATTTATAATCTTAAAATTAAAATCAATACACCATATCCTATCCTCTTCATAGAAGTTATTATTTCCCACATTGAGAGTGTGGCTCTAACTAGGCTCGTAATGCACAAGCAATAGAAAACTCACATGAAAGGAAAGATGATTCCTAAGATTACTTGAAACTCCAATCAAAGTCGCCTACAACTAAGTCTTGGCTAAATCATTTGGGAATAGAAGAGAGGAGGTCATTTTATAGAATATTGATGTCATTGAAAAGACTCTCATGCCGAAGTTTAAAGAGAATTTGCGACATGTTGATGCTTGGAAAAATCCTTACATTGATAGTAAAGATTCTCCCCAATGAAAAGTCCCAATTAGGTTATTCATTGTTTGGAATGGGGAATCCATCTAGTTTACGATCCAACTACCATATGATATGCTTTTATTTGAGTTCATCAGTTACGACCCGATTCACCATTCAAATTTATTATTAAGAAATGCAAATAAAAATGTTCTAATTCTATCTGTGTTGCATGATCTTATCTAAACTAATTTTGACTACCAGACAAAGGCCTCACAAAGTGATGCTCAGGTTCTTACCTCTCATCTTACCACCTATGCCTTACCAATCAACTAAAACTAAGCTACCAAAATACATAGCTTTAACCTATCTAGTCTAGCCTATCCTTGCAAGGAGCGGAATTAAAGTTTGAGTAATGGTTGGAATTGTTTATTACAAATTCAACAGTTAGCTATTGAAAGAAATATATATTAGGATTATAACGAGCATACATATAATTACTTGCAAGAGAAATAAAATAGAACAAACAAACATTAAATATAGACACACAATATACCCTAGAAAACCCCATGGGGGGGAAAACCATCCAATGAAGATCTTCATTACCTTGGCCAAAACCGACCAACCGTGCCAAGTGAGCTCACCCACTCACCTCCAGGAAAAATTACAATGGAGTATTCCAAGCCCTTTATAGCCTTCATTACATGCAATACCATGGGCCAATACCATGGGATTCCAAATACCATGGGCCCAAAACAATGTGTTGGATCTAACCACCTTTGACTCATTCCCGAGTCAAGGTTAACCCTAACAATCCCCCATTTAAGCTTGACTCGGGGATCTCACATACACTCCCCTATCACCTAGGTCTATCTCTTGACTTTACCGGTGAGTTACTAGGGGTATGCATTCCTTTCCAGGTCTTATAGCCATATTCCCTTTTACATGTAAACTACTCCATTAATTGTTTTCATATGTCTTCATGGTGACTTCACCATCACCATCCATTGCTTCATCCTCTCGCTTTTCCATGCTCGCTTTCTTCCATGCTCCTTTTGTACCTGCATCCAACCTTGTCATTGACATCCATATAAAAAAAAATCCATCTACAGGATTACATGGGTCCTCAGCGGTTGTAACCGCCAATTCTCTAGGAATCCTCTTCACGTACATGGTTCATCAATCTTGGTCCCAACACTGAGATCAAACCATCTCACATTCCCCCCTTTGCAATCGAAGATTCACCTTCTCTGATTCCACACCAAGCTAGTGTACGAGTACACCTGCCACCATCGTATCTATCCCAGCGGTTCATTCCACAACTTGATGCCACATCCCTTCTTTGCACATAAGAGGAATATAATGATATTTTTTTAAAACTTTTTTTTAACCTTTTTTTTTCATTCTTCTAAGCACCCGGGGAAATCACATTCTAACTAGGAACCAAAAACTGTTGGGGTGTCAGGTACCACTGATCATGCACCCCGCAACATATTAATTAAAAATCAGGTATAAAAAATCTGGCCTCAAGGATCACCAACCACATGCTCTGATACCAGTTATTAGGATTATAACGAGCATACATATAATTACTTGCAAGAGAAATAAAATAGAACAAGCAACCATTAAATATACACACAATATACCCTAGAAAACTCCATGAGGGGAAAAACCAGCCAAAGAAGATCTTCATTACCTTGGCCAAAACTGGCCAACTGAGCCAAGTGAGCTTACCCGCTCACCTCCAGGCAACTTTACAATGGAGTATGCCAATCCCTTTATAGCCTTCATTACATGCAATACCATGGGATTCCAAATACCATGGGCCCAAAACCATGTGTTGGACCTAACCACCTTTGACTCATTCCTGAGTCAAGGTTAACCCTAACAATATATTCACAATCACAGTATAATTACCTAAGATAGCTTTGGCATAACATTAATTCATTCATTACTCAAAATCACACAGAAAATTGCATTTTATAATTGAAAGCAATAAAATAATTCACATACCATTAGAGTAATCCAATAAAATAGGAAAGATCTTACAACATATAGATGAACAAAATGAAGAAGTAATTATGCACATTCATTCATGTAATTCCATGCAATAGTCGATGTAATCCTTCACTGAGCAAAATAGTTATTTCTCATTAACAAAAAAATAATTATCTTACAAAATGGTACTAGCTCACTATTACACTAGCCAAAAGCCCCTTTCTCATCTATACAACCCTATTTATAATTACAAATTTTGTATTTCATAACTCACCACTTCATATTCCATCCCAAACTCTTGGTTTCCCACCATTTTGTCCTTTTTTTATTGCACTCAAAAATATCTAAAATAAAATAAACTTACAATATTGCATTAATTAGATTGTTTATTCTCCTAACTTTGGATATAATTATCCCAAAGATCACTTTCATAATACATCACGTTCAGTTGTTGGGGCTCTAATAATTTCAAAGCTATTTCATGTCTATATAATTATTTGACCGTATCAATCAACCCTTTTGCTGTAGTCTTGTGACCTTCTCCTAAAAAATAGGAATTCATAGTAGCTTGTCCAATATGTTGCTGAAGATATTCTGCAGTGAGTGAGTCCAACCTTTTTATGTAAGTAATATCTTCATCTAGACTATTCCTTAATTATGCTATACACTGTTCTTTTGGTATCATCTCATCAATGGCTTTAGGATGCGGAAGATGGCATCTCTCAAATGCTTTGTAGATGGTCTGATAAATATCTTCACACTTTGTGATTTACTTTTGTACTTCATTCTGTATTTTATTTTCTACCTTTCGACAACTCTCTAGGAGTGCTATGTCAAATTTTAACTCACTAGTGGTCCTCTTTGGAAAATGTGCAGGGATCTCCTTGGCTCTTCCCTTCCAGGTAATTAGTTTCCTGATCTTATCATATGTATCTACTAATTTTTGTTTTACATTTGAAGCTTCTGTATAAGTCTACTTCAATCTAGTGAACATTTCTTTTAACTCATAAGTTTGCTCAGTAAGCAATCCCTGAGAGTGAAAAAATTGTACTCGCAATTTGCAAGCATGCTCATGAAATGGCATCAAGTCCTGTTTTTGTGCTGGAGAAGATTTAAGTTGTTCTATCAAGGATTCATTTTCTCTAGTTAACTCATATATCTGAGCTTGCAAATCTTCCTTTTCAATTGTGAGTGACTCAACTCGCTGATCTAGCTGAGTTTCCTTGTCTTCTAACTCTCTTATCCGAGTCTCGAAATCAGTTTTTTCACCTTCCATGATGATTAGTTGTACATTCAATCAATCATTTTCATCCTCAATGCTTTGAATGTTCTGCAAGACCTTTTCCTTTTCTAATTATAGGGCCTCCCGTTGTCTTCTCATTTCTATTTCTTCTCTTCGAGCTTTCAGCAGGCTGTCCTTAATTTTGATCATCTTGGCCTTGCTCCTTTCTATATCTTCAGTGAACTTGTCTCTGTTATTTTCATTTTCTTGTGCTGTAACAAAATTTACTAAAGCCATGAACCTTCGGTCTTTATTGGTGCCTTCCATGACTGCACTTTCCTGTATGGTTACGATGTTCGGTTGCATGGAAATCTTCAATCTTTTTTTTGTTCGTCTGAGAATAGTTTTTTCCTTTTGGGATAAAAAACTATAGTATCCAATTTAGCCACCAAATGTTGCTTTGACGGTGTGAAGGGCATGAGTCCAAGCTCAGCCAATGGGATATGACCCCTAGTAAGATGTATCTCTGTGTTAAGATCAGTGGGATTGTCTATGTCCATGTCTTGTTGATCTTGACTCACTTCTTGATGGTTTTTGTCTTCCACAATTTTCTTGACTCTTTCTTCATCCTCTTCTTTCTTTTTAGCTTCAGCTTATAATCGTTTCTCCTCCTGCTCTACAACTGCTTTATTTGCCTTTTGCTTCTCTTGTTTCCTTCTTGATTCCTCAACTTCTCCTTCCTTTTGTCTCATTACTTCCTTCTGCTTCACTAGCTGCTCCTCTTGCAACTTTTTCGCTAACTATTCTTCTTCCAATTTCTTTGCATTTTCTGCTACTAGAGCCCCCTCATTGGCTTTCTTTTGTGCTGCTACTTTTGTTTTGCTTGAGATGGCCTTCGTCTTCTTTCCAAACCTCTTATTCAAATATGCAATGTTCTTCTCTCTCCTGTATACTTCTTCATATTTCAAGAAGTGATCGGAATATTCAAAGTTGATTTTGCATGATGCACAATGTTTGGCTGTGTTTTGTTGACTATCATTTCTAACGAAGACTTTTTCTCTAAAGTGGTAAGCCTCTAACTCTTTTACAAAATTTTCAGCTCCTTTGACTTTGGTAAACTTGTAGGCTCCAACTGTGAATGGAAGTGGAGGATATGATGCATTTTTATGCTCATTCAAAAAATGTCCAACACCATTTACAAACACTTGCCTTACTGCCTCCTTCAAAATGACATAGTATGTAACATACTTGGGCATCAAAGAGGTGATCTTTGTGCCTCCATACATTCAGATATAGGTACCTTCCGGGGTGAAATAATAATATCCATATTCACTGATAACTTCTAAGGCTACATCTGACATACAATTCGGTTCCTCATTAAAAATCAATCAATAAAGAGGTATTAGAAATTCTTCGCAAATTAACATGTAAACGTTGGCATGTTTATGTGCCCACATGATTTGATAGGCCACATAGATGGGAGTATCTTCTGGAACCCAATAGCATCCTAGCTTAGGGAAAGGATTTATGATGAGGATGCAATCAACTAAATACGAGGACATATAGAATTCAACCTTGTTTTTCTTCAACCCTTCCTGAGCCTCTGATATAGCCTGAGCCATATTTTTCGAAATGATATCTTCCCAGTAGAATATGGTACCGTGTGTAGTGATGTGGTACATCAGCAGAATCCAACTGAGTTTGTAAATGTTTTTAGTTGCTTTTCCATAGATCTTGCATAGAAGCATTGCGACAATCCTAAATGGAGTTTTCATATTTTTTTGTCTCATACTCCCCACTAGCCCTCTGCCTCAGTTGTTTTCCAAGGAGTAGCATTTTCTTTGCATATGTTGGGTGATCTATCTTTACACTCTTAACCCAATGTATGCCAAGAATGCCTTGGGAGCTGGCAATTTATATGCTTTGCTTGTATGTGCGGGTTGAAATGAAGCAAGTCCATTTCCATTACCTCCCAAAATGATCCTAAATTTTGCATCTACCTGTGGCAGGATCCAGCCGATTACTTCTTAAATATGGGAATAACTCTGGTCGCGTAATAGCCTTGTGGAGACCAAACTTTTTTATATTATGATATATAACGATCTCTTCTATTGTTGTGTTTGGCATATTCTGATCCCTTATAAGATGATAGATTTCTCCCCACTTATATTCAGGGATTATTCTAGTGACAACTTTCATGTCCTCAAACTTAGTTTCCATAGTGGATTCCGGGACCACCTCGATATCTGAATCCGATTCCACCACTTTGACGTTGCGCTTAGAGATCCTTCTAGACATATTTGAGTCCTGAAACATAATAGCAACATAAAAAAATGGCATTCTATCCAACTAAATTTAATCTAAAAAGAACAATAAGATGAGGGATCCAATAAGATACTAAATACAGTCTTTGTTCATATAACATCTTCATTTTCAATCATATTTCTCAAATAAACTCAATATAAGCCCAAATGTTCATGCAAACTATCCTTCTATGATGAAAACATTTTGAAAATAATAGCCGCCATGTAACGCCCCGTTTTGACATTACTACCTAAACTATTACTATATGTTGTGTTTACTTGATTATGAGACTTCATCGGTTTGGTGACACTATGGACATGTGGTTCTATAATTTTCCCGACATGTATATGTGTGTGTGTGATGTTAGTATTAGGATACGTAGTCATGTTAGATATGTATCATGTGTTAGTTATGTCTCATATATGCAAGTTAATGAATGACGGGTATGTGGATACCATTAAGTTATTGTTGAAAGAAAGAATGTTATAAAAATCGAGTGCATGGTGAAAATAATAAATTGATTATTGTTGTTATGATATGACGAAATGTATGTGTACATGCACGATATTCGAGATTGTATTTCGAGGACTGACTTACAGGTTAAAATGGCTAAGTGATAGCTGGGTCCTATGAGGTGGGAGAGCCTCGGGGACATGGACTCCAAAAAGATAAACGGTATGCAGGTGATGCATTATTTACTTTCGCATGATTATTATGCTGTTTATTATGATGTATGGGTGGGGTAGGGTTTCATGAAACTCAACTGCCCAGATTGGTTATACGATGACAAATCGAGTACAGGTGCAACGCAGTTATTATGTCAGGTAGACATAGTCCCTTGTTCCATTAGGGGGGTGGAGGATTTACCCACCGTTTATCCCCGAAACCCAGAGTCATGGGAGGGCCGTGCTACGGCGCGCTCCCCAAGGTGTGTGATGATGACTGGTGGTTGCCTGCTGGGGAAGCTTGGTCGATGTAGTCGACACTTCCGCTTAC
Organism: Larix kaempferi; assembly: GCA_027924585.1. Taxonomy (NCBI): domain Eukaryota; kingdom Viridiplantae; phylum Streptophyta; class Pinopsida; order Pinales; family Pinaceae; genus Larix; species Larix kaempferi. The sequence goes on from BSBM01001365.1 coordinate 4,658,997, forward strand.
GGGTTCTAACTGGATTCGGTCATGGCTTGACACTTCAGGGTAGTCCAGCAGAGGAAAGGATAGGATGTGGAAGTCAGTTGTGATTAGGTAGGGGATGTAGGTAGATATGAGTAGTTTGAAGTTGGGAAGAAAGTGTGATCTAACTATGTATGTTGAAAGCCATTGATTGATTAAGTGTCGCAACTCAGTAAGGTACGAATTGTCATAACTTAATAAGATTTCAGTTAGGTAAAAGAATGTACCTCGCAAACTATGTTTAAACCTGTGTCAGTAAACAATAGGTTTTGTGATTTTGATTTATGTGTGCGATTTATTACTGTTAGTGTACTTACGTGAGGTATGTAAGCAGTAGCTACGCTTACATAACTCGCCTACATATTTATAAATTGCGTGAAATAAAACTGAACTATAATGTTTAGGCATTAATTACATTGTTACTACTTATCTAACTAGGAGATTAAGTTAATACGTCGAGTTAGTAAATTTTGGGTTAATAATTGAATAAGGTAATAAAGTAAATTAAGTGGTAATGAAAGACGATTTAGTAATAGTGTTAAGTATTGTCGATTGATGTTAAGAATATTGATTAATGTAATTATCGTTGATTAATGTTAATAATACTGAATAATAATATTAAATATTGTCGATTAATGTTAGTAATGTTGATTAATGTTAATTATTATCAGTTAATGATTAACAGTGTTGATTAATAAACGAACTATGGTTAACCTAAGTAGTAACTAATGTAATTGATTAGTAATGCTTGATTGATTATTAATGAATTTAATTAGTCAAGGGTAAGGGTTAAAATGTTAAATGGTTATTGTAATATTAATTAAAGTAACATTAATCTCATAGGTTAGTATTAATTACAAGGTTAGTTAATTAATTAAAACATATGGATAATAATTAATTTGTAACTATTAATTTAACTATGATCATGTCTAAGATAATTAGAACATAGGATAATTTATGAATTGATGTGATATGAAATTTATAAACAAGTGTCGGGTACACACCTTGGAATTATTCATGAAAATGATAAATTAATTATAAATTAATTATGATTTAATTATAAATTATTATGAATTAATTATAAATTGATTATGAAACATTTAATAGGGTAAAATGTGTAAGTGTGAAACACTTATGGTTGATGTAAAACTTTAATTATATAACATAACATTTTATTAATTATTAATTCAAATTTTGGAAAAAGAAATGAATGTTAAAATATTGCCAAGAGGTTGTCGGTTGAGTGTGAAGCACTTAAAGTTGAAATAGGAACCAACCCAAACTTAAATTAAATAATAAAATAATACAATCTTGGTTCATGAGTCAAATGTTGGGGGCTCGAGGAGGAATGGGGGGGTTGCATAAAATTAATGATGAGGATAGGGGTAGTTATGATAGGAGGAGTCGGTGGAAGGAGAAGGAGGGGGAATAAGGTCGAGAGGAGAAGGAGGAGAAGGGGCCTTCTTCACCTTGGATATTTTGGAGAGGAGATGGAGAAGAGACCGCAGGAGGAGCAGCAAAGGAAGGGGGTTCTTGTTGGAGAGTTTGCATAAGGGATATACTGGTTGGCTTGTACTCGGTTTGGGCTCGGGGGTCCAAAGGGGTACCTTTGGAACTGGGTGGTCGGCGAGACCTCGCCAGTTGGCAGGGTGGCAAAACTGTTTGGGCAGGTTGAGTTTCAAGGGTTTGGGAAGATATTGGTTGCAGGGCAGCAAGTAGGGGAAACAACAAGGCATTCAGCAAACAGGGACAGCAACAAGGGTGGATCTACTAGCTATCTACAGGTATTTCTCTTAAAGGGCAGCAAGTAGGGGAAACAACAAGGCATTCAGCAAACAGGGACAGCAACAAGGGTGGATCTACTAGCTATCTACAGGTATTTCTCTTAAAGGTATACTAAGCAATTTCTAACCCTGTAAATCGTTTTATCAAGTTATTAATAAATGGTAATTTCGTGAATGAATACACATGTATTGTTGTTACACCTGCACAAACATAGATGGTTAGAAGTAGGAAAAACAGTAAATACATCTATTTCAAAACCTGCAAATGTAATTGTTATTGTTTTTACAGACCTGAAATTGAACACAAACCCACAAAACAGAAACAGAAATTGACACAAATGTAAAGAGAAATGAATGATTAGTTTATTGATAAACTTAGATTATCAAGGACCGGGGTCCTACACATTGTATCAGAGCCATGGTTCCAAATCTGGAACCAGAGGGCTCACTACAGTGAAAAGACGTGTAAAAAAAAAAAAACTACGTTCTATGCCAAGGAGGAATGAAATTGGGTGCCATTAACCACTAGGTACCAATGACCATATTATTTTACCGCTTGTGTGCTAGAAATTCATTCTCCTTACCTGCAATAAGGAGAAAACAACAAAAAAATCATCATTAGAAGTCCATAAAAAGGGAGCATGGAATTTACAAGTTGAAAACAGAATATACAGAATGGAGGTAAGCTTTATATAACAAAAGAGAATTTTATTTTGGCAATAACAATATATATATATATTTTAAAGGGACTTACCGTGACGTAACCTAATAGCTAATTAAGACAAAAATTAGCAAAATATTAACCAAAAAAAATTATTATGCGTAAAAACATAAAACAAAATGTAAGTAACTTCTTGCTAAAACTTGCAAAAGAGGAGGCAATGATGTCAATGTAATAAATACGAAGTTTTATTCTACGGAATAGGAACAAAGTAAGGGGTTAAGAGAAAAATTTATATATATATACATTTAAAAACAACAACAACAAAAAAAAGGGGGGTCTATATATGTAAACCGAGAGACAAAAATATATGTATAAATTAAATTTTTAATTTAAATTTAATGTTACAAAAATAAAAAGGGAAGATATATATGAATCTTTATAAGAAAAAAAAAAAAGAGAAGGTTTACCCACATTTAATATTGTCTAAATTTAATATTATGTAAATAAAAACAAAAAAAATAAAAAACAAAAAAAAAATTAACTAAAACAACCAAGTGAAACCCTTACTTTTATATATACATACATATATATAATTTCATTTTTGAAAACAAAATGATTTAAATAGGAAAGATGAAAAAAAAAATATAGTGCAAACTATATTATCTAAAGGTAATTTTTTTTATAATCAACATTTTCTCATAAATATATATATATATATATATAATAAAATAAAATAAAAACTAAAAACAAGACGTTTATATATATAGATGAACGTTTAAGTTAATTTAACTTAAATTTAAATTAACATTAAACAAAACAAAAAAATGAGATTTGAAATTTTAAATCAAAATTGAAAAAATATATACATATAAAATTTAAATTTAAAAAAAAAAAAGGCTCAACTACCTTAAACACAAATTCTGATCAATACGGTGTGGCATAAATTTTGTTTAATTCCAGTAGAGAGTGATAATTCGAGACAAAATATATACTTTACATCATTTATTGAATGATAGCGGATTGCAAGTGCAGTTAACATATACTAGCGGATTGCAAGTGCAGTTAACATATACTCAGATTTTAATTATTCTTTCCAAGATCATTAAGCTGTGAAGTATTTGTTCCATAAACGATTCCTGTGCATATAAGTAAGAGTTATTTACTTCAGAGTCCATCGAGAATTTCAATGAATACTTAACTTTACAATCATCATAATTTATCAGTGCACCCATGAATTTGAAACCAAAATAAGATTATAGCAAAGCTAAAAAAAGAAAATCGATGACTAGCTAGAGAGATACCACGATAAATATAACCATGCATACATGGAGACTGTAACCATCGATAGCACAGATAAAATGGATGAAGCTAGGAAGCTTTTAATACGGCAAGATGGCATGGAAGATAAAGAGAACTTCCTGTGGAACATGACCGGAGAACTTGAGTGGAAAGCTTAAGAACAGTTCGTCTTCTCTACGAGAGACATTAAAAGAGAGCTTAGGCTCAGGTAAGACCCTGTCTAGAGAAGGGTCCGACAGAAGAGACTAATACACAGACAGCGCCTCAAATAGATAACAACATAGACGACACATCACATTGCAGACAGGCATACACGGGGGAAACAGCACAAACCCTTCAAGTCTGGTCTGCGAATGTCTCCTGCAATAGTTCATGGGTCGCCCATAATAAAAGAGTTAACAGGCCGGTAAGATTTATTGAGAATCTAAAGATAAAAAAGTTAATAAAGAAAACGTTGTTCACCCATAAATTTGCCGTCATCATAATTTATTTATCATTGAACAGGTAAATTTGTAATCATCCTTCTTTATTAATGAAGACAAACATTGCACAAAGGAGAGAAACTAAGATTCTTGAATGCGCAATAGTTAAGGATGACCTGGGCATTGCGGATAAAACTAAAAAAAACAAATATATATATATATATATATATATATTTAAAACGAAACTAAAACAACAAACAAACAAACAAAAACTTGTAAATTGAAATACGAGCTAGGACTCGAATGAAATAAATTTAAGAAAATTTATGTATGTAAGAAAAAAAAAACGAATGAAAATCAATTTTATGTTTTGTTTTTTTTTTAAGCGTTAGAACCGTTTTGGGCCAAACCCAAAGGGCTGCGGCCATGGCTTGCCCGCCAGCGACCAGGCTTGCGGCCTTGGTTTGCGGCCAGGCTAGCAGCCTTGGCCCGCGGCCTCGGCACAGCCAGAGGCGCTGCCCAGCTTGCGGCCTCGGCGCAGCCAGAGGCGTGGCCTCGGCCAGTGGGGCGAGAGCCCTGATATGCAGAGAGGAGAAGGAGGGGGTTCCCAGCTGGGCTGCCTCCGCTCCGAGCTCCGCCGGGGAAAAAGAAAACCATTACAAAAGAAAGAAAGAAAGAAAAAAAAGAAACCTTCTTAATAAGTAAATCAATCTTCGGAAACTGTCTCTAAATCTCGCCAAAATAAAAATTTTTTTCAAACAAGATTCCCTGCCATTAAATTTAACTCGTGCTACCATTGACAAGGTCGGCCAGAAGTAGCAGGCCGCGGCCATGGTAGCTCGGCCAGCAACACCGCGGAAAAAAAAAAAGAGGGGGGGGAAATATAAATAAATACTAAAAAAAAAAAAAAACCGAAAAGAAAATGTTGACCCAGCCCATGGGCAGCCGGCCAGCAGCCACAGGGCTGCGGCCTGGCACGTCCCGCTCCAGGGAAAAGCCGTCTAAATGGGTGCAGCCCTGGTGTAAAAAAAAAAAATGTCTATACAAAGAGTACATTTTACTCATGAAAATAAACTAAAATAAAATTGATTTATAAACAAAATATATAATGAGAAACATGAATGTGCAGAGAAGGCAGGGCGGGACAAAGGAGAGCCATACCTGCTAGCCATGCTTGCTGTGATGGAGCAAGGCTCTCCCTAGTTATGGCCGCCTGGGAGGAGCTTCACCTTGGAGCCGAGCTCGGGGTAGGAGCAGAGGTTTTTGCCGCACCAAGCAAAAATAAACCGAGAAAAATGACCACAGCTAGGGTTTTGTCGGTATAAATAGAAAAATATTTAATATTTTAATGCATGGCCGGGATGACCACGGGAGGCCGCGTGGGGCTAAGTCGGTGAGGTTAGATTAGAGTTCAATTACATATTAATCAGGGCTTATGGTAAGATTAATTATAATAGTTGATTAATGTTAGTGTTAGTATTAATAATTATTATAATGTTTAATGTTTAAATTATAATAATAATCAATTAGTGTAATGTTAGAATAATATTAATATAGAATATGCTAAGTAATTAATTACACTAAGTAATAATTAAAATTTTATACTAATTAATTTAAGATTAATTAGTAAAATAATCGAATTTAAGATTAATACAATTTTGAAAATTATGGTTAAAGGATGTTCAATGAAAATTAAAAATTTATGGTTGTGAAACATTCGATGTTAGATGCAAGGTTCTAAATCCCAAGACAAGGGAGATATGTTACCGCTTTTGGTTGGTGGAGCCGAACCCCGTCGGTGAGGAAGAGGTTGGTCTCGTGGTCTGAGGAAAGCGCCACACATGCATGTGTGTGTACTTGTCATGTCTCTAAATAAAATAACTCAACTCAAGGAGCATAGCGTAAGCATATTATATTTTACCACTCAGTTACCACTCCAAGTAATGAGTCATGAGATTAAGGTTACCACGTCATGATAACAAGAGAAGCGTAGCGCTAACTAAGTGGAAGAGCGTCAACAACAATGAGTAGCATCATTTTTGTCAGTTAAAACTTCTCATGAACTTGAATAATTTGCTGAAGCCAATGTTGGGAGGAAGAAAGAAATGCCAATAGTAAAGTTAGGGTTTAAAAAAAAAATAAGAATAATAATTTTGTTAATTAAAGCTTAACTATAATTTCAAGTAATAAAGACACGAAAATGTCCTTCTGCCGAGACTTCGACTGACAGTCGAAGGGGCGAGACGGACATAGAATCTAAAAAACGATACACCGATGGGATTAGCATGATGAGCCGAATGATATGACACAATTAATTATTTAAATTCATAAATACAATAATGGAGGGGCATAAAACATGATTAAAATTGTAAAATTAGATGATATGATGTTTGATGTTAGGTAATATGAAAGGATAGTAGAAATCACCAAAATGTCGAAGGAGAATTTGGTAGGATTGATAAGATGAAATGTTACATTAATGCTTTAGAAAATGACATTTCGTTTGGTGCTGACATGACATTTAGTCATTCAATGAAGCATTATGGTGTTGAAAAAAAAAATTAATATTAACATGTATTCGATAGGGACATGTTATATTAAGTTATTTGAAATTTAATCGTTTTAGATTAATAAAGTATAATTCATGTGATATTTATTAATCTACTAAATGATATTATTTGGAGGAGTTATTAGAAAAAAAAAAATAATAATATCGATGTTTTGTAACATTTATATGTTAGATAAAATGATAAATAAATAAATAAGACAATTACATAATGTAAGGTACATCTATATAATGATTGTTACCTCCTTATGAATAGACGAGTGTATGGTTAAGCTAAATAGTTAATGGAATCAATCCATGCATTTATTAGAGTGATCCCCTAGAGAAATTTCATTTATAATTAAGCTTAAGGAAGTCGTTTCTAATAACTAAAGTTAGATTTAAATCTTGTGGCGAGAAGGGGGCATGGTCACCCCAGTGATTAAACTTCATTTGTACAAGGAAGGATTAGTAGGGGCAGTGAATCTCAAGGGAGTTGGGGTATGTTAAAGGGGTTAGAGGCCATTATGGTTAATATAACGATAGCACAATGCAATTTAGGCATTAACTTAGTCCCTAACTGGAAGAGTATAATGACACACAATGTAATAGTGAGAGATTACGACAACTAAAGTAGCTGGCAGTAATAATAAAGGGAAGATCATAATAGATGAATATGTGCATGTTTCATCAATACATGGTAGGACATAAAGTTAATTTTGGTACGTCGAGTTAATACATGATCTTCACCTTCACTCTTTAAGGATGAATTAAAAATCGATCGACAATTGATAGGGTTGTAAAATTGTAGAATTTTATGAGGAGCCTATACAGTCATGCTAGTAGGAAATTCGTGAGGATGTGATGCTATCATGTAAGGGAATGACCTTATATCATAATTTAAGTTGTAAACAACAAAAATGATATATCGCAAGATGCATAAGTCATATTTCTTGAGAGTGGTTCATAATGTAATGCATTAATGGGAAAATGGTGTGTGATGTATGGCTTAGAAGTAGTCGATTACTTAATGGAAAATTTGGATTTTGGAACGAATTAGACTTGATTTTTAACCTAATTATTAGCCTTAAGTATGGTTATATAGTGTTCTTGAAGGACATTGTTGAGTGTGCCTAGTTTGGAATTACCTAAGATACCTCACATTAGCATAGGTTGTTGATGATGAGTTAGTTTCGAGTTTTCTCCTATTCATGTATGAGTAATAAAAGGTATCGCACAACAAATAATATTGGACATTGAATGAATTTATGTATGTTTAAGAACAACAACAATACAATTGCAACATATCCATTATAGGCGCGTTGATGACAAATGATCGTTAGGATAAGTAAAGGTGTTAAACATCATGAGCATCAACCATAGTATTTGGTATGGTGTGATAGAACAAATGAGCTCATTTTGATATTGTGATGAGAGTATTGTTCAATATAGTATAAGTAATGATGAGTAAGGACTATAATGTTAGTGTGCACAAATAAACATGAGTCATCATCTTGCGTAAGTGATGGATTTTAAATAAGAAGAACTAATCAGTGTAACTTAGATACTAAAAGTAATAGAGTGGATAGGATTAAAGGATCAACATAAGGATGTGAATGAAGGAAATGGGTATGTCAAGGTAAGGGATAATTAGAGAAATAGTACCAACATAGGACAATGATGTGAGGATTACAAGATAAATGGAAATGCAATAGAAGACAAGTTCTAGTTGAACTTGGAAAGCTGTTAATGATGATATGGAAATTTCTCCATAATGTTTAAACTACAGTCTCAATGGATGTATCATTTAAACCAACAACCTTTAAATAAAGAGCACGATGGCTTCAGAATTTATTGCTAGTAACAAATCTTGATATAGAGAAATGGCGTAAGTCAAGTGAAGTTAACTAAGGACGAGATCCAATTAAAAGTCATGACAATGACTTAGAATCAAATTAAAAGTAAGGTATAAGACAAGGTATCATTATGAATCACGTTATAGAACGTGCAAATTAATTTAATTTAACAAGGATGTTGAATATTCTATGGATTAAGTATGGTAATGAACCTTGAGTAGTCAAAACAACAACCTATGTGAATGTTAAACAAAATATAAGAACACCTCCATTAAGATTAAAGGAATGAAATTGTAGATGTCGTTATGTATATTTAGGGATGGCCCTGTAGGGCAAGTATACCCTAGGTTCAGCCATTGGGGAGGACGCACAGATCATGCATCGTGATTGTTCCACACTATTTTGACCATAACTTCGGGACGAAGTTTCCTGAAGGGTGGGTGTATGTAACGCCCCGTTTTGACATTACTACCTAAACTATTACTATATGTTGTGTTTACTTGATTATGAGACTTCATCGGTTTGGTGACACTATGGACATGTGGTTCTATAATTTTCCCGACATGTATATGTGTGTGTGTGATGTTAGTATTAGGATACGTAGTCATGTTAGATATGTATCATGTGTTAGTTATGTCTCATATATGCAAGTTAATGAATGACGGGTATGTGGATACCATTAAGTTATTGTTGAAAGAAAGAATGTTATAAAAATCGAGTGCATGGTGAAAATAATAAATTGATTATTGTTGTTATGATATGACGAAATGTATGTGTACATGCACGATATTCGAGATTGTATTTCGAGGACTGACTTACAGGTTAAAATGGCTAAGTGATAGCTGGGTCCTATGAGGTGGGAGAGCCTCGGGGACATGGACTCCGAAAAGATAAACGGTATGCAGGTGATGCATTATTTACTTTCGCATGATTATTATGCTGTTTATTATGATGTATGGGTGGGGTAGGGTTTCATGAAACTCAACTGCCCAGATTGGTTATACGATGACAAATCGAGTACAGGTGCAACGCAGTTATTATGTCAGGTAGACATAGTCCCTTGTTCCATTAGGGGGGTGGAGGATTTACCCACCGTTTATCCCCGAAACCCAGAGTCATGGGAGGGCTGTGCTACGGCGCGCTCCCCAAGGTGTGTGATGATGACTGGTGGTTGCCTGCTGGGGAAGCTTGGTCGATGTAGTCGACACTTCCGCTTACGGGTTCTAACTGGATTTGGTCATGGCTTGACACTTCAGGGTAGTCCAGCAGAGGAAAGGATAGGATGTGGAAGTCAGTTGTGATTAGGTAGGGGATGTAGGTAGATATGAGTAGTTTGAAGTTGGGAAGAAAGTGTGATCTAACTATGTATGTTGAAAGCCATTGATTGATTAAGTGTCGCAACTCAGTAAGGTACGAATTGTCATAACTTAATAAGATTTCAGTTAGGTAAAAGAATGTACCTCGCAAACTATGTTTAAACCTGTGTCAGTAAACAATAGGTTTTGTGATTTTGATTTATGTGTGCGATTTATTACTGTTAGTGTACTTACGTGAGGTATGTAAGCAGTAGCTACGCTTACATAACTCGCCTACATATTTATAAATTGCGTGAAATAAAACTGAACTATAATGTTTAGGCATTAATTACATTGTTACTACTTATCTAACTAGGAGATTAAGTTAATACGTCGAGTTAGTAAATTTTGGGTTAATAATTGAATAAGATAATAAAGTAAATTAAGTGGTAATGAAAGACGATTTAGTAATAGTGTTAAGTATTGTCGATTGATGTTAAGAATATTGATTAATGTAATTATCGTTGATTAATGTTAATAATACTGAATAATAATGTTAAATATTGTCGATTAATGTTAGTAATGTTGATTAATGTTAATTATTATCAGTTAATGATTAACAGTGTTGATTAATAAACGAACTATGGTTAACCTAAGTAGTAACTAATGTAATTGATTAGTAATGCTTGATTGATTATTAATGAATTTAATTAGTCAAGGGTAAGGGTTAAAATGTTAAATGGTTATTGTAATATTAATTAAAGTAACATTAATCTCATAGGTTAGTATTAATTACAAGGTTAATTAATTAATTAAAACATATGGATAATAATTAATTTGTAACTATTAATTTAACTATGATCATGTCTAAGATAATTAGAACATAGGATAATTTATGAATTGATGTGATATGAAATTTATAAACAAGTGTCGGGTACACACCTTGGAATTATTCATGAAAATGATAAATTAATTATAAATTAATTATGATTTAATTATAAATTATTATGAATTAATTATAAATTGATTATGAAACATTTAATAGGGTAAAATGTGTAAGTGTGAAACACTTATGGTTGATGTAAAACTTTAATTATATAACATAACATTTTATTAATTATTAATTCAAATTTTGGAAAAAGAAATGAATGTTAAAATATTGCCAAGAGGTTGTCGGTTGAGTGTGAAGCACTTAAAGTTGAAATAGGAACCAACCCAAACTTAAATTAAATAATAAAATAATACAATCTTGGTTCATGAGTCAAATGTTGGGGGCTCGAGGAGGAATGGGGGGGTTGCATAAAATTAATGATGAGGATAGGGGTAGTTATGATAGGAGGAGTCGGTGGAAGGAGAAGGAGGGGGAATAAGGTCGAGAGGAGAAGGAGGAGAAGGGGCCTTCTTCACCTTGGATATTTTGGAGAGGAGATGGAGAAGAGACCACAGGAGGAGCAGCAAAGGAAGGGGGTTCTTGTTGGAGAGTTTGCATAAGGGATATACTGGTTGGCTTGTACTCGGTTTGGGCTCGGGGGTCCAAAGGGGTACCTTTGGAACTGGGTGGTCGGCGAGACCTCGCCAGTTGGCAGGGTGGCAAAACTGTTTGGGCAGGTTGAGTTTCAAGGGTTTGGGAAGATATTGGTTGCAGGGCAGCAAGTAGGGGAAACAACAAGGCATTCAGCAAACAGGGACAGCAACAAGGGTGGATCTACTAGCTATCTACAGGTATTTCTCTTAAAGGGCAGCAAGTAGGGGAAACAACAAGGCATTCAGCAAACAGGGACAGCAACAAGGGTGGATCTACTAGCTATCTACAGGTATTTCTCTTAAAGGTATACTAAGCAATTTCTAACCCTGTAAATCGTTTTATCAAGTTATTAATAAATGGTAATTTCGTGAATGAATACACATGTATTGTTGTTACACCTGCACAAACATAGATGGTTAGAAGTAGGAAAAACAGTAAATACATCTATTTCAAAACCTGCAAATGTAATTGTTATTGTTTTTACAGACCTGAAATTGAACACAAACCCACAAAACAGAAACAGAAATTGACACAAATGTAAAGAGAAATGAATGATTAGTTTATTGATAAACTTATATTATCAAGGACCGGGGTCCTACACATTGTATCAGAGCCATGGTTCCAAATCTGGAACCAGAGGGCTCACTACAGTGAAAAGACGTGTAAAAAAAAAAAAACTACGTTCTATGCCAAGGAGGAATGAAATTGGGTGCCATTAACCACTAGGTACCAATGACCATATTATTTTACCGCTTGTGTGCTAGAAATTCATTCTCCTTACCTGCAATAAGGAGAAAACAACAAAAAAATCATCATTAGAAGTCCATAAAAAGGGAGCATGGAATTTACAAGTTGAAAACAGAATATACAGAATGGAGGTAAGCTTTATATAACAAAAGAGAATTTTATTTTGGCAATAACAATATATATATATATTTTAAAGGGACTTACCGTGACGTAACCTAATAGCTAATTAAGACAAAAATTAGCAAAATATTAACCAAAAAAAATTATTATGCGTAAAAACATAAAACAAAATGTAAGTAACTTCTTGCTAAAACTTGCAAAAGAGGAGGCAATGATGTCAATGTAATAAATACGAAGTTTTATTCTACGGAATAGGAACAAAGTAAGGGGTTAAGAGAAAAATTTATATATATATACATTTAAAAACAACAACAACAAAAAAAAGGGGGGTCTATATATGTAAACCGAGAGACAAAAATATATGTATAAATTAAATTTTTAATTTAAATTTAATGTTACAAAAATAAAAAGGGAAGATATATATGAATCTTTATAAGAAAAAAAAAAAGAGAAGGTTTACCCACATTTAATATTGTCTAAATTTAATATTATGTAAATAAAAACAAAAAAAATAAAAAACAAAAAAAAAATTAACTAAAACAACCAAGTGAAACCCTTACTTTTATATATACATACATATATATAATTTCATTTTTGAAAACAAAATGATTTAAATAGGAAAGATGAAAAAAAAAATATAGTGCAAACTATATTATCTAAAGGTAATTTTTTTTATAATCAACATTTTCTCATAAATATATATATATATATATATATAATAAAATAAAATAAAAACTAAAAACAAGACGTTTATATATATAGATGAACGTTTAAGTTAATTTAACTTAAATTTAAATTAACATTAAACAAAACAAAAAAATGAGATTTGAAATTTTAAATCAAAATTGAAAAAATATATACATATAAAATTTAAATTTAAAAAAAAAAAGGCTCAACTACCTTAAACACAAATTCTGATCAATACGGTGTGGCATAAATTTTGTTTAATTCCAGTAGAGAGTGATAATTCGAGACAAAATATATACTTTACATCATTTATTGAATGATAGCGGATTGCAAGTGCAGTTAACATATACTAGCGGATTGCAAGTGCAGTTAACATATACTCAGATTTTAATTATTCTTTCCAAGATCATTAAGCTGTGAAGTATTTGTTCCATAAACGATTCCTGTGCATATAAGTAAGAGTTATTTACTTCAGAGTCCATCGAGAATTTCAATGAATACTTAACTTTACAATCATCATAATTTATCAGTGCACCCATGAATTTGAAACCAAAATAAGATTATAGCAAAGCTAAAAAAAGAAAATCGATGACTAGCTAGAGAGATACCACGATAAATATAACCATGCATACATGGAGACTGTAACCATCGATAGCACAGATAAAATGGATGAAGCTAGGAAGCTTTTAATACGGCAAGATGGCATGGAAGATAAAGAGAACTTCCTGTGGAACATGACCGGAGAACTTGAGTGGAAAGCTTAAGAACAGTTCGTCTTCTCTACGAGAGACATTAAAAGAGAGCTTAGGCTCAGGTAAGACCCTGTCTAGAGAAGGGTCCGACAGAAGAGACTAATACACAGACAGCGCCTCAAATAGATAACAACATAGACGACACATCACATTGCAGACAGGCATACACGGGGGAAACAGCACAAACCCTTCAAGTCTGGTCTGCGAATGTCTCCTGCAATAGTTCATGGGTCGCCCATAATAAAAGAGTTAACAGGCCGGTAAGATTTATTGAGAATCTAAAGATAAAAAAGTTAATAAAGAAAACGTTGTTCACCCATAAATTTGCCGTCATCATAATTTATTTATCATTGAACAGGTAAATTTGTAATCATCCTTCTTTATTAATGAAGACAAACATTGCACAAAGGAGAGAAACTAAGATTCTTGAATGCGCAATAGTTAAGGATGACCTGGGCATTGCGGATAAAACTAAAAAAAACAAATATATATATATATATATATATTTAAAACGAAACTAAAACAACAAACAAACAAACAAAAACTTGTAAATTGAAATACGAGCTAGGACTCGAATGAAATAAATTTAAGAAAATTTATGTATGTAAGAAAAAAAAAACGAATGAAAATCAATTTTATGTTTTTTTTTTTTTTTAAGCGTTAGAACCGTTTTGGGCCAAACCCAAAGGGCTGCGGCCATGGCTTGCCCGCCAGCGACCAGGCTTGCGGCCTTGGTTTGCGGCCAGGCTAGCAGCCTTGGCCCGCGGCCTCGGCACAGCCAGAGGCGCTGCCCAGCTTGCGGCCTCGGCGCAGCCAGAGGCGTGGCCTCGGCCAGTGGGGCGAGAGCCCTGATATGCAGAGAGGAGAAGGAGGGGGTTCCCAGCTGGGCTGCCTCCGCTCCGAGCTCCGCCGGGGAAAAAGAAAACCATTACAAAAGAAAGAAAGAAAGAAAAAAAAGAAACCTTCTTAATAAGTAAATCAATCTTCGGAAACTGTCTCTAAATCTCGCCAAAATAAATTTTTTTTTCAAACAAGATTCCCTGCCATTAAATTTAACTCGTGCTACCATTGACAAGGTCGGCCAGCAGTAGCAGGCCGCGGCCATGGTAGCTCGGCCAGCAACACCGCGGAAAAAAAAAAAGAGGGGGGGGGAAATATAAATAAATACTAAAAAAAAAAAAAAAACCGAAAAGAAAATGTTGACCCAGCCCATGGGCAGCCGGCCAGCAGCCACAGGGCTGCGGCCTGGCACGTCCCGCTCCAGGGAAAAGCCGTCTAAATGGGTGCAGCCCTGGTGTAAAAAAAAAAAATGTCTATACAAAGAGTACATTTTACTCATGAAAATAAACTAAAATAAAATTGATTTATAAACAAAATATATAATGAGAAACATGAATGTGCAGAGAAGGCAGGGCGGGACAAAGGAGAGCCATACCTGCTAGCCATGCTTGCTGTGATGGAGCAAGGCTCTCCCTAGTTATGGCCGCCTGGGAGGAGCTTCACCTTGGAGCCGAGCTCGGGGTAGGAGCAGAGGTTTTTGCCGCACCAAGCAAAAATAAACCGAGAAAAATGACCACAGCTAGGGTTTTGTCGGTATAAATAGAAAAATATTTAATATTTTAATGCATGGCCGGGATGACCACGGGAGGCCGCGTGGGGCTAAGTCGGTGAGGTTAGATTAGAGTTCAATTACATATTAATCAGGGCTTATGGTAAGATTAATTATAATAGTTGATTAATGTTAGTGTTAGTATTAATAATTATTATAATGTTTAATGTTTAAATTATAATAATAATCAATTAGTGTAATGTTAGAATAATATTAATATAGAATATGCTAAGTAATTAATTACACTAAGTAATAATTAAAATTTTATACTAATTAATTTAAGATTAATTAGTAAAATAATCGAATTTAAGATTAATACAATTTTGAAAATTATGGTTAAAGGATGTTCAATGAAAATTAAAAATTTATGGTTGTGAAACATTCGATGTTAGATGCAAGGTTCTAAATCCCAAGACAAGGGAGATATGTTACCGCTTTTGGTTGGTGGAGCCGAACCCCGTCGGTGAGGAAGAGGTTGGTCTCGTGGTCTGAGGAAAGCGCCACACATGCATGTGTGTGTACTTGTCATGTCTCTAAATAAAATAACTCAACTCAAGGAGCATAGCGTAAGCATATTATATTTTACCACTCAGTTACCACTCCAAGTAATGAGTCATGAGATTAAGGTTACCACGTCATGATAACAAGAGAAGCGTAGCGCTAACTAAGTGGAAGAGCGTCAACAACAATGAGTAGCATCATTTTTGTCAGTTAAAACTTCTCATGAACTTGAATAATTTGCTGAAGCCAATGTTGGGAGGAAGAAAGAAATGCCAATAGTAAAGTTAGGGTTTAAAAAAAAAATAAGAATAATAATTTTGTTAATTAAAGCTTAACTATAATTTCAAGTAATAAAGACACGAAAATGTCCTTCTGCCGAGACTTCGACTGACAGTCGAAGGGGCGAGACGGACATAGAATCTAAAAAACGATACACCGATGGGATTAGCATGATGAGCCGAATGATATGACACAATTAATTATTTAAATTCATAAATACAATAATGGAGGGGCATAAAACATGATTAAAATTGTAAAATTAGATGATATGATGTTTGATGTTAGGTAATATGAAAGGATAGTAGAAATCACCAAAATGTCGAAGGAGAATTTGGTAGGATTGATAAGATGAAATGTTACATTAATGCTTTAGAAAATGACATTTCGTTTGGTGCTGACATGACATTTAGTCATTCAATGAAGCATTATGGTGTTGAAAAAAAAAATTAATATTAACATGTATTCGATAGGGACATGTTATATTAAGTTATTTGAAATTTAATCGTTTTAGATTAATAAAGTATAATTCATGTGATATTTATTAATCTACTAAATGATATTATTTGGAGGAGTTATTAGAAAAAAAAAAATAATAATATCGATGTTTTGTAACATTTATATGTTAGATAAAATGATAAATAAATAAATAAGACAATTACATAATGTAAGGTACATCTATATAATGATTGTTACCTCCTTATGAATAGACGAGTGTATGGTTAAGCTAAATAGTTAATGGAATCAATCCATGCATTTATTAGAGTGATCCCCTAGAGAAAGTTCATTTATAATTAAGCTTAAGGAAGTCGTTTCTAATAACTAAAGTTAGATTTAAATCTTGTGGCGAGAAGGGGGCATGGTCACCCCAGTGATTAAACTTCATTTGTACAAGGAAGGATTAGTAGGGGCAGTGAATCTCAAGGGAGTTGGGGTATGTTAAAGGGGTTAGAGGCCATTATGGTTAATATAACGATAGCACAATGCAATTTAGGCATTAACTTAGTCCCTAACTGGAAGAGTATAATGACACACAATGTAATAGTGAGAGATTACGACAACTAAAGTAGCTGGCAGTAATAATAAAGGGAAGATCATAATAGATGAATATGTGCATGTTTCATCAATACATGGTAGGACATAAAGTTAATTTTGGTACGTCGAGTTAATACATGATCTTCACCTTCACTCTTTAAGGATGAATTAAAAATCGATCGACAATTGATAGGGTTGTAAAATTGTAGAATTTTATGAGGAGCCTATACAGTCATGCTAGTAGGAAATTCGTGAGGATGTGATGCTATCATGTAAGGGAATGACCTTATATCATAATTTAAGTTGTAAACAACAAAAATGATATATCGCAAGATGCATAAGTCATATTTCTTGAGAGTGGTTCATAATGTAATGCATTAATGGGAAAATGGTGTGTGATGTATGGCTTAGAAGTAGTCGATTACTTAATGGAAAATTTGGATTTTGGAACGAATTAGACTTGATTTTTAACCTAATTATTAGCCTTAAGTATGGTTATATAGTGTTCTTGAAGGACATTGTTGAGTGTGCCTAGTTTGGAATTACCTAAGATACCTCACATTAGCATAGGTTGTTGATGATGAGTTAGTTTCGAGTTTTCTCCTATTCATGTATGAGTAATAAAAGGTATCGCACAACAAATAATATTGGACATTGAATGAATTTATGTATGTTTAAGAACAACAACAATACAATTGCAACATATCCATTATAGGCGCGTTGATGACAAATGATCGTTAGGATAAGTAAAGGTGTTAAACATCATGAGCATCAACCATAGTATTTGGTATGGTGTGATAGAACAAATGAGCTCATTTTGATATTGTGATGAGAGTATTGTTCAATATAGTATAAGTAATGATGAGTAAGGACTATAATGTTAGTGTGCACAAATAAACATGAGTCATCATCTTGCGTAAGTGATGGATTTTAAATAAGAAGAACTAATCAGTGTAACTTAGATACTAAAAGTAATAGAGTGGATAGGATTAAAGGATCAACATAAGGATGTGAATGAAGGAAATGGGTATGTCAAGGTAAGGGATAATTAGAGAAATAGTACCAACATAGGACAATGATGTGAGGATTACAAGATAAATGGAAATGCAATAGAAGACAAGTTCTAGTTGAACTTGGAAAGCTGTTAATGATGATATGGAAATTTCTCCATAATGTTTAAACTACAGTCTCAATGGATGTATCATTTAAACCAACAACCTTTAAATAAAGAGCACGATGGCTTCAGAATTTATTGCTAGTAACAAATCTTGATATAGAGAAATGGCGTAAGTCAAGTGAAGTTAACTAAGGACGAGATCCAATTAAAAGTCATGACAATGACTTAGAATCAAATTAAAAGTAAGGTATAAGACAAGGTATCATTATGAATCACGTTATAGAATGTGCAAATTAATTTAATTTAACAAGGATGTTGAATATTCTATGGATTAAGTATGGTAATGAACCTTGAGTAGTCAAAACAACAACCTATGTGAATGTTAAACAAAATATAAGAACACCTCCATTAAGATTAAAGGAATGAAATTGTAGATGTCGTTATGTATATTTAGGGATGGCCCTGTAGGGCAAGTATACCCTAGGTTCAGCCATTGGGGAGGACGCACAGATCATGCATCGTGATTGTTCCACACTATTTTGACCATAACTTCGGGACGAAGTTTCCTGAAGGGTGGGTGTATGTAACGCCCCGTTTTGACATTACTACCTAAACTATTACTATATGTTGTGTTTACTTGATTATGAGACTTCATCGGTTTGGTGACACTATGGACATGTGGTTCTATAATTTTCCCGACATGTATATGTGTGTGTGTGATGTTAGTATTAGGATACGTAGTCATGTTAGATATGTATCATGTGTTAGTTATGTCTCATATATGCAAGTTAATGAATGACGGGTATGTGGATACCATTAAGTTATTGTTGAAAGAAAGAATGTTATAAAAATCGAGTGCATGGTGAAAATAATAAATTGATTATTGTTGTTATGATATGACGAAATGTATGTGTACATGCACGATATTCGAGATTGTATTTCGAGGACTGACTTACAGGTTAAAATGGCTAAGTGATAGCTGGGTCCTATGAGGTGGGAGAGCCTCGGGGACATGGACTCCGAAAAGATAAACGGTATGCAGGTGATGCATTATTTACTTTCGCATGATTATTATGCTGTTTATTATGATGTATGGGTGGGGTAGGGTTTCATGAAACTCAACTGCCCAGATTGGTTATACGATGACAAATCGAGTACAGGTGCAACGCAGTTATTATGTCAGGTAGACATAGTCCCTTGTTCCATTAGGGGGGTGGAGGATTTACCCACCGTTTATCCCCGAAACCCAGAGTCATGGGAGGGCTGTGCTACGGCACGCTCCCCAAGGTGTGTGATGATGACTGGTGGTTGCCTGCTGGGGAAGCTTGGTCGATGTAGTCGACACTTCCGCTTACGGGTTCTAACTGGATTCGGTCATGGCTTGACACTTCAGGGTAGTCCAGCAGAGGAAAGGATAGGATGTGGAAGTCAGTTGTGATTAGGTAGGGGATGTAGGTAGATATGAGTAGTTTGAAGTTGGGAAGAAAGTGTGATCTAACTATGTATGTTGAAAGCCATTGATTGATTAAGTGTCGCAACTCAGTAAGGTACGAATTGTCATAACTTAATAAGATTTCAGTTAGGTAAAAGAATGTACCTCGCAAACTATGTTTAAACCTGTGTCAGTAAACAATAGGTTTTGTGATTTTGATTTATGTGTGCGATTTATTACTGTTAGTGTACTTACGTGAGGTATGTAAGCAGTAGCTACGCTTACATAACTCGCCTACATATTTATAAATTGCGTGAAATAAAACTGAACTATAATGTTTAGGCATTAATTACATTGTTACTACTTATCTAACTAGGAGATTAAGTTAATACGTCGAGTTAGTAAATTTTGGGTTAATAATTGAATAAGATAATAAAGTAAATTAAGTGGTAATGAAAGACGATTTAGTAATAGTGTTAAGTATTGTCGATTGATGTTAAGAATATTGATTAATGTAATTATCGTTGATTAATGTTAATAATACTGAATAATAATGTTAAATATTGTCGATTAATGTTAGTAATGTTGATTAATGTTAATTATTATCAGTTAATGATTAACAGTGTTGATTAATAAACGAACTATGGTTAACCTAAGTAGTAACTAATGTAATTGATTAGTAATGCTTGATTGATTATTAATGAATTTAATTAGTCAAGGGTAAGGGTTAAAATGTTAAATGGTTATTGTAATATTAATTAAAGTAACATTAATCTCATAGGTTAGTATTAATTACAAGGTTAGTTAATTAATTAAAACATATGGATAATAATTAATTTGTAACTATTAATTTAACTATGATCATGTCTAAGATAATTAGAACATAGGATAATTTATGAATTGATGTGATATGAAATTTATAAACAAGTGTCGGGTACACACCTTGGAATTATTCATGAAAATGATAAATTAATTATAAATTAATTATGATTTAATTATAAATTATTATGAATTAATTATAAATTGATTATGAAACATTTAATAGGGTAAAATGTGTAAGTGTGAAACACTTATGGTTGATGTAAAACTTTAATTATATAACATAACATTTTATTAATTATTAATTCAAATTTTGGAAAAAGAAATGAATGTTAAAATATTGCCAAGAGGTTGTCGGTTGAGTGTGAAGCACTTAAAGTTGAAATAGGAACCAACCCAAACTTAAATTAAATAATAAAATAATACAATCTTGGTTCATGAGTCAAATGTTGGGGGCTCGAGGAGGAATGGGGGGGTTGCATAAAATTAATGATGAGGATAGGGGTAGTTATGATAGGAGGAGTCGGTGGAAGGAGAAGGAGGGGGAATAAGGTCGAGAGGAGAAGGAGGAGAAGGGGCCTTCTTCACCTTGGATATTTTGGAGAGGAGATGGAGAAGAGACCGCAGGAGGAGCAGCAAAGGAAGGGGGTTCTTGTTGGAGAGTTTGCATAAGGGATATACTGGTTGGCTTGTACTCGGTTTGGGCTCGGGGGTCCAAAGGGGTACCTTTGGAACTGGGTGGTCGGCGAGACCTCGCCAGTTGGCAGGGTGGAAAAACTGTTTGGGCAGGTTGAGTTTCAAGGGTTTGGGAAGATATTGGTTGCAGGGCAGCAAGTAGGGGAAACAACAAGGCATTCAGCAAACAGGGACAGCAACAAGGGTGGATCTACTAGCTATCTACAGGTATTTCTCTTAAAGGGCAGCAAGTAGGGGAAACAACAAGGCATTCATCAAACAGGGACAGCAACAAGGGTGGATCTACTAGCTATCTACAGGTATTTCTCTTAAAGGTATACTAAGCAATTTCTAACCCTGTAAATCGTTTTATCAAGTTATTAATAAATGGTAATTTCGTGAATGAATACACATGTATTGTTGTTACACCTGCACAAACATAGATGGTTAGAAGTAGGAAAAACAGTAAATACATCTATTTCAAAACCTGCAAATGTAATTGTTATTGTTTTTACAGACCTGAAATTGAACACAAACCCACAAAACAGAAACAGAAATTGACACAAATGTAAAGAGAAATGAATGATTAGTTTATTGATAAACTTAGATTATCAAGGACCGGGGTCCTACACGCCATATTCATCATCTCTTATCAAGCAAATATCCATATTGAAGACTGGAAGATAATCGTTTTAGTAGTCACCTCCTTTGGTGATAGTTTTAGGGTTAAGCATTGCACTTCAATAATTCCTTCTACACAGTTCTATCAAGATTATGGGTTCAATCTTGTTCTAGTATCCAGGATGTGTTGCTTAGGATTTGAAATGAGAAAAATCCTGTTTGAAAACTCTTAAGTTAGGGTTTCCATCGAAGCATATCCAACTGACCCCTTTGGGTTAAAGCGTGAGCGGGAAAAATCACAGGACACATTAGGATTCTCATTCAAACTTAAGCCCTAAAATTTGTGTAAGGAACTTGGGATAGATTTTGTGTCCTGATGGTTTAGGGTTAACCAGTGATGAACAGTGTAAATGGTCTCGACAAAGCCTTAGGCGTCATTCAACCATTATCAAATTATTAGGGTCTTGGACTGTTTCACTAACTGCCTTAACACTTTGATGATCTAGCGTCCAAGATGTGCGAAGAGAAGCTACAAGATAGGGTTAAAGCATTCCTTTTACCATGAAGTATGAAAGTAAGAAAACTAGGTTAAACAAAATAATGGTTTCGACCTAACTCTTTAATGACCAACCGAAAGAGACCACGTTTGAACAATCTGACAGATAAAACAAGAAAACAAACTTACCTGGAGAAAGATGATCGTGTTTCCGAGATGGTGTTCGAGTTGGCAGAGTTTCGCGTCTAGGTGGATCGAGTCTAATGGGGCTCAGGATTCCAATGATACAATGGAACAAACTTCTCTCTTCTTTAAATATGACCTTAAACCCTAACCCCTAATTCAATAGCTAGTGGAGGTCGAGGGTACTTTTCACATGGATCAGCGTAAACAATGTTACTTTGTTAAAAAAATGAATTTATAACTTGAAACGATTGTTTCGTGAGCAATCGCACTTTGTATCGATGTTGTATCGAGTTTTGACCCGATGCGTTTCGGACAAAAGCTTGTTTTACGCTGACATATTCGGCGGTTAAATGAGATATGACTCCGAAACAAAACTATAATCCCGTCGACATATAGGAAGAATCGGAGGTAAAATCTAATATAAGCACAAAATGAAATAGATGTCCGACATGTATCGGGCCAAAACTAAATTTGGAAGTGATTGTTTCAGCGTAAAACAAGAAAGAGCTCTGACATGCTTCAGGGTCAGATTCGAAAATGACTGCGAAAATCCAAACTTCAAAAACTCTAAGGCCCGTGACTATTCTTCAAGTCAAAAAATACGACTTGAACTCTTAACGGTGAACAATAAACATATATAACTTCTAGAAATCTTTGAGCGAAACCCTTGAACTCTTGAACTCGACGTGAAATCAGAAGTGGGCCTGTCTATTTTGGCGCAAATTCAGATTTGAATGCGACTATTTCGGCGCAAATTTTAATTTGGCCGCGACTGTTTCGGCACAAATTTCAATTTGGCAGTGACTGTTTTGGTGCAAATTTTGATTCTGCTCTAACCGCTTCAACGTCAAATCAACTTTTGATCTGATTGTTTCTGCGTAACTTTTCGTTTTGCTTAGAAACAGTAAAACTCATAAAACAATTCTATGTATAAAATCTTCTATAGAAATCAACTTTAAGAAAAACTTCAGTGATATAGACAACTAAAAGCTAAGATAAAGCCAAAAGTTAAACTCAAAAATATATAAGGAGGGATACTAAATTGAAAAAAAATTGGGGAAGGGATTGCAGCTGCAACACGACACAATAAAGAAATAGAAAATGAGAGAAAATTAAGATCCTAGAAAGATGACAATAACCCCAATTTGGAAGATAAAAAATATCTTCAATATCCTATCATATCCTCCTCATAGAAGAGAATCTTTACCACATTGAGAGAATGGCTATGACTAGGTATCTAATGTACAAGAACAAGATAAACAACATGGGAGACAAGAGGTTCTTGAAGATTGCTTCAAACTCTAGTGAAAACCACATGTGCCTTAATCAAGGTTGCCATAAAGATACCAAGTCTTGGATAAATCATCAATGAGTCAAGGAAGAGGTCACTCTACAGAATATTGATAGTATTAAAAGTATTATTACATAAAAAATTAAGGAGAAGTTGTGGTGGAATAAAGAATTAGAGGTTAAGAGAAAATTAAGATACTACAAGGAGGTGATTAGTCTTAATCTAGTAGATTAAAAGTATCTCTCTATTTCAACTAGCATAAAGAATAAAATCAACATTGCCAAGACAAGAACAAATTCTCATGAGCTCCCAGTGGAATAGGGGATAGGACAATTCTTAAAATGTCGTGGGATGAAAGAATGAAAAACACTTTTTCTTGGAATGTCTTATATATGCCCACATTAGATCTAATTTTCAAAATATTTATAGCAATACCGACTTTCATATCATGTTGACTTTGCAAAACTATGGGGAATTAGGAAGTTCATTTCCAATCTTTACAAGCATAGAATTAAAATTCTAAGGAAAAATGTAATAGCCCCGGTTTTGACTTGGAATATATTAAATCAAATAATGTAAATGATGTAAATATGCTAGTATGGATTCCTAGTGCAGAGCTCAAGGACATGGACCGACTAGTGAATATCTAGGGATGTATGATTTAAATATTGAATTATGGACTGTGTGGTTGGTTTATCATGCCAATTCAAAATGCTATGTAAATTTTATGTTGGAAAATAATAAAATGGTCCAAGATGGTTGTGTAAAGAGCACTAGAGGAGCTATGATTCCACCAGAGGGGGAGAGAAAAGGGGACATATGGGAGACTAAATCCTCTATTGCCAAGTGTCAACCATAGAACTCATCCATTTGCTGCCATGTGCTTTAAATGAGCTAATTACACCCTTTTCATTGTTTCACCCAATCATTGAATGCACATGTGAGGTTGGTTGGGAAATCCTTCTCATGTAGTTATGGAAGCAATGGATGAATATACTTCCATGATTGTTGTAAGAGTATTCTATCCCATGTTTAGAATTTATGTCAGCTGTCTTTTCCACCATTCTGTCATCTTTTGAGTCTATTGCCCATTTTTTTCATTATGCAAACTTTTACCAATAGTTGGGGGAGACTAACCAGAATTCTTTTCTTGTTGTTCATTACCAATCACCAGACTATGCAAACCCAAATATTTGAATTTGGAGAGAGAGAATCATTTTTTTAGGGGAAAAGAGATGGACGTTGTAGGTGAGCTTAGAGGTTGGGAAAGCTAGGGATATTTACCCTTTAAGTTATGCTACTTTTGCATGCATGAGGAGCCATGAATTAAGGCTACAAGTGGTTCTTCAACATCATATATAAGGTTGGACTCCTTCTATGCACACAGTAGGAGCACCTGGCAAGATGGATCACCTAAGGGAACCATGGATCAGTGAAAGGGATTCCTGATCCCGGAAGGGTGTTGTGTGGGGTAGATATTGTTGAGGCCAAGGCTGTGAGGGATGAATGAGATCCCTATAGATATCTGTATGAGCATTTGGATAAGCATAGAGAGGAGTATGAGCATCTGACTAAGCATAGAGAGCAGAATGGGTTGTGGGATGAAAGGGAGAAACCTGTAGGAGTTCCCTTCACCCTAGTGTCCTCATAAGCTAGCTTGGTGGTGGCCTCTCAGCGGAAAAAGTATATGTTGGGTAGAGTACCTACGGTTGGGTGGAAACGATAATGATGTTGGGTAGAGTACCTACGGTTGGGTGGAAACGATAATGATGTTGGGTAGAGTACCTACTGTTGGGTAGAGTCCTCATAAGCTAGCTTGTTTAAAGATAATGATTCTCTTGTATTTGAATGTGCAATGATTTTATTGTTATGCATGTGATGAAAATGTTAGTATATGCATGCTATGTCTTTGGATAGAATTTATTTCAGTTGTGTATTTTTATTTATGCATATGCACACACATTTCATTCTTCATGAATTTCGTACTATGCCCATGGGGCAAAACTTAGAACCCCATATATCATGAATCCTACTTTTGTTGGTTAAATTGATGGGTGGGGATGTTACAAAGTGGTATCAGAGCTATTGGTTGCAGCATCGGGCTGTATGGTCCATAATCCACAATCACAGGCATAAAACTAAAGATGCACATGAAGTGTTGATAACCATTTTTGTAAAAAAATATGTGGGTTTAAATTATGACTAGTGTTTTAAGGAAGACCGAGAATTGAACCCGCAATTCTACCAGCAGTGAAATTCCTAAATTCATAGAGCTATCAATGAATGAATTTTGGCTCTGTTACACAACAGAGATATTTTAGAAATGGAGGAAAACAAAATTTCTTTTATTATGAAAATGGGAAAATTAGGGAAATTCGAAATGGACCCCACCAGTGCCATGTAGAGAAGAGTCTGCGGTGTAAATTAGAGAAGAGGTATGCAGGTGCAGTGGAGAGAAGTCCCCCAGCACAACGAAAAAGAGTATGCAGGGTGAAACATAGGAGATGTTTGTGGGTGTAGAAGAGAGAATTCCACGGGCACAACAAAGAAGATTCTGTGGGTTGCAGTGGAGGAGAGGTCTATGGGTGCAATGGAGAGAAATCCATGGACACAACAGAGAAGAGTATGTGGGGTGAAACAAAGGAGAGGTCTGTGGGTGCACTAAAGAGAAATTTGTGGGTGCGACAGAGAGAAGTCTATGGGCGTGACATATTACATCAAAGACGTTGTTTTACGCTTGCAACAAAGAGAAGTCCCTGGGTGCGGAAAATTGTGTCAGAGTTGTTTTAAGGTTGCAATGGAGAGAATCATATGGGATCATTAGAGAGAATTCTGGGGGTGCAATGGAGAAAAGGCCTACAGGATCATTGGAGTAAGTCATCGGTGCACATCCGACGGGGGTGCAAAAGTTGTGTCTTGGAGGAAACCTTGTCGAGGCAGGTCTGACGATGTATTGATGATTCCACTTTGGGGTCCCATTTTGTGGTTTACTTCGATGGATTTGAGGGAAGGATGATATGGAAAGGTTGATAGGGAAGGTCCAATCCAATGATGATAATGCAAAAAAGCTAAAAAAAGGGTTGGAGCCCAAAAATTGTTTTGTCCATAACAGGAGTAGCTAGATCAGATTCTGATGAGACCTAAGGCATTCAGATTCCATTGACAAAGGCCAAAGAAATATTAGTGAGAGGCCTGAGTCCATCCTATTCCAATTTGACAAAAAAATTGAAATAGTGACTTTTAAATATTAGTGTCCAAAGACCCAATGAGGGCCATATTTGGACCAAAATTGCTATGGTATGGTCATGGACCAGGCATGAGATAACTATTGAATCCTGGGTCCAAATTCCAAAAGGTGTGAAGCCGGGGTACGAAAGAAGGAAAAAATACACTATTCCGGGGCACTTTTGGGGGATTTCGGAAACCTTGCAAAAGGTAAAATTGACCCTAGATATTCTTCCAAGTGGGAAGTGTATCTACACTTGGTAGAGTTTGTGGATGACAATGAGCATCATTAGGAATGAGTCCACTTGAAGCTTTGTATGGAAGAAGGTGAAGGACACTAGCAACTTAGGATAATCCAATGAACATAATTGTTCTTGGGACAAAATTGCTCAAGGAAATGGAACAAGAGGTTGCAAGAATTATGCATAATTTAAAAGCAACCCAAAATAGACAGCAACGCTATGTAGATAAGAATAGAGTGAATAGGGAGTTTCATGTTGGGGATCATGTTTAACTTGAGAGTGAGGCTAATAAAAATTTCCTTGAAGCTTGGAAGTTGTGCCAAGCTATCACAAAGATATTGTGGGCCATTTGAAGTGCTTGAGAGGATAGGACCGATTGCATATAGAATTTCATTTCCTGCTAACACTAGAGCTCATAATGTTTTTCATGTTTATTTGATTAAGAAATATGTACATAATCCTAACCATGTAATTGATTGAGATGTGATTTAGGTGGAACCCGAGGGAGAGTTCCAAACAAAGCCACTATGCATACTTTATAGGAAGGTAACATTGCTTCAGAATCAAGCCATCGGACAAGTAAAGGTGCAATGGAAGCACTTTGGTCCCGATGAGGCTACATGAGATTTGGAGGATGACATGAGGGAGGCATATTTGTTTTTGTTATGATTTTGAGAAAACACCATGGACAGTTTTATTCCAAGGGGGAGGGGATTATAATACCCTTAGTTCTGACTTAGAATATATTAAATCAAATATTTTAATTTTTTGGAGCTCAAGACCAAGGCCAAACTAGTCAATATCTATGCATGTATGATGTAAATATTTAATTATGGACTGTGTGGTTGGCTTATCATGCCAATTAGAAATGCTATGTAAATATTATGTTGGAAAATAATAAAAAGGTAAAAAATTATTGCGTAAATAGCACTAGAGGGGCTATGATTCCACTAGAGGGGAAGAGGAAAGGGGGCCTATGGGATACTACATCCTCTATTGCCAAGTGTCAAACTTAGAACTCATCCATTTGCTTCCATGTGATTTAAATGAGCTAATTACACTCTCTTTTTATTGTTTCACCCAATTATTGAATGCATATTTGAGGTCGGTGGGGAAATTCTTCTCATATAGTTATGGAAGCATGGGGTGGATTGTCACGTCCCCTCCCATCGATCCAATGCAAGGAAGGGAACATGATACCGAAATCTGGGGTTTTTTCATAAAATTAGCCCGTTTCATTAGATTTATACGAATAAAAACAAATGTGTACATATGCAACTCAAAGCAAACATGCACAATGGAATTAAACTATCCACACCCATTTCTCATGCATACAACATATCAATACACTCAGCAAATTAAAGCATTGCAGAGGCAAAACACATAGATAGAAAAACACTTATCTTTATTGTGAAATGGTCCCAAGCAACTAGCTATGTTGCTACAATGTTCCACCTAACCATAGGCCAGCTGCATTCATCAATATCTCAACACAACTGCCACCCCCGATCTGGGCATGATTTCTACAAGGAAAAGGGGATTCTCAAGCTCATACATAGCCAAATAAACATTACATCTAAGCCAAGCCAGTCCACAATTGGGTTTACCAGGCTATATCTGAACCCTCTTCATTTTTGGATGCCTGCACTCAAGCTCAAGCCAAAGCAATGGATACCCATAACCCATACCCCAACATACACTACTTACACACAGCAAAACTCCATCATTGGGCATGGATACACGTTTTTGACAATGGGATTTAGAAACAAGATGGCCATGGGTTTTCCCCAAATCGTTTCCAGCCAAAAATGGATTGTGGGATGGGGAAAAACAATCACAGGGAGGAAAATGATTTCTCCCCCAACTATCTAAGAATTCAACGGCCAAAACGGTCTCTATGGAACCCCAATTTGATTCCCCTTCTTCCCCATTGGTATACAACACAAAAACGCACTTCTCCCAGGTGAGAATGAAGGAAAACACAGAATTTCGATGGGGAAAAGCACCCAGCTAGCTCCCAACTCGTGAGAGAGCCAAACTGGTTGATGGATAATGGAATGGGGAGCAATTCCTGGCTCTTCTCTTGCCCAAGAAGCAAAAACATGATTTTCTATGCAGGGTGGCTTGCCCATACCCAAAATTGGACAGCCATACCTCCCATTCCCCAAGGCATTAACTACCTCAACTAACTCTTGGGAGAAATGAATGAGTGGCACAAAAGTCAACATGGGTAGTTGAGGGTTTTATGGGTTCTCTCATTGACATTTGGCTTGTCTTGTTTGGCTACAACGGTTTGAATATTTCCCTCCCAATTCCTTGTAAAATCATGCCCCCATCTCTTGTTGCATTGCATAGATAGTTGTGGGTATTTCATTAAAATGCATATTTACATGATATTTGCAATTGCATTGTGCCTGGCTAGCACATAAACCATATGCATCACTAAATCGATGGCGGGGCCTTGGCCTTTAGCTCCTCACCACGATTTTTTAACAATATTATATCATTTACATTTTAATGCAATGGGGTCAAAATCGGGATATTACAATCCCATCCCCCTTGGAATAAAACCATCCTCGGTATTCCAAAACTTAGGAATAAATACCCACTTTACACATGTCTCAAAATTCACAAAAGGTGGCAGGCATGTCCTGCGTTTCATCTCTTTACTTTGAACTTTCAGGATCAAGTCCTTTGCCTTCCACAAGATGCTCCTGCTGGCTTTGATCTTCCATCTCTGCAGGTGGGCATTGCTCCACATCAATCCCTTCCTTTTATTTACCTTCCAACTGATCTACAAGTCTAGGATTTCATGGCTTCTATCTTTCTTTCCATCCTGGCAACTATTTGAGGAATATTTTCAGCCAAATCAAATAGCATTTGGCCTGCTTCCATGATCAATGTGCACAACTGGCTCTCACTTTTCTCATCAACAACACTTGGCTGGTAACAGCTGCAATCAATGGCCTTCAATTTCTCACATGTGAGATTTGTCATGGCAATTCCTGTTAAGCCAAGCATAACACAATATTAAAATCAGTCAATTACTTGCCCAATTGACATGGAAAGTCTATGCTTTACTCATGAGACTTCCACACTTTTCATGCTTTCCCAACATACACATGAACTTGTTTATGTTCATCCTTTCACAGGGAAATAACTATTTCAGCATTCACAATTCATTTCAAGCAATTAAACACCATCTATTTTCATCTATGACATGCACTAAACAATCTTTTGTTTCTAAGATGCATTAGTCAAAAGGAAAGAGAAGAGTAAGAGTTTCCCCCTCTTAGTCTTGTTCCAATCTGGAGCCACACCATCACTTGTGAATCTATGCTCCTTAGCCTCTTTCACTTCAATGTGAATGCTGACTTGCCCTTTCTTGGCTATGATACTTAGTGTCTAAGGTCTGTCTAAGGCTTTTCAACTAGGGAACCCTTCCCCATTGTTGCCTACAGAACCTTTGGCTGCTAGAATCCACACATGTCCACTAGCACCATCTTTCATTACTGATCATACTGAGCTCTTTAGGACGGTCACATGTCAACATGCATCCCTATGATGCCTTCATAGTCCTTGATTCCAACAATACCTACACTCAAACATTGAATCAATTCACATGTTTAGTTTATTTTTATAGGCTTTATCTCTAAACAAGATTTTGAGAAATCATAACCAAATCATATACACATGTATATTCATAAGCAAGAAGCTACAAGATAACCAAATACTTATATGTATTGGATGTCTTCACTTTATTCCACAGGCTTCTTCTTTGCTTTACAAGCCTTGGATTTCCTGTGGATACAATAATGAACGTTGGGCCAGCACACGAGCTACTCCAAAACCATTCGAATAGGCAATGCCAGGCCAGTACACCGACTGGGTTTATCAATTATTTAAGGAATGTTTGGCTAGCACACATGCTTCTCTACAACATCAAGTAGTTAATGCCCAACCAGTTACTCTTTGGATTTACCAAGCATTTGTAGCGCCCAACCAGTTACTCTCTGGATCTACCACGAATTTTATAGTGCCCAACTAGTTACTCTCTGGATTTACCAAGAATTTTATAGCGCCAAACCAGTTACTCTCTAGATTTGCCAAGAATTTCATAGCACCCAAACAGTTACTCTTTGGATTTACCAAGAATTTTATAATGCCCAAACAGTTACTCTTTGGATTTACCAAGAATTTTATAGCTCTTTCTGAGTCCTTGCTTCCTGCAATGACCAAGGTTTCCAACAAAGAAACAATAGTGTATCAGCTTAGCTGTTAGAATACTTATACCTGAAATCTTCATTATTCCAAACAAGAAATAAATGAAATTGAATACTTATCTATATTGTGCATTTCCTCTCTGGTCCACAGGGTCCTGCTTCGCTTTGCAAGCCTTGGGATCGCCTATGGAATTGGATGTTTGGCCAGCACGCATGCTGCTCCACAACAAGTAGTCAATGCCAAGCCAGTACACCGACTGGGTTCATCAGGCATACAACAACCCTTCACCAATACCTCCACAACATGCAATTAACCAATGCCAAGCTAGTACACCGACTGGGTTTATCAGGCATACAACAATCCTTCACTGATACCTCCACAACATCCAAATAATCAATGCCAAGCCAGTACACCGACTGGGTTTATTAGGCATACAACAATGCTTCACCGATACCTCCACAACATCCAAATAATCAATGCCAAGCCAGTACACCGACTGGGTTTATCAGGCATACAACAATGCTTCACCGATACCTCCACAACATCCAAATAACCAATGCCAAGCCAGTACACCGACTGCGTTTATCAGGCATACAACAATCCTTCACCAATACCTCCACAACATCCAAATAACCAATGCCAAGCCAGTACACCGACTGGGTTTATCAGGAATACAACAATCCTTCACCAATACCTCCACAACATCCAAATAACCAATGCCAAGCCAGTACACCGACTAGGTTTATCAGGCATATGTGTAAGCTGACAACACAAGAAGGATAAGCAAGCTCATTAGTATTGTCGTCCCAAAATTGCAACCACATTTCATAATATTCACTATCAAGTATTGAAACACCAGGAATGCATCCATTCCCTTATGGTGTAGTCAATATTGACAACCCTATCATAACCCAGCACCAGAAAGGTGTACACTCCCTTTCGGATGTGAGCCATGTAGGACCTAATCATACTCAAGCAGTCTGGAATAATAATGAAATAATAAATTATGCTGTGCTTATTAAATCTAATAACCAGACATATATATCCTTACACTAGTACAAAACGAGAGATAAGTGACCAGGTGACCAAAAAATTTGGTCACCACAGTTTTTTCAAGGGATAAATGACCAAAATTGAGAAATTTTAAGTGGGATAACTAAAAATGACCAATATAAATGACCAATTTGGTCACGGGATAAGAACTAAACTAAAAATGACCAAGATAAATGACCAATTTGATCACGAGATAAGAACTAAACTAAAATTGACCACATAACAATTGGTCATTTATTTGGTCCTTTTTAGTTGTGTCACTCCGACAATGGAAAATTACAATTTTGACAATGAATTTGTACATTTTACGAAATTTTAACATTGCAGATGAATCCATCTACAATGTTAAAATTTAGTAAATTGTAGATCCCCTTATGGATTTAGTGGGTTATTACACTAGTATAATTTGGGCAAGTAAATGACTAGGTGGCTAAAAAAGTTAGTCATGATAGTGTTTTAAAGCTAAATACTACTAAATTTGCGCAAACAACTAGAAATGACTAAATTAGTCATGGGATAAAAAATACCACTAGATAATAATTGACACAACTAAAAATGACTAATTTAGTCCAAAAATAAAATAAAAAATATCGCTAGATAGCAACTACAAGATCAATATGAAAAAGGAAATAGCAATTTTGACATTGAAAATTTACGATTTAGTAAATTTTAACGTTATAGATGGATTCAGAGACCCCGAGTCTCTGAATCCATCTACCGTGTTAAATTTTACTAAATCATAAAATAATTAGGGGGTCTCTGACTCCATTTGCTTGTAGTTCCCCCATCTCCGGCTAACACCTTGCACCTTAATTAAACGATATCTATGAAACATGCCTCAAGTGAGACCTCCTTCCTTTGGAAGGTTGAATATACTGACATATTTGACTACTATGAACATTTGTTGGACACCTTATTTGAACCTTAGGTCTCTAAAAAAGCAACATGGATATTCCACTCGACACTCATTGTATGAGGTGATCTTCACATGGGCAAAGAGGTGGGATTGAAACTAGTAAAATGAATCATATAGCTTCGATTGTCACCTTAACTTGCACC
Source organism: Larix kaempferi (assembly GCA_027924585.1). Classification (NCBI taxonomy): domain Eukaryota; kingdom Viridiplantae; phylum Streptophyta; class Pinopsida; order Pinales; family Pinaceae; genus Larix; species Larix kaempferi. Next base: position 4,692,569 of record BSBM01001365.1, read on the forward strand.
TAATATCTAGGACATCCTAGGAAGGTCACCTATCCTAGCAAAACTCTATCTCAAGTGTGTTCAACTATGGAGTTTTTGTCCATAGTGAAACCCACTTAAATTACTACCCATTTTCAAAACCTTAATAATATTGTCTCTCATGAACAATTGATTTGAAGTTGTTTTTATATTATAAGTATGTTGGTTTTAATATAACCTCATAATTTGTTTAATATATCTCTATATTTCGTTCTCTAACCATTGCGACAACATTCCTAATTTATTGGTTGTGTGAAAAAATAAATAAATCGATTTATTTATTAATAAATTAATAAATAAAAAATAGGAGCTTCAAAGCTATTTATTAATAAATAAATAAAACAAAAATAGGAGCTTCAAAGCCAATATACAAGCAGGGGATCAATTAATTCTAGATAGATAAAGTGTGCCTTACGACTAGGTTTCATTCTTAGCTCTAAAAACATTTTCCCCATTTCCGGCATGGAGGGTGTTGAGGGAGGAACCATTATTTAGGTTGGGATCAATTAATTCTAGACAGACAAAGTGTGCCTTACGACCAGGTTTCATTCTTAGCTTTGAAAACATTTTCCCCATTTCCGACATGGCGGGTGTCAAGGGAGGAGCCATTATTCAGGTTACTCTCTGCTTTCCATCTGTCAATTTAGCTAAATGTATATGAATTAGAGATGTTTTATAATATTTTCCTTTAACACTCTGTATGAAATTGCAGCTTATAAAACCCTAATGTCCTTTTTTCCATTTCATATTCTCTTGATCTTTGTAAAACTATTGCCTGGATTTTACAATGTATGTACGAGTGGTGTGTATATATGTCTCTATTGTTTTGAATGTTAAAATTGTGACAACTAATTAACAATTAACCATAACTAAGGTGGTTTCTTGTAACCGTTGATTGGTTGGTAGTTTCTCTAATGGGTGGTAGTTCGCTCATATACGTAACTCCTTCTCCCATGTATTTATATGTAGTTTTGGAGAGGAGTAAATGTAACCGAGGAGAATGTATGGATAGAGGAATGCCTTAGATGTAATCTCCGTTATTGAGAGGAATAAGATATTAATACTTTGTTGGGTGGATGTTTCCCCAAGTATTGGGGTTTTACCACGTTAAAATCTTTGTTTTAGATGTGTTATGTTTGTTCATTATTGTTATTTATTATTCTTTTTATAGAATTGAATACCAACAAGTGGTATCAGAGCCTTGGTGTTTGACCAGAGGGAGAGGATGCCTACAAAGCTAGTGCCAGAAAGAGAACCTAGTTGGATATCTGTCTAGAGGGAGAGGCTATTGGAGATTCGTGTGTAGAGGGAGAGAGATTCGTTGGAGAACTGCGTCAAGTGGGAAAGAGCTGCTACCACCTTGCGTGTGAGATCTCAGTGGAAGACCAAGAGAGTCCACGTGAAAAGCATAGAGCCCGCTCGTGAGCTTTGTGGAGGAGTCCACGACCATCAGAGAAAAGGCTGTTGTAGCAGAAGAGAGTGTTAGTTCATGCTAGAGGCCACAGGCCGTGAAGGAGAGTCCGTGATGGAGGTCGTGGTCAGCAGGAGTATGTGATTGGAGGTCGCAGGAGCCCATGGTGGGCAGCTCGTAGATAAAGGACATGTGGAGCTGGTGAAGGCTGTGCAACCCTGTCCAAAAGAAAAGTGAGGTGGATGAGCCACCATTCGAGAGGGAGGAGCCACCATTAGGCTGTATCAGCGCATGATCTAGCAACAGAAGATCAGTCCATGGTAGAGAAGGGTCATTTTTCTGAAGAAGCGAGTTTAGTCGATGCAGTCTGAGATCAGTCCATCCATTTTTTTTGAAGAAGTGTTGTGGAGGAGGTCCCGTTGAAGAAATTGGAGCATTGGAAGTTGTGCATGAAGACACTATGCCTGTCCATCATTTGTGCAGTGTAGTATCTGCATTTTCTACCCGTGAACAGAGGTATTCTTTGTTTGTTTGTTGAGAAAATATTCTGGTCATATATATTTGGAAAGTCTGTGAAGTTTGTAATAAATAAAAAAAAATGAAGGCGAAAATATCTAGTTCTAAATTTGAAATAGAGAAGTTTAATGGCAAGAATAATTTTGAATTGTGGAAACTTAAGATGCGAGATCTCTTAGTTCAGCAAGTGTTGCAGAAGGCCTTAGATGGAAAGAAAAAACAACCCTTATCTATGATAGATGGTGAATGGGAGGAATTAGATGCCAGAGCACTTAACACAATTCGTTTATGTCTTGCTGATGATGTGTTATTTAATATCGCTGGAGAAAAGACAACAGCAAGTTTATGGAGCAAATTGGAAAGCTTGTATATGACAAAGTCTTTGACAAACATAATTTACTTGAAGAGACAACTATACGGTATGAAGATGAAAGAAGATATGAAGATTGTAGAACATTTGAATGTATATAATACTCTTATTTGTCAATTGAGTAGTATGGATGTTAAGATTGAAGATGAAGATAAAGCAGTAAATCTTTTAGTTACTCTACTTGAGTCTTGGGGTCATGTAGTTTCTTCTATTAGTATTAGCACAACTGAAACTTTGGAATTTGACATTGTGGTTGGAGCTTTGTTGTCCGAGGAATTAAGAAATAAAGCCAGTATCGAATCCTCTACACCATAAGATTTGTTCGTTAGAGGTTGATCCAAAGAAAGAGGAGAAAATCAAGAGGTTTTTCTAGATCTAAATCAAAGGGCAAAAAGAGCAAACTCAAGTGTTGGTACTGCAACAAGAGTGGTCATCTCAAGAAGGATTGTTGGAAAAGACAAGAATCCAAAAAGGAAGACTCCAAATCAGAGGCAAATTCAGTTGAAACTGATTCAGGTATGATTGATGAGGTTTTGTCCATTTGTTCTGAATACAATGAAGAATGGTTGTTAGATTCTGGTGCTTCACACCATGTTTTTCCTCATAGAGAGTGGTTCACTTCTTATCAGACAGTTAATGGCGGTGTAGTTCTTTTGGGAAATAATTTTTCATGTAAGACTGTTGGGTTTGGAAGTATTAAAATTAAAATGTTTGATGGAGCTATAAGGACACTAACAGATGTTAGACATGTGCCTGAATCAAAGAAAAACTTAATATCTTTGGGAGTGTTGGATTCTTGTGGTCATAAGTTTACAGGTTTAAATGGGGTAATGAAAGTATCTAAGGGTGCTTTAGTGGTTATGAAAGCATTGAAAGTAGGAAACCTTTACAAACTGATTGGAAAAACTCAAGTTAATGAAACAACATTGATATCTGAAGTGGCATCAGAATCCACTCGATTATGGCATCAGCGTCTTGGTCATATGAGTGAGAGAGGACTACATGTATTAGTGAATCGTAAATTACTTCCAAATCTAAAATCTTTAGATTTGGTGTTTTGTATACATTGTATATTTGGAAAGTAGTCTAGACAAAAATTCAAAGTAGGGATTCATGCAAGTAAAGGTGTTCTTGATTACATACATTCTAATGTATGGGGTCCATCCCCTACTATTTCCTATGGAGGAGAAGCATATTTTGTGTTGTCTATGGATAATTTTTCAAGAAAGGTTTGGTTCTATGTTTTAAAAAGAAAGGCTGATGTGTTTAATACTTTCAAACGTTTTATAATGATGGTTGAAAAAAGAACTGGCAGGACAATCAAGTGCTTAAGAACTGATAACGGAGGTGAGTTTACTTCTTTAGAGTTTGAAAAGTTTTGCAAAGAAGAAGGGATCATAAGACATAAAACAAATGTATACACTCCTCAGCAAAATGGCGTTGCAGAACGCATGAACAAGACTCTTCTAGAGAGAGCAAGGTGCATGCTTAGCGATGCTAATTTGGGTCAAGAGTTGTGGGAAGAAGCAGTTTCTACTGCTTGTTATTTAATAAACCGGTCACCTTCAATCGCAATAAATTGTAAAATTCCGGAAGAGGTATGGACTGGTCAACCTTGTAGTTATTCGAATTTGAAATTTTTTGGTTGTGAAGCTTATGCACTTACTCCTAAAAATTGGCGTTCTAAGTGTTGGTGTCCAATATTGTCACCATTTTTTATCATTTAATTTACTCGAAGTGGCGTTATTTCTATCATTTTTTCTATAGTAAGTTGTTTTCTTAGCCATTCAGCTCATCAAATAGTCCAGGTATGCACAAATTCACTTACCATGCAAATCTTATTATGTTTTGTATATTATGGTTTATTTATGATTAAAATGATGTTTTTGGGCATAATTAACACTTATGGTTTTAATTGATAGGATACGATTTGCAAATTACCCATCATTTAGCCCATGCGCTACATGCTCAACCAAATTTGGCATTGGGTCACAATGGCCTAATCACATTGGCCCTATTAATTAGAGTTTGTCAAATTGATGCTAAAGTTCAAATAATTGCCAAGGAGGAAAATTATTAGTTTCCTAGGTTTGGGGTGGAAGCTTCGGGATTTGGAATAATGAGGATAATAAATGATGTTTGAACATTAGAATGGAATAAATATTTAATAAAGGACCTAAACAAATATATACAAGTGAAAATCAAAGTGGCATTTTATCATGAAGACACATGGAGGAAGTGAGACCCACATATGGCTAGATTCCCCACTACACTTGGCATCATTCTCTCACCAATTCGAATTCAAGGTGAATGGTAACATACTTGGGTCATTCCAAAAGGTATTATTCATGGCATGACTCATCCAAGGTCGAAATATAGAGGAAGAGTAACTCCCATGGAAGATGAAGAGGCAATTTGGAGCTAGTGAGACACTTGGGCTAGATTCCCTAGCTCTATGAAAACAATGATGAAGATGCTATGACACCTATGACACAAATCAGACTTGAAGGCTTACATATGACATATATGACATGTCAGGGCTAAAAATAGACTCCAAGAGGGCACTCAAGGGTGTTAGGGCAGCTAAGATGCTTCCACATGTGATTTGGTGGAAGTGGGAGACTAGGAATTATTGTACAAGTGGTGTTCTTTGGAATCTCTTCCCAACTTGAGTTGGCATGAGTCTCTTGGAAGAAATTTGACCCATGGAGGACATTAGAAATTTATAAATGTCAATAAAAAAGAATTAAACCAGCTTTTGATCATTTGTAGAATTTGCAATTGCATTTGTGAAGAGGGAAAGCTAGTGGATGACTAGTTTCTTGCCTTAGCCAATTTCGAGGGTGAAATATTCCCATCCAAGTTGGTAATTGGAAAGGCCATTCGGACCTTTCGTTTGGAGATTTAATGGAGTATTTATTTTTAGGTGTAAGCTACAGGTCAACTCATGGTTTCTTCTATTGCATCTCACTCCTTCAACCATTTCCAGTTTTGATGGCATATTCTTGATCCTTGAGGGAGGGCGTTTTTGATGAGCTATTGTACTCTTTGGGGGAGCTTCTAATGCCCCATTTATTTTGTAATATGAATTAAATACTCTTTTATTCATCTACATAAAGTTTCAGGTCGAAATTCCACGTAGAAATGTATAAATCTCAATTTTAATGAAAGAACAGTGCCATTTCCCCACTACCTTGTTGTGAATCAATGTAATGCTGATGATTTCGAATGAATGGATGATTATCTGATATATTTTTGATAAATATACTGCCATGGATGTCTTATACAAGTTTCATGTACTGTACTTGAGCATTTGAAGTATTTTTACTCAATTTAATTGCATTGGGAGAAGAAATAGTGCCATTTCCCCAAGGGTCGAATTGGTGATTTTTGCAGTTGAATGGGAGAGGGTTGGAACAAATATAATAATCAATTAATGGTGCAAATTAGACCTTAATAACATCCTTAATACATTCCATACCTTTGTTCATAAATTTGAGTGGTTTTGGAGGTATTTGGGAAGCCATTTTCAGTACTTACCCCAGGGGGATTTGAACCCCAAATTACTAGTAAAATTGCATACTTGGTCCAAAATATTAAGAGAGTTTTCAGAGGTATTTGGTGGCAATATTTCATCCCTGAACATAATATTCAAATCCTAATTCATTCATACACCTTCCTTGAATATTTGAAGGCAGTTGGAGTCAATTTGAGACATAGAGACCAATATTAGTCAAAGGGAAATCACTAGTAAAGTTACCTACATTGACCAGAATTGAAAGAGGATTTGCAGAAGTATTTTAAAGGTCCAAAGGAATCCCTGAAACACATATTTATGTTCTAATATCATTCATATACCTTCTCAGAATATTTGCGATCATTTGGGGCAAATTTGAGACCTAGAGATCAAAACTAGTCAAAGGTCGAACTAGGGAAAAAAAAGTGAAAAATTGTCATTTTAATAAAATTCCTAACAAGGGACATTACAGTGGTGTCAGTGCATGGTTCTTACACCTGTGGATTAGGTACATTCAAGAATAATTGGCAGCCATGTTTTACTATTATGATGAATCCTATGAGTACAATTCTTATGAGAATTATGCAGATGCTTATGAGCAATATGAAGCAGAATGTGAATGGTACGAGGAAGAGGTGCCATCATGCAACAATTCTTACAATTTCAAGAGAAATGAATATTATTCTTATGAATTTAAATCTGATGAATATGAGTGTGTCACACCAACCAAGGATAATTCTATAAGTGAGTTCCAAAGATGGAGAGCAAAATATAAAACCTTTCCCCAACAATATCAAAAATATCAAGAATATCTTGCTTCGAGCAAAAATACACAAAATGCCATGTCTTTTGAGTACTATGCTGAACATGTTTTTGAAAATAGGCCCAAAAATGAAGATGCGGAGTTAGTAAAGAAAGGTTTATTCCCTTCTTGCAAAGAACCTTGGAGTGAGTATCATACATGTGTGCATGAAATTATGTCCCACTTGAGGAGAGCTTTTGGGAATTCTTCAAAAAGAGATTCCAAAGATATTTATCATAAGGAAAACAAGGGGAAAAATGCATCATCTTGCTTGAAGGATAAAAATGAAGAGACATAACAATAGCATGAAGAATATTCTATTGAAAATATGGAAGATCATTTCGAGACACCTTCTAGTTAGACATGAACCAAAGAGCATCTGCTGATGGATGCTTAAACTATGAAGGAGTACCTACTGATGGGTGCTCACACCTCTATGTTGGTGACATAGAGATCACTTTTGAAAGTGTTGTTGCAAGCCCAAGTTCCATTAAGCATGATAATGAATACCTTGTAGAAGTTGAAGAAGAACCAAGATCAACTTCCCCATCACCACTTGAGCTTCATGAAGTTGGTCCAAGCAAAATTGAAGAAGATGAGGAGGTTCATTTGCAAGAGCCTCATTTTCTTGAAGGGTCCTTAAAGATGAATGAAAATAAGATCCAAGAGTCCCTCAACATTCTCCATGACACTCAAGCATTGGTGTCAAATTCTTGTTGGAGAGCTATTTCATTGGAAGAAACATCCTTCCTTGAAGACATGGAGAAGATTCAAAGAGCAATGTGCCACATCAAAGGTAATTTCATGTCTTTGCTTTTTGATAAAAACCATTTCTTTGAGCTTACTGAATTGTTACATGATACATACTTGAATAATAATGAGGATATTCATAATCTCACAATTCAAAATGAGCAACTTCTTGAAAAGTTGCAAGATACTTGTTTTTCCTCCTATGTTCCAGATTGTCAAATGGTAGATTGTTTGGAGGATTCTCATGACATGGTGGATCATGAGAAATGTGGAAATTTGAATGTGCTTAATGTGTTTGAAGATGAACTTGAAGAGATCCAAACACTTGATGTGGTGGAAGAGAAACTTGAATTGTCTCTTGATGAAGGTTATGCAATTTTTAAAGAAGAGCATTATTCCTCTACATTGGAACCAATCTATGACAAAGGTTTCACACTTTTGAAGGAGCTGCATGATACTACCCATATGGATCATTCCCATGATGAAAATTCTGCACTTTTTTATCATTTGGGTGAGTTAGTGCATTCTCCTACATCCTACAATTCCATGTTTTGCAGCATTAGTTTCAATGAAGTATGGGTGAAAGGGTTCTTTTTGATGGTGCCACATGAGGAGTATGGAACTCCTATATTTAACTTTTTATGATGATTTGATTGGAGCACATTCTTATTCACATTTTCAGCAGCATCCTTTGTTACTTTATGATGATGCACATCTACATGGACGCACCTATGATATGCATTTGAGTCACTTGAAGACTCATGGTTTTTCTTGCTCAACACTTGATTCATTTGATGCTAGAGGAAATTCATCCAACACTTGGGAGAATAGATTTATGATTGGAGAACATTTTTGTTGGAAGCCACATACTTTGTTATATTTTTATGATTCTCACATTCATGGGTGAGACTTCTTTGAGTCATTTGAAGTCTCCTTGTTTTTTCTGCTCATTATTTGGTTCAATTTTAGTGGAGATTTTTCATTCACTTCTTGGATGAAAGAATACATGGCTGAATATTTTGATGCATATCACATCCTTTTGGAGCAGCATTATAGGACATGGGATCCTCACCTAAGTCAATGGAGCAGATTTGATTGGTCACTTGAAACTTGTATGCACTTGGAAAATGGTGGTCTACTTGCTTGGAGGTATAAGCACTTTCATGACTCTTTGATGAAGCATATCCTTGATGTACATTTTCATTATGTTGTTATGTACTTTGATGATATATATTTGGTACTCATGATGTTTGGAAGAATGCATACAAGAAAATGGAATCCAGGAATCCTCTTATCTAATGGTGTGGGTTAGAGAGCACTCTTAATTGTTGGGGTGCAATACAAGCAATGGGACCCTGGAATGATTTTTGTTTCATTGGTTTCATTTTTTGGGGGGAAGCAAGCAGTATGGGAGATGGATTCCCCACTTAATAAAGTGATTTTAATCAGAGTAGTGCAGCAGCAAGCATGGTGGTTCCTCTCTAAAATCTTCATGGAAACTTAAAGACTCAAGGTTGGGCAATTCAATGGCAACTTCAAAGAATTATACAGAAAGCAAGTTCTTCAACACCCAAGTTTAAAATTGCTTGAGGACAAGCACTATTGGGAAGGGAGGATTTGTAATGTCCCAAATTTGGCATTGGGTCACAATGGCCTAATCACATTGGCCCTATTCATTAGAGTTTGTCAAATTGATGCTAAAGTTCAAATAATTGCCAAGGAGGAAAATTACTAGTTTCCTAGGTTTGGGGTGGAAGATTTGGGATTTGGAATAATGGGGATAATAAATGATGTTTGAACATTAAAATGGAATAAATATTTAATAAAGGACCTAAAAAAAATATACAAGTGAAAATCAAAGTGGCATTTGATCATGAAGACACATGGAGGAAGTGGGATCCACATATGCCATACACTTGGCATCATTCTCTCACCAATTCGAATTCAAGGTGAATGGTAACATACTTGGGGGATTCCAAAAGGTATTATTTATGGCATGACTCATCCAAGGTCGAAATATAGAGGAAGAGTAACTCCCATGGAAGAGGAAGAGGCAATTTGGAGCTAGTGAGACACTTGGGCTAGATTCCCTAGCCCTATGACAATAATGATAAAGATGCTATGACACAAATCAGACCTGAAGGCTGACATATGACATATATGGCATGTCAGGGCTAAAAATAGACTCCAAGAGGGCGCTCAAGGGTGTTAGGGCATCTAAGATGCTTCCACATGTGATTTGGTGGAAGTGGGAGACTAGGAATTGTTGTACAAGTGGCGTTCTTTGGAATTTCTTCCCAACTTGAGTTGGCATGAGTCTCTTGGAAGGAATTCGACCCATGGAGGACATTAGAAATTTATAAATGTCAATAAAAAAGAATGAAACCATCTTTTGATCATTTGTAGAATTTTCAATTGCATTTGTGAAGAGGGAAAGCTAGTGGATGATTAGTTTCTTGCCATAGCCAATTTCGAGGGTGAAAGATTCCCATCCAAGTTGGTAATTGGAAAGGCCATTCAGAACATTCATTTGGATCTTTAATGGAGTCTTTATTTTTAGGTGTAAGTTACAGAGAAGAACATGGTTTCTTCTATTGCATCTTACTCCTTCAACCATTTCCAGTTTAATGGCATATTCTTGATCCTTGAGGGAGGGCATTTTTGGTGAGCTATTGTACTCTTTGGGGAAGATTATAATGCCCCATTTATTTTGTAATATGAATTAAATACTCTGTTATTCATCTACAAAAAGTTTCAGGTTGAAATTCCAAGTAGAAATGTATAAATCTCAATTTTGATGAAAGAACAGTGCCATTTCCCCACTACCTTGTTGTGAATCAATTTAATGCTGATGATTTTGAATGAATGGATGATTCTTTGATATATTTTTGATAAATATACTTCCATGTATGTCTTCTACAAGTTTCATGTACCGTACTTGAGCATTTGAAGTAGTTTTACTCAGTTTAATTGCATTGGGAGAAGAAATAGTGCCATTTCCCCAAGGGTCGAATTGGTGATTTTTGCAGTTGAATGGGAGAGGGTTGAAACAGATATAATAATCAATTAATAGTGAAAATGAGAACTTAATAACATCCTTAATACATTTCCTACCTCTGTTCAGAAATTTGAGTGGTTTTGGAGGCATTTGGGAAGCCATTTTCAGTACTTACCCCAGGGGGATTTGAACCCCAAATTACTAGTAAAATTGCATACTTGGTCCAGAATATTAAGAGAGTTTGAAGAGGTCTTTTGGTGGCCATATTTCATCCCTAAAAATAATATTCAAGTCCTAATATCATTCATACACCTTCCTTGAATATTTGAATGCATTTGGAGTCAATTTGAGACCTAGAGACCAATACTAGTCAAAGGGAAATCACTAGTAAAGTTACCTACATTGACCAGAATTGAAAGAGGATTTGAAGAAGTATTTTAAAGGTCCAAAGGAATCCCTGAAACACATATTTATGTTCTAATATCATTCATATACCTTCTCAGAATATTTGGGATCATTTGGGGCAAATTTGAGACCTAGAGATCAAAACTAGTCAAAGGTCGAACTAGGGAAAAAAGCGAAAAATTGCCATTTTAATAAAATTCCTAACAAGGGACATTACATTCTGTTCAACATGTAATGGGCCTGGTTAATGAGCTATTTCTCTAGAAGATCCATTCTTATGCTTGCTAAGCCTGACAGCACATCTCACGTCCACGTGAATGCTCCAAGCCTTGATTCGTCTACGCATTCAACGTGGAGTCATGCGTGTTGGCCAAGCTCTCGCTCATGCCATTATTCTGGAAGGAGTCTAGCCATCCACATTTGGCCTGACAACATAACTTCCACGCCCACGTCAACACTCCATTGCACCTGCTCTTTTATTCGTTTAGCCGGGAGTTACGCACGCCTGCTCACGTTCATTCATGCCGTCGTTCTGGAAGGAGTCCGCCTGCCCACGATTCAGTTCGCCAACATACTGCTTGTCCACGTCTGAGATAGATCGATGCTGCAACTGCTCTGAGAAGGAACTTACCCCGTCAAAGTTTGAAGGATGCCCTCTGCGTTGGCATGTATCAATTTAATCAGCTGTTACAATCATTTAAACACTCCTATTATTAGAGAGGTCAACTCTGTCGACCCTCTCACCCATTGTAACTTATAAATAGTCGCCTCTGTGATTGATACGAGTTATTTTTATGAATTCACGAAGGTTTTCCGGTCTTAGTCCAAGCATTTGCAGTCATAGATAGTGTGAAGATAGAGTCTGTAATTTTTCTCAAGTTAATGGAAGTAGCAACTTGTTGATGTTCTGCTGGTAGTCGTTTAAGTTGAGCTAGTTCACCCTCCGATTGCTGGGAAGGGCCCCTCATCAACTGGAGGTTTTATTTACATTTTCTGCATTTCTTTTCTTGCAATTAACTAGTTTATTTCCTGTGTGTGTAATCTAATTCATTTCCTGTGTGTATTACCTTCATTCCTCTGTAATTAATATTCTGCTATCAATACAACCTTCTTTCTTCTGAGTTAGAATGGTCGACCAATAGTTCAGTAGTTTGATAATCTGTAGTTTGCTTTCAGTCCTTCTTCCATCATCATAGATAGATATTGCTTCCAAATTCTTCCATAGTTAGCATTCCTTTCCTTCTTTTCTCCTCTGTTAGTTTTTCTTCCTATTTGTTGTAGGTTAATTCTTCCTTCTTCTATTTCCAACCTTCTTCCTACTTCTTATAAAATTATTCTTTCTCTTAGGTAATGATTAGCATAAATAATTTCTTAGCCTCTAATAATCTCTCTACTGCTTCCTCTGCACTGTAGGATCATTTGCATAAAGCCAGCTGGTAATTAAATCATCCAAAAACTCTTATTTCCCTCACTTTAAAACGTTTTCCTCCATTATGACTGCCATTCAGTCCGGCGTTCGGATCGTCATTCAGACCTGTGTGTTTTCTGTATTATTTTAGGCCTTTTTCCGAATCTAATTTCTTCTGCCTCTCAATCATCATTCTTCCTGTTCCTCCTTAATAGTTTGAGATGTAATTTAATCTTGTTTTATGTTATTTGGAGTTTTTAATTCAATTGTCATCATTGTTTCCTCCTTTCTTACATCTTCCTTATCCTCTTCTCATGTTTCTTTCAAACTTTAGTTCTTTAACCAGTTTTGTTACTTAGTTACTGTTCAGAATGTATGAATGTTGTTTATAAATAGTTTATTTCTAAGTTATAGTTGATAATTCTATTTGTTGAGTTGTTTTAGTTTGTTAATCTTAAGACTAGTTTCTATTTAATGAAGATGTTCATGTTGCAAGATCTGGATTAATAATAAAATATCTTTACCAAGTTTTCTACTTGCTTTCAAATCTAATATAGTTCAGTTTAACATCTTTGTTAAGTTCTTATAATTGCTTCTAACTCACACTAGTTTCATGTTGTTCACATATGGATAGACAGTAGTTCATAATGTTTAAAGTTAGTAGTAGTTTGTTGATTTTTAATTTACATTTGTTTGTAGAAGTTAAGTTATATTTACTTCCATTTAGCTTCCTCATTACATTTGAAAGTCATTACGATACATTTACTCCAGTTCCTATTACATTTGATGTACGTAATCAAGAAGAATGGAATTAGATGGTTTAGTCTAAATTAATGTACATTTACAAGTTCTCCCTATTAAACATCTAATATCAGTAGCTCTGATTCTGTTCATAGTTGTTATCTGGAAGTTTAATTCAGTAGTTTATTATTTTTGTAGAAGTAATTTGTGTTTCACTATTTGTTTCCATATTTCTTATTAATTAACCATAGAGGTAGAGTAGTATGATCTAGTACTATTTTGATGTGTGATTTAAATATACTCTTAAATATTTAACTCGGTTTTTCATTTTGAAAGATCTTTTGATCCTTTTCCTTACTAAATATTTTTAGGTCTGACAAACCTGAAACTTTAGAACCGTTTCTACCTTGGCATATATTTTGCTTCAACTCTAAGTTTACTGATCCTGGTTGATATATAATATTAGGTGTTGTTTTTTTTCTTTGAGATAGCTCACACACCCAACACTAAGTTAGACCCCAGATCAAAGAAGTGCATCTTTGTAGGATATGATGATGTGATGAAAGGTTATCGGTAGTGGGATCCTACTGCTCGTAAAATTGTCATTAGCAGAGATGTAATTTTTTATGAATCTTCTCTCACCAAATAAGAAAATGTAAAAGTTGATGTGGAACAGGAACAAGTACCGTCAAAACAACTAGTTTAGTTGAAGTTTCCATCTTCTAATGACTTAAAGAAACAAGAAGAAGTTTTTGGTGATAAAGAAGTCATAGAAGATGAAGAAATTGTGGAAACTCCACAACCTACACCACCTACACCAAGAAGATCTACAAGGGAGAGAAATCCTCCTAAAAGGTATACATATTTTGTTTCGTCTGTTGCTTTATTTACTGATGACGGAGAACCTTCTTGTTTTCAGGAATCCATTGATTCTGTTGACAATGCTAAATGGAAGATGGCTATGGAAGAAGAAATGGATTCTCTGAACAAGAATGAGACATGGAATTTGGTTGAACTTCCCAAAGATAGAAAAGTTGTTGGTTGTAAGTGGGTCTTCAAGTTGAAGAAAGGTATTGATGGTAAGATTGAAAGATACAAAGCCAGATTGGTCGCAAAAGGGTATTCTCAGATGGAAGGTGTTGATTATCATGAGATTTTTTCACCAGTTGTTAAGCTTGCATCTATTCGTATTGTATTAGCACTTGTTACATTGCTTGATTTGGAGTTAGAGCAACTAGATGTTAAAACTGCATTTTTACATGGAGATTTAGATGAGGAGTTTGTATGGAAAAACCAGAGGGTTTTGTGCAGCATCGTAAAGGAAAATTAGTTTGCAAGCTCAAAAAATCATTGTATGGCGTGAAACAGTCACCCAGGCAATGGTACAAGAAGTTTGATTCTTTCATGGTGAGCCACGGTTATACTAGAAGTGAGTTTGATCATTGTTTGTACTTCAAAAGGTTGGATGACATAGTCATTATCTTAGTATTGTATGTTGATGATATGCTTATTGTGAGTAAAAGCATGAACGAGATTGACAGGTTGAAGGCTCAGATGGCTAGGGCATTTGATATGAAAGATCTTGGAGCTGCAAAACAAATTTTGGGTATTGAAATACACAGAGACAGAAGAAATGGTAAGCTTAGTTTTTCACAGGAGAAGTATGTTGAGAAAATACTTGTAAGATTCGGAATGAATAAGGTAAAACCTATGAATGTTCCGTTGGCTTCCCATTTTAAGCTTTCTCCAGGTTTATGTCCTAGTAATGACAAAGAAAAGGATTATATGTCTTGTGTTCCATATGCCAATGCAATAGGATGTTTATTGTATGCGATGGTGTGTACTAGACCTAACATTTCACATGCAGTAGGTGTTGTCAGTAAATACATGACAAATCCGGGAAAAGAACATTGGAATGTAATGAAATGGGTGCTTCGTTATCTAAGAGGCACAAGTGACTATTGTATCACATTTAATAATAACAGTGATTCTATATGCGGTTTTGTTGATTCATATTTTGCAGGTGATTTGGACAAGAGAAGGTCTACTTCTGGATATGTTTTTACTCTTGCAGGTGGAGCTATAAGTTGGATGTCAAAGCTTCAAGAAACAATTGCTTTATCCACTACGGAGGCTGAATACATTGCTGCCTCACATGCTTGCAAAGAGGTAATTTGGTTGAAAGGTCTACTTGAAGAAATTGGAAGGTTGCAGAACAGTGTGCCTGTTTTCTATGATAGCCAAAGTGCTATACATTTGGCTACAAATCCTGTTTATCATAGTAAGTCTAAACATATTGATGTAAAGTATCATTTTGTAAGACAAGCCATTAGTGAAGGTGGAGTAGATTTGAAAAAGGTTCATACTCAAGAAAATTCTGCAAATATGTTTACAAAACCAGTGTTGTTAAAGAAGCTACGATGGTGTGTGGCTTCTCTTGGTTTGAAAAAGAAGTGATGAATAGTTTCCGGCAAAGTATTAGATAATTTGTTGTCAAGGTGGAGATTGTTAAAATTGTGAGAACTAATTAACAATTAACCATTACTAAGGTGGTTTCTTGTAACCGTTGATTGGTTGGTAGTTTCTCTAATGGGTGGCAATTCACTCATATACATAACTCCTTCTCCCATGTATTTATATGTAGTTTTGGAGAGGATTAAATGTAACCGATGAGAATGTATGGATATAGGAATGTCTTAGATGTAATCTCCGTTATTGAGAGGAATAAGATATCAATACTTTGCCGGGTGGATGTTTCCCCAAGTGTTGGGGTTTTACCACGTTAAAATCTCTGTTTTAGATGTGTTATGTTTGTTCATTATTGTTATTTATTATTCTTTTTATAGACTTGAATACCAACATTGAAGTCATCCATTGCGCCCTACTAGGCTTTATAGAGTTTATTTTTATGGTTAAATTCAATTATGATTGTTATGGATGGTCTACGCCTTTTAGTTTTTTGGATTTTTTCACCCCTTTAGGTATTTTAAAAAAATGGTGATTTCTTTAGGTCGTTGCATTTCATACATCTGTAATATTATTTTTTTAAAGAAAATGCTTTCATTTAACCATTAATTATAAATAATATGTACATGAGGATTTTTTGGGTTAAAAGAAATCGGAATAAAGTTGGGATGTTGCTGATCAGTTATGAGGATATTAATTGCCTCAAAATATAACTGATGCAATTACTATATCAAGGAAAAAATAGCATTATGCCACCCAAGTCCAAGAGTCCATAATTTAGTGATGCCATCCTAGGGAATGCAAATATCATATAGATCATCAAAAAAATCATGAAGGCATAATATCATGTGGCTGTAGGGATCAATCCAGTAGCAGGACGATCATCCTTGTCATTATTGTGTTTCTCTCCCAGGTAGCTTAGGTTCTAGTACATCAACTTTCCAAAAATCAGTTGTTGGGCTTCTCAAATTCAGAAATAGTCAGGGCCAACATATAAACCTTGTTGTTCAGATGCATGGGTTGAAGGATATGAGGACAATTGTGACTATGTTCCCTCATAGCCTGGCCTGCTTTGTGTCAAGGATAGCATCCATTCCCCTGAAACTGTTGAGAATTGGCCGAGGTGGTTGCAACCTTATGTATCGTGACAGATAAATCATCAGAATATCACATTGCTTCAAGCTGGAGGTATCCATAACAATATCCAACACTAATACTTATGATTTTGAATCCATCCCCTTTCAATTCTTGATTGAATTGTTGTAACTTGACATTCATCTTTATATGAGGAAGTATGTTTAACTCCATTGAAATTTATTCCATGTGTTATGATTTAAGCCCATTTTTATTTGTTGCTGTGTGATTTATTTTTTCTTTTCTTTTCAAGAGGAGATTCCTTAATCACTATTTATGTTGTTATTGTTTTTTTAATCATGGGTACTTATCAACCTCCAAAGAGTATATCCAACAGCCCGCAAGCCAGATATACCAATAAATTGTGACTAAGCAGAGGTGAAAATGTCCCAAGTCCCACCGACAGTGAACCTCTATATTAGGGGTCACCTACCCTTCAAGCCTTATCACAACAGGCCAATATGTGCATCCCTACCCCCTGTTGGTTTTGAACATGTGGCCTCCACAAAGATAACACGTGTTCTTAATCATTAGACCCACTCAGGTGCACTTTATCTTTCTATTGTTACTTGTTGTTTTTACGAATTCCACTGACCTATTCTAGTCATTAGTGGGCATAAATATAATTTAATTATATTTTGAAATTATTTTGCGTGGACTATGCTAAGTTGTAAAGTGGATACCAAGTTGATGCTTGACCATGGGGATTTGAGAATGCAAATGTGACCATCTATTAAATCTAATGATTAAAAGATTCTCTTTTTACTTGCAAATTTAATAATGCGAAGATTAGTTTTTCTTTCTGAGGATGAGATGATGACTGAAAAAATGTATTGAAGGTGATGATCTAACTATTTAATTTTTTGGTTTGTAATATGTACCATAATTCTGTAATAAAAATTTAATTGTCAAGATCAGTGATTGTAAATGTTTGAGTATTGTTGAATATTTCTTGAGTAGGCTTTTTGCTGACATGGATCTTCCATCTAGAACTCCATTTTTTTTCTTCCAAATATAGATTTTTATAATGGACGAGGTAGAAAAATTATGAATAATTAAAGTGGATTTATGTTTTCATATGTATAAGAATTCTCAATTCAAACTTGTAATTAGAAATCAAGAACGGAATTCTCACAGGAAGTAGTAGGTGTATTTGCAGTTGTATGAGATATTCCTAGTAAAATATACATCTATATTTGTATTCTAGGATTTAGAGTGCTTGATGCAGTAATTGTAATGTTGAGGTGCTAGTCAATGGGGATGGGGAGGCATACCTTGGAAATCACATTCAATCAAACAATCAGTACCATGTTGAACTAACTTACCTCTAAGTTATATAATAGAGATAACCACATAGGAAACATAATGCACTTCATTGTTGTGGAAATGAATGTTGATTTTAGCTGGGAGAAAAATAAAAGTATGGTGTTGATGTTGCTCAAAGCTGGCTAGCATTAGAAGGAAACACTTCTCTTGAGTGGTTTAATTCTACATTCTGCAATTTTGTTGACAACATGACCAAGTGTCATTTTGCATATTCCATTATCTCTATTTCCTTGTTAATTACTGTACAACAATGTTCGACCAAGTTTTGGGGACATAGGTAGATCTTGGGAATGTATGTAGAGAACCCTTAAATTTTAGGGAACATCATAGGAAATGTTTGTATAAATATATTAAAAATATGAAATTAAATTATACAAAAAAATTTAGTTGTTTTAATTTATTTTTTCTTGCAAAAAATCATAATTTCTATTCGCGATGAAGGGAAATTACATTCTATATATGCATATAGCATTTCAAGAATGATTAAGAGAATAAATCTCTCATGACAGCTCAAAAGGGAGGATTTTGAAAAATAAAACCTTACCAGTAATATCTAGGTATGTAGATCCTAAAAAAACAGTAATCATAAGGTCTTTAAAATCCTTTATTGTCATCTGAATGTATAAAAAATATATATACATTTGATAAATAGTGATAATTAAGTACAAAAAAAACCCTTTCATTGACAACTATGTCATCCCTATCTTCCTTCACCAGCCAAGTGTCAACATCTAGCTGGATGCTCTCTATTGAAAGAAAATCAGCCTCATAGTTCAGCTCTTTGTAGGCATGAAATAAAGAGATTGACTTAAAAAATGTTGTGAATAGTTTTACCTTTTCAAAAGTAGGCTTAGCACCAAATTAACCATCCTAAAAGTCCCCTTCATCCAATTTTTAACAACAGATGAGTCCCCAAAGAACTGTATCTTGTACTAACTTTTTTTTCTGATGACAGTTTTAATAGCAACTTTAATGCTAAAATCTCTGCATAATTATTGGTACCACCTCCCAGACTAGCCTTGAACCTTATAGTGTAGATGTCTTAGCTTTCCCATTAGAGTTGTTTTAAATATGCATACTCAATAAGAAATATGAAATTTAAATTTTTGTACAATTCATGCAACGACATTTATGATCCAATTGGCAATTACATAATTTGGAAATTGGTATTAATTATTAAAAAAATAGGATAATCAATGATTATTTTATTTGATTTTATCACTATAAACGCATTAACATCCAATTAAAAATGAAATACAATAATACATCATAATCTAAATAGACTATTAGTAAAAACTTAAAGAATTAAGTCTGTCCTTGCAAATAGTACCAACTAGTATTGACTCAAATGAATTCCAGATTTCATCTAAACATTTTGCATGCATGAAATGGCCCAAAGGCACAAAAATAGCATTAGCATCCAATGAAATTGATATTTTATGTGAACTATGCTTTTGCACATAATTTTTAGAACACCTCTTTCTTTCGACCAACCCTAATCATTTGACAAAAAATTGCTTTCTTGTAATCCTTGTATGTATCATCTCTTATTCTGTTGTTCCTTGTCATGTCTATTTTCATCAAGAAAATATCGTACAGAGTCCTACAACTGACACTAGCTCTATTTATCCATCTTGTTCTGCTATGTTGCTTCAAAATGGTTGATGTTAATGTGTGAAAACTTGCAAACTTTAATTATACAATTCTTTCTCTTCAAATAATATGAAACCTGGTAATGCACAAGTAAGAAATGAAAACATAATTTGTTCTTGTACCTTGTTCTGTTATACTGCTTCAAAATGGATGAAACAAATGTGTTAAGTTTTGCTGACTATAAATATACAATTACCTCTCTTTACAGTTTAAATAATAATGAAACTTTAGCTTGCAAGATGCATCCAAAATGTTTTGCTTGAATGCATACAGGATCCTTGTTCTTTCACTATGATTGGCTGCACAGAAATTCTGGGCTTCTTGAGCTTAAAGGCATATTCAGTGAGTGCAATTTTTTTTTTGCATTAACAATGATATCCACGTTGTTGATCATGTAAATGAATGAGGAACTCACAGGCCCTAAACCTATTTGGGATTCATCACATACAAGGCCTGCTTTTTATTATAGCTTTACTTATTCATATACTCTGTAAGATCAGGGCACTAGAATTCAACACATTGTAGGTTATCAATAAATCCTCCCTTCATCAAATTAAATCAGTTGGCTTCATTAACATTAGAAAACATATGTGTTGGAACAAACATGGATCTCATCTATAAGAAGAAGGCTCCATTCCTTGGTTCAATGGATCATTTCTGAAGTCATACTCCTCAAGCATAAGATAATTTCAAGCATTTGGTAAGCAATGATGTATCACATTTTAAACCTGAGCATGATCAATTTCAAATGAATGTGTTTCCTTTTCTTCAATCATTGTTGTGATGTCTTCACTAGCAATGAATTCCGTTGGATTTCTCCCATTTCATTAGGAGCTTTGCTAACTTTTGCAAATTCGAATTCCCAAAGTTATACAACTCATCCTTGCTTATAAACTCATTGATATATTTGATATAAATATTTAGCACACAATCATATGTGGAATATACCCTATTCTTTTTGTACATTTTTATCTGTAAATGTTGGTATGTGTAGTGCCCTTTCTGGGCACTGGGTCTCTATCCCATTTTACATTAAATACCAAGTCCTTCCCTTTTGTTTTCTGGAAAAATTCAACCGTCTATGTCTCTGTTATCTAAATGATTATATGTCTCTGCAATTTAAGTAAACATAAACTTAAATCTTTCATTTCAACTCTGTTCTTTTAACATGCATAATTTGAAAATAAAAGAAGATACAATTTAATTAAGCTAGCTCAGTAAAATACCTGGACCCATAGATTTGCAGTAAGGTAAGAAGATTCCTGTAGTGGATTCTGTAGGTTCCCTTAGCAACCCAAAAATGATGTGTCCACCCTGCCGATCAGCTATTATCTTGCTGACCCTAGGAAACCAACGGATTTCCTATCCCCCGAGCCCACAGACCGATAATCCCGACAGCAACTTTCCTTCGTACCTTTCCATAGCTCAATGGTAATATTTCTCTGAGTTAACCCCCTCCTCAGTCTTTGAGTTTTCCACCTCCTCAAAGCTTCGAGTTAACCCCCTCCTCGGTATTCCTCCTTTTTCCTCAAAATACTAAGTGTTCCTCTCCTCCAAAACCAACCCCCAACTACCAGGTTAAAACTCCTCTTTATAGAAATATTTTCCTCCATAAATTCATAACTTCCTTATCACTCCACCGCCCTAGCTGTCATGGTTTTCGGAAGTACAAATCATTAATGCATCCCCCCTTTTAAGGTAAAAAGAGGATTATATATTATTTTAAACCATCCAAATTTCTTTTGAGCAGTGGAATTATTCAATAATTTATTTAAACAAACCCTTTTTATTTACTTAGAATGGTTCTGTTAATTAATTGAATGAATAATCTATTTAATAAATTTATTCAATCCACTATGCTTTATAAGAAGGATTATTATCATTATTATTATTAATTAAATAATCACAATAATAACATAATAATTAATAATAATAGTAATTAAATTAATTGTGAATAGAAATTAGAAATATTTATTTGTTTACTCGATAAGTGTCAACATAGTACTTCTGGGTATAAATAATGGAATATACTTTAATGGTTTAATTAATCATGATCAACAATTAGCTAGCACACTCTTCTAGTATTAATGGTTAACTATCATACTTCATATTGAAGACACCTTCATTTGAGGGTACTTACAATTAACGACACTTATTTTAATTGTTCATTACGATGTTTACATACAAGACTAATTAACTTATTTTATACATTAGAGCTTGATAATCTTTTGCTAATTAAATCATTCATTAAATACTTAATTGAGTTATCTATGATAACTTATAACATTGTTCAATCTTGGTAAGTATGTTGT
The DNA here is from genome assembly GCA_027924585.1 of Larix kaempferi. Taxonomy (NCBI): domain Eukaryota; kingdom Viridiplantae; phylum Streptophyta; class Pinopsida; order Pinales; family Pinaceae; genus Larix; species Larix kaempferi. The sequence goes on from BSBM01001365.1 coordinate 4,714,396, forward strand.
AACCAATATTATCGCGCATGTGCATAATGTGCATGCGTGGCCAGCGTATGCACAAGACGGACATGTACTATAAACATATGTCATATTCCTATGCATAACAACTAACTAATACTAATAATACTTTATGCAAACTGAACAAGTATACATTCATCATAATATTACTAAAACATCATTGGTTATTTTACCAGTTAACCTTTAAGATTTCATTTCATTATTTTTATGATTACATTTGTTTAATCAATCAGGTACAAGGAAAGCTACCTACTACCACTAACTCAAGATCAACGGATACCCAACCCTCAACAGTGCCACTATCATATCCTCCCATCCTAACCTACATCCACATCCTCCCTATCCTTCCTCTGCTAGTATAAAAGTGGATGTTGGACTCACCGACCTGACCACATAGAACTTGAGAGCGATAGCGTCGGCTAAACAATGGACCTATCCTCCCCTAGCAGGAATCCGACCATCATCATCACAACTTCATGGGGAGCATGTCTCAGCACGGCCCTCCCACGACCTCGGGTATCATAGGAACATAGGGTGGGAAACACATCCATCCCTCTCAACATACCGGGTCTACACCCTTATCAAATCATACTCTGCTGCTATCGAGATTATCGGTCCATGTCATTGTATCATCAATTTCGGTTGCTAAGGTGTACTGCATGGATAGGTTCTTATCCATATATCAGATCAAGTATCCGGCTATCCCATAGCCCCTGAGTCCTGTAGGTTCGTATTCCACAAAATACATATTTTATAACAAGCATTTCCATTCGATCACCAATTGATCCATATCATCAACATCATTTTATTTCACGTCACAATTTCATCACAGGTATGCATGGAAGATAACAGTTCTATCAATTTCATCATAGGATGGCACTCACGTACGACACCATATATTTCACATTTCATCAATGAAAATGCTAACACATATATTTTCATCATAAAAGCAATGAACCTCATGATAATCATAACTTAATAACTGCATGAATATAGTAACATCATCACTGTAATATCAACATGGACATAGTAACATCCTAAACATAGTAGCAGCATATCATCATGTCTAACATGACGAAAATATAGTTCACTCCGTCTAGCTGAGTCGAACAGATAACAAGCAGATAAAGTGAAAGGTGTCTAACTCATAAACAAACCTAGTCAAAATATGGGGCGTTACATACACTCACCCTTCAGGAAACTTCGTCCCGAAGTTATGGTTATAATAATGCAGGGAAATTCTTGACACATAAACTCTTCATTCTTGCGAGTAGTAGGTGTTGGCCATACCTGTCCTACTTAGCTTTGACTTGACCGAAGATGCCGATATTATCCTATGGCCTTACTTCTTTTATCCCCCTGATGTGTATTCTAATAATTAAAGAAACATTTAGATTAATCCTTCTATTGAATCTCTAGAATCCCTAAGGTTATAATCAAGTGCTATCCACCTTAGTATCCTACTCCTTACCGTTTTAGCAACATCCTTCAAGTTATAACATCCAGAGAGGTTTACTCATCACAAAGCTTATATTGATCCAACTTAGCATGAAATAATCAACGATTTAAATTGAAGGTCATTAGAACTCTTAATCTGTATTCACTCAACACGCACTACCAAGGACCCTTAAGGTTTGCATACTTCTCTTAGGGAAGAGGTTCATGTCCTTAAATCCTAAGGTCATACATTATTATTTCCTTATCGGTAATAAACAATTAAAAAAAGTATCGTAACATCATTAAACTAGGAGAACTATTATTGTTTACAAGGTTTTCATGGCTATTTCTTATCAAAATACAATTGTGATCGTGTTTATTTATTATTCTCATTTTCAAACCGATATAATTTGTCGGGAAACCATTACTTCTTCAATTCCTTAAGAATCTCATAGCTAGTTTTGTTCCCACCCTTACCATCGCAAGGGTAATTACCAGTATTTATCCTAGTATGCCATGTATTTGTACATCACCATTCTTTCTACCCACACTAGCAACCTTTATGTACTTTGCAAAGGCCTTAGTCTACTCCTACAATTTGAACGAAACATCATTACGTAATATGTTCAATCATATTAGAACTTCATAACAACCGCTTTAATTGAGTTAAATTGAGGGCTGTGTTGAGATTCTTATGACTCTCTTAATCTTACCCGAGATTATCACTATATTAGGTATGATTAATCCGAAATTTTCTCAAAAACCTTTCGCACCATCACACCAGTGTTTAACTTAATTAGTCTAAGCCATGTTCCCCCTTAATAAAATAGTCTTTTAATAAGCTTTATATGCAATCTCCTGGTTTACGTACATGGTGTTTCCGTAATGTGATTCAAAAGGGATACCTATCCTTATATCCAACAATTTATTTCCATCCATCCTCTTATCTAAATAATATGTAATTTATTTTTCACTAATCTATATAACATTTATCTGTATATTTTAAATGGAAATTTTATTCGTAATGTAATTATGAGGGGTTCACGAGTTTTTACTTTAATTTGCACCTTGTACTAAGTTATTTATATACACGCATTAATGTTTGTGTAATTTGTTGTGGGGAAGTAGCAGCTCAAACACCATTCCATGTTTATTTCACCATGTTCTCTTATTGAACACAAGCAAAGTTTAGATGTGGTTGTCCTAACAAATTACACATTCACATAACCATTAAACATGTTAATTGCCCAATATGTAAATCCTATTCAATAGAACTAGATGAGGTTACATAGTATTGCAATTAATGCAATCTAGGAATTTCATCAATAGATTAAAACACAACCTTTCTTTCTTAGTTGATATGTAAAAATTACTACTCTTTGTAATACTCATTTGAATTATTCGAGATGGTTGTAGATGTTAACTTGTAAGTTGATCTTTTACGTACGTGAATGTCTTAGACTTTTAGCATGTATTTCTTTTTATCATAAGATTGTCAACCTAGCTTAAAGTAAACTAAATAAGGTTTGTATAGGAAACACTAAATTTTTAAGTTTATTTTAATAAAACTATGGAAGCCACTGTCACCATAAGTACCCCATCCTTGTACCAAAATTTGAACCGAGATTGGAGGAGAAATTTAAGAAAATAAAGGAATTCATTTCTACCCTGTCATTTTACATCACGAGGAAAAACCTAATGCAGTGCTCCTTAATGCCTATATTTATACTTATGTGCAAGGAATAGTTTGTTAGGATCAACGTGTTGAAATCTATGGTCATTTTCATTAATGATTTTCTCATGTAGTGAAATTAGCGTCTTAGCATTCAACTTGCCATGCTCGTTTTAGCGGTTCCTTGCTTTCAAATTAAGTGTTTGTTTCGTCCCTTCGACTATACGTTGAAGTCTCGACAAAGGTTTCAAATATGATAAAATAAATATGTTAATAAAATATCTAAATAATATTTTATTATATTGTTATATTTATTTATTCATTGTAACTATTTTTGTTTCCCCCCATTAATATTCGATCACCTCATTGCTTATTATTGAACTATATTCAGGTGAACTTGCATCGTCTCATTACTTATTATTAAACCACATTTATGTAAACTTACAACATCAAATTTTGTTATAAATCTATATTTAAATATTATTCTTTTATAATAATAGATTAAAAATTATTTTACTTTTAAAATTACACTTAGAAACTACTCATTAATTATTTATAATATTTAAAAATATGAAATTAAACATAAAATAATAATTTCATATCAATATAACTATATTATAAAATTCATGAAATATGATTCCTAAAATATGTTGGTCTTTATGCTATACTTGCCTGCATTCTACATACATACATTTTCATTATTTGGAAACATATTTATTTATATATATATTTATGTCCATATATATTTTTATAAACTTACTCACATATTTATGTCCACATCCATTGGATAAAAAAAATATATATCCACTCCTATATTTCAATTTCATATTTATTAGATAGACATGGTAAATACTCATCTATCTCAAATCAAACTCATAAATTTTAAAATATGTATTCTACTTATATGTTTCAATTCATACCTATTAAATAAACCACATAAATCTATTCATACAATCCATTTCATACTCATAAAATCTACTCCTCTATCTCAGATCATACTCATTAATTAAAATATATAGTTCTATTGATACATTTTAATTCATACTTATTGAATAAATTAGTTATTCATATATTTCAATCTACCTCTTATTAAATGAAGTCTACAAGCCTACTTACATACCTCCGTATATTCTAATTATATTTGAACTTTAAATGGTGTGCATAAAGATTACATGAATACCCTTTCATACATGACATTCATCACTTGAACTCAAGCGCTCCATGAAGATGGTGATCCCTTCATAAGTAATTTAATGGATTTGAATAAATTTCGATCTCAGCTGTATATAAAAGATTGAGATCCTAACCCCTACTTACAGTTCTAATAGGATACAATGGTGGAGACACAAGTGTCATGCAATCCAATTAATGCTCTTCTTTGATGAAATTAACAATTAGTTAACGATATTTTCGGTCTAATACAATATAGCTTTTATTGGAGGGAGTTGTCTTGCACGAGCTTGAGGCTCGGATGGTATTCGTGCTTGGTTATAGGCAGTCTTCTCGTTGCTGAGCGCTCGGGATTGGCCCGGTATTACAGAGGAGGTAGCGCCATAGGGCCTGGTTCTTGGAAACTAGTGGTGTGTGTGGTGATCGACTCGTCTTGGCAGCTGTATCGGCTCGGCCCAAAACTCCTTCATTACAATGATTCATTGATGTGTTGTGGCAACTACGCTCTTGTGGGCTCGGCATTTGGCACGTGTGCGCTGGGCATACTATGTGGAGCACCACGAGGAGAGGTAGGCTCTCGTCCATGGCGCTCGGAGTGTGGAGGCAATGTGGAGCCCCTTGGCTTGGCTCTTGGTCGCTTTACAAGCCCTCGGTGCCGTGCTGTCTTGGCGCTTGAGTGGTGGACGATACTTGCAAAGGATAATAAGGGCGCTTGGGTGATGAAAGATACGTGTGCCCTTCTTTGGCTTGGCGCTCGGTCCCACGGTGGAACCCTCGGTGTTGGGGATATCTAACCTTTTATTGAAATGGGGCCCCTTTAAACGAATGATGTGGCTCTATGAGGATCATGGACGTGGCAATGGGAAAGGAATCAACGGCTCACGATGGACCTCGCGCCATCAACATGCTCGGGAGATAACGAAGGAGACGGGTGCGGTAAGAATACCACCCTCGTACGTGTTACGCTCCTAGCTCGTCCGCATGCTCGTAAAGTGGTATGAGAAACCACCTATGGCCCGTGCGACACCGCCCTTGGGGATGTTATAAAAAGGGAGGTGGTTCTTCTCCGGCAACCCATTTTTATTTTAACCCGGGTGTCGATGTCTCCAAACCCTAACACGAAGATTCAATGAGCGGGAGGGCGTATCCACTACGCTGGGATTGTCCAGATAGTTCCTTCCAAGAGAAATACAGCCGCCATTTCTCTGTGGAACGGAAGCAGCTAGCCACGAGCTCATTCTCCCTCCAGCCATTCGAAATCCAGTCCCCTGTTCAGTAGGCGGTTTCGTCTCCACTGTCGTGGCCATACTGGAGGGCCTCGTCTCCAATGCAGTCATATGGCATTGGGGTACAGTACAGGTAAGCATTTTATTACATTATGCATTTATCTAGGTCGTTATTATTTAAGATAATGCCAGTTTTTTTTTTTTTTCGTGTACGATTAAGTATTATTTTCTGCCTACATATGGGTCTCTGCGTGATCCACATTAGTACTCAGATTTAAATATAACCTTGTGAGTGACGGCGTAGATATCCTTGAATTTGTATATTATAATTTATTCCAGATCAAGAAATCTCCATTTTAGGATTTATACAAATACCGGCGCTGAACCATCTCAGAAAAATGCTTTTAACCCTTCAGATTAGTGACACAATCTATATATATGCCATTTGACTGAATTTATGGTTTAACTATTGCGTTTTTGGTCAAGATTTTACTCTGGTAGATAATACCGCTGCCATTTTAATACCATGTTCAAGTTATCCCCGTGTTGTCTTATTCAAACTATCCTTACCTTTAATTCTTGACAGAGTTTATCTCTGCGTTTGTGTGAATGTTGGTTTATCCATTTTATCAGATTTATCCACTGCATGGCGTAGTGCTTTCACCCTTTATATTCCATGAGATGATCCTTTACGATCTCCATTAGAACACTTCTTGTTAATTATAGTTTAAAATCTTCGTCGAAGAGTGAGCACCAACCTTTTCCTTCTATTTTCCTTTTTGATTATGAAAAGACTCGATTTCGTTTATTCCTTATCTTCAGGTTTGCCTATTTAAACGCTCATCGAATGGAAATTAGTAAATCGCACAGTATGAAATTTATACTGTTCATTCCAGTTAGGTGTAGTATAAAACTTATATAATGATGTTGATAAAATATGGGCATTAACTTACTTTATATATAGAATTGTTTAGACCTTAACATCATAATATGAGCGTAGAAATATTCCTACCTTGTAAATGATATTTGAATATTTAAAATGGTTGGGTGTTACCTACACTTTGTTATTTTGTTATATGTTCAGTTGTTCTTGCATCTATGGGCTTCTGCTCCATTTCAGGTTTACCTTAATCATCTCAATGCTCCTCGGGAAAATTTTAAAGTCAGATTTATTCGAGCATTGTAGGCTTGAACCTTAAAGTTTCTTTCTTTTGGTCTTTAAATTAACATCTTGTGTTTATGTGCCGACGCGGTAAAGTTCGTATCGTTTGGAGGGTTGCAAGAGCCGTACAGGAAGATTGACAGCTCTCTAACTGTACCGCGTTGTCAACTTGTACGCGAGATAAGGGTGGTTGGTGGTTGCGGTAAGGAAACCACCATCACACGCGTCAAATTTTTATACATCCGCATATTAAAAATGGTATGGAAAACCATTCAAGGGGCATATGCGGAAACCGCCTTACGTGGCATCAACTATTCCCTATTTATGGAAGGGAATTGAGGCTTTATTTTATTATATATATATATTGGTAACTCGTGGTAAGAAAATCCAACCCTCTTAATGAAAATAACTACTCACCCTTTATTTTAATATCTTATAACTATTTAAGTTTTATTTTTAACATTTATACACCATAATTCTTAAACCCTAAATTCATAATTCCCGTGAGTTGTCTTTTATGCGAGAACCGACATACTTAATTTAAATTCATCAAAATAAAACATATCTACACCTTGTCATTAAATACCCCCAATAATTATGTTGGGCATCTAATTAGTAATTATGATTCTCTTCTCCCGTCTTAGCAATTTGAGCTTGTATTTTATATTTCATGTGCATTGGAATTTTAAACGAATCACACCTATTAAAGCCAATTTTTTTTTTTCACATATGTATACATTTATTAACCTAGTTTTCTGTTATATTGCAGGAAGAATATGCTCATCCGACATAGATTTGGAGTATGGGAGTTTGTCTACTTTACGGCAGCCTCCTAGCTTTTATCCAAAACTTTATGTTCAATTTTCTCGGTGGAGGATGCTAGATTTACACATAAATTTCAAAATTTTCTGTTCAATATATGTATATATATATTTATCATTCAAGTTCTGTTTCTGTTATGCTTTGTAAATAAATAGGAAAATGGCTCTTCAAGTTATCTACCCTTTTGTTGCAGACATCCTGTTGTTTTGTTATTTTCTAGTAAATTTCCCTATAATTCCAGGTGTAGTTAGGCCCTAAGGTCTCAGGGTTTGAGCCAAGGCTCTGATACCAAATGTAGTGCCCTTTCTGGGCACTGGGTCTCTATTCCATTTTACATTAAATACCAAGTCCTTCCCTTTTGTTTTCTGGAAAAATTCAACCGTCTATGTCTCTGTTATCTAAATGATTATATGTCTCTGCAATTTAAGTAAACATAAACTTAAATCTTTCATTTCAACTCTGTTCTTTTAACATGCATAATTTGAAAATAAAAGAAGATACAATTTAATTAAGCTAGCTCAGTAAAATACCTGGACCCATAGATTTGCAGTAAGGTAAGAAGATTCCTGTAGTGGATTCTGTAGGTTCCCTTAGTAACCCAAAAATGATGTGTCCACCCTGCCGATCAGCTATTATCTTATTGACCCTAGGAAACCAACGGATTTCCTAGCCCCCGAGCCCACAGACCGATAATCCCGACAGCAACTTTCCTTCGTACCTTTCCATAGCTCAATGGTAATATTTCTCTAAGTTAACCCCCTCCTCAGTCTTTGAGTTTCCCACCTCCTCAAAGCTTCGAGTTAACCCCCTCCTCGGTATTCCTCCTTTTTCCTCAAAATACTAAGTGTTCCTCTCCTCCAAAACCAACCCCCAACTACTAGGTTAAAACTCCTCTTTATAGAAATCTTTTCCTCCATAAATTCATAACTTCCTTATCACTCCACCGCCCTAGCTGTCATGGTTTTTGGAAGTACAAATCATTAATGCATCCCCCCTTTTAAGGTAAAAAGAGGATTATATATTATTTTAAACCATCCAAATTTCTCTTGAGCAGTGGAATTATTCAATAATTTATTTAAACAAACCCTTTTTATTTACTTAGAATGGTTATGTTAATTAATTGAATGAATAATCTATTTAATAAATTTATTCAATCCACTATGCTTTATAAGAAGGATTATTATCATTATTATTATTAATTAAATAATCACAATAATAACATAATAATTAATAATAATAGTAATTAAATTAATTGTGAATAGAAATTAGAAATATTTATTTGTTTACTCGATAAGTGTCAACATAGTACTTCTGGGTATAAATAATGGAATATACTTTAATGGTTTAATTAATCATGATCAACAATTAGCTAGCACACTCTTCTAGTACTAATGGTTAACTATCATACTTCATATTGAAGACACCTTCATTTGAGGGTACTTACAATTAACGACACTTATTTTAATTGTTCATTACGATGTTTACATACAAGACTAATTAACTTATTTTATACATTAGAGCTTGATAATCTTTTGCTAATTAAATCATTCATTAAATACTTAATTGAGTTATCTATGATAACTTATAACATTGTTAAATCTTGGTAAGTATGTTGTAACCAATATTATCGCGCATGTGCATAATGTGCATGTGTGGCCAGCGTATCCACAAGACGGACATGTACTATAAACATACGTCATATTCCTATGCATAACAACTAACTAATACTAATAATACTTTATGCAAACTGAACAAGTATACATTCATCATAATATTACTAAAACATCATTGGTTATTTTACCAGTTAACCTTTAAGATTTCATTTCATTATTTTTATGATTACATTTGTTTAATCAATCAGGTACAAGGAAAGCTACCTACTACCACTAACTCAAGATCAACGGATACCCAACCCTCAACAGTGCCACTATCATATCCTCCCATCCTAACCTACATCCACATCCTCCCTATCCTTCCTCTGCTAGTATAAAAGTGGATGTCAGACTCACCGACCTGACCACATAGAACTTGAGAGCGATAGCGTCGGCTGAACAACGGACCTATCCTCCCCTAGCAGGCATCCGACCGTCGTCATCACAACTTCATGGGGAGCGTGTCTCAGCACGGCCCTCCCATGACCTCGGGTATCATAGGAACATAGGGTGGGAAACACATCCATCCCTCTCAACATACCGGGTCTACACCCTTATCAAATCATACTCTGCTGCTATCGAGATTATCGGTCCATGTCATCGTATCATCAATTTCGGTTGCTAAGGTGTACTGCATGGATAGGTTCTTATCCATATATCAGATCAAGTATCCGGCTATCCCATAGCCCCCGAGTCCTGTAGGTTAGTATTCCGCAAAATACATATTTTATAACAAGCATTTCCATTCGATCACCAATTGATCCATATCATCAACATCATTTTATTTCACGTCACAATTTCATCACATGTATGCATGGAAGATAACAGTTCTATCAATTTCATCATAGGATGGCACTCACGTACGACACCATATATTTCACATTTCATCAATGAAAACACTAACACATATATTTTCATCATAAAAGCAATGAACCTCATGATAATCATAACTTAATAACTGCATGAATATAGTAACATCATCACTGTAATATCAACATAAACATAGTAACATCCTAAACATAGTAGCAGCATATCATCATGTCTAACATGCCGAAAATATAGTTCACTCCGTCTAGCTGAGTCGAACAGATAACAAGCAGATAAAGTGAAAGGTGTCTAACTCATAAACACACCTAGTCAAAATATGGGGCGTTACAGTATGTTTAAGCTTTATATCATTCATTAACCTTGGTTTTCATTCCTTGCTATATATGTTTATAGTTTTTTAATCAAGTAGCAAAGTAAGTTTTGTTTCAACTATAACCAAATAATTTCATTTTGTTTGTGTTGTTTGGATGAAATGGAAGCATATTGTTTTGATCCAATTTTAGGTTAAAGGAAGTATTATTCTTCCGTGCTTTGTCTGGAATGGTATGGTTGCTAGGTCAAACTTATATATCCTCATCTTTTTACATAGACAATTCAGAAATATATAAATGAGTCAGCGAGGCATTGTAGATGTTTTGTCTTTGTTTTTAGTTCATACATTTCATTGACACATGTTTGAAACTTTTTTGTTGTAGATGTGTTAATCCATCTGGATCATTTCTGTGTCGTGTTTATAGCCAAACAGACATGCCTCGAGCTATTAACCGTGCTGATGTTGTTAAAGGAACTCTTAATGTAAGTATCAAGAACGATTGCAATATCTAAAAATATACTTGTCTGAAGCTACTTTTTATTTTATATTAGGTCATGTTGATTTAAGAATAGCACGCTCTATTATTATTATTATTATTATGATTATTTTATGTAATGTTCTACTTGTTAGAGAATCACTTTCAAAGGATTGATAACATGGTAAAGTCACTAAAGCACATTCACATAACCAATAGTGTTAGCATAATGGAACACAAAGTAGATCAATGAGAGCACATGAATTTAAAAAAATTGTAATAACTTCATTACTTATAACATTATTATCATCACATGATTTAGATGGGTTGTAGATGCCATACCAGGTCTTATGGATCCGCTCAATGAGAGTCTATAACACATCATGTATTCATGCCATGATCATAAGGAGAATCATCACATGATGATGATGATTATCATCACAGTACCATCATGAAAGTACATCATCACATGAGACATATAATAAGTAAAGTAATAAGATCTCAAAAAATTGTAGAAGTGTCCCCAAGAGGGACTATCAATTAATCCACACGATATTTTTTTTCGTGTTTTGCTAACATCTTTGCTAATAGGTTTTTCGATAGTGATATCTTCCTTTCCCTCTATTGGGTCAGGCAAGTTAAATGCTTTTGAACACAGAGTGCTTAAAATTTGAAACCATGGGAGGTTGTTCCTCTTGCATAATATTGACCTTAGGATGTTGTTCCTCCATCTGTGAACTTGCACCTGTCATATCACGTAGATACAAAATATCTGTGATGTGATGAGTAGAAAGTGCATGAAAAAACACAACTCTATGAATATGCATTACTTTCATAATCAATTTTTTTTATCCAAGGTCCATATAATGAGGTTGCATTCTAACTGCAATAAGATCCACCAGCTAACTGCTCTGTTATGGATGCCCAATTATCTTCCAAACACACTTCTTCCTGCTCAGCCATTCTCTGCCTAACTTGCTCCATTTTATTTTTCATAGGAGACGTGCATTATTGCTTCATTAATGCACAATCACTTCATTGTTTACCAGAATGCACATTCTATTGAATTCTTGGGTTGAGTTTAGCTTACATGTGTTAAATTTTTATAATTTTTGCAGATCTGTTATAATTATGAGCAAAACAGTATACTGATTTTAACTTTTAGAAAATACACTTGAAAATAAAACATTCACCATAGATGGACCAACACACTAGGGCACACAAAACTTTACACCGGGGAAACCTTTTAAAGGATTAAAATCCCAACAAGAATAATCTTCCTTAAAATATGAATAATCTTCCTTAAAATAGTCTGAAGATAAAACTGCCAAGAAGAATGGAGATGGCTTGCTGATGTAAGCCCTGATGATGATGACGTAAGCCCTGCTTATTTTACCTATGATCCAAAACTTATTATGATGACATGTAGCAGCCCTCTTAGGGTCTGATCCATTCAACAATGACCCTTAGTAGCCTGTTGTCAGCCCTAAAGGGAATGAATCTCCAACTGTGAGCCTGCAAAACGATAAACCTGCCTGTTGTGAGTAGGATCAGACCTACTGTATGTATTGAACATATGGTAGTTATCCCTAATGTGCTTTTCTTATATGGTGTATCCCTTAGAAACCCTGCGGAAGCCCTGAATACACCACCGTGAGGCTGCTAGAGCCTGCGCATGCCTGCAACAGCCTGTTGTAGGGTGCCGTCAGCCCCTGTAGGGATTTAAAATGGTGCCATCAACCCCTATTGGGCTTAAACATGTGTCGTTATCCCTTAACCTTGCCTACGTTAGCCTCAAAGGGTCCCCACTTCCTGCGGCTGACCTCCTGTAGCTTACGATGTTCTCCTCTAGTGTGTTGTCAGCCCTATTAGGGATGTAAACTTGTTCCTTAACTCTGATCTAGGTCAGCTGTGACCTTCCCTGCCAGGATTAGCTTCAAAACAGTCTTGCATGAGCCTGTTAGGGTGTCTTCAAGTATGTCGTCGGCCTGCTAAGGTGTCTCTCTGCAATAACTAGCAATCCCAGAAGATTTGACTCTGGTATGTTTTCCTGTGATGAGTAAGAAGCCTACTTAACTCTTCATGTGTTTAGATCTTGACTTGTGTATCTTGGTGAATATTGTTTGTGAACTTGGGTAGAGGCCTCAGAGAAAAATTGTGAATATATTTTTTATGGTATTTAGATTAATTTGGGTTCAGTAATTTTGTTTAGTAAGACCACCAGTTCTATGGAAGAGATCTAAATGTAAACTTCACCCAGATAGAGAAAATTGTAGTATCAGTATGGTTATAGTCATACTCAATTTAAAAGTGATATGCACTCTAAGTGGCACTGAAATGGATATGGAAACCAAGGGCGGGGGCTATAAGGGGCCAGGGATCATTGCCGTAGCTTAATCACACTAAAAAAAAAGCACCTCGCATCATCCCAAATGAGATAAGTCTCGAGTTCCTACAAAATTCCATCATTCATCATCTATTCTTCCATTGGCTCATCATCTTCTATTTTCATTTTCTTTGATCATCTAATCTTCCATTGGCTCATCATCGTCTATTTCTTCTATTTTCATTTTCTTTACTGCATGGGATGGATCCTGATTAGGAGAGAGAACTAGGAATTTCTATCAAGATATCTGATTTTGCACCAGTGTTTTGGTTAACGACTCTCAACCTCCCCACTGATAAGCATCCGAGATAGTTGAGTGACAACTTTTCTTTCTAACCATCGTCGTAAGGGACGAGCACAATAAACCTGCAAGTACCACGTAATCCATTTAGAGGTTTTACATAGAGTCCTCAACTAGCTCTTGCATTAGACTTACTAATTTGGAAGAATAAAGGCTAAAAATCTAATCCTTTCGCTTTACAGGGTTCACAAGCAACTAATGCCAATAATCAGCAAACACACTAAAAACATCTCTCTAGTATATATTCTGAACTAAGTTTCCGGTGTACGCAGAGATAGGGGCCCCGATTTTTGAATTCAGGTGTAAATCGAGGTAATTCACATATACGAGAAAACTAAAATTTTCAGAAACAGAACTGAAGTTTATATCCATAGGTTTCATTCACTAATTATGTGAAAATCGGAAAATCTGAAACTAGAGTGAAAATTGAGAAAGCTGAAAGATCTGAGAAACCGACGACGCTGTAACTATTCAGTTTACAGCTCTCAAAGGTCCACTGTTGGCCACCACTAACAACTCCCTGCCAACAACTGACTCTCCAACAGATTCATGCTATAGATGGTGGCCAACAGTGGACCTTTGAGAGCTGTAAACAGATTCAATTTGTGCCAGTTTATGTTTTCAATTTATGGCTTTTATTTTTTATCGAAAATGTTTTTTCGAATCTCGATTATGGGAAAATTTGCATCTATAAAATTAGAATCAGGCCCCCTTAAATCTCCATGTTGGGGTTACACTTTGGGATCAATGAACCAGAACAAAATTGACCCACTATAAACCATATAGAAACAAAAGATTACCAGAACCGGAATTGAAATCCAACGTCCGCATGTCCATAGTTATAAAACCAAATTAATCCCTTCAAGGACAGGATTTTTCACATTGTGTGGATAAGTGCCCCACTTTGTTACCACCTCTCTGCTTTACATCCCATCTTGGCTGATCTTCAAGATTTCCTCCCCGGTGGTAAGGTTGCCCAGCTGTAAGACGTTAGAAGCTGTTAATGCTGTTGGTATTGCCAATAGTTCTTCCGATGACTTTGAAGGACAAATACCCTTCACATAATCCACTCCTAATTCTGAAACTGTGAAGAAAACAACGTATATGGCAAAATAATTGTTCTAAACCCAGTATGAAAACAGGGTATATGGTAAAATCATTGTTCTAAACCCAATCTGAAAACAGGGTATATGGAAAAATAGATTTATTCATTATTATGATTGAATCTATTCATTACTATTCTGGGAACTTTATTTTTTGTTGTTTTTCTTTCTCTTTGTTTCTTTTATGCGAAACCTAGAAACTCCGTTTCTCGTATCGTTCCCATTTCTCGTTCCGTTTCCCGTTTCTCGTTTCTGGTAACACAGCTTTTCAGGGGAGTGGCTCATGTACCCTGGGATAGGGAGAAGCATCCCGGGGACAAAGAGAAGCAGGGACATATCTGCTGTGGTCAGGTATACATCTCGGAGAAACATAGACCCTCAATAAGAAAAGATTGAAACATAGAGATTGCTTTACTTCCAGGATCATAGGTTTCCTGAAGAGATCCGAAGGTGGGACCCCACTTTTTAAAGTGGAGGTGTGATGGCATATATAATTATAATATATGAAAAAATAAAAATAAAAACTGAAATTTATATCAATAGGATCCATTCACTAATAATGGGAAAACTGGAATGAAAAATATCACGTGAAAATTGAAATGAAGAGCATCAAAAGTGAAAATCGGAAAATTGAAACTGAAAGCGAAAGTCGAGAAAGCTGAAAATCTGAGAAACTGAAGCTATGAACTGAAAATTTCTTCTCCTAAATATCCACCATTGGCCACCACTAACAAATCTGCAAAAAATCAAAATCTTGGAATAACCTCCCATGCAGATCCACACAATATATAAACAGGGCATGGAAAATGCTCACATCATTGTGCATGAAGGACACAGATCACACCTTATAAATGAAAATACTAGGCATCAGATTAGAGCATAAAAATCATTATTTTAGATTGTTTCAAGGGAAGTTACATTAAATTTAGTCAGGGTACCTATCCATAACCAAGACGTTGGGTGCATCCCCTGGAATGTGAGACATGTTTCTAGGGAGTGGGTCATGTACCCTGGGATAGGGAGAAGCATCTCCGGGACAGGGAGATGCAGCAACACTTTTACTAGGGTCCGGGATACATTTCCTGGCAAGACAGATTTTTAACAAGAAAGAAAGCAAACAAAGTGATTGTTTTACTTACAGGATCATAGGCTTCCTGAAGAACAAGATCCAAAGCTGTATCTGTAATTGCTAATGCAACACCTCTCTCTGCAAGATGAACTGCTACATCTTTCATCTATAGTCTAGCAACTTTTTTAAGCTGATCATGAGAGATAGGATCAAATACAACTATCTCATCAAGTCTATTTAATAGCTCTGGCCTGAAATGCTTTCTAACCTACAAAAACATTCAAACAAAGAAGTGTCAGACCACCACAGCGAACTTGATGATACTTATATGAAAAAGATGCACACGTAGTCCAGAAAATGAATGGACATACTTCTTGCATAACGTTTTCTCTTGCAGCTTTAATCGTTGTGTGCCTAGACAATGCAACAAGCAAGTGCTTTGCTCCAAAGTTGGATGTCATGATAATGATTGTGTTTGAGAAGCTAACTGTGTGACCTTGTCCATCTGTAAGTCTACCCCCAGAGATGGCATCGCCCGAGACTACATGGTCGTTTACCCTTAAAATACATGTGAACGCTGGTTATTTAATTATTGATGATATGTTTCAAAATTAAATAAATAATTACTTTCTCAAATATCTTGCAAAAAATTTGACATTTTTTATTTAAATTTCAAGCCGAGTGATTCATTTCTACAAAATACAGTCACATATCCCCATTTTGATGGATTGTTTGAGTTTCTAATGTTGTATCTGATTTCCATCAAGAATGATCTTGTTTTATATAATATCTGGTTTATTTTTGTTGTTGTGCATCTGAGAAACTACAGCAACCCCACAATTATCCATGACATTTAGATGATCAGTAACCTGTTGTTGGTTTAGGCGTTTGCTATTTTTGGTGTCCAATATATCTTCATTTGCAAAACTGTGATGGCTGCATGGATAGGTCCAAGCTTTTCGACATCTGTGAGCCCCTTCCATGACTCTGCCCCAATTATCTAAGTCGATGATGGGAAATCCCTTTTGAGAATACATGTAGGATTGTCGTTTTTCCCCAAGAATTTTCAACCAAGGCATATCAATCCAGTGGGAGTTTTTAGCAGTCAATATGCCATTAAACCTACAAATAATGTCAAAATCAGTTGAATAACACACCACCTCTTTAATCATGGGGTTAACCACCTCCAAAGAGGATATTTCTATAGCCAAGTACATATAATGAGCATGTTGATTTAAGATTGCTGAATGCCTAAAGTCATCCCTGCCAGGCAGAAATCCTGCATTAACTGGTGAGTGCTTTTAATTAGTTACACAAGATTCCCTGTGAATACATCGAAGTTGTTAGATGGTCCCACTTTCGGCTTGCATTAGTATTATTTATTTATTTTTTCACCAAAAACTTTCCAGGCACTTTCCCTTATCCTGAGGATGATACCCAGGGTAAACTGTAGATTCTTCAAGGCACAAGGCCAGGTCAATAACTCATGAATTGATCATATATAGATCAATAATCATTTCACTAAGAGCAAACATGTCACAAAATGAGATTTGAACCCAGGTGGGGGTAACGACTTCTCCTCACAAGCACTTGAGCTACCCCTAATGAGAATTGCTTTAAACTCTTGTAATGAAGGGAACATTTACATGTGTCCATCATCTGGATTGCCTGGAAAGGAGAAATTACAATGAGCTCAATAACTCAATTTGTCTTGAAAGAAATGTTTATAGGTTATATATCACAGGTGTATTGATGTTTGATTTTCTTTGTAATTGCTTTAAAGTGCTAATTATGTTATCCACCAAAAACAGTTGGAACACATTCTAAAGACTCTTGGAGAAAACCAGTAACATCCCTCATCAAAGTGGTTGGCAAGATGGTTCTCTTATGCATGTTTGAACCTCAATAGCAGAATATATTTTTATTATTGTTCACATCAATGGAATTTAAAGAATGCCTACAATGTGTTTTTTAAACATGTATTTTCAAATCTTTAGATGCTTTCTGTGATCTCGAAATCTGCTATCTATAAATTGTGACAATGTCTGAGATTTTTTCAATCATCAACACTTCAATTTTAATGGTCTCTTTGTTTTGTGTTGAAAATGAGAATTGCATCCTTGTTACATTACTGTTGTTCTTATGTTGGAGATGGAGTTTTGTAGGTGTTTAAACACAACTTGCACTAGGTTAAGGGCTTCATAGGATATCATTTCTTCTTTCTTTACCAAAATTACCTCAAAAGAGTAATGGATCACATTTATAACTATCTTTGTTGAAGCAGGATATCCTCACTTTATTGTAGTCGTTGGTCATCATTTACCATGGTTACAGAGTTTGTAGTGCCAACTGATTGTTGGGAAGATTTCATATCTTACTCTACACTTATAGAGGTTTTTTTTGCTGCCTTTTGGGGCTAATTTAACTTTAGTAGTTGTTTTCTTCAAATTTGGAAGCAAACATACTCATTGTTCGACACTTTGTGAGATTGAGGTCCTTGTTTTGGTGGGAAATTGATACTAAATTTGTTTTGGTAGGGGATTGATAATAAATTTAGGTGTTTTCACGTTGTACCCTTATTGAACAGTATCTAGCTTGGCTCCACTGCAAGTTGCTATGAATAGATATTTGATCATTTCCATGATTTCATTTTTGTGCAGTACCTCAGAGAAAGTTGTTAGATAAGAATATTCTATGTTTTGGGTGTATGGTTGAAACATATACTATGTCGCGGAAGTTAGTTTACTGGAAAGTATGTATTGCTTGGTTGTTTGATTATTTCATTAGTTTCACCTATCATTTAAAGATAGAAGCCGAAGAGATAGTACTATTATAAAAAGTATCATCTAAGACATTGTAGGGGCATTGCAAGATTGTTTTTTAATATTTGAAATATCATCACAAATGATCAGCTATAGTTCTATTTGGAGCTTCTTTCCTTCGACCTTTGATTGTAGGAGATAGGGCTTCCTTGCATCTATGCCCCCCAGGATCATACAACCGGATCCCATCATGGAAACAAAGGACTCCAATAGTTATCTAGTACCTTAGTTGCTCCCTTCGCCCTTGGTCATTAGGACATGAAGATCTTGACCTCATCCTTGGCCCTCTCTCTCTTCATTATTGTCGACTTGTTTCAAGTCTTGGGCTCTCACTCACTTTGTATCATTGCACCCATGGCACTGTTATATTAGATATCTTTTGGTGTTTGTTTAACCCTAGTGATTAGCTCAGTTTAGTTAGAGACTCATCTATGCAGTTAATTTTTCTTTCACCTTCTTTTCTTCTCTTAGCATTACTTAGGAGTTGCTCTTGAACTCCCACGTTATACACTATTGGATGTATCCTTTAGTACCATTGACCTACTTTTGCGGTCATTTGTTGGACATTAATAAAATTAGTTTATCTTATCCTAAGTTTCCAAGAAACTTGGGTTCAGGGTCACGGATTGGGATGCCACTTTTTGAAATACGGAAGGGTGCGTAGTGGGTACTGTAGGCACACACACATATATTTTAAATTTTAGAAATTATAATACATATGAAATTCAAATCATTTTTACTATTCAGCAAGTAACACACTATAAAGTCTTAACTTACTAAGTCAAAGTTACTAACTAAATAGTAAAACAAAGTTCATGGATATAAAGTGGAAATTACATATGAAATTATGAATTATAAGTCTGAATATGATAAACCAAGTGGAAATTCAAATTACATATTTGATATTTGATATTGATAATATATATGATATATGTCCATTATCATACTACATCCAAAATTTGCCTATGGCATTTCCAAATATGAAATAGAAAATTAAAAAAACAATGAACACCATAGTTCATTTGGCTTCCTCAAGCCATCTCTGCTAGGCTGTCTACATCCGCAGCGTCATTGTCATTAGCATTCGGGCATCCCTAGGCTTCACCAAAATGGGGGTACTTAGTCCCCAGGCATCACTAGGCATCCATGGGTGTCCCTAAAATCAGGGTACCCCATCCTTCTGTGTTCAAGTCCCCTGTTTTGTTGATAAAAGTTTTGGGTATGTGGGTGAAGTACCTGGTATGGATGTGTGTACCTGTACCCTATATGGGTACGCGTACCCTAATCGCATGTATGGGTACCCCTGCTACTAAGAGATTATATTATCTGTTGGTTGTTGATACCAATCCTTGAGACGTTGTAGGGGTTTGCTGATGAAATCAAATTGCTTGCAAAATTATTCTATTTCATGGGTAAGTATATCCATTTCTACATGGTACGGAATCGCCACAGTTAAAAACAGGGTAATACGAAGGCTACTTGCCTTGCATTCTTAGTAGTTGGAATGGTACACCGTACAATGTATCTCAAGGTTGCTTGATAATGAAGTCTGTTATAAGGCTACTTGTCTTGCATTCTTAATATTTGGAAGGTTACAGTGTCACTAAACGTTGCCCGATAATGAATAGTCTTATAACAAACTTAGAGAAACAACTGAAAATGAATAGTCTTATAACAATGGATCATGGTTAGAATCTAGACGTTGACAAAATTCCATGATCCGTTGGTATTCTGTATTCGTTGATTAATGGGACTCTGGGGTGGGTTCTCTTGGCAAAGAATATAGATAATATTGTGTATTGCAATCCTTAAAACTAGTATAGTATGCTAGTATCTTGTATGAGTGATAACTTGACAAGTAATGGGTGTGCATAGTGTATGCACACAATAATATGGGTTTGATTGTTGTTTGTAGTATAGGTAGAGGCACTATATGAACTATATGATATGATTATATATGATTGATGGAGCTTCTAACCATTAATGCCATTTAATTATGTTGCCATATCTCTAAAAACTACAAACTTTTATTTTTGCAGTTTGTAATTTGCTTGGTGGTTTGAACATCTTGAACTAATAATAGATGTAGGCCTATATACATGGTCAATATATTGTCACATGAGTTGGTTTGACAGGTCTGTCAATGTTAGTAGAATTTAAGTAGCGGTTTATGTCATACGACAATTTATGCCAACAATATCCTGTCTAGATTTCATCAGCCTTGCCTTATTTTTTAAGGTACTCTTCATTAAAATGATATTCTACTGAATTTTACTTCAGGATTTACCTTTCCTCTAATTTAGCATAATTTTATTGGGTACCGTGGTCAATCAGTTTGTTGTCTGAGAGATTATTTCAGACATCTATTATACAACACCTATAGCTTATGATGGTATTAAGGCTAAGTTGTATTTCCTATTTTTTCACCTCACCCATTTTTTTTTGGTTATGGGTGGATTACTGAGTACACATGATATCCTTTCTGGTGACTTCCAATCTAGTTCCATGATATTTGAAACCATTTTGGATAATAAGAACTGTTTTGGAATTGTCAAGGTTTTCTGTGTCATACTACTAATTCCTTGGGGATGCTTTTAGTTCTTGAAAAATAGATAACACAATTGCTTGAGCATGTGGGCAGAATGTAATAAACTGTAGTAGACCAATATATGATATACATTAATCAAGTAATGTTGATGAGACCTTGGAACACTTTAAATCAAATTTTCACATAAAATACTTCAGTATTATACTTATGTATATTTCAAGGCTTACACGTAGGTGGAAGTTGGAAGTTTTGCAACATTATGTAGAAAGCTCTTTTATGTAGGGTGTAGCGCAAAATTAGTAGAAATCTCTTTTTGAGGAAGGTAACATTTATGTAGGAGTTCCACCACTATACAAGGTCTTTTCTGCAAATGATTCCATATGTTTTATTTATTTTCTATACTATAGTACTCCTGATTTTAATTCCATAACTCCCTATAAATTATGATAAGGACCCTATGGGCTCTGTAGGTTGAGAGGGGTAAGCAAGCTCATTACTGTTTTGATGATGATAATTTAAAGGAATTGCAAAAGTCTTTTCCTTCAAATGCATCATAT
This sequence comes from Larix kaempferi, assembly GCA_027924585.1. Taxonomy (NCBI): domain Eukaryota; kingdom Viridiplantae; phylum Streptophyta; class Pinopsida; order Pinales; family Pinaceae; genus Larix; species Larix kaempferi. The sequence goes on from BSBM01001365.1 coordinate 4,735,951, forward strand.
AACATTCAACGTTTCAAAGGTGTGTGAAATCATGTAAAGTTTACTTTTGTCATCTTTGTGATGTTACAGAGTTGCACGTGAAGTAGTTTAAATCTTGGCAGTCTTAATGCTAGTGTATTAAGTGTAGTAAGGGTTTGCATGAAATTGTAGGCTGATTTTGATTATTGGTATGCACAGGATTAGGGGAGATGATGCCTTTACAATTATTGGAAACAACTTTGGATCCAACAACAAGGAAGTTGAAACAACTAACAGTGGAAGATGCTGCAGATGCAAATATGGTTTTCTCTTTATTAATGGGAAATCGGGTGAGTGTGTGTTATAGTCACAAAAATTTAGAACTACGAGTTTGTTCCTCATTATGGCTATGGCACCCTCAAAAGTAAGCATGGTGTTTCTATTTGAAAAGGGTGTGGATGGTAGGCAAAAAATAAAAATGCTAACTTTTTACATTTTTCTAGGTGGAACCACGAAAGGAAATTATTATGAAATTTGAATCTAAAATTGCCATTGAGAAGCTTGATATTTAATAGCGCTCCCAAGAGATGATCTTGTGAAGTATATTCTCATTGTATTCAAAGCTAGATCTTCTATTGTCCTACCATCTGCTTATGTGCTATTATATTGGTTCCCACATGCATGGTGATATCAGAGTGACTATCTATCTTATTTGTCCAGATAGTCAACTTTGCTTTTCAATTTTTGAAGTTTGTATCGTAGAAGCAGATAGACATGAAATATGATCGTTTCTATCTTAGTTATTTTTGGCATTATCATTTTTTTATTTTCCATTATTTTGTTTACATTGATTAATATTTTGAAATGTTTTTTTGTTTGTTTGCAGGTTCGGTCAAATACTTTGGGAGCTGTTGGATTTCTAGGTGATAGTAGACGCATCAATGTTGCAATAACACGGGCATGTAAACATGTGGTTGTTGTTTGTGATATATCAATCCATAAGGAATTCTATTTAAGGGTGCTAGCTCAATGGTAGGGAACCTGCCTTATAGGCAGGAGGTTGGTGGTTCGATTCCTCCGTGCCCTATATATATTATGAAACCACTAAAAATAGATAAATGACTAAAAAATTACCAAAATTTGCATATAAACGACCACTTGTACGACATGAGAGATAAGTGACCAAAATATGCATATAAATGATCACTTTTGAGTTGGCGATCGCTGGTAGCAAATTAGTGGTCATTTATCACGTGACACAAAATGTGGTCATAAATGTGGTCATTAATTGTGACAATTAATGACCAAATATACAACCAAATATATGACCACAAGATAAGCTATAAATGACCAAGCTAAATATGACCACATTTTTGGTCGCATGATAAATGACCGCTAATTTGCTACCAGTGGTCATCAACTCAAAAGTGGTCATTTATATGCGGATTTTGGTCATTTATCTCTCATTTTGTACTAGTGTTAATTAGGGTTACAAAATACTCATCCGCTTTACAGATGTATCTTTTCTTCATTTGCGAAGAATGGGGGCACCCTTCTCTGAGTCAACAGTCCTTCGGTTTGCCACCCCAATCTTTTCACGTTCCATAACCCACACATGCCTTCTTGGCATAATTTCACCATTTCACTCACATGGTTTTCCAACATACAGTGCAACTGGGATATTATCGAAATTTACTATGGTGTTTCACCCGAAACCCATTTCCAAAGCATGGGGTCCTTCCCATGGAGTTTGGCTTCTGCAGGCCATCACACGTGGTCTTCCTGCAAGGTGTCTTCCTGACACACTCCTCAAACAGCCAAACAGTCAGCAACATTTAATAATAAAATTAAAATCTGATTGTTCCATAACCAATCAATGTCATTATTAATTAAATTCAATATGAATTTGCAATTCTGTCTACTTCAGAAATCGATTTGCTTCGCAATGAGACTATCCTCATATTGTTTGGCTCTCGTAAGTGGTATCACCCTGTCCATTATGGTTTCACCCTTGCTACCATACATGAACATCCACCTACAACATGTCCTCCTGACACAATTTTATATAAGCCAAACAGTCATTAGTAATTATTAACAAAATTTCAAATCTAAAATTTACAAATCTGTTTTCCTACAGAAATTAGATTTGCAACCATGAGATTATTCTCATAAACTTAAATCAGACAATTTTCAGATCTATTTCATGCATAAGTTAAATTTCACAACCATGAGAACCTTCTCATAACTTTTGGCTTCTGCACATGGTAGATCCCGGTCTTTACTATGGACTTATCCTCATTGCCATACGCAAGACTTTTCTACCTGAAATCTGAAACTTCAATAAGCCAAACACGTTGTGAGTATCTATGCATATAATCTTTTCATTGCTACAATAGTCACTGAAGTGATCTCAGAATTATAACACTCAATAATTCAAACACCTTCAGCTGTTAACATTTGAAATGCAATGAAATATATATATCTATATATGCATCATTATCATAATAAAATTGCAAGACACAGTCACATTATCCTGCAATTTAAATAAAAAACTCCAATATTCATTATGTCACAGCCATATTCCTTTTATGCAACTTTGTCCTTCCAACAGAGCACTCTGGTAGCCCATCAACGTCTACCTTTTTTCATGCAGTCTTTCTCCTGCATTCATAGCAGCTCATGAAATGGTCTCAATATTAACAATAGTTCACCATTTCATCTATTATCTAACTGCACTGAAAAATATATATATCACAACCATGCATTCACACAATGCATCCCAACATGTGCACTCACACATATGCATGCACATTCACAACATTTACATAGTATTTTAATGTGCACTCACTCAATTCTTTCTTGCATGGATTCATGAATACCACAATGTCATATCATTCATTTTACCATGACTTGTCTCATAGGGCATGCACTACCACAACATGACTATAAGTCCTTACTTGCTTTGGTTGTTAAACTCACAACCAATATACACAAATAGCATGATATAATTTCATATGAATGCATTGAGGTTTCTAAGAAACTATAGGGTGCAAGGCTCCTTGCCTTCACTTACCCACACCTCACCATACTCAGTAGAATGACATTCACATTCAAGCACTCAGTACCACATGCAAACCAAATCAACGTGGTTTAAACATAGTTGAAGGGATCTTACCAAATCCTCTTTCAACATTCTTGCAATTTAAGCACAAATAACCATTACCTGCATGGATGTCATTAACATCGCTTGATGTTACTTGATCAGTTGGCCTCTTACCAAGGCTTCACAGTCCTTTTTCCAACCTCATGATCATAGATTTGCTGCCCCAACCTTTCTTCATAAGGTTGTTGGTCATATGCAACAATCATCATCCACATCCTTAGCCATGCTTCGATTGTCTTTGGTCCTACAACCAATGCGAACACAATTAATTATTAGCAACCACAATAATTATCTTAAGTGGCTCATTGCATGTGTAAAACCTCACTATTTTACCAATATGAAATATCATATACATGCACAAACATTTTCACATGCACTATGCAATGTTTATTTATATGTCATCTAATGCATATTCATTTCATCTATCTAATCTCTTGCATTTTCAGCATTCTCATGCCATAATCTATATGCATGACAACTTCAGAATTATAAACACAATAGCAAGAGGGTAATGGAGGGATTCCTCCCTTCCAATTTTCCCATCATGACATGGAGATCCTCCTCCACATCTCAGTGATCCTTTTCTTGGCTTCCCTACCAAGCACACAAGGATTCATTAGTTGTGATTTCTCACCAAGTAGTAATTCAATACATATACATATGTAAAACATTCCTACTTGCTATTTTCCAAGCATACATTTCTTATGCTGTAAACAGAAATAGTTTAAGGTGAGAAAATTTCCTCTTTCATCCTCCATAATGGATATTGATTCCACAACCCCTTTATGCAATTCATAGTGCACATTCCAAGCATACAGAATTCCTTTCATACATTCAATGACTGTCTCCAGGGGACGACGACGGTCAAGGGGGCTTGACCCCCGTCCCCTCCCATCGATCCAATGCACGGAAGGGAACATGATACCGAAATCTGGGGCTTTTTCATAAACTCAGCCCGATTCATTAGATTCATATGAATAAAAACAAATGTGTGCATGTTTGCTTTGAGTTGCATCTGCACACATTTGTTTTTATTCGTATGAATCTAATGAATTGGGATGAGTTTATGAAAAAGCCCTAGATTTCGGTATCATGTTCCCTTCCTTGCGTTGGATCGATGGGAGGGGACATGACATGGATATACTTCCATGAATCTTGTAAGAGTCCTCTATCCCGTGTTCAGAAGTTACGTCAACTATCTCTTCCACTATTCTCTCATCTTTGGAGTCTATTGTCCATTTTTTTTTCATTATACATATTTTTACTAGTAGTTGGGGGAGACTAACCAAAATTCTTTTTTTGTTGTTCATTATGAATTACCATACTATGTAAACCCATAAATTCAAATTTTGAGATAGAGCTGCGTTTTTTAGGGAAAAGAAGATGGTTGTAGGTGAGCTTAGAGGTTGGGTAAGCTAGGGAGCTTTACCCTTTGAAATCTGCTACTTTTGCATGTTTGAGGATCCATGAATTAAGGCTACAGGAGGTTCTCCAACAACATATATCATGGTGGACTACTTCTATCCACACACTGGGATCACCTAGCAAGATGGATCGCCCAAGGGAACCATGGATCGATGAAGGGGATTCTTGAGCCTAGAAGGGTGTTGTGTTAGGCAGGTATTGTTAGGGCCAAGGCTGTGAGGGTAGAGTGAGATCCATGTAGAGATCTGCATGATAATTTGGCTAAGCATAGAGAGTAGAATGGGTTGTGGGATGAGAGAGAGAATATTTTAGGAGTTCCCTTCGCACTGGTGGCCTCTTAACCCAGCTTGGGGGTGGTCTCTCGACAGAAAGAGTATATGCTGAATAGAGTTCCTACGGTTGGGTGGAAAATATCTCTTACCCATCTAGTTGCTTGAATCTTCTTTGTTTAAAGATAAGTATTCTCTTGTACATTTGAATATGCAATGATTTTATTATTATTCCCGTGATGAATATGCTAGTATATGCATGATGTGTGTGTGGATAGAGTTTATTTTAGTTGTGTGTTTTTATTTATGCATCTACACATGCATTTCATTCTTTATGAATTTTGTATTATTCCTATGGGGCGAAATTTAGAACCCCATATATCGTAAACCTCTCCTTTATTGGTTAAATTGATGGATGGGGATATTATAGAGTGGTATCAGAGCTATTGGTTGCAACACAGGGGTTGTATGGGCCATAATCCATAGTCACGGGTTGAAAAACAAAGATGCACAAGAAGTGTTGATAACTATTTTTGTAAAAGAATCCTTGGGTCAAAATTATGACTAGTATTTTAATGGATCCCAGGAATTGAATCCGTAATTCTACTAGCAAGGGTAGTAGATTGGGTTGAGGAAATTTGGGGAAATTTTATGAATTCACAAAACTATTAGTGAACGAATTTTGGCTCTGTTACACATCAGATATATTTTAGAAATGGAGGAAAACAAAGTTTCTTTTATTATGAAAATGGGAAAATTGTGGAAATTCGAGATGGACCCCACCGGTGTCATGTAGAGAAGAGTCTGCAGGGTGTAGCAGAGAAGAGGTCTGCAGGTGTAGTGGAGTGAAGTCCCTGGGGACAGTGGAGAAGAGTCTATAGGGTGCAATGGAGGAGAGGTCCGTAGAGGTAGCAGAGAGAAGTTTGAGGGCACAACAAAGAAGAGTTTGTGGGGTGCAATAGAGGAGAGGTCCATGGGTGAAGCGAAGAGAAGTTCGTGGGCGCAACGAAAAAGAGTCTGTGGGGTGTAGAAAAGGAGAGGTATGCTGGTGTAGTGGAGAGAAATACATGGGCATGAAGGAGATAAGTATGTGGGAATGACTGATTGCATTGGAGTTGTTTTAAGGTTGTAGCGGAGAGAAATCCACAGGTGCGATGGAGAGAACTCCGTAGGCATGGCAGATTGCATCAGAGTTGTTTTAAGGTTGAAGTGGAGAGAATTCTATGGGCATAGAGGAGAGAAGTATGAGGGCGCAATGGAGAAAAGGCCCTCGGGTGCATTGTAGTAAGTCATCGATGCACATCCATCAAGGGTGCAAAAGTTGTGTCTCAAAGGAAACCCTGTTAAGGCAGGTCTGATGATGTATTGACGGTTCCACTTTGGGGTCCCATTTCAAGGTTTACTTCAATGTATTTGTAGGGAAGGCCGATATGAAAAGGTTTATAGGGAAGGTTCGATCCAACGACGATAATGCAGAAAAGATAAAAAGAAAAGGTCTGGAGCCCAAAAATTGTTTTGGCCATAATAGGAGACGTTTAGCTCGGAATCTGATGAGACCTGAGGCATTTAGACATCATTGATGAAGGCCACATAAATATTAGTGAGAGGCCCGAGTCCATCCTGCTATGATTTGACAACAAATTTTAAATAGTAAATTTTAAAGATCAGTGTCCAGATATTCGATGAGGGCCCTATTTGGATCGAAATTGCTATGGTATGGTTGTGGACCAGAAACGAGATAAATCTTGAAGCTTAGGGCCAACTTCCAAAAGGTGTGAAGTTGGGGTGCAAAATAAGGACAAAATCCACTATTCTAAAGCACTTTTTGGGGATTTCAGAAAGCTTGCAGGAGGTAAGAGTGACCCTAAAATTCCAAACTATAAATTTTTTTGAACTTTGACATTTTACCTACTAATAAAAATAGACAAATTTGGTTTGACGACATTTTTCCATAAATTCTTAGTTTGGGAGGTAGCCATTTTTGCTAAAAACTGTATGGAAAAAAGTGCAAAAGTCAAAAGTAGTCGATTTCGAATTTTATGGAAGCTGACTAGAACATTGGATTGGAGATCTAAAAGTTTTTGAGTGATCCTTGTTATATGCATTAATAGTTAACGACAAAAAATCTTTTCTAGTTCTTGCTAGATTTTCTTCTACAATTGCCTGAAGTTGGTCTCCGAAGCTAATTGCACCTGTAGAAAAGGTGTAGAATTGGGAAAACTCATCAGTTTGTAGGGCCCTAACTTTCATCTATGAGATTAGAATGGGGCATGAAGGTAGGCTTTGGAAAGCATATCCATAGGGGAATGTTGGTGTGTAGTCAAAATCTAGAAGGGTTATTCACATGTTCTAAGATTTGAACAGAAAAGTGCCTATAACCTAGATTTGACATAAATTGTCAGTATGGGTAGTTTCCAGAATGAATGGAGTTTAATTTTGTAAATTTTTAAGAATGCAATGAGGCTAATAAATTTGTTTATATGAACATTTTTGTAGATTCAATATCATATCAGGAACAATTAAGGGTTAGTATTCAGTTTAGTATAATTGGAAATCCTTGGTTTTGATTGGGACAATAAGACCATCATAATGGAAGATGCATAGGATCCTTATGAAGTTGAAATAGATGTCATGGGAGAGAATATTTAGGTTGAGAATGTAGAGACAGAATCCAATGGTCAAATAAACCAATTAACTCCCCCAAAAATTGCATAAACCATGAGGAGCCTAATAGTGGAATTGCAAAGTTGTAGAGCAGATAATGAGAGCCTAAGAAGAACAAAACCAGTTGAATGCATCCATGGTCGAAATATTAACATACATTCAGAGGAAGATTAATCTTGGTCAGCACTCAAAAAATTAGAAAAATATCAGGGGTAGCTCAAGGAAGTAATCTCAGAAGAGGAACCATAGCTGAAGAATTGTTTCTAGAGACATGACATATACTCCATAAATATATTCTAGTGAGTCATCTTAATTTTAAGACTTCATTGAAGGTTCAAGTTCTTCATCTCATGGGAATAAGAGGAAGATGCCTTTCAAGAATAGATCTCATGGAGAATTTCGGAAGGCCAAATCTTCTACTTTTGATGGTGAAGCCAAATTAGGTCATGGAGTTAAAGCATGGCTTCTTGGGATGAGGAAGTGTTTCCAAGTCCAAAACTACTCTAGAAACATAAACGCAAGGGTGTCTGTATTCAATATGAGTGGAAGAGCATCTATATGGTGGGATCACCTTAGGTAAGTGAAGAAGATCAATGAAAGGAGAATTGTGTGGAATCAATTCAAGAAGTACTTCAAGAAAAAGTACCTCTATAATAGGTACTATGATGAAAAAATCAATGAGTTCCACGAATATAGATTGGGGCAAATGACCATGGAGGAACATGCCAATAAATTCTTGGATCTATTGAGGTACGTCAAGTATATCACAGACGATAAACTCAAAATTTAGCATTTTCTTAGTGGATTACCTCAGTCCTACAAGGACCAAATTGAGTTTGATGAACCTCAAACTCTAGATGAAACCATAAGGAAGGCTAAGTACTACTATGATGAAAGCAAAAGCACGAAAAAATTCCATAAGGCATGGAAATACAAGAAGATGAAGAAGTTTGATCAAACAAAGAAGGGGTTCAAGCCACCTCATTTAATAAATTGGCATAGGAAGCCACCAGAGGGTGTGACCAAGCCAACTAGGATGATGGGATATAGGACAAGAGAGACAAGAGATTAACGAGAGCCAAGGGAGCCACTTCAGTGTTGGGGATGTGGAGAGGACCACATGCTTAGAAATTGTCCACATCGGAATGGGAGTGCCAAACAAATTCACAACATACAAGAGGTCGAAACTGTGGATCAAGTGGTGAGGACTATCTCTAGAATCTATGTAGTAATAGAGGAATGCCAAGAAAACCATCAATCAATTGTGGTTGAAGTTGAAGGTAAGATTGGTAAGAAATCTATTTCTATTTTGGTTGACCTTGAGTCTACTCATAGTTATATCACTGAATAAAATTGTTGAGAATTGTGCTTTTAAGAAAACAAAGGATAATAAATCATGGTTGGTTCAATTAGCCATTGGAACTAAGAGGAAATTTAATGAGATAGTGGGGAAATTTCCAATGGAAATGGAAGGGTTCTTCACTTGGGAAAATTTGAATGTTTTGGCACTTGGTTCTTATGATGTTCTCATTGGAATGGACTGGTTGGAAATGCACAATGTGAAACTTGATTGCTACAACAAGACACTTGAGTGCATTGATGAAAAGGGAAACCCAAGGATAGTAAAGGGAATTCCAAAGGTATTATTTATGTTAGACAGATTTCATCCATGCAACTGAAGAAGTTATGTAGAAAAGGATGCCAATTATATGCATCCCACATATATGGTATAATAGAAAATAAAGTTCCTAAGTTGGAGGATTATCAAGTCTTCAAGAATTCAAAGATGTGTTTCCCAATGAAGTTTCAAGACTCCCTCCAAAGAGAGACATTGATTTCACAATTGATCTTGTGCTAGGATCTACGCCAGTGTCTAAGACACCTTATAGAATGAATACACCAAAATTGCTAGAGCTGAAAATGCAATTGCAAGAGATGTTGGAAAAGAAATATATCAGGCCAATTGTTTCTCCATGGGGAGCACCTGTGTTATTTGTGAAGAAGAAATATGGCATGCTCAGACTGTGTATTGTTAACAAGAAGCCTAACAAAGTTACAATGAAGAAAAAATACCCGTTTCCTTGAAGTGATGATCTCTTTGATCAAATGAGAGGGGGAAATGTATTCTCAAAGATTGACTTGAGGTCTGGGTACCATTAAGTTCGAATTAAAGAGGAAGACATCCACAAGACAACGTTTGGAACGCGGTATGTACTCTATGAGTTTACATTTGTACCATTTGGTCTTACTAATTCACTAGCTATTTTCATGTGCCTCATGAACAACATGTTCATCTAGTATTTGGATAAATTTGTGTTGGTACTTTTAGGTGACATTCTTATTTACTCTAAGAATGCAGAAGAACATGAAGAGAATTTGAGAATGGCTTTGCAAGTGCTAAGAAAGCACCAAATGTATGCAAAGTTAAGTAAATGTGATTTATATAAAAATAAAATTCATTATTTGCATCATGTTATTTATGAGAAAGGAATATCCATGGATCCTGAAAAGATTGAAGCCATCATGAATTGGACGACTCCAAGAAATGTGACAAATGTGAGATCTTATATGGGTCTTGTTGGTGATTACAGGAGATTCATTAAGGGATTCTCCAAGGTTGCACACCCCATTACCTCTTTTCAAAGTAAGGGAATAAAATTTCAAATGGACAATGAAATGTGAAAGAAACTTCCAGTTGTTGAAGAATCTTCTCACAAGTGCCCCGATTCTGAAAATTGCAAACCTAGAAAATGATTCTGTGTTGTGTACTGATGCATGTATAGAGGGAATCCGAGAAGTTATCATGTAAGAAAATGATGTGGTATGTTATGAGTCAAGGAAGTTAAAAGAACATGAATATAATTATGTTACCCATGACTTGGAACTTGTTGCCATAGTGCACACATTAAAAATGTGGAGACATTATTTAATGGGTAGAAAATTCAATCTGAGAATATACCACTGTGGTCTGAAATATTTATTTGAACAACCAACATTAAATGTCGGGCAAGCTAGGTGGCTGGAGTTTTTATGTGAATTTTATTTTGAGATCAAATACATAAAAGGGAATGAAACTAAAATGGTTGATGCACTCAGCAGAAAAGTGCATGTAATGCATGTGGAAACCATTAGCAATTGTCAGTCATATTTGAGACACAGATTGTTAACTCTCTTGCTGAAGATCAACAATGTGTGCAAATAAAAGAAAATTTATGGAAATAGAATTTGGAAAAGAAGTATGAAGGGTATCATGTAACTGATTATGGACTTCTTATTTATATAAATAGAATGTATATTCTGAATGTTGCAAATTTGAGGAGAATTGTTATGGATAAAATCCATAAAATGACATATTTAGGTCACCCAGGATACCAGAAAAGAATTGCTACATCCATGAAGCAATATTTTTTGCCCAGAATAAAGAAAGATATTGCTGAGTACATTTATAAATGTATGAAATGTTAGCAAGTGAAAACTTAGCATCAACACACATCAAGGTTTATTACATTTACTACCAATCTTAGAATGGAAATGGGAACTAATTTCCATCGATTTTCATTACAGGTTTTCCAATAACAGTGGGACATCTTGACTTGATCATGGTGGTGGTGGAAAATTTAACTAAGGCAACACATTTTATTCTAGTTAAGTCCACATATAAAACGGATGCCATTGCAAAGATTTTCATGAAGGAAATATTCAGGTTGCATGGGTTGCCTAAGGCAATAATTTTAGACAGGGATATCAAGTTCACCTCTAATTTCTGGAAAATTCTATTTGTAGATATGGGTAGACAACTGAATTTTCTTATTACATACCATCCACAAACAGATTAGAAATCAGAAAGGGTAAATCGGGTGGTTGAAGACATCCTTCGCATGTATGTGATGGACAAACCATCCAAGTGGGAATAGTATTTACACTTGGAATATTTTGCGTATAACAATGGGCAACAAGAATCATTGGGAATTAGTCCATTTGAAGCTTTGTATGGCATAATGTGCAGGACATCAGTGACTTGGGATAATCCAGTGAACAAAAATTTTCTTGGGTCAGAATTGCTCAAGGAAATGGAATAGGAGGTTGAAAGAATTAGGAAGAATTTAAAAGTAGGCCAAAATAGACAGCAAATCTATGCAGATAATAATAGATTGCATAGGGAGTTTCATGTTGGGGGTCATTTTTACCTCAGGGTGAGACCAAGGAAAATTTCATTGAAGCTTGGAAGTTGTGCCAAGCTATAACCAAGATATTGTGGGCCATTTGAAGTGTTTAAGAGGATAAGGCTAGTTGCATATAGAATTGCATTTCCCACTAACACTAGAGATCATAATGTTTTTCATGTTTCTTTGCTTAAGAAATATGTACATTATCCTAACCATGTAATTGATTGGAATGCAATTCGAGTGGAACCCTAGGGAGAAATCCAAACACGGCCACTATGCATCCTCGAAAGGAAGGTAACATTGCTTCATAACCAAGCCATCAACTAGGTAAAGGTGCAATGGAAGCACTTTGGTCCCAATGACGCTACATGGGGGATGGAATTGTAATACTGTCAATTTTGACTTGGAATATATTAAATCAAATTATATAAATGATGTAAATATGCTAGTATGGATTCTAGAAATGTATGATGTAAACATTTAATTATGGATTGTGTGGTTGGCTTATCATGCCAATTCAAAATGCTATGTAAATATTATGTTGGAAAATAATAAAATGGTCCAAGATGGTTATGTAAATAGCACTAGTGGGGCTATGATTCCACTAAAGGGGAAGATGAAAGGGGGCCTATAGGAGACTAAATCCTCTATTACCAAGTTTCAACTTTAGAACTCATCCATTTGCTTGCATGTGCTTTAAATGAGTTAATTACTCCAGTTTTACTGTTTCACCTAATCATTGAATGCATATGTGAGGTTAGAGGGGAAAGTATTTTCATGTAGTTATGGAAGCATAGGATGAATATATTTCTATGACTATTGTAAGAGTCCTCTATCCCATGTTCAAAATTTATGCTAGTTGTCTTTTCCACCATCCTCTCATCTTTGGAGTCTATTGTCCATTTTTCTCATTATGCATATTTTTACCAGCAGTTGGGGGAGACTAACCATAATTCTTTTTTTTGTTCATTACCAATTACCATATGGTCAAACCCAAAAATTGGAATTTGGAGACAAATCTACGTCTTTGAGGGAAAAAGAGATGGTTGTAGGTGAGCTTGGAGGTTGGGAAAGCTACAAACCTTTACCCTTTGAGTTTTGGTGCTTTTGCATGCTTGAGGAGCCATAAATTAAGGCTAAAGGTGGTTCTCCAATATAATATGTCAGGTTGGAATCCTTCTATGCACACACTGGGAGAACTTGGAAAGATGGATTTCCTAAGGGAACTGTGGATCAGTAAAGGGGATTCCAAATCCCAGAAGGGTGTTGTGTGGGGAGGGTATTGTTGGGGTCAAGGCTATGAGGGTTGAGTGAGATCCCTGTAGAGCTCTATATGAGCATTTGGCTAAGCATAGAGAGAAGAATGGGTTATGGGATGAGAGATAGAAGCACGTAGGAGTTCCCTTCGATTCGATGGCCTCATAGCTCAGCTTGGGGGTGGATTCTCAACAGAAAGAGTATATTTTGGACAAAGTGCCTATGTTTGGGTGGAAAATCACTTTTATGCAACTAGTTGTTTGGATATTCTTTCTTTAAAGATAAGTATTCTCTTGTATTTGAATGTGCAATGATTTTATTATTATGTATGTGATGAATATGCTAGTATATTCATGTTGTGTGTGTGGATAAAGTTTAATTCCACTATGTATTTTTATTTATGCATCTACACGCTTATTTCATTCTTTATAATGAATTTTGTATTATGTCCATGGGGTGAATTTTAGTTACCCATAGATCGTAAATCCTTACCATTTTTCTTAAGGTCTAATAACTACAAAAGTTGGTCTTAGTGGATGGTAACAATCATCATCATCATCATCATATGTTCATGTTATTTTAAAATCCATCTTTTTGGCAAGATTGTGTTTCTCCGCAATGTGTTTGTATTTTACATAAACCATGCTTGCATTTTGAGCTGCATTTGGATTTAGGTTTAACCTAGTGACCTTGTTGGTGTCTGAATGAGCTACATATACTCATCTTTGATGAAATTGCATATGTTTAATATATCGTTTTTTTTACATACACACACACATATGTACGTACATACATACATACATGTATGTATGTATGTAGTTTATGTTGAAAGTTTTTGTTGTCTCAATTCATCATCATTATCATCATATGTTCATGTTATTTTAAAATCCATTTTTTTGGCAAGATTGTGTTTCTTCATAATGTGTTTGTATTTTACATAAACCATGCTTGCATTTGAGGTGCATTTGGATTTAGGTTTAACCTAATGGCCTTATTGGTGTTTGAATAAGCTACATATACTCATCTTTAATGAAATTGCATGTGTTTAATATATCATATTTTTACATAAATATTATTGTACGTAGGGATAAACTAATTTATTTTCATATATTTCATGTTCTTACATCATTTTCAAATTTGTGGAGTATGTACCTTAAATAATCCTTTCAACTCAAGGGATTCCTAATTTTTATAATGCTCATTGCCACTAACATGTCATGAGAGATCATCATCATTGTGCCTCGACTCTTGGAAAAAACTAAAAATCAACATTTACCTTTCATCTCCAATATTATAATTATTTTTTCCTTTAGAAAAAAATCATATATATTCAAAAAGATTAATATACATAAATTGTTCTATTGATCCAAAAGAGACCACTCCCTTAAGAGCTATACAACTTTTTCATTCCTCCCCTTTACTATTTAGGACTGATCATTTTAAGTTCTACCCAAAAAACTATGAGAGTTTATGAAAATATGAAACTATACAGACTTTTCATTCTGACTACCAAAAAGACAAAACATTAAAACCACACTTCTTTAAACCATACAAAGATGAGAATTAATAAAGAGGTATTTCAACCTCAGATTGGAGTTGACCATCCTTGAATTTTGCTTCCACTAGGTTACCTTCATTTTCAATAAGAAGTCTTGTTTGGATAATGCGTCTCCTTCACAATTTAAGTCCCTAAACACATGGATGAAAGACATCCTATTGAAAGAGTCAACTTCTTCCTTGACCAAATTCATCAATGGCATGAGCCCCAAGATCTCAATTTTCTTCTTTTTGTTGGCCCACTATATCACAACTTTTGAGTCACCTAAAACTTGTATTTTTTTGCATTTGTTTTGTTGATCTCTTTTGAGCAAAAACCAAAGGGCACACAACTCTGCATGTGTATTGGATCCCCTGATTGCTGCATATTTGGGATTAAAATGGACCCTTACATTCAAATGTAATATTTCTCCTGCTCCATAGATTTCCGGGTGGCCCTGAATGGCCCCGTCTGAAAACCCCCATGGAATCTCATAATTCAAACAAGGTATTTCCAACAATCTACTTTTTTTCCCCTTCAGTTTGATCTGATGTTATTTTGTAATCTTTAACAACATATGCACAATAACTGCGGGAGGGATGTTCTTATTTTGAAAGAGAGAATTATTTCGAGAATCCAATATTTTGTGTAAGCTAGCAAGGTCTTTGTTATATATATATATATAAGGAGTACATATAGTCAAAAATCAAATTTGTTCCTTCCTGAAGGAAAAGCAAACCCAAACATTAAACAATAGTTTAGATGTAGCAGCTCTATCTATGCTCCTTATACTACTTGAAGTATTCAGACTGAAATTAGTTACATGATAAAAGTTCTGCATAATACTAATATAGACATGGTTATTCAAGAACTCAAAAAATACTGAATAAGAGAACTTGTCTCTACTTTTTTGCTTCATTATCCTGGGTTGAATTGACTAGGGCCTAGCTCGGTTGAGCATGATGTTGGTATTCAAAAGGAAAATATCTTCCTGCAGTGGCTCTATAAATGTTGTTTAACTTCATGTCTAGCCTTTTGTTTTGATTCATTAGTTTGTTGTTTTGTTCAATGATCTCCTCCATCATAAGCACTAAGCCATTCCTTTCCTCTTGTGTATCCAGGATAGATTTTCTAAGTAGAGATTTGAGCTTCCACTTAAGAGAAATTGTTTTGAAGAATTTTGTTTCTCTACCTGTGGCATTTCCAGGGTCCTAGACATACCCTTCCATATTTTCCATTATCCCCTCTTCAGAAGTGCAATGCTAGTCTAATTGAATGTCCTCCTCAAGATCCTCAATTCTTCTCTAAATGCAAGCTAGAGTGAGGCAAAAGTATCGGGAGTGGTTACCCTCAATGTCCTATTTGTTTATACAGTCGGAGACAGGGGCCTTTCCCTTGTGGGGATCATGGGAGAGAGGAGTTATGGGAATGATGGAGAGGGGAAAGCTAGAGAAGAGGTAGGGTGCAAAGAAAGGGGTAAACTATCCACTGAGGGGAGAGTACACCCTCTCCTGTTTAGCGGATCAAAAGGAATGAGGACAAATAGAGTCTCAGCAAGGAGTGTCATCTTCATAGAGGGTAAATGAAGGGACGGAAACAATAGTAGAATCTTGACAAAAACTGAAGCAAGAAGCGGGGAGGGGAGTTTAAAAACAACAAAAGCCAAAATAAACGAAAGAGAAGCAATACCTAGACAATACCTGAGTATTAAGACTCTATGGTATGGTTTGATAGTCAGGTTCTCCAAAACTGTTGCCCTTCTCTCCTTATGATTTCGTGGCCAGTTGCTTGAATGATTGTTAACTATGAATCTCTTAACCACAAAGTCCTTTTTATCATTTCCCAAGAATAAGTCGGGCTCGTTCATGCCGATGACCCAATAAGAAGAGTAATGAATGTCATACATTTCCCCAAAGAAACAAGTAATTTCCATGATTTCCCGAACTGCCATACTGGTGAGGCAATCCATCACACATTACTTTAGAGGAGAGAGTGGTTGATATTGTAGAGTCTTCATGGGTGAGTTTGCCAAGGTGGCCTGTCTGTTAGGAGGAGGAAAAAAATATGTCAAAGGTCTTGTCCTCTCTTAGGGATGGGGCATGTGTTGGCTCATTCCCATCCATGCTAATAGTCACTCGATCCGGGGAAAAATCCAAACATTATTAAATTTCATGGGGGAAGGGGGTTTCTTGTCATTCGAATCCAACTCATCAAGATAGGTAGATTTTTGGATATTCTTCTAGCCCTGGCCCATGTTTTTAAATTTTAGTACCCATTGATTAAATCCTCTGAAAGTAAGAGAAATTAAGTATTGCACTTTAGATGAATATCTGTATTGGAAATATCCAATAGCTAAATTATGTCATTGGAGAAGAAACAAAAGGGATGATAACTGAGTTTCATAAAGGTGTGTGTGGAGACCATCATGCTTGGAAAACTACAACATATAATATATTGATATCTAGGTATTATTGGCCCACATTATTTTTAGATGCTATCACAATGGTCAGAGCATGCACATAATGTCAATTATTAGCAGGGAAAATAGAAATTGGTGCCTCTACCACTCAGACCTATCAAAGTAGGAGCAAATTTTCAAGAATGGGGATTGGATTTCATAGGTGAGATTCGTCCTAACTCAAGTGGTCAACATAGATGGATTCTTACAGCCATAGACTATTTCAAAAAATGAGTGGAGGCCATTCCTACTAGAGAAGCCAGTGAGGTAGTCATCATCAAATTCCTAGAAGAAAATATTCTATCTAGATTTGGATGTCCTAGAAAAATAATTATTGACAATGCAGAAGATTTTAAGTCTACTAAGATGATGCAATTCTAATAATATAATAACATAGAAATAGGACATTCAATTGCTTATTATCCACAAGGAAATGGCTTAGTAGAATCCTCAAACAATATTTTGGTCACAATAACAATAATAAAATTGTTATCTCAAAACAAGAAAGCTTGGGATTCTCATCTCAAATATGCTTTGTGGCCAAACATAATAAGTACTAAAAGGTCAAAAGATACCTCACCTTTTCAGTTGGTATATGGTAAAGAGGTTGTATTCCCTATTCAATTAGGATTTGCCATCATGAAGCTGCTACATAATAAAGAAGAGGAACCAAATGACATGCAAAGGAGGATCCATCAACAGATTCAAGTGTAACAAACAAGAGAACAAGCGGTTGATAAAACCCAAATACATCAAGATAAGATGAAAGATATTTTTAATTGAAGGCCATGGAAATAAATTTTCAACCAGGGGACTTAGTGCTAAAATGGGATGCTAGAAAAGAAGACAAAGGCAAGCATGGAAAATTTAATAATTTGTGTATGGGAACCTTTTCAAGTTTCAATGGTCTGATGCAACAATGCATATACTCTTGCTCATATGGAGGGTGAAACTCTAGGATATCATGTGAATGGGAGGTTTCTCAAACGTGTTTGGCAATATTGAAGGTTTGAAGAACACTAAGCTATGTACAATAGTAGTTAAATTCAAATTCTTTTTAAATTTCATTCTTAATTTTTTTTAAAGATTCAGTTAACAGGCTACTGGTTGAAGTTTTTAATGGGAAGGAAATTCATAGTAAAAATAAGGAAGTACACTCCATAAACTAATACAAAGGAATTAATCTATTGTTCTCAGCAACTCACAAGCAAAATGTTGTCCCCGTTGGAGCCAATCTTAGCACAAGGATGAATTTCAAGCTACATGGACTTAAAATTTTCCATGGAGGGATAAAATCAATCATATCATAGCAAACAAATTTCTAGTTCTACATGAAAAGGAGTAAAAATATGCTAGCAACAGAGCACTAAGGATTAGCTAAAGGATAAAACAAGCTATGTGCCAAAGCGATAAAATGAAGCACAGGAAGAATGACATTAGCACCCAAGTGATAGAATTTAAGGAGATAGGTAATTATGGGTGGAATAACTTGTGGCTATTAGATATTAGTGCTCGAACATTGAACCTAATGATCCAAGTCATGACCAAGGTCCTAGAACCAAATGCCATGGGAAAAGGTGATAGATGGGAATTGAGAAAATCTTTGACAAATGGTTTCAGATCAATGGCATATTTCCTATAACATGCCCACAAGTTGCAAGGAATTTAATGATGGTTGGGCCAAGCAACATGGCCAAACCATGGTTTACACATGACAAGTTTCTATTGGAAGTGCATCTTGCTAACGAGATTTCAAAACTACTTTTTCCACGAAGCAAAATCGTCCATTCTCGGAACACTAGTACCCACATAGGCACCCACTGAGCACACATTTGGATGCCACATGGGCCTACCAAGGTAGAGATAGGTTTACAACTATACCACCTCAAATACAGTCACACGTTAGCACCAAAGGAACACGCAGGCACCATGTGTACCAACCCAAGAGTGACAAAAGGCCACTGGGGCCTAGGTGATGTCATGATGATGTCATCCCAAATTTTCCCAATAAGGAGATACCACGTGACAAATTCAAATTTCAATTGTTTAATGTGAGAGAAACAGTCGAAAGCGACATTCTACACTAAACAAAAGCAACACCATCTTACTCTATCAGTGAAGAAGAATCAATCTCGTGCACCTTTCAATTGCTCAGATCAAGAGCCCCAAACTAGTAATTTTGACCATCTCTTATCATTGAGTCTATCTGTTGGTTTAGTGTTTTAAAGCAATTTATAGAATGCCTTCTTTGTCCACCCTAACCTTCCACTACCTCCGAACAAGACCAACCCTAAAGAAGAGCACGTGGGTGACCAAGAAGGGGAAATTTTTGACCCATTCATAATGTTTACCACTTGACTAGGAAGCCGAAACCAACTTTAATAATAGACACAATTTATCCCACCTATGGGAATCAAATTTGGCATGAGCGGCCTGTCCCCAAACCTACCAATTTCCTAATTTCATAACCTGGTGTGTTGCTAACTATTCAACTGACAAGAGAGATATTATGTCTTGTAATGGTTCTAAAGCCATCTGCATTATTACCAAAGAATCCATTTACCATATGCTTTGTTTCCATAACCAACCAAATTTGCTGCCATTAGATGATGATGCCTTTGATCTTGCTTACCAAGAATTAACTGAGGTTGAGAAAGAGAAAGTATTAACCAGTTATGTAAATAAGGATTCCTCAATGCTAACTATCCTTGCACCCTACAAATCCAACATTTTCTCTGATAATTCTAGAAAAGATATAACACTAATGTGCCAAATTCTAGGTTATGACAATGATAAAGTTGTGGATGACACCTTATTGGGGTTCATGGAAACCAAAGCTCCTCTTTCTAGTTTGATGTTGACTAAATTTGACTACTACTAGTATCTAGCTAATAATATTCATATCCACCTAAAAAATTTCCACACTATAAAGTATTTCAAATACTAGTCGTACCTTATGTACTATTTTATACCATAATGCCCCTGACTTTGAGGACATAGAGCTAGAAAAAGGAAAGTACATGAGCCAAGCTTCTTGTATATGAATGGACTAAAGTGATCGTCAGACAGTTGGACAATCAGGGATTTTCTGTCTTTGTGGATAAGTTCATGTATATATTACATTTTCTGTTGCATAGAGATTTTCCTCCTAGAATTTTCTCACGATATAAAGAGTTGTTGCAGCTAAGCCCTAACACAATGATGGTGGATTGGTTTGTATATGAAGACCATACTGTATACTTGCTTCCAAATTTCCTCTCTCTAAGGATTTTTTCCTTAGAATAGATAAGGCAAAGGTTTTTGTCAAATCAACTACATTTCATAAAAATTTAGAGTTATACACCCAATTACCTTAAAGTTACCCACATAAGTGGGTTCTTTAGTCAAGACTAGGACTGCCCTTAGTCAGTAGAAGACATGTTCAAGCAACTAAATTTGTCCGAGGAAGAGAGATGGGCATATGTCCCTCATCAAGTCATATCAAAGAAGAGATAGGAAAAAAAACTATGCATACAATCATCAACATAATGCATAAATGGAGAAGATATTCAAACTAGAAACATAGGAGAAGGTCAATGAGATAGCATGGACAGGTACTATAAAGTATACATAGGGAAAAACCAAAAATTTACCAAGCCAAAAAATAGTAGTCCCTACCCCTCAAAAGCAAGAGCTAGGAGAAAAAATAATAGCATCAGAGGCTCATTCAAACATGGAAATAGATGAGCTAGAAGAAGGTCATACAAGTAAGAAATCCAAGACTAAGGGAGATGAGGGAAACTAGCAAGCTCAGGTAGAAGTCACAAAGGTAGAAGATACAACTAGTGGGTCAGAAGCAACCTCCAATCAACTTGGAGTAGTTCCAAAAATGCTTGTAATTACAATGGAACACCTCCCATTAGTAGTTCTTGCAACTTTTAAGGCACAATCCATCTCAACATCAACTGGAGCTGCTCAATCTCAGTCCACCCTGTATTCTCAATTCACGGATATAAAGCACAATAATATTAAAATTATGAGGGACACATATCCCAAGACATGGGGGGACATGAATCAGAACAAATTTCTATCAGTGGTGGACCACAAAGAGGGAACCTTTAAAATGGCCTTTTTAGAACCAAAGGTCCCAAAGGTGAGGACATATGATGAATACAAAGCCACACAGATAAAAGTCAAATTCAATGAAATAAGCCCTATTGACATAGTGAATTTTATAGACAATTTGGTGAGATATTGTGCAAGGATGTCCTTTAATACTCTGCAAATGTAAAAAATATACATGCATTAGTGCAATAGATTGAAAAGTATTTGAAGCTAGAGAAGGTGGACACCAGGGCTAAGCAGATGACCATCAAAGAGATAGAACATAAAATTGTTACACTGGGCACTAATTCAAGTGATCCCATTCCTATGTAATCATTGATTCAACAAAAGGATAACGAGATCCAAGTGTTGAAGAAGAAATTGAAGCTAGAAAATGTGGAATATATGCATATCTTAGAGTTATTGGTGCTATAGGAGGAGAAGGATAAATCTACAAGAAAATGCTAGAATATAAGAGCTCTATGGAGCAGTACAAAGACAAGGTGACTAACGTAGAACTCTATGTTTCTACGATGGAATTAGAAAAGACAATAATTACAGCTCAAGCCACCCCACAATCCCTTAAAGGGGCAAGTAAACTTATGTTGGATCTTCCCATGAAGCAAGTAGAGATAAAAAAATATGGAGAAGAATTTGGAAGTTAAGGAGGGATAAATTACAACCCTAAACATTGATATAAGAGAAAGTGATGAGCTCATTGAATAGCTAAGGAAAGAAAAACATAAGCTACAAGCAAAGGTGGATCTGTTGTCAAAAAGGATCATAGGGAAGTACCCCCTAAAAGGATCCAAACATACCCATTGGGATAGGATATCAACATAAATATTCAAACATTTGGATAATTTTGAGCTAATACAAGATGAATTAGTGTTGGCAAGTACCTCATCAATAGAGATTAAAAGGACATCTACAGAACTAGAAAGCAAACTTGACATAGCCAAAAAAATGATTAAGTTCTTAAATAGCAAGACCAAAGTTGAGTTGTAGACATTGGGAGTTGCTGACAGAACCAATATAATAACAAATACCAACAAGGTGATAGCAAAGAGAAACTTGATGTATAGGGTGCCAGGGTAAATAACCTAATTGGAGAGATCGCATTCTTTAAAGTTATTTTTGAAAATGCATTAGAGAGAGGATTACCCTCCCTGTAGGATGGGAATGGTGATCTATACACTCAGGAAGCATACCAAGAATTGTTGAATAACAAAAGAAATATTGATTCCAATTTTGCAGACATGGAAGGAAATCTAAAGGGGACAGTCATAGTGGAACTACTCTCTGAGGAATTTGAACTCTTGGGTAGTCTAAATTTCACATATGAAAACCTATCACCAATATCCTATGAGAAATACACAAGTGCAGATATGGTAGTGAATGCTATGAAAAACCATAAATATCCCACGGGCAAGAATTGGTTTCAAATTGCAAAATATGTTGAAGTAATTTTTCCAGCCCAAGGACAAACCTCAACCTCACAACAAGGTTAAGTCAAAAGGTTGAGTTAGGTTTAAAGAAGTAGTATTTTGGGGGCATGTTTGGACATCCAGTAAAGGAAAAAATAAGTTTCAAGAATCAATTAGAAAGGAAAGGAAAATATATTAAGGCGATTTGAACTCCTGCAGTATTATCAGGCATTATTTGAGAGAATATTTCTCAATATTGCAGGATCATAAACTACCAGGGAAAGGCTAAGATTGATCTGACAAGAAGATTTATGAGATTCTAATCTCATGATCCTATCAACATGTAAAATCCTTTGCTATTATATTATCTTCTATAAATTCACAAGCTATTTCCAGCCTATGTAATATTATTTTTTATCATCAGTAAAAGTTTTGAGTAGCCTATTACTACGCCATATCCATGGCATGAATGTGATGTGTATCTATGAAGAAAAAGAATTTCATTTTGCTGACTAGTTTTCTCCATGAATGTTTTATGTGTTGAATATTTAATGAAGTATTCATTCATTGTTTGATATATTAATGTTCTAGCTTCCATGGCCATATTATTTTATCAATACTTAAAATTACTTTGTTAGAACTATTGAATTATTAATTGCTCAGTATGCTATTTTTCATAGAAACTACAAGACTTATTCCTAAGAATACCTTGCATATTTCATAGTTGTTCCATCAATTCCCCCATTCACCCCTTCATTACCAAGATTCTTGAATATAAATGTGTGAAATGCCACTAAAGTTCAATGTCTTACAATCATTTTTCCTATTTTCCTTTTGTATCTCAAGGAATTAAATGAAAATCTGAAAACCCTGATACCTAAGAAATATTAAGCTCTAAATCTAAATCAAATTGAGTTTGTATCATGCCCTGGCATATTATTTTATAGTCTAAAACATCTCAGGGGATAAGATAACAAATGGCACCATTGTCCAGGACAAAGGTTCAAAGTAAATTTCCCTGGGCACGATAAAATATCAACGTTGATTCTTGACAATGTAATACCCCAATTTTGACCCTTAGAAAATATTGGCTCTAATGTAAATATTGTAAACACACGATGTATGTTTCCCTAGCGTGGAGCTCAAGGCCAAGGCCCCGCTAGTCTATGCTCGAACTTTATTTTAAATTAGACCCGCTTGATGTTTTGTTACCCACGTGCTATTAAGCCATGGGATATTGTAAATTGATGTAAATATTTAACATTGAAATAAAATACCAAAAACTGGCTATGGAGGCAACGAATGAGAAGGGGCCATGTGTATCCACTAGGGAGTGGTGAGGGGGCTATGGGATTAAACCCTAGGCTGCCATTTGTCATTATGAGAACCCATTGACTTCCCTAGGTGACATTAATGCCTGCTGTAAGAAGGTGGTTGAGATTTCAGCCCATGGCTTCAATGGAGCATGGGCAGCCCTGAAATTCGTATGGGTGGGCATGGGCTCTGATTGCTTGGGCAAGAAGTCACTCAACCTCATGGGAGGTTGCTTCATTCTCACCCCATTCCATGGTGAAACTACCTAGCATCATTCCCATCCAAAAACGAGTGCCAGCAGTGAGGAAAAACCAAAAATCGCGACCTTGAGAGAACCCAGTTTTTGAAAGACCAAAAACGTCCAGATTTGGCATGGGACAGGGAAATCCAATGGGGGATCCATTAGCATAAACCTTGGGGCGAATTTGGGAGCATTAGCTACCCCGAAATCAATGGGAAAACCCAGTTTTTGCAGCTCAGAAAACGAGTGACGGATTTGAGTATTTGGTGAGCAGAATGGTGAGAAATCAATTGGGAATGGACTATGCAGAGGTTGGGTATGCTTGATAAACCCTGTGAAGGCTAGGATCTCAAGGATCAGCAGCTGGACCTTTTTATGCCCATCCTGAAGAGCACTGGAGGGAAGAGTTGCCTGAGGGACTGTGTAACAGAGAAGGGGATCTTCCTTGTGTTGGATGTGGTAGGTAATGTGGGTGCCTGACTGTTGAGCCCACTTGAGATGCCTGTAGCTCTGTGGTTGAGCTCACTGGCTTAGCATTACCCTCCTCTATCTGCTTGGATGCTTGACTGAAGCCATGGCTATGAGTGAACCCAGCTAGTCCTCCTTAGTGGATACACAGCCCAGCTCGGGGGTGATCTCTCAGCTGAAGGAATATAGGCTGGATAGAGATCTACGGTTGGGAGGAACGTTGCCTTCACGTAGCCAGTTGTTGGACATCAACTCCTCAAGATAAGTGTTCATGTGATTTAAATTATTTGCATTCTCTGTTCTGCTACGCATTCAATCTGAAGGATTAATTATTCCTGTTAATGAAATGAAATGCATCATGTTTTATGCATATGATACTTAATGACTGATTACATGTATGACTGTTATGGGTATGTTGAACACATGAAGAAATTGTGCGCATATGTAATCTTTTAATTTCCGCTGTGTTTACATCGAGATCAATCTGCATATGGAATATTTTAAATTATTGGGGCTAAGCCATTACGAAAGCCCTGTGTTGTTAACGTTTCCCTTCATGTACATTCGATGATGGAAGGGGGCGTTACAGACAATGAATAAGAGTCAGGAATTCGATCGCATTTAATTCACTTGGAGACTCCATTGGCGTAGATTTGGCTTCTGGAAAGAGGCACACTAGAGATAACCCTGGATTTGAGGATATAAAAATTATACCCGACCCTTAAAATCTAGTTATCTAGTGAAATATTTGTGAGAGGGTGACATATACATTTATAGATAATCCTCGGGTCGATTCATCTCCTTTTGAAGATCTAGAATTTCAAGATTCATCATATAGATCTGAAACCACTAAAGATAAATATTATTCAGCAGAAAACCCTGCTTCACCTTTAATCAACCTTCAGAAATCCCCTCTCCTAATTCTTGAAATTGATATACCCACCTTCAAACCCATCCTTAGGTATCGTTGAATTCCTATTCCCCCCTAGTCTAAGAACCTTATTCTTCAACACATGACGAATGGGTTAGGAGGAGGAGGTGTTAATACACCACCATTGCCATATATAAATCCTTGGGTAGCTTCCATATATGGCCCTTTAAACCCCCTTAAAACCTCCATGACCTCCCTGATAATTACCTCAAGTTGTTGCCCAAATATGATGGAAAAAGGATAGTTACTGCTGAAGAACACATGGAAGCGTTTCAAGATTTTATAGACAACCTATTTATAGAATATGATGATGTTTTAATGAGGTTATTTGTACAAATATTGAAGGAGATGTTAGGAAATGGTTTAGAGGATTACCTCCTACATCAATTAATTCTTGGGATGTCCTTGAGACAACATTCATGAGAAAGCAGGGGGGAAATAGGGATAATCTTTATTACTTGACGGAATTTTCTCCCTTAAAGAAAGGCATTAGAGGAAATTTGGGTAAAAAATGGGCCTCCTAAGGAAAATAATAAAATAATAGTAGAGAGAGAGTAAAAACTACTTTTTTGGATTGTATTTTCAACTTATCTCCTTGTAGGTTTACTCAAATTTCAAGCGGGAGGACTCATTGGATGCATAATTAAATTATGCATCCAACGAGTACCCATGTTTCATACTTTTAACAACATCCACACCATGAAAAATTGAAAATACATTAAAAAAAGTGTTTCGAGTGAGAGAAAACACGTTTTTAATGTATTTTTTATTTTCATGGTGTGGATGTTGTTAAAAGTATGCAACATGGGTACTTGTTGGATACATAATTTAATTATGCATCCAACAAGTCCTCCCGCTTGAAATTTGAGTAAACCTACAAGGAGATAAGTTGAAAATACGATCCAAAAAAGTAGTTTTTATTTTTTCCTTCCAATTTTTTTAGGTGCTCCCTTTTTCAATTTTAAAGAATTTTGACTGGCTAATACATGATGACATGGAATTTGTATCATTTTTGGAAGGCCAATTTTAAATTGAAATTTCCTCTAATGAGTGCATAAATTGTAGTTGATTTCAATATGAGATTTAATAAACCATACAATAAAATCACTGCTGATAGAAAACCTTCTCAAGCAGTAGCATAGGTCACCTTTGTTGGTGCCTTTGAGCCTGGTTTGGCCATGATGCTAAGAGAAAGAAGGTCAACTACATTGCTCATCATTCAAGATGATGCTATGGACATTGAGGGGAATATGAAAACATTTTGGAAAATGAAACCTAGGCAAGACCAAGGTGAAAAGGATAAAATAAAGCAAAGATATGAAGTTGGTTCATCTTGCCTAAAGAAAGATTCCCAGAATGTTAAGATTGAAGAAATCCCAAGAATAATCAAAAGCTTAATAAAGAAATTGACTACTCTAGAGTTGGAAGGTAATAATCCCAATTGAGCTCGTTAATGTGGAGAACCAAGAAATCCAAACAAATACATGAGACCACTCGATCCTCAAATTAGGAATAAGGAGAGAATAAATTTAGATCACCCTATACATCTCCCTGTGAGAGAAAACAACAAAAACAACAACTATATTTTAGAACTCACAGTTGAAGAAGAATACATATACTCTCAAGAATAAATGATTTGGATTTAGAATGAGGCTAATATAATTAATTTAACTCAAGATGGCTATGCAAGCTCCCCGCATTCAAATGCTTATGATTTTAGCCATGAATAAAATAGTGAATATGATGTATCTTCAGGTGAGTATAGATTGTTTGTTGACACTCTTAAGCAAAGATGCAAAGGAAATATGACCTTAGACCAAGACCAACTGGTGGGAAACAAGACAACCAAAACCAGCTTAAAAAGTTAACATGTAAATCAGTTAAAGGACAAAGTTAATGATAATCCAAATGATGGAAAAACGAATGACAAATCATAATTAAAGAAATAATAAATGAGAAGAAAGAACAAGACAGACTTGTTACCCCCTACAACATTGAACATGATTTGGGTAAAATAAAAATTATTGTGCCCCTAGTTGAGCTAGCATAGAGTCCAATTTATCATAAACAAATTGAAAGGGTAATCAATAGAGCAGGACCAATAATTCAGCCAGACGCATTAAATCTATCTTATGAATATCCAATAGTCAAATTTGGCCCTCACATTGATGAAAGGGAAGAAGTTATTGATCAATTTTATGTAACTTTAAGCATTCATGAGAAATTACTACATAATTGCATGCTTGATTCAAGAGCTTCTCACAATCTAATGCCAAACGTTATAATGGAATAGTTGAGATCAGAGATAAATAGACCTTACCATGATTTGTTTTCCTTTGATTCAAGAAAATTCAAGAGTGTAGGGATGATAAAGGACTTGGTTGTCACTCTAGCTCAATTACCTATCAAAAGCATTATGATGGATGTGGTAGTGGCAGATGTACCTGCCAAATATGGAAGGTTATGTCGAGACCTTGGGAAAAGAAGCTTGGAGATACAATGCAAATGGATATAAAATATGCCACAGTCCCAATTTTTGCAGGAGAAAGGAGGATATACATAGAGGAAAAATTTGCCTATGTGGTAAGTGATCAAAACAATCCAAAGAATTAGCCTCTCTTTACTACTAAAGAAGATATGGGGTGTTGTATTTTCTTAGCAAATGGGGAATCTGATGGCTGTCCAAACACATAGAATTTGTCTTATAGCAGTAAAAAGATCATTCATCGATTTTGGAAACTCTACTTTGATGGGGCATCATCCAAATATGACTCAGGGGATGGTTTTCCTCTAATTCCACCAACAAGGGAAAGGATTTCTTTATCATACAAATTGATTTTCAAGCTAGAAACAATGTAGTAGAATATTAGGCCTTCATTCTTGGTTTAGAAGATGCAAGAAGGATGAGAATAACAAAGCTTACAACCTATGGGGATTATAAGTTAGTAGTGCAACAAGTCAAAATAATTTATGAAACAAAACATCCAAGAATGAGAGCTTATAGAAATCAGGTTTGGGTTTTGACTTACAATTAATTTGACGCCTTCAATATATCTAATGTTCCTAGAGAGTTAATTCAACAAGCAGATTCATTGGCATTGGTTGCTAGCACTTTTAAATCCCCAAAAGAACCAAAGTTAAGATATGAAGTGGAAATGAGGTACAAACCATCCAACCCAGACAATTTAAAGCATTGATATGTTTTTGAAGATGACCAACATATTAGAAGATTCATTGAAATGGTTAATGAAATTTCTTTCACAACCATTGATCAAGATGAAGGAGCAAACAAAAATCACTTGAAGAAGAGATGGAATTAGTCCTAAAATTAATAAAATCATATTAATAATCACAAAATTTTGCAATTGAAGAATAATTTTATTCCCAAGGAACTAGTTCCTCTTGAACAATTCTTTGACCAAAATGATATACCAATCAAGCCTAATGTTCACCCTAAGGTTGAACATGTAGAATATTTAAACATTCGAACCCAAGAGGATCCCAAATACATCAAACTCTCTAAGAATTTGACTGCTAATTTAAAATAGATATATGTTAATTTTTTCAAGGAATATGTTGATGTCTTTGCTTGGAGATATGAGGACCTAAAAAATATTATACCAATATCATTCAACATAGAATACCTCTTAAATCAGAGTCCAAACCTTTCAGGAAGACGTTAAGACATGTAAATCATATCCTCTTACCTATTATTGAAAAGGAAATCGGAAAACTATTGGATGCCAAGATCATTATTGCTATTAGATATTTTGAATGGGTGGCAAATCTAGTGCCTGCAAGGAAGAAGAATGGAGAAATAATTTTTTGTGTCGACTTTAGGAACATGAATAAATTCTCATTGAAAGATAATTGTCCTCTTCCCAAAATGGATCATATATTGCAGAAGGTGGTAGGAGCCATCAAAATTTCAATGATGGATGGATTTTCAGGATATAACCAAGTAGCAATGCACATGGAAGACAAGGAAAAGACTGCATTCACTGCACCTTGGGGCACCTTCATGTATGACAAAATGCCTTTTGGTTTGATTATTGTAGGGAAAAATTTTCAAAGGGCCATGGACATCGCTTTCTAGGTGAGAAGGATAAATTCATAATCGTATATTTGGATGACATGACAGACTTTTCTGAGTTTGAAGAAGATGATTTGAAGCCCCTCATACAAACTTTTAATAAGTGCAAAAAGTTTGGATTGTCTCTTAACCCCAATAAATCTCACCTTGCAATGGAAGAAGGTAAATTTTTGGGCCACATTGTGTCTAAGGAAGGAGTGAAAATTGATCCTCAAAGAATGGAAGTAATAGAACTCATTGGATTACTAAGAAATAGGAAGGAGATACACTTATTCTTGGGAAAAATAAACTTCTTGAGAATATTTATACATAACTTTGTTGAAATTGTTAAAACCATCACTGACATGCTGAATAAATACAGTGAGATTAAATGGACACAAGAAGTAAACCGCAACAGATTGAAGGAGATTTCGGAGAATCTCTAGTTTTAGTCAGTCCAAATTATGATTAAGAATTTCTATTTTTTTTCCTCTCAGAATCCTTTGCAACAATCTTATTAAAGAAAAATGTTGAAGGATATCAACAGCCAATTGCATTTTTCAACAAAGCATTGAGGGATACAAAGTGGAAGTATAACATAATGGAAAAACAAGCATATGCAATGGTCAAAGCATTTAAATTCTTCAGGCGCTATATTCTACACTCTAAGTAATTGCATATGCACCTAGCAACATTGTGAGATATGTCCTCATTCAACTTGATAGTGAAGGAAGAAGAGGGAAACATATAACTAAAATTCAGGAATATGACTTAGAAATAAATCCAACTAAGATGATTAAAGGTAAAGGACTGTAAAAGTTGTTAGCAAAATCAAACTGTCAAGTTTTAGATATAAATATGATTGTTAAAATGTCAACAGTGGTAGAATCTAAGGAAATAAATGTACAAGAATCTTTTTTAGGCATAAATCCAAAGTTTGCTAATTCTACATGGTATGAAAGCATAGTGTTATATTTGAAAAATATTAAATATCCACCTACTATTGATAAAGCCAAGGCTAGATATTTGAAATTAAGAGCAATTTAGTATTGTATTTTCGATGAATATTTGTATTGGAAAGATCCACTAGGAATCATACTAAATTGTGTCATTGAAGAACAAACATAAAGGTTGATAACTGAGTTTCATAAAGGTGTGTGTGGAGGCCATCATGCCTAGAGATATACAACATATAATATATTAAGAGCTGGGTAGTATTGGCTGATCCAGGTGGATATCGGTGGCAGCCCACCTCTTCCAACTGGCTCAAAACAGTCTTCTGGCAATGTTGGTAAATTACTATTTTTAGCAGTTTTTCGGGTCCTGAACTTCCGGAGCCATTTTGAGGCCCTAAACGACATTTTTTGGCGATTTGGGAGACCAAATGGTTGCCGACGGCATACATTTGGGCCTAGTCGAAAGTTGTAAATCTCGGTTAGACCTTTCCAACGGGCTACCGAGCGCCCTAAACAGAGATCTATGCAAAAGTTATGACCCCGGGAAGTTGACTATTCAACTAACCACCTTGGGGCCGCAAACTTTATGACGGTTCATCTTCTAGGGTTAGGTTTTTGGATGATTGGGATTCTTTCCCTCATGCTTATGATAAATAGGCCCTTTCGGCCTCTCTTTGTATTCATCTTGGCACGAATGAGCATAGCGGCCACATCTCTTCTCAGAGATAGCTACCACCATTCTAGCTATTGTATTTTACAGTTTGTTCTATTTCCGCTATTTAATAGAATATGTGTTTATTGTATCACTGTGTTATTTGCAATATATCTCTGTATATGATTCTGTGTATGCTATCTTTTGTTTCGTTCCCACATAAATCCGGATCAGTGGTATCAGAGCGGTCTGCTCTTTGATTGTTTCTCAGTGCATGTCCCCGACGAGGTCAGGATATAGAGAGTTGGGTCTCGAACTAGTTTCACTTTGGGAAGACCACTCTCGCCGCCCCAAACGGCCTCCCATGGCGGAAGAAAAGAGAGACGACGGAGCAGTAGATCCTATCAAGTTGTTGCTCGAGGAAGCCCTTGCGCGACAGAGGAACGAGATGATGGATAATTTCACCCAGATCCTTCAACGCATGCCAACAGTGGCAAATGCACCCTCAACGAGCAGCCATTTCGGAGATACGACTCCCTTCAAGGTACAAGTTAATTTTGATATCCCTTTATTTGAAGGCCAAATCGATGCCGATGCCCTAGATAAATGGTTGAATCTACTAGAAGGGTATTTCTCTGTCCACCAATTTTCCCACAGGGAAAAGATCATCTTTGCGCTCCTTAAGGCCGTCCCCCATGTCAAAAATTGGTGGGAAACTTATTGTGAGCAAAACTCATCAGACGAGTCTGGATTGTTTGAATTTTTCAATCCCACTTGGGCCTCTTTTATAGATGTCGTCAAGGAACAATATTACCCTATTGGAAACTATGATGACCAGTACACAAAATGGACCATTCTGCATCAAGAGAGGGACCAAACGGTGTCGGAGTACACCAACAAATTTCATACCTTGCGCACAAAGCTAGGTATCAAGGACTCCGAGCGGCACCTAGTACTGAAATATCGCAGTGGCCTACACCGGTACATCGAACAGAGATGGATTTCCTGGAAATCTCTTCACTCGGATCCGCTTATCGATATGCTATCAAAATTGAGCAGAAATTTCAGCAAAAGAACAAGCGTGACTTCGCACCTGCGCAGAAGCAGGGCAAGGCAAACTCTGGCTCGCAAACCACGGGGCAGGAAAAGGACAACTAGTCCCAACCACAGGTGAAGAAGGGTAAAGAAAAGACAAAGAAGGACACCGGGAAGTGGTGCGAGTTCCACAAAATCCCCTAGCACAACACTGATGATTGTCGCTCAAAACAGTCATTGGTGGCTGAGATCAAAGCTTCAGAATCAGATCCCAGTTCCGATTCTGACTCGGAACCTAATTTCACAGCCACGCGAAAAGGGAAGCAGATCATTGATGCAGAACCCAATGCCGTTGTTGCCATCGCACAGATTCATCCAGAGGAGCCTGAAGAGTCGGAGGCAGAGGAGCGCCTTTTCCACTCACAGATGTGGGTGAAGGGAATTCCCCTACACTTTGTTGTGGACAGCGGCAGCCAGAAGAACTTGATCTCAGAAGAAGTCATCAAGAGATTGGAGCTACCAATAAAGCCACACCCACAACCATACACCATTGGATGGCTAAGCCAAGGACGAAGGATCCGTGTCAGTCACCCATTAGAGAAATTTTGAGGTCAAAAAAGGGCCTCAAAACAAAGAAAATGTACTATAAAATACAACCAATCACATTCTAGTAGATGACATCATCCCCCTTGGTGAGGTGGCATTGCATGAGTTAAGAATGCTTATTTGTCAAATTTTCTATGGTGGATGAAAACACATAGTTAGCCAAGGTAGTGGTGTAAGTACTTTTAAGTCATAAAGTAAAGTACTCATAATGATAGTCTTTTCATAAAATAATATTATTGTCATTTTCAAGTAAAGTACTCATAATGAATGTCTTTTCACACTTTCACATAAAATAATATTATTGTCATTTTCAAGTGGTACTCTTAATTCATAAAGAAAGTCCTTTCACATTTTTTTATAAAATAATATATTATCATTTTTATGTTTTTAATTTTAAATTATATATTCACTCCATTCTATTTAATAACATAATGTCAAACTAATAAAGAATAATAATAGATTTAATAAATAATAATAATAATAATAATGCAATGTGGATTATAATAATATTATTGACATTTTACATGTAAATAAATTCTCAATTAAATTACATTATTAAATTCATGAGAAAAGTACTAAATATAAAAAGTCAACATAAATTTTTTAAAAAAGCTCTTAAAAATGTTTTTTATTATTTAATTTCATTTGCAAGTTCAAGACAAATAAATGTTAAAGGACAATACATTTTTGGGAATTTACAATGAATCTTAGTCACATCAATGTAGACTTATTTTATTAATTTTATTTCTAGTGAATTTTGAAAAGTAACTCAACCATGGTTATTTATATTGTGCATAGAAAATAGTGTGGGAGGTGACTTGTCATATATACCTACCTCATAAAACCCCCAATTCATAATATTTTAATATATCTCATATTTTTGTAGTACATCTCTTAGGAGGCCCTTTTTTGACCTCAAAATCTCTCTAATGAATGTCGCCTACCATATGGCATCAAGCCCTTCAAAGATGAAGTATTATGTGACGTGGCCCCACTCGAAGTATGTGATGTTCTCTTAGGACAGCCATATATGTGGAAGCGTCATGCTATATATGAATCCCGACCTCACAGTGTCATTGTCACTTTGGGAGGACAACTCTATCGGATACCAGAGATAGTTGCACCTACCCCAAACGAGCAAGGAAGGAAGATAATCTCCCACACTGGGAAATTTTCCCTATTCGCAATTGCCACTAAAGGTGAACATCAGATCGCGGAGACATCCACAACCTCTGCAGATTATCCTTCTACTCAGCAGAAACAAGAAAAACACAAAGTTAGTGCAGCATCGCCTATTCGGGTACCTCTACAGTGCAAGGCCACGCATTCAAGGGGCCCCTCCAAAAAGAAACCATCCACACCGGTGCATACCAGGGATACCACAACAACCAGAACTGTTGAACAGCTCCAGCGCATCCATCAACAACAATTACAGCCCTCTGAAGATGTCAAAGTAAGGCAACCTTTCCACTTCAGCAAATGTCGCACCCAAAGCTCAACTCGACACACAGCTCGACATATGATAAGGGATTTAACGCAATGGAGACCATTGCTTCCTAAGGAGGGAGGATTGATCCAGGTGGATATCGGTGGCATCCCACCTCTTCCAACTGGCTCAAAACAGTCTTCTGGCAATGTTGGTAAATTACTATTTTTAGCAGTTTTTCGGGTCTTGAACTTCCAGAGCCATTTTGAGGCCCTAAACGACATTTTTTGGCGATTTGGGAGACCAAATGTTTGCCGACGACATGCATTTGGGCCCTCTCGAAAGTTGTAAATCTCGGTTAGACCTTTCCAACGGGCTACCGATCCCCCTAAACGGAGATCGTATGCAAAAGTTATGACCCCGGGAAGTTGACTGTTCAACTAACCACCTTGGGGCCGCAAACTTTATGACGGTTCATCTTCTAGGGTTAGGTCTTTGGATGATTGGGATTCTTTCCCTCATGCTTATGATAAATAGGCCCTTTCAGCCTCTCTTTGTATTCATCTTGGCACGGATGAGCATAGCAGCCACATCTCTTCTCAGAGATAGCTACCACCATTCTAGCTATTGTATTTTACAGTCTGTTCTATTTCCTCTATTTAATAGAATATGTGTTTATTGTATCACTGTGTTATTTGCAATATATCTCTGTATATGATTCTGTGTATGCTATCTTTTGTTTCGTTCCCACATAAATCCGGATCAGTGGTATCAGAGCGGTCTGCTCTTTGATTGTTTCTCAGTGCATGTCCCCGACGAGGTCAGGATATAGAGAGTTGGGTCTCGAACTAGTTTCACTTGGGGAAGACCACTCTCGCCGCCCCAAACGGCCTCCCATGGCGGAAGAAAAGAGAGACGACGGAGCAGTAATATCCTATCAAGTTGTTGCTCGAGGAAGCCCTCGCGCGACAGAGGAACGAGATGATGGATAATTTCGCCCAGATCCTTCAACGCATGCCAACAGCGGCAAATGCACCCTCAACGAGCAGCCATTTCGGAGATACGACTCCCTTCAAGGTACAAGTTAATTTTGATATCCCTTTATTTGAAGGCCAAATCGATGCCGATGCCCTCGATAAATGGTTGAATCTACTAGAAGGGTATTTCTCTGTCCACCAATTTTCCCACAGGGAAAAGATCATCTTTGCGCTCCTTAGGGCCGTCCCCCATGTCAAAAATTGGTGGGAAACTTATTGTGAGCAAAACTCATCAGACGAGTCTGGATTGTTTGAATATTCCAATCCCACTTGGGCCTCTTTTATAGATGTCGTCAAGGAACAATATTACCCTGTTGGAAACTATGATGACCAGTACACAAAATGGACCATTCTGCATCAAGAGAGGGACCAAACGGTGTCGGAGTACACCAACAAATTTCATACCTTGTGCACAAAGCTAGGTATCAAGGACTCCGAGCGGCACCTAGTACTGAAATATCGCAGTGGCCTACACCGGTACATCCGAACAGAGATGGATTTCCTGGAAATCTCTTCACTCGGATCCGCCTATCGATATGCTGTCAAAACTGAGCAGAAATTTCAGCAAAAGAACAAGCGTGACTTCGCACCTGCGCAGAAGCAGGGCAAGGGAAACTCTGGCTCGCAAAACACGGGGCAGGAAAAGGACAACCAGTCCCAACCACAGGCGAAGAAGGGTAAAGAAAAGACAAAGAAGGACACCGGGAAGTGGTGCGAGTTCCACAAAAGCCCCTGGCACAACACTGATGATTGTCGCTCAAAACAGTCATTGGTGGCTAAGATCAAAGCTTCAGAATCAGATCCCAGTTCCGATTCTGACTCGGAACCTAATTTCACAGCTACGCGAAAAGGGAAGCAGATCATTGATGCAGAACCCAGTGCCGTTGTTGCCACCGCACAGATTCATCCAGAGGATTCTGAAGAGTCGGAGGCTGAGGAGCGCCTTTTCCACTCACAGATGTGGGTGAAGGGAATTCCCCTACACTTTGTTGTGGACAGCGGCAGCCAGAAGAACCTGATCTCAGAAGAAGTCATCAAGAGATTGGAGCTACCAATAATGCCACACCCACAACCATACACCATTGGATGGCTAAGCCAAGGACGAAGGATCCGTGTCAGTCACCAATGTCGCCTACCATATGGCATCAAGCCCTTCAAAGATGAGGTATTATGTGATGTGGCCCCACTCGAAGTATGTGATGTTCTCTTAGGACAGCCATATATGTGGAAGCGTCATGCTATATATGAATCTCGACCTCGCAGTGTCATTGTCACTTTGGGAGGACAACTCTATCGGATACCAGAGATAGTTGCACCTACCCCAAACGAGCAAGGAAGGAAGATAATCTCCCACACTGGGAAATTTTCCCTATTCGCAATTGCCACTAAAGGTGAACATCAGATCGTGGAGACATCCACAACCTCTACAGATTATCCTTCTACTCAGCAGAAACAAGAAAAACACAAAGTTAGTGCAGCATCGCCTATTCGGGTACCTCTACAGTGCAAGGCCACGCATTCAAGGTCCCCTCCAAAAAGAAACCATCCACACCGGTGCATACCAAGGATACCACAACAACCAGAACTGTTGAACAGCTCCAGCGCATCCATCAACAACAATTACAGCCCTCTGAAGATGTCAAAGTAAGGCAACCTTTCCACTTCAGCAAATGTCGCACCAAAAGCTCAACTCGACATATGATAAGGGATTTAACGCAATGAAGACCACTGCTTCCTAAGGAGGGAGGATTGATCCACGTGGATATCGGTGGCAGCCCACCTCTTCCAACTGGCTCAAAACGGTCTTCTGGCAATGTTGGTAAATTACTATTTTTAGCAGTTTTTCGGGTCCTGGACTTCCGGAGCCATTTTGAGGCCCTAAACGACATTTTTTGGCGATTTGGGGGACCAAATGGGTGCCGACGACATGCATTCGGGCCCATTCGAAAGTTGTAAATCTCGGTTAGAACTTTCCAAAGGGCCATCGAGCGCCCTAAACGGAGATCGTATGCAAAAGTTATGACCACGGGAAGTTGACTGTTCAACTAACCACCTTGGGGCCGCAAACTTTATGACGGTTCATCTTCTAGGGTTAGGTCTTTGGATGATTGGGATTATTTCCCTCATGCTTATCATAAATAGGCCCTTTCGGCCTCTCTTTGTATTCATCTTGGCATGAATGAGCATAGCGGCCACATCTCTTCTCAGAGATAGCTACCACCATTCTAGCTATTGTATTTTACAGTCTGTTCTATTTCCGCTATTTAATAGAATATGTGTTTATTGTATCACTTTGTTATTTGCAATATATCTCTGTATATGATTCTGTGTATGCTATCTTTTGTTTCGTTCCCACATAAATCCGGATCAGTGGTATCAGAGCGGTTTGCACTTTGATTGTTTCTCAGTGCATGTCCCCGACGAGGTCAGGATATAGAGAGTTGGGTCTCGAACTAGTTTTACTTGGGGAAGACCACTCTCGCCGCCCCTAACGGCCTCCCATGGCGGAAGAAAAGAAAGACGACGGAGCAGTAGATCCTATCAAGTTGTTGCTCGAAGAAGCCCTCGCGCGACAGAGGAACGAGATGTTGGATAATTTCGCCCAGATCCTTCAATGCATGCCAACAACGGCAAATGCACCCTCAACGAGCAGCCATTTCGGAGATACGACTCCCTTCAAGGTACAAGTTAATTTTGATATCCCTTTATTTGAAGGCCAAATCGATGCCGATGCCCTCGATAAATGGTTGAATCTACTAGAAGGGTATTTCTCTGTCCACCAATTTTTCGACAGGGAAAAGATCATCTTTGCGCTCCTTAAGGCCGTCCCCGATGTTAAAAATTGGTGGGAAACTTATTGTGAGCAAAACTCATCAGACGGGTCTGGATTGTTTGAATATTCCAATCCCACTTGGGCCTCTTTTATAGATGTCGTAAAGGAACAATATTACCCTGTTGGAAACTATGATGACCAGTACACAAAATGGACCATTCTGCATCAAGAGAGGGACCAAATGGTGTCGGAGTACACCAACAAATTTCATACCTTGCGCACAAAGCTAGGTATCAAGGACTCCGAGTGGCACCTAGTACTGAAATATCGCAGTGGCCTACACCGGTACATCGGAACAGAGATGGATTTCCTGGAAATCTCTTCACTCGGATCTGCCTATCGATATGCTGTCAAAATTGAGCAGAAATTTCAGCAAAAGAACAAGCGTGACTTCGCACTTGCGCAGAAGCAGGGCAAGGAAAACTCTGGCTTGCAAAACACGGGGCAGGAAAAGGACAACTAGTCCCAACCACATGCGAAGAAGGGTAAAGAAAAGACAAATAAGGACACCGGGAAGTGGTGAGAGTTCCACAAAAGCCCCTGGCAGAACACTGATGATTGTCGCTCAAAACAGTCATTGGTGGCTGAGATCAAAGCTTCAGAATCAGATCCCAGTTCCGATTCTGACTCGGAACCTAATTTCACAGCCACGCGAAAAGGGAAGCAGATCATTGATGCAGAACCCAGTGCCGTTGTTGCCACTGCAAAGATTCAGCCAGAGGAGCCTGAAGAGTCGGAGGCAGAGGAGCGCCTTTTCCACTCACAGATGTGGGTGAAGGGAATTCCCCTACACTTTGTTGTGGACAGCGGCAGCCAGAAGAACCTGATCTCAGAAGAAGTCATCAAGAGATTGGAGCTACCAATAATGCCACACCCACAACCATACACCATTGGATGGCTAAGCCAAGGACGAAGGATCCGTGTCAGTCACCAATGTCGCCTACCATATGGAATCAAGCCCTTCAAAGATGAGGTATTATGTGATGTGGCCCCACTCGAAGTATGTGATGTTCTC
The DNA here is from genome assembly GCA_027924585.1 of Larix kaempferi. NCBI lineage: Eukaryota > Viridiplantae > Streptophyta > Pinopsida > Pinales > Pinaceae > Larix > Larix kaempferi. Next base: position 4,774,944 of record BSBM01001365.1, read on the forward strand.
TTAGGACAGCCATATATGTGGAAGCGTCATGCTATATATGAATCCCGACCTCGCAGTGTCATTGTCACTTTGGGAGGACAACTCTATCGGATACCAGAGATAGTTGCACCTACCCCAAACGAGCAAGGAAGGAAGATAATCTCCCACACTGGAAAATTTTCCCTATTCGCAATTGCCACTAAAGGTGAACATCAGATCGCGGAGACATCCACAACCTCTGCAGATTATCCTTCTACTCAGCAGAAACAAGAAAAACACAAAGTTAGTGCAGCATCGCCTATTCGGGTACCTCTACAGTGCAAGGCCACGCATTCAAGGGGCCCCTCCAAAAAGAAACCATCCACACCGGTGCATACCAAGGATACCACAACAACCAGAACTGTTGAACAGCTCCAGTGCATCCATCAACAACAATTACAGCCCTCTGAAGATGTCAAAGTAAGGCAACCTTTCCACTTCAGCAAATGTCGCACCAAAAGCTCAACTCGACACACAGCTCGACATATGATAAGGGATTTAACGCAATGGAGACCATTGCTTCCTAAGGAGGGAGGATTGATCCAAGTGGATATCGGTGGCAGCCCACCTCTTCCAACTGTCTCAAAACAGTCTTCTGGCAATGTTGGTAAATTACTATTTTTAGCAGTTTTTCAGGTCCTGAACTTCCGGAGCCATTTTGAGGCCCTAAACGACATTTTTTGGCGATTTGGGGGACCGAATGGTTGTTGACGGCCTGCATTTGGGCCTATTCTGAAGTTGTAAATCTCGGTTAGACCTTTCCAACGGGCTACCGAGCGCCCTAAACGGAGATCGTATGCAAAAGTTATGACCCCGGGTAGTTGACTGTTCAACTAACCACCTTGGGGCCACAAACTTTATGACGGTTCATCTTCTAGGGTTAGGTATTTGGATGATTGGGATTATTTCCCTCATGTTTATGATAAATAGGCCCTTTCGGCCTCTCTTTGCATTCATCTTGGCACGAATGAGCATAGCGGCCACATCTCTTCTCAAAGATAGCTACCACCATTCTAGCTATTGTATTTTACAGTCTGTTCTATTTCTGCTATTTAATAGAATATGTGTTTATTGTATCACTGTGTTATTTGCAATATATCTCTGTATATGATTCTGTGTATGCTATCTTTTGTTTCGTTCCCACATAAATCCGGATCAGTGGTATCAGAACGGTCTGCTCTTTGATTGTTTCTCAGTGCATGTCCCCGACGAGGTCAGGATATAGAGAGTTGGTTCTCGAACTAGTTTCACTTGGGGAAGACCACTCTCGCCGCCCCAAACGGCCTCCCATGGCGGAAGAAAAGAGAAACGACGGAGCAGTAGATCCTATCAAGTTGTTGCTCGAGGAAGCCCTCGTGCGACAGAGGAACGAGATGATGGATAATTTCGCCCAGATCCTTCAACGCATGCCAACAGCGGCAAATGCACCCTCAACGAGCAGCCATTTCAGAGATACGACTCCCTTCAAGGTACAAGTTAATTTTGATATCCCTTTATTTGAAGGCCAAATCGATGCCGACGCCCTAAATAAATGGTTGAATCTACTAGAAGGGTATTTCTCTGTCCACCAATTTTCCGACAGGGAAAAGATCATCTTTGCACTCCTTAAGGCTGTCCCCCATGTCAAAAATTGGTGGGAAACTTATTGTGAGCAAAACTCATCAGACGAGTCTGGATTGTTTGAATATTCCAATCCCACTTGGGCCTCTTTTATAGATGTCGACAAGGAACAATATTACCCTGTTGGAAACTATGATGACCAGTACACAAAATGGACCATTCTGCATCAAGAGAGGGACCAAACGGTGTCGGAGTACACCAACAAATTTCATACCTTGCGCACAAAGCTAGGTATCCAGGACTTCAAGCGGCACATAGTACTGAAATATCGCAGTGGCCTACACCGGTACATCCGAACAGAGATGGATTTCCTGGAAATCTCTTCACTCGGATCCGCATATCGATATGCTGTCAAAATTGAGCAGAAATTTCAGCAAAAGAACAAGCGTGACTTCGCACCTGCGCAGAAGCAGGGCAAGGGAAACTCTGGCTCGCAAAACACGGGGCAGGAAAAGGACAACCAGTCCCAACCACAGGCGAAGAAGGGTAAAGAAAAGACAAAGAAGGACACCGGGAAGTGGTGCGAGTTCCACAAAAGCCCCTGGCACAAAACTGATGATTGTCGCTAAAAACAGTCATTGGTGGCTGAGATCAAAGCTTCAGAATCATATCCTAGTTCTGATTCTGACTCGGAACCAAATTTCACCGCCACGCAAAAAGGGAAGCAGATCATTGATGCCGAACCCAGTGCCGTTGTTGCACCGCACAGATTCAGCCAAAGGAGCCTGAAGAGTCGGAGGCAGAGGAGCGCCTTTTCCACTCACAGATGTGGGTGAAGGGAAGTCCCCTACACTTTGTTGTGGACAGCGGCAGCCAGAAGAACCTGATCTCAGAAGAAGTCATCAAGAGATTGGAGCTACCAATAATGCCACACCCACAACCATACACCATTGGATGTCTAAGCCAAGGACGAAGGATCCGTGTCAACCAGCAATGTCACCTACCATATGGCATCAAGCCCTTCAAAGATGAGGTATTATGTGATGTGGCCCCACTCGAAGTATGTGATGTTCTCTTAGGACATCCATATATGTGGAAGCGTCATGCTATATATGATTCCCGACCTCGCAGTGTCATTGTCACTTTGGGAGGACAACTCTATCGGATACCAAAGATAGTTGCACCTACCCCAAACGAGCAAGGAAGGAAGATAATCTCCCACACTGGGAAATTTTCCCTATTCGCAATTGCCACTAAAGGTGAACATCAGATCGTGGAGACATCCACAACCTCTGCAGATTATCCTTCTACTCAGCAGAAACAAGAAAAACACAAAGTTAGTGCAGCATCGCCTATTCGGGTACCTCTACAGTGCAAGGCCACGCATTCAAGGGGCCCCTACAAAAAGAAACCATCCACACCGGTGCATACCAAGGATACCACAACAACCAGAACTGTTGAACAGTTCCAGCGCATCCATCAACAACAATTACAGCCCTCTGAAGATGTCAAAGTAAGGCAACCTTTCCACTTCAGCAAATGTCGCACCAAAAGCTCAACTCGACACACAGCTCGACATATGATAAGGGATTTAACGTAATGGAGACCATTGCTTCCTAAGGAGGGAGGATTGATCGAGGTGGATATCGGTGGCAGCCCACCTCTTCCAACTGGCTCAAAACAGTCTTCTGGCAATGTTGGTAAATTACTATTTTTAGCAGTTTTTCGGGTCCTGAACTTCCGGAGCCATTTTGAGGCCCTAAACGACATTTTTTGGCGATTTGGGGGATCGAATGGATGTGCATGGCATGCATATGAGCCCATTCGAAAGTTGTAAATCTCGGTTAGACCTTTCCAACGGGCTACCGAGTGCCCTAAACGGAGATCGTATGCAAAAGTTATGACCCCGGGAAGTTGACTGTTCAACTAACCACCTTGGGGCCGCAAACTTTATGACGGTTCATCTTCTAGGGTTAGGTCTTTGGATGATTGGGATTCTTTCCCTCATGCTTATGATAAATAGGTCCTTTCGGCCTCTCTTTGTATTCATCTTGGCACGAATGAGCATAGCGGCCACATCTCTTCTCAGAGATAGCTACCACCATTCTAGCTATTGTATTTTACAGTCTGTTCTATTTCCGCTATCTAATAGAATATGTGTTTATTGTATCACTGTGTTATTTGCAATATATCTCTGTATATGATTATGTGTATGCTATCTTTTGTTTCGTTCCCACATAAATCCGGATCAGTGGTATCAGAGCGGTCTGCTCTTTGATTGTTTCTCAGTGCATGTCCCCGACGAGGTCAGGATATAGAGAGTTGGGTCTCGAACTAGTTTCACTTGGGGAAGACCACTCTCGCCGCCCCAAACGGCCTCCCATGGCGGAAGAAAAGAGAGATGACGGAGCAGTAGATCCTATCAAGTTGTTGCTCGAGGAAGCCCTCGCGCGACAGAGGAACGAGATGATGGATAATTTCGCCCAGATCCTTCAACGCATGCCAACAGCGGCAAATGCACCCTCAACGAGCAGCCATTTCGGAGATACGACTCCCTTCAAGGTACAAGTTAATTTTGATATCCCTTTATTTGAAGGCCAAATCGATGCCGATGCCCTAGATAAATGGTTGAATCTACTATAAGGGTATTTCTCTGTCCACCAATTTTCCGACAGGGAAAAGATCATCTTTGCGCTCCTTAAGGCCGTCCCCCATGTCAAAAATTGGTGGGAAACTTATTGTGAGCAAAAATCATCGGACGAGTCTGGATTGTTTGAATATTCCAATCCCACTTGGGCCTCTTTTATAGATGTCGTCAAGGAACAATATTACCCTGTTGGAAACTATGATGACCAGTACACAAAATGGACCATTCTGCATCAAGAGAGGGACCAAACGGTGTCGGAGTACACCAACAAATTTCATACCTTGCGCACAAAGCTAGGTATCGAGGACTTCGAGCGGAACCTAGTACTGAAATATCGCAGTGGCCTACACCGGTACATCCGAACAGAGATGGATTTCCTGGAAATCTCTTCACTCGGATCCGCCTATCGATATGCTGTCAAAATTGAGCAAAAATTTCAGCAAAAGAACAAGCGTGACTTCGCACCTGCGCAGAAGCAGGGCAAGGGAAACTCTGGCTCGCAAAACACGGGGTAGGAAAAGGACAACCAGTCCCAACCACATGCGAAGAAGGGTAAAGAAAAGACAAAGAAGGACACAGGGAAGTGGTGCGAGTTCCACAAAAGCCCCTGGCACAACACTGATGATTGTCGCTCAAAACAGTCATTGGTGGCTGAGATCAAAGCTTCAGAATCATATCCCAGTTCTGATTCTGACTCGGAACCAAATTTCACAGCCACGCGAAAAGGGAAGCAGATCATTGATGCAGAACCCAGTGCCGTTGTTGCCACCGCACAGATTCAGCCATAGGAGCCTGAAGAGTCGGAGGCAGAGGAGCGCCTTTTCCACTCACAGATGTGGGTGAAGGGAATTCCCCTGCACTTTGTTGTGGACAGCGGCAGCCAGAAGAACCTGATCTCAAAAGAAGTCATCAAGAGATTGGAGCTACCAATAATGCCACACCCACAACCATACACCATTGGATGGCTAAGCCAAGGACAAAGGATCCGTGTCAGCCAGCAATGTCGCCTACCATATGGAATCAAGCCCTTCAAAGATGAGGTATTATGTGATGTGGCCCCACTCGAAGTATGTGATGTTCTCTTAGGACAACCATATATGTGGAAGCGTCATGCTATATATGAATCCCGACCTCGCAGTGTCATTATCACTTTGGGAGGACAACTCTATCGGATACCAGAGATAGTTGCACCTACCCCAAACGAGCAAGGAAGGAAGATAATCTCCCACACTGGGAAATTTTCCCTATTCGCAATTGCCACTAAAGGTGAACATCAGATCGCGGAGACATCCACAACCTCTGCAGATTATCCTTCTTCTCAGCAGAAACAAGAAAAACACAAAGTTAGTGCAGCATCGCCTATTCGGGTACCTCTACAGTGCAAGGCCACGCATTCAAGGGGCCCCTCCAAAAAGAAACCATCCACACCGGTGCATACCAAGGATACCACAACAACCAGAACTGTTGAATAGCTCCAGCGCATCCATCAACAACAATTACAGCCCTCTGAAGATGTCAAAGTAAGGCAACCTTTCCACTTCAGCAAATGTCGCACCAAAAGCTCAACTCGACACACAGCTCGACCTATGATAAGGGATTTAACGCAATGGAGACCATTGCTTCCTAAGGAGGGAGGATTTATCCAGGTGGATATCGGTGGCAGCCCACCTCTTCCAACTGGCTCAAAACAGTCTTCTGGCAATGTTGGTAAATTACTATTTTTAGCAGTTTTTCGGGTCCTGAACTTTCGGAGCCATTTTGAGGCCCTAAACGACATTTTTTGGCGATTTGGGGGAACAAATGGTTGCCGACAGCATGCAGTTGGGCCCACTCAAAAGTTGTAAATCTCGGTTAGACCTTTCCAACGGGGTACCGAGCGCCCTAAACGGAGATCGTATGCAAAAGTTATGACCCCGGGAAGTTGACTGTTCAACTAACCACCTTGGGGCCGCAAACTTTATGACGGTTCATCTTCTAGGGTTAGGTTTTTGGATGATTGGGATTCTTTCCCTCATGCTTATGATAAATAGGCCCTTTCGGCCTCTCTTTGTATTCATCTTGGCACGAATGAGCATAGCGTCCACATCTCTTCTCAGAGATAGCTACCACCATTCTAGCTATTGTATTTTACAGTCTGTTCTATTTCCGCTATTTAATAGAATATGTGTTTATTGTATCACTGTGTTATTTGCAATATATCTCCGTATATGATTCTGTGTATGCTATCTTTTGTTTCGTTCCCACATAAATCTGGATCATTGGCCCACATTATTTTAGATGTCAACACAATGGTCAAAGCATGCACATAATGCCAATTATTTGCAAGAAAACAGAAATTTGTACCTCTACCACTCAAACTTGTCAAAGTAGGATCACCTTTTCAATGGCAGGGATTGGATTTCATAGGTGAGATTCATCCTAGAACTCAAGTGGGAAACATAGATTGATTCTTACATCCATAGATGATTTCACACAATGGGTGGAATCCATTCCTACTCGAGCAGCCAATGAAGAAGTCATCATCAAATTCCTAGAAGAAGATATTTTGTCCAGGTTTGGATATCCTAGAAAAACAATTACTGACAATGCATAGGATTTTAAGCCTGCCAAGTTGATGCAATTCTACCAAGATTATAACATAGAACTTGGACATTGAACTCCTTATTATCCAAAAATAAATGGCTTTGTAGAATCCCGAAACAAGTGTTTGATCACAATAATAATAATAAATGTTATCTTGAAGAAAGAAAGATTGGGATTCCCATCTCAAATATGCTTTGTGGGTAGACATAATAAGTACCAAAGGGTCAACAGGTACCTCACCTTTTCAGCTAGTATATGGTAAAGAGGTTGTATTCCCTATTCAATTAGGAATGCTAGTCATGAAGCTAATATAGAATGAAGAAGAGGAACCAAATGACAAGTAGATGAGGATCCATCAATTGATTGAAGTGCAATAAACAAGAGAACAAGTGGCTGATAAAACCCGGGTACATCAAGAGAAGATGAAAGCTAGTTTTGATAAGAAGGCCATGGAAAGAAATTTTCAACTAGGGGACCTAGTGCTAAAATGGGATTCCAGAATATAAGACAAAGGCAAGCATGGAAAATTTGATAATCTATTGATGGGACCTTTTCAAGTTTCAGCAGTCCAAGGCAACAATACATATACTCTTTCTCATATGGAGGGTGAAACTATGGGAGCTCCTGTGGATGGGAGGTTTCTCAAACGTTTTCTGTAGTATCGAAATTTTGAAGATCTAAAGAACTCTCAAGTATGTACAATAATAGTTAAATTCAAATCCTTTTTCTTTTTTGTTCTTACTTTTCCTTTAAAGATTCAATTAATGGGATACTACTTGAAGTTTTTAATGAGCAGGAAATGCATAGTCAAAATAAGGAGGCGAAATCCATAACCCAATACAAAAGCGCTAGTCTATTGTTCTTAGCACCTCACAAGTGAAATATTGTTCATGTTAGAGCCAATGTTAGCACAAGGATAAATTTCAAGCTATAAGGGATTAACATGTTCCATGGAGAGCTAAAATTAATCATAACATAGAAAACAAAATGTAGTTCTACATGAAAAGGGGTAAAAATATGCTAGCACTAGAGCACTAAGGCTCATACAAAGGATAAAACAAGCTAAGTACCCTAGCGCTAAAATAAAGCACAGGAAGAATGACATTAGTGCCCAAGTGTCAGAGGTTAAGGAGATAGGTGATCGTGGGTGGAAGACCTTGTTCCTATTAGAGCTTAGCACCCGAGTTCTGATCCTAATGATCCAAGTAACCAAGGGCCTAGAACCAAATGCCATGGTAAGAGGCACTATATGGGAACCTAGAAACATGGGAGTTGGTTAGTGGGATAGTATGGATTGATACCATACAATATACATAGGGTAAAGATGGAAAGTTAACATGCCAAACAATAGTAGTTCCTACCCCTCAAGTGCAAGAGATAGGAGCAAAAAGAATAGCCTCAGAGGTTAATTCAGACATGGAAACATAGGAGCTAGAAGAAGAGCATACAAGTAAGAAATCCAGGACTAAAGGAGATGAGGGAAACCAACAAGCCTTGGTAGAATTCATAGCGGTATAAGATACAACTAGTGGGTCAGAAGGAACCTTTAGTCAACCCTGAGTAGTTCCAAAAATACTTGTGATTACAGTTGAACACCTCCCATCAACAATTCTAGCAACTTTTGAGGCACAATCCAGCTCAACATAAACTGGAGCTAATCAATCTCAATCCACCCTATTTTCTCAATTCATGGATATAAAGTGCCATAATATTAACATTATGAGGGACACATATCCTAAGGCATGGGGGGACATGACTCAAAATAAATTTCTATGAGTGGTACACCACAAAGAGGGAACCTTTAAAATTTCCTTTTTAGAGCCAGGGGTCCTAGAGGTGAGAACATATGATGACTACAAAGCCACATAGATAAAAGCCAAATTTAATGAAATAAGACCTATTAACATAGTGGATTTTTATAGACAATATTTTGAGCTATTATGCAAGTACATCCTTCAATCCTCTCCAAATGTCAAAAAGATGCATGCATTAGTGCAGAAGATTGAAAACCAGTTTAAGATGGAGAAGGTGACCACCAAGGCTAAGTAGTTGACTATCAAATAACTAGAACATAAAATTGTTACATTGGGGGATAATCCAATTTATCCCACTGTCATGAAATTGTTAATTCAACAAAAGGATAATGAGATCCAAGTGTTGAAGAATAATTTGAAGCTACAAGATGTGGAACATGTGCAGACCCCATAGTTATTGGTGCTACAGGAGGATAAGGAGAAAATATACAAGCAAATGCTAGACTATAAGAGCTCTATGGAGCAATACAGAGACAAGGTGATTGACCTAGAACTATAGGTTTCTAGGATGGAATTATAAAATACAACAATTACAACTCAAGCCACCCCACAATCCATTGAAGGGGGAGGTAAACTTATGCTAGATATGGACATGAAGCAAGTAGAGATAAACAATATGGAGAAGAATATGGAAGTTAAGGAGGCGGAAATTATAGCTCGGAAGAATGATAAAAGAGAAAATGATGAGCTCATTGAATAGGTAAATCAAGAAAGAGATGAGTTGCAGAAAGAGAAGACCTATTGTTAAAAAGTATCATAGGGGAGTCTCCCTTAAAAGGAACCAAACACACCCTTTGAAATTGGACATCAACATAAATCTTCAAACATCTGGTTTATTTTGAGCTAATACAGGATGAAAGAGTTGGAAGGTACCTCATCAATAGATATAAAAAGGATATATGTATAGCTAAAAATAAAATAGTTGTTCCATCAATTCCTCCATTCCATTCACCCCTTCATTATCAAGATTCCTGAATATAAATGTGTGAAATGCCTCTAACGTTGAATGTCTTACAACAATTTTGCCTATTTTCCTTGTGTATCTCAAATAATTAAAAGAAAACATGAAAACAATATTACCTAAGGAAATTTGAGCTCTAAATCCAAATCAATTTGAGTTTGTATCGTGCCTTGGCATATTCTTTTATATTTTGGAACATCTTAGGAGATAACATATCGATTAAGGATCGCACGACCTTACGTAATGTTTGTCTTTACTGAAGTAATCTCATGACATAGACTTGTCCTAGTGAGGGTTGTTAGATGTCACTTGACAATTTTAAGGTCCAAAGTATAGGAGAGTCATGTGTCGATATCCGCTACAGAATTCCATAGGATTTTCCCCATGTGGCAAAGAGATATTTCTCTGTTGGGAAGATGTCATGGGACCCCATCCCATTTCTTCGTAGTCAATAACACCAAGTTCAATGTCATCATTGGTATGGGATAAGATACCTTAGGATAAACCCTAGTTACTTGCAAAAAACCTTCAGCTAAAACCACAGACCTGCATCACCACCACATACCTCCAAACTCCTCTCCAAAATTTGACCATACCTTTGAGCATAAGTACTTTCATTTCATATTAAGGTCTCCAATATTATAACTATATTGTACAATGAATATATATAACCTAAGACACTTCAATTGGGAAAGCCTAGACATTATGAGTGTTCTTTCTTTTATATATTGTTGTTTTAAATCTCATTGTTGTTGCTTTGAAATTTAAGGTTGTTTTTATTGATGCAACACATTGCATATGAATTACATAATATGCAGTAGCATTAGAACCAATGTTAATTTCAAATTAGTTGGAGCATCAATCTTTAAATCTTTCAATTTCTTAAAGTTTAAACTTTAGTATTAAGAAAATATAGATATTTCAAATTTCTATTAAACAAACACTAAATTTATTTTCATCTTCATTAGATTATAGTTCATAACAAAACTATTTAGTGTCTTATTGCAAGGATTTAAAAAAATAAAATAACATATATTTGTATACAATAAATTGTTAGACACTTAAACCGGAAAATTTTAGAGGCAAAATTTATCCCATGGACTAATTTGTCATGCTTATTTAAAAAAAGGATTCACCAATTTCCATTTTTTTTAGAAAATGATTCACCCAAATTCCATAGGATAATTTTTTATTATTATAAGCATTGCCAAATCTTCATAAACTATATAAATTCCTTAGAAATTTGAATTTTTTACAAAAATATTGCCAAACGTTTTATAGTTGGAAATTTAAGGATTAATAAGATTTGCCAAAGTTTCCACATTTAAAAAATTATGGATCCTTAAAATTTCTCTTACACAAATAAATATAGCATTAATGAAGTGTCATAGCAACACAAATAGAGCTTTCAAAGCTTAAAGCACTAAATTATTGAGTAGTTTATCGAAGTCTATAATGGTACATATATATCCCCCAAAAATCTTCCATATCTCTCACATTTATAATCACAACTATGTGAATGAACACATATAGGAAAAGTAATATTTATCCATACACTTCAATTTTATTTCATATTCTTCTAAAATCTATCATTTGCCACCAATCTATGCGTTGACCCAATGACTATCACCACTATCATCCACCCATAAACATGTTTTGTTCATTCCACTTATTATTTCCTTGTTATCTGTGTTGATCCAATGACTATCAACACTACCATCCACCCATAAACAAGTTATGTTCATCCCACTTGCTATTTCCTTCTTCTTCAAAGGTGTTTTTTTGTCATTATATATCTCAACACCCATTTAAGCATAAGGAATGGAGATTAATATTCCTGAAGAAAAGAGCGAGAAACGATGGTTTTCCAAGTGGACAAAGTAGCTTTGAAGGACAAGTATTTCATGCCTAGAATTTTTGGTTAGCTAGTCTTGTTTTACAAATTTTAATAAATTTTTCAGTTTATTTAATCACATTCAATAAATTTTCTAACATTCTTTGGTAAAATTTTCAGTTTATTTAATCCCATTCAATAAAAAATTTAACATTTAATTCTTTTTTGCAACATTTAATTCATAATGCTATTGCTTCATCTCAATAAAATGGGGTATGTTTCTAGCCAACAAAACTACAGCCAAGACACTTGTGGTACTTTGTTTGAGTCTTCTTTATTTTCATTTGGAATTTTTGGTTAACTAGTCTTGTTTTGCAAAATTTGGTAAATTTCTCAATTTATTTAATCACATTTAATAAAGTTTCTAACATTTAATTCTTGTTTATAACATTTAATTCATATTGATATTGCCCCCTCTCAACAACAAGGGGTTTGATTCTAGCCAACGAAACTACATTCAAGACACTCGTGTTACATTGTTCGAGGCTGATGCTCAGCTTCTCTAGGGGGCGTTGATTGTGCCAATGGGCTTGAGCAGCTTGTTTCTGATTTAATATTCCAAGTTTTGAAACAAATAATTTGAGGAATGAGGACCTTAGTCTCGGCGTGGCTTAGGCTTGAGCAGGTTATTCCTGATTTAATATTCCAAGTTTTGAAAAAAAAATTGAGGAATGAGGACCTTAGTCCTGGTGTGGCTTCCAAGAAAAACTAGGGTCTATTCAATGTTAATTTCACACCTAACTATGTGCTCCATGATGCTATGGGACATACCAACAGTCGGATTTGATCCAACTCTCAATCCTGCAGTTGGTATGCCCCGCAGCCGCATCATTAATTGTTGCATTGCAGGGTGCTTATTGCATGCCCTCCATCTCAACAACGTAATGTTGCGGCTGCAGGGTGCTTATTGCACACCCTCCATCTCAATGGTGTGGGGTTTGATTCTATCCAACAACACTATAACCAAGACACATGTTTCTTTGTTCAAGGCCAATGCTCAGCTTCTCCAAGCAATGTTGAATTGTGCCAGTGAGATTGAGCAAGCTTTTAGCATTGTTGTTAAGGCTGATTTGATATTGTTTACAATCCGCATGACACTTTTCCAGGTTTTGAAACCATGAATTCAATTTCAGGAATGTAAACTGAAAGAAAAAAATAGTACAAGATTGAAAAGCAAGTGTTCCCTCAAAAGACTATTATAAATCCCCTTGAATCCCAACTTGAAATATGATCTGTGTGGGGTGTAAGTTATAGATACAAAGGAAACGTTAATTCTTCCATAAATTATCCATAAGTGGTTAGATTTGTTTTAATGGATTGCAACCAAATATCCATATAATCACAGAAGGGCCATTTTAACATAACTATATTATGAGCCTCCCTATACATTATCCACATTATAGGTGTATGTATTGTTATGATTTTTAAACTCAAATCCAGTATTGTGTAGCCATGGAACACGAGAATTTGTATATGGCTAGGGTTTGTTTATATAGTTTATCATCTTCAATCTATACTCAAATGGAGAATCCCACAGAAGAATTTGAGGAGGAAATCTAGGATGTTGTTTCATCTTATCCCAATACCAGAGATTCCAAGCTTGAATCCTAGGAAATCAAGAAGGTCAGATAAATTGCCTTTACTTCTTGACAACTTCCCACGACCTTGAGCATGATTCCTCACAGCCTTGTGAATGAAGAGAAATGCCAATAATGTTTTGCACATTAGGCATCAATTTGCCGCGGTGAATATACCTAACTACTCAAGAATATAAATAAGGGAGAATCAGAGGAGTATTATGATAATTTTGGATTATTCTATTGAAGATGTTGGGAAGAGGAGGATGACAAACAGGTGAAAATTTTCATTTGGGGTTTCATGCGATTTATTGGGGATAAAAATTGACTGATAAGCATCTAGGTTCACCAAGTTTTCTAGTAAACAAAGACCAAGGTCCTTCTACCAAGGCCATTTTGTATTGAGCAAGAAGTGGGATTTAACAGAAGAATATTGTAATACTTTCATTCGATACCATAGGTAGGGTCATCAACTACATAAAACATCAGGAAATATGCTATTGAGGATTACAATGTAAGCCATATGACATTTTCCTTACATTGAATGTTATATATGCAAGGTATATATTTTAGTCATATTAATGTGAAATCCAAAATAAATTAAGTATTTTTCATGCTTGTGCACATATGTGGCTATGAGTGACAATTTGGGATTTTGTTTTTAGAATTCTTTCCCCCTAAATGTGTGTTCAGAGAATGTATCAAGTGAACAATTCAAGTATGATTTTACTTGAAAAACCCCTTCTTTTGAGGAATCAAAGGGGATACCCCTTGAAGAGACTCAATCTTCCTAGAGATGCATGTTTAGTTCTCACAACATATCCCAAGCCTTAGCTTTGATGGACTCCATAGATTCATGAGTGTTTTTTTATGTTGTTACTCAACTTAGTGGTCCTAATAGTAAGTATTCCATACAACAGACAACTTTGTTTATTTTAAAGTTTGTCTAGAGCTTGGGCTAACAATTAGCGTAAATATTTTGTCATATTAAATATAGAAGTGAAGAAATACAAAATCATCCCCTATGTCCAAATGTTGCTTGGAATTGTTAGATCTTGAATACATAAGTCAAACTTTGCATTGCTAAGTTTTTAAGTTTTTGGAGGTCAAATGTGCATTGATGATGTATTCTTTTTTTGTCATAGTCAACACATTTTGGTAAAATTTCATATGTCAAAGATTTACCTAATTGTCTCTCTTGCAAAAATCATAGTGAAATAGTTGGTGTCATATGGAATGTAGGAATGGTTTATGATATATTTCTTATAGGCTTGGGAAGGTAGGTATTATCTCCCAACCCCAGATTGGGTTAAAATAAAATTTTGTCAAAATATACAATGAGCCTCAGACAAATTCAGGAACATTACATTGGAGCTTCATGATAGATTCATATGCAAGAAAATAAGATCAAATAATTATGTTCTCCATGTCTTAAAGCATGACTAACTCACTAATATTTTTTGTGGTTTCCTTCTAATGTATTTTTCTGTGCATAGTTCTGAATAAAAGTATGAATACTTTGTTCATAATTGAAACGACTCATAGCATGGCATTGGATCTCAAAGTAATTCTTTGGAGGAAAGTGAGAGTATTGGTTCATTTTTTATTTTATTTTAAATTATTTTCATAGTTTGGTTCGTTCAAAAACTCAACTACTCATATTATACCATCTTGAGTTTAGATACTGAAATGAACGGTGCTTCCTAAAAAATGTATGATATAAATTGAAGTCTTTTACCATGACAAGGTACTATATTTGAATATTATTGCATAGGGTAGATAAACTATCCTTTTGAAAGAGGCCCTTTCAGTCCTCATTTTTGTGGTCAACATTCTCTTCATTGATATCCAATAAAGGAGAAACATTGCATTGCTTTGCTTGTAAACTACATGAAGTAATGAGTATTATTTTATAGAAATTGTGGTTTAGTATTCTATCATTGTTTAATGTTTCCATGTTCTTGTTCTATCAGTATTGGTAATTGGTAATTGACAACATTTTAAGAATAGAGAGGAATTAACTCCTATAATTTTATTTTCTTGAAAATATATTGGCTCCCTAGGATATGCAACAACAGGAATAGGTTCTTCGGGTTCAACAACTCATCCATGCTAACCTATTGGAACTTCTCTTGGATATGCATAAGCAAGTAGTGATGATGCTTATGGAAACATAAGTGATAGTGGGTACATGCAAGTCTTGTCCTTTTTCATTTTAGGGTTTTGTTTGTTAGGTTTTATTGCGGTCACATGTTTCTATTGTGATGACTGGACCGAGAAACCCTATTCTGAGGGTCCCTCCTTTGGATCACCTCGAGGTTCACCAAAAGTAAAGTGCTTATCGTGTGAAGGGGCCCATTTCATCTATTGTTGTTCCTTCTACTTTGGTTTCCGTGGAGGTTGTGTGGCAGGACTCGTATGTTATAAATTATGTTGTGTCGACATCCCTACCCCAGAGGGAGTTAAGGCTTGAGGATGTTCTCTTTGGTCTTGGTGGTATACCGACAGCGGGGGTTTCTAATATTTTGGCCAAGGATCCTCCCAGGAAACTAGTGAGTAATTTGGTTTCTAATATTAAAAGGACGAAATGCATTAAGAGGAAGGCTGAGATTAATCTGGCCCTTGTCGATGATATTCAATGAACCAAGTATTCACCATGTCGAAGCTGGCGGTTGTGAGTCATTTTAGGGGCAAAATCATGGCGTTATCTACCTTTAGTATTTGGGTGGAGGATTTATGGTTCCTTATACTAGGATACCACCCGAGGTGCTTTTCCCTAGCCAAGGGATGGGTGGGGTCCATTTTGAGAGCGACTAAACATGTTAAGCTAGTACTCGAAGGGGTTTGGCTATGGGAGAATGTGGCTCTCAAACTTAAGCACTGGGTGCCATATTTTCATGGGAGAAGGGAAATAATATTTAAACACCCAAACTAGGTTAAGCTCTTGGGTCTTCCATCAGAGCTCTGGACACAACAAATATTTTCTCTAATTGGTGAGGCGCTACGTGACTTCCTTTCGGCAGGTTCTAGCTATGAAGAAACGAGGATTATATCGATTACCCAAATTTTAGTTGATATCAAATGTAGGAAAGGGTTTCCAAGGCAGATGGTGATTTCCCAGGGTGGTTTCTATTACACTCAAGCCTTGGATTATGTTGGATTTCCTTTTAGGTGTAACTGTTGTCATGCATTTGTCCACACCGTGCGTGAGTGCTCCTTGTTGTTTGTTAAAAAGACATGGGAGAAAAAAGAGAGGGCTAGAATTGGCAAGATGGGGAGTAGGTTGACTTTGCCTCATGAGAAGACCTCTGAATATTATTCCCCATGTGGTGGAAGCTAGGTTGGGAATGTGCTTAATGTTGTTGATTCAACAGTTGTACTAGCTGAGATGAGGGGACTTGTTTGGATAAAGCTACATGAAATTATCACCCATGATATTGAGGACCTAAATCCATGTTTCTTGGATGGTTCGCTTGTGGAGGAAACTTTTCAAGCATCAAATCGGTTGGAACTCAATATCCATCATTTGTTAGTGAGGAACATAATCAATCCCTAAAAGAAGCAGTGACATATGAGGAGCTTGTCGAAGTCATTCACTCAATGCAGGCTGACAAGGGTCCGGGGCCAGATGCCTCACTGGTCAATTTTTTTTCTAGTATTATGGAGGTTATTGGTTAGGACCTACTCGCTATTGTGTAAGAGTCGAGGGTCAAAGGTAGAGTTATGGACACTTATAATATACATTCAAATCCCTTAGACCAAAATTTGATAGGGCAAAAAAGATGGAGGATTTTAGAACTATTTCGTTGTGCAACTGTATATATAAGGTGATCGCCAAGGTCATAGCTAGAAGAATTAGAGGAATTCTTTCTAAAGCCATTTCTCAGGAGAAATTTGCTTTTCTTGAAGGCAGGCAGATCTATGATGCCATTGGTATTGCACAAGAAGTGCTTCACTCGACAAAATTGAACCATGCTCTGGTTTTCATCATCAAAGCCGACCTGTCAAAAGCATACGATATGGTGAATTGGACCTTTCTCGGATTGGTTCTCTTGTAGGTGGGGTTTGACCTTTCTTTTGTTAACTAGATCCTTTCCAATGTCCAATCTGTATCCTTTTCTGTGTTGATCAATAACTTAGATTCATCTTTCTTTAGGCCTGGGATAGGGGTTAGACAAGGGTTCCCCCTAGCCCTCTACTCTTTGTTTCTGTTATGGAAGGTCTCAACAGAGCGATCAGTAGAGCCAAGAATAATGGGAGCTTGAAGGGCATTGGAATTGGTGGTTATGTATTTATAATGCATCTACTTTTTGTAGATGATATCCTACTTTTTTATGTGGGTAATGGAATGGAAATAAAAAATATTAAAGGTATCTTAGCTTTATTTTTAGATGCTTCTACTATGGTCTGCAACAACATGAAATCTACCATTTATACTATGAAATCTGGTAGAATGGATTGTAAATCAATGGTTTTGAGTAGGCTAATATCGAGCATGGTAGAAAGTATTTGGGATTTATTATCAAAGCAAATGATTACCAGTGTAAAGATTGGGTTTGGTTAATAGCCAAAGTTGAAAAAAAATACATTTGTTGTAACGCCCATATTTTTGATTCGGCATATTTATTAGTTAGATACACCATACTTTATTTTCTTATATATTCTGTTGAACTCAGCTCGACTGAGTAAACTATATTGGACCTCGTTATATGATGTTACTCTGTTTTATGATTTCACCATGATTATGATGTTACTATGTTATGCGATTATGATGTCATGATTATCATATGATTTCCTTATTTTACGATTGCAGTATATGTTTATATGTTTTCATTAATGAAATGTGAAATATATGATTCGGTACGTGGATACCATCTTCTTATGTGAATTATTGAAATGTTATATGTATCTATGATGAGCTAAAAGGTTACATGAAATGAAATGATAACATGGATCAATTGGCGATCAATGGAAAATGCTTTCTATAAATTGTATTTTGCAAAACACTAACCTACAGGACACAAGGGCTATGGGATAGCCAGTTACTTGATCTGATATACATTGGAAAGGAAAAACATGTTCATACAGCAAACCTTAGCAGCCAAAATGAGGATACGATAACACAAACTGATAATCCCGATAGCAGCAAGTATGAGTTGATAAGGGCGTAGGCCCAGTATGTTGAGAGGGATGGATGTGTTTCCCACCCTATGTTTCCATGAGACCCGAGGTCGTGGGAGGGCCGTGCTGAGACACGCTCCCCATGTTGTTGTGATGACGATTGTCGGATGCCTGCTAGGGGAGGATAGGTCCGCTGTTCAGCCGACGCTATCGCTCTCAAGTTCTATGTGGTCAGATCGGTGAGTCCGACATCCACTGTTGTACTAGCAGAGGAAGGATAGGGAGGATGCTGGACGTAGGTTATGATGGGAGGATGTGTTAGTTAGCACTGTTGGGGGTTTAGTATTCCTTGATTCCGAGTTAGTGGAAGTAGGCACCCTTCCTGTACTTGATTGATTAAACTAATGTAAACATAAAGACAATGATGTTAAATCGTAAAGGGTTAACTGTTAAATAACCGAGGATGTTAAAATAATTATACTATAGATTATGCTTGCTCTTCTGCATGGGGGTAGATACTATTGTTAGTTAGCAAGTATGCATAGGCGGAATGGGGTTTGTTTATAGTACATGTCCGACATGTGCATACACTGGCCATGCATGCACACCTTGTACGTGTACAATATTACTGGTGTATAACATACTTGTCATGCTTGAATAGTAGTATAAATGTCATAGATAACTCAGTTAAGGATACATCAATCAACTTAGGTAATGAATGGTTAGGTTGTCAATGTGTAAATAAGTGAATTAGTAATTATATGAAAACATTGTAATAATAAACTAAGACAAGTGTCGTCAGTTAACATTGTCATAGAAGAACTGTTGTGAATAGGGTAATGATAGTGTCTAATGAATTAGTAAAATTGTTTAAGCCCTCACAAGTGCTTTGTTTATAAGAACAAGGATGCTATGTTGATGATAGGGTACTCATGTGATAAACAAATAATTAAGAATACTATGATTGATTCACCTTTTATTATTGTCAAAGGGTGATTTAATTATTATTATTAATTAATAAATGATATTCCAACAACATTTATATTCCTATCGTAACAAATGCAATATAAGTAAGATTTAAAATATTGATTTATAAATTAATATTGTGTGATTAATTCCATTTCAAAAGTTAGCCATAATAAGATAATCATTTTGGAATAAACGTGATGTGATGGAAAATGGATATTTAATTATTCAATGTTAATCTTGGAATTTAAACCTCAAGCTAAGTAGTCTCGACGGATAAGGTGGATCATTAAGACACATCATGTCCAAGTTGACAAGGGGCAACTAATTATATAATATTTTATTAATTACATTAATAACATTAAAATATCAAGGATGGCGGATAGACTTGTATTTAATGAAACTTGTCCCGAATGGATAACCTTGGGGTGATAATCCCCACCGTAATAAATATTTACGACCGTCAATCCAAAACCAACTAATTTTTCCATGAGAGTAATTAATTATACATTTTTATAAAGAAACGTGTATGAATGAACTAGTGATAGGGGTAAATGTTGAGGGGCTCGAGAGGGGGATTTTGGGGCGGTGGAGTAAGCCCAAGATATTCTCGAGGAAGGGAAATTATATAGAGGGGGAGAGCTTGGAGAAAAGGGGGGTTTTTTTTTGGATTGGGGGAAGAAAAGAAGTTTTGAGAACAGAAGATTGGGAGAACAGAAAGTTTGATTGGAGAACAGAAAAATTTTGAGAACGGAAGGAAACACTGCTCTCAGGATTATCAGATTGTGGGCTCGGGGGCTTGGAAATCCTTTGATTTCCAAGGGCCAGCAAGATTATAGCTGGTCGGTAGGGTGGACACTTCAGTTTGGCTGTCTAAGGGGTTATACAACCTGCTACAACTTACGGTTAGTATCAGCATCAGGTAATTTTCGTTATTTACTATTATGCTAAAACTTACTGTAAACATGCATAACTTGCTAGTTACTGATTTACTGCTATTTACTGGTTTACTGAGTTGTGAAACATATTCTTATGCTAGAACATGATTGTTGAAAAGGAAATATTGATATGTTTGTCTATTTTAAATTACGAATGTAAGGTTAGTGAAAACACGACAGTACACTAAATATCATTTAGAAGCATAGTAATTTTTGGAAACTTACTCCCAAACACTTGATTAAAGTTTAATACATAGATAATTAACTGAGAAATTTTACTTAGTGCTCTGCTGTAAAAATCAGAGCACTACAGATGGTATCAGAGCGCTTATTCGGACTCTTGAACCTAAAAGCCTATTCATGCTTCATCTCGTCATAGTTGAACAGAAAACCTACTTGATATTTCACCTACTTGATTTCCATCCGTAGTAAGCTTCCAAGGTACCTGCACAACCCCAATAGGATTAACGTTTAGAAAATCAATAAATATTTATATTTTCATTCTTTTTTTTTAATAACTATTGATTACACATACAAAAAAAAAGAGTATATATATATATATCTAGCAGCAGAATTGGAATTCTGTAACTTTTTATAAGAAAACAAACAGAAAAATTCATCCTTACCCAGTCCATTACATTAATTATTTTAAATTTGTGGAGGAAGTACCTGGAGCATTTCAATAAAATAAGAGGTAAAAGTAAAATAAAAGGGTTAAAAACATAATAAATAAACAAATAAAAATATATATATAAACATAAAATAAATAAATAAATAAATAAATAAATAAAAAATTTAAAAAAAATAATAATAATAATATAGGTAAGGATCGTTTTCTAGCAGCGACAAGTAAAGAGGTGATTTTGGTAGAAGAGTTACAACGATAAATCATTAGGTTTCCAAAAAAGAAGAAGAATTACACCTCTATTAAACATAAACGCTGTAAGTAACATAATCTTATGCAGAGATTATTTGCAGTGATAGAGACAGGCTTAAATGAAATTAATTCTTGCCAGATAAACCGGGTAAACCTTTGTATAGACTTTTCATTACTGACCAAATAAACACAAAGCACAAGTTCTCCCTAGAGTTTGGACCCAACATTTACTCCAGATAATACATAAGCGAAAACCTAATAGCAGTAATGTGTATTATGGGATAAAAGTATTCTGCAAAAGGAAGGAAGACTTCTTGGAAATTCACGACGACAAAGAGAATTATTATCATTCATAAAACACAGTAATTGATATTTTTTTTATTTTTTTTTTTTGTAATTTTGATTGCTGCATAAATATTTATTCTTCTATTCACATATAGCGTTTTCATTATCAAGTAAAATATGATAGGGTAATTATGAAGATTTTCAGGTATCAGCTTTCAGTACCTTCAGACAAGGTTCGAACCCACTTATAAATTAAAATAAATCTACAAATGAGTAAATACAGTTAAATTCTTAATGTATATAACGCTCAGATCAAGAAAGGTTATGCTAAACGAATTTATATCTATTAAGATTACATTAAAGGAAGGAATTCTTGGGTCAAGCCAGAACTTCCTGTATTTTCTCTAAAACCTTTCTTCCGGCTTTTCCAAACCAAAGTATAGATTTGAGGAAATCCCAGTGAGCAGGCTTCTGTTAAAAGACCAGGGCAAAGTCCCAGTGAGTTTGACAGCCCTTGGAAAAATTAGAAAAATGTATAGCGACCCTGTTGATAGAAGCTACTACCCTAATTGCAGTTTGATGTCATGCCCAGGAGGACCCATTATAAGAGCTATTGCCCAAATGTTCTGGTTAAAAGTAAATAAATTTTAGGAAAACAAAAAAAAAACAAAAAACAAAAAAAGCACTAAATATATTTGAAACGTAGAATTGTATGGTACAAAAGCCATGGGCTATGGGGTCACACTGAATATTTTCACAGTACAGATGAAGGCCCTTATTTCTGCCAAATTCTATGAATTTTTAAGAAAAATCAACTCCCCACTAAAACGATTGTCAAAAATTCAGAAAAAAAAAAAGAAAACAACAAAGAACTTACTTCTACAATGTCATGCAATATGATAATATTGGGAATCGGGATGATAAATTTTCCTGAGAATTTTTCTCCGAGAACAGGCTCTCCCGCAACTTGGGAGTGAGCTTCAGAGTAGCGATTTCTTGAATAGCAACCCCATAACCATGGAGGCGAATGTGTCTGGCGATCACACAAAAAAAAAATGGCTGCCTTTACTAACATCCAAGTGATGACCGCAGTCGCGTTTCACTGCTAAATCCCCGGAGCCTGGAGGGTTTTCCTTCTTGTGCAAAAAAAAAATAGGTAAGCGCTTCCAAAAACCTCCGAGAAAATTAGTCACGGGCGCGTTTTACTTAGTCATTCCAGGCATCAAGGGTTTAGACGGAGTTTCAACGAAAATTAGGCCCAGCCCGAGCTCCACACCGAGAGCCAATAGCCAATAGGGCCACACATTCAACAGACAAACGTTAACCATTGAAATCCACGTGCAAGAGCGGTCCTCCTTCGATCCTCAAAGAAAATATGGTCAGTACAGGAATGTGCGGTGTTGGTACAGCCAGGAGCAGAGCCATGAAGCATTGGGGGAGCCTGGGAATAAAATTTGAACAATGGTCGTTCTTCTGCAACCCTTAACCAGCGCCTTCACCATGCACGGCCACCACCAACCTCAACACCAGAAATGCAGATCATAATGAGGTCATTGGAGGCTATTATGACCACGATGAACAGGCAGTCGGAAAGGGCCGCCGAGGTGGAAACCACTCAAGTGAGTCGAGAGAACTCTGAAAGGGCACATGGCCCAAGACTGGAACCGCTTCAGGACATATCGAGGGAGTTACAAAAGATAAAAGTTCCAGAGTTTTCAGGAGGACGACCCAGTAAGCATGCCGAAGCATGGCTGGAAGGCATGAAGAGATGCTTCGCATTGAATGAGTACACATCTAGTTCCAAGGCTAGGATGGCCGTCTTTCAGCTTAAAGGTGATGCTTTGAATTGGTGGTCAGATCTCGAGAAGCAATTGCACCTTACTCCTCTTACAACTTCTTGGGAACTGTTCGAGGAAAGGTTCCACATGAATTATTTGCCAAATTATTACAAGGAAGAACAGGCAGGTGCACTCCATGCCTTAGTACAGGGAGACAAGACGGTGGAGGAGTATGAATCACGGTTTATGGAACTGGTAAAGTATGTTCCTTACCTTGATGCAGATGATTGTCAGGTAGAGCGTTTTGTGTATGGACTTAACTACAAGATTAGAGCTGCTGTGCGAATGTGGAAGCCAACTTCAGTTGCCATGGCAGTTGAGTATGCTCGTTATGCAGCTGATATGTCAGATGGAAAAGGGGGCAGTAAGTTGACAGGAACCAATCAGTATGTTTCTGGGAAGGCATCACGTCCTTACTTCAGGGGAGGACAATCTAGACCTCCTCCTTATGGTAACCGGTTCACACCGAGGGGTAATACTTCAGTTAACTCAATCTCGCAGGCATCGTCCGCAACCCACCAAAGCCAGGGACGTACACAGGGAAGTTCCTATAGAGGAGCAAGGGGTTTTAGAGGAACCAGGGGAAGGAACTCATCTCAGAGGATTACTTCGAGCAACAGGCAAGCCCCTCCCAATCTCTCTTGTTGGGGATGCGGAGGTCCTCATTTCCAGCGAGACTGTCCCAAGGGTCAGTCAAGCAGCAGGCACAGGGAAGGAAAGGCACCCATGGATAGTTCGGGTAACAGTCATCGGATTCATGCAGCGGTGCATAACCACCAGGCAGAACATCAGTCTACCGTAGTGGAATCCACTGGTAATGTAAACAATGTCAAACTTAAAATTTTGTTTGATCCAGGAGCAACTGACAGTTTTATTTCACCATTTGCATTAGATAAATGTGGGTTGGCAGCCTACGAGCACGGTGATTTCAAACTGGTTGAAATGGCTTCAGGAGCTAAGCAACCAGTAGGTCTTAAAGTGACAGGTTGTGAGGTTGACTTAGGAGTGTGCACCACTAAGTTGGATGCTTATGTCACCAATTTGGGGACTTATGACCTCATTATTGGCATGGATTGGTTAGAAGGCCATAGAGCTTTCTTAGACTGCTATGCGAAGAAGGTGTTGTGCCTCGATGACGAGGGAAGGACAATTCAAATCCAAGGCTTGAAGAGGAAGGTATCCCTCCGTTTCATCTCTATGGTGAAAGCTAAGCGGTGCCTAAGACAAGGATTCCAGTTGTTCGTAGTGGAGGCCGTGAGCGATAGTAAAGGACCTTCCTTGAATTCTTACCCAGTACTCTCCGAGTTCAAGGATGTCTTTCCGAAGGAATTGCCAGGACTACCTCCAGAAAGAGAGCTCGATTTCACAATCGAACTAAAACCTGGTGCAGAACCTATCTCAAAAACTCCTTATAGAATGACAACTCCAGAGCTCCGTGAGTTACAAATCCAGCTAAAAGAGTTGCTAGATTTGGGACTGATTAGACCCAGTATCTCACCATGGGGAGCACCAGTGATCTTCGTTAAGAAGAAGGATGGATCTCTGCGACTGTGCATAGATTACAGAGATTTGAACAAGGCCACCGTGAAGAACAGGTATCCCATACCAAGAATTGATGACCTCTTTGATCAAATGAAAGGTGCGTCAGTCTTCTCAAAGATTGATTTGCGATCAGGATATCACCAGTTGAGGATCAAGGAAGGTGACATTCCTAAGACTGCCTTTCGAACTCGATTTGGGCATTACGAGTTTGTAGTGGTACCATTTGGTTTGACCAATGCTCCAGCTGTATTCATGAGCCTCATGAATGGGGTCTTCCGAAAATACTTGGACCTCTTTGTTCAGGTCTTCTTAGATGATATTCTTATCTATTCTAAGAATGAGAAGGAGCACGAGGAACACTTGCGGTTAGTCTTGGCATGCTTAAGGGAACATAAACTTTATGGTAAATTTTCAAAGTGTTCCTTCTTCCAAAAAGAGATTCACTACTTGGGGCACATCATCTCAGGTGAAGGGATCTCTGTAGACCCAGAAAAGGTAAAGGCCATTGAAGATTGGCCAATTCCAAGGAATGCTCATGAGGTGCGCAGCTTCATGGGGTTAGCAGGCTATTACCGGAGGTTTGTGGAAGGATTTTCTAAAATTGCAAAACCTATTACCACCTTGCAACGCAAGGGAATCCGGTATGAATGGACCGATGAATGCGATGCCGCTTTTACAGAGTTAAAAAGATTGTTAACAAGTGCACCGATCTTGCGGGTACCTGACATGGATAAAGATTTCATGGTATGCACCGATGCCTCGAAGCAAGGATTAGGAGCGGTGTTGATGCAGGAAGGTGGGGTAATAGCTTATGCATCTCGAAAGTTGAAACCTCATGAGGAGCAGTATGCCACGCATGATCTAGAATTGGCAGCAGTAATGTTGGCACTAAAATTATGGAGGCACTACCTAGTTGGTAGAAGCTTCACCCTTAAAACAGACCATCAGAGCTTGCAGTACATCTTTACCCAAAGGGATCTGAATGCTAGGCAAAGGAGATGGAGTGAGTTCATGAGTGAATATGACTTTGGTATCTCTTACATCAAAGGAAAGGAGAATGTGGTGGCAGACGCTCTAAGCCGAAGGCCGAGACTTTTCTCCTTAATTCCCTTGAAGGTTGACTTGAGGGAAAGGATACTAGGACAACTATTGGGCGATAGTTGGTATCTAAAAGTAACCTCAGCTATTCAGAATGGAAAGGAACAGGAATTGAAGTATGATGGGTACCATCTTGAGGAAGATGGATTGTTGCGGTATCAGGGAAGGATGTATGTTCCTAAGGAAGGTGATATCAGGGAAACCATCCTTAGAGAGTCCCATAGATCACATTACTGTGCACACCCAGGAGTGAAGAAGATGTATGCTGACATGAAGCAACTCTTCTTTTGGCCAGGTATGAATATGGATGTAGTGGATTTTGTTTCGAAGTGCCTTGAGTGTCAACAAGTTAAGGCAGATCATCGTCACCCGGCCGGTCTCCTACAACCGCACAACATTCCTATGACTAAATGGGAAGTCATTTCCATGGACTTCGTTGTAGGATTACCACTCACATCTCTGAGACATAATGCTATTTTGGTGGTAGTCGAAAAACTGACCAAAAGTGCTCACTTCATTCCAGTCAGAGACACCTATGATGTGACAGATGTGGCAAGGGTATTCATAAATGAGATTATACGTCTTCATGGAGTTCCTAAAAAGATAATCTCTGACAGAGACCCTAAGTTCACCTCCAGATTTTGGACAAGCATGCAGTCAGCATTAGGGACACAGTTGAACTTAAGCTCAGCTTATCACCCCGAGACAGATGGACAGACTGAGAGGGTGAATCAAGTGATGGAGGACATGCTTAGGATGTATGTTATGGATCAACAGACACAGTGGGAGAAATATATTCCTTTAGTGGAGTTTGCATACAACAATATTCATCACAGCTCCATTGGTATGCCGCCATATCAGGCATTGTATGGGAGGCCATGCAGAACACCACTCAGTTGGGACAGGTTAGAGGATCGAGTTTTAATTGGGCTTGAATTGATTCAGGAAATGGAGGAGCAAGTGATACAGATTAGGCAGCGGCTGAAGGAAGCACAGGATAGGCAAAAGAGTTACGCTGATGCACACAGATCAGATAGAACTTATGGAGTAGGGGATCGTGTATTTATTCGCATCAGACCAAATAAAAGTACCATTCGGTTTGGGAAGGGTACCAAGTTGTCACCTCGCTTTATAGGTCCATTTGAGATTCTTGAGAAAATTAGACCAGTTGCTTATCGTCTCGCGCTGCCACCCCACTTGCATAAAAATCATAATGTATTTCATGTTTCTGTATTACGACATTACATAGCTGATGAGACTCACAAAATTCATTGGAAGGAATTGCAGGTCTCGGACGAGGGAACCTTTAGGGTCGAACCATTACGTATACTTGATCGTAGGGTTCGACAGCTCCGTAGTCGCCATGTGGACCAAGTTAAGGTCCAATGGGACAAGTATAGCCCCGGTTCTGCTACCTGGGAGGACGCAGAGACCATGCGTCGAGATTTTCCCTCACTATTTTGACCATAACTTCGGGACGAAGTTTCCCGAAGGGTGGGTGTATGTAACGCCCATATTTTTGATTCGGCATATTTATTAGTTAGATACACCATACTTTATTTTCTTATATATTCTGTTGAACTCAGCTCGACTGAGTAAACTATATTGGACCTCGTTATATGATGTTACTCTGTTTTATGATTTCACCATGATTATGATGTTACTATGTTATGCGATTATGATGTCATGATTATCATATGATTTCCTTATTTTACGATTGCAGTATATGTTTATATGTTTTCATTAATGAAATGTGAAATATATGATTCGGTACGTGGATACCATCTTCTTATGTGAATTATTGAAATGTTATATGTATCTATGATGAGCTAAAAGGTTACATGAAATGAAATGATAACATGGATCAATTGGCGATCAATGGAAAATGCTTTCTATAAATTGTATTTTGCAAAACACTAACCTACAGGACACAAGGGCTATGGGATAGCCAGTTACTTGATCTGATATACATTGGAAAGGAAAAACATGTTCATACAGCAAACCTTAGCAGCCAAAATGAGGATACGATAACACAAACTGATAATCCCGATAGCAGCAAGTATGAGTTGATAAGGGCGTAGGCCCAGTATGTTGAGAGGGATGGATGTGTTTCCCACCCTATGTTTCCATGAGACCCGAGGTCGTGGGAGGGCCGTGCTGAGACACGCTCCCCATGTTGTTGTGATGACGATTGTCGGATGCCTGCTAGGGGAGGATAGGTCCGCTGTTCAGCCGACGCTATCGCTCTCAAGTTCTATGTGATCAGATCGGTGAGTCCGACATCCACTGTTGTACTAGCAGAGGAAGGATAGGGAGGATGCTGGACGTAGGTTATGATGGGAGGATGTGTTAGTTAGCACTGTTGGGGGTTTAGTATTCCTTGATTCCGAGTTAGTGGAAGTAGGCACCCTTCCTGTACTTGATTGATTAAACTAATGTAAACATAAAGACAATGATGTTAAATCGTAAAGGGTTAACTGTTAAATAACCGAGGATGTTAAAATAATTATACTATAGATTATGCTTGCTCTTCTGCATGGGGGTAGATACTATTGTTAGTTAGCAAGTATGCATAGGCGGAATGGGGTTTGTTTATAGTACATGTCCGACATGTGCATACACTGGCCATGCATGCACACCTTGTACGTGTACAATATTACTGGTGTATAACATACTTGTCATGCTTGAATAGTAGTATAAATGTCATAGATAACTCAGTTAAGGATACATCAATCAACTTAGGTAATGAATGGTTAGGTTGTCAATGTGTAAATAAGTGAATTAGTAATTATATGAAAACATTGTAATAATAAACTAAGACAAGTGTCGTCAGTTAACATTGTCATAGAAGAACTGTTGTGAATAGGGTAATGATAGTGTCTAATGAATTAGTAAAATTGTTTAAGCCCTCACAAGTGCTTTGTTTATAAGAACAAGGATGCTATGTTGATGATAGGGTACTCATGTGATAAACAAATAATTAAGAATACTATGATTGATTCACCTTTTATTATTGTCAAAGGGTGATTTAATTATTATTATTAATTAATAAATGATATTCCAACAACATTTATATTCCTATCGTAACAAATGCAATATAAGTAAGATTTAAAATATTGATTTATAAATTAATATTGTGTGATTAATTCCATTTCAAAAGTTAGCCATAATAAGATAATCATTTTGGAATAAACGTGATGTGATGGAAAATGGATATTTAATTATTCAATGTTAATCTTGGAATTTAAACCTCAAGCTAAGTAGTCTCGACGGATAAGGTGGATCATTAAGACACATCATGTCCAAGTTGACAAGGGGCAACTAATTATATAATATTTTATTAATTACATTAATAACATTAAAATATCAAGGATGGCGGATAGACTTGTATTTAATGAAACTTGTCCCGAATGGATAACCTTGGGGTGATAATCCCCACTGTAATAAATATTTACGACCGTCAATCCAAAACCAACTAATTTTTCCATGAGAGTAATTAATTATACATTTTTATAAAGAACCGTGTATGAATGAACTAGTGATAGGGGTAAATGTTGAGGGGCTCGAGAGGGGGATTTTGGGGCGGTGGAGTAAGCCCAAGATATTCTCGAGGAAGGGAAATTATATAGAGGGGGAGAGCTTGGAGAAAAGGGGGGTTTTTTTTTGGATTGGGGGAAGAAAAGAAGTTTTGAGAACAGAAGATTGGGAGAACAGAAAGTTTGATTGGAGAACAGAAAAATTTTGAGAACGGAAGGAAACACTGCTCTCAGGATTATCAGATTGTGGGCTCGGGGGCTTGGAAATCCTTTGATTTCCAAGGGCCAGCAAGATTATAGCTGGTCGGTAGGGTGGACACTTCAGTTTGGCTGTCTAAGGGGTTATACAACCTGCTACAACTTACGGTTAGCATCAGCATCAGGTAATTTCCGTTATTTACTATTAAGCTAAAACTTACTGTAAACATGCATAACTTGCTAGTTACTGATTTACTGCTATTTACTGGTTTACTGAGTTGTGAAACATATTCTTATGCTAGAACATGATTGTTGAAAAGGAAATATTGATATGTTTGTCTATTTTAAATTACGAATGTAAGGTTAGTGAAAACACGACAGTACACTAAATATCATTTAGAAGCATAGTAATTTTTGGAAACTTACTCCCAAACACTTGATTAAAGTTTAATACATAGATAATTAACTGAGAAATTTTACTTAGTGCTCTGCTGTAAAAATCAAAGCACTACATTTGTGGTGAAACAAATGCTTATTTAGAGCTGGTAGGTTGATTTTGATCAAGTACGTATTGGAGGCCCTCCCGATGTATTGGGTGTCTTTGGCTCATGTCCCCTCTGGTATATTGGAAAGGATAAGGAATTTGTGCTTTAGTTTTTTATGGTGAGGGGAGAATGAGGATAGGCCATTTCATTGTGTCTCTTGGGAGAAATTAACTCTCCCTAAAAAGTTAGGTGGTTGGGGATTAAAAAATCATATCTGTTTTTCATGAGCACTTGCAATAAAAGGGGTTCGATGTGTTCTCAATGGTGACGGCTCGGTGGGTCACAGTTGTACATCAGAAATATATCTATCCTCTTTCTACCATTGAATGGTTCTACATTAGAAACAAGTCTATCATAAATGTTTCAACCATGTGGAATGCTATGTTGCAGAATTTTGAGGTCATTGGTGATTGGCTTGTTTGGGAGATTGGAAACTAGAGAAATGTTAGGATCGTTCAAGATCCTTGGATTGGATGCATGGATTCTTACAAGCTTCCTGAGGGGATGGTTAATTCATTACTTGATAGAGGTTATATCTTCTTGTATCATATCTAAGATCTTTGTAACGCTACCCCTATGAGATCGAATTGGTTGTCTACACAATTATTGGGGTTTGAAGCTGAGGAGAAGATTTTATGGGAAGGTTATACTGGTGCCCTCAATGATAGTCACATCTCTCTAGTTGATAAGGACGATAAATTATTTTGGTACAGGAATAATGATGAAGTTTTTACTGTCTAAATTTGGGATATTTAGTCAATAGAGAAGAGGAGGATCTCCCACAACCAGCTTGGTGGTCTCATGCGATCTAGAATTTTCAGTGTACTTTAAAGGCCAAAATTTTTTTCTATAGCTTGCACTTGCTGAAACAATACCCATTTGGGACCTTTTGATCCACAAGTTTGGTAGTGTACCTAGTTGTTGGCCCTTGTGCAAAGAAGTTGGTCACATCTTTTTATTTCTTTCTCATATATCTCCTCAATGTGGTCTTATGTTGCAAAAGTAACAACTACTAGATTTATTTGGCAAGGTGATGACCCACAGGTTGCTCTGCGGAAATGGATTCAAAATACTTCATTCATTTCTTATAAATCCCTCCCAGTTCTGGTCATTTGGGGTACATGGTTGGCACGGACAAAGTGATTTTTCAGGAGACTTTCATCCCCCCACGTGTTTATGTTTCCAAGAGCCTGGCTATTCTCAAGAATTTTCCTCAAACAAATGATAAACAAAAACAAAGGAGGCATGTGGCCGAAATTATAGACAAGTCTATTCCATGGGGTTACTTTGATCGAGGTGCATAGGGAAGGCCTAGAGTAGGGGGGGCAATGGGATCCTCTTCTTGTCTGACACTCATTGGTATTAGTTTTCTGCTGGTATTGGGAAAGCAACAAATAATAGGGTAGAATTGATGGCCTTGAAATTGTTGCTACAGCTATCCATATCCAAAGGTATTCAACAAATTCATATCTATGGGGACTCTCAACTGGTCATAGATTGGATGAAGCTAAGAAAATCCCAAAAAACATTTTTCTTATTTGAAAACCATTGGTTTCAGTTTTCTGCTGTTATTTGAAGAGCAACAAATAATAGGGAATAATTGATGGCCTTGAAATTGTTGTTACAGTTAGCCTTCTCAAAAGGTATTCAACAGATTCAGATCCATGGGGACTCTCAACTGGTCATAGATTAGATGAAGCTGAGAAAAGCCCCAAAAAACATTTTTCTCAAGCCCTTATATGAGGATATCATTATCTTACTTGGGTTGTTCCAGGAGTATTCTTTCTAACATATTTATAGGGAGATAAATACAAAGGTTGACTCTCTCCAAAAGGGGCTTACAGATGGGTGATGGCACCTAGAATGTTTGGGAAATGACCAATGACAATCTCCAGGAACTAGATTTGGGTCCTTTTCCTGGTTAAGATGATTATTGTGCTAGTTTTTCTTTATGAGTCCTATTTTTGAGATGAAAATCTATGTATGTATGCAATTATGAGAAGTTTTATATGTGAATGATTGTTAATAGTTGTTTGATGCTATTTATTGATGTTTCGCCTTTAGAGTATTTTTTGATGTAAGACCGTGAGGTCATGTTAACAATGTGTTTTAGTTTTTATTTATTTATTCAATTGCCCGTCACTTGGGGCCTGTAGCAATGAACCATTGGTTAAGAACCGCAACCAAGGGGCATCTAAGCCGTCAAAGTCACCCGGGGATCACACTCAGCCTGGGCCACACCAACCCTTATGATGGTTGGATTTTTGGGTGTCTCCTCCCAACTAGCTCAACCCTAAGGGGAATTGAACTCGGGTCTCCCTACTGACGAGACCCAAACCTTAACTGAATGAGCTAACGAGAATTGAATTAAATGTTAGGGGGACATGGGGGTGGTCTTTGATCCACTTATGTGTCCACGGGTCACGAGATCATTTAATACAATCTCTCTAGGTGGAACCAGATGTTCGACCACTACCTCAAGGTGCTCCCATGGCTCCAGGTTCGGCCCTCATTGGAATTGAACCTTGCCCACTGGTGAAAAACTCATCTCTCTTCACCAATGGATCCAACCCATTTGGGAAATGTGGTTTAGTTTATGCTAATAAAATGGACTGCGATTTTTTTCCCAGTGAAAAAAAACATGAATATCAAAACACACAAAACAATTACAAGGTGATATGCTTCTTTATATCCATTTGTCAAGATTGGTCAATATTTGATTATTTTTCTGGTATCATACTGATGTTATTGTGTATATATGAATTCTAACCTGTATAGTACATAGGATCATTGGGTAGGTTTAACATGCAAAAGGCAGTGGGGCGCCTCTTATTGTGGATATCTAGTGAAGATACAAGATGTTATTATGATGCATTGTATGGCATGTACTTGTAAATGGTTTAACCTAGAAGCTCATTGTGAATTTTAATGCACATGTTCACCATATGGCTTTGAGATTCAATACTATCTGGGTGTTCCATATTTCCATTTGTATCCCCAAGTTCCAATAACTATTAATTTTTATTTCTAGTAAAGGCAATATCTTTTATGGATTTTAACATTCTTAATTTTTATTTCTAGTAAAGGCAATACCTTTTATGGATTTTAACATTCTACCTTTTTTGCCTATAATGTTACATATATATATGCATGTATAACTGTCCTAGCAACTGATTTTTAATATTTTACATCAGAGCAATAGTTTGTTAGGCATTCTACATGAGACTTCAATCTTTTTGACATATTAATGATCACACTCTTCTTAAAATATTAGAGTACTTTTACTCTTGATATGTTGGTGTAATCAATGGCAACATTCTTTTTATACATGTGGATGCTACTTTATCCCTCTTTATCCTCAACCAACCTATATATTGCCATATTGCATAGCTACTCTCTAATTCACATTGTAAACGTTTTACAATATGTACCTAGTTTTAGTGGATTTGTATGTTTATCTATTTCATTGCATCTCAAAAAGGCAAGTACTCAATTACCCTGCAACTCTAACTTGTGTTATTTTATTTTAGTTCATATTGATATTAATTTTGTTTGTTTGTTTCATATAAGGGTTGACTAAATAATAGCTTGATTTGCTTGATTAGCAATTTCCAATATGGAACTTGTAGAAGAAAATGACAACATAGTAACTATTGAACCCTTTGAGAAGGTAAGGTCATGGAATATGTTTCTAATTGTACGTTATATGATATTCACTAAAACTTCTTTAAATAAGTCCTATTACAATTGAGAGTTCTCTCGCTACATAAAATCCATATAGATGTCTAATTTTATTGTTTTTACTCCAAGGAAATGTAACATTTCCATTTTTTCCTATTCACAATTTTGCTTTCTTCCTATTCAATACCTTGATCACAAAGGTCCTAATCCAAGTGGGAGCATCACTCATTATATAAGGGTAAAGGAAAGATCCAGGCAAAAGTTTGTCTCAATTCATATACATGTAGGATGTTTCTATGCATTAAGGGTGTTAGGGTGTGTCAACAAAATTCTCTAAGATGTGCTAATGGATTTAAACATCATAACATGTTTGGAGTCATAGCAGTTAGGGTAACTTATCATGTACCTATGGTACTAATGTGTTCAAGATAAAATTGTGCTAGGACAAAAATGTGTTAGAGGGCATCTTATGTTTGGAGGGAATGGTTAAGATTTAAGGTGTGTTAAGGGTGATAGGGTGGGTCAATGTTAATATATTTAAGTGTCAAGACATGTTAAGGGTGTTATAATGTCAAACTAGTTCATTAATGTCTATTAATGGGTTAAGTGTCATAGTGGTTAGGAGTTATAGTGTAATAGCATGTTAATGTGTTCAATGCCAAAGTGTGCTAGGGGATCATTGTTTTAGGAATCATATGGTATAGGGTAATAGTAAGGGTTAAGACGTTGTGTGTTATGTGATGATTGTGTAAAGGGGCATAAGGGCTAGGGGAAAATTGTTTATAGGGTCATAACCATTAGGAGTCAAGGTGCCTCCATGTTAAGGGCACAATCAAGCACAAATATTGGTGTATATATATATACACATGTTGGTTCTTATACCTATTATTTTTATTTTTAAAAATAATTTGGCTTTAAACTACACATATCGTGAAAAAAGGCTACTTACCATGGGTCATAGTGCTTTTAAGGGCATAATGGTTAGGGGTTAGAATGTACTAGGGTGTTAGTGTGGGTCAATGTTTTAGGGGATGGTTATGGCATGGGTCATAAGGGATAGTGATCATAATGTTTAGGGGTCAAAATGTGCTAATGGCTTAGGGTGTTAGGTGTCATAGTATGCTCATGGTCATAATGGTTAGGGGTTATAATATACTAGGGTGTTAATGTGCTCAAGGTCAAAATGTGCTACAAGATGATTATGCCAAGGGTCATATTATGTTGAGGATCATAATGGTTAAGGGTCAAGGTGTGTTAAGGGTACTAGATTGGGTTAATGTCAAAATAGTTAAGGATTGTTGTGTGTTTAAGTGTTAGGATATGTCAAATTCAAAATTGGTCATTAAGGTATGTCAATGGGTTAGTTTTTAGGTGTAATATTGTGTTTGGGGTCATAGTGGAAGGTTTATAATGTACATGGTGTTAGGGTTCAAAGGGTGTTAGGGGATGATATTATCTTTGTCATAGTGGTTAGGAGTTAAATTGATAGTTTATTAAGCAATGAATGTATCTGTCGTCATAGTGGTTAGAAGTCAAAATCCTAGTGTCTTAGGGAATGTATGTGTCAGTCTTGGCAATCTTGGTGCCCCACAGATGTTGCCGTATCCATCTATGTGGCAGTCTTGGCAATCTTGATGCCCCACGGATACCAATAAAATATATGTAGCATCATATCTACTCGTTGTTGTAAACAAAAAAATGTCAGAATTATAGAAGATAGAAATGTTAGAAAACGCCGAGAAATGTGTCGGAATTATTAGAAGATAGAATTGTTCAAAAAGGCTGAGAAATATGTCGGAATTATAGAATATAGAATAGTTAGAAAACGTTGAGAAATGTGAGAAACTCATTCTCGCCGTATAAGTCCAGCTAATCAAAACTTCAACATGCTTCTCGCTACCTGAAACCTACAATAAAATATCAATGCAATATGAATTTAATGAGAAAAATACTCCCTCGATGTTTTAATTTCTTGTTGAGCAATTTTAAAAGAGTACAGTATCAGGGAAGGTAGCCTATGGCAGTTTACCATAGAGTACAGTATCAGGGAAGGTAGTCTAAACACCCCATGTGCAAAGTCATAATGAACATATATTAAGTCCAACTTTCCAGGATCTGAATCACAAATTCTCTGGCCTCTTTGGTTATTGGTTTTCTGTTCATTTAACATTTGAGCCTTCAGAATTCATATATATGGACAATGTGTCACTGAGGATAAATCAATGGCTCATGTAGATAAGCTTTTGAGACAAAATTGCTAAGAGATTTAAGTTTTAACGACGCTGTTAAATGGAACGCTAGTGTTAGCCCTAGACAGCAAGCTTTAAGCCAACAAAGAGTGGAAATGAGATCATTTGCTGAGCATTTGCAGTCTTTGGGATCACTTTATTGGAAGGTCAACTTCAAGGCAATTTTAAGCTTTCAAAACCTTTTTACAAGGTATTATTTAATTAAATTAAAGAGGTCTTTATCTTGCATTATAATTTCTCCCCTGAATAGGCCCAAAAGAAAACTTACTTCAAAATATATAAAACAAGCAACATTCCTTTAACTGAGAGAAGCTATACAAGGAAAATTGGGTGAAGCTATAGCTGGATAGAGGTTGTTAAAGTACCTGGTACTTGATATTTCAGTGCTACCAGAAATTAGTTTACCGGTCTATTTTCCTTCTCCATATTATTATACTAGTCCTTGCTAGCAACCAACATTGCAGGTGTATTTGTAGAGTGAATAGCATTAGCAGAAAAGTTTGTAAATGATGTGTGGGATGTGACCACAAAAAACAGGTTGGGTGCATTACATGGTATGCTCTGCTTAGTACAAGTCTGAATATGAATCTGAAAATTTTTGTTGGTACATGACAAACCTAAATGAACTTGTCATTTCTTTGAAAAATACATTCACACATAAGCCTATGGGTTATGTTGTTGAATCTTGTGTTAGCTGCAGTCATAATGAAACAAAATTGTTTTAGTAATGTGACATAAGCACAAAAAATGGATCACCTTCAGATTATTTTAGTTGGCATTGGCAGCAATAATTGTTTTAGTAATGTGACATAAGCACAAAAAATGGATCACCTTTAGATTATTTTAGTTGGTATTGGCAGCAAGAGTGTAAATCATTACTGTCAATGGCATTATTTTTAGATGAATGGCATTGTTTCAAGACTTAAACTTGAAACTTAAAAGTTAAATACAAGTAGATCAGCCAGACCAATTGAAAAAAACTAAGAGAAAGCCTTGGCATAAAAGAACTCCAGAAGGAATTTAGAAAATGAAGACTGAACAGAGTTAGACAGGTGAAACGAAAAAGGTGGATCTTATCCTAAGCTTATGCAACAGATCTTTTTTTATGTGCATAGCTCACTGTAGATGTTGCACTGAATACTTAAAAATTATACCCTATAAGACCAAAAATAACTAAGCGAGAAAGCTTAAACCCTATAAGACCAAAAATAACTATGACCCTATTAATCTCTTAAGTATGTCTCCTGTCTCTGATGATAGAGGTGGGATTTAATCCAGAAGAAATGGCCTTTGGAAGGCACCGTGCAAGAAGAAGAGGACAAACTTCTTATGAATGTTAGTGACTACGTAGTAACAATGTAAGACCAAAGTTGGGTGAAGCTCCAACTACGTTGGGACAAGGGAAGGTGCCATGGATTTGCTGCCTAGTCGATCATGCATTAGATATTGTTGTAATGCGGGCTAGTGTTCTATTTTACAAGAGAATGATTGACGTGAATCTCATTCCATTACCACTAGGTATGGGGTTTGATAGAAGCAATCCACGAACTCTTTTCCAGGCAAAGAAATAGAGACCCTTAACAAAGCACATTGAGAAAGTATTTGTGAGTCTTGTTTAAAATCAACTTAGCATAGCAAATGCAAACAGGTAACATCCGATGTTTAGCTTGGATTTATGAGATGAGTTGATCTCAGTCAGACTTTATAGATATTGCTAATCAATAAACAAACAAATTCATGCCAGTGTAAAGGGAATCCGGATTTAAAAAGACTATATTTTCCTATGGGATTTGAGCATTTACTTTGACAAGTTAGCCATGATTCAAACAAAGTAAAAATTTCAACTCTACCCATCTTACAATTAAAAGGGAAGAAATAATCCATCATAGTGGTAAAATTACTGTCAAACAACAATTTGTCTCATGATGAGAGTTCTTTCTTCATATTTAAAAAAATGAGTTACCTAGGGGAGGGATGTCAGTTGTTGGACACCCCACCTGGCTCCCCCCCCACGCCACGTGGCCAACTCCAATTGTGTCGTTTGTCGGCTGACGAGGCAGCGCCACCTGTCTAGTAGGTGGGCACCTTTACGCCGCACATGTAGCGTGCCTTTTCATGGTCCCATGGACCTTTTCCTGAGAAAGGTCTTACCCTCCGTGTCTTTCTGTTCGGGCCTGGAGTGTGGGCATTGTGTTTCCCTGGTTGTTGAGCAGCCCGACCTCCGCTGTTGTTTTTCCCTTCGCTCGTCTCTGTTCACCTGGCGCTCGGCTCTGGTGATATCCTGCACACATTTGTTGGTGGTTCATCCTGGTTGTTGCTTCGGACATGGTGGCATTTCTCTCAATGGTGCACTTTGTTATGTTCAGATGTGGTGGCGACTTGGAGTATCCCCGTTTCAGTGGTGGAGATGTCGGGTTCCGCCTCCCGTGGTTTCGGTGGTGGTGATGGTGGCTTTTTGTCCCTGGTCCAGTAGCTGCGGTGGCTTCGCTCCTTGTCCAATAGCTGCAATGACTCCGTTCGGCGGCTTCGTGTTGGTTGTGGAGCCTGATCTCCAGATTCAGAGATATTATTATTATTTAGCCATGTTTGTACCCCAGTATTATATGACATGTAGGTGGACTGTACACTCACCCCGGCGGGGGGGCATCACCCCCCCATGGGGTTCTAGGGGGGACCATCCCCCCTGGCTGGGGGGTCCGGGGGTCAGCGGTCCCCCGACGGGGGTTCGGGAGCAGAGCCCCCGAGAAAGGGGGTTCAGGGACGAAGCCCCCGAAGGAAATTTTTAGAGTTGTTTTACGAGCCCATGGTTTTGGGTAACCCATGGTATTTTCCCATTGTATCTCCCTTATAAAAGCAAGACATTGTAATACGGCTAGGGTTGATGTATTAGGTTTTATGCATGGTAAAGATATCTGAGATCAAAAGAGAGAGACTGTGAGATAGTGAAGAGGAAGTGCAGCGGCTGTGCTGTAGGTTGTATCCCTTCACTTTGCTGGACGGAATAATAATAAGGACTGGCAACTTCAGTGTGGACGTAGCCTAAGTTGGGGTGAACCACGATATATCTGTGTCTCTCTTGTAATGTGTGTGTGATTATATTTTCATTTTTGTTTATTGTTATTGTTCTTCGATCCTGTTTTCTAACAATTGGTATCAGAGCCAAAGGTCTATTTGGCAGATAAACCCGCAGGAAGCTAGGGTTTTTGGTTTGAGTGGGAGCAATGGCGGAAGAAGGAAAGTTTAAGGTCGAGAAGTTTAATGGCCAAAACTTCTAGTTATGGAAGATGCAAATGGAGGACTATCTGTACCAGAAGGATCTATTCCTACCGTTGGGAGGTAGAGCAAAGCGGCCGGTGGCTATGAAGGACGAAGAATGGGAGGTTCTTGATAGAAAGGCTCTGGGAACAATACTGCTGAGCCTGGCTTCGTCGGTGGCTTTCAATATCTCAAAAGAAACGACAACAGAGGGTTTCATGAGCGCATTGGGTAAGTTGTATGAAAAACCCTAGGTCTCCAACAAGGTATTTCTAATGAAGCGTTTATTTAATATGAAGATGTCTGAAGGTGGATATGTTACTGATCATTTAAATGAGTTTAATACGGTTACAAATCAGCTAAGTTCTGTAAGTGTGAACTTTGATGATGAGGTTAGGGCTCTTCTAATCTTATGTTCATTGCTAGAGAGCTGGAATAGCTTGGTCATGACTGTAAGTAACTCTGTCTCTGGTTCAAACACCTTGAAATTTGATGATGTTATTGGTGTTATTCTTAGCGAGGAAATGCGAAGAAAAAGCACAGGTGAGACATCAGGTAATGCGTTGACCATGGAGAGTAGGGGAATACAAAAGGAGAGAGAAAAGAGCCAAGGTAATTATGGCAAGTCTAAACGGGCAGATCCAAGTCCAAACTGGGAAAAATATAGTGTTGGAACTATGGAAAGAAAGGACATCTGAAGAAAGACTACAGATCTCTAAAGAATAAAGGAGATGCACAGAAGGAAACTACCCAGGAAGCAAATGTAGCAGGTGATGTGTTACAAGATGCTTTGATTCTTGCATTAGATAATGCTAGTGATTATTGGGTAGTAGATTCAGGAGCTTCATGTCATGCTACACTCCATAGGAAATATTTTCATGAGTATGTTCCTGGCGATTTTGGACATGTTTGATTGGGTGATGATGAGCCATGTAAAATTGTTGGAATGGGTAAGGTATGGATAAAAATTAAGAATGGAATTGACTGGCTGTTAAAAGATGTTAGGCATATTCCTGCTATGAAAAGAAATCTGATCTCAGCAAGGCAGTTGGGAGATGGTGGCTGTCTATCTACATTTGGAGAAAAGTGGTGGAAGATCACTAAAGGATCAATGGTGATAGCAAAAGGAGACAGGATAGGTACGTTGTATTTATGTCATCATAATACTGACCATTCTATTTCTTTAGCTTCCACAGGAACAGATTCAGCATTGTGGCATCATAGGCTTGGCCACATGAGTGAGAAGGGGATGCAGATTCTCCACTCAAAGAAGTTGCTGCCAGATTTGAAGTATGTAAGTTTGGAATTATGTGAAAACTATGTTTATGGAAAACAAAAGAGAGTTAGATTTCTCAGGGTTGGGAAACAGAAGAAGAATGAAAAGTTAAAGCTAGTGCATACAAATGTATGGGGACCGGCTCAAGTACAATCTCTTGGTGGCTCTCATTATTATGTTACATTTATTGATGATGCAACTAGGAAAACTTGGGTTTATTGCATTAGATAGAAATCTGATGTGTTTGCTACTTTTAAGAAGTGGAAATCTTTGGTTGACAATGAGACATGGAAAAGGTTGAAGTGTCTCAGATCTGATAATGGAGGTGAGTACTGCGGAAAGGAGTTTGATAGTTACTGTTCATACCATGGGATTCGTAGAGAGAAGACAGTCCTAGGAACACCACAAGAAAATGGTGTGTCAGAAAAGATGAACAGAATGATCATGGAGCGTGCAAGGTGTATGATATTGCATGCAGGGTTGCCCTTACAGTTTTGGGTGGATGATGTAAATACTGTTGTTTATTTAATAAACAAAGGACCTTCAAGTGCTTTGGATGGTGGTATTCCATAGGAGGCATGGACAGATAAAAAGGTAAACTACTCATTTCTGAGAACGTTTGGTTGTGAAGCATTTGTCCATATTGATAAAGAAAATAAAACAAAGCTTGAAGCTAAATCCAAGAAATGTACCTTTATTGGATATGGGGTTGATGATTTTGGTTATCGTTTATGGGATTATGAAAATCACAAAATCATTAGAAGTAGAGATATCATATTCAATGAAAAGGTCATGTATAAAGATCAGTTGCAGGGAAAGAAACCGGAAAAAGAAAACATAGAGTACACAGTACTTGATGAAATTCAAGAAAATGAAATTCCAAAGGTGCCAGAAAATCAAGAACAACAACCAGTACCTGAAACTCCTGCAACTATAAGAAGATCTACCAGGTTAAGTAGACTCCCTGAACGATACTCTCCTTCAATGTATTATTTGTTGATGACTGATGCTGGTGAACCAGAATGTTATGAAGAAGCAATGCAGGTGGAAACTAGAAAGAAGTGGAAGCAAGGCATGAATGAGGAGATGGACTCATTGGTAGGAAACCAGACTTGGGATCTGGTTCAGTTGCCTACTGGTAAAAGAGAATTGCAGAACAAATGGATTTATAAGTTGAAGGAAGAAGAAGGAGGTAAGAAGCGGTACAAGGCGAGACTTGTTGTAAAGGGGTTTGCATAAAAGAAAGGTATAGATTTTGATGAAATATTTTCTCCTGTTGTTAAGATGACTTCAATTAGGACTATCTTAAGTCTAGTGGCGGTAGAAGATTTGCATCTTGAACAATTAGATGTAAAAACAACCTTTTCTCCGTGGGGATTTGGAGGAAGAGATATATATGCAGCAGCCACAAAGGTATAAGGTCAAAGGTTGAAAAAGAGTTTGTATGGCTTGAAGCAAGCTCCAAGGCAGTGGTATTTAAAATTTGATAGGTTTATGACAGAACAAGGTTATAGTAGATGTCATTCGGACCACTGTGTTTGTTTCAAGAAGCTAGACAATGAAAGATATATTATCTTGTTATTGTATGTGGATGACATGCTTGTTGTAGGGTCTAACATGCAGGATATAAATGTGCTCAAAAGGAAGCTAGCTAATTCATTTGCGATGAAGGATTTGGGTGCTGCAAAGCAAATCCTTGGTATGAGAATAACCAGAGACGGGAAAAATTGCAAATTGACATTGTCTAGGAGTGAGTACATACAAAAGGTGTTGGAGAGGTTCAAAATGTAGAATGCAAAACCAGTTAGTACACCTTTGACCAGCCATTTTAGTATAAGTAAGGAAATGTGTCCCAAGACACAAGAAGAGACAGATTACATGTCCAAGATTCCCTATCAATCAGCAGTTGGCAGCTTGATGTATGCCATGGTATGCACAAGACCAGATATTGCACAAGCAGTGGGAGTTGTGAGTAGATATATGAACAATCTAGGTAAAGAACATTGGAAGGAAGTACAGTGGATTCTCAGGTATTTGAGAGGTACCACCACTCAGGCATTATGTTTTGGAGGTTCAGACATTGTTCTACAGGGATATGTTGATGCAAATATGGCAGGTGATAAGGATAGCAGGAGGAGCACCACAAGGTATGTGTTTACTGTAGGTGGAACAACGGTAAGTTGGATTTCGAAATTGCAGAAGGTTGTTGCACTTTCAACAACAGAAGCAGAGTATGTTGTTGTTACAGAGGTTAGTAAAGAAATGATTTGGTTGCAGAGATTTATGGAGGAATTGGGTAAGAAGCAGAAGGATAGCAGGTTGTACAGTGACAGCCAGAGTGCCATTCATCTTGCAAAGAACTCAGCATTCCATTCCAGGACCAAACATATACAACTCAAATACCATTTCATACGCTCTATTCTGGAAGATGAACCGTTGAAGCTGGAAAAGATACACATTAGCCAGAATCCTGCAGACAAGTTCATGAAGGTGGTGACCAGAGAGAAACTAAGTTCTTGCTCGGTTTCAGTTGGCCTTCTAGCATGACGATGAAGAGGAGAAAGTTTCCAAGTCCAAGTCCAGCAAGTGTAGCAGCGGTGGAGTTGTTGTGATCAGTCTCCAAGTGGGAGATTGTTGGTTGTGGAGCCTGATCTCCAGATTCAAAGATATTATTATTATTGAGTCGTGTTTGTACCCCAGTATTATATGATATGTAGGTGGACTGTACACTCACCCCAGCGGGGGGGTGTGGGGGGGCATCGCCCCCCCGCGGCGTTCCATGGTTTTGGGTAACCCGTGGTATTTTCCCATTGTATCTCCCTTATAAAAGCAAGACATTGTAATATGGCTAGGGTTGATGTATTAAGTTTTATGCATTGTAAAGATCTCTGAGATTAGAAGAGAGAGACTGTGAGATAGTGAAGAGGAAGTGCAACGGCTGTGCTGTAGGTTGTATTCCTTCACTTTGTTGGACGAAATAATAATAAGGATTGGCAACTTCAGTGTGGACGTAGCCCAAGTTGGGGTGAACCACGATATATCTGTGTCTCTCTTGTAATGTGTGTGTGATTATATTTGCATTTCTGT
Source organism: Larix kaempferi (assembly GCA_027924585.1). NCBI lineage: Eukaryota > Viridiplantae > Streptophyta > Pinopsida > Pinales > Pinaceae > Larix > Larix kaempferi. Next base: position 4,818,490 of record BSBM01001365.1, read on the forward strand.
TTATTGTTATTGCTCTGTGATCCTGTTTTCTAACACTTCGCTCCTGGTCCGGTAGCTATGGTGACTTCGTTACGTTGCTGCGCTCGGTTTCTTGCGTTCGGTTTCTTCGTCCTGTGGTTTGTTGGATTCGTTCGGTGGCTCGCTGGTAGGTTTCCTACCAGCCATCCCTCCAAATTTGTTTTTCAACACTCCCAATCTACTGGGTATTCTGTGGACCTTCTGTGCTGCATTTCAAGTTTTAACATTGCGTTAGCTTGTTGTTGTTGTTGGAAAATTTAGTTTGTTGTTGGTTTAATATGGAAAATTAAGTTTGTTGTTGGTTTTTTTTTGCAATCCCTGCATTCGGGTTCGAGTTTATGGATTTAGTTTGTCGTTGGTTTACGTTACAATCCTGCAGTATGGTTAGGGTTTATGAATTATGTTTGTTGTTGGTTTACGTTGCAATCCCTGTTGTAGGGTTATGGTTTATGAATTATGTTTGTTGTTGGTTTACGTTGCAATCCCTGCCGCAGGGTTATTGTTTATGAATTATGTTTGTTGTTGGTTTATGTTGCAATCCCTGTCGCAGGGTTAGGGTTTATGAATTATGTTTGTTGTTGGTTTACATTGCAATCCTTGCCGCAGGGCTAGGGTTTATGAATTATGTTTGTTGTTGGTTTACGTTGCAATCCTTACCACAGGGCTAGGGTTTATGAATTATGTTTGTTGTTGGTTTACGTTGCAATCCCTGCCGCAAGGCTAGGGTTTATGAATTATGTTTGTTGTTGGCTTACGTTGCAATCCCTGCCGCAGGGCTAGGGTTTATGAATTATGTTTGTTGTTGGTTTACGTTGCAATCCCTGTAGCAGGGTTATGGTTTATGAATTATGTTTGTTGTTGTTTTACTTTGCAATTCCTGCAGCAGGGTTAGGGTTTATGAATTTAGTTTGTTGTTGGTTTACGTTGCAATCCCTGCAGCAGGGTTAGGGTATATGAATCTAGTTTGTTGTTGGTTTATGTTGCAATCCTTGCAGTAGGGTTTGGGTGAATGAATTTAGTTTGTTGTTGGTTTTTGTTGCATGGCCTGCAGTAGGGTTCGGGTTTATGAATTTAGTTTGTTGTTGGTTTTTGTTGCAATCCCTGCAGTAGGGTTTGGGTGAATGAATTTTGTTTGTTGTTGGTTGTTGTTGCATGGCCTGCAGCAGGGTTGGTTTATGAATTTGGTTTTTGTTGCATGGGAGGGATGTCTATTCTTGGAACTGCATGGGCCTAATGTTAATAGTTAATAGTAAAAACTGCATCATACAACAGTGACTTCTGCCATTTTCTCATCTTATTGGGAGAATACCCATAATTAAGTTTTTTATATCAGTAACTGTGCCAAAGCAATGGAGATATCAGTCGAGGACTGAGATTGGCTTTTATTTTAATTTACAATTGGCAACACAATTGGCATATGATGCAGTTTTACAAGTATATGGGCTTGAATTTACAAGTATATGATGCAGTTTTTACTTCTAACTATTAACATCAAGTGCACTTTACTTGCATTATGGGCCAATTTATGGTGTGAAATTATTTTGAAGGCCATTTACTTTCTTCTGCACTTATTTCATATGCAAAATCTACTGTGATGGGTGCTGTCAGTTTTTCTTGTTGATTTGGTTGTAGGTATTTTGTTCAATTTGTTGCTGGGTAGACCATAGCATGCATTTATATACACATGGTTTTATTAAACAGTGACTTTGGCTCGATTATTGTTTTATGTTGCTCTAGTCTTCAATAGGATATTGATTTTGTTCTTGGTTCCTTATAAAGTATCATGTCTTCTTTGTATATTACAGAGAAGGGTTGCAGACTATAATTTCATATTTGATATTTATTTTCGTTGAAGGGATGCAGACTATAATTCATAGGAAAACTGAACTGCACCTATATTTAGGCCTTTTATGTTGATTAGTATGATGCTCATTCATTAAAGATTCATTAAGGATCTAGACCTAACCCTACTGCAGGGATTGCAACATAAACCAACAACAAACTAAATTCATAAACCATGAAAAACACACACTATACTTGATTTAGGCCTTTTATGTTGATTAGTATGATACTCATTGCTCTTAAGGCTTACAGTCCATGTTTAAGGATCTAGACCATGCCACATACATCATTGAATGAAGGAAACATAGAGGTCTCAAGAGTTGTACATTAAAAAAACACACTTAAAGATTCATTAAGAATCTAGACCTAACCCTACTGCAGGGATTGCAACATAAACCAACAACAAACTAAATTCATAAACCCTGAAAAACACACACTATACCTGATTTAGGCCTTTTATGTTGATTAGTATGATACTCATTTGCTCTTAAGGCTTACAGTCCATGTTTAAGGATCTAGACCATGCCACATACATCATAGAAGGAAGGAAACATAGGGGTCTCAAGAGCATGGGGGGTTCACTAGCGAGGCAATATCATATCACGTCCATTCATATTAGGGGTTTGAATACTCTTAAAAAACTCAAAAATGTATTGCCCTATATTAAGGGGTCAACGGGGGTTTTTAATTTGACATAGTAATATAAATATTGGAGGTTATTTTATTTGGGTGGGTTGAGGAATAACATCCAAATCGTGGGATGGAATCATACCTCCAAATCATGGGCTCAATTCATACCCACCTAAAACTTAAGGAACCTCCATTTTTATTTGATATTGCTTATATTCCTAAGTTTTGCATAAATTTGATAATAGTGTAGCAATGATAATATCGTTGGAATTCTTTTTGGATTATTGGCCTTAAGAAATACTCATTTAATAGCTTATTTAGGATTGGTTTGAAATGATGTTATGTTGTTTTTCATCTTTAAGTTAAGAGATGTAGCTAATTGGGAGTTCCGGAGTTGAACACTTGTATGGTATTTTTTGTAGCCATTTGAGTAAAAGATCTAACTCTTCATTTTTTAGGTTGGAGTTTAGGTGTGTATTGAGATTCAATCAAACCTTGATCCATGGAAACCAAGAAAAATGAGATCAATCTTTCTTGGCTCACTGGAACCAAGAAAAGTTAGATCAGTCTTTCTTGACTAATTATCTCTTTCAACTTTTTGTATTCTTCTTTAACATTTTCACATTGCCAGTTAAGAATAGTTGTTAGATTGGGTTATATTTGGCACACTCATAATTATAATTTCAAATATTATATGCAAGGCATTCATCTTAATATTGTATTGGAATTGACATGAACATAGGTGAAAATATAAATCCTTATTTACATACCCTATGTGTTATCGTTCCATGAAATGGTATCATATAAGTTTCATCGTCTGTGTATCTTTATAGCTATTGCATGCTTGAAAACTAACAATGGATATTTTTCCCTCTCCTGTAAAGATAAACAAAAAATAAAAACTAGATAGAACCTAAGAAAAGGTAACTAAAATTTGTTAATTCCCTTTATTGCAAGAATGATTGTAGGGGAAGTGGAGGAAATCCATTATATTGCATCTTGTGAATGACCCAAATCCAAGCGATGCACATGATCATATGGTGTTATTGGAAAGTAAGAGGAATTTTTCTATGTTCATTTGGGTTCAAACATTAATGATGTTTGTTTTGATAGGAAGGTAAGGGAGTCCATCCACAAAAGGGTTTCAATTTTGCATTTTTATGGAGTTTAATTTTTTAAGCTTATAGAAAACATGAGCTCTCTATGGATATACTTATATTTACATGATATAAAATTGGTATATTGGCAGGTTGTGGTATGAAACATCTGCAATTCTCATATTTTCTAGCATTGCACTAATTATTAGACTATTAGCCTTTTACATTCTTTGTTATGTTGATCTCTTGACTGGGTTTCCTTTTATGCATTTTTCCTTCCTAGTACTATTTTGTTGGGTCTTCCACTATCCAACGCTACAAATTGATCAGTCACCCCTACAATCCTCGTGGGATCATTATTAGCATTATACTATTATTTTATTTAGCATCATGTTTGCTTATACTAAGATGTGTTAGGGATCCTGTTTGTTACAAATTGATCATTTGATATAAAGGAGGTATTAAAAATGGGTTGATAAATATGGATACATACAATATATGGTGAAAATAGGAGTTTTCTTAATTGGAAAGGAATATTGGGAGGGGGGTTCAACAATAAAATTTTAGGAGGATTTTTCCAATATTTAGTCAAATTAGGGATATTCTTTAATATCATGTGAACGATCGTGCTATGTAACAAGTTCACTGAGTGAACCCTCCGTGCTCAAGAGTTGTACATTTAAAAAAACACACTTAAAGATTCATTAAGAATCTAGACCTAACCCTACTGTAGGGATTGCAACATAAAGCAACAACAAACTAAATTCATAAACCCTGAAAAACACACACTATACCTGATTTATGCCTTTTATGTTGATTGGTATGATACTCATTGCTCTTAAGGCTTACAGTCCATGTTTAATGATCTAGACCATGCCGCATACATCATAGAAGGAAGGAAACATAGGGGTCTCAAGAGTTGTACATTAAAAAAAACACACTTAAAGATTCATTAAGGATCTAGACCTAACCCTGCTGCAAGGATTGCAACGTAAACCAACAACAAACATAATTCATAAACCCCTTAAAAGCAAATGAAATGTTTAATCAGGGAACATTACAGCATGCTCTGGAAATGATGAAATTGTATATTAAACCCCTGATTACAATGCCGCAAACATTAGGGAATGCTATGACCTGGGATTGTATCCAAAATGGTCTAGGATTGTATCCAAAATGGTCTAGGATTGTATCCAAAATGGCCATGTTACAGACATTAGATCCAGTGATTACAAAAAATCCACATTGCAATGTGGTCACAACAAAAATATTGGCACCCCATATGACACCCCTATGCGGGATGTCCTCCAAGATCTCCACTGCCCAATGTTGTTGAGTTTCCTGTTTGAGCCAAGTTGGTTGGCCTACCTAACAATGGTTGGTTAGGTTGTGGCTGATTGCCTCCATATGATATCCAATTTGCTTCTTGAATCCATGGAGGAATTGAGTAGCCACAGTGCACACTTGTGCTACTAACCCCTGTAGTAGGTTGAGCCCCCCTATAATCATACACACGATTGACACCTGCAATGGTAGGAGGGAATAAAGTGGACTGCGCACTTGTTGATAGCGGGGGACTTGGATGTTTAGGAGGTCTTGGAAACATGGAGTTTTATCTGCAATATGTTCCAATGTGTTTGGCATCATCCTACTCCCCTCCACCATGTTTGCATCACTAGCAACCCTTTCTGCCAACCCTTGTTCTTTTTGAAGCAATTGTTGAGCCTTTCTCAACTCCTTTTACTGCATTGCCATCTACTTTTGATGAGCCTTTTCTTGTCTTTCTTTCTCTCTTTCAGCCCTTTCCTGTGCTTGAAGTTCTGTTGCAGCAATCCTTGCAGCCTTCTTTTCTTTAGCTAAGTCTTTCTTCTTCTGTTTTAAATCCTGGATTTCAAGTTTCCTATGCTCAGACTCAACCAATAGTTTTATATAGTCTTCTGAGGTGAGTAACTATGAACTTTGGCATAGACGAAGATTTTCTATTGTTGCTTGCCTTCTTTTTGTTGACACTCTCTCTACTGGTAGCTTTAGGAACCGACCAAGCAACTGGCCCTTCGTTGACACTTGATGCTCCTTGCTTGCCACTTGCCTTTCAATATTTGGGTCAATGTTCTCCTGCTCTATTTGAACCATATTGTCCTCTTTAGCTGGAACCTCATTGTGGACAGTATCTTCTTCCAGATTTCCATTGTCCAGAAAATAATGAACAATTTCATCATCCAATTCTCTTGGTTGTGAAGGCATGTTCATGCTTTCTTCACTGGTCCTTGAGACATTATTTTTGTTCAAATTCACCATGGCTTCTTCCAGCCATGATGGTGGGGTAACCTGGCTTGGAAAAGACAATTCTACATTGTTGCTACCTGGAGCATGATCAACGTTTTCATTGACATTCTCATTGACAGTTGCAATACCACATGTGGAAGTTGCAGTTGGTATAATGACCTCCATGTTACTGTCAAATTATTCATTTTTATATTGTGTTTCACACACCTGTTCATCATCATCACCACAGTAGGGTCGTCCTTGAGATAGGGATATGATATTATCAGTAGCAACAATGTCTTCCTCTACTTCCACATCTTCATAGCCATCACCATGTGCTTGGACATCCCCTTCTTCCTGACCATCCAAGTGAAATGCCTGGCTGCAACTAGTATCATGCATGAGAGCCTCAGAATTTAGTGGCCATATCCTAGTCCTCTTAAACCCAGCCTTGATATTTGGTGGTGTGAGAGCCCTTTTAAAGGCTTTACTTGCAAGCTCGGCTAGCTCAATCCTTGTTACCTCCACCCCTGGATTCTTTTCCATCCACGAAGCTCGCTCACCCTTGAAATAGTTCTTGAAAGGCCCGAACACACTGACATCTAGGGGTTGCAATCTGTGAGTGGTATGAGCAGGAAGTTTCAATAGGTCGATGCCCAAATTGTTAGCCTCCTCAATTGTTTGCACAGCAATGTGGCTTCCATGTCCATCTAAAACTAGCAGGTGTTTGTTTACAGGTGAGACACCGCTTGGTATAGATGCAGCAAAGTGAGTAAGCCAATTCAGAAAGAGTTCTTTAGTCATCCAAGCATGGGGATGTGCAACCATGCATGCACCTGGTTCACAATTTTGTATATAGTTTTTGAGTTGAGTTTTACCTTTAAATAGATAAAATCCAGGGATTGAAGCACCAATTGCATTGACACAACATAGAATAGTGATCCACTCCCTGCTCCTTGGAAAAATCTTAAGCACATTATGAGTCCCGCTCTTGGAAATTACACGCATGCCACAGTTCATTCCTGCCTATAAACCTGTTTCATCACAGTTCCATATATGGTCTAGAGCATAACCATGTTTCCCGTATGCACTAGAAAGGGTGGCATAGAACTTAGTCAGAATTGCAGGGCGTAGATTTAGAGCCCTGTCTCTATCTAGGCCCTCAATTGTATGCAACACAAGGTCTGGATGCCTTTTTTAAAACCCAAACCACCATGACTTTCCAGGAAACCCATCTTTGAAGGGGTTTGGCCTCCATTGACATATTTGAGCTACTGTGGAATATTTTAGATGTATCAGCTCTAGCCCATGTCCCATTTGAGCCATCTCCTTACACCACTGAACCACCTCGGCCTCCTCCTCTTCACTCATAACTGTAATAGGCCCTCTGCACTTTGTATGTGTGAGCCCATTTATCCAGTAATGCACTAATGAGGTAGGAACTCCATGTTTTTTAGCAGCAGCACAAATGGAATACCCATTGAACTCTATATCATCAATGGCAGCTAACATGTCTTCTTTTGTCTAGCCTCTTATTGCACTAATTTTGGTGGTTGAACTTGCTCCTGGAACTGTTGTTAATGGTGGCTCTGTGGTTGATGGTGGGACAATAGTGTCCTCTACCACCACATGGTCATTCTCAATAGCATTGTTGGGTGCATTGTTGGCATTTGAATGATCGAACCTCTCCGCTTCCAATGAGGTGTAGCGTAGCTGGGCACCCCTGCTCAGTCGACGGCTGGTTCTCCTTGCAATGTTGACTCTTGCCATGCCTGCAACAACTTGCACATTTACAGGGGAAGCTGATTATGTAGAAGAAAACTGGAAGTTGCCTATAACATAAATGGAAATAACATTACAGGTTCTGATTATATAGAAGGAAACTGAAATATTTTTATAATAGAAATATAAATAACATCAATGGAAATAACAGAAACACTGAAGTTGATTATGCAGTTACCTGATTATACTATGATTATACTGTGCACACACTCTCTGATGGTATGTATCCATTGTGCACACACTCTGTAGTTCGAATTTCTGAAATGCCACTACAGTAAGGGTTGTGGTTCTTTTATAGTTGTTTGATGTTGGATTGGATTGGTAAGAAGGGTGCACATGGATTGCAATCTCTCAAAAATTAATGTGTGTTGTGGATTGATTTAGATGTGATCCAATGGCTGGGAGCTTGTCATGGTTGATCCTTGTTCCTTCATTTGTTTCATGATCCTTGTGCTTTCATCTTTTTACTAGATGCATTTAATGGGTAGGTGTCATTTATTGATTACAGTGGGTTGGGATGTTGAACAAGCACGCAGTTATGGCTGACACTCTTCTGGTTGTTGCTTGGATAGGTTTTAATGAATGGTTAAACAAGTTTTAATGAATGCTGGGATATTTAGGCTCCAATAGATATTCGCGGGTCCTCATTTGATAGGTAACTTGCAGTTGGTGTGAAATACAAGCTAGGTTAAATAGTTGTTAATGTACTTTTCGATTCTTGAGCATATCTGTATGTACTTGGGACAAGATGTTTTGTACTCTTTTGCACTCCAGGACTATTTATGGACACCTGTTGGCCCAGTCAGTTAATGGGCAATTTTTGGACATAATTTAAATATTTACTGCACTTAATATGGAATATTTATGTTTAATTTATAGGTCTTTTTTATGTCAATATGTGGTGGTTGTGTGAGACCAGTACTATGACAACTATTGGTCCCTGTTCAAGAATAGACAACCCTCCCCTGATGCATTCCCAAATGTCATTTTTCCACGATTGCATTTCATTCAACTGAGTACTTGTTGATTGTGATTTGATGTGAAATAGTAAACTGGCCAAAACAAGACACCTGCCATGGACTGGCTATGACATGACCCAAGCATGATTATTGTACTTACAGTGGGTCTTAACAGATTGGTGATCCCCTGACTATTTTTACTTGAATATCTTTCAATAATTAAGAACAACTCAATAGAATCCAACCCTGACTAAATCAGAAACCTTGAATCTTTAACTGAGGGTGTTGTCATTGGATAACATCCATATCAACAAGCTTGCCGTTATAAATTTCAAGTAACTTTGTGGCATGAGGACTGCACTTCACAAATTTTTCGAGGAATTTTCCCTCGATTAAATAAATGGTACTAATGAGACTAGGAAGACGCTGGGAAGGTTGCATTGCACTTATAGACTTGAACACCTTGTGGTGAGGTTTGATCCTACACTCCAAACTGTAATTCAGGAACTCAGGATTTATCAAAAGAAACTTTGCAGGAAGTCCTACAGTATGTATGAAAAAGTCCATGATCTTCTGTACCTTTTCCATGGAAACAACTAGTACGCGTGGGTTCCTCCTAAAAATCTCCTTGACCTCATCTTCCAGGAATCCAAAACTTGCCAAATGCTTCATCTTCTTTCCCAAATAATCAGGCCCATTACTATTACCCAAAATCTGAGGTGCCCTTTTCAAAACCTTGGAGAATGCCTCTGAACCGAAAAAATTTTGAACTCAAGTTTGGGTTTCAACTTCTGACCAATGTTGAGATTAAGAATACGGGGTGCTCTGGTAATCATCCTCCTTACCTGCTCTTATGTTAATCCATTGTATATGGCACTTCCGAAGTCTTGTGCAGTGAAGCCCAATGTTTTCAGCAAATCAATTTTGGGTTTCAACTATTCAGTAATTAAACAAAGCATGGTTGGGTTTCTGGTAATGATCTTCCTTACCTGGTCTTCTGTGAATCTTGAATCTCTCAGGAACTGAATCGCTGGTTGGGCTATCTGAGTGGATCTCTTTTGGACAAAGGATGGCCTTATTCGGAGGATAGTTGAGAGACCAACCTGGCACAGCCCACATTCGTTGAGTGACAAATCTGACATGGGGCATGTGTTTTTCGCTTTTGTGTAGCCTGTGGGCCTGTCATTACCAGCAATAGATATAGATAGCAAGGATAGTTTGAACAAAACAATCCGTGGGGATAGTGTTGTAGCAGGCCCCGCCGCCAGGTGAGATCCAAAGGATGAAATGAAGTACTTGGAGAATGATGCACATGATTGAGTAATAGGTTAAATTAGATATTTGTGACGAGAGCTGAGAATGATCACCAAAAACAAAATGCCCAGGGAGCCAAGGAGAGTAGGGTTTATGCGGAATGGTTTGGAAGTGAGTGGTGATGGTTACACATTTAATTTGATTTTAGGGTTATGGTCACCTTTTAGAAAAATTACTATAATTTAAAGATAGATGTTATGAGAGGTGAAAGATTAATACAATCTGGGAGATTGAGGACTCTACTAGAGCTATGGTCTCCTCTCCTGTACAGATTGCTAATGTGGTTGTATGTCATTTTAAGAAACTCTTTAGTAAGCCTGAGGTCAATAACCTTGAGGCACAGATGGAGGTTTTAACCTGTATGCCTGGTTTTTTACTGTTGAGGATAATGACTGGATTGGGAGACCGGTGACTCTGACTGAAGTTGAGGGTATTCTTAAAGGGATGGCTAAGGATAAGAGCCCGAGGCCAGATGGGTGGACAATTGAGTTCTACTTACAGTTTTTTGATTTGATGGGCCCAGAGATTGTTCGATTGGTGGAGGAGACCTAGATTTCTGGGAAATTAAGTGGGGGTCTTAATGCCACTTTCATCTCATTGATTCCCAAGGTCTCGAACCCAGTTTCATTCCAAGATTATAGGCCCATTTCTTTATGTAACCTTCTCTATAAGGTTATTTCAAAAGTGATCACGGACCGCATTAAGGGGGGACTCTCACGTGGTATCTCTGTTGAAGAATTCGGCTTCCTCCATGAGAGACTGATCTTTGATGCTATTGGGACTGCTCAGGAGACTTTACATACTGCCAATATGCAACGGGAATCATCCATTGTCCTACAACTGGATCTGGTTAAGGCTTACAACCTGGTTGATTGGGCATTCCCTAGACTGCTGCTACTGAATGCTGGCTTATCTCTTCCAATTACAAATTGGATCCTGGGATGTATTAAGTCGGTCAGTTTCGTTGTTCTTATTAATGGCTGCCCGATCACTTTCTTCAAGGGTTCTAGGGGACTTGGACAAGGATGTCCCCTCTCTCCATTACTCTTCTTATTGGTTATTGAGGGTCTCAACAGACTCCTGAATCGAGCTAAACTTGCGGGTAAGATTTCTAGTATTAAAGTTTCTAGGCATCATTTCATTACACATCTTTTATTTGTAGATGATGTGTTACTTTTTGGCATTGGTAATCTCGAAGAATGGTCTTATTATAAGCACATCCTAGATCTTTTCTGCAAGGCCACTGGTATGGTTATTAATCTTCAAAAATCATGTCTTTATCACCATAATCTGAGCCTGGTGGACTATCTACAATTTGGGAGGCTCCTCCCTTTTGAGTTCAAGTTATTGACGGAGGGCTTCAAGCACTTGGGGTATTTTATTAAGCCCAATAATTACATGATTCTGGATTGGAAATGGCTATTGAAGAAGTTTGAGGCAAAAATTGCAGGCTGGTACTACCGGTTTCTGTCCCTTGGCGGACGACTCATCCTCCTTAACTCGGTACTTGCAAACCTGGCGATCTACTGGCTTACCCTTGCCAAGGTTCCTGACACCATTCTGCACTCTATCAGAAGCATTTCTTTTAACTTTCTATGGTTTGGCATATGGGATAAGAAGGGTATTCACCTGACTGCGTGGACTCACATCTCCACTCCAAAGGAATTTGGTGGCTGGGGTATTAGGAATATCCACTGGATATATAGGGCACTACATTTGAAGAGTCTTTGGAGAGCTTTGACACACCTGGGCTTATGGGGTCTCATTATGAGGGATAAGTACCTGAAAGGCGACGCGGTGATATATTGGCTCGGAACTCAGCCCAAGAAATGGGTGGGTGTCTCAAATTTTTGGAGTGGACTTCTCGCAGTACTTCCTGACTTAAAAAAGCATTTATGTTGGCAGGTGGGGAACGGATTCTAGATCCATGTGGGTGTGGAGTCTATGATCGGATGTGAACAACTTCTTTCTCCCGAGGCTGTTTCACTTCTCCACCAATAGGGTATTTTTTATTTGAACCATGCTTGTTGCCATGTGACTGAAGGCAACTTATTGAGATGGCGCTCTACTGCTGAACTTGTCTTACCGAATATTGCGGGTAGGGAGTGGAACACATATGTAAAACAACTGTCCCATGCCGGCATTGATTTTTCAGAGGAACTGGACACTCTTCACTGGTGCTGGCAGGATAACTATGGGGATTTACAAACTGGCAATGCTTATCAGGCCATTGTACATCAGCAACATTTTGAGCCGAAACTTTGGTGGTTTAGTGCATTTGGGTTTGGCAGGTTCCTTTAAAATTACGCTATTTCTTTTGGCTCATTCTCAAGAACAAAATCCTTACTGTGGACAATTTTATAAATAGGGGAGGTTACGGTTCCCATAATTGTACACTCTGCCACCATGATGCTGAATCAGTCGATCATCTTTTCACTAATTGCCAGGTTACCTTGCAACTGTGGGATTCCATTTCTGAACAGCGTGGTCTTGGACAACAATGGGGATTGAAGCCCATTTCTGCTCTTCTCCAACATTGGCACCGTAATCATCGGGATACCTTCTCCTTTCCGTTATATTTTGTATGGGGCATTTGGAAACTTCGGAACAAGATTCTATTTGGGGAATATAACTATAATTTCAGCAGTGCTTCACATTACATGATGAAGATTCTCTCTTGTGCAAGAGTGAAGAAGCCATTTCAAAGGTCCAAGACCCTCCATGGTCCTAACATGGTGGAGTACAGTATTTCTGCCTACTTTGATGGTGCTGAACAACTGGGAAGATGCGGTGTAGGTGGTGTTATTATCATATCTTTTGTTGAATATTTTGCATTCGCACTGGGTTGTGGGGAGGGTTGCAACACCCATGCAGAACTACTGGGATTGTGGCATCTCTTATAATATTTGAATCAGCTGAAGATTACAAGTGTTCAGCTATATGGGGATTCTACTATTATTATTGGATGGGATTCACAATCTAATGTACTAAATGTGGCTTCTCTTGAGCACTGGAAGAAGAAAGTCAGAGGACTACTGGAATAGCTAGAACATTTCTCCATCAAGCATGTGTCGCGTATCTACAACTAGAGGGCAGACCACTTATCTAAGCAGGGTCTAATTTTGGCAAAAGGAATATTACAGATTACTCATTTCCATGAACTAAGACCTCCAGAGACTAAGACTGTCCAGCTCTATTAAAGACACTACATATACATTTCAGTCATATTGTTTTGTGAGCATTTTGGGGATGAAGCATTTCTGGTAGCATTTTGTTTTCAGGCAAATACTAGTTGACTACTTGAATGTATGCGCAGTTATTGTATGTTGGCATTTAGAATAGGTTTATGGAAAATTAGACAAACGGAAAGATAGTTACACTATCCACGGAATAGGTTCATTGTAAATCCTTTTGATTCAATCTTATGAATAGCAAAGGGTTTTTTTTCGTTTGAAAAAAAAAAAAAGTTAAAGATAGATGTGTATGGTGAGTTAAATTTTTTGAACTTGTCACGTTAGAATTAGTTAAGGAAGAGATACGAAACAATATATAAATTAAAATAATTTGTCTTAAATAAATAATGAGGTTAGTTAAAATAACTTTAATGTTAGGGGTGGGGATATGCTCTTGAAGTTTTCTTAAGACGTTTTTCAGGATGGGAGTGTTGTGCATTGAATGCTCATGGTATCTCTAAAAGATTACTAGTCATATGGAATCCTTAAGTGGCTGACTTTAAGCCCCTTTTATTACTTGTGCATGCTTTTGGTTAGAAGGAAAAATTCGAGAGACTTGAGGAGATGATAAAGGTGGTCAATTGTTATGTTCCTTATGTAGGGAGGCAAGAGCTTTGAGATAATGTTGGTAATAGTGGTATTCTTCAAGAACCTTTTCCAATATTTGGAGGGGATCTTAATTTGACCATGTCTGCTGGTGAAGTTTATTGGTCATGTCCTCGTTTCAATCATCTTTCTGAATTTTGGGCCAATTCTTCGAGGAGGCTAACCTTATTGATATTATTCCTGCTTCTCTATCCCCTACTTGGAGAAATGGTAGGTCTAGGGAGGACGGGATGGAAAAAATACTTTGACAGATTCTTTGTCTCTGAAGGCTTAGCTGATGTTGTGAGTAGGTTCAGATCTTGTTCAACCAATTTTGGATTGTCAGACCATTTGCCTATTTGTCTCCAATTTGAGGTGGATCAAAAAATTCAGAAATTTCCCTTTGAATTTAATCATGCCTGGTGTGAAGAGGAGGAATACATCTCTCTGGTTAAAACTATTGGAATTTTGTCTTAGTTGATCATGAGAACACTACTATGCATGAGTTAGTGATGAAGCTAAAAGGTCTTAAGAAGGTGGTTGTACTATGGGAAAAAGAAAGAAATGGAAGGTTAAACAAGAGTTGTTGATGGTCGAAGAGGAGGTAGATTCTCTTTTCTTTGCAAATTCATCAGGTATTTTCTCTAGGGAAGCAAATGAATCTTTGGTAGGTTTGGAAGTCTAGAAGCTAGAATTGTGGTTCATTTTAGATAGTTTTAAATTGACTTTGTATAGCTTCTTTTTCAGTACAAATGTTAGAATTTCTAGCAAGCCCTTTGCCGCCAAACAATGCAGGCTTCTTCTAACTCGCCAAACAAATGGACAAAACATCACGTCGCCTAGTTTGCAGTAACCTAATGCTTGCGTTTCATTGTAAAAACATGTAACCAAATTGTTATTATGTTCATGTCATTTCATCTCGTTCGTTTAGCTAAACTTTCAAGTTTGAGATTGGGCTTTCCACTGACTTTGATGGCCTTAAGCCTCTTAAATGCAGGATAGAGAAAAAAAATATGCTTATAATAGGGAAATTGGGCTACTAAATATAGCCTTGTGAGAAATGAATTTGTCTAATAAATATAGCCTTGTGAGGAATGATTTTGTCTAATAAATATAGCCTTGTGAGGAATGAATTTGTCAATAATTAATTTTCTAGTGTTTTTTTCTTTGCTTTTATTAGTGTCCTTTTATTTTCTTAGAATAAATGTTCTAAGAGTTGCATGGAGATTGCCAAGGTCACATCATTAAGACCTCCCTTCAAAAGCAATAGTAAGAGACACTGCCAAGGTCCAAGCAAAATCGAGCTTATCTATTGTTTTGCATACTATTTTTTCTTTTGCTTTCACCATCACTCGTATTAACCTTCAGCCTACTTTTTCTTTTCATTTCTACATTTTCCACGGACATTGAATCCCACATTAGTCTTCTCTATTATTCTTTACACATCATGGTTTTGTTCAAGATTTAGTTATTAAATAGATTATAATTTTAAGAAATTATTATGAACTTATTTGTATTTTGTTAAAGCTCAAATTTATTTTTCTTGAAATCTTTTTACCACATCATACACTTTCATTACAGATCCCATTTATTTCACCAAATTTATCAAAGATTTTGATAGAAGCACACAAGTAAAAAAAGAGGTAAATCTTTCTGTATGCTCTTTTATTATTGAGCATTTATAATTTGGTCCTTTAAAAATGAATATATTTATAACTAGCATACCCCCAAAGCCGGGGAAATGAAACGCCGAGAAAAACTTCAATGTGTTGTAAAATGAGAGAAAGTTGTGTGTACGTAGACAATATAATTTTATGCATTTGAAGGAAAACCTAGTTAATTTATGGTAGGGATAGTAGTCGATGAAATTGAATGGAAAACTCTCTTGCAAGTACTACTAAGCAATAAATAGAAACTCATGTAATCGATGGTAAGTAAAATGGAATGTACATTAATTTGTCATACAATAAAGCATACATATGTTAGTAATACAATAAAGGGTTATGTAGTTATCAGGGTCAACTATGATTATATTGGCAATCAACATTTGTATTTTCATTTGGTAGGGAGAGTGCAAGGATTGAGGGTTGCAAGTTTAAGTGTTAAAGGGACAGAGAATGAAGGAGTGCCTCTTGCTTTTTTCAAAGTGTGATAGATGAAGTGTCTTTTATTTTTGCATAGTAGTCGAAGGGGAATGGCCGTGCAATTTGCAATCCTTCTAAAGTTGTAGTATATTACATTGGGGTAAAGGTCAAGCCTTGACATTTAGTGTTACCAATGTCAATGGTTGACCTTGATTTTTTGCATAGTAGTCAAAGGAGAATGGTCGTGCAATTTGCAATCGTTCTAATGTTGTAGTGCATGACATTGGCATGAAGGTTAAGCCTTGACATTCAGTGTTAC
This sequence comes from Larix kaempferi, assembly GCA_027924585.1. Classification (NCBI taxonomy): domain Eukaryota; kingdom Viridiplantae; phylum Streptophyta; class Pinopsida; order Pinales; family Pinaceae; genus Larix; species Larix kaempferi. The sequence continues at coordinate 4,834,618 of BSBM01001365.1, forward strand.
CAATGTCAATGGTTGACCTTGATAATGTCGATCCTTGCGATTTATGAATAATCAATGCCCAAGAATTGTTGTCCCAGTGTGGAAAATTTATCGCAGGTTCATATTTCTGGGTGGAATTGGTATGTTCTTTGATTGAGATTGGTCCCATGGAGGGCCAATGTAATTATCAAATTCCATGACAACATAGGATGGCAAATTATAACGGTTAGATCCAGGTGTGTATACAATTTTCATGACCACTCCAAGTGCACTGTTTACACAAAAAGGCAATCTAAATCCAAAAAAACAAAAAGTTGTTGATGATAACATAAGCATAAAACTGTTAGCAATATCGTTATGACGAACGCTCTTCTCCAAAAATAGATAACAAAAAATATATAAATTGCAAAGAGATCTCATAAATTGGGATCGATCCCTCAGCACAAGACCTTGGTTGTTCACAACGATACTAAAGCAACTATGATTCCAAATATGAATGTATAAATTATGAGTTGCATTGGAGGACTGCGCTGCTTTACACTATGAAGGTGTTTGGTTGGATCACGGGCTTGGTTAACTCGGGATTGTAGCGGTTCCTCTGGTGGATTTGTTTTATGTCGATGACCTATGAGGAGCCGCCCCATGTCATATGCCGACGTTTCTTCCTTCCAAGATCTTTCTAAGCTTGACAATGACTAGGGTGCATCCATGTTTTAATGACAAAGAGGATAGCTTGTCAAGGATTGCAGGTTATTAGATAGTTTTAGCGGAATGGATTTATTTGGCTTCACTTAGGCTCGATTTGGCCTTTGCATGCAACGTCTATTGAAAGGAATAAAAAGAACTACCTAAGTAGCCTTGTATCCAGATGCCAAGCCAAGTTTTTTGTTCTCGCCACATTATTATATTCCTCGCCTTTCCTTCCTACACTTTCAATAGTCTTACCGACTAGAACATACCCGTCTACAAGTAATCCTTAACAAACCTTCTTAGAATTGAAAATCAAGATATAAGCATACCTAGAACAGAGCCATCTATCTACATCAATTTTGTGGAGGAGCACATTGTTCGTTTACTGATCAAGTAAAAAGAGCCACAAAGCGTGGGCCAATATTTGTAACACTTATATTTTATCTACTTTAACCATCCTTTCTGTAGTGTGTAGTGTGTTAAGGGAGGAGAGTACAGTTCGGGATGGAGTCTGAGTTTGAGCCTGATCTTGTTGTACACACAGAGGAGACTCCTTGATCTCCCATTTGAAATCTATTTATTTCGAAATGTGTCTATCTATCTATCTATATACATACATAAAAGTTGATTAGACTTTTATGCACATATGCAAAAACTTAGAAAACTTAGAGGATTGAATGTAATGGTCATTTAACCTTTGCACGTATATTTTTGGAGGATTGAATGTATCTTATGAGATGACGGTAGTGCCATATCACTATAACTATAAGAAATGTGGTGACACCTTACATAATATGCTCTAAATGGTGTTATTCTTTGATAAATCTTGGTGCATTTAATTGTTCTTTGACAAATCTTGGCATATTTATGAATTATGAGTGTAAGGAGGATGCTATCTAATAACAAAAATTACTTTCACCATATAAAAAAAGGACACCATTAGTATTTTTTTTTCAATATTGGAATAAATGCTCATTGGTACATTTCTTTGCTCTTTACACACCATCCTAGGTATTCATATTCAAAAATATATGTTTCCTTGCAAAATTATTCCCTTGCATAGAAATTAAGGAAGGCATCATTATTGCAATCTGTTTGCATCACAAATGAATTCAATCCAATTTTTTAGAATTTTTTCAGTAATTCAAAATGGGCTTAAACTCTTCCAACCCATTACTGTATGTGTTTTTTTCAGGGATTTGATCGAGAAATTGAAATTTGATCTTCTTTAAATCTAAATGGTAGCGATTAAAGTTATTCTTAACTGCTTCTATGCCACTGATGAGGAAGCGTTTTTTACTGTGAGCATAATCTCAGTTGTCATTATCTTCGTCAAACAAATGTCGATATTCACGTTTTGAAGATACATACATATTGAATTTTCAAGCAGGGTTAATTGCTGCTGCTCAGTTCTGTTCAATATTTCCAATTTAGACCGAAAATTTGGAAATATTATGGAAAGCTTTACGATTATACCCATTCCTCATCCATTCCTCCCCACTCATCCATTCCTCCCCACGCCATCTGCAATCTCATCTCTTCGTACCCTCTCTTCATTCCCTCCTCACTCGCCATCTCTTCACCTCACGTGTTTCCCCCTTTTCCCGCAGCACCCACACTCCATTCTCCTCTCCTCTTCACCTGCGCACTATCCCCTACGCTCCATTGCCCACGCCTTCCCTCCAACGCTACCCCCTTCCTTCCGATCCGCTGCTCGTTGCTCCCTCCCCCATCGCGTTGCTCCCTGGCCTAGCTCTCTACCCGCGCACCAACCTCCAGCTCCAAACGCCTGCGCACCAACCGACGCTTCCCCTCTCCTCCACCATCCAGTCGCTGCTCCTCTCCACTCCAACGCCTACTTCCTCGCCAGTCCTCGCCTCCCGAACCCTCGGACCTTCAATTCATCGTCCTTCACATCCACGGCTACGCCATCCCCATTCTCAGCCGCCTCACATTTCCGGTCTTCCTTCTAACGCCTCAAACCCTACAAAAAGAATATTTCAAAAAAATAAAGTTAAAAAAAAATATTATATAATAATTTTATTATTATTCACAATATTTAAAAAAAAAACTTTATAATATATAATAATATTATTATTTTTATTACTACCACTTGATTTTAATAATAATACTTATTATTAATTAATCAATCCCACACAAAAATCTCACGAGTATCATTCACCCCTCATAAGCCAAAATTGGGTCCAATTATTCACCACCACACCTAAAAAGCATGACCACGGAGTTAAAATCTCAAATTGAGAAAATAGAGAAGGACATCCAAGCTTTCAAGGAAATGATCACCAAGAGCTAAGAGGCACTTAAGAAAAGGAGGAAGTCATTCAAGTAATGGAGCAGAAGATGGACGACAAGTTTGACGTTACGAGCAAGGAACACAAAATATTAGACCAAAAAATGACTGAGACCCAGAAAGATATCAAGGCGATATTACAAAATATACAGGATAGTAAGGACCAAAAACATAAACAATCGGGTTCGGATATGTCGGTCAATTCATTTCGCAACTCCGAGTCACCAACACGTAACAAGCCGAAAAGTACTCAATACCAGTCGTTCATAATGTACCCGCCTAGAGCAATAATAGAAATGACAAAATATAACAGAGGGGAAGACCAATGCATCGCTTGGTTGAACAAAGCAGAAGAGTACTTAGACATATATAACATTACAACAGACGAAGAAAAGGTCGTATGCATCAATGCACCTTGAAGGATATGCCTACAACTGCTATATATGGTGGAAGGGAGACAACTTCTCATACACTTGGAACTTGTTCAAGAACGACTTCTTTAAAAGGTTTCAAGGAATCACTGAGGACAAATTCTTCTCAAAACTTACCAGGTTACAACAAAGGGGAAGTGTCGAAGAGTTCACGCACCAGTGGGAATCTCTCGCCAACAGAGTGTTTGGGTTATCTGGAAAATAATGACTCGAAACATATCTAGGAGGATTAAAACCTTATATACAAAAAGAGCTAAATATGCATGATATACCAAATGTCGAAGTGACAAAGCGCAAAGCGAAAGCAACAAAACTCAAACTAGAAGGAATTCCCAAGGCAAGAGAGGAAAGAGCGGTGTAATGCAGATATTGTGGAGACAATTGGTCACCCGGTCATCAATGCAACATCTCTCAATCATATAGTTATGAAGTTGAGAAAGATTCTGAAACATCCACTGGACGCTCTAACAATAATAGGAAGAAGAAGAGGAATACATGTCGTCGATGCGGAGAAGATTGAAATCCTAGCCATAAATGTCAAGCCAACCACATAGCACACTGCAAAATAATTAATGGAAAAGAAGTACAAATACCTGCGGAAGAAGACACGTCTGATTCCGATGCCGATACAAGCTCATCCGAAGTACCAATAGCGACCATTACCTGTATTCAACAAATTTATAAGGAAGAAGATCTGGCGACACCCAAGAATGTTAACACCCAACAAAAAGAAAATCACTTAATTATAGGGGAATATATTCCACCTCAGCTAAGAAGTTGCAACAACATTGAAAACAAACAACTCGTATCCCAAGCAAAAAAATATACAGGGCCAAAGAGGTTACGACTTACAAGGTCTATTCAAGATAAAAATATCACAATTTTAATTGACTCGGGAAGTACATGCAATATAATAGATATAAACATAGCAAGTAAACTTAATCTTTTTGTGTTTCCCACAAAAGGACTCAAAGCCTCAACTATCGTTGATCAACACATAGAAGAAGTGGGAAAATGCCATAAAGTTTCATTGCAAAAATCAAAACTTAAACTTGCTGCTCAACTGTTATGCTTTACCTCTCAAGAAAGTAGACATGATATTAGGTGTTGACTGGTTAACATCATTGGGAACGTACTCTACCAACTTACAAAAACAATACATGGAATTCAGATGGGAAGGAACTAAGCACCAACCGTATGGTTCGAAAGGATCTAGACCTAAGCAGAAGGAATCTCAACACAAAGAGGATCCAGATCTTCGTCACAGTGAAGGAGATAAGTCCAGATCGCACATATCACATCAGCATCCACAACGATCCAAAATAGAAGGCAACGCTAGCAAACTTAGCTTTGAGGACAAAGCTTCCCTTAAAGGGGGTGGCAATGTAACGAATATAAGTGATATTAAATATAAAATAAATAATAATATTAAATAATCACATAAATAAATAATTAAATAGTGTAAATATTAAAAAAGAAGTGACTTTTGAAAGAGTCATTATCAAGCCTATAAAACTAGGCTATCTTATCATTGTAAATCATCATTCTTTTTTACATATATAATATTTTTAGAGATGGATTATCTTCCTGTCTAAAGCTCAGATTCATTTTATTCCTGTAACACCGAACTCGGTGTAGCATTCGAGACCGATGTTCATCTTCTCCAAGTGGCATTTGGATTACACTATTATTCATACCAATTTAATAATGTTTGCAATCTACATGGCACTTTTCCGAGTTTTGAAACAAGGAATTCAGGAATTAGGACCTTAGGATTGGTGTAGCTTCCAAGAAAAACTAGGGGCTATTCGATGTTAATTTCACTCCCGGATATGTGCTCCATCTCAATGACATGTGGTTTGATTCGAAGTAAGCTAAAAGAGTGATGTTTTACACCTATTATCCAACAATTTTTCCAGCCAAAATCCAACGAAAATTGTTGAAATTGTAGTTTTTAGTTGTTGGAATTGCATAAATGAGGTGCTCCAAGGGTAATTGATGTTGTTGAATCCATTTTTGCAATCAAAATTGCAATTCCAACATCCAAAATCATGATTTCGGCAAAATTGTGTCATTGAATTTCGACAAAAATTGTTGGAAAGGTGCAAATTGCTGCTCTTTTAGCTTAGTCCATTTGATTCTAGCCAGCGACACTACAACCAAGACACACATGTTTCTTTGTTTGAGGCGAATGCTCATCCTCTCCAAGAAATTTTGAATTGTGCCAGTGGGATTGAGTGGGCTTTTCGAAATGTTATTCAGGCCAATGTACAAGTTTTAAAACAAGGAATTCAATTTCAGGAATGCAAATGGAGAGAAAAAATTAGTACAAATTTGAAAAGCAAAGGTGCCCTCCTAAGACTATTATAAAATCCCCTTGAATCCCAACTTGAAATCCAATTTCTTTGGAATGCAAGTAATATACAAAGGAAACATACATTCTTCCATACGTTATCCATAAAGGGGTTATATATGTTTTAATGGACTGCACTAGATATCCATATAATGATAGAAGGGCCATTTTAACATAAATATATTCTAAGCCTCCCTATACATTATCCACATTATAGGTGTATGTGTTGTTATGATATTTGAACCCAACTTCAATATTGTGCAACCATGGAACATAGGAATTTGTATATGGCTAGGGTTGGTTTATATAGATTATCAACTTGAATCAATACTCAAATGGAGAATACTGCATAAGAATTCGAGTAGGAGGAAATATGGGATGTTGTTTCGTCTTAACCTAATACTAGAGATTCTAGTCTCAAATCCTAGGAGATCAAGAAGGTCATAGAAATCGCATTTGCTTCTCAGTGGCTTCCCACGGGCTTGCAAATTAAGAAAATGCTAATAATTTTTCACGAATTAAGCATCAATGGACCTTTGTGAATATACTTGAATACTCAAAAATATAGAGAAGGGAAAACCAAAGAAGGATTTAGATTATTGAGGATGATTTTGGTATTGATGAAGATGATGGGGAAGAGGAGGAGGATCAACAAGTGAACATTTTCATTTGGGATTCCATGCAATTTATTGAGCATAAAAATTGATTGATAAGCATATTCATTCACCAAGTTTTTAGACACTGAACAAAGATCAAGGGCTCTCCACCAGGGCCATTTTATATTGAGTTGAAGGTGGGATTTAATAGAATAACAATGTAGAACTTTCATTGGTTACCGTAGGTAAGGTCATCAACTGCATAGCATACCTGAAAGACTTCCATTGAGGCTTACAATGTAAGTCAATTTAACATTTTCCTACATTGAAATGTTAATATGTAATGTATATATTTTAGTCATATTAATGTGAAATCCAAAATAAATTAAGTATTTTTCATGCTTTTGCATATATGTGGCTATGAGTGACAATTTCGGACTCCCCCTTAATTGTGTGTTTAGAGAATGTATTAAGTGAACAATTCAAGCATGCCCTCACTTGAAAACCCCCTTTCTTTTGAGAAATCACTAGGGATACCCTTTGAAGAGACAAATCTTCAAGGAGATGCATGTTTACTTCCCACAACAAATCACAACGCTTTTTATTTTGAAGTTTGCCTAGACCTTGGGCTAACAATTAGTGTAAATATTTTGTCATATTCAATAGAGAAGTGAAGTGAATACAAAATCATCCCCTATGTCCAAATACTGCTTGGAATTGTTAGAGCTTGAATACGTAAGTCAAACTCTATGTTGCCAAGTTTTTATGTTTTTGGAGGTCAATATGCATTGATGATGCATTCTTTTTCTGTCATAGTCGAGGCATATTGGTAAAATTTCACATGTCAAAGATTTATATAGTTATCTATCTTGCCAAAATCATAGTGAAATAGATGGTGTTATATGGAATGTAGGAGTTGTTTATGACATATGCCTTATAGAATTGGCATTGTAAGTATTACCTCCCAATGCCTGATTGGGTAAAAATAAGTTTTTCCCAGAATTTACAAAGAGTCCCAGACAAATTCAGGAATGTTACATTGGAATCTTGTGATAAATCATATGCAAGACAATAAGGTCAATTAAATATGTTCTCATGCCTTAAATCTTGACTAACTAATTAATTATTTTGTCGTTTCCTTCAAATGCATTTGTTTGTGCATAGTTCTTGATAAAGGTATGAATACTTTGTTCCTAATCGAAAAGACTCAACGCATGGTGTTGGCTCTCCAGTACTTCTTTGTGAATAAGGTAAGAGTATTGGTTCATTTTTAATTTTATTTTACTTTATTCTTTTCGTAGTTTGGTTTGTTCAAAAGCTCAATTACTCATATGTACCATCTTGAGTACAATATTTTTATGAAGTCTTTTATCATGACAAGGTACTATATTTGAATGTTATTTACTTTGACAGATAAACTATCCTTTTGAAAGAGGCCTATTAAGTCCTCATTTGTCTGGTCAACATTCTCTTCATTGCTATCCAACAAAGGAGGAGCATTGCATTTCTTGTAAACTATGTGAAGTAATGAATATCACTTTATAGTAATTGTGGTCGAATATTCTATCGTCATTTAATGTTTTCATGTTCATGTTTTATCATTATTGGTAATTCACTACACCTTAACTGATAGAAAGAAATTAACTTCTATTATATTATTTTGTTGTAAATATATTATCTACCTAGAATATGCAGCGATAGGAGCAGGTTCTTGGGGTTCAACATCTCCTCCATGATAGCCTGTTGGAGCTTCTCCTAGATACACATATGCAATTAGTGATGATGTCTATGGCAATATAAGTGACAATGGTTACAGCAAGCAAGCAGTGTTTATGGGCCTCCTACTAGTGGAGCTAGCAAAGGAAGTTACTCGAGAAGATATAGGGATACACATGGTAATGTTGGTTATGGAAACTCATTGAAACTTTACAATATATGAATAGTGTTGTAAATCCATGGGAAGTAAAGAAATAGGGTATGGTGAGGGAAGATTGGTACAATTGCAGTGCTTTCACTATTGATGGATCTAGTTATTTGTAATTGGAATATATATATTTTCTCCAAATTATTGTGAAAAGGAGATTATTTGAACTACTATTACTCTCTTGTATCTTTCTCTTAAAAATGTTTTTGTAGTGCCAATGGATGTCTTTGTGTGTGATAGCTTTAAGAGAAGAGTTTGTGGGGATTGGCTAAGCCATTTTATGTGGCTTTTCTTTTGTTACCATTTAAGTTAATTGTATGAAATATTAGGTTAGATATCATGAGACTAGTTAGCTAAATAGAGATTCACATCTCATTGATACGGGCTTTGACACTTCTAAGAATATCTTGAATTTTCCCATTTTTAAGGGTTGTTGTAAGCATTTAGGTTTCACAAATTATTGTAAACCAAAGTCGTTTATGTTAACTTTTTATTGATGTTGAGTATGGGGCTACTAGCTTTATATTACTCTTTTATAATCATTCATTGGTCTCATGTTTTCCCTCCACCTTATTGTGATGTCAAATTAATATTAATAAGCAATGTATGAAATTTGTTGTGTTTAGGTCGATGCACAACTTCTAGTTTTAGGTATGTTATTATTTTAGTCAGTCGTGTTCATTCCTCATATCTTCAAATTGGTAGGGACAACTGATTAAGAGTATAAGATATTAGAATACTCTATAGGTCTATTTAGATTAGCTTAAAGGTGTGTAAATATGAAATGAATAGTCTTTATTTATACTTGTATGTATGTACTTGATTCCATTAAACTTTAAGAATGCGAAGCACCGACTCTATTTGGATTATCTACTCTCGAAAAATTTATGTAGCTTATGTTCTTTTGTTGTTTTAGGATTGCTAATCCTAGATTTTTTATATATGGTTTTGTTTTAAATACTTTTACGCATAACATGCATTATGATTTATGGAAAATACTAGGCTTTAACATGTTTTAATGGTAAATTTGAATTTCAGACAATCACTTTTGAGGGAAATCAAAGATCAATGTTTGCATCATTTTTGGTTGGTGTCATTCTACAGTGTTTGTAAGACCCCATCTTTGACCCCGTAATGTAATCTTGTATATATTGACGTAAAGGCTAGAAGCCATAAACAAATGGTCTAGGGTGACAAAGACGTTATAAATATGTACATTTTTAATATTCATATAAAATTTATGGTGAATATAGAGGAAGAAAGATGAAGAAGAAATGGGGGGATGTGACTCCACAAGAGGGGAAGTGATAGTGGGGCTAAGGAAGACCCTAGTGGGATTAAGCTTATCTCCCTAGCCTTAACTATTTAACCAAAGTTCCTAAACCATGACTAAGAGGGGAATGAGAGGGGGAAAGTGGTCCCATGTGGAGAAAGGGCGAAAAGAGTTGGGAAGGCCAATCTCCGTAAGAAGAGAAGACCAAAGAGGAGGAGAAAGAGAAATGAAGGAACAAATGGGATACCAATTCTTCACTGTTAAAACATAGTTCACATCTGGAAGGATCTTGTATTCGCCTTTTAGCAAGTTTAGTAATGGTGAGGACCTTCTCATGATTCATGACCAACCAAAGGAATTAGTTTTAGCAATTGAGATGGGAAACCAAAGCTTATTGAGATGGGAGATGGGTGGAGAGCTGTGACGAAAGGGAGAAATAATTATCTTTGGTAGATCAAAACCCAGTGATATATCCCTAAATGACAACATCCTCTAAAGTGGAGTTGGGGATTTACCTTTCAGCAATTGATCAAAAGAAAACTCACTTAGTCCACACAGGAGGGAAGAAAGATGACCATGAAGAGATCCAAAAGAAAATGAAGAGAGTAGGGTTGGCTGGTTGTTATTTGGAATAAAAAAACCCAGATTCTAGTTGGTTGGACGTTATTTGGGAACCAAGAGGGATGATCTTTGATCAAAGAAAAGGAGGACAATTTTAATAATTTCAAATCCAATATCAGGGGTGGTGTGGTGGGGGCTTCCACTTATTGGGTACTAGGTGATCTTTGCACCCAAAACGTGGCTTATTAATTTTGGGTCTTTTATACCATTGTCTCCTTTAAAAGTTGGAAGTTTTACTTTCTCCAAGGAAACTAGTGATATTTTTTCTTTATCGACGATTTATTTTACGTGATCTTTGCATGGCTCATTAATTTTGGGCTTTTATACTAAGGTTTCATTTAAAAGTTGAAAGTTTTACTTTCTCTAAGGAAACTAGGGATATCTTTTTCTTTTTCAACGATTTTTCTCTAGGTGATTTTTCTCCCTCAATGATTTTTCTCTAGTTGATCTTTGCACCCAGATTATGCCTCATTAATTTTGGATCTTTAATACTGAGGTTTCGTTTAAAAGTTTTACTTTCTTTGAGGAAACTAGGGATATATTTTTCTTCCTTGACAATTTTTCTCTTTTCTAGATGAAGTTTTTGATGAGCTTTACCATCTCATCCAAAAACATGAAAGGAAAAATCAAAACTATGAAAAGGGAAATCAAAATCGTGCTTCATTGTAAGGGGATGTTGGAAAGAGTTCCTCAAATCATGAATCTTTGCGCTTGAGGATTCAATCGGACCATACTTGAATCAAATTTTTTTTTGAGTTTCTCTACAATGGAGACTCTAGCAGAGCTTTGTAGATGCCCCAAGGATAGGGGAATTCCTAGGTAAGGAATATGGCTCCAGTTTGAATCATATGAGAATTCTAGGATGGACACATTTTTTTATGATTATGTCATCCACATTAACCCTAGACACATTAATTTTCTTGTTGTTCACTTTGCCTCTCAAAAAATTCAAATATATGATGAGAATATTTTTAATCTTTTAGCTATGATTAGTGAAGCTATTCTTAGAAGGAGAGCGTTATTGGAAAATTGAAAGTGATTTAATTTAAGGCCTTTGACCCTTTGACCATTTCAATGTCACGTATGAATCCTTGAGCTCTTGCTGCTTCCAATATGATGTACCCTCATCCATAATTATATAGAGATAGGGGGATAAATGACATCCTTGTATGATACCCCTAGATGATTTGAAGAATCTTGTCAACTTCCCATTGACCAAAGGAGAAATCCAAGGTGAGTGAATACAACCCTTTATCCAATTAGTGACACCTTTTGAAAATCCAAATACTCATGGTTAACCATATCAAAGGTGATTCCCATATCTAATTTTATAATCATATCTCTCCTAAGGGATTTCAAGGAATCTGATGCTTCTTGGACCAAAATGATGTTTCCAAAAATATGCCTCTCTTGGATAGAACCACCCTTGCTCTTTCAAGATAATTTTAGAGAATAGGGTTTCATTTTGCTCGTTATCATGTAAGAATTGATCTTGTAAGAAACACAATCAAAATGAGATTGGCCTATACTTGGGGAAGTTGGATAGATTTTAATCCTTGGAATGATACTTCAAGTGGAATTTAATTCCCCAAGCCATCTTACCTTTAGATCTAGATTCCTTCACCATGGAAACTAAGTCCTTTTTAATACTTACAATACATTTAATAAAAAATGGTAGAGAATTCATTAGGGCATGGAGCTTTGTCTGAATTCATATGGAATATGTCCTTGACTTCCTTTTCCTTGATTAAGGAGAACACATGTTTACTGCCTTAAGGATTGTTGAGTTCTAGAATGAGTGAATTTAACTCATGTTGGCCTACAATTATATTATTGTGTATGTTTTTAAGCATCTTGTTGAAATAATCATGGGAAAACCTGAGAAATCTTATCAAAATTGGAAATTTTCTCTATTGATGGATGGGAGGTACATCAGAGGGATTCCAAAAGTGATTTCTTACATGGATCTCACTAAGGATATTTATATGGAGCAACCCCCATGATTTGAGAAGGATGGCAATGTTGTATGTCAATTGAAGAAATCCTTGTATGGTTTCAAATAATCCCCTAGGGCATGGTATGAGAAAATTGATCATTGTCTTCTCAATCTTGGTTTCAAATGATGTGAATTAGATCACAATATCTATGTTTTACATGTATGTGGTGAAATTTTCATTGTTTCACTATATGTTGAAGATCTATTCATTACAAGAAGTAATGTTTCTTTAATTTTGGGTTTAAAGAAACAATTAGCATATAGTTATGAAGTCATTGGCCTTGCTATGTTGTGTTTATTTTAGGGCATCCATGTCTTACAAAATGAAATACCATAAACCACATGCTACACCTTACTAGTTGAGCGTAAAGCTAACAAAAGAGCGTGATTCTCTTAAATTCAATGCTACTCTCTAAAGGAAGATTGTCAGTAGGTGGTTTCTAGATTCATGTAGGATTTGAGTGAAAGATACTTAAAGGCAATAAAGATAATTATATCAAGGGTAGTTCATGGAAAATTTTGAGGATCCATAATTTTTGTAAAGTGTAGAAGCCTTGGCGAATCTTACTAATTATCAAATTTCCAACCATAAAATGTTTGGTGATATTTTAAAAAAAATATTCAGGGTTTTATATATTCTAGGAACATTTTGGTGATTTTTAGAGTAAAAAATTTCAATCCTATGGAATTTGGACAAATCATATTAGAAAAAACTGGAAAAATGACGAATATTTTTTGGGAAAAAAACTCAAAAATTAGTCCATGGGCCAAATTTCGCCCCTACAATTTTCCCTAGGATCGTTATAATCTTGGTATACAATATTGTAGTTATAATATGAACTAGTTAGTCTACTACACTAACTTGGGTTGGGTTTGAGATGGAGATGATAGATGTCCATGCTAGGATATGTGTTTTGGGTTTGAGATGGAGATGATAGATGTACATGCTAGGATATGTGTTTCATCCTAGTTCCATACCCATGGTTTGGTCTTGTAAAAAAAAGAAGTTGGTTTCCATTTCCACCATAGAAGAGGAATATTGAGGTGCAATTAATGCTGGCATGGTTGTAGTGTGGACTCACATCTCTTGAGTGAGTTTGAATTTTCCATCAAGCAATTGACTATACTATATTGTGACAATCAAAGTGCATATAGGTATCCAAGGATCCTATTTTTTAGAGCAAGATAAAACATGTGGAGCTTCATGCTCATTACTTAAGGCAATTGGTGCAAAGGTACTTGCGTCTTTAGTTTGATGTAGGATAGATTATTATGTTATTGATATATTTATGAAGCCTTTAGTAGAGGTTATGTTTGTGGAACTTTGGGCAATGATTGGGCTTTACAAAACTATTATTATGAGGGAGGGTGTACAAAAGAAGATAATTTCAAATCTCAAATCTCCAAAGATATGTGCTAATATTAGGGGTGGATGGGGGTTGTGTTAGAATAATAAGTTCATCACACATTTGGATCTTCTAGGGGCATTTAATTGAAAAACGACTAAGAGGTGGACTAATCACTCGATCGGTTGGTTGAGTTAAACACAGTGCTCAATTGGTATGTAAGTAGATCTAGAAAAGTAAGAGTTCGGTGTGCACTCTACCCAATCATAGTTGACTACGCCTTCCTCACTTTAAGAGAGCTAGTTACACTTTCACCTTGTATATAGATGGCTTGATGGATCAATCTATCATGATTTATTTTTGTTTCTATGTATGTTTAGTGATGCTCACTCATGCTTCAATGTTGTAATGATATATTTAGACACCATCTCTTCTTGGACTGTATAACTCTTTGATTTACTAATTCCTCGGTTCTCCGACAAGGTGACCATTTACCCTTTATAATGTTCTCCTTACCCCTACTAATGAAGATAAAGGTTATGCAAACTCTTTCTAACATATGAATGATATGATACTATTTGAGTTGTCTCCAAACCTTTCCAACCCACTAGGATAGGGTTTTGTGAACTACCAACCAATGGATTAGTTAACCACATAGGATATGAATTTGACATATTTGGATACTTCCAATTAAATGTAAAAAATCAAGATCAATTTATGGTATAGGTTTTCTTGCCTTACATAAGTACTTTATTGCTATGTAAATATAATTTGAACATATAACAAATAGATATAGACAATTGTAATGTATATACAAACTTATACAAACTAATATGCATGCTTGATTGTGTCTTTAATATGCAACAATGTTTCTCCTAACCATTATGACCCTAGGGACATTCTAACCCATAGCATCTATGAGAGCCTACACAACCATTCCCTAAGACACTACATTTTGAATTCTAACCACTATGACCATAGATACATTCATTGCTTAATAAACTATCAATTTAACTCCAAACCACTATGACAAAGATGCAATCATCCCCTAACACACTTTGACCTTGAGCCACTAACACCATGTACATTATAACCCTTAACCACTATGAACCCAAACACAATATGACACCTAACAACCTAACCCATTCACATACGTTAATTACCAATTTTGAATTTTACATACCCTAACACTTAAAAGCACAACAATCCTGAACTATTTTGATAGTTACCAACTATAGTACCCTTAACACACCTTGAACCTTAACCATTATGATCCTAAACATAGTATGAACCTTGGCATAATCGTCTTCTACAACATTTTGACCTTGTACACATTAACACCCTAGTATATTATAGCCCCTAACCATTATGACCATGAGCACACTATGGCACCTAACACGCGGCTAAGCCATTAACACATTTTGACCCCTAAACATTATGCTCAATATTGTTTGAAATTATATCCTATGATTAGAGAAAGGTCACCAGCAAACCATGTAAAAGGAAATTGACCTTAATGACTTCGTCTACATGTTGTAAAGACTCACAATCACACATCAAACCACTTACAAGACTCTAACAAGCAATCATAAGATGGATAATAGGTTATAAGGGAGAATATCATGTAGCTTTTTCAAAGGTTGATCCTAGTTGGTTCTTCAGCTCTTTTCTAGATATGCTCCTTATCACTCAATGCCAACCTGCAAAATCAGCAAGGCCACCTTCCTCAAACCAATTTGACCACAATGAAGAATCTAAATAACTTTAAATGTAAATAGAACATAAACTATCTAATCAGTTTCAACAAAAACAATGAACCATTTTTCAAATCAATGATCAACATATGAAGCGCATGTTTGGGGGAGGGAAAGATGTCAAATTTCAATTATGACAATGAAACAAGTACAAATCATACCTTCTCACTGTCAGGCACCTTATCGTAGCCAGAGATCCAGTCTCTCTACTCTTGCACTCCAACAATCCCACTACAATATGCTAAATGTATATAAGGGATGAAGTCACTTGAGGGTAGTAACATCTACACTCATGGATATAAGGGATCAACAACAGGGGTTACTGATGTGGATGGGAATGAGGGATGTGATGAAGAGTGATTCCTCTAGCATAATATTTCTATCTTGGGTGTCCCCCTCTTGGTCCATCTTATCTCCTTTTAAGTTGATGGACATAGTTGTAGATGGTTACCAAGTGGTTCTAGGAGTTACAATCGAGAAACTTCCATAACTCCCCAATTTTAGTTTTTTTATTATTTTTTCATGAAATTATGAGGAATTCGCCCCCGAAAAAAGGAAACATGCTAATGGTTCGCACCCTGTTAGTGTGCAAGGTGTGAACTGTCAGTTTTTGTGCATTCATGCCTTTGTCAAGAGAAACATGTGAATGATTCGTGCCTTGCTAGTGTGCAAGGCGCAAATTTGCTACTTTGTGGTTGCAACTTTTCAGAATTAAGGGAATGGTGTTGGAATCTCACTTTGAATGCTTAGGTCCATCATTAGGGATCAAATCATGGGATCTTCCACCCATAAGTGTCATTTTTTTGTGAACGAACACTGACACTTTGAGTGTCATCTTTTGAACTGTCATCATGGACAGAGAAGTGTCGATTTGAGTTATAATAATCACTATCCCTTTCGATGCACGACATAACCTGCATCCCCTAACACATTGACCCACACAAACATCCAAGAACATTCTAACCTCTAACCATTTCCCTTAAAAGCACTATGACCCATGCTAAGTAGCATTTTTTTTAGGATATGTGTACTTTAACATCACTATCCCTTTCGATGCTACTTAAAGTACACATATCATGAAAAAATGCTACTTACCATGGGTCATAGTGCTTTTAAGGGAAATGGTTAGAGGTTAGAATGTTCTTGGGTGTTTGTGTGGGTCAATGTGTTAAAATGGAAGAATGTATGTTTCCTTTGTATATATTACTTGTATTCCAAAGAAATTGGATTTCAAGTTGGGATTCAAGGGGATTTTATAACAGTCTTAGGAGGGCACCTTTGCTTTTCAAATTTCTACTAATTTTTTCTCTCCATTTACATTCCCGAAATTGAATTCCTTGTTTCAAAACCTGTAAAAGTGCCATGGAGATTGAAAACAATGTTAAATTGGCCTGAATAACAATTCAAAAAGCCCACTCAATCCCACTGGCACAATTCAAAATTTCCTGGAGAGGATGGGCATTGGCCTCAAACAAAGAAACATGTGTGTCATTGTCTAGAATCAAATGGACTAAGCTAAAAGAGCAACGATTTGCACCTTTCCAATGATTTTTGTCGAAATCCAATGACACAATTTTTCCGAAATCATGATTTTGGATGTTGGAATTGCAATTTTGATTGCAAAAATGGATTCAGCAACATCAATTACCCTTGGAGCACCTCATTTATGCAATTCCAACAACTAAAAACTACAATTTCAACAATTTTTGTTGGATTTTGGCTGGAAAAATTGTTGGATAATAGGTGCAAAACATCACTCTTTTAGCTTACTTTGAATCAAACCCCATGTCATTGAGATGGAGCACATAATCGGGAGTGAAATTAACGTCGAATATCCCCTAGTTTTTCTTGGAAGCCACACCAATCCTAAGGTCCTAATTCCTGAATTCCTTGTTTCAAAACTTGGAAAAGTGCCATGTAGATTGCAAACATTATTAAATTGGTATGAATAATAGTGTAATCCAAATGCCACTTGGAAAAGTTGAACATCGGTCTCGAATGCTACACCGAGTCCGGTGTTGCAGGAATAAAATGAATCTGAGGTTTACACAGGGAGATAATCCATCTCTAAAAATATTATATATGTAAAAAAGAATGATGATTTACAATGATAAGATTGCCTAGTTTTATAGGCTTGATAATGACTCTTTCAAAAGTCACTTCTTTTTTAATATGTACACTATTTATTTATGTGATTATTTATATTGTTATTTATTTTATATTTAATATTATTTATATTCGTTACATTGCCACCCCCTTTAAGGGAAGCTTTGTCCTCAAAGCTAAGTTTGCTAGCGTTGCCTTCTATTTTGGATCGTTGTGGATGCTGATGTGATATGTGCGATCTGGACTTATCTCCTTTATTGTGACGAAGATAAGGATCCTTTTTGTGCTGAGATTCCTTCTGCTTAGGTCTAGATCCTTTCGAACCATACGGTTGGTGCTTAGTTCCTTCCCATCTGAATTCCATGTATTGTTTTTGTAAGTTGGTAGAGTACGTTCCCAATGATGTTAACCAGTCAACACCTAATATCATGTCTACTTCCTTGAGAGGTAAAGCATAACCGTTGAGCTGCAAGTTTTAGTTTTGATTTTTGCAATGAAACTTTATGGCATTTTCCCACTTCTTCTATGTGTTGATCAGCGATAGTTGAGGCTCTAAGTCCTTTTGTGGGAAACACAAAAAGATTAAGTTTCCTTGCTATGCTTATATCTATTATATTGTGTGTACTTCCCAAATCGACTAAAATTGTGATATTTTTATCTTTAATAGACCCTGTAAGTTGTAACCTCTTTGGCCCTGTATATTTTGTTGCTTGGGATACTAGTTGTTTGTTTTCAATGTTGTTGCAACTTCTTAGCTGAGGTTGAATATATTCCCCTATAATTAACTGATTTTCTTTTTGTTGGGTGTTAACATTCTTGGGTGTCACCAGATCTTCTTCCTTATAAGTTTGTTGAATACAGGTAATGGTCGCTATTGATATTTAGGATGAGCTTGTATCTGCATCAAAATCAGACGTGTCTTCTTCCCTAGGTATTTGTACTTCTTTTCCATTAATAATTTTGCAGTGTGCTATGTGATTGGTTTGACATTTATGGCTAGGATTTCAATCTTCTCCGCATCGACAACATGTATTCCTCTTCTTCTTCCTATTATTGTTAGAGCGTCTAGTGGATGTTTCAGAATCTTTCTCAACTTCATAACTATATGATTGAGAGATGTTGCATTGATGACCAGGTGACCAATTGTCTCCACAATATCTGCATTGCGCCCCTCTTTCCACTCTTGCCTTGGGAATTCCTTCTAGTTTGAGTTATGTTGCTTTCGCTTTGCGCCTTCACTTCGACATTTGGTATATCATGCATATTTAGCTCTTTTTGTATATAAGGTTTTAATCCTCCTAGATATGTTTCGAGTCATTATTTTCCAGATAACCCAAACACTCTGTTGACGAGAGATTCCCACTGGTGCGTGAACTCTTCGACACTTCCACTTTGCTGTAACCTGGTAAGTTTTGAGAAGAATTTGTCCTCAGTGATTCCTTGAAACCTTTTTAAGAAGTCATTCTTGAACAAGTTCCAAGTGTATGAGAAGTTGTCTCCCTTCCACCACATATACTAGTTGTAGGCATATCCTTCAAGGTGCATTGATGCATGCGACCTTTTCTTCGTCTGTTGTAATGTTATATATGTCTAAGTACTCTTATTCTTTGTTCAACCAAGCGATGCATTGGTCTTCCCCTCCGTTATATTATCATTTTTATTTTTGCTCTAGGCGGGTACATTATGAACGGCTAGTATTGAGTACTTTTCGGCTTGTTACGTGCTGGTGACTCGAAGTTGCGAAATGAATTGACCGACATATCTGAACCCGATTGTTTATGTTTTTGGTCCTTACTATCCTTCATATTTTGTAATATCGCCTTGATATATTTTTGGGTCTTAGTCATTTTTTGTTCCTTGCTCATTAACATCAAACTTGTCGTCCATCTTCTGCTCCATTACTTGAATGACTTCCTCCTTGATTTCTTTCTTAAGTGCCTCTTGGCTCTTGGTGATCATTTACTTGAAAGCTTGGACGTCCTTCTCTATTTTCTCAATTTGGGATTTTAACTCGGTCGTCATGCTTTTTAGGTGTGGTGGTGAATAATTGGACCCAATTTTGGCTTATGAAGGGTGAATAATACTCGTGGGATTTTTGTGTGGGATTGATTAATTAATAATAATTATTATTATTAAAATCAAGTGGTAGAAATAAAAATAATAATTATTATTTGAAAGTAATAATATTATTATATATTATAAAGTTTTTTTTTTTAAATATTGTGAACAATAATAAAATTATTATATAATATTTTTTTTAACTTTATTTTTTTGAAATTTTCTTTTTGTAGGGTTTGAGGCGTTAGAAGGAAGACGTGAAATGTGAGACAGCTGAGAATGGGGATGGCAGAGCCGTAGATGTGAAAGACGATGAATTGAAGGTCCGAGGGCTTGGGAGGCGAGGAAGTAGGCGTTGGAGTGGAGAGCGGAAGCTTCGGTTGCTGCGCAGGCGTTTGGAGCTGGAGGTTCGTGCGTGTTAGAGAGCTAGGCCAGGGAGAAACGCGATGGGGGAGGGAGTAGCGAGCAACGGAGTGGAAGGAAGGGGGCAGCGTTGGAGGGAAGGCGTGGGCAATGGAGCGTAGGGGATAGTGCGCAGGTGAAGAGGAGAGGAGAATGGAGTGTGGGTGCTGCGGGAAGGGGGCTGCGGGTAAAGGGGGAAACACGTGAGGTGAAGAGATGACGAGTGTGGAGGGAATGAAGAGAGGAGATCGCATATGGCATGGGGAGGAATGGATGAGTGGCGCAGTAGGGAGGGTAGAGATGAGTGGCGCGGAGGGAGTAGAGAGAAATGGAGTGAAGGAGGTGTAGAGGGGCCGATCCGGCTCTGATATCAAATGCTACACCAAGTTCGGTGTTGCAAGAAGGTTTACACAGCGAGATAATCTATCTCTAAAAATATTATATATATAAAAATTGAATAATGGTTTACAATGATAAGATAGTAATTATTGAACCCTTGAAAAGATAAGTTCATGGAATATATTTCTAATTCTATGTTATATGATATTCACTAAAATTTATGTACATAATTCCTATTACAATTGAGAGTTTCCTCACCACATAAAATCCATATAGAGATGTATAAGTTCATTGTTATTACTATAAGGAAATGTGAAGTTTCCTTTTCTTCTTATTGACAGTTTTTCTTCCTTTCTATTCAAGACTTTGATCACATAAGTCTTGATCCAAGTGGGAGGATCACTCATTATATAAAGGTAAATGAAACATCCATGCATAAGTTTCTCTCAATTCGTCTACATGTAGGATGCTTCTATGCATTAAGGGTGTTAGAGTATGTAAAAAAATTCTCTAAGATGTGCTAATGGGATAGGGTATTAAGCATCATAACATGTTTGGAGTCATAGTAGTTAGGGTAACCTATCATGTACCTATGGTACTAATGTGTTCAAAATAAAATTGTGCTAGGACACAAATGTGTTAGAGGGCATCTTATGTTTGGGGAAATGGTTAAGATTTAGGGTGTGTTAAGGGTGATAGGGTGGGTCAATGTTAATATATTCAAGTGTCAAGGCATATTAAGGGTGTTATAATGTAAAACTAATTCATTAATGCATGCTAATGGGTTAAGTGCCGCATCGGTTAGGAGTTATGGTGTAGTAGCATGTTAGTGTGTTTAATGTCAAAGTGTGCTAGGGGATTAATATTTTAGGAGTAATATGGCATAGGGAAATAGTAAGGGTTAATTTGTTGTCTGTTATGTGATGATTGTATAAAGGGGCATAGGGGCTGTGGGAAAAGTGTTTCTAGGGTCATAACCATTAGGGGTCAAGGTGACTCCATGTTAAGGGCATAATCAAGCACACACACACACACACACATATGTAGGTTCTTATACCTGTTATTTTTGTATTTAAAAATAAATTTACAATGATGTTAAAGTACACATATCATAAAAAAAATGCTACTTACCATGGGTCATATTGCTTTTAAGGGAAATGATTAGAGGTTAGAATGTTCTTGGGTGTTTGTGTGGGTCAATGTGTTAGGGGATGCAGGTTATGTCATGCATCGAAAAGGATAGTGATTATTATAACTCAAATCGGCACTTCTCCGTCCATGATAACAGTTCAAAAGATGACACTCAAAGTGTCAGTGTTCATTCACAAAAAAATGACACTTATGGATGGAAGATCCCATGATTTGATCCCTAATGATGGACATAAGCATTCAAAGTGAGATTCCAGCACCATTCCCTTAATTCTAAAAAGTTACAACCACAAAGTAGCAAATTTGCGCCTTGCACACTAGCAAGGCACGGATCATTCACATGTTTCTCTTGACAAAGGCATGAATGCACAAAAATTGACAGTTCACACCTTGCACACTAACACGGTGTGAACCATTAGCATGTTTCCTTTTTTCGGGGGCGAATTCCTCATAATTTCATGAAAAAATAATAATAAAAACTAAAATTGGGGAGTTATGGAAGTTTCTTGATTGTAACTCCTAGAACCACTGGTAACCATCTACAACTATGTCCATCAACTTAAAAGGAGATAAGATGGACCAAGAGGGAGACACCCAAGATAGAAATATTATGCTAGAGGAATCACTCTTCATCACATCCCTCGTTCCCATCCACATCAGTAACCCCTGTTGTTGATCCCTTATATCCCTGAGTGTAGACGTTACTTCCCTCAAGTGACTTCATCCCTTATATACATTTAGCATATTGTAGTGGGATTGTTGGAGTGCAAGAGCAGAGAGACTGGATCTCTGGATACGATAAGGTGCCTGACAGTGAGAAGGTATGATTTGCACTTGTTTCATTGTCATAATTGAAATTTGACATCTTTCCCTCCCCCAAACATGCGTTTCATATGTTGATCATTGATTTGAAAAATGGTTCATTGTTTTTGTTGAAACTGATTAGATAGTTTATGTTCTATTTACATTTAAAGTTATTTACATTCTTCATTGTGGTCAAATTGGTTTGAGGAAGGTGGCTTTGTTGATTTTGTAGGTTGGCATTGAGCGATAAGGAGCATATCTAGAAAAGAGTTGAAGAACCAACTAGGATCAACCTTTGAAAAAGGTACATGATATTCTCCCTTATAACCTATTATCCATCTTATGATTGCTTGTTAGAGTCTTCTAAGTGGTTTGACGTGTGATTGTGAGTCTTTACAACATGTAAACAGAGTCATTAAGGTCAATTTCCTTTTACATAGTACGTTGGTGACCTTGCTCTAATCATAGGATATAATTTCAAACAACATTGAGCATAATGTTTAGGGGTCAAAATGTGTTAATGGCTTAGCCGCATGTTAGGTGTCATAGTGTGCTCATGGTCATAATGGTTAGGGGCTATAATATACTAGGGTGTTAATGTGTTCAGGTCAAAATGTTCTAGAAGATGATTATGCCAAGGTTCATACTATGTTTAGGATCATAATGGTTAAGGTTCAAGGTGTGTTAAGGGTGCTAGAGTGGGTAACTGTCAAAATAGTTCAGGATTGTTGTGTTTTTAACTGTTAGGGTATGTCAAATTCAAAATTGGTAATTAAGGTATGTGAATGGGTTAGGTTGTTAGGTGTCATATTGTGTTTGGGTTCATAGTGGTTAAGGGTTATAATGTACATGGTGTTAGTGTGCTCAAGGTCAAAGTGTGTTAGGGGATGATTGTATCTTTGTCATAGTGGTTTGGAGTTAAATTGATAGTTTATTAATCAATGAATGTATCTGTGGTCATAGTGGTTAGAATTCAAAATGCTAGTGTCTTAGGGAATGGTTGTGTAGGCTCTCATAGATGCTATGGGTTAGAATGTCCCTAGGGTCATAATGGTTAGGAGAAACATTGTTGCATATTAAAGACACAATCAAGCATGCATATTAGTTTGTATATACATTACAATTGTCTATATCTATTTGTTATATTTTCAAATTATATTTACATAGCAATAAAGTACCTATGTAAGGCAAGAAAACCTATACCATAAATTGATCTTGATTTGTTAGGATATTTAGACACTTAGGAGTTAGTTAAGATCAACTTGTGTAATATATCCGTTAGGGATAGTGTGTTTCTTTAGTATGCATTAGTATGCATTTGTAAATACTTAATCCGATGGTCATGATATGTTTCCGACATAGAGTGATCCAATGGCTCAACTTCTCTTAGATAAAACCTAACCTTGATCCGTGGCTTAACACTCGATTGGTCCATGATCTCTATTTAAAGAGCATGGAGGGTCATTGTTTAGTTGATCGATTATGAGAAGCTCATTTGTAACTTTCTTTCTTTGCATAATAAATTGTCCCGTAGAAACTATTTGGCCGTGGCCGTGGAGTGTTTCCCTCAAGGGGGTTTAAACCACGTCAAAACATCGGTGTGTTGATCTGTGATCTGTTTGTGTGAAGTGGTTTCTCTTGGTGTTCGTCCTTTGGTAGTACCCTGTGTACCCGAACATGGTATCAGAGCTTTTATGAAGTGCCGTTTCTGGTTATGATCTAGATCTTGAACTGTTGTTGCCGAAACTCGAAAGAGTTTCTAATTCTGGTATTTCTGTGCATTTGTGGGCTGTGGGAGGTGTTCCATTGTGTCCGGAGCGTCGTTTCCATTGGGAAATAGTTTTCGTTTGATCGAAAACGGTTCCCGGTTGCTCCAGAAACGCGTATTTCATCAGATCTGAAGGTATAATGTTACAGTGACGCATTTTTTTTATTTCGTTTTTTAAAAATCTCATATTTCATTTCTTTTTTTACAGTTAGATTTTTTTTGGGTTCGGATTTCTGCTTTCCCGTCTGCATATGCTCTTTGTTGTGCACCTTGAGCGATCTCGGCAAATCAGAAACAGAAAGGGAAAGGGTTTTTCTCGGCTGTGTATGCTCTTTGCCGTGCACCTTGCACGATCTAGGTAAATCAGAAACAGAGAGAAAACGGAGACTTTCAAAAGTATTTTTTTGTTTCGTTTTGTGGTTTGTTTTGCAGGAAAAAGGGTAAGCACGCAAACCGAGCAAGGAGAGTTAAAAAAAAAAAACCCCTTCCTCATTCCCATATTTGACATACCTTTTAATCTAGCTCACTTGGTTCAAAGTTGCTTTATTCCTTAATAGGTCTTGAGTTCAAGTCTTAGGAAGTTGCTTTTAAAAGAAAAAGTGCATGCAATTTCTAATTTCAAGTTACTTTATTGTAAAAGTGCATCTCACTTAAATAATAAAAAATAAAAATACAAGTAAGTCACTTCAGGTTTTTTATTGTTGCACTATTTTAATATCATTGTAAAAGTGAAATCACTTATTTTACAAAAGTGGTTCACTTAAAGCAACTTTCTTGTAAAAGTGATTGTCAAAAGGTTCATCTTGGGAAGAGGGGGGATCTTTTTTTTGCTGGACATTCTCTAGCTGCCACGTCACTATTGGGGACATCTTCAACAGTTTCTTTGTTCAAGCATAACTTCATCATACAAAGTCATTTTTCAGTGCCGTTTTTTTTGAAACCGCCTATTTTTTCAAGATATTCACATCCAGACTATTGGTTTCTATTTTTATAGCCATTAATTTACAAATATGGCCGCCCATTGTGATATTCTACTTAACATTTCCAACTATTTCTCATGGAAATCTCGCATGGAGGATGTTCTACGAAGTAGGGGACTTTTCATAATTACCACAGGGAAAGAAAAAGAACCCACTGATGATGATAAGAAAATAAAATGGGCAAATAGATGTGATGAAGCTTGTGGATTGATTGGGATGTCAATCTCTACTGATTTGCGATTCCACATATCTGGAATTGATGAACCTAATGCTGCTTGGGACAAGTTGGAAACTGTGTTTGGTAAACACAATGAAATTCGAGGTCACCAACTCGAAAATGAGTTGATTTCTTTAAATCCAAGTGACTTTTCATGCATTCAAGATTATTTATCTAAGTACAAAACTCTTAAACTCTTATGTGCAGAATGTAAGATTGAGAGGGAAGACAAACAATGCATTTATCATATTCTTTCCAAACTTGGACCTACATATTCTGTTTTTGTATCTACATTTTACTCCATGAAAGCATCCTTGAATGCAGCTAGCTATCAAGAGCCTAGTCTTGAATCCTTTTGTGATTCCTTGATTAAAGAACAAGATAAACTCATTCATCTTGGAATAATCAACAATGCAGATACATCTGGGAAAGCCTTATTTTTCCAACAGAAAGAAAAGTCCAAGCCTCCCAAGAAACAAAATTTTTGCAATAATAAGTCAAACAAGGGTCCCAAACCCTCTCAGTCAGCTCCTTCTTTAAAAAATGACAAAGGATCCAAGCCAAAAGGAAAGAAGACTGAGCGTCATTGCAACTATTGCGGGAAAGATAATCATGATGAATCAAAGTGTTTCAAGAAGATGGCAGCCTTGGAAACAGCAATGAAGAAGCACCACATCAGCCTAGATTCACCTTCAGAATCTACCTCTCATGGACATGCACTTTGTGCTTCTGGTTATTCTTATAATGCATCTTCTTTTTCTACTTCAAATTAATGGCTCATTGATTCTGGAGCATCTTATCATATGGCTAAGGATCAAGCCATCTTTTCTACTATGCATGAATGTAACACCAAACAAATATTTGTTGGTGATGATAGATCTCTAAGTGTTGTAGGAGCTGGAGCAGTTCCAGTAGATAATGGTCATTTTAGTGATGTACTATGTGTTCCAAGAATTTTCTGCAATTTGTTATCAGTCTATCAGATCACTCATTCTGGTGAAGGTAAAACTGTGACCTTTACACCTCACCAAGTTGTAATCAAGGATTTTAAAGATCCTCAACAGGTCCTAGCTACCGGAATTGTTGATGATATTACCAGGTTGTACAAGTTTAACAACTTTGGGTCATCACCTTTCCCTTCAGTTTTTGTTGCTCATAGTGATAACTTGAGCAAACTTTGGCATGAGCGATTTGGTCACTTAAATTATCGCTCATTGCAACAACTATGTAAAGAAAATATGGTGACAGGTCTTCCGATGGTATCTTGCAGAGATGGTGTTTGCTCCGGTTGTGTACTCGGAAAACATCATCGGGACAGTTTTGACAAACGTGCCTCTTGGCACGCCTCGGTTCCCTTGGAGCTTGTGCATAGTGACTTGTGTGGTCCTCTTCCATCTGCTTCCTTTTCTGGTTTCAAATATTTCTTAACTTTCATTGATCATTACACCAGACGCACTTGGGTTTATTTCCTAAAACTTAAGAGTGAAGTATTTAACATGTTCTTGGCCTACAAGTCCCTTGTTGAAAAACAATCTGGTCATCAAATTATTAAGTTAAGATCTGACAATGGAGGAGAATATGTTAACAAACAGTTCACTACTTTCTGCACTGAACAAGGCATCCAACAACAGCACACTGTTCCATATCCACCACAACAAAATGGTGTAGCTGAGCGGAAGAACCGCACTTTAAAAGAAATGGCTAATTGTATGATCCAATCTAAGGGACTAAGTCTTCAATTTTGGGCTGAAGCCATTAATTGTGCAAATTACATAGTTAATCGCACTCCCACTAAAGCATTACAAGGTATAACACCGGAAGAAGCATGGTGTTAACACCCAAAAAGTGCTCACTACCTCATCTACCACATTACATGGCTCATTTGTCCATTTTCCTACCATTTTTCCCTTAAAATCCCAAAAAATCCCATTAAAAAGCCTCCAAAAGGCCTAAAATGCCTCCAAAAGGCCACAAAACCCTCAAAATAGCCTAAAAAAGGCTAAAAACCCCCCTTTTCCTCCAAAAATAGCAAAAATCCCCTAAAAAGGGAATAAAAAATATAAAATAATGAGGAAAAGGAGGAAAAAACCCTATACAGCTGCCTAAAACCATGTGTTTCCCAAAACCATGGTTCAGCACTCCACCACCAAAAAACTATAAATAGATGATGGAGATCCCTTATTTCATATCCACAATCACAAGCACCCTTACTCTGCCAAAATCTCTCTCGAAACCCTAGTTCACCATTGAACTATTTTCACCTTGAGAGCCACCTTTGGCCCATTCCCAACATTGGAGAAGGAGAAGGAGCATATTGAAGCTTGGAGCATCCTCTTGGACACTGCAAAGGGCTTCATCAAACCTTTACATTGAAGGTAACATCAATACAAAAAAAGCATTCTTTAAATTTGATGTTTATGTTTCATGCTTGTTTTAGAAATAATTTAATTTCTGTTTTAGCTTAATTAGTTTAATTTACTGAACTGCTACTAAGGAGTCCATTCTCCTTAGTAGGTGCTCATTTGCACAAGCTAGGGGTAAAACCCTAGCTACACATGGAGTAAAACTAAACCTGATATAAGTCACTTCCATGTGTTTGGTAGTGAAGCATGGGCTCACATTCCGGATGAAAAACGGAAAGCATTGTAGCCTAAAAGTGAAAAGTGCATATTTGTTGGATATTCTGAAGATGTAAAAGGTTATAGACTTCTTCAACCACATTCTCATGCTATAATCATTAGAAGAGATGTTAAATTTGATGAAAATATCTTGGCCTGCGAGCCTAACTCGGCGATTGTGCCATCTTTGGCCTGCGAGCCTGATTCGGCGTTTGTGCCTTCTTCTTCTTCTTCCAACTTCCTTGACAGGTTTCCAACTCCAGTTTCTGATAATGACAGTGCTGATGAAAATCCACCTCTGCCTGCTCATGTTCCTCCAGTTGCACCAGCATAAGTGTTTCCTCGATGGGTCCGTTCAACATGTGAAGCAGCTGGTGATCTTGCCGGTGATCCTAGAGATCAACGTCGAACACGTTCTCAGTTTCAGCGAGCCTCTTCTCTTTTGGCTCAAGTTTCCGAGAATCATGATCCAGAGACTTTTGCAGAAGCTTCAGGGAATCCAGATTGGGATGCAACCATGGATGCAGAATATCGTTCCTTAATGGAGAACGATACTTGGGATCTTGTACCTCTTCCAAAAGGAAGAAAACTTGTCCGATGTAAATGGGTCTACAGAACTAAGTATGCATCAGATGGAAGTGTTGAAAGACTTAAGGCAAGGTTAGTTGCCAAGGGTTTTTCCCAAGTTGAAGGGATTGACTACAATGAAACCTTTGCTCCCGTCGCAAAAATGAATTCCATCCGCCTTGTTCTTTCCCTTGCAGCCTTACACAACTGGGAAGTCCATCAAATGGATGTCAAGTCGGTCTTCTTACATGGTGATTTAAAGGAGGAAATTTACATGGAACAACCTCCTGGCTATGTTCAGAATAACTCTAGCCTTGTCTGCCGCCTTAAGAAATCCTTATATGGCCTTAAGCAAGCTCCTCGAGCTTGGTATGCCAAAATGGATAACTTTCTCCTTGACACTGGTTTTTCTAGATGCCATTCTGACCCCAATGTCTATACCAAGAAAGTAGGAAACAATCTCATCATACTTGTTCTATATGTTGATGACCGTATTCTTACTGGTAGTGACCCTAAACTTATAACCCATGTGAAATCCAGTCTTAAACAAAATTTTGAAATGTCAGACTTAGGACATTTGCATTATTTTCTTGGTCTCCAAGTCCTACAAACCAAAGAAGGAATCTTTCTTTCTCAGTCTAAGTATGCTTGTGACCTTCTTCGTCGCTTTCACATGGAAGATTGTACACCAGCCCCTTCTCCCTTCCAGTCTGGAGTCAAACTTTCTGCCACTTGTACTTCACCTGAAGTCGATGCCACCTTGTATCGTCAGCTTGTTGGTAGTCTCTTATACTTGACTCATTCCCATCCTGACCTTTCCTTTGTTGTTGGTCGTGTTTCCCGTTATATGCAGACACCTCATGAAAGTCACTGGAAAGCAGCTAAAAGAATACTTCGATATATTCGAGGTACAGTTCAGTTTGGGATTCATTACAGTACAGGGGGGAAACCTTTGTTGGTTGGTTTCACTGATTCAGATTGGGCCGGCGATCCTGATGATCGAAAGTCTACTACAGGTTATGTTTTCAGTCTGGGATCTGGACCTATTACTTGGGCTTGTAAGAAACAACAAGCTCTTGCTCTTTCTTCAGCAGAAGCAGAATATCGAGCAGCAGTTAATGCCAATCAGGAAGCTTTATGGCTTCGACAGATCCTTTCAGAGTTTGGATTCGAGCAGCAGCAGCCTACTCCACTTTGGTGCGACAATCAAAGTGCCATCAAGCTTGCCAAAGATCCAGTTCTACATCAACGCAGCAAACACATTGAGCTACATATGCACTTCATCAGAAATCTTGTTCATGATCGTGTTCTTGAACTGCTCTTTTGCCCTACAGATGATCAAGTTGCAGACATCTTCACCAAGTCTCTTACAGAAGCGAAGTTTTCTAAACTTCGATCTATGTTAGGAGTTCAGGAACTTGTCATTAAGGGGGGATAGGCTCTATTGCCTCCTTCCTTCTCCTAATAGTGTCACTTTTGTAAATCCTTCAATCCTATCCCAAGTTGTTCTTAAGGGGGGATGTTAGGATATTTAGACACTTAGGAGTTAGTTAATATCAACTTGTGTAATATATCCGTTAGGGATAGTGTGTTTCTTTAGTATGCATTAGTATGCATTTGTAAATACTTAATCCGATGGTCACGATATGTTTTCGACATAGAGTGATCCGACGGCTCAACTTCTCTTAGATCAAACCTAACCTTGATCCGTGGCTTAACACCCGATTGGTCCATGATCTCTATTTAAAGAGCATGGAGGGTCATTGTTTAGTTGATCGATTATGAGAAGCTCATTTGTAACTTTCTTTCTTTGCATAATAAATTGTCCCGTAGAAGCTATTTGGCCGGGGCCGTGGAGTGTTTCCCTCAAGGGGGTTTAAACCACGTCAAAACATCGGTGTGTTGATCTGTAATCTGTTTGTGTGAAGTGGTTGCTCTTGGTGTTTGGTCCTTTGGTAGTACCCTGTGTACCCGAACATGATTTTTTATGTTTAATTGGAAGTATCCAAATATGTC
Organism: Larix kaempferi; assembly: GCA_027924585.1. Lineage (NCBI taxonomy): Eukaryota > Viridiplantae > Streptophyta > Pinopsida > Pinales > Pinaceae > Larix > Larix kaempferi. The sequence goes on from BSBM01001365.1 coordinate 4,864,916, forward strand.
AAATTCATATCCTATGTGGTTAACTAATCCATTGGCTGGTAGTTCACAAAACCCTATCCTAGTGGGTTGGAAAGGTTTGGAGACAACTCAAATAGTATCATATCATTCATATGTTAGAAATAGTGTGCATAACCTTTATCTTCATTAGTAGGGGTAAGGAGAACATTATAAAGGGTAAATGGTCACCTTGTTGGAGAATCGAGGAATTAGTAAATCAAAATGTTATACAGTCCAAGAAGAGATGGTGTCTAAATATATCATTACAACATTGAAGCATGAGTGACCATCACTAAACATACATAGAAACAAAAATAAATCATGATAGATTGATCCATCAAGCCATCTATATACAAGGTGAAAGTGTAACTAGCTCTCTTAAAGTGAGGAAGATATAGTCAACTATGATTGGGTAGAGTGCACACTGAACTCCTACTTTTCTACATCTACTTGCATACCAATTGAGCACTGTGTTTAACTCAACCAACCGATCGAGTGATTAGTCCACCTCTTAGTCATTTTTCAATTAAATGCCCCTAGAAGATCCAAATGTGTGATGAACTTATTATTCTAACACAACCCCCATCCACCCCTAATATTAACACATATCTTTGGAGATTTGAGATGTGAAATTATCTTCTTTTGTACACCCTCCCTCATAATAATAGTTTTGTAAAGCCCAATCATTGCCCAAAGTTCCACAAGTGTAACCTCTATTAAAGGCTTCATAAATATATCAATAACATAATAACCTATCCTACAACAAACTAAAGATGCAAGTATCTTTTGCACCAATTGCCTTAAGTAATGAGCATGAAGCTCCACATGTTTTATCTTGCTCTAAAAAATAGGATCCTTGGATACCTATATGCACTTTGATTGTCACAATATACTATAGTCAATTGCTTGATGGAAAATTCAAACTCACTCAAGAGATGTGAGTCCACACTACAACCATGCCAGCATTAATTGCACCTCAATATTCCTCTTCTATGGTGGAAATAGAAACCACCTTCTTTTTTTTACAAGACCAAACCATGGGTATGGAACTAGGATGAAACACATATCCTAGCATGTACATCTATCATCTCCATCTCAAACCCAAAACACATATCCTAGCATGGAAATCTATCATCTCCATCTCAAACCCAACCCAAGTTAGTGTAGTAGACTAACTAGTTCATATTATTACTACAATATTGTATACCAAGATTATAACTATCCTAGGGAAAATTGTAGGGGCGAAATTTGGCCCATGGACTAATTTTTGAGTTTTTTTTCCAAAAAATATTCGTCATTTTTCCAGTTTTTTCTAATATGATTTGTCCAAATTCCATAGGATTGAAATTTTTTACTCTAAAAACCACCAAAATGTTCCTAGAATATATAAAACCCTGAATATTTTTTTTTAAATATCACCAAACATTTTATGGTTGGAAATTTGATAATTAGTAAGATTTGCCAAGGCTTCTACACTTTACAAAAATTATGGATCCTCAAAATTTTCCATGAACTACCCTTGATATAATTATCTTTATTGCCTTTAAGTAGCTTTCACTCAAATCCTACATGAATCTAGAAACCACCAACTGACAAGCTTCCTTTAGAGAGTAGCATTGAATTTAAGAGAATCACGCTCTTTTGTTAGCTTTACGCTCGACTAGTAAGGTGTAGCATGTGGTTTATGGTATTTCATTTTGTAAGGCATGGATGCCCTAAAATAAATGCAACATAGCAAGGCCAATGAATTCATAAGTATATGCTAATTGTTTCTTCAAACCCAAAATTAAAGAAACATTACTTCTTGTAATGAATAGATCTTCAACATATAGTGAAACAATGAAAATTTCACCACATACATGTAAAACATAGATATTGTGATCTTATTGACATCATTTGAAACCAAGATTGAGAAAACAATGATCAATTTTCTCATACCATGCCCTAGGGGATTATTTGAAACCATACAAGGATTTCTTCAATTGACATATAACATTGCCATCCTTCTCAAAGCATGGGGGTTTCTCCATATAAATATCCTTAGTGAGATCCATGTAAGAAATCACTTTTGGAATCCCTCTAATGTACCTCCCATCCCTCTAATGTACCTCCCATCCATCAATAGAGAAAATTTCCAATTTTGATAAGATTTCTCAGGTTTGCCCATGATTATTTCAACAAGATGCTTACAAACTTACACAATGATATAATTGTAGGCGAAAATGAGTTAAATTCACTCATTATAGAACTCATCAATCCTTAAGGCAGTAAACACGTGTTCTCCTTGATCAAGGAAAAGGAAGTCAAGGACATATTCCATATGAATTCAGACAAAGCTCCATGCCCTAATGACTTCTCTACTAAATTTTATTAAATGTATTGTAAGTATTAAAAAGGACTTAGTTTCCATGGTGAAGGAATCTAGATCTAAAGGTAAGATGGCTTGGGGAATTAAATTCCACTTGAAGTATCATTCCAAGGATTAAAATCTATCCAACTTCCCCAAGTTGTGAAGCACCTGCAACAATTAATTAATAAGAATATGCGAAATAGTAGAAATGATAGAACTAGAAATCACTTTTATATTGATCGCAGGCCACTTCGAGGGGGCAACCTCCTTTGAGCAAGCTCAATATAAATAACTTCATGGTGCCTTTATAGGCCTCAACACACACTTATATACTAAGTCTAGGCTCCAATACTATGGGTCAAAACCATGGGCCACTACAAACTATGGATCAACAATACTACAGGCGACTTACAAAGCATATGCGCCAACAACAATAACACAAACTATTGATCAACAATTACTACGAGACGACTTACAAAGCATATGCATCCAACAACAATATACTAACAAAGTAAAGACATGGGTTCCTAACATCCCCTCCCCCTTAAAAAAAAGCTTTGTCCTCAAAGCTTTAGATGTGGAAATTGTTGTTGAATCTAAAGGAGTGGTTCCCATGTAGCATCCTTTGGTTGCATGCCGTGCCACTGAATTAAGACCTCTGTGATAGAGCGAGAGTGAAGCTGACGAGTGCACCAATTGAGGATGGCCTCCGGCTCCAAAAGGATGGATCCTTCATTATCCAGTTCGGGTAAAATAGTTTGTCCACTGATGTTGGTGCCAAGAACTTTCTTCAGACAAGAGACATGAAATACTGGATGAATGCGGGAAGAAGGAGGAAGTTCCAATTTATAAGCAATGGACCCAATCTTTTGAAGAATCCGATATGGCCCATAGAACTTTGGAGCGAGCTTATGACGCCCTTTGATTTTCAGGGAGGATTGCTTGTACGACTGGAGACGAAGAAAAACCATATCGCCTGCTTGAAAAGTACGATCAGAACAGTGCTGATCAACTTGTTGCTTCATGCGATTTCTTGCCATGTGAAGATTGTCCCGCAAAATGCAAAGAATCTGATCGCGGTTTCGAAGAACCGTGTCAACTTCCTAAACTAGTGAACTGTTGGGGGTGTATGGAAGAAGAACTGGAGGTGCCTAACCATAGACTTCTTCATATGGGGTCATTTTAGAGGCAGTGTGGTAAGAGGTATTGTACCACCATTCAACGAGAGGGAGCCACTTTGCCCACTGATATTTTTTTCAGAGGTGAAGCAACGAAGATAAGTTTCCAAGCATTTATTGATAATTTCAGTCTGACCATCTGTTTGTGGGTGATACCCTGAACTCATCTTCAGTTTGGTGCCAGTGTGGTGAAATAGTTCTGTCCAAAAATGACTGGTGAAAGTCGCATCACGATCCGAGACAATGGAAGAAGGGATGCCATGAAGACGAAAGATCTAGTCTAGGAAAATTTGAGCGATGGAGGAGGCTGTATAGGGATGGCTGAGAGCACAAAAATGACTATATTTGGAGAGGCGATCAACCACAACGAGAATCATTGTCTTCCCGCCATATTTAGGGAGCCCTTCAATGAAATCCATAGAAATATTTGTCCAAATCCGTGTAGATATGGGCAAGGGTTCGAGCAATCCTGGAAGGAGTGTTGTTTCACCCTTATTGCACTGGCAGGTATCACATTCAACCACCATATTTTGAATTGTCCTTTTCATGCCCTGCCAAAAGAATTTACGTCGTGCCCATTCATATCTTTTGAGGAACCCGGAGTGCCCTGCCGATGGAGAAGCATGGAGTTCATAGGAGACAGCCTGTTGCAGATCTATGCTCTGGGGAAGCACCAGACGACCCTTGTATCTCAGAGAAGCACCATCCCAAGAGTAATGTGGTACAACAGAAGGTTTGTTGGTCAAGCGTTGGATGATTTGAGATAAGGAAGAGTCATTGACATAACCCTGTTGACCAGATTGCAACCAATTTGGAACAGGCATAGAAATAGCTGAAAGAGAACCTTGGGCATCAAATGTGCGAAAAAGAGCATCTGCCACAATATTGTCTTTACCCTTCTTGTAAGTGATCTCATAGTCATAACCCATGAGTTTTCTAACCCATTTCTATTGTGCTGGGGAGGAGACATGCTGTTCCAAGAAATATTTCAGACTCTGGTGATCAGTCTTAATGCAGAAATGATTCCCTAATAGGTATGGTCGCCACTTCTGTACTACATGAAAAATAGCCATCATTTCCTTCTCATATGTAGAGGAAGCTAAATTCTTACCTGAAAGGGATTTGCTAGTGAACACAATGGGGTGTTCATCTTGAAGGAGAACAGCACCAAGTCCATTGCGACAAGCATCACTCTCAATAGTGAAGGGCTTGGAAAAATCGGGCATAGCTAGAACAGGTGTAGTACACATAGCTGGTTTCAGTTTGTCAAATGCACACTGAGCAGCATGTGTCCATGTAAAAGCATCCTTTTTCAATAGAGCAGTTAATGGAGCTACAATCTTCCCATAATCCTTGAAAAACTTGCGGTAGTAGCCAGTCAACCCCAAAAAAACCACGAAGGCTCTTGAGTGTCTAAGGATGCGGCCAATTGTTCATGGCATCGATTTTGGCAGGATCCGCGCGAACCCCTTGTGCTGAGATAATGTGCCCGAGATACTCAACTTCCTTCTGTCCAAAAACACATTTAGACTGCTTGGTGTGGAGATGATGGTCAGAGAAAAGTTGCATGACAAGATCCAGATGCTGGAGATGTTCATCCCATGTTTTACTGTAGATGAGGATATCATCAAAGAATACCAGAATGAATTTCCGCAAGTAGGGCCGAAATATTTTATTCATTAAGACCTGGAATGTGGAAGGAGCATTAGTGAGGCCAAAGGGCATGACCAAAAAATCATAATGGCCATCATGTGTGCGAAAAGCTGTTTTAGGGATATCATCCTCATGAACCCAAATTTGATGATACCCAGAACGAATATCCAACTTGGAGAAAAATTGAGCCCCATGAAGCTCATCAAGAAGCTCATCAACAACAGGAATTGAAAACTTATCCTTGATGGTGAGGTGATTAAGTGCTCGGAAGTCAATTCAGAGGCGCCATGACCCATATTTTTTGTGAATAAGAAGAACTGGAGAAGAAAAGGAACTAGTGCTTGGGTGAATAATACCTTGCGTTAATAAGTCCCGAACGAGCATTTCAATCTCTGTTTTTTGGTGAAATGGGTAGCGATAGGGCCTGATGTTGGGAGGAACGCTGCTAGGAAGGAGCTGAATACAATGGTCTTCTGGCCTTGAAGGTGGCAATCCCACTGGTTCAGCAAAGACACCTGTATATCAATCCAGAATTTGTTGTAGATCCAAAGGAGTAATGGAGACCACTAATGGTTGCATCTGAATGGAATGGATCTGAGCGATGACACCATGCGAATTCTTCTTAAGGAGTTTTTCCACGCGATGTGAACTGATGATGCTGAGAGACCCTAGTTGTAATCCTGTCAATGTGTGTTTTTGTCCATTGAGGGAAACTGCATCCAAAGTTCAGCAAAATCCCATAAGATAGGGCCAAGTGTGCGTAGCCATTGAGCGCCCAAAACCACATCACATCCACCTAAGGTCAAGGAAAACATGTCAGAGTGCAAGGTATAATCTCCCATAGAGATACGCACATTTCGACACTTCCCTTTACAAGGTAAGGTGCCCCCATTGGCAACCACGACTTCAAAGTTGGAGCAAGGATGGATAAAACAATCAGCTTGTTTGGTGATCTGAGGGTGAATGAAATTATGAGTGCTACCAGAATCAATGCGTATTGTAAGAGGAAGCTTCTTGAAGTAACCCCTGACCCGCATTGTTTGGGGGGTGGTGATTCCAGCTAAAGCATGGAGAGATATCTCTGGCTGGTCGTCCTGAGATAGAGGGTCAATAGGCGGTTCCTCAATGTCGACCTGAGCATCCATTGTTTCTGGATCTTCGTCACCAATTTCAAAGGCAGGCGGAGAATCCACATCCAAGAGATAGAGCTTTTGTTGAACACATCTATGTCCCCAAGTGAATTTCTCATCACAATTATAGCAAAGCCCCTTTTCTCTGCATGCTTGCATTTCTGTTTTAGACAAACGCTTGATAGGAGTTGGTCAAGGAGCCTGCCTGCGGTATGGATGGTCGTTGAGAACCCATATTTTGGAAGGGAACAAAAGGGGGATTGGAGCGCTATTGGGTTTCAATCTTGTCTTCTGCCAACTTAGCCAACCCTAGGGCTTCCATAATTGTGTTGGGACAGAACATTTTGACCTTAGAGCGGATGGCATCCTTTAGACCACTGATAAAACAACTCCGGTAAAAGTCATCAGACAATCCTTCAGTGTGGTTGGCTAGTTTCTCAAATTCGGTTTGATACTCTTTCACAGTGCCAATTTGGCGAAGTTTAGTGAGGGCTCCTGTGAAGTCATCAAAAGCACTAGGACCAAATCGTTGCAAAAGGAGCTGGCAAAATTCTGGTCATTTTGGCTCTTCATGAGCCTTGATGTACCAATGGTACCATTGAAGAGCTTCCTATTCCAAATGAAAGGATGCAAGTGGAACTCTATTGACATAAAAAGTATTATGCAGACTGAAATACTATTCTGCACGATAGATCCATCCAGTTGGATCAGTACCATTGAAGCGAGGAAAATCAAGCTTCGGACCACGAAAGTTGCTGGAAGAAGAGAACCCATTGTCTTATGAAGACTCGGACTGTCGTTTGTTGTTCATAGCTGAATGTTCAAGATGGAGGCTGAGAAATTTTTCATCCAGATCCTGGAGTTTGGCTGGGATGGCTGCAAGTGCTTCTTCCATGGTTTTTGCTCCTGCGCGGGTGACAACCATAACCAGGAGTTTTTTTTTTTTTTGGTTGACTGGGTAGAAAAAAAAAAAAAAAAACTGCTTCAGTAAAGGAAAATCTGGATTTGGAAAAAAATATGAAGGGTAATTGGGGTTTGACTAGGTTTTAGACACTGTCGAATAGATAGGGAAGCAAAAAATGAGTATTTCAAAAGCGAGGTGAAAGAATGGGAAAATTTGGCAGAGGGGGACAAAGAAGCAGAATTCGAAAAGGAACTCTGTGATAAAATTTGAAGGTGATTGGGTGAAATCTGAGGAAGTTATGGCAAACCCTAAAAATAGACAAATGTGGGATCTCGGGCTTTGGGAAGTGGAATTGGGGATAGGGTCCTCAGGAATGAAATATGCAGAACGGGATTACAGGGGTTCCCTGAAAGTTTCAAGGGAAATAGAGTGAAAACAAGGGACATATGAAGAAAAAACTGAATTTTATACTCTTACGGAGTGAAAACAAGGGAGATATGGAGAAAAAACTGAATTTTACTCTTTTTTTTTTATAGAATGGAGCGACTACGGCTCAGAAGGGATCTGAAACAGATAGATCTACAACGGCCCGGAAGTGAGCGGAAACAGAGGGATCTAAAACGGCATCGAATGGATTGAAAACGGCTAGGTCTGGAATGACTTTCAGAATGGATCTGAATGGTTGGATCTGAAACGGCGAAACAATGATCGACAACAGTTTAGCTAAAAATCGATATGGACCCTAGGTATGTGTGGCTTCCTAACAATTCAGGGGTTTCACTCGGCCACCAATGTTGTCTGACGGCTTGCGTATTGGGGCAGTACCCCTCACTCCATGACTCAGGTAAAACTGATAACTTCTTTGCCACAAACGACAGCTCTTGGTTTACCTCACGGGTGGGAACTAGTCAATCAGGTAGGGGTCGTTGCCCTTTTCGCTGGCAGGTCCTCTCAATGGGCCAGCTACTTCGAGGTTCCTTTGGTACTCCTCACAATGAGTTTTAGGGCTTATGCCCAAGTACTTCCTACAGTTAAGCAGATAGGGATTATTCCCAAATCCGAACCTATAACATATGCGAAAAAAATTTGGCAGAAATTTCATCTAGCGAGCCCAAGAAAGTGCTCTGATACCAGATGTGAAGCACCTGCAACAATTAATTAATAAGAATATGCGAAATAGTAGAAATGACAGAACTCATAATCACTTTTATATTGATCGCAGGCCACTTTGAGGGGGCAACCTCCTTTGAGCAAGCTCAATACAAATAACTTCACGGTGCCTTCATAGGCCTCAACACACACTTATATACTAAGTCTAGGCGCCAATACTATGGGTCAAAACCATGGGCCACTACAAACTATGGATCAACAATACTACAAGCGACTTACAAAGCATATGTGCCAACAACAATAACACAAACTATTGATCAACAATTACTACGGGATGACTTACAAAGCATATGCGTCCAACAACAATATACTAACAAAGTAAAGACATGGGTTCCTAACACAAGTATAGGCCAATCTCATTTTGATTGTGTTTCTTACAAGATCAATTCTTACATGATAATGAGCAAAATGAAACCCTATTCTCTAAAATGATCTTGAAAGAGCAAGGGTGGTTCTATCCAAGAGAGGCATATTTTTGGAAACATCATTTTGGTCCAAGAAGCATCACATTCCTTGAAATCCCTTAGGAGAGATATGATTAGAAAATTAGATATGGGAATCACCTTTGATATAGTTAACCATGAGTATTTGGATTTTCAAAAGGTGTCACTAATTGGATAAAGGGTTGTATTCACTCACCTTGGATTTCTCCTTTGGTCAATGGGAAGTTGACAAGATTCTTCAAAGCATCTAGGGGTATCATACAAGGATGTCATTTATCCCCCTATCTCTATATAATTATGGATGAGGGTACATCATATTGGAAGCGGAAAGAGCTCAAGGATTCATACGTGACATTGAAATGGTCAAAGGGTCAAAGGCCTTAAATTAAATCACTTGCAATTTTCCAATAACGCTCTCCTTCTAAGAATAGCTTCATTAATCATAGCTAAAAGATTAAAAAAATTCTCATCATATATTTCAATTTTTCGAGAGGCAAGGTGAACATCAAGAAAAGTAATGTGTCTAGGGTTAATGTGGATGACATAATCATAAAAAAATGTGTCCATCCTAGAATTCTCATATGATTCAAACTGGAGCCATATTCCTTACCTAGGAATTCCCCTATCCTTGGGGCATCTACAAAGCTCTGCTAGGGTATCCATTGTAGAGAAACTCAAAAAAAATGTTGATTCAAGTATGGTCCGGTTGAATCCTCAAGCTCAAAGAGTCATGATTTGAGCAACTCTTTCCAACATCCCCTTACAATGAAGCACAATTTTGATTTCCCTTTTCATAGTTTTGATTGTGCCTTTCATGTTTTTGGATGAGATGGTAAAGCTCATCAAAAACTTCATCTAGAAAAGAGAAAAATTGTCAAGGAAGAAAAAGATATCCCTAGTTTCCTCAAAGAAAGTAAAACTTTTAAACGAAACCTCGGTATTAAAGACCCAAAATTAATGAGGCATAATTTGGGTGCAAAGATCAACTAGAGAAAAATCATTGAGGGAGAAAAATCACCTAGAGAAAAATTTTTGAAAAAGAAAAAGATATCCCTAGTTTCCTTAGAGAAAGTAAAAATTTCAACTTTTAAATGAAACCTTAGTATAAAAGCCCAAAATTAATGAGTCGTGCAAAGATCACGTAAAATAAATCGTCGATAAAGAAAAAATATCACTAGTTTCCTTGGAGAAAGTAAAACTTCCAACTTTTAAACGAGACAAGGGTATAAAAGACCCAAAATTAATAAGCCACGTTTTGGGTGCAAAGATCACCTAGTACCCAATAAGTGGAAGCCCCCACCACACCGCCCCTGATATTGGATCTGAAATTCTTAAAATTGTCCTCCTTTTCTTTGATCAAAGATCATCCCTCTTGGTTCCCAAATAACGTCCAACCAACTAGAATCTGGGTTTTTTATTCCAAATAACAACCATCCAACCCTCCTCTCTTCATTTTCTTTTGGATCTCTTCCTGGTCAGCTTTCTTCCCTCCTGTGTAGACTGAGTGATTTTTCTTATGATCAATTCCTGAAAGGTAAATCCCCAACTCCACTTTAGAGGATGTTGTCATTTAGGGATATATCACTGGGTTTTGATCTGCCAAAGATAATTACTTCTCCCTTTCGTCACAGCTCTCCACCCATCTCCCATCTCAATAAGCTTTGGTTTCCCATCTCAATTCCTAAAACTGATTCCTTTGGTTGGTCGTGATTCATGAGAAGATCCTCTCCATTACAAATATTGCTAAAAGGAGAATACAAGATCCTTCCAGATGTGAACTATGTTTTAACAGTGAAGAATCAGTATCCCATTTGTTCCTTCATTTCTCTTTCTCCTCCTCTTTGGTCTTCTCTTCTTACGGAGATTTTCCTTCCCAACTCTTTTCGCCCTTCCTTTGTTCCAGCTCTTTAATGAATGGCTTGCTTCCTATCTGTATGGTTTGAAAGGGAAAAAGACTCATACCAGTTTTATGGGAGTTCATTACTGGGATCACCTGTTGGATCCCTGGTTGGCGATAGAGAGAAAGACCTTCAAAAACTAGTCTTTAAGACCTGACTAATCAAGGAATCTTGGGAGCAAATTTCTCGAAGGATAAATGGGAAACAAATATAACCCCAAAGGAAAATATATGGCTAGACTCTTGGGGGATATGGGAATAGGATCTAAGACAATCTCATACATGTTGGGTGCATGATGACATCAGCCTCCCCCTCAAGGGAGATATCAATTCATGGATTAGTTCAAGCAAGATGTATTATGTTGTTTGATGGAACCTTCAACTATAACCTTGGACCCTCAGGCTCAAAAGGAGTTATCTATTGGCCAAACATAAATCTCTTGAAAATGGGAAAAAATTTCTATTGCAAACAACAACCAAGCTAAGGTCCTGACTTTATGGAAAGCACTGAAAAAACAGAGGGATATCAACTACCAACATGTCATGGTGAGTTAAATAGTTAAATACAGAAATTATACATCTGTTAGGTTGTGGTTAAGCGGCAAATTGGAGTGCTTGCTGTAGTGATAACCCATGCTCAAATATTAATCCCGATGGTGTGTTGGAGGAAAGCCATATCTATCTATGTGGCAGTCTTGGAAATCTTGATGCCCCACAAACACTAATAAAATATATGACAAAAAAATGTGGGAATTGTAGAAGATAGAATAATTAGAAAATGCTGAGAAATGTGAGAAACACATTCTCGCCTTATAACTCCAGCTAATCAAAACTTGCAACACGCTTGAAATATTTATAATCACTCAATTACTTCCTGAAAGCTACACTGAAACAAGAATGCGATATGAGTTTAATGAAACAAATACTTCCTTGATGTTTTAATTTCTAGTCGAGCTATTTTAAAAGTACAATATCAAGGAAGGTAGTCTATGACAGTTTACCATAAATTTCTAAACACTCCATGTGCAAAGTCAATGATTTTCACTGAAATTGTGTATTAGATCTATTTCATAATTATCATATGGATTCCAACTTGTTGAAAAGGTGCAAACAACTTACTAGATATTAGGGGACGCATTCATAAGATTGTTGTTGAACGTGTAACAACAAATCTCCCCGAGTTAGAATATTGTTGAGCAGTATACATAAGTTTCAACAGATCAAACCGAAATAGAATACAATTGTGCTCGTTATTTATTTAATCAATTTCTTGTAACTCTGCAAAGGGGTGTATAAATACATAAAGCCCTAAGAGGCATTTGACACAGTGGTCAACCCCAAAGGGTAGAAGGGTGTAAGCCCTGTTGGGCTCTATTTGTAATCTCCTTTAGTCTTTGAACAATAAGAAGATCAATCCTTGTCCCGTGGATGTTTCCTTGATGCTTTGTCAAGGTTTTACCACGTAAAAATCTTTGCGTCATATGTGAATGTCATTGTTGTTTGTGTATCTCATTTTTTGTTCAATTATTGTTAAATGTAAACTGAAGATCTCGATGTGTGGAGGGGTACAACAAGTGGTATCAGAGCCGAAGGAAAATTATTCCGGTGCTATGCAAAGCAAGGAGATCGTGAGGTTGTAGAGAGGGGACGCCGTGGAGGTCAAAGCCAGTAGTACTGCGAGTCTCTCGGCATGCATTTGATTGCAGAACAATGTTGAAAAATTCAGAATCGGCAAAAAATCGGCAAGGGTCCCGAATACAACTTCTCGGCAACATCGGCAAAAAAATCGGGAAAAATTGGCAAAAGTCGACAAACATTAAAAAATACAAAATACATTCATTTTTTTCAGAATTTTAAACATATAAAGCAACAATAACATCAGATAAACTCCTTGGAACATAAATATGGAGAAAGCATTGATATATAGATGTAGTGGATGCAAATAACTTGAAGCGGTTTTATTTCAATAACTCAGACTGCTAAAAAATACATAAAATTTTACAATTTTAATGAAAAAAATCAGTATTAAAGATACCAAGCTATGATTCCAAACCATTAGAGAAAAAATATTATCAAAATTGAACCAAGTGTAATATATATCTAAATCAAAATTGAAAAAACATAATCATCAAAATCATTGTCTATGTTTGGGATCCTATTCATCAATAGCACCATGTTCCCCCACCTTTAGGCTCTAGCCCTTGCCTCTACCTCTAATCTCGAAGTTGATCCTCCAAGGACATCAATTAACACCCTACAATTTTGATGAAACTTCTTAATCCAAGCGTTAAAATATGGTAGAAAGAGCTTCCCATGCTTAATAAGTGATTTTTGCTTGACTGAAGGGTACATTTTTTATTAAGGTCATGACAGAGGAATTCAATCAACTTCAACAATCAGGCATCAACACCACCAACATCAAGGTACATAGAGAGCTTGATGTGCTTCATTAAATTCCAATCCCTCACCCACATAAATGATAGAATCTAGTGGAAATGTTGCAATCCTGAAATCCTGAAAACCATTAAGTCTGTTGAATTCTAAATGGGATCTAAAATTCTACTTTTTGCATATGAAGTCCGATGAGGTTGGAACCACTCTCACACATCCTGAAACAATTAATGGTAATGTTAAAAATTTAAGTAAAATGATGGAAAATGAAAGATAAAGAGAATGTCACTTTTACTATAAGAAATTAACATTACCATTTAGTATTGTTGGCATCAATGTCACTTGTACAAAACTCATCAATTTATAAAAAAAACCCGAGTTTTTTAAAATGTGAAAAAGCCTCCTTTGCGATTTTTCCCATTATGGAGGCCTGGACGACTTTTTGGGTCGACCCGCGCTTTTTACTAAAAAGTCCCGACTTTTTGAAAAACGTCGCGCCTCCACAATTTTTTTTAAAATCTGTCATATCCCCAATTAAATGATTTTCACATAAATAATTAATTTGGCCTACCCAATTCCTAAGGGTTATGTGGAAGAATTAAAATATTGACATTTAACCCCAAGGTCTATAGTTTCTCATGAAAATTCAATATTCTAAATTGATGGTGGAAAAATAGGCCAATAAATTATGGAATAAATATTAAATGCTCCAAAATGAAGTGGCATTGGATCCTAGTTGGACTTGGGAGCACATAAGTGGACATGTGGGGTCCACATGAGAGAATATTCCTCTTTTAAACATGGAAGAGAAGAGGTAACATTCATGAAGGAAGAGGAAGAGTCATATGGCTAAAACTAGGCAATGACAGATTCTATGACAACTATGACAAGCATTATGACACTTATGACAGATTCTATGACAACTATGACAAGCATTATGACACTTATGACAGATTCTATGACACCTATGACACTTATGATAGATTCTATGACATCTATGAAAATGTAAGAGATAAAAATAGACCAAGAGGGTGCATGAGAGGAGTTACACGTCTCCAAAGCATCCAAAATATTTCCCAATTCGAATTCATGGAGGAGTTGGAGACAAAAGATGAGCCAAGTGTCATGTGGGGCCAATGAAGGGTCATAACTCCCACTAATTCGAATTTCATGAGTAATTAGGAGATAATTTGAGTTCTAAGGAGATAAATGAGTCAACTAAAGTTATTAAAAGGAGGCCAAGTCGAAATGGAGCAGCTTTTGGTCATTTGTTATTTGCATATTTGCAATTTGGGAGTGCATCAAGCTTGTCATTGCACAGTGGATGTTCATCCTCCCTGCCTTAGAACCAATTTCGAGGGTGCAAGATTCCCATCCAAGTTGGTTGATGGAGAGGCCATTCATACCTTTCAATAGATATTCATGGATATTTTTTGATGCAGGTTCAACCCCCATCTGAGTTCAAGTTCGTGTTCATTATTTCTTCTCTTCTCTCATTCTACTATCTTTCTCTCAATGTTCATGTAAAGTGAGATAGCACACTCTTTGTTGCATATAGGTAATGGAAGGTTGTTTTTTCGACCTTATGAACTTGTTAATGGATGCATAAATCTGTAATGGATAGATCATGAGAGCCACAGCACGAAATACTAAGCACTTCATGTACTATTTCTCCAAGTAACATTGATATTCGAGCTAGTTTCCTCACCATATTCTCATGGTGATTGTAGCATGTTTTGTATCAGTTTGATATCATAATTTTATGGATGTGTTGCCTATTATTTAAGCTACCTACAGGAGTTAAATGGATGTCCAAATTATTGTCTTCAGACCCCTCAATTCATATTATAGTTTTCAACACTAATTCATGCTCACTTGTCCACCATTTTCACATAAATCGTATTCCTTAGAAGCTACTATCCTTTGGGAGACTTATCTGACCCTAAAACCTGATATAGTGTTGCACACATGTTTTCCTTGATGTCCTATAATAGATTCAACTCTCAGACTGAAGATTAGGGAAGTTCGTACAGTGTTTGGAAGGAAAAATAGTGGCAGGCCTAGGGGGGATTTTCACTAATCCAATTGACTAGTTTTGTCCCAACTCTTCTCTCCTTAAAAATTGCAGACCATGAATGTTTATAATAGAGGTTTGGGTGTCTAAAGGGTTTAATAGAGTGTTCTATGTCCTCCCAATTCCCTCCTTCCACAATTCGAAAACATTTGGAGTTGTTTGGAACAGTTTGTGTACAACATTCCTAGAATCGAAATTGGGTGAATTTGAGCAACTTTCAAATTAGGGATATTACAGTGGTATCAGAGCATGGTCCTTGCACCTATGCATTAATATAATCCATTGAAGAAGAATTTGTAGCCATTTCTTACTATTATAATGACTCATATGAGTAAAATTCTTATGAGCAGTATGAAGATGATTGTGAGCCATATGAAGAAGAATGTGAATGGTATGAGGAAGAGGTGTCATCATGCAACACCTCTTACAATTTCATAAGGAATGAAGCTTATTCATATGACCCCATTTTTTATGGAGATGAATGTTTCATACCACCAAAGGCTAATCCTACGAATGAATTAGAAATATTGAGAGCAACATGTAAAACCTTGCCTCAACAATATCAAGCATACCTTGCTTTGAAGGGAGATATACAAAATACCATTCCTTTTGAAGACTTTGTCGATTGGGTGTTTGTATATAGGCCCACGAATGAATATGTGGAGTTAGTGAAGAAAGGTCTATGCCCTTCTTGCAAAATACCTTGGAGAGCAAATCATATATGTTTAAGTGAAAAGGAGGAGACCCATGAGCCACCTAATTCTGAAATAGGTAAAGCAGAAGAAGCATTACATGAAGAGGGTCGAAAGTCACTCCCAAGTGACTCTGAAAAAGATGAAGAAACGTCACATGAGCATGAAGAAGATTCCATTGGAAATACTGAAGATCATTCTAAGACACACTCCACTTTGGACATGAATCAAAGAGCATCTACTGATGGATGCTTGAACTATGAAGGAGTACCTACTGATGGGTGCTCACACCTCTACGTTGGTGACATAGAGATAACTTTTGAAAGTGTTGTTGCAAGCCAAAGTTCCATTAAGCATCAAAATGAATGCCTTGTAGCAGTTGAAGAAGAACCAAGATCAACTTCCCCATCACCAATTGAGCTTAATGAAGTTGGTCCAAGCAGAAAGTACAAAGAAGAGGAGGTCCCTCTACAAGGGCCTCTTTTTCTTGAAGGGTCATCAAAGATGAATGAAAAGAAGATTCAAGAGACCCTTAGCATACTCCATGACACTCAAGCATTGGTGTCAAATTCTTGTTGGAGAGTTTCTTCATTGAAGGATCCATCCTTCCTTGAAGACATGGAGAAGATTCAAAGAGCAATGTGCAACATTGAAGGTAATGTCATGTCTTTTATTTTTGATAGAAACAATTTGGTTGAGCTTAATGAATGGTTACACAAAGCATACTTGAAGAATAATGAGGATATTCATAAGCTCAAAATGCAAAATGAGCAAATTCTTGATAGGTTGCAAGATACTTGTTCTTCCTCTTATGTTTCAAATTGTCAAATGGTAGATTGCTTGGAGGGTTCTCATGACATGATGGACCATGAGAAACATAGAAACTTGCAAGTGCTTGATGTGTTTGAAGATGAGCTTGATGAGAGCCAAGCACTTGTTGTGGTGGAAGAGGAACTTGAGTTGCCTCTTGGAAATGGTTACACACTTTTTGAAGAAGTGTATGATTCCACTACCTTGGAACCAACCTATGAGGAAATTTTTGCACTTCTGAGGGAGGTACATGATCCTACCCTTATGGAGCCTTCACATGATGACACTTTTGCATTTTCTGATCATTTGGGTGAGTTGGTTCATTCTCCTACATCCTACACTTCCATATTTTTCAGCATTAATCCTAATGAAGTATGAGTGAAAGGTTTATTTTTGAAGGTGCCACATGAGGAGTATAAAAATGGTATCTCCCCTTTTGAGGATGACATGACTAGAGCACTTTATTCTTTACATTTGCAGCAGCATCCTTTGTTACTTATGATGGTACACATCTACATGGATGCACCTATGATGTTCACTTGAGTCACTTGAAGACTCGTGATTTTTCTGGCTCCTTGTTTAGTTCATTTGATGTTGGAGGAACTTCATCCAATACTTGGGTGAAGAAATATATGATTGAACCAAATTATTATTGGAAGAAACATCCTTTGTTATTTCTTGATGATACACATATTCATGGGTGTCTTGATGAGACTTCTTTGAGCCAGTTGAAGTCTCCCTATTTTCTTTGCTCCTTACTTGGTTCAGATTTTAGTGGAGGTTCTTCATTCACTTCTTGGATGAAAGAACACATGGTTGATTATTTTGTTGCATCTTACATTATTTTGGAGAAGCATGGACATATTTTCTTTTTGGATGATTCCTACTCTTTTGGTGATGAGACATGGGACTTTCACCCTTGTCCTTTGAGATTCAATGGCCTCACGCTTGATTCTTGTGTGCATTTGGCACATGAGGACTATCTGGTTGATTGGGGGAGACTTGTTTGCATTCAGCCTCACTTTGAGGATATGTATTTCATGATGGAGAGTCTCTCTTGGTCTCGGCCCAACCTTAAAGAAGTTCATATTTTGATGCAAGGGTCCTCAAAGTTTCAATTGTGCACTGGAAATGTTGAACTTCCAGTGTGGTGGTATGATCTTTACATCCTTCCTTTCATTTTTCATAGTGTTGAATTTTTATTGTTGTTACTGATGTTTGGAAAGATGCAGATGAGACAATGGGATCTTGGGATTCTTTGGAATGTTAGTTTTCCACATGTGACACTACCACTCAAAGATTTGCAACTAAGGCAGTGGGGTCTAGGCAATCTTTTGCCTGCAAGTTTTTGTGGTAGAGCATGCCTATCTTTCGGAATGCAACACAAGCCATGGGATTCCGACATTGCTTGTTTTCAGTTCATTTGGAACAGTACCTTGGTTGTTGGCTTGATGGAGAAATCTAATCTTCATTTCATTGAGTTCATTTATGAGTATTGTTTCAGTTTCTTTAGTTGGACTCAGTTTTCATATGCTTGGTGTGTATGGAGTTTAGTTGCAGATATTCCTCACCATGCATACTACAGGATCATTTGGGACCGTGGGATCACTTTTGGTCTCATTGGTTTCAAATTTGGGGTATAGCAAGCAGTTGGAAGTTCAAGTCACCACTTACAAAAGTGATTGTATTAGAGTGGAGCAACGGAAGCATGGCATTTCCTCTCATAAATTTTCTTGGAAACATGAAATTTTGAAAATTTTGGCAAATCAATGGCAACTTCAAGAGGTTGTTCAGTGCAAGTATGAAGGTTCAAATGATTTTTGAAACAAGTTGGAAGCAAAGTTGGAAGGAAAGCAGGTTCTTCAACATCCATGTTTGAAATTGCTTGAGGACAAGCAATCTTGGGTCGGGAGCACTGTCATGTCCCCAATTAAATGATTTTCAGATAAATAATTAACTTGGCTTACCCAATTCCTAAGGGTTATGTGGAAGAATTAAAATATTGACATTTAACCCCAAGGTCTATAGTTTCTCATGAAAATTCAATATTCTAAATTGATGGTGGAAAAATAGGCCAATAAATTATGGAATAAATGTTAAATGCTCCAAAATGAAGTGGCATTAGGTCCTAGTTGGACTTGGGGGCACATAAGTGGACATGTGGGGTCCACATGAGAGAATATTCCTCCTTTAAACATGGAGCCATCCCCAAATTCGACTTGGAAGGGAAGAGGTAACATTCATGAAGGAAGAGGAAGAGTCATAGGGCTAAAAATAGGCAATGACAGATTCTATGACAACGACAAGCATTATGACACTTATGACAAATTCTATGACACCTATGACACTTATGACAAATTATACGACATCTATGACAATGTAAGAGCTAAAAATAGACCAAGAGGGTGCATGAGAGGAGTTACACATCTCCAAAGCATCCAAAAGATTCCCCAATCCGAATTCATGGAGGAATTGGAGATAAAAGATGAGCCAAGTGTCATGTCGGGCTAATGAAGGGTCATAACTCCCGCTAATTCAAATTTCATGAGTAATTAGGAGATAATTTGAGTTCTAAGGAGGTAAATGAGTCAACGAAAGTTATTAAAATGAGGCCAAGTCGAAATGGAGCAGCTTTTGGTAATTTGTTATTTGCATCTTTGCAATTTGGGAGAGCTTCAAGCTTGTCCTTGCACAGTGGATGTTCAACCTACCTTCCTTAGAACCAATTTGGAGGGTGCAAGATTCCCATGTAAGTTGGTTGATGGAGAGGCCATTCAGACCTTTCAACAGAGATTCATGGAGATTTTTTGATGCAGGGTTAACCCCCATCTGAATTCGAGTTCATGTTCATTCTTCCTTCTCTTCTCTCATTCTACTATCTTTCTCTCAATGTTCATGTAAAGTGAGATAGCATACTCTTTGTTGCATATAGATAATGGAAGGCGGTTGTTTCGACCTTATGAACTTGTTAATGGATGCATAAATCTGTAATGGATAGATCATGAGAGCCACAACTCGAAATACTAAGCACTTCATGTACTATTTCTCCAAGTAACATTGATATTCGAGCTAGTTTCCTCACTATATTCTCATGGTGATTGTAGCATGTTTTGTATCAGTTTGATATCATAATTTTATGGAGGTGTTGCCTATGATTTAAGTTGCTTATGGAAGTTAAATGGATGTCCAAATTATTGTATTCAAACCCCTCAAATCATATTATAGTTTGCAACATTAATTCATGCTCACTTGTCCACCATTTTCACATAAATTGTATGCCTTAGAAGCTGCTATCCTTTGGGAGACTTATCCGACCCTAAAAACTGATATAGTGCTGACACATGTTGTCCATGATGTCCTCTAACAGAACCAATTCTCAGACTGAATATTAGGGATGGTTGTACAGTGTTTGGAAGGCAAAATAGTGGCAGACCTAGGGGGATTGTCACTAATCCAATTGACTAGTTTTGTCCTAAGTCTTCTCTCCTTAAAAATTGCAGACCATGAATGTTTATAACATAGGTTTGGGTGTCTAAAGGGTGTAATAGAGTGTTCTATGTCCTCCCAAGTCCCTCCTTTCACAATTCGAAAACATTTGGAGGTGTTTGGAACAGTTTGTGTACAACATTCCTAGAATCGAAATTGGGTGAATTTGAGCAACTTTCAAATTAGGGATATTAAAAAATCATGATTTTTCCCAGCCAATTTTTAAGCTTAGGAAAAACTCACGACTTTTTAAAAAGTCATCGATTTTGTGGTGAGGTTTTCAACATTGTTGCAGACTAGGTGTTTTCATGTAGCGGTTATTAGCATGAGAATGTGGACTAGTTTTCGTTTCTGCATTAATCATATGTGATCGCAGTGGATTATTCTCCACTATGCTACACGGAATGGTTCATATCTCTAGCCCTCCCATGCCTGAAAATCCTCAGTCAGATGTGGGTGTCTACATGGTAGATCGCAGGAAGGTGATTTCCTGGAAGGTGAGAAATTGTTAGATCTGGATTGGGCATCTCTGGATTGAGAGGCAGATGAAGTGAGGACCCTGATGGAAAAGAGGTACGCCAATCGGTGCAGTTGAAGCCGAGGTCTTTGACACAGGTGGAAGAACACGTGTGGGTTGGTTGAGGTGCATCTTGAGAGGCTGCAGGTGAGTGATCATGGCCTAATAGTCGTTTCAAGGTGTACAAGATTAGAGGCCTTGCATAAAGCGAAGACTACCACCCCACCTGTGTTTTTTTTCCACGTCACTACTATCTAGAAGGAAGAGCCACCGCATGAGGAATTCGCCATTGTTGAGTAGTCAACAACATGTGAAAAAGTTGGGTATGGGTTGATCTATGGTGCAGAGGATCTGGTTGTTGACAGAGAAGGGAGATCATTGTTCACTGATTGCAATGATGGATGGAATTCACCATTGTTGAGCTGTCAACAACAGGTGGAAAAGTTGGGTCTGGGATGATCTCTAGTGTAGAGGATTTGGTTGTTGACAGAGAAGGGGGATTGTTGTTCACCGGTTGTAGTGATGGATGGATAAAGTGCCTTGGGATCGATCAGACGGGGCCTAAACGAGCGGAGAACTGGACGTTCTTGGGTGAACGGCCCCTTGGATTGGCCCTCGGTCCCATGGACAAGTTAATTGTGTGCTCAATGGTACCACAAACAAAGTGGAGGCGACCAAGTTTAATATGAAGCAACCACGATCCCCGTTTGGTTAAGAGGAGCAAGTTTCATAGTTCATCACAATTTTAATCCCTGTTGCCTGGATTCATGAGCCATGATGTCTGTAATGCAGCCAATATATGAATTGCAAGCCACCAAGGGAAGGAGGACCACAGACCTGTAAAAGAGATCCGTGGAACCACTTTGTATGAAGACTGTTGAGTATAAATCTGCGAGATTTGCGTTGGAGTGCAGATTTGTCAGAGAAGGCATGAAGGAGAGTAGATTTGTCGCTATGAAGAAGAGCATCCTCGTGGAAAGGTATGCTTTCAGGAGGAGCCACCTAGGATCGAAGAGGACTCTTACTACATGGAAGGAATGAGTTCGTAGAGGACAAACCACGTGAGGAGGAATTCTTTACAGAGATGGAGGCCATAGATTAGTACCAAATCTGGTGAAGCTAAAAATCCCGATGCACAGGTCAAGGCCATAAGAGAGCCACGATGAGATCAAATCCACGATCTGGTAGAAGCTGTGAGCAAAGGTGAGATGTGGGCAGTCATGTTGTCTCATGTCCAATGCGCAGCATATGATCTGGAACCCACGAAGCTGGAGCATGCCAGCACAAAGGGGTTATTGTTCAACAGATTCTGGAGCACTCTGTGAGTGGCAATGGTCTCCAATAAGCCATAGAGGTTGTGGGAATTGTACTCCAGCAAGACCCTGGTGCCCAAGGCATTGATCTTGTATGTTGGGACATCCCACCAGGTGGCCATGATGTTTGTGCAGTCAAGGCAACAATCCCATGTCAAGCTTGTCCCCGAGCAGCTCCAGTTTGTGGGGATGGAGCACTTGCCACTACAGAAGTTCTGAGCCATGGGAGAAAGAAAAAACCACATGCAGAGATTCCCATGGAAAAGTGGACAGTTCTGACTTATGCATGGAGGACGATGCGTCCAGGTGAGTGGTGAGGCCACAGACACTATGTGAGACACATTTGCATTGAAGGTTGTGCAACAAAAGATAGGCGCAACATAAGGGGGTTTCAAGAAGCCATCGAGAATGAGAAGGAACAATTGCCCCGCAGAAGAAGAGTTGGTGTCCAGGCCCATCGAGAACATCGCCGCGACAAATATGGTGAATGAGTGCGAACCAACCGGAGGTGGATTGTGACTTCGTTGAGATCGTATAAATATGCAGGGCCGTCGGAATTGTGCACATTTGTGTAGGGATGCCTTGTTGATCATGTGCCACTGTGGTTGTTGATGACGAGTTCATCTGCACCTTGGAATTGCTGCGAAGTAGACCCACGTTTCATGAGAATTTGTTGAGCCTTGGAATTCCTGGAAACAACAACTTGCTTAGATTGCAGAGAAGCCATAGCTGCTAGAAGATTGGTGCATTGAGATGTGATGTGCAATGGCTGAAGGGTTTCATGCTTTGGTCATGCTTGCTCACTTCAACAAACATGAGGGAGTCTAAGAACAGGCTGCTCGTGTTTTAGCTAACTTGGCAGCTCATGGAGATAGCAAACAAGGCAACAGTGGTCGAGAAGCCGAGGAAGAAGAACCCAGAAAATGTCGAGGTAATGGCTCTGTGTGAATGGATGGTGTGGTAGTTTATGTCCAAGGGTAGGCGTCAAAGTCCTGGCGTTGAGCTGCAAGAGGTGAAGAGCCACAGGATGTGGAGATCCATAAGGTCGTAGAGGCAGTTGTCACCTACCCAAATTTCTAGGAATTATTTTTTTTTTTGCAAAAATAATTTATGTTAATTTAATTACAAATTTTTGTAATTATGATCAGTTATGATCATGGATGAATGTAATTACTGAATATTATTATTTAAATAAATTAATTATGAGACAAACACCCAAGAGGACTGTTGAATGAGTGTTCACTGACCCACTAGGAGGAATGGAAGCTGTTGGAAGGTATGGGACACATGGCAGCAGTTGCATCACACCACTAACTGTTGGTTATGGGACAACTTCCCCTAAAATAGGGCATTATCCCCCAGGTGGAGAGAGTGAGCAGGCAGCTCATTTAATGACCCAGTAACATTTGAAAAGGCCTAGGTAGCCTATAAAGACAAATTTGAATTGGGGAGGCAGCCCTTAATCAATATTTATGCATAATATTTTCCTCTTGTGAATCAGGTGATTTCAAGAGAGATTCGAATAAGGGAGGTTAGTGGTGATTGGAAACTGAGTTTCTGCATATTATTGAGAAGAAACAGAGTTGTAGGAGCAAGTCTTTTGGACTGCTACCTATTGAAGATTTAGAGGATTACTACTACAACAAGAAGAAGTCCTAATTCCTGAAGTTTCTTCCTCCTAGTGGTTCAGTGAACAAGCTCGGGGGACCTAAGACAGTATTTGACTGTTTCAGGAGTTTGGTTGGGTGGAACAGTCTTCTTGGGTTGTTTGTTTCCCTACAGAGTTCTCAGGTTCTTAAAGATTTCCTAACTTATTCTCAGTAAATAATTATGTTCTGTTTATCTAGTATTATTCTGTTTATTTGCTTTCGAAAAGAATCTAATTCTGGAAATGTTTAAGTTTGAATGTTATATTATAAACAGTCAATACATAATTCATGTACAATCATCCTGCATTGCATATAAATTATGTCCATGGAAGGTAGATAAAGTACATACTGTATATTGTTTTAAGAATTAAAACATTCTATATAATAAGCTGGAAACAATAGTTTTTCACATAGATTTCATATTCATATATTTCACTTACACATAGTTTCATTACAATTACTTCACCAGTATTATATGTATAGAAATTAAATTACAGATAGAGTTGTAATTTAAACAGTCTTCACGATTTCTGCACTATACACTCACATTGCTTTCATTTTTTATGGTGATGTTGTATTATCTAGAAATTTAACAAATGATAAGAATCTACTAAACATTACTATCATCACCATGTATTTAATTCTCTCTTTTAGATCTGCTAACATTGTTTGTGATTGTTGTAAATCTGAGTCTCGTATCAAAAAGAAAACCCTAGCTAGATTCATACTTTCTCTTTTATTGTTTTATAACAAAACTTTACACTCTATTCAAACCTGAGATCAAAACCGATCCAATATCTTGAGTATTGTTAGGTTATCATCTTTAACAAAAACCGATTTAGGATTTGACCCTATTTGGTTCCTTTGCAAAACATTATTGAAATCTCAGTTCAACCTTTTACTCTACTTAGATTTCAAACATAAAAAACATAAGAACACACATTATCAACCTACAGTATCAAGACAAACCACACAGACTTATACGAAAATTTTAGCATACATTTCCATATTAAGGTTGAAGTTTATTTATACACAAAACCCTTATCATCGATGATATCTTCAAACCCTAATCTAGCTCGAAAGACATTTTAGTAACCTTCAGTATGAAGTCGATTTACACAGACATTTAACCAATATACTTTAACATGCAAATTTATTTTTCGAGGAAAGAAGTATCATTTACACAGTGATTGAGCCCACGGCTCATTTCAAAACTTAACCTTTGAATCGTGGATTCTCATAACGAAGATTTTCAACTTTGATTGCAAACAAAAATTAAAATCAGAGTTTATCCCAAGTTTACAACAGTTCTAAAAAGAACCCAATATCCCAGAACATCGACGAGTCATAGCTCCAGTCGGTCTCACAAAATTACACTTTATAAAAACCAAGAACCATTCAAACAAAAACAAGAGTTGCAAGCATGTTTCGAGATTTCTTCAACTAACAACATCGACAGAGAAAACGACAAGCCTCGGCAAGCCTGTACTCATTCTTAAGAACCACTTCAACCACCATCCAAGAGAACTATGAGGGTTATGGAAGACCCGAGGCTTACCGGTGTTGAGGCACGCTAACACCTTTGCCAAAACGTTACTCTTTTGCTTCCTTAAAGACCTTGCAGCTGACAAACGACGGAGTTTGAGTTAGATAGAAGATACTTCCAAAATGAAAACGAAACGCAGCAAAGAAATATTTCACCTCAGAAGAATCGCTTACCTTCGTAAACCCTGGCCAAGTCTTGAAGTTCTCAGACAAATGACGAGAATGGTGCTGTGAACGATACCAGGAAACTTTCAACCATGATTTCGATGACACTCTAAACCAGAGACTTAGGTCTCCAATAAACAAAATGCCATTGCAGAGGTTTAAGACCTGTAACTTCCACTTGTTTAGAAAGTCTCAAGGTCGAATCTCTCCCAAGGTTTCCAAAGAAACTTCGGCATCCTGTCGGCCACCTCCAACGAAGACAATAAAACAATGAAACCACTTTCTCCAAGTTCATAAACTCAACACACGGTAGATGTTAGGGTTTTCATCCAATGGCCCATTTCCATAACCATCAACGGTCTCCACCTTGCCAGCAATCGTAGAATTGAAATAAACAACGTCAAGCATTTAATGCCTGACCTATTTTACAGGTTGACTTTACCACGAGGGCACACGGTGGAGCAATACGATCAAAGTATGGTATATAACCCTTACACAACAACAAGCATGGAGGCATTCATGTCTATGTGGATCTCTAAGTTACCACTCAGCAGGTAGACAGTACCAAGTTTTTAATGCAGTATCGTTGGACGATCTCTTTTTCAGCTCGAGACTGGCACCAAGTTAAATGAGCCAGCAACCTGTCAATTGTTCACATTAATTGCATGTTAGTGTTTCGACGGGACTGTAAACCTTGCAATTTCATAGTATTATAACCTTTTAAAATTACCATAGTAAGTTAACATCTATGCAAAGTTTGATATAACATTTCATTATAGCACTTGCACTTTATTACCATTGAATCCAATATATTACAAGGTTGGCAAATGTAGATTATAGTTTGGATATGATTCTTTTTGTTGCATGCCATTGTAATAGTTACACCTATATTCTAATATTGATATCAAACCGAGGATTAATATAGTTGCACCACTATATTCTTAAGACCTAGATTTTATCACGATATAGAATAGAATTTAAATAGCTCAAGTCTGGTTTGTACTATAGTCAATCTATGGTTTACATTGTTCATATATTTATTTGTTACCAATGTCTAGTCTTGGGAAAGATCACAATTGCTTATTAAGACCTAAATAATTATAG
This sequence comes from Larix kaempferi, assembly GCA_027924585.1. NCBI lineage: Eukaryota > Viridiplantae > Streptophyta > Pinopsida > Pinales > Pinaceae > Larix > Larix kaempferi. The sequence continues at coordinate 4,891,384 of BSBM01001365.1, forward strand.
TGGTGAATATGAACTATGAACCATAGAACTTATATAATTAAACAATAATGTTGTATAAGTTCACAAGCACATACATGCTATAATATATAGTTTGGTAATGGGAGTAATAATTAATATATAGTTTGGTAATGGGAGTAATAATTTTCTCCAACCCCTATCCACTTTTATTCATGTGATACAATGATACTGTACCATCATGGTACTACCAGCTAAATGATGACAACAAGACAGCTATGATGACGACAGAATTTAGTTAATGAAAGGACGACAACAGAACCAGCTAAGTACGAAGACGACAACAGTGACGACACTACTAATTAGATGCTTATTCATACAGCTAACTTGAGTTGATCTTACTACAATACAAGACCAATTATGGAAAGCAAAAGTGTAAGCATTTGAATCGTACCTGTATGCTTTTATAAATGCAACAGTCTTTAATTATTTCTATTTTTTATTTTCAAACGATGAATTTGAACTCACACGAACTGGAATTTATTGCAATCATGAAACTTCTTACCTACCGTCTGCACATAGAACAGGTCCAATGTTTTAGCGTACAGCTAAGTAAGCTTCGGGGTCCCTCATAGGACTCCCTTGGACAACAAAAAAGCAAACTGTCAGTATCATCTCAAGGAAAGAGCATCATATCACATTCTAACGTGACATTTCATTAGTACATAAATCATACTTATCATTGCATTAAAAAGGGTTGCATCAAAGTCTGATTTATTCGTATATTTTAATATGATAAGCATAATTGTTATGAATGAAATTAATTTGTCACTGTCGCATTAGTTATAACAGAATTTTATTTATGTTGAGTGCAACAGCTATTTAGTTAGCGTTGTTACATCTAGCAATTATAAATCTCCGCAATTATAAATTATCACAAATTAAGCTAATTATTGCTATTTACAAAAAATTTAAATTTTTACGAAAAATATGGGATGTTACATGTGGTATCAGAGCACAGATTCAAACTCTAGGCCTGAATGATGTCCAAAAACATGCAGTAGAAATTTTTTTTATATACAGCAGAAAATTATACTAACTTGAAAATTTTATCATTATGTTATCTTCAAAAATTATTTTCAGTTACAGGTATGGAGAACTCAGCTTAACATTTAAGTAACATATTTCATCCAAACAGTCACAGTTCGGGCCAGCACTTTGTAGAGGAAGGTCACGGGGAGTTAAACAAAAGTTCAACGGAACTGTTACGTGCCTTTCAAGAATTAAAGGCAGAAATCAAATCTGTGAAACTAGATAGTGAAAAGATTCTGCAAGCTCAAGAACAACTCAATCAAGTTTTGTTTGAACACAACCAAACGGAGGAACAAGAAAGAAACCATGAATATGTTTCCAAGGTTGAAGATATGCCTCACGCTGATAAAAATCAGAACATCAAAATCAGTGAATTAAAAGATAGCTCAACCTCATCTGGAGATGCTATTGCAGAACGCAAAAGGAAGCGTAACTATACCAGTGACAGCAGTGAAGGAGACTCCAAACCAAGAAGGAAAAATCATAAGGAATATAAGCATATTTATGGAGAATTCAAGAAGATAAGACCTCCAACTTTCAATGGAGAAACTGAGAAAGGTGAGACAGATGAAGCTTGGCTGTCAGGGATGAAGAAATACTTCCAGATATACAATGATTCAGAGTTCTTAAAGGCAAAGATGGCTATATATAACTTGACCGGGAAAGCAGATATCTGGTGGCAAGATATCAAAAGGGTAAAGGGCATCAAAGATAAAGATGTAAGCTGGAGTGCTTTCAAACAATATTTCAAAAAGAAGTATCTATCTGAGCAGTACTACGAAGAAAAATCTAAAGAATTCTACGATTTGAAGTTGGGAGGTATGAATATGAAGGAAATGAATAGTAAGTTTATGAACTTACTAAGATATGTACCATACCTCATAGAAGAGAAACCAAAAATTCAAAGGTACTTAAGTTGTTTACCATTCAGCATTAAAAACAGAATTGAGTATGACAGTCCTAAAACATTATAGGAGGCTATGAGGAAGACAGTTTTCTATTATGATACAAATCGAAAGAGAGAGGGTATGTCTAATTGGAAAAATCATAAGCCCAACAATTTTGAACAAAAGAAGAAAAATTTCAGATTCAGTGGGAATTCCGGATTCCAAAGGAAGAATTTTCAGAATCGAAATTCCCAAGGGAATAATTCCAGAAATAATTCACAATAGAATTCTAGAGCACCCAGAAATGCACCTAATACTGCCAAGACCAGTGAGCCAAAGACATGTATTAAATGTTTTGAATTTCAAGGCCCCCATTACGCATCAAAATGTCCCTTAAGGAAGCGGAAGACAAACAACATCAACTCTATACAGACTGAACCTACTGTTGGAGACGTAGCAAGGGAGATGCCAAGAATTAACAAAGCACTTGACAACAATCAAGCAGATCATCAAATATCCATGGTAGAGATTGAAGGTATGATACATGACCATCCTGTTACTGTTTTAATTGACCTAGGTGCTATTTTAAGTTATATATCACCCGATGTTGTGGAAAGTCTTAAACTGAAAACTGAAAAGTTTAGTAAATCATGGCTGGTTAGACTAGCAACTGGAACAAAAAGGAAAGTTTCATATTTTATAGAGAACTGTGTTTTATCCATGAATCATTTGCAAACACAAATCAAGCTGAATATCTTAGCCTTAGGTTCGTATGATATTATAGTTGGGATGGACTGGTTGGAATCCCATCATGTCATCCTAGACTGTTATGGAAAAAATTTTACATGCTTAAATGATGAAGGGAAAACTGTAGAAATAAAAGGCATTCCAAGGAAGGTAACCCTTAGACAAATTTCAGCCATGCAAGTTAAGAGGGCAGTTAGGAAGGGATGCCAAATGTTTGCAGTAAACGTGGTAAATGATGAGATTATGGATAAAGAGGACAAATTGAAATTAGAAGACATACCTGTCCTAAAATATTTTAAAGATGTATTTCCTGAGGAGATTCCAGGGTTACCACCCAAAAGAGATTTAGATTTTACCATAGATTTAATAGCATGAGCAGTACCAAATTCAAAAGCTCCGTACATAATGAATATACTAGAGTTAAATGAATTAAAATCTCAGTTGAAGTAACTTATTGACAAGAAGTATATTAGACCCAGTGTGTCTCCTTAGGGAGCACCTTTCATCTTCGTTAAGAAGAAAGATGGAACATTAAGACTGTGCATAGATTATCGCCACCTTAATAATATGACGATCAAAAATAGATACCCGTTGCCCCGCATAGATGACTTATTTGACCAGTTGCGTGGAGAAACAGTATTTTCGAAGATTGATCTAAGATCAGGATATCATCAAGTAAGGGCTAAGGACGAAGATATTTTCAAGACATCTTTCTGAACTCAGTATGGACATTACGAGTTCGTAGTCATGCCGTTTGGCCTGACTAATGCCCCGGCTGTATTTATGTGTTTGATGAATAATATTTTGCATAAGTACTTAGACAAGTTTGCTATTGTGTTTATAGACGATATTTTAGTATATTCAAAAAGCAAAGAAGAGCATGATGAACATTTACGGATTATCTTACAAGTATTAAGAGATCATCAATTGTATGCCAAATTTAGTAAGTGTGACTTCCACAAAGATAAAATTCAGTATCTAGGACACATAATTTCAGCAGAAGGAATCTCGGTTGATCCTGACAAGATAAGGGCCATTAATGACTGGCCGGTTCCTAAAGATGTGTCGGATGTAAGATCATTTATGGGCATTACTAGGTATTACATAAAGTTTATAGAGAATTTTTCAAAAATTGCCAACCCCATAACTTCCTTGCAAAAGAAAGGGAAGAAATTTGTTTGGGGTCAGAAATGTGCTAATAGTTTTAAGAAATTAAAGGAACTAGTAACAACAGCACCTATCTTGAAGATAGCTGACCCCAACAAGGATTTTGTAGTTTGTACAGATGCATGCAATGAGGGACTTGGTGGACTCTTGACACAGGAAGGACATGCAATAGCATACGAATCTAGAAAGCTAAAAGTACATGAAAAGAATTACTCTACTTATGATTTAGAGTTATTAGCAGTTATTCATGCCTTAAAAATGTGGCGTCATCACCTTATTGGCAGAAAGTTTATATTATTAACAGATAACATGGGTCTGAAATATTTATTGGATCAGACAACCCTGAACGCTAGACAAGCTAGATGGTTGACATTCTTAAGTGAGTATGATTTCGAAATTCAGCATATCAAAGGAAAGGAGAACAAAGTTGCAGATGCCTTGAGTCGCAAGGAAAAACTAAATTTCATTTCAGCAATCAGTAACTATTCAACTAATTTGGAAGATCAGATTCTGGAAAAAGGTGAAATAGATGAAGAATACAGAAAAATGAAGGAAAGGATAGCCAATAACAGTTCTAAAAATTGTATGGCAGATTACAGAATTAAGAAAAATGGTCTATTACTGTATAAAAACAGATTGTATGTACCAGATATACCAGAAATAAAATTTCTGATATTAAATGAGATGCATAAAAGTCACTATTCTGGTCATCCAGGATATCAAAAGACCATCACTATGCTGAGAAAAGAATACTATTGGCCCAGAATGAAAGATGAAGTAGCAAAATACATCACAAAATGCTTGGACTATCAAAAGGTGAAGGTTGAACACCAACATCCAGCTGGATTGTTGCAACCATTACCAATACCAAGCTGGAAATGGAAAATGATCAGCATAGATTTCATTACTGGATTACCTAAAAACCAGAAACAACATGATTCTACCATGGTGGTGGTGGACAAACTCAGCAAGGCAGCGCATTTCATACCAGTGAAGACCACACATAAAGCACCAGACATTGCAGAGATTTTTATGAAACAGATTTTTAGACTACATGGAATACCAAAGGTAATAATTTCAGATCATGACTCAAAGTTTACAAGAAACTTTTGGAGGTCACTGTTTAAAGGATTGAACACAACTTTAAATTTTAGTACAACTTTTCACCCTCAAACAGATAGATAGATAGAAAGGGTAAATCAAGTGTTAGAAGATTTATTGAGAATGTATGTTAAGGATCAACTAGGTAAGTGGGAATATTATCTGCACTTAGCAGAATTTGCTTATAATAATCATTATCATGCTTCAGCCAGACTTAGTCCTTTTGAAATTCTTTATGGTAGGAAATGTAATACACCTATTTCATGGAATGATCCAGTAAATAGAGTTGTTTTAGGACCTGAATTATTGCAGGAGTTAGAACTAATTGTGAAACAAGTGCAAGGACATTTAAAAACTGCCCAAGATAGGCAGAAAAGTCAAGCAGATTCGAAAAGAACTCATAAAGAGTTCCAGGTGGGTGAACATGTGTTTCTCAAGGTAAGACCAAAAAAGAGTTCACTGAAATTGGGGAGTTGTGCCAATTTGGCACCCAGGTATTGCAGTCCTTTTGAAATATTATCTAAGGTTAGAGCAGTGGCATACCAACTGGCTTTGCCACCTAGCCTGAAAATACATAATGCTTTTCATATATCGTTTTTAAAGAAATATGTGCACGATACTACTCATGTTGTAAACTGGAATGATGTACAGGTGGGACAAGATGGATATTTTTCGGTGGAACCGGATTGTATCCTCGGAAGGAGGGAAACTATTCTCCGGAATCGCAGTATTGGGCAAGTGAAGGTGCAATGGAAGCACCTTAGCCCAGAAGAGGCAACCTGGGAGTTGGAGAGTAGTATGCGGGTAGCATACCCAACTCTATTTCAGGAACACTCAAGGAGTGATTAGCCAACATCGAGGACGATGTTGAGACTTAAGGGGGGGTGTATGTCACCTACCCAAATTTCTGGGAATTATTATTTTATTTTGCAAAAATAATCTATGTTAATTTAATTACAAAGTTTTGTAATTATGATCAGTTATGATCATGGATGAATGTAATTACTGAATATTATTATTTAAATAAATTAATTAGGAGACAAACACCCAAGAGGACTATTGAATGAGTGTTCACTGACCCACTAGGAGGAATGGAAGTTGTTGGAAGGTATGGGACACATGGTAGCAGTTGCATCACACCACTAACTGCTGGTTATGAGACAAATTCCCCTAAAATAGGGCATTATCTCCCAGGTGGAGGGAGTGAGCAGGAAGCTCATTTAATGACCCAGTAACATTTGAAAAGGCCTAGGCATCCTATAAAGGAAAATTCGAATTGGGCAGGCAGCCCTTAATCAATATTTCTGCAGAATATTTTCCTCTTGTGAATCAGGTGATTTCAAGAGAGATTCGAATAAGGGAGGTTAGTGGTGATTGGAAACTGATTTTCTGCATATTATTGAGAAGAAACAGAGTTATAGGAGCAAGTCTTTTGGACTGCTACCTATTGAATATTTAGAGAATTACTACTATAGCAAGAAGAAGTCCTAATTCCTGAAGTTTCTTCCTCCTGGTGGTTCAGTGAACAGGCTCGAGGATTCTAAGACAGTATTTGACTGTTTCAGGAGTTTGGTTGGGTGGAACAGTCTTCCTGGGTTGTTTGTTTCCCTACAGATTTCTCAGGTTCTTAAAGATTTCCTAACTTATGCTCAGTAAATAATTATGTTCTGTTTATCTAGTATTATTCTGTTTATTTGCTTTCGAAAAGAATCTAATTCTGGAAATGTTTAATTCTAAATGTTATATGATAAACAGTCAATAAATCATTCATGTACAATCATCCTGCATTACATATAAATTATGTCCATGGAAGGTAGATAAATTACATACTGTATATTGTTTTAAGACTGTTAACATTGATTAAAACATTCTTTATAATAAGCTGGAAACAATAGTTTTTCACATAGATTTCATATTCATATATTTCACTTACACATAGTTTCATTACAATTACTTCACCAGTATTATATGTATAGAAATTAAATTACAGATAGAGTTGTAATTTACACAGTCTTCACAATTCTGCACTATACACTCACATTGCTTTCATTTTTTATGGTGATGTTGTATTATCTAGAAATTTAACAAATGATAAGAATCTACTAAACATTACTATCATCACCATGTATTTAATTCTCTCTTTTAGATCTGATAACATTGTTTGTGATTGTTGTAAATCTGAGTCTCGTATCAAAAAGAAAACCTAGCTAGATTCATACTTTCTCCTTTATTGTTTTATAACAAAACTTTACACTCTATTCAAACCTGAGATTGAAACCGATCCAATATCTTGAGTATTGTTAGGTTATCATCTTTAACAAAAACCGATTTAGGATTTGACCCTATTCGGTTCCTTTGCAAAACATTATTGAAATCTTAGTTCAACCTTCTACTCTACTTAGATTTCAAACATAAAAAAAATAAGAACTCACATTATCAACCTACAGTATCAAGACAAACCACACAGACTTATAAGAAAAGTTTAGCATACATTTCCATCTTAAGGTTGAAGTTTATTTATACACAAAACCCTTATCATTGACGATATCTTCAAACCCTAATCTAGCTCGAAAGACATTTTAGTAACCTTCAGTATGAAATCGATTTACACAGACATTTAACCAATATACTTTAACATGCAAATTTATTTTTCGAGTGAACAAGTATCATTTACACAGTGATTGAGCCCACGGCTCGTTTCAAAACTTAACCTTTGAAATTGTGGATTCTCAGAACGAAGATTTTCAACTTTGATTGCAAACAAAAATTAAAATCAGAGTTTATCCCAAGTTTACAGCAGTTCTAAAAAGAACCCAATATCCCAGAACATCGACGAGTCATAGCTCTAGTTGGTCTCACAAAATTACACTTTATAAAAACCAAGAACCATTCAAACGAAAACAAGAGTCGCAAGCATGTTTCGAGATTTCTTCAACTAACAACATCGACAGAGAAAACGACGAGCCTCGAAAAGCCTGTACTCATTCTTAAGAACCACTTCAACCACTGTCCAAGAGAACTATGAGGGTTATGGAAGACCCGAGGCTTACTGGTGTTGAGGCACGCTAACACCTTTGCCAAAATGTTACTCTTTTGCTTCCTTAAAGACCCTGCAGCTGAAAAACGACGGAGTTTGAGTTAGATAGAAGTTACTTCCAAAATGAAAACGAAACGCAGCAAAGAAATATTTCACCTCAGAAGAATCGCTTACCTTCGTAAACCCTGGCCAAGTCTTGAAGTTCTCAGACAAACGACGAGAATGGTGCTGTGAACGATACCAGGAAACTTTCAACCATGATTTCGATGACACTCTGGACCAGAGACTTAGGTCTCCAATAAACAAAATGCCATTGCAGAGGTTTAAGACCTGTAACTTCCACTTGTTTAGAAAGTCTCAAGGTCGAATCTCTCCCAAGGTTTCCACAAAAATTTCGGTAGCCTGTCGGCCACCTCCAACGAAGCCAATAACACAATGAAACCACTTTCTCCAAGTTCATAAACTAACACACGGTAGATGTTAGAGTTTTCATCCAATGGCCCATTTCCATCACCATCGACGGTCTCCACCTTGCCAGCAATCGTAGCATTGAAATAAATGATGTCAAACATTAAATGCCCGACCTATTTTACAGGTCGACTTTGCCACGATGGCACACAGTGGAGCAATACGATCAATGTATGGTATATAACCCTTACACAACAACAAGAATGGAGGCATTCACATCTACGTGGATCTCTGAGTTACCACTCAGCAGGTAGACAGTACCAAGTTTTTAATGCAGGATCGTTGGACGATCTCTTTTTCAGCTCGAGACCGGCGCCAAGTTAAATGAGCCAGCAACCTGTCAATTGTTCACATTAATTGCATGTCAACTTTTCGACGGGACTGTAAACCTTTCAATTTCATAGTATTATAACCTTTTAAAATTACCATAGTAAGTTAACATCTATGCAAAGTTCGATATAACATTTCATTATAGCGCTTGCACTTTATTACCATTGAATCCAATATATTACAAGGTTGGCAAACGTAGATTATAGTTTGGATATGATTCTTTTTGTTGCATGCCATTGTAATAGTTACACCTATATTCTAATATTGATATCAAACCGAGGATTAATATAGTTGCACCACTATATTCTTAAGACCTAGATTTTATCACGATATAGAATGGAATTTAAATAGCTCAAGTCTGGTTTGTACTATAGTCAATCTATGGTTTACATTGTTCATATTTTTATTTGTTACCAATGTCTAGTCTTGGGAAAGATCACAATCGCTTATTAAGACCTAAATAATTATAGTGGTGAATATGAACTTTGAACCACAGAACTGATATAATTAAACAATAATGTTATATAAGTTCACAAGCACATACATGCTATAATATATAGTTTGGTAATGGGAGTAATAATTTTCTCCAACCCCTATCCACTTTTATTCATGCGATACAATGGTACTGTACCATCATGGTACTACCAGCTAAATGGTGACAACAAGACAGCTATGATGACAACAGAATTTAGTTAATGAAAGGACGATGACAGAACCAGCTAAGTACGAAGATGACAACAATGACGACACTTCTAATTAGATGCTTATTCATACAGCTAACTTGAGTTGATCTTACTACAATACAAGACGAATTATGGAAAGCAAAAGTGTAAGCATTTGAATCGTACCTGTATGCTTTTATAAATGCAATAGTCTTTAATCATTTCTAGTTTTTATTTTCAAACGATGAATTTGAACTCACATGAACTAGAATTTATTGGAATCATGAAACTTCCTACCTGTTGTCTGCACATAGAACAGGTCCAATGTTTTAGCGTACAGCTAACTAAGCTTCGGGGTCCCTCATAGGACTCCCTTGGACAGCAAAGAAGCAAACTGTCAGTATCATCTCAAGGAAAGAGCATCATATCACATTCTAACCTGGCATTTCATTAGTACATAAATCATACTTATCATTGCATTAAAAAGGGTTGCATCAAAGTCTGATTTATTCGTATATTTAACTATGATAAGCATAGTTGTTATGAATGAAATTAATTTGTCACTGTCGTATTAGTTATAACAGAATTTTATTTATGTTGAGTACAACAGCTGTTTAGTTTGTTAAGATTTAATATGCTAAGACAGAAAATAGCAGCATTACATTCCATTTCACAATAATAGCATATACAGGATCACTGAATAAACAACAAGCACAGCATAAACACAAGAGACAGAGATTTATCCTGGGAAACCCTCATGGGGTAGAAAACCCAGCAAAGCTTCCTCAATATAGATGACCAGCAATATACAAAGATGAAACCCTGAGACATGATCTCCTCCTCCACAATAGCAGACCTCTCCTCCACAAGTGCGCTATCCTCTAGTGAGTGAGTGTGTATAATGAGGAACACACCTCCTCTATTTATACACTACTCTGATATGTATTTTACACAAGTACATGTAGGCTCATATTTAACCATTAGGTTAAATACCCCATTATAACTGACGGGGTCGACCCCCACATGGTGGGTCTAATAACCCTTTGACCCACATAACACATACAGGGCCGACCCCCACTAGGGAAGTCTAATAACCCAAGTTACCACATTCCGACGGAGGAATAAACATCTCTGGATATACAATAAGATCTTCAAGGAGGAATGAAACACCTCCAGAATAATAAAGTACAAATATAATATTCTTTGAAGTTACAATATCTCAACACTCCCCCTTAACGAGAAGGATAGCATCTGCACAAGCAAGGAGTCATCAACATCATACATGATACATCTATAAATCATTGGAAGCTTTCTCAACATCATCAGTAACTCAACCAGTTACTGGAACATCTTCAATACTGGAACATCAACATCTTCAGTACTGAGTCTTTATCTTCTGCAGCACCCACACAACTACAGCAACATCAATATCTGAATCCTCACGATCGTCAACATCGTTATCACACGATCATCAGCATCGTCATCACACGATCATCAGCATCGTTATCATACGATTATCAGCATCGGAATCATCTCGATCATCTCGATCTACAGCATCTGGATTATCTCGATCTACAGCATCTGGATCATCTCGATCTACAACATCTGGATCATCACGATCTATAGCATATGGATCATCTCGATCTATAGCATCTGGATCATCTCGATCTACAGCATCAGGATCATCACGATCTACAGCATCTGGATCATCTCGATGTACAGCATCTGGATCATCTGTATTAGTGTCCACACCAATACATCTATCATCAAAACATGTATTCTTACTAATACATCTATCATCAAAAGCATGTATTCTCACTAATACATCTATCATCAAAAGCATGTATTCTCACTAATACATAGCAGCATATCCTACAACACACACGATCATATTATAGGATGATCAATCCCGCTCTCTTTAGGACATAGGTCCATGGATGATACAATCCAGATCAAGTTCCAGGATGATCAATCCTTATCACTTTAAGACAAGTCTCATGTCTAGGGACGATGCAATCCCGATCCAGTTCCAGGATGATCAGTCCTTATCCATTTAAGACAAATCTCATGTCTAGGGACGATGCAATCCTGATCCAGTTCCAGGATGATCAATCCTTATCCATTTAAGACAAATCTCATGTCTAGGGACGATGCAATCCCGATCCAGTTCCAGGATGATCAGTCCTTATCCATTTAAGACAAATCTCATGTCTAGGGACGATGCAATCCCGATCCAGTTCCAGGATGATCAGTCCTTATCCATTTAAGACAAATCTCATGTCTAGGGACGATGCAATCCCGATCCAGTTCCAGGATGATCAGTCCTTATCCATTTAAGACAAATCTCATGTCTAGGGACGATGCAATCCTGATCCAGTTCCAGGATGATCAGTCCTTATCCATTTAAGACAAATCTCATGTCTAGGGACGATGCAATCCCGATCCAGTTCCAGGATGATCAGTCCTTATCCATTTAAGACAAATCTCATGTCTAGGGACGATGCAATCCCGATCCAGTTCCAGGATGATCAGTCCTTATCCATTTAAGACAAATCTCATGTCTAGGGATGATGCAATCCCGATCCAATTCCAGGATGATAAGTCCTTATCCATTTAAGACAAATCTCATGTCTAGGGACGATGCAATCCCATCACGTACATTTTGAACCGAGGTCCAGGGACGATGCAGTCCTATCTTCAATTCTCGGAGACCTCAGTCTACGAATCAATTCTGGGACCTAAGTCCGGGGAAGATACAATCCCCTACCTGTTCATTCAGGACTTCATTTTCGGAGACATCATGTCTATGGCTCTTTTTTAGAACATGTGTTCAAGGATGATACAATCCCTCTTCTTTCTCGGGGACATCTGTCTACGGCTCTCTTGAGGATGATGCAATCCTATCATGTCCACCAAGGACTTCATTCTCGAAGACATACGTCTACGACTCTCTTGAGGATGATGCAATCCTATCATGTCCACCAAGGACTTCATTCTCGAAGACATACGTCTACGGCTCTCTTGAGGATGATGCAATCCTATCATGTCCACCAAGGACTTCATTCTCGAAGACATACGTCTACGGCTCTCTTGAGGATGATGCAATCCTATCATGTCCACCAAGGACTTCATTCTCGAAGACATACGTCTACGGCTCTCTTGAGGATGATGCAATCCTATCATGTCCACCAAGGACTTCATTCTCGAAGACATATGTCTACGGCTCTCTTAAGGATGATGCAATCCTATCATGTCCACCAAGGACTTCATTCTCGAAGACATACGTCTACGGATCTCTTGAGGATGATGCAATCCTATCATGTCCACCAAGGACTTCATTCTCGAAGACATACGTCTACGGCTCTCTTGAGAACATATGTTCAAGGATGATGCAATCCCCTTGTCACCTTAGACCCTGTCTAAGGACCATCCACCAACCTCTCTGTCGGCATCACCAATATAGGTATCCATATCATTGACCTCACTGTCGATGTGAGAAATCTCATCATAAGTGATCACATCGCTCCCCCTTTCGAGGAGGGTTCTTCTGAACTATTTTAAGTTTGTCTCGGAACACTTTACTTGAGGTAGAGGTTTGGTTAGTATATTGTCAACTTGTTACAAATTCGAACTTTAATTCTTTTCTGCACCATATCTTGTATATAGAAATGTCAGATCTCTATGTGCTTTGACTTATCATGGAACACTGGATTCTCTGCCATTTTGGTACAACTCTGTTTGTCACATAGGGTCATAGTTGGGTCCATCTCTAAGTCAATTCTGAAGCCATACCGCTTCACAATTAGCAGAGCAAGCAGCCATATATTTTGCTTGTGCTAAGAGCCACACTAGATTGTTTCCTGCTCAACCACGAGATCATGGCTGATCCCAGACAATAACATCCTCTCGATGTGCTCTTCCTGTCTAAAAAAGTTCCTGCCCAATCAACATCTGTGTATCCATCTGAAGTCATGATCTCCAAGATAACATAGATCAAATTCTATTGTATCCTTTAGGTACCACATCACATGATTTACAGCTTATCAGGTGAACACATCTAGTTTCCACTAGATACTGACTCAAGGTGTTCACAGCAAAGCATATATCTGACCTAGTATTCGTTAGACACATCAATGACTCAATATTTTGTCTGTACAGAGTTCTATCCACTAACTCTGATGAGTCATCTGCTAACAACTTCAAGAGTGGCCATACCAACACATCAAGTCCTTTTAATATTTCTCAGCATACTTTCCTTGGTTGAGAAAGATTCCTTTTGAGCCTTGCCATACTTCCAGACCTAGGAAGTAATGCATCAATCTGAGATCTTTCATTTTCATTTCTTCAGCCATCTTCTTCTTTCTTTTCATGATCTGTTTCTCATTTCTTGTTAGAAAGAGATCATCATCATACAATAATGGTATGATAGGTTCATCACCTACAACCTTAAGGTAAAGGTTAGTAACAACTTTACTTTTGGTAAAGTCCAAGCTTATCAAGAAACTGTCAATTCTCCCTTTGTGACTGAACATCATTCACACTCTGCATTGAATGATCTTTCGCATATCTATCTGTGCCATCTCTCGTTAGATGGGTCTACTAATATGAGCCTCAATATCATTCGAACTCTGTGGTGAGTTCCTTCTTGCATCCATGTCATCTATGTATAGAAACCATATTCAACCTTGTAGCGAAGGTTGAGATCCACATCGCCCATGGTGTTCATTAAGCTCATCAAATGATTATCGATCCTGGGAACTCATACAGAACCTGATTCAGACTTCTTCTTTAATTACACCATTAAGAGAATGGTCTTATCTAGCCACTTGGAGCAAACATCTCATCATGATTCTCTTCCTCTTTCTAAGAGAATCTTCTAGCCTCAAGCCTTCTATAGTGTGTTTGATTTGTAAATCTTTTGTTGAACATCCATCGCTTGTTCAGTGTTCATCATGTAAGTTTTAAACCTTAACAGTGAAGTACAAACTTATATGATTCTTAAGCATTAACAGAAAATACACAATGGCACACACATTACACAAAGATTTTCACCTGGAAACCCTTAACCGGGAAAAAAACCAGCAAAACTTAGAGCCGCATAGCTCCTTTTTCAATATATGTTTATTTTACATGTACAATACAATAAATGGTATTCTACAGCATCTAAAACCCTAATTCGTTTACCCAAATTAGGTTACAACCCTAATTCCTTTTACCGGAATTAGATAGAGTACAAAAATCGCGAAAAAGCAAAAAGCAACCCAAAAAATTTTGCGCTCCGCGCGGACTCCGGGGGCCTAACGGCCCCCTCCGTGTCGTTTCGGATCATGTTGTACACGCAACGACCATGTGAAGAGATATAACATACCCAACATTCTCCCACTTGTTGTTCTCTTCACATACAGGAGAAATTTATAACTTCAACAATTCAGGGCAACAATGCCCATGTTCTCTTTACACCAAGAGAACTTCTGAGTACTCACAGACTTTGTCAAAGAGTCTGCAACATTTACCAAAGTGTCAACCTTCTCCAGCAACACTTTGTTTTGTTCAACCATGTCTCTGACGAAATGGTACTGCACATCAATGTGCTTTGTCCTTGAGTGATAAGCAGGGTTCTTTGCTAGAAATATTGCACTTGAGCTATCACAGCCAATCTTTACTGCATTCTGAACAAACCCAATACCTGAACACAATATTTGCAACCATACAGCTTCCTTACTTGCATGGGTAGCTGCCATGTATTCAGCTTCTGTAGTTGAGAGTGCAACTACAGCTTGTCTTCTAGTCATCCAACTGATTGCTCCTCCAAATAGATTAAAAACGTAGCCACTTGTAGATCTTCTGTGATCAAGATCTCCAGCCCAGTCAGCATCTGCAAATCCTTGTATATTTATCTCTCTGTTTAGACTGGGTCTTCCTTGGTAGCAGATTGTAGAATCTGTAGTGCCACGCAAATACCTGAAGACCCTTTTTACTGCAGTCCAATGTTCCTTTCCTGGTTTTGACATGTATCTACTCAAAACTCCCACTGCATGGGCTATATCTGGTCTAGTACAGACCATGGCATACATCAGACTGCCAACTGCACTAGCATAGGGAACATGAGACATGTCCTCTACCTCTTCTTGTGTAGTGGGACACTGTTCTGCAGATAACCTTACACCTACAGGAATGGGCACCTTCACTGGTTTGCTTTCCTGCATATTAAATCTCTTCAATATCGTTTCAACATATTTCCTCTGATTTAACCAAAGTTTCCTGTTTTCACGATCTCTTTTTATTTCCATGCCCAAAATGAAATTTGTAGCACCAAGATCTTTCATGTCAAATTCAGATGACAGCTGATTCTTGACATCCTTGATGATTTCTTTGTTGTTTCCAATTAGCAACATATCATCAACATACAGTATTACATAAATAAAATGATCACCAATTAGCTTAAAATAAACACAGTGATCAGCTTTGCTTCTTGAGAAACCAAGTCCCAGTATATAAGTATCAAATTTTTGATACCACATTCTGGGAGATTGTTTCAAACCGTAGAGAGACTTTTTCAGCTTATAGACAAGCTCCTTTCTTCCTTTCACCACAAACCGTTCTGGTTGCTTCATATAGATCTCTTCATTAAGATTCCCATGTAGGAAAGCCGTCTTTACATCCATCTGTTCTACTTCAAGGTCAAAAGCAGCAGAAATAGATAGAAGAAATCTAATAGAAGTCAATTTTGCAACAGGTGAAAAAATCTCACCAAAATCGATGCCCTCAATTTGGGAGTAACCTTTCGCTACTAGTCAAGCCTTGTACTTCTCCACTTTACCTGCTGCATTTAACTTCTTCTTGAATACCCATTTGCTTCCAATAGGCTTTCTTCCTTCTGGCAACTCAACCAGATCCCATGCCTCATTTTTGTCCAAGGCATCCATTTCTTCTATCATGGCCTTCTTCCATAGTTTACTATCTTCTGAATCCATTGCCTCTTTAGCAGTTCTAGGATCATCATCAGTAATAGATAACACAAAATTAGAACGAAAATCAGGGGGACTGTACCTTTCAACTTGCCTTCTTTCTCGGTCAGATCTCCTCAATACCGGAGTCTGTGGATCCGCCTCTTCATCTGATTCAGACGATTCTGCCTCCTCATCTGATTCAGACGAATCTGGTTCCTCAAAAGAGTCACCTCTTTCATCCTTGATATCAAAGTGTAGCTTCTCTGAATCCTTTTCCTTTGGTACATACTCAATCTTGGAAGTGCTTTCAACTTCTCTGAAGATCACATCTCGACTGTAAACTGTTTGCCTTTTTACTGGGTTCCACAGCTTGTAACCTTTCACTCCATCCTTGTAACCAATGAAGATACATTTTTCCGCTTTATTATCCAACTTGCTCCTTTTCTCCTTTGGAACATGTACAAAAGCATCACACCCAAACACTCTGAGATGAGAGAGAGAGGGTTTCTTACCAGTCCAAACCTCATGAGGTGTCTTGTCAACCAACGCTGATGTGGGTGTCCTATTCACTAGGTAACATGCAGTGTCAACAGCTTCTGCCCAGAATTGTTGTGCTAGCCCTGCACCACTGAGCATACTCCTTCCC
The DNA here is from genome assembly GCA_027924585.1 of Larix kaempferi. Classification (NCBI taxonomy): domain Eukaryota; kingdom Viridiplantae; phylum Streptophyta; class Pinopsida; order Pinales; family Pinaceae; genus Larix; species Larix kaempferi. The sequence goes on from BSBM01001365.1 coordinate 4,908,426, forward strand.
TTTTCCATCAATGTCCTATTCATCCTTTCTGCAACCCCATTCTGTTGAGGTGTGTATGGAGTAGTCTTTTGCCTTGCTATTCCACACGTTTTACAGAACTCCTCAAATTCACTTTCACAGAATTCTCCACCGTTATCTGTTCTGAGTACTTTTATTTTCTTCTCAGTTTGATTCTCTACAAGAGCCTTAAATTCTTTGAATCTATTAAAAACCTCAGATTTCTTACGCAGGAAATAAATCCAAGTTTTCCTGGAGAAATCATCTATAAATGAAACATAATACACAGATTTACCAAGTGATGGAACAGGCACAGGTCCAAAAACATCACTGTGTATTAACTCTAAGATTCCTTTAGCTCTTACAACACCAGATGAGAATCTTACTCGATTCTGTTTACCATATAAGCAATGTTCACAGAAATCAAAATCTAATGTGAAATCAGACATGCCTTCAGCCATACTTTTACCTTGTAATAGTCAAAGACCCTTCTCTCCAATATGTCCCAGCCTTCGATGCCATAGCGATGTCTTCTCACTAGAGACAGTAAGGACTCTGTCTCCTTCATTTTTACCCTCAGGAACAATAGTACTGTTACATCCATTTTTGAAGGTGCTTCCCAACAACTTGTATAGAGTTCCAATCCAAACTCCCCTCATCAGCACCAGTGATTCTCGAACCATCTTGCATGTGTTCTTTTCAAATAGTGTTTTCACACCTGCATCATCCATTTTACTTACAGATATAAGGTTTCTAGCCAGCTTTGGAATGTGCAGAACCCCGGGAAGAGTTTTAACCCTTCCATCTTTGAGCAGTAGCTTGATCTTTCCTCGACCTATGATTTTCGCCACCGAGTTGTCTCCCAGAAATACATCTCCTCCATCATACTTTTCGTATTCAGAAAACCACTCCCTGTGAGGAGTCATATGATAAGACGCACCTGAGTCAATCAACCACGAATCATGCTCTGCATGTGTACTTGAAGATGCCAGATACACATCTCCTCCTTCCTCTGTAGATTCTTTCCCATCTGCGGATGGAGCATCATTAGGTCCTCTGCTTTTATCAGTATTTTTGGATTTACAATCCTTCTTGTAATGCCCAGCTTTACCGCACTTCCAGCATTTTCTTACAGAAGGTCCTGGAGATTTAGATCTCCCTCTAGATTTAGATCTACCACCTGAAGACTTATTTTTAGATCTGTCTCCAGAGCGACCTCTTACAAATAAGGCATCCTTGGCTGAACTATCTATGGATCTCCGCCTCATTTCCTCCGATAGTAGGGATGCAACCACATCATCGAAGTTTAGCGTGGTTGCATTACTCCCAATAGCTATAACCAGATTATCCCATGAATCTGGCAAAGAGCACAACAGACTAATGCATTTTTCATCATCAGCAATTGTAATACCAACAGATGTCAACTGACTTACCAGAGTATTGAAGGCGTTTAGATGCTCTGAAACAGAGTCTCCATCAGTCATCCTCAGAAGGTACAATTTCTTTCGCAGAAATAACTTATTTACCAGGGACTTTGACTGATACAGACTTCCCAGTTTATCCCATAGCTTCTTTGCACTGTCTTCTCCAGATACGTTCACCAATACCGAATCTGCAAGGCAAAGACGAATGGTGCTTCTTGCTTTTCTTTCCAGCTTTTCCCATTCTTCTTTTACCGCACCAGAGGGCATGGTACCTGGATCTACTGCGATCCATTGTTCTCTATCTACCAGAAGATCTTCCATCTTGAGCTTCAATAGCTCAAAGCTCTGACCATTAAATTTCTCAATCTCGAATCTAGAACTGCTCGCCATTCTTTTAAATAAAAATAAATCACCGCTGCAAAGCTCCCACTGAAACTAGGTTTATCACAAATCCAAGATCGAGCCAAACCCTTGGAAACAAAGGCGTCCCTCTGAACCCAAAAAATGCTCTGATACCAAATGTAAGTTTTAAACCTTAACAGTGAAGTACAAACTTATATGATTCTTAAGCATTAACAGAAAATACACAATGGCACACACGTTACACAGAGATTTTCACCTAGAAACCCTTAACCGGGAAAAAAACCAGCAAAACTTAGAGCCGCATAGCTCCTTTTTCATTATATGTTTATTTTACATGTACAATACAATAAATGGTATTCTGCAGCATCTAAAACCCTAATTCGTTTACCCGGAATTAGGTTACAACCCTAATTCCTTTTACCGGAATTAGATAGAGTACAATGGGTCGAAAATCGCGAAAAAGCAAAAAGCAACCCAAAAAATTTTGCGCTCCGTGTCGTTTCGGATCGTGTTGTACACGCAGCGACCATGTGAAGAGATATAACATACCCAACACATCATTCATCATGATCTTTCCTACAAATCAAATTTAAGTACATGATTAGTGATACTTCATAATCATCAAATCATATTGACATGATAATCTATTATGCATACAGATATCATTTACATAGTTATGCAACTATCTTGACCAATACTTTGGCACAACACTTTCCCATATCCTGTATGCATACAGTGGCTATCTAGATGCCTTCCATCTCCACCAGAACATACTATCGAGAGTGTGCACATCTCTCAGCATGTCAGCAAAGAGGTTTCATTCTAGACAAGCTACAATGGAATGTTTGTCCAACTTACCAATCATATGCATATTAGTAGTATACTGTTCAATGCTCTATGAATGTTTACACTCAACGTGATATATTCTAAATATGCATACAATCTATTACAAGCAATATCATTTACTATTTAAATAACAACTCAAATACTTATCTTTTATGTTTGTGTGGTTGCCTCTCGCTTGGTCTTCTAAATATCTTTTGAACTTTTATTCATTCTATACCACTGTGCATGCTCAAGTGTGCAGTAGTGTTATCCTCATGATCTCATACACAAACATACATTCATTAGTATATTATAAACATTATCAAAACATCTAAATAGTCTTGAATATGTATAGTCACGATCATAAATAATAAACATTAGTATTCAAGATTTCAGGGAAGACTTCTTTTACTCATGCATATCATCAATCAAGATAAAAGACATAATATGCATAATCCCTTGATTACTAACTTTATGAATAAGCATATCTAATCATGCCAAGTATGCTTATATAAGGGATCCCAATACAAGGTAAGATTCTAACATGACATAGGAAAACATACATGGATTAGTATACCTACTTAGTTATGTACAACATACCTAAACAATCTCTTCAATGATTTAGAGATCCTGAGCTAGAACCTGCATGTCTCATAGGTTATAACAAAGTCATACATACCTCGTAAGTAGAACAAAGATTATGGATGAGTCTTTGTATTCATGATGTCATGGTCATGGAACTTGATTTGTCTTTTGTGATGTACCTGTATCTTGTTAGCAGACAACATCAACCTCACACAACACCATAATGCATTAGTACAATCATATAGCCCTAATCAATGAATGTCTTCGATCATTCACATGCATTCATACTGTTACTAGGGTGATAAGACAATTCTAACATTAATCAAGATTGTACTAATAAATAACATGAAGACAAAACACATTATGAACTTAATCAAGAATCAGATTTCAAGACATACCTGAACCTCCTTAAGTCATACCTGTCGAGACTTCTTGTAGTCTTCTTATGTAAGGCCTTAGCCTCAACTCCCCCTGAAACTTGATTTGGAGCTTGATTAGGATTTGCTAGAGAAACCCTAAAAATTCAATTTTTTTTTACTTTCACACTTCCGAATGAATGGAAGGATGTGTCTTGCTGAGCTGATCAAACTAGCATACTTCAATTTTGAAATCTCCAAAATTTGACCCCTCAAAATTGCCTTTGAAACTTCTAGATCTTCTAGACAGGATCCCGAACTAGGGTTTGATGAAGCCCACCCTTCTGCTCATTGAAAAGGTTTGATCCAAGGCTCTAAACTCTTATTTTTCTAAGGAGCTTCTAGCCGTGGTTATAGACTTCAAAAATTCCAACTTTTGTTGAAGCCCTAATTTTCCATCTTTCCAATCAAAATCCCGAGCTAGGTTTTAATCAAGCCCGGTCTTCTACCCAACCAAAAAATTCGATCTTTGTCTCTAAATTTCAATTTTTCTGAGTAGCATTCAGCCGTGGATTCCGATTCCAAGAATTCTAACTTTCTCCGAAACCCTAAATTCCGGAAGCCATAAATAAAGGTGCTCCAAAAATAATTCTGTTTTGACAGAAATATGTACCTGATTGTTTCTGCTATAACTCCGAAATTTTTGCTCCACAGGGTCTGAAAACTTTTTCTGCAGTAGCCTGACCTGTCATCTTTCCATCCTGACAGGTCTGACCTCAATTGGATTTTCTGAGAGAGAGTTATGTCAAATGTCACAACGTGACCTGTTTTCGGATAATACAGGAGAGCGAACTTGTACGGCATGCCACGTGTCACTGTTTGAACTTCGGCCTCTAAAAAAATTTTCTGAGATAGCTCGCCCTATTATCTTTCCATCCTGACAGGTATGACCTCAATTGGACTCTCTGAGAGAGAGTTATGCCAAGTGTCGTAACATGGCCTGTTTATGGGATAAAACAGGAGAGCGAACTTGTACGGCGTGCCATGTGTCAATGGTTCAGATTCGGCCTCTGAAAACATTTTCTGAGATAGTACAGTCTGTGTACTACCTGTCACTTTTTACGAAATTTCATTTGGAGCTTCCTAGCCCAAGTTATGACCTTTTTTCCTAGGTCACCTGATTTTGACTGAGATCTGGAAGAGGCAGAAACCCTAACTTGTACTGATCATAACTTACAAAGTACAACGAATCTGAGGGTGCCCTTTGGACACAAGGCACCTAGGGATGTTATCTTCAACTTGTAAACTTTTCAGACCCTAAACCTTCGCAGAAATGGATTTATAGTGAAATTTCCACGATGACTAGTTTTTGCTATGTAAAACCCTAATCTTCAAATTGTCGTAAGTAAAGCAAGTGTCGTAAGTGCCATACCTTGCCTTCCTTCAGTTTAGCTCTGATACCATGTTAAGATTTAATATGCTAAGACAGAAAATAGCAGCATTACATTACATTTCACAATAATAGCATATACAGGATCACTGAATAAACAACAAGCACAGCATAAACACAAGAGACAGAGATTTATCCTGGGAAACCCTCATGGGGTAGAAAACCCAGCAAAGCTTCCTCAATATAGATGACCAGCAATATACAAAGATGAAACCCTGAGACATGATCTCCTCCTCCACAATAGCAGACCTCTCCTCCACAAGTGCGCTATCCTCTAGTGAGTGAGTGTGTATAATGAGGAACACACCTCCCCTATTTATACACTACTCTGATATGTATTTTACACAAGTACATGTAGGCTCGTATTTAACCATTAGGTTAAATACCCCATTATAACTGACTGGGCCGACCCCCACATGGTGGGTCTAATAACCCTTTGACCCACATAACACATACAGGGCCGACCCCCACTAGGGAAGTCTAATAACCCAAGTTACCACATTCCGATGGAGGAATAAACATCTCCGGATATACAATAAGATCTTCAAGGAGGAATGAAACATCTCCAGAATAATAAAGTACAAATATAATATTCTTTGAAGTTACAATATCTCAACATAGTTAGCGTTGTTACATCTAGCAATTATAAATCTCCGCAATTATAAATTATCACAAATTAAGCTAATTATTGTTATTTACAAAAAATTTAAATTTTTACGAAAATATGGGATGTTACAGCAGTGTATAGCCAGAAGCACCTCAATGGTAAACGATGTCGGTGTCTTCGCAAGAAGACATGGATGTCTCCCTTGGGATGGCCTGCGTGGTAGAGCCCTAGCAGTTGGCAGCACTCAGGTTTGGTTTATTGCACAGAGCCCCAGAGCTTTATGGAGAATCGAAAGCACGGAATGAGGAGCGCATAGGTTGAGTCTTGAACCTGAGACTTGTTTTGAAGCAAGGGAGCACCCTATCACTTGTGACAGAGTTCATGCTTTGGGGAGCACACAGAACCACAATATTTTTTTTCTTTGGCACGGGACTGAGACCCAAGGTTTATTGGTTCGAGCACTTGATGGAAGGTAAGCCATTGTTATATTGTTTTAATGGCTATTATTTTTTTTACGAAAGTTGTAATGTAGAGGCTTATTTGCTACTCTTAAATCAAAGTAAGTATAGCCTTGTTGGTTGCCCTTCATGTGAAAGAGAGAGTGGAGAGTGTTGGTGGCGTTTGTTAGTGCCCGGTAAAAAGAGCAATGGCAACAACAGTGATGGTGGAGTCACTATAAGGAGAATGTTTTATTTTTTATGGAGTTGTAAATGCAAATTGCATGTAAATGGGCACGACTGTAAGACCTAGAAAGGCATGCATACCCATGGGATATTTGGGTCACCTATGAAAAGTCTAGATTTAGGTATAGACTAAAAAGGGGTGGGTGCATGTATGTGTGGGTTAACCGTGGTTCGGTAAATGAGTCATGAGTTAAACTTTGTTGTAGGTCAACAGTTGTGATTTTTCAAGTCCATGTTTTTTGGTTGCCCGTAGTATGTTGTTCCATGAGATTACATGTAATGAAGTCTATGAAAGGGCTGGTGAAACTCCATTGTAAATTGTCCTAGAGGTGAGAGGTGAAGGCTCACTTGGTCATCTTGACCGGATTTGGTCGAGGTTTCAAATGTAATGTTTAAGGTGGAGCACTGGAGGTGTTTAAGATCACAGAGGAAATTTTGTTTGCAAAGCTCAAGAAATCATTATATGGCCTAAAACTCGAGCAGGTGATTAGTACATTATGTTTGATTCCTTCATGGTGAGCCAAGTTTTACAAGAAGTGAGTATAACCATTGCATTTACGGTATTCACTATCTTGTTGTTTAGATTGTTGACGTTATGCTTGTACCAAGCACAAGCATGGTTAAGATCAGCAAGTTGGCTTAGTCGGCTTGGACGTACGAGATGAAGGATCTGGGAGCAACAAAACAATCTTGGGCATGAAAATACACAGAGATGGGACTAATGGTAAGCTTTGGTTATCACAACAGGAGTATGTGGAGAAGATACTCAAGAAATTCTGTATGAATAATGTGAAACTGGTAAAATCCTTTTGCCTTTCCATTATAAGCTTTCTTCAGGGTTACGTCCAAGTAATGAAAAAGAAAAGGGTTATATGTCTCGTGTATCATATGCTAGCAGGAAGTACGTATGCGATGAAATGAAATGAAATAATTAAATATTTCACATGCAGTTGGTGTTGTTAGTGGTAACATGGCAAATCCAGGTAAATCAGTGAAATGGGTGCTTCGATATTTTAGAAGCTCAAATATCACCTATAAAGGTGATGAATAGACAAGGGCATGGTATCAGGTAAATTGTTGTCAATGTGGAGATTGTTGAAAAGATGCATATTAAGGGACACATTCATAAGATTCTTGTTGAACGTGTAACAACAAATCTCCCTGAGTTAGAATATTGTTGAGCAGGATACAGAAGTTTTAGCAAATCAAATTGAAATAGAATACAGTTGTGCTTGTTATTAATTTAATCAGTTTCTTGTAACTCTGAAAAGGGGTGTATAAATATGTAAAGCCCGAAGAGGCATTTGACACAGTAGTCAGCCCCAAAGGGTGGCAGGCTAAGTTACCGGAAACGCCTGTCCCTGCTCCCTGAAATGGCGTTCCACATATCAGAAACAGAAACGGAGTAGAAACGTGGTTGAAATGGCTTTGATCCGTATTTGACATGGATGGTACGGATCGGGCCTACTCAGAAATGGAGCAGTCGCGAAGGAAACGGATCGACCAAATCGGCGAACCTAAAAAAAAACTTGAATCCGTTTCGGTTCGATAATGAAATTCGTGGGTTTCAATGTACAGCGTGGTTTTAAAAAGTGAAACTGAATGGTAGGCTGCAAATGTGTTGGCCTTTCTTATCAACAGGTTTCAGAGCTTCCAAAAGCATCGAGAATTTTATATACATGGAGAGAGCTACGTAGGGTTCAGGGTATCGCGAGACAGAAAATAGCACCGGATTTTCATCAACGACATTGGTAGACTATGGTTGGTGTGCATCGATGACTCGGGTATTCATTTCCATCAACCATCTATAGCAATGAGTATTACTTTATGCGCTGGCTAAATTTTAGGGATCTTCAAATCATTTATCAAGAAGAATAATGTACTGGTTAGTAATGTCGCGGAGATCCCTTTGTTGAATCTATGGACCGGATTATGTGCAGATTAATCATTACATATATAATAGGCGTTGGCAGATTTATTTGTTCGTGGCACTATGCCGATGGGTATCCAGTTACATTATAAAATTTCATTGTTAGATTGTAAAATGTTTTTTTCACATATTGACTGTTAGCTTATATTAAATTCATATTAATTGTTTTATATATATTAATTATATAGGTACTAATCATACATTTAAAGATATATAGTTATAAAGTATTATATTTAATTTAAAGATATATAGTTATAAAGTATTATATTTAAGTGTGCAATATGTTATTTATTACATATAAAATATAAAAGCATAGTTGATATGTTAATATTTTATAAAATATTTTAACATGAGCATAGGCAGATTGAACAAATTTTAGTTAGATTATATATATATATACCGTTTCCTTGCCGTATGGTATCCAGATTTTTTGAAAATTTGTCGTATCTATGCGCCCCCTATCCGTATCCGTTTCAGTGCAACTTAGATGGCAGGGTGTGAGCCCTGCTGGGCTCTATTTGTAATCTCCTTTAGTCTTTGAACAATAAGAAGATCGATTCTTGTCCCGTGGATGTTTCCTTGACGCTATGCCAAGGTTTTACCACGTAAAAATCTCTGCATCATATCTGAATGTCAGTGCTGTCTGTGTATCTCATTTGCTGTTCAGTTATTGTTAAATGTAAACTGAAGATCTCTGTGTGATGAGTACAACAGAACTTTCCAGGATCTGAATCACAAATTCTCTGCCCTCTTTGGTTATTGATTTTCTGTTTATTAAGCATTTGAGCTTTCAGAATTATATATATGGAGAACAACGAGTCAATGAGGATAAATCAATGGCTGTTTTAGTCTATGGCTCCTGTAGATAAGCTTCCGAGGCAAAATCGCTAAGAGATTTAACCATGCTGCTAAATGGAACACTAGTGTCATCCCTAGACAGCAAGCATTAAGCCAGCAAAGAGTGGGAACGAGATCATTGCTTAGCATTAGCAGTCTTTGGGATCACTTTATTGGAAGTTTGACTTCAAGGCAATTTTAAGTTTTTGAAACTTTTTTACAAGATATTGTTTTACTAAATAAAAGAAGTCTTTATCTTGCATTGTAATTCCTCTTGTTAATAGTGAAAAAAGACAACTTACAAATGATACAGAAAAATCAAAAGCAGTCACTTCAAGAAATATATAAAACAAGCAACATTCCTTCAACTGAAAGAAGCTATACAAAGAAAATTGAGAGAAGCTATAGCTGGCTGGAGGTTGTTAAAGTACTTGATACTTGATATTTTAGTGCTACCAGAAATTAGTTTGCCGGTCTATTTTCCTTCTCCATATTGTTATACTAGTCCTTGCTAGCTACCAACATAGCAGATAGCAGGTGCATTTGTAGAGGGAATAGCATTAGCAGAAAAGTTTGTAAATGCTGTGTGGGATGTGACCATCAAATGGATGGTTATGGTAAATAATATGGCAATGCTAGTTGAAAAAGTCTAATAAATACACACTTTGGTTAACACTCATCTAAGTTTGGTGTTAAGTCATTTGTCATGGTTGATGCCGATGCAAGGCTAATATTTACACCCTAATGTTGTGGATCATGCCCAGATATAACAAGCAGTAGGAGTGGGACAACACATGGGATGTGTCCTTGCTTCAGTGATCTGAGTTGCCACATACAAAATCATTTCTGGCATGCTTACCATCAAAGCAGACAGTTTGTTCTTGGTGTTCCCATGAGGTCTACTTCATAGGTATGACAATGGATATGTTACTGTAAAGGGGACTCAGATAATTATAAGCAAACTCATGACCCTTAGGAGGCTTCCACTAGAGTTGATTAAATGCAGTTGCTTCCCTCTCATAAGCAAGAACATGTTGGAAAGCTTTCATAAAGTAGAATGATTAGCATATCTATCTTTTTCTTTTCTCAGAAAACACAGGTTGAGTGCATTACATGCTATGCTATGCTTAGTACAAGCCGGAATATGTGTCAGAAATTTTTTGTTAGTACACGAAAAGCCTAAATGAACTTGTCATTTCTTTGAAAAATACATTCACACATAAGCCTATGGCTGCATTCGTAATGAAACAAAATTGTTTTATTAATGTGATATAAGCACAAAAAATGAAGGTTAGTTGTTATTGGCAGCAAGAGTGCAAATTGAAAGTTAAAATGCATTTGCAAATAGATCAGCTAGACCAATTGAAAAAATCTTAGAGAAAGCCCAGAAGGAATTTAGACAGACTGAACAGTGTTAGACAGGTGAAACGAAAAAGGTGAAGCTTATCCTAAACTTTCACACCATTTTAGAAAAAAGGCCCTAAAGATCAACCAAGTGAGGTAGGGACCAAATGTAACAAATTTAAACTAGTTATGAGAGAGACTGTTACTACCTTACCAAGTTCTTAAAAGTCTGAGGCTGCTGATTCTGACCCACTAGGCACTTAGAATGCTTCTTGCCAACATCCTAACGGGTAGAACACATCTGAAACAGATCTTCTTTGATGTGCATAGCTCACTATAGATGTTGCACTGAATACTCAAAAATTATACAAAGAAGGAAGCAAGAAAACATTTACAATTAACTTAAACCCTATAAGCCAAAAAATAACAATGATCCCATCCCTCTTCTCTGTGGAGAGTACGTCTCCTGTCTCTGACGCTAGAGGTGGGGTTTAATCCAGAAGGAATAGCCATTGGAAGGCACCGTGCAAGAAGAAGAGGACAAACTTCTTATGAATGATCATAATATTAACAATGTAACAGTGTAGTAACAATGTAAGGCCAAGGTTAAGTGAAGTTCCAAGTACTTTGGAACAAGGGAAGGTGCCGTGGATTTGTGGCCTAGTCAATCATGTATTAGATATTGTTGCAATGCGATCTTTTGTGGTGGTGTTAGTGTTCTATTTTACAACAGGCATGATTGACGTGGATCTCATTCCACAGATCCACTACCACTAGGTATGGTGTTTGATAGAAGCAATAAAATTCATGGAGGAACTCTTTCCCAGGCAAAGAAACAGAGACTCTTGACAAAGCACACTGAGAAAGTATTCATGAGAGTCTTGCTTAAATTCAACTCAGCATAGCAAAAGAAAACAGCTAACGTCCGATGTTATCTTGGATTTACGAGATGTGTTGATTTCAGTCAGACTTTTATAGATATGGCTAATCAAGAAACAAACAATTCATGCCAATGCAAAGGACATCAGAATTTAAAATGACTATATTACAATGATGGACATCAGAATTTGAAAAGTCTATATTTGCCTATGGGATTTGAGCATTTGCATTGACAAGTTAGCCATGATTCAAACAAAGTAAAAAAATCACCTCTATCCATGTTACAATTAAAGAGAGAAGGAATAATGCATCATAGTAGTGAAATGACTGAAAAACAACAATTTCTTTAGTGATGAAAGTTCTTTCTTCATATTTCGAAAATGTGTTACCTGATACATTACAAAATGTCATTTCTCCACGATTGCATTACAACTGAGTATCCCTCAATAATGCTTGTTGATTGTGATTTTGATGTGAAATAGTAAACTGGCCAAAACAAGAACCCTGCCATGGACTGGCTGTGACATGACCCAGCATTATAATCTCACTCATTACTGATGCGCGCTACAGGGATCACACTGGGTCTTAACAGACTGATGATCCCCTGACTATCTTACTTGAATCTCTTTCAATAAATAAGAACAACTCAATAGAATACAACCCTGACTGAATCAGAAACCTTGAATTTTTAAATGAGGGTGTTGTCATTGGATAACGTCCGGATCAACAGGCTTGCCACTGTAAATTTCAAGTAACTTTGTGGCATGAGGACTGCACTTCACATATTTTTCGAGGAATTTTCTCTCGGTTAAATAAAGGACACGACTGAGACTAGGAAGACGCTTGGAAGGTTGCATTGCACTTATAGCCTTGAACACCTGGTGGCGAGGCTTGATCGTACACTCCAAACTGTATTTCAGGATCTCAGGAGTTATCAAAATAAACTTTGCAGGAAGTCCTACAGAATGTATGAAAAAGTCCATGATCTTCTGCGCCTTCTCAATGGAAACAGCTAGTACGCGTGGGTTCCTCCTAAAAAGCTCCTTGACCTCATCTTCCAGCAAGCCAAAACTTGCCAAATGTTTCATTTTCTTTTCCAAATAATCAGGCCCATTACTTTTAACCATATTCTGAGGTGCCCATTTCAAAACCTTGGAGATTGCCTCTGATCCGAAAAGGTTTTGAAGATACTGGACGTTGGGACGAAGAGTTTTCTCTAGACTGCAGTAAAGTAAACTAGGTTCACGTAATATGGCAGTTCTGAACTCTTGTGCAGTGAGGCCCAATGTTTTCATGAACTCAAGTTTAGGTTTCAATTTCCGATCAGTGTTGAGATTAAGAATACGGGGTGCTCTGGTAATCATCTTCATTACCTTGTCTTCTGTTAATCCATTGTCTTGTCCAGTGAAGCCCAACGTTTTCAGCAACTCAATCTTGGGTTTCAGCTGCTCAGCAATTAATTCAAGCAAAGTTGGGTTTCTGGTAATGATCTTCCTTACCTGCTCTTCTGTGAATCCTGAATCTCTCAGTAACTGAACGGCTCGCTGGGCTGTATGAGTGGATCTCGTTCCGACAACGGATGGTATTCTTCGGAGGATAGTTGAGAGATCAGCCTGGCACAGTCCACATTCGTTGAGTAAGAAATCTGACATGGGCCATGTGTTCCCCGCTTCTGGGTAGTGTGTGGGCCTGTCATCACCAGCAGAAGTAGATATAGATTGCAAGGATAGTTTTAACAGAACAATCCGTGGAAATTGTGGAGACAGTGTTGCAGCAACCCCCGCCGCCAGGTGAGATCCAAAGGATCGAGCGAAGTATTTGGAGAACATTGCAAGGGATTGAACAAAAGATGAAATGAGATATTTGCGACAAGAGCTGAGAATGATCCCTAAAAACGAAATGGCCAAGGGGGTAAGGAGAGTAGGGTTTATGTAAAGGGGGTAAGGAGAGTAGGGTTTGTGTAGGCAAAGTATGGAAGTGAGCGGTGATGGTTACACGTTTAATTTGATTTCGAGGTTATGGTCATCCCGTCTCGGCACCTTGGTTTTCTGGGATTTAAAAAAAAGGGTTATGGTTATTTTTATGTTTTTTTAGTAAAATTACTGTGTTAAAGATAGAAAGATAGAGGTATATGATAAGTTAAATTTTTGGAATAGATAGATTTTTTTTTCAAAAAAACCAGTATTCATTAAAGAGAATCAAATAGTGCAAAAGTGTATAAGTTATATAGCGGACTTATGTTCAAGTATTTGCAAGTTATAATCCATCAAAGTCAGAAAATAACAAAATTATCAAAATTATCCATGCTCCCATCAGAGCGATTAGATCTGGAAACATAATATTACTAATACTCAAAAGGTCCACAGTGCCTGTATCAATGCGTTGTTCATCCAGAAATTCTTCCCATCTGATAATGCTTTCGACACCTTCATGCGCATCTTTGGAAAGTGCATCTGCCATCCCATTTTGTTGCCGATAGATATGTTCAAAAGTTATATCCTTGAACAACTTAATTTTCTCCCTAGTTCTACAGCACCACTGATATAAAGAGATCGCATTTAGACTATATTCACCCTGTGCCCATTTAATCGTCACCCTAGAATCTCCATAAGTAGTCAATTTGTAGAGTCCAAAAGCATATGAAACAGTGAGCACACTCCAAAGCCCAAGTAATTCAGCTTTGGTGTTAGTTCCTCTTCCACAATTCAGCGTAAGTGTGTAGTGATGATCTTTGTTTATATAGATTACTCCTCCCACCGCACAAAAGCCATCGACCGTTGATCCATCAAAGAACACCATCGGCCTATGATATGATATGTGGAGAGCATTGTCCTGTTTGGAACATACCTTTTCTGGAACAGTACAATCACCATCAGAATCATATTGCAAGAATTAGCCAAATTAGGACTCTTGTCATCGAATATGGTTTCATTCCTAGCCCTCCAGATAACCCAGGAAACCACCGCAGGCATAAATGGTAAACTCTTACAATTTATGTTCCAATTGAGTGCACAAGCCCCAAAGAAACCATTGCCCCATTGCTCGTTTAATTTGATCTCCAGGGTAATCAGTGACCAAAGAGATCTAGTAAACTCACAGCCTACCAGAAGATGATTAGTGGATTCCAAACTATTTCTGCAGAGAAAACATATACTCGGGCCAAACCACCCTCTCTTGGATAAGTTATCCCAAGTTTTTAGACTGCACCGGAGAACATGCCACATAAAACACTGAATTTTTCAGTGGGATCTCCCATTTCCAAAGAACCTTATACCACCAGTCTGCTGGAAATAAACACCAATTCTTGATAATAGCTTTATAAGCTAATTTGGCATCCACTGTGATTGTAGCTGTGTTTTTTATCCAAATTAACTTATCTTTATCCAAGGTCAATCGACATCCAATAGAATTAAGATTTTTGATGTATCGGTCCCATTCTAAAGCAGTATTATCCCAAAAACCCATCTCAAACGCAGTGAGCCAGTATGCTTGATTATCTCCTTGGCTGTGATTCTTAATTTTATTAAGAGTAGCATAATCAAAGCGATGAAGAGTATTGATAATTTCACTGGACAATGTATAGTTTTCATCCATCCCCGGAATGGGATCAATGCCCACTAATATATCTTTGCCATTACCTACCACCCAGGATAAATCTTTAGCCAACCAATTGTAAATTTTGATGAATCCGGCCCAAATGGGAGATTTTCCCCTGTTCTGCTTCAATGGATTCCTTATCCAGTGTATCACATCACCCTTGATATATTTAACTGACAGAATCCTGGACCAAAGAGTGGAGCCAAAAAGCCCCCTCCAGAGGCTTTTCAGTCTAAGTGCACAGCTGAATAATGACAAATTCCTGATACCCCAACCACCGCTGCATTCTGGCAATGCGATGTTTTCCCATCTGGTCATAACCAAATTGTTGTTTGCCGAGCCTCCTGTCCAAAGGAAGTTGAAAAAAGAGTTTTCTTAAACTATTAATGATCTGACTCGGGATCTGAAAGAGAGAAAACTAGTATATGGGTATGCTAGTAAGAACTAATTTTACTAATGTCAAACGCCCTCTAATTGACAATAACCTGTAAGTCCAGTGGTTTATTTTTTGCTCTACTCTTTCAATAAGCCATAACCAGTCATTTCTCCTATATGAACATGTCTTAAGAAAGTATCTGAGGTATTTAAACCCCTCCTCTAAAGGACAAAAAATATAAGGCAGCATTCTCTTAAAGACATCAATATTGCAATTATCAATCCCATAATGATAAATACTCGACTTCCTATTATTAACCCGCATACCTGATGCATCACAAAATTCTCTGATAATATAATTATACTTCTGCCATTCCTCAACTGAGTTTAAACCAGCTACAAGCAAATCATCAACAAACAAGCTATGTGTATGGGACAATTCAGAAGAAAATTTGATACCTTTGATAGTGCCATTTGCTCTAGCCACCCCGATCAATTTGCTCAGTCCCTCAATGATCAGAAGAAATATGAGGGGAGACAATGGACAGCCTTGCCGAACACCTCTAGTGATATTGAAATTTTTTTATGGTGCTCCATTAATTAAAACAACAATACTTGCAGTAGAGACACGCACCATAATCCATCGAAGGAACAATGGAGGAATGCCAATCTGGATAAGGACCAATCGTAAAAATCCCCAATCCACCCTGTCATAAGCTTTTTCAAGGTCAATTTTGAGTAACATCGCTTGCAAATTCCTCGTTTTGACAGTATGAAGAACCTCCTGGGTAATGCCAATGGCATCAAGTATTTGATGATCCTCCAAGAACCCGAACTGCTCACCAGAGATATATCTAGACAATAGAGGCTTCAATCGAACAGAGATAATCTTATAAATAATTTTGTAAGCCAGATTGCAAAGGGAAATCGGCCGAAAATCCCCAAATGTGGCAGGATTTCCGGTCTTCGGAATTAATGTTAGGAAAGTAGAGTTAAGGCCCCTGGATATATAACCTTCTACTCTAGAGAATTCTACCATTTTCAAGATATCTTCTCCCATAACATCAAAAAATTCAAGAAAAAGTTCTACCGTCCATCCATCAGGACCAGGGCTCTTGACCTTGGCGAACCCCTTTAATATCTCTTCAATCTCCTGCAGGGTGACTTCTTTCCCTAAATTCACAGCATCATTATCATCAACAAAGACTGGATAATTACGCACCACTTGAAGTTGAGTTAGGAGATTACTGCAACCTGGGTCTGTGTATAAACTGCCAAAGTGAACTTTAGCAGCAGCTTGCAACTCATCCAAACCAGTAACCTTATTCCCATCCATATCAGAAAGGTCCCAAATAGCATTCGTGTTTTTCATGTGTGTGGAAAATGAGTGAAAAAACTTAGTATTTCTGTCTCCCAAGCCAATCCATATGGCCCGGCTCTTGAGCCTCCAGTCCATTTCCTCTTGAGTCAATAAAACATCCTTTTTTTGTTCTAGCATCTTTATCTTCATATTGATATCATCATCCAGTGCACCATTAATATTTTTAAGAAGTAGCTCTTGAATCTGGGTTTCTAAAACTTCAAGTTCCAAATCATCTGACCTTTTTTTGTGCTTAATCCACCCCGTGACAACTTCCTTAAGCCTTCGCAATTTTGAAACAAATGAATCCATGGGATTCAAATCCAGCTCCATGTCATAACATGTCCAATGATCTCTAACCATCTTGCAGAACTCCACATTCCTCGGCCATGTAGAGTTAAATTTCAACGGGTACTTTAATTTGCACAGAGTATCATCCAACTGAAAGTGAACAGGCCAGTGGTCGGAAAATTTGGATTCCCCAATCCAAGATCGATACCGAGCCCAAAGATTATTGCTATTTTGAGATTCTTTTATTGGGTTTTAAATGTGATGAGGTGCCATGTTTTATTTACGAGTTTTGTATCACAGATCACAAATTCACTCAACTTGTTTGTACTTTGTATTGATATACTTTTGTGGTTATTTGTGGGACATTAATAAAATTATCTTATCTTTTTTTCTTTATTAAAAATAAATATAGGATATTAAGGAATTTTAAAATGTAAAAGAAGATAACTGAGTGTAGATCTAATGGTTGGGAGGAATTTTCGTTACCCTCGGATCTAATGGTTGGGAGGAATCGTTGTTACCCTTCCTACCCGAGTTCAAATCTAGCTTTGTGACACTTTCTCCTTGGGAGCGAACTTTGACTATGTGGTGTTTGAATGGATGCATTTCTAATGCAACATGAAGAATCTAAAGTTCTTGACATAAGGATTTGACCTATGGTCAATATGGAACAAGAGCTCATTTGGCAAAGACATTGGCGGTATAGATTGTCACATAAGGAAGAGCATTTTTCCTTGTATTAGGTTTCACAAGAAATACCCTTCCCTTTTAATTTTTTTAACAAGAATGGATATAGATTTCTATTAAAAGGTTGCAACCAAACTATACATCATCATAGTGTAAAATACAACATTGTAGCACAAAAAGAAAGTTGTTTATGATTTCAAAATTTAGAATTTGCATAGGATTCCAAAAAACTACTACTAGTATAAACTCTAAAGTAAACACCTAATATTAAGACTACCTTATAGATCATATTAGCTGAAATTAATAAAAGATTTGTTTACCATGTGCTTCAAATTTCAAAATTTAGAATTTCATGCATGCAAAAAGGATCCAGAATGTCTTGGACATCCTTCGTAGATAATTCCAAAAAAATACTACTAGTATAAACTCTAAAATAAACACCTAATATTAGGACTACCTTATAGATCATATTAGCCTAAATTAATAAAATATTTGTTTACTATGCGCTTCATCTCGGCCAATATTTGTGGGTTTTGATTCTTGATGTTCTAACTCTATATCCTGAAGCATTTGATGTATAGTTTCCTCCTCTTTGAGCTTACCAAGAGCAGGGCCCATTGACATGTGTATGTTGGATGTTGTCGATTGAGTTCCTTTGTTAAGATTACATACCAATTTCGTAACATCAAAAACTTTGCTTCCAAAACTTGAATTTTTCCTCTTTGTTGCAAAAGAGTGTCCATAATCACTGCATTTTGAGAGGTACATTTATGCTTATTGTTGTGTACTTAAGTAGTTACTAAGAAAAATGAGGTCATGTTACTACTAATATATTCCTTGTGCTTGCACAATACTCTCTATATATCATGAATTTCCCTATGACAATTTACATGGTTCCTAGGCCAATCCATCATTGCCTAAGAATAACCACGCAGCCCCAAATTCTTCTTTGCACACCCAAATAATGAAATCCCATAACAATTCAGAGGCTTCATCCACTACCAAATTGAACAAGGATCAATGAGGTTATCCTTAGAAGAAGAAGATGCTTTCCCACACAACATCATCCACTGGAAGAAACAAATGAACTCGTGATACCTTCCCAAACAAGCAAACTGAAAGCATAACAAAGCACAAATGAATATGGTGGAGGCCAACAAGACCATGGAACAAACAATACCAAAGACAATTAAAGTCAAGAAGATCATCAACGGGAAAAAGAATGAACAAAAAATTCAAATCCCAATAGGAGAACTATTGAATTAGCATGGGTAGAGAAAATGGTTTCCCCAAAAGAGAAAACCAACTTCAATCACAGGAAACCCCAATTGGACCCAATCACATTCATAAGCCTATAGCCTATGTTTTCTGCATCTATATCAAATTGATACCATAGAATATAAACAGATACACTTACCCAGAGATCTTAATGCACCGAAGGACACTGACAGAGGCTAACCTCCCCTCCAAAACAAAGTTGAAGTGCCATGATCCCACCTACAACCTAGGGTTTCATCTTTTCTTCTTCAAAACAATGGTTTAACATTAACACTAGCATGTATGGTGTCATAAGGATGATGCACCGGATCGTGCTTACACAAATACCTTTGAATGTCAACCCTTGTCTTGTCACGATATGTGGCTTCATGCATGACAAGTTCATGAGTTTAAAAGTCACCATAAGATCAAGAATAAGGAACAAAAACTTAGGGGATGGGTTAAATAAATGCTTTCCCTCTTTTTGCAACAAAACAACCTTAATTCTTGAGGCTCAATTGACATGGTTGTTTGCTTGTTGATTGAGGGCTTTTAAAACATGATAAAATTCAATGTTGTCAAAATCAACACTTCCTTTTTTATTCTTGTTATTAGTCAGACTAGATTACCATCAATCGGGGGTGTGACTTGAAGATGAGCTCAATGATGATAACCAAGTCCCTAATGACTATAAGAGACTTAAAGGTGGTTGAGTTACAAATTCTAGGTCCTTGTAAGAGGGCATAAGCCTTGCCCTAATTATTTGTGGTTGTCCTTAAACTCAATTGTAGCTCAATTCAAGAGTTCCTTTGGGATTAATAATGATTCCCCCCACCCTGCACCTATCATCCCTTCATAAGAAATATCCTTTCAATCAATACAATCCATGGATATTTTAGGCATTATTACTAGAAAAAATATATTTAGCAATTTGTTACTTTGCACCTATAAATTTACCTTTTATGAGAAATATAAATTTACCTTTTATGATAAAATCAATTTAGATCAAAATTGTCCATGTAGTGGCTTAGAACATGATATTGTAGTCTGAGAAATGAAGGCAATATCCCTTGCTAGGGGACTTTAATACTAAAACAACAAGGAACCAAGTTGTGATTATGAGCAATATCTCCAACCCTAACCCTCTATGGTTAGATGAGGACCTTGTTTTAGCTTGCAAATATAAAAGAAGCTCTAAATATTAGGAGAAAAAATGTTCAATTTCAAATTGATATTAAGCTTTGCAGTTATCAAAGCCTAATAATTTGCAATGGTCTAATGAAGTGTTCAAAATCCAATTGATTGATTTATATTCATGGGCTTGGCAATATAGTGGTTGATTGTGTTATATCTAATATCCTTGTATACAACCAAATAGTTAATTTTGACATCTTAAATGACCATGGGCTAGACTTGGATCATAGACCCTTAACCCTAACTCTAAACTTTCTTGTCCATAATAATACCATAAAATAAAAATCTAATAATAGAAAGCACTTGATTTTCAACAAAAATAAAGTTGATCGTTTTCTAAAGGATTTAAAAAGTGAATTAAATCTCTTGTTCAGTTATAACTATATTGAAGACCTCTATTATAGTTTTACAACAACACTCTCAACTTGTATAAATAAGTACTCTATTGAATTTTTGAGTGAAACAAAAACTCAAATGGGCAATAATTTGTATGATAAAGAGAGTAAAATTGTTAGAAAATACATTAGATAAGCCTATGATGGTAAGCCTTTGATGAGTCCCTTGAAACTGAGAAGATAAATAGTTACAAATCCTTAAGAGAAAAATATGTCATATAAATAAAAATCTAGAGAAGTTTTTACACCTTTCTAAATTCGATCCTAAAAAAAATGGAAGGCAAATTGAAGTCAAAAAACTAAATTAAATAATATGATTGCCTTGAGGAATTGGAATTCATACCTTAAGAAAATTTATGAATCCCCTAACATCATGGACAACATTCAAAACCTTATTTTTTTAAATGAATAGGGGTATAGGTAATTGGACAGAGTGGCCTGAGCTTGACCTAAGATCAAATCAATTGGTTACCACTATGCCCCCTAGGACATATGCAATAGCCTGCAAGTCACATATATCAAAAACTAATGATCCAACCTAGCCCGAGACATCATATGCATATGAATAGGGTGCCTACCTTTCCATACAAATCACTTCAGGTCTATATCCCTTTTAGGACATGTCACTATTCGTATTTGAACATGGAGAGTGGAGGTTAACAAACTAACTCCCCACCATTTTAGTAACTATGATCCCACGACACAAACCCTTATTTCTAAAACATAGGTTTTTACTTTGGAAGACATAGAATTTGGAGTTAAATGGCTTGCAACTGTGAGAGAGAAGGATAATGAAAAATTTCAAGCATAAATCCTAAAAAGTGAAGGACATGTCCTTATCCCTTGCATTCACAATCTCTTCAACTTGGCAGTGAAATAAGGCTTCCCTAATCCATGGACAAAGCCTCATTGTTCCTATTTTTAAAAAAAGAATAAGAACAAACCCTCAAATTATAGGACCAATATGTTCATGCCTCTTTGAGCCAAGTTATATGGAATTTTTCTAGAAATGAAGATTGGCATATGGTTGAGAAGTCATGAAAAAGGGGATAAAGACCAAGTTGGTTTTAGAGGTTATCATTACACCATGGACCACCTAAGTTTAAAAATCATCTAAGTTTAATGTTGGGTCATTTTTCATGGTTCATGTCAATGCAATGCTAATATTTGCAACCTAATGTTGTGGTTCATGCCCAGATACATCAAGTTGTAGGGTGGGGAAACACATGGGATATGTCCCTGGTTGAAGGATCTGTCCTTGGTTCAGTGATCTGAGTTGTTGCATACGACCATCATGTCTGGCATGCTTACCATCAAAACAAATAATTTGTGCTTGATGTTCCCATGAGGCCTACTTCATAAATACGGTATGGATGTGTTCTTGTAAAGGGTAACATACATGATTATCAAAAAACTCATTACCATTACAAGGCTTCCACTAGAGTTGATTAAAAGCACTTGCTTCTCTCTCTTAAGCAAAAACATCTTGTAAAGCTTTCATAAAGTAGAATGATTAGCATTTCCATATTTTCCCTTTTCGCTAAAACAAGCAGGTGGGGTGCATTACATGCATGATGCTATGATTAATTCAAGTTTGAATATGAGCCAGAAAATTTATGGTAGCACGTTAGTAGATGAAAAACCTAAACATAATTGTTATTTATTTGAAAAATACAATCAGATAGTTAGTAGCCATGGGTTATGTTGTTGAATATTGTGTTTACTTCCATTGTAATGAAACAAAATAGTTATAATGATGCGACATAAGAACCAAAATAAGATCACCTTTAGATGAATTCAGTTAATATGCGTAGCAAGAGTGTAATTAATTGAAGTTAATGGCCTAGTTTGTAGAGGAATGGTTTCAAACTTAAAGTGCATAATTTAAGCGCAAATAAATCAGCTATATAATATCCCGATTTTGAGGGTCGTTGCATTAAAATTGTAAAGATGTAATATCGTTATAAAATCATGGTGAGGAGCTCAAGGCCAAGGCCCCGCCATCGATTTAGTGTTTCATGTATCGGCATTTAAAAATCGATGCATGTGGATTGTGTGCTAGCCAGGCACAATAGAAATTACAAATATCATGTAAATATGAATTTTAATAAAATACCCACAACTAGCTATGCAATGCAACAAGAGTATGGGGGAATTATTTTTACAAGGAATAGGGAGGAAAAATATTCAAACCCTTGAACGAATAGTGTTAAGCCAAGTGTCAATGAGAGAACCTATAAACCATTAACTACCCATTTTGACTTTTGCACCCAATCATTTAATTCTTCCAAGAGGTGGTTGAAATAGCTATTATTTTGAGAAATGGAGAGTATGGATCTCCCAATTTTGTGTATGGGCAAGCCATCAATTTTGAAAATCATGTTTGGCTTCTTGGGCAAGAAAACACCCACAAATTTGCTCCCCAATCCATTATTCATGCATTGGTTTTTCTCTCTCACGCAGTCTGAGCTTGCTAGGCATTTTCCTCCACGTTTTTGCTGAGTATTCCCTCATTTTCTATAGCTGGGAGGTCGTTTTTGTGTTGCAGAATGACTGGGAGGAAGGAAGTCACGATCTGGGGGTCCATAGAGGCCGTTTTTGCCCCTTGAATGCCCATATACCTATTGTAAATTAGATTTTTTCCACCAAGGGTCGATTTCCCTTCTAACAATATGTTTTTGGTGTGCCCACGATTTTGAAACACTCATGGAAACCATGTTTGTGAATCCCATAGTTGAAAACGTTTTTTTATGCCCAACATATGTGCTTGTTGTGCATGGGAGAGAATGTTGTGGTTTGAGTTATGTGTACCATTTTTTTTGGCTTGAACTTGGGTGTAAGCCACCAGGAGTAGAAGAGGAATTAGAATTGGCTTCATAAACCTAGTGAAGAGTGTAACCTCACTAAAGATGAAGGGGCTTCAGCTACTTTTCTATGCACACTCTGAAGAGCACTATAAGGGAAGGTATGGCCTGAGGGACTGTGGAGCAATGAAGGGAATACTTCCTTGTGTTGGGTGTGTAGGTATTGTGGGTGCCAAGCTAGATGAATCTTGTGGAGGTGCCAATAGATCTGTGGATGAGCTCACTAGCTTAGCAATTCTTCCTTTCTACTACCTTAGCAACCTGATAAACCCAACTGTGGACAAACTTGGCTAAGATGTGTTATATACTTGGCTATGTGTGAGCCTGTTGTTCCCTTTTTCGTGCCTTTTTCCTTGTGGAAATCATGCCCAGCTTGGGGGGTGGCAACTCTATTGAGAGATTGATGAGCACAACTAGCCTAGGGTTGGGTGGAACGTTGCAATTGCATAGCTAGTTGCTCAGGACAACTTGTTTCTAGATAAGTATTTTCTTGTATTTTAATTCTGCAATGTTTTAATTATTGACTGCTATGATTATGTTGATAAATGCATGCTAGATGTGTGTGTGGATATAGTTTAATTATGTTGTGCATGTTTATTGTATTATGCATATGCACACATGTAATTTGTTTGCATCTTACTTGTTATGAATTTTATGTTGAATGGGGATGAGCTTTGTAAACGCCCATATTTTTAGTTGTGTTCCCTTCCTGGAGTGGGATTGATGGAAAGGGACGTGACAGTGTGGTATCAGAACCATAGGTTACATCATTGGGCTTGTATGGGCTACATCTAACAATTGCAGTGGTAAGGTTGTTCCTTAATCACCTCTGATCATTAGGAAAAAAATTCTAAGTTTTTTGAGTTTTTGAGATTTTGTCCAAGTATGTGTCGGCGAAAAACTGAAAAGAGTGCCGAAACTATTGGTGAGGAAATGAAAAAGTTGATGCATTTCACTAAGAAATTGGAAAAGTCATCGATGTGTTTCGGCGAGAAATTGGAAAAGTCACCGAAACAGGTCGGCGACAAAATGAAAAATGTGTAGATCTACGACAAAATGAAAAATGCGTTGATCGACGACAAAATGAAAAGTGCACCGAAAAAGGTCGGTAGAAAAATGGAAAATGCGTCAATGGGTGAAAAAATGAAAAGTGCGTTGAAACAGATGAACGACAAAATGAAAAATGTGTCGATCAACGACAAAATGAAAAGTACGCAAAAAAATGTCAGCGACAAATTGGAAAATGCGTCGATCGGCGACAAAATGAAAAGTCCACCGAAATAGGTCAATGACAAATCGAAAAGACCGTCGAAACAAATAATTTGAACAGTTTTTTCAGGGATATTTTCAAGCACCAGAAGTCAAAAAATGGCATTGAACATATGCGCCAAATTATGCGAAATTGAAAGATTTACAGAAAAAAATGAGGGTGTTTCCCTCGACCCTCCGTCCCCCTGAGACAGTTGTTGATTGTGAGAAAGTTCAGTGATTTGTCAAAATTGTCAATATGGATTGTTCCCATAATGCATGAACCAAATTTATAATTTTTTTTGAGAATATATTGCAGCTAACAATTGTGTTTATGAACACATTTTGCAAACTCAAAATCATATCCGTGACAGTTAAGGGTCAACATTTCAATTTAGTGCAGTTGGAAAAATTTTGGTCTTGGTTGGGCCAAGAGGATCATCATCATGGATGATGCACAGGATCCCTATGAGCTTGAAACAGATTCCATGGGAGAGAACATACAGGTTGAGAATGCTAAGATGGAATCCAATGGTAGAAGAAACCAAGAGACTCCCCCAGATATTGTAGCCACCATGAGGAGCATAAGGTTGGATTTGCAGAGTTGTAGAGAAGACAATGAGAGGCCGATTAAATCTCAAGAAGAACAGAATAATTTGAATGTAGCCATGCTGCAAAGTTTGACAGACATTCAAAGGAGGATTAACTCTGGGCATCACTCAACAAAACCAGAAAATAATGGGAGTAGTTCAAAGAGAAATTCCCGTAAGAGGTCCAACAACTCAAGAAGAGTTTCTAGAGATAGGACATATACTCCATAAATCTCTTATAGTGGATCATATGACTCTGAAGAATCCATTGAATGTTCAACATCTTCATCTCACAAGAGTAAGAGGAGGAGGCATTACAAGAACAATTCACATGGGGAATTCAAGAAGGCCAAACCTCCTATATTTGATGGTGAGATAAAGTTTGGTCAAGAAGCTGAAGCTTGGCTTCTTGGGATGAGGAAGTATTTTCAAGTCCAAGACTACTCTAGAAATATTAAGGCAATAGTGGCCATATTCAACCTAAATGGAAGAGCATCTATATGGTGGGAACACCTTAGGTAAGTGAAGAAGATCAATGAAAGAAATATTCAGTGGAAGCAGTTCGAGAAGTACTTCAAGCAAAAGTACCTCTCTGATAAGTACTATGATGATAAGATCAAAGAGTTCCATGAGTTGAAATTGGGACAAATGACCATGGAAGAATATTCAAACAATTTCTTGGAGCTGTTGAGATATGTCAGGTATATCAGAGATGATAAGGTGAAACTTTAGTTTTTTCTAAGAAGACTACCTCAATCATATAAAGACAGAATTGAGTTTGATGAACCTCGAACTCTAGAGGAAGCAATGAGAAAGTCCAAGTATTGTTATGATCAAAACAAAAGCAAACTTGATTTCCATAAGTCATGGAAGGACGAGAAAAATGAGAATTTTGACCAAAGGAGGAAGGGTTTCAAACCTCCTCATCTCATAAATCCGCAAAGGCAACCATCACAGGTTGTGACTAAGCTAACTAGAATTATTGTTGTGCGTATCCCAAGTACATAAGTTTTGATGACAGAAGTACATTTAGGCGAGGCCTAACGTTGACCATTTTTTGGGAGAAGCAACTCCGCAATTCCCGAGAGGAGGCTATGGAACGCAGTAAAGTGACAGGAAAGGACCTGTCCCCTTAGTAAAGACAAAGTACTAAGGTAGTTGAAGAATTTAAGAGTTAAGCGGTGAACTGACAGCTACAGGAGCAGAAGAAAAGAAGCGGAATGGTGCAAAGGACATGCCACTGTAGATTCATATCCGCATGGTCAGAACTGCACTGACAGAAGAAGCATCGGAGTCAGAAGAAGCGGCGCAAGAGGAAAGCAGAGTACGAAAAAGTTAAAGCAAAGCGCGGACGACAAGAGAACCAGACCATTTTGGGTTTAAGGGTGCTATGGGGGTTGGCCCATAGTTATTGTAATATGTGACCTTCGAGCACATCTATATAAAGGTTAATTTTGTATAAGGAAGGGTTAGAATCAGATTAGGTTATGTTGGGATTTTGATGTAAGGGTTAGATCTAGACTAAGAGAGAGATCTAAGAGAGAAAGACTCTGCAGCTATGTGCGTAGAGATATATTGTAGAGAAGAGTAATCAACTGAGTGCACAGACTGGAATTGTTACCCCTTCCAAGTGATATAAGAACAGTTCCCGTGGGCATAGCTCCCATCTAGGGGGGTGAACCATGTAAATCCATGTGTTATATGTATGGATGTGTGATGTGTTGTGTTCATGATATGATATGTTTATGTATTTTCTTTCATTGGTGTGCGAATGGAAATCATATGTTAAGTAAGCATAACACATGTATATGAATGTTGTGAAGTAATGCTAAGTATGGTGAATGTGTAGTTATATGAGTAAATACAACAGTGATTCAACGTAGTCTGTAGGTTGTTGATAGCTACGAAGTGCAAAGTCATGTCTTAATATTGCTATGTTAAGTGTATGTTGAGTAAGGGAAGAACTGCGAAGTTATATTCCACATCTACGCATCACCATGGTTACAGTAACATGATTCTGTAACCACCCATGTTCGCCTCAGGTGAGACTTCAGCCTATTCGTAGGTTGATGCCAAAAGGGCCGATGAAAATGGGTAATTTGTTGGGCCTACAATTAACAGTGCAGAACCCAGGTCATCCCAAAAGGAAGACCGAGACCAACAATGATGGGAGACAATCCAAAAGATCCAAAGGGGCCAAGAGAGCCACTTTAATGTTGGGGATGTGGAGAGGACCATATGCTTAGAAACTGTCCACATCGAAATGGGAGTGTAAAGCAAGTTCACAACATCCAAGGAGATGAAACAATGGGTCAAATGGCGAGGAGCATCCCTAGAATTTATGCAGCATTAGAGGATCGCTAGGCAGACCATCAATTAACTGTGATTGAAGTTGAAGGTAAGATTGCTAAGTAATCTGTTTCTATTTTGATTGATGCTAGATCTACTCATAGTTATATCACTCCTAAAATTGTTGATATTTGTGCCTTTAAGAAATTAAAGCATAGTAAGTTATGGTTAGTTCAACTAGCCACTAGAACCAAGAGAAAAGTTAGTGAAATGGTAGAGAAATGTCCATTAGAAATGGATGGACTGCTCACTTATGCAAACTTGAATATTTTGCCACTTGGTTCCTATGACATTCTCATTGGAATGGACTAGTTAGAAGCACACAGAGTTAAACTTGACTGCTACAACAAGACATTTGAATGCATGGATGAAGAAGGAAACCCAAGGGTCGTAAAAGGAATTCTGAAGGTGATTTCTGTTAGGCAGATTTTAGCCATGCAGCTAAAGAAGTTATGTAGGAAGGGTTGTCAATTGTATGCCGCCCATGTTTTGGAGACAATAGAAAATGAAACTCCTAAGTTGGAGGACTATCATGTATTGCAAGAATTCAGGGATGTTTTTCCTGATCAAATTTCGATACTTCCTCCAAAGAGAGACAATGATTTCACAATTGACCTTGTGCTAGGAGCTGCACTAGTGTCCAAGACACCCTACAGGATGAGTACACCAAAATTGCTAGAATTGAAAATGCATTTACAAGAGATGTTAGAAAAGAAATATATCAGGCCAAGTGTGTCCCCATGGGGAGCACCTGTGCTATTTGTGAAAAAGAAAGATGGAACACTCAGGTTATGTATTGACTACATGTAATTGAACAAAGTCATTGTGAAGAACAAATACCCATTACCTCGAATTGATGACCCCTTTGATCAAATGAGAGGCACAAAGGTATTTTCAAAGATTGACTTGAGGTCTGGTTACCATCAGGTAAGAATCAAAGAGGAAGATATTCATAAGAAATCCTTTAGAACAAGGTGTGGACACTATGAGTTCGTGGTGGTACCATTTGGTCTCACGAATGCACCATCTACATTCATGTGTCTCATGAATAGTGTTTTTAGCAAGTATTTGAACAAGTTTGTTCTTGTTTTTCTAGATGACATTCTCATCTATTATAAGAATGAAGAAGAGCATGAAAAACATTTGAGAATGGCCTTACAATTGCTAAGGGAGCATAAGTTGTATGAAAAGCAAAGCAAATGTGACTTTTATAAAGATAAAATTCATTATTTGGGTCACATTATTTCAGAGGAGGGAATATCAGTGGCCCCTAAGAAAATTGAAGCCATTAGGAATTGACCAACTCCAAAGAAAATGACAGATGTGAGATCTTTTATGGGACTTGTTGGTTACTATAGAAGGTTCATTGAAGGATTTTTCAAAGTTGTTAATTCAATCTCTTCTTTGCAAAAGAAGGGAATAAAGTTTGAGTGGACACCAAAATGTGAAGAAAGTTTTCAGCGGTTGAAGAATCTTCTCACGAGTGCACTAATTTTGAAAATTGCAGACTCAGAAAAGGACTTTGTGCTGTGTACTGATGCATGCAATCAAGGACTTGGAGGAATTCTTATGAAAGACTACCACGTGGTATGCTATGAGTCAAGAAAGTAAAAGGAGAATGAGAAAAACTATGCTACTCATGATTTAGAGCTTCCAACCATAGTGCATGCCTTAAGGATGTGGAGGCACTACTTAGTGGGCATGAAATTTGAGCTAAAGACATACCATTGTGGTCTGAAATATTTGTTTGAGCAGCCAATATTAAATGCTAGGCAAGCTAGATGCCTAGAATTTTTGTGTGAAATTGATTTTGAGATCAAACACATAAAGAGGAAGGAAAATAAGGTGGTTGATGCACTCAGTAGAAAAGTAGATGAAATGCATGTGGCAGCCCTTAGTACCTGCCAACCAGATTTGAGGCAACAGATTGTTAACCATATTGTTGAAGATGAAATGTATGTGCAGATAAAGGACAAATTTCATCAACATAACCTTGAAAAGAAGTATGAAGGGTATCATTTGGAAGGTGACAGGATTCTTACTTATAAGAATAGAATTTATATTCCAAATGTTGCAGACTTGAGGAGGATTGTTATGGATGAAATCCATAAAGCTCCATATTTTGGTCACCCAGGATATCAGAAAACGATTGCTATAGCCAAAAAACAATATTTCTGGCCAGGAATGAGGAAGGACGTCGCTAAATACATTTCTAAGTGCATGAAATGTCAGCAGGTGAAGGTTGAACACCAACACCCAGTAGGATTATTGCATCCATTGCCAATTCCAGAATGGAAATGGGAAGTAATTTCCATGGATTTTATTACAAGTTTTCCAATGACTGTGAGACAACATGATTCCATCATGGTTGTGGTGGACAAGTTAACAAAGGCAACACATTTTATACCGATTAAGGCCACATATAAATCCGATGCCATTGCAAATATTTTCATGAAGGATATTTTCAGATTGCGTGGATTGCCTAAGGCAATAATTTCTGACAGGGATACCAAGTTCACTTCAAATTTTTGGAAAGGTCTTTTTGCAAATTTGGGTACGCAGCTGAACTTTAGCACTGCATACCATCCTCAAACAGATGGATAAACAGAAAGAGTAGATTAGGTGCTTGAAGACATGCTTCGCATATATGTAATGGACAAACCATCCAAGTGGGATGATTATCTACACTTGGTAGAGTTTGCATATAATAATGGGCAGCAAGCATTATTGGGCATGAGTCCATATGAGGCTTTGTATGGCAAAAAGTGCAGGACACTAGTGACATGGGATAATCTAGTGAACATAATTGTACTTGGGCCATAATTGCTTAAGGAAATGGAACAAGAGGTTGCAAAGATCAGGCATAATTTAAAAGATGCACAAGAATGATAGAAAAGCTATGAAGATAAGCATAGGGTGCATAGGGAGTTCAGTGTTGGGGATCATGTTCACCTTATAGTGAGGCCAAGGAAGAGTTCCTTGAAGCTTGGGAGTTGTGCCAAGTTATCACCTAGATGATGTGGGCAATTTGAAGTGCTTGAAAAAATAGGCCCAGTTGCATATAGACTTGCATTGCTTGCTAACACTAGTGCTCATAATGTTTTTCATGTTTATTTGCTTGATAAATATGTACACAATCCTAACCATGTGATTAATTAGGATGTGATCTAGGTGGAACCCGAGGGAGAGTTCCAAACCGAGCCATTGCGCATCCTAGACAAGAAGGTAACATTGATCCGGAACTGAGCCATCAGACAGGTGAAGGTGCAATGGAAGCACTACGGTCTTGATGAGGCTACATGGGAGCTGGAGGATGCCATCAAGAGTGGCATATTCATTTTTGTTCAATTTTGAAGAGCACTGAGGACAATGCTAATTTAAGGGGGAGGAAAATGTAATATCTCGATTTTGACCCCATTGTATTAAAATTGTAAATGATGTGATATCATTATAAAATCGTGGTGATGAGCTCAAGGCCAAGGCTATGCCATCGATTTAAGGTTTTATGTATCGACATTTAAAAATGGATGCATATGAATTGTGTGCTAGCTAGGCAAAATAGAAATTACAAATATCATGTAAATGTGTATTTTAATAAAATACCAACAACTAGCTATGCAATGCAACAAGAGTATGGGGGCATGATTTTTACAAGGAATAGGGAGGGAAAATATTCAAACCCTTAAACCAATAGTGTCAAGCCAAGTGTCAATGAGAGAACCCATAAACCATTAACTACCCATTTTGAATTTTACACCCAATCATTTAATTCTTCCAAGAGGCCGTTGAGGTAGTTATTATTTTGGAAAATGGAGAATATGGATGTCCCAATTTCGTGTATGGGAAAACCATCAATTTTGAAAATCGTGTTTGGGTTCTTAGGTAAGAAAACACCCACAAATTTGATTCCCAAGCCATTATTCATGCATTGGTTTTTCTCTCTTCGCGGTCTGATCTTTTTTTTTTTTTGTAAATAAAAACGGAACTATATATTATTTGCTGAGAGAGAGTACATACCTAGACATCATCACCAAAGGCATTCTCGACCAACAAAGGTCAAACAGGAACCCAAAATCCAACCTACTATAACAAAACTGATCCAGAGCATTCTCGGCTTTTTTTGCCAAACAGGAAAAAGACATAATCAAAACTAGACAGTCTAACCATGAGTTCAGTAGAGACTCCGTAATTCCGGTAATATAGAAACAGACTAGACTTCGGCAGTGACCATACATCCATCCTAGACATAGAGAATGACCAAAACACAGAAACTGAACAGTGCACCTTAATCAATGGTAACAGTCTGCGGACTCCGAACAGTAGAGGCCGGGGTGGGAGTTTTGGTAGACGCTAAGTTCTGGAACATGACCTCACCACTAGCAGTGCCCGGTCGGGAAAGAGCTCCACCATGGCTGCAACCACTCCCATCTTCAGCAGGCATACCTTGTATAATGAAAGAAATGCCTAATTTATTAGCTATGGCATCAATTTTGGAGTGCTTCACCCTATTGTCCAGATTGTGCAATTTCCAGGATCGCACCGGTTCCTCATCGCCCATATGTTTGTTTGCAGAATCCATCAAAACATTAGCTAGCAGATTCTTGGTGACCCAATGAGACATGAGAGTACGCTCATAGAGAGAAGCCCGAACCGCCGTGGTACCAGGGTCGACCACCCAGTCCTCTAGGTCCTGATAAATTTCTCCCACAAATAAAGCTTGGACATTTTCCTAGAGACCCTTCTCAGTCCCCTCAATTTCATCACGAATGGGGGGTGGAATGCAGTTGCGGAAAAACTCAGCAGCATCCCTCAGACAGGATCTAGTAGAAGCACGGGTAACCCTACCATTATTGGCACCACCAAGGCTGGATGACTCACCACCCGACGGGGAGGGGAGCCTGCGTTTCAGCACCATGAGGGTGGCAGGAAAAGGATCAAATGGTAGAGCCCAAATAAACCACCCTACAAAATACTCAGGATTCCTCAAAACACAAATTTTGCAAAGACTGGCTCGGTTACTGAGAATGCGAAGGAGTTGGGGAATGGAAATTACAACCAAATTTTAAACAGGGTGATGCGTCATAGACTTTACTGCCTGATGATATAGATACGTCATCAAGTACAGAGCCTTAATTATCAAAATATCAAGCCCGATCATGGTTCTGAGAAAAGGACAGAGGAGGAACGAACGAAGGAAGCTCCAGGTCTTTTCACCACATATTTCATACTTATGAGAGTATGTCGCATCATCTCTCATAATGGGATTCATAAAAGAAGGTGTCATTCCGAACGGTGGTGAGCCCTGACACGAGGCTCCCTCCTGAGGCGTACCTAAAGCAGACAGTTGATTTAAATGCACCTGATCTTCCTAAGCCAAGTGGAGACACAATTTCATCCACTCGTCATTAGAATTCTCGATCAGATTGCAAGCCCTGAGGGGGGTCCCATCCTCGATGCCATGATTTTCCAGATGGTCTGATAATTTGTTAGCATCCCGTTTGACGTGGCTAAAGGATACAGTCGTTACATTGAGAAGAAGCTCGTGGAGATATTCCATCCTAGCGAGAAGGCGCCAGCTGGATGAAACTTTTTTCAGTGATTTCCCAAAGGACATTTTCTTGTCCATGTGGATGATAATTAGCGAGTCCCCTTCGAAAACCACTTGAAACCAGGCTTCGGTGATTTCCAAACAAACCCCTTGAATAAGTCCTTCCAGTTCCACAGAATTATTGGAATCGCAGACAATAGTGCCAAAAAAAACCTTCACAGTGGTTCCCGACCCATCTCTACAGACGCCTCCAAACCCAGCGGGGCCTGGGTTACCCCTAGATGCCCCATCAAAATCAACTTTGAAGCCCCTAGCCGAGGGGGGAAACCACCGGGATGGAATTACGGGCCTGCAAATAACCTCCTTTTTTCACAATCCCTCCAGATCAGAACGAAGCAGACCCCATCCCTCCACAATATGTAAATTCCCTGGGGATAATTCTTTGTCTTTATCAGACCATTGCTGACAACAAATGGTTTCTGTCATGTTTTTTCCCAATTTTAGCTAGACAATATCCTCCGAGTTGGAATGATCTCTAAAGATGCGTTCATTCCTTTCTTTCCATAGTGACCAGATAACCATTCCCGGGAAAAGTTGCCAAAGCAGACCAATGATGGGGTTGGAGAAAGCCTTAGGGTCCCAGGAATGCAAAGTTTGCTCCGGGTGGCCTCTTACACAATGACTTCTTCTAAAAATTGCAACACCCCTATCCCAAATCGTGAAGGCAAACGGACAAGAGTCAAGCAAGTGACCACTAGATTCCTCCTCATTGAGGCATAGAGGACATCGAGAAGGACTACAGATCCCCCATTTCCTCAGATTCTCATTGGTTAGGATCCTTTTCCAAACAACTAGCCAACAAAAGATTGCGATTTTAGGCCATTTGTTCATACCCCAAACTTTTCCCCAGATTTTACTGTCCTCCACTTCATCCTGAATTTGGATTTCATAAGCCTCCTTGATACCAAAGGTACCTTTCTGAGAAAATCCCCAGCGTAATATATCCGGAGATGCATAGGATCTAAAAAATCGTTCCTTCATTGTGGAGTCAAAGGAAGATAGAGAGTCATCCTCAGAAAAAACCATCCCAGCTTCTAGCCAAAAGCCATTCCCTATGCCAATCTTGAGCATTATGGTTCCAATAGTGAGCTACCTTTGTTTTTCCATAGGCTGGTGCCTCTTTCTTTTATGGAGAGCCATCTGGGGTTAGCACCAAGAATGGGAATTGATTCCACGAATCTTCCCAAAAGTTGGCATCCTCCCCATTGTGGATTTCCCAGAAGCAGTTATCCTGGACCAACCGCCTTGCCGCAAAGTCTTTTAACCAAATGTGAGATCCTTGCTTAACTTCATTGTACCTGATCAATTGCCTAGTATCTCTATCCCGTGCATACTTGAAGTGCCAAATTTTTTCCCAAGGTTCCGTTTGATAATTGCATCAGCGCCACCAAATTTTTACCCCATAGACTTCACTCAGAATTTCAGGATCTCTTAAACCAACCCCCCCCCTTACTCTTGGGTTTACAAACTTTCCCATCCCACCAGAGAGAATTTCGCCTTGTTTTCCCTGCTACCCCAAAGGAAGGATCTTTGGATGCTTCGAATTTCCTTTAGGACAGACTTGGGTGCAGAGAGCATAGAGAACAGATAGACAGGCATGGCTTGTAGGATGGACTTGACCAGAGTGAGCTTGTTGGGAAAGTTAAGGGGGCGCATAGTCCAATTTGAGAGTCTTTTCCTCATTTTATCCACAAGATCACTCCAGGAGGATTTACGAATTCTGCCTTCCAAGAGGGGAGCACCTAGATATTTGGAAGGGAAGGATCCACGCGAAAAACCCAAAATACCAATGATGTTGCGCTGGGTAATGCTAGGGGTATTGAGAAAGAACACCTGGGATTTTCCGGGGTTTACTTCTAGCCCCGAAGCTTTGGCAAACATATCCAAACAACTTTTGAAAGATCTGGCTTCTTGGACTGAAGGGTGCCCCATTAACATGGTGTCATCTACAAATTGTTGATGAGTCTGTTTCTCCAGGTCTTCATGTAATCTAAGACCCCTAATTCCACTAGATTCATCCCGAGAGTGCAGGAGTCTGTTGAGACCTTCAGCCATGATTATAAAGAGGAAGGGAGAAAGAGGATCACCTTGCCTGATACCCCTATATGCTTGAATCAACTTGGTTGGGGAACCATTAAGAAGGATGGAAAAGAAAGGGGTGGATACCAAATTCATAACCCAGTTGATCCATGCCTGATTGAAGCCAAAGGCTCCCAAAATACTGCGCATGTATTGCCAATTCAATTTATCATAGGCCTTTGCTATGTCGAGTTTCACAAGCATACCAGGTTTCTTCAAAACCCTGAGGGAGTGTAACGTTTCATGGACCAAAATGATACCATCCACTATTTGTCTGCCTTCCACAAACCCAGATTGCTTAGGGATGATAAGAATGGGGAGAAGAGGCTTAAGACAATTAGCAAAGACTTTGGATATGATCTTGTAGATCACATTGCATAAAGAAATTGGTCTAAACTTACCAGGGGTATCAACTCCCTCCTCTTTAGGAATTAGGGATAGGAAGGTATCATTAAAGGCTTTCAAGACACCCCCACTACATCTAGACTCCTCTACCAGCTGGTGGACCTCGATCTTAATGAGGTCCCAGAAGTGGTGAAAGAAGTTGGAGGTGAATCCGTCTGGACTTGGAGCCTTACCCAAAGCCATTTGGTGTACAACATCCTCAACCTCTTGCAAAGTAACAACCTTATTAAGTGCCTCATTGTGATCCTAAGTGACAAGACGAGGAATAAGAGAAGTGATCTGGGCAATATCAGGACTTCGATCACCTCGATCCTCTTTAAACACTGTCTTGAAATGGTGGACAAACTCTTTTTCTATTTCTTCTCTAGACTCAACAATATTCCCATTGGAAGTGTGAATTTTCATGATTTTGGATCTGTGCCTATTTTGAATGATAGAGTTGTGAAAGAACTTAGTGTTTCTTTCCCCTTCTAGAAGCCACTGAATTCGATATTTTTGCTTCCAAAAGGTTTCCTCTTGCCTCTTCCTAGCTTCAAGACACTCAAGAAGGTTATGCTCACACTCTTTCAACTCCTCACTCCATCCTTCCTCCATCCAAAGTTTTTGGGTTAGCTCAAGATCAGTGATAAGCTATTTTTTGTCTTCAAAAATATTACCAAAGTCCTCCTTATTCCAGGTGCGGATTTTGGACTTTAGGGCCTTCAATTTTTGTTGGAATTGATACATCTTTGATCCTTCCTAGGGGATCAACTCCTTCCACCACTGTCCCACCAAATCCTTGAAGTCCTTGTGATCCAAACAGAATTGCTCAAAACGAAAAGGTCTGAGCAGGTTGTTAGTAGAAAGGTCCCATGTGAGACACACTGGCCAATGATCAGATCCAGCAAAAGGTAGGACACTAGCATTGACCTCCCAATTTCCCGAGCTATATCCTCCATTGTCAGGAATCTATCCAGTCTAGAGGAAACGATATGGGGACCACCTCTCTTATTGTTCCATGTGAACCACCCATTTATTGTCTCAACATCAATAAAATGGCTGTGGCTTAGAATATCCCTAAATTTCTGTTGGAATCTGTCCAAAAGTCTACAACCACCTTTTTTCTCATCTAGAGAGGCGATCAGGTTAAAGTCCCCACCAACAATCTATGAACCCTCCAAAGCTAGCACAGAGATCCAGGAAAGGAAGTGAAGAAAAGCCTCTTTAGGCTGAGCAACACTGGGGCCATAGATGTTATCCAAAGTTCCTTTCACCGCCTAATCGATTATACTAAAATCGCACATTAGGGAAAACCTATTGGCTCTCCAATTGGATAGCACAAAAAACCGGGGGTTCCACATAATAGCCATACCAATGGCATATGTTTCCATAATCCTAGCTCCCCTCCAGATTCTTTGTCCATGCTTCTCCAATGTTTCAAAGGAGCATTTGGTTTCCTGAATAAATAACACATCAGGACGTTCCTACTTAACTTTCCTTGTCAATGCTCTAATTTTCCTGGGATGATTACACCCCCTAACATTCTAGGTTATTATATTCATTGGGTAACTTTGGCAGATTCAAAGAAGGCTTCCTGGATCGTGGGATACAGCCGTGATTCCACAAGCTTCACACCTATTTCTGCAATGTGTTGTTTATTGGATTTTCTACCTTTCTTCGAGTCATCAGAAGAGGATTTCCGCTTGAACCCAGATTGGGAATCCGCCCTAATACCCAACTTATGAGATGCTTTGGACTTGATGATAGCTTCTTGGAGGAGTTCCAGCTGTCTGTGGGATACATAGCCCTTCCCCTTCTTATCGCACTCCTTCTCAATTTCATCCAAATCCAAATCCCCCAGTTCAACCTCCTCCTCGCCATCATCCTCCATGGCATCCGGAAGAACCTCCAGGGGAGAGGCCCGTGGTTGGGATATTGGTTCAGCAGGTTGTACCTCAATCTGAGCAGTCGTTTCTTTCGACATTTTCTCTCCTTTGTCATCCACTTCCTCCAAGATCTGAAATGGGTTCTGGCTTGACATTCCAGTGTCACTCTTCCCTTTCCCTTTGCTCTGAGCATCCAAAGATTTACTTTTTCTTCTATTTTTAACCTGGGTAAATCCATCCTTGTCCTTATTGCCCACTGAAACATGGGTCGGAGGGGAAGCTAGTATAGAGACCCGTGGATAATTTCTGTCAAAATGACCATATTCATGGCAGGATCTGCATCTAAAGGGTAACTGTTCATAGTCGATCGGTTGGATCCACTCTTCATCTTCATAGTTCAGCTTGATGGCCTTGGGTAATTGTTTAGAAAGATCCATATAAACACAGATCCGGGCACAAGTTGTGTATCTCTGCTACTTGGTCTGTTCTGCGGCTTTAACAAATTCGCCCAGGGTATTACCTATATCCTGCAGAATTTCCAGATCCCAGAATTCGCATGGCAGGGAGTAGAGTCTGATCCATACTGGTGCAATCTTTACATCCTCCATATCAGGGTTAAAATGTTCTTTCCAGGGTCTGAGATACAAACCCACCGAGAAAAAGTAGGGACCTCCTTCAAGAGTTCTATCTCGATCTTCCCCATTGAAGAATATTATGGTGAAGAAACCCTTGGCCCCCAACTGTAGATCATATTGCCCTTTTGGGTTCCATATCTGTTTGATCCATTTAACTAGATCTCTCTCCTTGGGCCTAATCACAATGAATTTTCCAATCAGGTCCTTTTCCTTCCATTGTTCAACCTTGTCTCTTACCTTTTTTGCTCGAATCTTGATGGACGGGATAGCTGAGGATTTGGGGAGACAACCTCCAGGCCCCAGCCGCCTTTTAACCCCATTCTCTCTACCTTCGGCACTTATCAGGCTTGATTCCTTTCCATCCTCCGCATGATTCAGACCCTCAAGGGTCCCATCAGGAGGCATACCTTCAACCACTAGCTGGGGGGCAGGCATGCCTGCAGCCCCGACTGACGCCCTGCACCGGACCGTGCGAATCGCAATGCAAAAACCCTATCTTTCGATCCGAACTCGTCAAAGCATCCGAAAGAACCTTCATAATTATCTCCTTAGACTAAAGAGACTTGAATTCCCGCGGTCTGATCTTGCTGGGTGTTTTCCTCCAAGTTTTTGCTGAGTATTTACTCATTTTCTATAGCTGGGAGGTCGTTTTTGTGTTGTAGAATGACTAGGAGGAAGGGAGTGATGATTGGGGGTCCATAGAGGTCATTTTTTCCCCTTGAATGCCCATATACCTGTTGTAAATTCGATTTTGTCCACCAAGGGTCGATTTCCCTTCTAACAATCTGTTTTGGTGTGCCCACGATTTTGGAACACTCATGGAAACCATGTTTTGTGAATCCCGTAGTTAAAAATGTTTTTCTATGCCCAACATATGTGTTTGCTGTGTGTGGGAGAGAATGTTGTGGTTTGAGTCATGTGTATCCATTTGTTTTGGCTTGAACTTGGGTGTAAGCCACCAGGAGTAGAAGAGGAATCAGAATTGGCTTGATAAACCTAGTGAAGAGTGTAACCTCACTAAAGATGAAGGGGCTTTGGATACTTTTCTATGCACACCTTGAAGAGCACTAGAAGGGAAGGTATGGCCTAAGGGACCGTGGAGCAGTGAAGGGAATACTTCCTTGTGTTGGGTGTGTAGGTATTGTGGGTGACAAGCTAGTTGAATCTTGTGGAGGTGCCAATAACTTTGTGAATGGGCTCACTAGCTTAGAAATTATTCATTTCTACTACCTTAGCAGCCTGATAAACCCAATTGTGGATTGGCTTGTAATATTCCCCAAATAAAACAATTTTATGATATTTTATTTACTTAAAATTCTAGATGTTAAGTTAGTAGTTAAGTAAAATAATGATTATATTGGAAGATCTGAAAGATGCCAAGTGTCTGCATATGGACTATTGTAAGAGACAATTTTTTTTAATAAAAATAAACAAGTGAATTTGGTGAGAGAAACCATGCTAAATGAGGAAATCGACATCATAAGGGTGGTTGGAAAAACAGAAAGTTAACCTGAGAAATGTCAATAAAGTGTCAAAGACTGCATTGATGGCGCTTGACACACTCCATGAATAAGAGGGATCTGAACAGCAACACGATTCCTTCGGGAATTGGCTGTTGCCCAAGACCTAGGCAAAAATATAAAAGACATATGCTTGAGGCAGGACGCTGCCTAGTATGTCAAGGAGGAGAACTCTTGTTTGTGGGAACACATGAGTGTTGAGCAAAAAGAGAAATTTTGACAGAGGTTAACTGGCTTCCACCCTTAGGTTGCATCATTTGGCTCGGGGGATATTACACTGTGCCAGAAGGCAGCTCTAGATCTAAGGTTGGGAGGAGCGTGGCTACGTCTACCTTATTCGGTAGTAAAGCTATTTTGAACAAGTTCTATGGATTGTCTATGGTTATAGGGTTTATTTATGATCTAGTATAATTTATGTATGATGGATTTTGCAGTTGGAATTATGGATCTATAAGTAATTTTGCTATATATCCATGTTAGAATATGCATGAAACTTATTCTCAGTTCCCGTATGAGGTTATAGTTTAAATATTCTAAGTATGTTTATTACTTTCATATTAAGACTACCTTAAAAGCTGGTAACTAACCCTTACGACAGATCTATCTTAATCCAATGTTTTACCTAGGGGAGCTTGGAAAATAATCATGTCCTTAGTAGGTTTAAAGATAGAAATTTAAATGTTTTCCTGTTATCTTTTCCTTTAACCTCATCAAGATAATAACCGGGTTACGGCCCTTTCTGCATATTTCAAGGAAATAGTCGCAGGTTTCTTTAAAAAAAAATTAAAAAAAATCAAAGGAGACTATGGATAGAAAACTCTGTCTCTTAAACTCTTATCACTGTATAGATTGTTGACTCCTACCTGCTTAAATTAGAAATCCAAACCCAGAAATTGTCAAGATCAGGATGGCGGAAATTTCCAACCCTATCATATTAAATCTGAAAGTCTTTCCAAGTATTTGTTTAAAGATCTATTCTAGAATACTTTTCGAGTTTTTGTCCTTACGCTCATATGTATTATAAGTGTATTCTCCAAAATTTTCTTACATAACTGAAGAATGAATTTTCACGTGGTTTATACCGAAATTTCTACTGAGAAATCAATTTACCAATCAAGACGAACAACCAGTAAAGGAAACCCTATGAAGATTCATGCAGATGAAAAATCTTGTATTAAAAAAGTAATAATTGCATTTTTTCCTTTCCTTTATTATTATACCAAAACCCATAAGAAAGATAAGCAGGATAAACAACTAAAAGATTCAAGAAATATAACCTGTGAGCATTCGAGACTATAACGAGTATATTAAAACATAGTCAACATAAATATGTATAGTTGTATGTAAATTTCAGGGTCGGTTGCCAGGTATCTTATGGAGTATCATCAATAGAAGAAAAATAAAAGTAGATCCTTGATAGTGCATGGTCGTAAGAATGCCCAAACAACATGTCGATTTGAGAGGAGGAAACGCACATAAATGATTGAGAAAATGTTTTGGATCTATTAACCAGCAAATATACCGAGTTACAATGCGGCTCATCCAATACATCAGGATGATAATAACAGAGTTGTCCCCAAAATAATAAGGCCTCCATAACCACACTACTCTGCATCATATAAAAATGAGAACACAACTAAAATCAAAGTTTATACATAGTTATTACACCGAACTCTTAAACTACAAATAAATATAGTGGAAAATCTCCACATAAATACCCCGTAGGGTTTCGTTAAGTCATAAGAAGTGAACAACCGAGGAACTAGGTAAATATTCTCCAAAGACTAACCAAGGGACAAAAGAGTGGACCAGGATTGCATCCGATGAATCCTCTTCAACTCGAGAGAGAAGGAGGAATCCCCTCCATGTGATTTCTTTTACCAATGATAAGGTTCCAGATTTGGATTGTCACTTACCCTTTTTCCACGTAAATGCACGAGTGTACCCCGACTGAATTCTAGAGCCAACACCTGTCGACGAATAGAGGCAGAGTTTAGAACATGACCCTCTACAAAAAATAAAATAAAAAAACAACTAGATTAGAAATAACCTGTGTGTATCTTTGCATGTGGTTTCAGGTACTTCTTTGAGTTATTCTCGACCAGGGGGTCTCCGAATCCAGCCTGAACCTTCTCTCCTCTTTCAGGATCGGGAAATGGTCTAACTGAGTACCTCCCCATAGGCGCATAGGTGGGAATCCTGGAGCAGAGCTCAACGGGAAATGGAAGAGTGAACAAGTAAGACTAGTAAAAACCATGCTCTCGACAATGCATAACACCGGAAGGAAGTTAGGGCCACGTCGAACTTCAAATCGGTAGTTCTGAAGGAACGACAGGTAGATAAAAATTTTAATGTAGATGACCCTTGGGACTGGTAAAAGGATAAAAGTTCTGACAGTTGTCAGGACGATGTACGAGTTAAGAGAAGTGTACGAAAGGTATGTCAAAAAGTGGGTAATTACTATAAGGTTGGAGCACTAGTAATAGTTGTTGGCAGAGCATAGGGTCACAACAGTTTGACAGGGTCACGTCTTCCCCTTATAGATTATCTTATAAATAGGATATGGACATGGGTGGCGCCCCCTTAAGACTCATTATTTTATCCTTCCGCTAGGAACTAGTATGTTAAAGTGATGGTTAACACCTTGTCACGGGGTCGTAGAACTTGTATGTTAAAGTATGGTTAACACCTTGTCATGGGGTCATAGAACCTGTACAAGATATACGTATATAGAAGTTAAGAGATCGTTTATCTTATTTTAACAATTCAAGATTTAATACAACAAAATTTAAATCGAGACTTACCTTAACTTTGGAGAAAAGTCTAGGATCAATGATTTCTTTGGAACCTGCAAAACATACATACACGAAGGTTTTAGCAATGATTTGCTAAGTAAGGACATCCAGCCTTATACTCTTCTCGAAGGATAAAGACACTTGGAAGGAGTCTTGGAAGTATGATTGATAAGAAAACACCATTATAATTTTTTTTTTGTGTATGTTATAGGTGGTAGTGTGTGTGTTACAGATGGTATCAAAGCCCAGTTACAATACCGTGGCCTTTTTATTGTACCTCAGAAAAATAAGTGTAAAATTTGAAATGAAATTTTCTAACTAGAATTTTATATGACTGCTTACAATTCATAACAGGTTGATACGAATAGCACAGAAGCATGGCTTCTGATAATGAAGAAAATGGGAACCCAGAAGGGGATAACCATGCAGAAAATACAACTCAACCTGATGGAAGCAACTCTGAAGCCAGCCGAGTACTAGAAACCATTAGACATCTAATTGTCAAAATACAGAGTTATAAAGAAGATAATGAACAACTACAGAAATCCCAAGAGAAACAACAGGAAATAAATGAAATTCTACTCCGTAGCTTGCATGAAAGAAACCGAGATGAAAACCAAATGGCAGAAGGAAAAGCAGATAAAAATACTACTGAAAAGTGTGAACAAAAGGATAGTTCCTCCAATGACACCCAGAAATCAGAATATCAAGAAAATACATCAGTAAAGAGAAAGGTTGATCACTTGGAGGGTGAGTTTAAAAATATCAAGCCAACTACTTTCGACGGTGAATCAAAGACTGGAGAGGAGGCAGAAGCTTGGTTGTTAGATATTAAAAAGTACTTTCAAATCTGCAATGACTCCAGTAACATGAAAGTCAGAATGGTAGTTTACAACTTAAAAGGGAAATCCAACATCTGGGCAAGACCTGAAGATCGCACAAAGGTTGAAGGAGAAATTTTTGGAATGGTCAGAATTCAAAAAGTTTTTTAAGAAGCAGTATCTATCAAAGAGTTACTATGAGATAAAGACCAAAGAATTCTATGAATTATGGCTCGGACAAATGACCATGGAAGATCCAATTAATAAATTTTTAGACTTGTTATGGTTTGTACCTTACATCAAGGATGAGAAGGTAAAAGTTCAACGGTTTTTAAGTTGTTTACCACAGTCCTATAAGGACTGCATAGAGTTTGACAACCCAAATACGCTGG
The DNA here is from genome assembly GCA_027924585.1 of Larix kaempferi. Lineage (NCBI taxonomy): Eukaryota > Viridiplantae > Streptophyta > Pinopsida > Pinales > Pinaceae > Larix > Larix kaempferi. The sequence continues at coordinate 4,952,033 of BSBM01001365.1, forward strand.
ATGAAGTGTTGAGAAAGGGAAGACTTTGCTATGACCAGTATAAACAGAGGGATGAAACCCCTAAGGCATGGAGGGACAAGAAGCAAGATAAATTTAATCAACGAAAGAAGGGTTATAGACCACCTCCGTACAAAAACCTACCCAAAAATCAACATCACTTTAATAATGGACTGCCAACACAGAATGGAAATAAACCTGCAAACTTGGGCCCGAAAGGGGTTACTGGGGCTGTCAAAGGTCCACTAAAGTGCTGGGAATGTGGAGAACTCCACTTACGACGTAACTGCCCTCAGTTCAACAAGACAAATAAAGTATTACATAACCTTCAAGAGGCTTCAACGGTGGGAGATGTGGGAAGAAGTATGCAAAGGATTTACGCAGCATTAGAAGATGGAGAGGAAGACCACCAATCTGTTATCGTGGAAACCAAAGGTAAGATTTCTGATAAAACATTATCTGTTTTGATTGATCTAGGAGCTAGTTTGGGTTACATCACCCCAAAGATGGCAGAGGTATGTCATTTAACCAAGGTAAAAAATCAGAAGTCCTGGATAGTTCAATTAGCCACAGTGACGAAACGAAAGGTAACATATTTTATTGTTGATTGCGAGTTTGAATTACAGGAACATAAGACTAGAGTTAATTTAAACATATTACCTTTAGGGTCTTATGATATGATAATTGGTATGGACGGACTGGAAATGAAAAAATTGGTTTTAAATTGTTACGATAAGACTTTTACATATACAACAAAAGATAAAATTACCAGGACATTTAAAGGCATAGTCAAGCCTGTCTCCATGAGACAAATATCTCCAATGCAACTAAAAAGATGCATGAGGAAGGGCTTCCAAATATATGCAGTCCAGGTCACAGATGTACTCAACAAAGAAATAAGTTTAAAACTGGAGGAATACCTCGTCCTACAGGATTTTGCAGATGTATTCACAGAGGAAATCCCTGGACTACCTCCCCAACAGGAAATTGATTTTTCCATAGAGCTTATGTCGGGATCTGCACCTGTGTCCAGAATACTGTACTAGATGAGTATTCCGGAGTTAATTGAATTAAAGATTCAGATTCAATAGTTTTTAGATAAAGGTTATATCAGACCCAATGTGTCACCCTAGGGAGCGCCAGTTCTATTTGTTAAGAAGAAGGATGGAACAATGAGATTGTGCATAGACTACCGATAGATCAATAAAGTGACTGTTGAGAATAAGTACCCACTACCCCGGATCAATGATTTATTTGATCAAGTAGGTGGAGCCAAGGTATTTTCAAAGTTGGATTTACGATCGGGTTATCACCAGATTTGAATTAAAGAAGAAGACATCAACAAGACTGCTTTCCAGACAAGATACAGGCACTACGAGTTTGTAGTAATTCCATTCAGTTTAACAAATGCTCCCGCCACTTTTATGTGCCTTATGAATAATATTTTTAAGGAATATCTGGATTAGTTTGTATTAATATTCATTGATGATATCTTAATTTATCCCAGAACAGAAGAAGAACATGAACAACATCTGAAAATAGTGTTACAGATCTTGAGAGAACATCAATTATATGCCAAATTTGAGAAGTGCGAGTTCTTAAAAAATAAGATACAGTACCTAGGCCATATAATTTCAGACGAAGGGGTCATTGTAGACCCTGAAAATATAAAGGCTATTGTAGAATGGCCGGTACCCAAAGATGTGATGGACATTTGTTTTTTCATGGGACTCACTAGTTACTACCGACGGTTCATAGAAGGTTTTTCCAAAGTAGCTTACCCCATCACTTCACTACAAAAGAAGGTAGTAAAATTTCTATGGTCTGCAAAGTGTCAAGAAAGCTTCGAGCTATTAAAGGAACTCTTAACGACCGCACCCATTTTAAAGGTAGTTGACCCACTTAAGGACTATATAGTTTGTACTGATGCAAGTAAGGAAGGTCTGCGAGGAGTATTTTCCCAAGAAGGACATGTAGTACGTTACGAATCACGCAAACATAAGGAACATAAAAGAAATTACATGGTCCACGACCTAGAGCTAGCCTTGGTAGTACATGCTTTAAAGATGTGGCGACACTACTTGTTGGGAAAAAGGTTCCTGTTATTGACAGACAATACTGGGGTAAAGTATTCGTTCACTCAACCTAAGCTTAACGCTCGTCAAGCAAGATGGATGGCCTTCTTGAGTGAATTCGATTTTGAGGTAAAACATATAAAGGGAAAGGAGAATAAGGAAGTGGATGCACTCAACCAAAGAATGCATGAGATTTATGAAATGACTATAAGTCAACCGAAGAGTGATCTTAAGGACAAAATTAAGACAGCAAGTGTTAATGACGCAAAATATGGGATTTTGATGAGTAAACTGTTAGCAGATGAGATTAATCTAAACGGGATAGAATTTAAAATAGACCAAGAAGGGCTATTATGGTTTAAAAACAGGTTGTACATACCCAATACAACATAAATCAAGCTGTTGGTTTTAAATGAAATGCATAAACAACCTTATGCTGGCCACCCTGGTTATCAAAAAATGATGACAGATTTAAGAAGACAGTTTTATTGGCCTGGTTTAAAAGTAGATTTAATTGATTACGTATCTAAATGTTTGGAGTGTCAACAGGTAAAGGAAGAACATCAACACCCTGCAGGTTTGTTACAACCACTACCAATTCCAGAATGGAAATGGGAGGTTATCTCTTTAGACTTCATCACTGGTTTGCCAAAAACACAAAGGAAAAATGATTCCATTATGGTTGTAATTGATAAATTAAGCAAATCTACCCATTTTATTCCAATCAAATCAACTCACAAAGCTGTGGATATTGCAAAAATATTTTTGAAGGAAATATTCAGATTGCACGGGGTGCTGAAAATGGTAATTTCCAATAGAGACGTGAAATTCACGTCAAATTTTTGGAAATCCTTATTTGCAGGATTGGAAACTAAGATAAAATTCATCACTAGTTATCATCCCCAAACTGATGGGCATACAGAGCGTACCAACCAAATCTTCGAAGACATGCTAAGGATGTACGTCATGGAAAGACCCACTAAGTGGGAAGAGTATCTTCACCTTGTAGAGTTTGCTTACAATAATGGATATCAGGCCTCATCAAATATGATCCCATTCAAAGTCCTATACGGCCAGATATGTACTACCCCAGTTAGCTGGGATAGTTCGGTAGACCGCCTTATGATAGGACCAGAGTTACTACATGACACATAACAGATCGTACGACAGGTACAAAAGAATTTAAAGGAGGCACAGGATCGCCAGAAAAGTTACGTTGATTTAAAAAGACAGCACAAGGAATTTGGGGTCGGAGACCATGTGTACCTCCGAGTGAAGCCAAGAAAGAGCTCACTCAGATTGGGGAACTGTAAGAAGCTAGCACGTTGTTTTTGCTGGCCTTTCCAAGTTCTAGAAAGAATTGGACCAGTGGCTTACAGACTTTCACTTTCTGCACATTTAAGAATTCACAATGTTTTTCACATTTCTTTATTAAAGAAGTATATCCATGATCCTACTCACGTTGTTGATTGGAATATGGTGCAGGTGAAACCAGAAGGCAAATTTCAAGTGGAACCCATGCGCATTCTGGAACGGAAATAAATAGTACTTCGGAATAGAGTCATCACTCAAGTAAAGGTGCAATGGAAGCACTTTAGCACATAGGAGGAGACATGGGAACTGGAGAAAGACATACAAGAGAAATATCCAAATATGTTTCCAGAACCTATGGAAGAAGATTAATTAAAACTGAAGACAATGTTTGAATAAGGGGGCGAGGATGTAATATTCCTCAAATAAAACAATTTTCTGATATTTTATTTATTTAAAATTCTAGCTATTAAGTTGGTAGTTAAGTAAAAGAATGATTATATTGGCAGATCTTAAAGATGCCAAGTGTCTGCATATGGATTGTAGTAAGAGACAATTTTTTTAAATAAAAATAAACAAGCGAATTTGGTGAGAGAAACCATGCTAAATGAGGAAATCGACATCCTAAGGGTGGTTGGCAAAACAAAAAGTTAACCTGAGAAATGTCAAACAAGTGTCAAAGAGTGCATAGATGGCACTGGACACACTCCGTGAATAAGAGGGATCTAAATAGAAACAGGATTCCTAGGGGAATTGGTTGTTGCCCAAGACCTAGGTAAAAATATAAAAGACATATGCGTGAGGTAGGATGTTGCCTAATGTTAGGATATTCCTATACTCCATCCTAGTCCTACCAGCATTATCCATTTTTGCATTTTTAGTCATGCATGCATTTTGCATGCAGTCATGATTTTGCATGCATCCCAGTCATCAGTCCCAACACCTAGCCCTTAGTTAGCTAGCTTCGGGAGCTTCTCACTGATCAGTTTCAACCCTCCTAGTGCTTAGTGCGCCCTACATGCAGTTGCATGCATCTCATGCGCCCTCTCTCACCTACCACTCAATTGCACTTCAGTTAGTTGAGTTATCTTTAGTTCTTTCCTTGATTTAAGGCTAGACTGGCTCTCAACTGACTGTATCACTCTGATGGACCTCCAGTGAGACTAGACTGCCCATTCTGACTCCAATTAGCTCCTCATGCGCCCTCCACTGAGCCTCCTTCATTCAGTTAGTGCCTCCATGTGCCAGTTACACCTACCACACTCAGTTAGACTCAGTTTGACATATGGTTGACAGTTACTTGTGCATTGATGACTCCACTGATGAGGAGGAGGACTCCTAGTTGTGCTTTGATGATCACTCTATGAGAGGCTAATTCAAATTGCCACCTTGGCATTCGAATCCTCTCCACCATTGTACTATTTATTGTCCATATTGTGATTAATGAATTAGTGTGTGTGAAGTTATTTTGCTTCTATCCGAGTTCTACTATATTATTATTCTATTGCTCAGTTACACTGCATTGACCACTCTTCTTCTATCTTCCTGCTTAATCATAATCTTTCTTGTGAGGTATACATCAGCTCTTAGATCTGCTATGAGAATTTTCACATGGTATCAGAGCATGTTGAGAGTTTTGTCTATCTCCATTCCTGAGAGTTTTTTGCAGGTTATTATCAAGATTTCGAGTGCAGCAATTGCAGCAGTAGCAGTTGCAGACTTTTTCTATTGTTTTTGCAGGTCTTCTACAGCTCCCATGAATTCCAAAGAAATCCCTCCTCTTTCTCCATTCAACTATGATGAATGGAAACCAAAAATTATAGCATATTTGAAGAGCCATGATATCTTTGATTATTGTTTTGAAAGAGAGTTCGAATCCTCTAAAGAAGAGAATGTCTGGTTAAATGAAGGTGAAAGAGCCCATGCAACCATGTTGTTTGCTATGTCTCGTTGTATGTTACCGCACTTCATTGATTCTGTTGAATCTCCAAAAGGGCTATGGGCCCATCTGGATGAAAGATTTGGTAAACAGAATGAAGGGACTGGTCAAATCCATTTCGAGAGCAAGCCCACTGTTGCATTCACCCTTCTTGATGATCTCATTGATCATGAATCAGTATCAAACATATCTCATATTGAAGTTGTCCACAAAGAAGAAGAACTTGCAGATTCTACACTCATGCTCCAAATTTCTTCTATTTCGAATTTTGTGCCAGCTCACACTCTAGAAATTGCAGAGGTTCCTAATTCCTCTCTTGCACCAGAGGCTGTTGGTTTGCATCATGATATCATGAATGTTTCGGAGGTTAAATCATCCATTGGAGGTAATGCATTCGCTCTCCTTGATCAAGCACCTCTTATTTACTACTGTAAGATCATTATTTCATGCTCTCAGAAGGTTATTGCAGATGATGGCCATTGCCATTCGCTTGGGATAATTTCTCATGCATTCAATGGTTTAGATCTCACCTCAAATGGTTCAAAGGAGATCTTAAGAAACCAATTTTCAAGTCTTGGATCTGATTTGGATTCCAAGCAATCACTGACATTTGATGGTTCTTTTGAGCATAATCTCACCCATGATGGTTCGAAGGAGAAAACAAAAGACTATCTACACATTCATGGTTTTGATCCTACCTCAGCTGATTCGAATCACAGGTTCAAGGATCATCCTCATACTTTTGGATTTGTTCTCATCACATTCGATCTAAAGAGAAAGTATAAGCACATGCCTTTTGAGCATGAACCACTTATTCCCAAGAAGAAGATACCTCTAGACATATGACCAAGCATCACACCTACTTGAGTTTGGAGCATTTTTTTTTGGTGTGCCCTACAGTCTATTTTGAGGGGGGGTATTTTTCCCATGAGGTTTTCCCCATTTCCTCGGTTTATTGACTTTTATTATTATTCATTGTATTGGGTGACCTTTGGTCTCAGTTAACAGGGCCTAGGATGGATTAAGGGGGGGTGTTAGGATATTCCTATACTCCATCCTAGTCCTACCAGCATTATCCATTTTTGCATTTTCAGTCATGCATGCATTTTGCATGCATGCATCCTAGTCATCAGTCCCAGCACCTAGCCCTCAGTTAGCTAGCCCCGGGAGCTTCTCACTGATCAGTTTCAGCCCTCCTAGTGCTTAGTGCACCCTGCATGCAGTTGCATGCATCTCATGCGCCCTCTCTCACCTACCACTTAGTTGCACTTCAGTTAGTTGAGTTATCTTTAGTTCTTTCCTTGATTTAAGGCTAGATTGACTCTCAATTGACTGTAGCACTCCGATGGACCTCCGGTGAGACTAGAATACCCATTCTGACTCCAGTTAGCTCCTCATGCGCCCTCCACTGAGCCTCCTTCATTCAGTTAGTGCCTCCATGTGCCAGTTACACCTACCACACTCAGTTAGACTCAGTTTGACATTTGGTTGACAGTTACTTGTGCATGGATGACTCCATTGATGATGATGAGGACTCCTAGTTGTGCTCTGATGATCACTCTATGAGAGGCTAATTCGAATTTCCACCTTGGCATTCGAATCCTCTCCACCATTATACTATTTATTGTCCATATTGTGATTAATGAATCAGTGTGTGTGAAGTTATTTTACTTCTATCCGAGTTCTACTGTATTATTATTCTATTGCTCATTTACACTGCATTGAACACTCTTCTTCTATCTTCCTACTTAATCATAATCTTTCTTGTGAGGTATACATCAGCTCTTAGATCTGCTGTGAGGATTTTCACACCTAATATGTCAAGGAGGAGAACTCCTGTTTGTGGGAACACATGAGTGTTGCGCAGAAAGAGAAATTTTGATAGAGTTTAACTGGATGCCACCCTTAGGTTGCAGGATTTGGCTCAAGGGATATTAGAGTGTGCCAGGAGGAAGCTCTATATATAATGTTGGGAGGAGCGTGGCTGCGTCTACCTTATTCGGCAGTAAATCTATTTTGAACAGGTTCTATGGATTGTCTATGGTTATAGGGTTGATTTATGTTCTTGTATAATTTATGTATGATGGATTTTGCAGTTGGAATTATGGATCTATACGTAATTTTAATATATATCCATGTTAGAATATGCATGAAACTTATTCTTAGTTCCCATATGAGGTTACAGTTTAAATATTCTAAGTATGTTTATTACTTTGGTATTAAGACTACCTTAAAAGATGGTAACTAACCCTTACGACAGATCTATCTTAATGCCATGTTTTACCTAGGGGAGCCTGGAAAATAATCCTATCCTTAGTAGGTTTAAAGATAGAAAGTTAAATGTTTTCCTATTATCTTTTCCTTTAACCTCATCAAGATAATAACCGAGTTACGACTCTTTCTGCATATTTCAAGGAAATAACCGCGGGTTTCTTTCTTTAAAAAAAAAAAATCAAAGGAGACTATGGATAGAAAACTTAGTCTCTTAAACTCTTATCACTATATAGATTGTTGACTCCTGCCTGCTTAAATTAGAAAGCCGAACCCATAAATTGTCAAGATCAGGATGGCAGAAATTTCCAACCCTATCATATTAAATCTGAAATTCTTTCCAAGTATTTGTTTAAAGATCTATTCTAGAAGACTTTTCGAGTTTATGTCCTTATGCTCATATGTATTATCAGTGTATTCTCCAAAATGTTCTTACATAACTGAAGAATGCGTTTTCATGTGGTTTATACCGAAATTTCTATTGAGAAATCGATTTACCAATCAAGATGAACAACCAGTAAAGGAAACCCTATGAAGATTCATGTAGACGGAATTCTTGTATTAAAAACGTAATAATTGTATTTTTTCCTTTCCTTTATTATTATACCAAAACCCATAAGAAATATAAGTAGGATAGATAACTAAAAGATTTAAGAAATATGACCTGTGAGCATCCGAGACTCTAACGAGCATATCAAAAAAGAGTCAACATAAATATGTATAGTTGTATGTAAATTTCAAGGTCGGTTACCAGGTATCTTATGGAGTATCATCAATAGAAGAAAAATAAAAATAGTTCCTTGATAGTGCATGGTCGTAAGAATGCCCAAACAACATGTTGATTTGAGAGGAGGAAACGCACATAAAGAATTGAGAAAATGTGTTGGATCTATTAACCAGCAAATATACCGAGTTACAATGCGGCTCATCCAATACATCAAGATGATAATAACAGAGTTGTCCCCAAAATAATAAGGACTCCATAACCATAGTACTCTGCATCATATAAAAATGAGAACACAACTAAAATCAAAGTTTATACAAAGTTATTACACCGAACTCTTAAACTACAAATAAATACATTGAAAATCTCCACAGAAATAACCCGTAGGGTTTTGTTAAGTCATAAGAAGCGAACGACCGAGGAACTGGGTAAATCTTCTCCAAAGACTGATCGAGGGACAGAAGAGTGGACCGGGATTGCATCCGATGAATCCTCTTCAACTCCAGAGAGAAGGCGGAACCCCCTCCTCGTGTTTTTTTTTTACCAACGATAACGTTCCAGAGTTGGATTGTCACTTACCCTTTTTCCACGTAAATGCGCGGACGAATCCCAACTGAATTTTGGAACCAACACCTGTCGACGAATAGAGGCATAGTTTAGAACATGACCCTCTACTAAAAAAAAGAACAGCGAGATTAGAAATAACCTGTGTGTATCTTTACCTGTGGTTTCGGGTACTTCTTCGAGTTATTCTCGACCAGGGGTCGATGATTCCAGCCTGAACCTTCTCTCCTCTTTCAGGACCAGGAAATGGTCTAACTGAGTACCTCCCCACAAGCGCATAGGTGGGAATCCTGGAGCAGAGCTTGATGGGAAATGGAAGAGTGAACAGGTAAGACCAGTAAAAACCATGCTCTCGACAACGCATAACACCGGAAGGAAGTTAGGGTCACGTCGAACTTCAAAGCGATAGTTCTGAAGGGACGACATGTAGATAAAAGTTTTAATGTAGCTGAACCTTGGGACTGGTAAAAGGATAAAAGTTCCGACAGTTGGTAGAAGGTAGAACGAGGTATGAGTTAAGAGAAGTGTGCGAAAGGTATGTCAAAAGGAGGGTAATTAGTATAAGGTCGGAGCACTAGTAATAGTTGTTGGCAGAGCATAGGGTCACAACAGTTTGACGGGGTCACGTATTCCCCTTATAGATTACCTTATAAATAGGATATGGACATGGGTAGCGCCCCCTTAAGACTCATTATTTTATCCTTCCGCTAGGAACTAGTATGTTAAAGTATTGGTTAACACCTTGTCACGAGGTCGTAGAACTTGTATGTTAAAGTATGGTTAACACCTTGTCATGGGGTCATAGAACCTGTACAAGATATACATATATAGAAGTTAAGAGATCGTTTATCATATTTTAACAATTCAAGATTTAATACAACAAAATTTAAATCGAGATTTACCTTAACTTTGGAGAAAAATCTAGGATCAATGATTTCTTCGGAACCTGCAAAACATACATACACGAAGGTTTTAGCAATGATTCGCTAAGTAAGGACATCCAACCTTGTATTCTTCTCGAAGGATAAAGACACTTGGAAGGAGTCTTGGAAGTATGATTGATAAGAAAACACCATTAGAAATTTTCATTTTGTGTATGTTACAGTTGGTAGTGTGTGTGTTACATGGCTTGGCTGAGATGTGTTATATACTTGACTATGTGAGTCTGTTGTTCCCTTTTTCCTTCTGGAAATCATGCCTAGCTAGGGGGTGGCAACTGTGCCGAGAGATTGATAAGCACAACTAGCCTATGGTTGGGTGGAACGTTGCAGTTGCATAGCTAGTTGCTCGGGACAACTTGTTTCCAAATAAGTATTTTCTTGTATTTTAATACTGCAATGTTTTAATTATTGACTGTTATGATTATGCTAATAAATGCATGTTAGATATGTGTGTTGATATAGTTTAATTCTGCTGTGTATGTTTATTGTATTATGCATCTGCACACATGTAATTTGTTTGCATCTTACTTGTTATGAATTTTATGTTGAATGGGGCTGAGCTTTGTAAAAGACCATAATTTTAGTCCTGTTCCCTTCCCAGAGTGGGATTGATGGAAGGGGACGTGACAAGCTAGAACAATAGAAAAAATCTTAGATAAAGCCTTGGCATAAATATTTCCAAAAGGAATTTATAAAATGAACACTGAACACTGCTGTACAAGTGAAACTTTAAATTTTAATAAAATGGTGAAGCTTATCCTAAACTTTCACATTATTTTAGAAGAAGGGTCTAAAAATTAACTAACTGATGCAGAGACCAAATGTAAGAAATATGATCTAGTTATGAGAAAGATTATCACTGCCTTACCAAGTACTTAAAAATCCGAGGTTGTTGAGTCTAACCCATTAAGCTACTGCAATGCTCCTTCCCAACATCCTAAAAGGGAGAACACTTCTGCAACATATGTTATCAGATGTGCTTAATTCACTGTAGAGGTTTCCATGAAAACTTAAAATCATAAAAAAAGAAAGAAAACATTTACAATTAGTTTAGCCAGCGAGGGGCAGAATAATTGGTAAATGGAAATATTATGAGGAGTTGTAAATGGAAAGTCTCAAGTTCAAATCCCCTCGAGCTTACCCGTGCCCCGTGCGTCGGGCCATGTGGGTGCACCTAGGGATATAGTGGTAGTGGACGAGAATCAACCCCGTGTCACGCAAGTACGAACCCCCCCATGTCACGCAACTACGAGCCCCGCCTCGTTGTTGATTCCCCTAGTTTAAAAAAACACATTTACAATTACTTTAAACCCTATAAGGCCAAAAATAACAATGGTTCTTATCCCTCTTCTATGTGGAGAGCACCTCTCCTCCCTCTAACCCTAGAGGCATGGTTTCATCCATAGGCCATTTGGAAGGCACCGTGTGAGAAGAAGAGGACAAACTTATTATAAATGTTTGTAATTTTGTAGTACCAAGGTTGAGAGAAGCTCCAACCATAATGGGACCAGGGAAGACGCCAACGATTTGTGGCCTAGTCAATCAAGCATAAGATATTGTTGCAATGCAATCTTTTGGAGTGGTAGCTAGGGTTCTATTTTACAAGAGACGTGATGGACATGGATCCCCTTCTACTACTGTTAGGTATGGTTTTTGATAGAAGCAATACAAAAAAAATTCCTAGGCAAAGAAACAGAGACCCTTGGCAAAGCACAGTGAGAAAGTATTCATAAGAATCTTAGTTAAATTCAACTCAACATAACAAAGCAAAAAGAAACAGAGACCCTTGACAAAGCACACTGAAAAAGTATTCATGAGAATCTTAGTCAAATTCAACTCAACATAACAAAGCAAATAGCTAATGTCGAATGTTCAGCTTAGATTTATGAGATGTGTTGATTCCAATTAAAATTTTATAGATATGGACCTATGGGATTTGGGCATTTAATTTTACAAATTATCCATGATTCAAACAAAAAATTTGTTGTTTGCTAGTAACTTTACAACTATAATGCATTGTTCCCTCCCTTTTAACTGTAAAATGGATAGATGTGAACAAAAAATTTCACATCTATCCATTTTACAGTTAAAAGGGAGGGAACAATGCATTATAGTTGTAAAGTTACTAGCAAACAACAAATTCTCTGGTCATAAGAATGCTTTCTTCATGTTTCAAAAATGTGTTACCTGATACATTCTGAAAGGTCATTTCTCCACGATTACATTACAACTGAGTATCCCTTCAATAATATTTGTTGATTGCATTACAAATGAGTAAACTGGCCAAAACAAGACCTTGCCCTGGACTCACTGTGTCATGACCCAGCGTGATTATCTTCTGTATATAGTAATTCTCACTCATTACTCATTGCATGAGGGATCACATTGGGTCTTAACAGACTGATGATCCCTTGGCGAATGCACTGGAATCGTTTTCAACAAATAAAAGCAACACAATGCAATCCAAACCTGACGAAATCAGACTCCTTGAATTTCTACTCTTTTAGAGGTGATCATTGTCATCGTATAATGTCAAGATCAACAGATTTGCCACTGTAGATTTCAGGTAACTTTGTGGCTTGGGTACCACACTTCACATAATTTTTTAGGAAAATTTTCTAACTTAAACAAAGGGCATATGGGAAACTAGGAAGACACCTGGAAGGCTCTAATGCACTTATAGACTTGAACACCTTGTGACAAGGCTTGATCCTACACTCCAAACTGAAATTCAGAAGCTGGGGCGCTGCCAAAACACACTTTGCAGGAAGTCCTGCAGTATGTATGAAAAAGTCGATGTTCTTCTGCAGCTTTTCCATGGAAATATTTAGTACAAGTGGGCTCCTCCTAACAAGCTCCTTGATCTCATCCTCCAGGAGACCAAAACTTGCCAAATGCTTTAGTTTCTTTTCGAAATATTCAGGCCCATTATTATTGACCAGAACCCGAGGCACCCATTTTAGAACCTTGGAAAGATTAGCCTCTGATCCCAACAGGTTTTGAAGATACTGGATGTTGGGACAGAGTTTTCTCTAGATTGCAGCAGAGCAATCTGGGATCTCTGCATAAAACTTTTCCTAAATCTTTTGCAGTGAGGCCCAATGTTTTCATTAACTCGAACTTGGGTTTCCACTGCCGATTAGCATTGAGAGCAAGAACAGTTGGGCTTCTGATAATGATCGTCTTTACCTGGCATTCTGTAAATCCTGAATCTCTCATGACCTGAACCGCTTGTTGGGGTATATGAGTGGATCTCGTTCTGACAAAGCATGGCCTTGATTGAAGGATAGTTGAGACCTCAGACAGGCACAGACCACATTCTTTGAGTCAGAAATCTGAAATGGGGCATGTGTTCTCTTCTTCTGGGTAGCCTGTGGGCGTGTCATTACCAGCAGTAGATGAAGAAAGCAGAGATAGTTTCAACAAAGTAATCCGTCAAAATGGTGGGAGTAGTGTTGCAGCAGCAGTGGCCCCCAGGTGACGAAGAGGAGATCTGTAGGATGAAGCGAGGTACTTGGAGAACATTGCAAGGGATTGAGTAAGAATTGAAATGAGTATTTGTCCAAAGAGTTGAGAATGATTCCTAAGAACAAAATAGCCAAGGAGAGGAGAGCTGAGAATGATCCCTCAGAACAAAATGTCGAAATAGACCAGTATGTGGGTGTTTTTTTTCAAATTGAAAAAAAAGCCGGTACTTTTGTTATTTCTGGGAAATCAAAAAGTACATAAGTCTCTCATGGCAGAGTTTGAACTGTTCGTTTCGAAATGGGTAGGAATGGTGTAATGGTTTTGTTATTTGAACTAAATAGTATTGGGAAGGGTATTGCTTGACGAATGTGTTATTGGAATTGGAAGTTTTTTTTATCAAGACACAATTTTCTGAAACTTTTGGGTATTTGTATTCATTTTGAGGATGGTATTTATTGGAGTTTTCTTTACAATCAAAGTCCATTTAGCTTTCTACTTCATTGGCAAAACCTCAACAAATATTATGCATTATGTTTAACATTACCTAACCTTACCTACAGACTACTATTTGTTGTTTCATGCCATACAAATAATATTCCTTTACTCTGTCACCTGCGATGTCCTATCTTGCTTGCTGCCTTAAGTGTTGTGACATGCCCTAAAAGTAAACAACGAACTAACAATTTTAAGTGCTAGGATCCTCTATCTATTCCTATTCAATGACGAGCAAAGGAGAAGTACATCCCCTCACTGTGACTACGCTTGTAAACAATGCATGTGGAGAGTCTCCCCAGCACAAGGCTCTCATTGTGTCCGGGAAATTTGAAGTTACATATGCTGAGTTGCTAAGACTTGTCAGTAGATGTGATGCCACGTTAAGAAACAGAGGATTGGAAGCAGGGATGTGGTGGCTTCCACCTTTCCTAAGTCTATTGAAGTAAAGTTCCACTGCGTTTTGCTTTGGTTGAAATAATACTCCTACAACTTTGTTACGTAAGCTTTGTAGTCTGTTTTCTTTGCCTTTTATTTCAAGAATTTCTTTCAATCTTAGTTTGTTTTCTTTTATTTTTTTCAATTCGTTGTTCACCATTGTAGATTGTGTTCAATTTTGTGCAATCTGGACATGCTCTGGTGTGTTTTAAGGGCAAAATGCATGGTTTTTATTAAATGACATTTCAAGTTATTTCATTAGATGATAGTTCAGGTGTCAAATTGTCTTTTTTCTCATGCATTTGGGTTTCATTTTCTTTTCCATGATGTGTATATACATGTATGAGAAAATTTATGGATATTATTTGGTTTCATACTGAAACTTTCAACATTCTACAAAGGGGGAACTTGCATGGATGTATGTTTGTTGTTAAAAATTTGCAAAAACAACATGATGTAGAAGTATATGATAAAAGGCTTTGCTTATTGAAATATCAGATATGCTAGTGAAGCTGGGGCTTTGCCTGTCAAGTAGGCCAATGTTTAGTGTGTGATGACCTAGGTTTAAGCTCCACGAGCTTTGAGATGTTTGTACCAACCAGAAGTAAATATTTATACCGGGTAAATCGAGGATGGTTCCCATGTTAACGCAGAATACATGTAAATGGAGGTTGGTTATTTCTTATGAGTTTTTTTTTAGATTAGTAAATTTAAATGGAGGCTTGTTATTCTTTTTATGATTTTTTAAGTTAGGTGTAAATTTTAGCTGATTTTTAAGGTGAGGTCTAAATTTAGGAGTAATTTTAGGTGCTTTTTAAGATGAAGTCTAAATTTTAGGTGAATATTTAGTATATAAATATTATGTTTTATTTTTTATTTTTTTAATTATATGATGAGTTTAAGTTTGATATTGAAATTGTTTTTGAGTTTGTGCAAAATTTTAAATGGTTGTTTTGGAATATATAATTTTTTTAATTTATTTTTACAGTAAAATTTTTTTTTTTTCCTGAGAAAAAGTCGTAATTTTTATTTCAAAATAGAATAAAATTACATTCTGCACATGTATTAGAATCACAGGGATTCCTACATTATCGCATATCATCCATTCAATATTCTTGCTAATCTAATGTCTCATACATATTCAACCCTATGCTGTCCATACAGCCCTCAATATCCAGTTACATATATCAAAATGTATCAAAATATATCAAAATATTATCTATATGAAATAGTTCCTTTCGGTCCAATCAGAGCACCAAACAGTAAAATTTATATATCCACCAAAGCCTCTTTACAGGCCCGTGATGATACCAAAACCCAATATCAAAGGATATCGACAGACAGATCTGTCCGGAGCCATAATTCCTCCCGGTCCTCCAGCGCCGTTTACAGGTCTGTGAAAATAACCAAAAAGCAAAATACAAAAACCCAATAATCGATCTGTTATGAAGATAGAGCTGTCATATGCCGTAATCTCCCTCCCGATCCTCCACCGCCTCGTTGAATGGCCTGGGATAATAACTGTAAGATCCAACAGTAGAGTATGATGTGATCCTCCAGGTTCCGAAATTCAGACGTTGCTGCGACGCTTCTTTGGAAAGAAGGTCGGCCATACCATTTCTCTCCCTGTAAACATGTGTAAATGTTATAAGATTAAAATGCCTTTTTAACCGTAAAACATCTTCCAGTATAGGTGAGAGAACCATCACATTACATTGTGTATTCTCATTGGCCCAATCCATAACAATCAGAGAGTCTCCAAAAATCTGTAGTGAATAATATCCCTGTTCTAGAGCAAATAACAGCAATAGTCTAAGTGACTGGATTTCAGCATAGTTGTTTGTTCCACTGCCCAATCCAGCCGTGATGTGGAAATATTGTGTATCAGATTTGTGTAGAACGATCCCTCCACCGCACACCGATTGATGGTCAAGTGAAAATCCATCGAAAAAAGCCCACGGTATAGATTTATCAATGGTTTCAGCAATCACTGGGCGAATACTAATCGCTTTGGGTGTAGTTTTATAGTGTAAAATGATAGCCACAGCTTGAGCCACAACTTGCTCCATCGGGACTCTACAGTCCTGAAAGATGATCCTGTTACGTGTGATCCAAATACCCCATGCAAAAATACATGGGACCGCACAAAAGTCTGAATTCTGTTGATCATTCCACCAATCATGGAATGCGTCAATAACACTCTCTCCCCACCAGTGAGCAATAAGATGCAGAGAATTGCAGATATTTGTCCAAACCGCCTGAGTGAACCGGCAGTGAACAAAAAGATGTGTGATAGTCTCATCCGCCTCCCTACAGAGTGGACAGAAACCCGGGCCCTGGATAAATCGTCTCTTCAGTATGTCCCAGGTGGGTGCCTTTTGTTCCAAAATCGCCCAGAAAAGTATTTTTGCTTTACCCGGGCATTTAAGCTTCCACAACGATTTCCATCACCACACCAATGCCCTGTTATGCATCTCCACATTAAGCTGAATATATCCAAGCTTGGGTGTGTATCTCCCTGAAGGATGGTGATCCCAGAGTAGTTCATCAGGCCTATCGGACAGACGTATATTAGTGAATCTTAAGTTTCGGATATAATCCTCCCAATCTCCAATCAATTCCTCAGGTACCTCAAGTCGCTGGGCAGAGAGCCATCCCTAGTGCCAGAGGGTGGATAAACCCGGGTGTGCAATATCAACCAGGAAAAGACAGCCTCTAGCTGCCAGAAAGGTCCTTAAATCCACCGGCAGTGTATGTCCCCCTCTGCTTCCTACCCAAGGATCCAGGCCAATACGAAGTGAATGCCCATTTCCAATTCTCCAGACTAATCCGGATCCCACCAGATGAAAATGCTGAACTACCGCTTTCCATACCACAGAGCAATTTGCCCTCGTCTTCTTGCCCTGCCTAATCCAATCAAGTAGTGTTAATGGAGCAATGTATTTGTGATAGACCACACTAGTCCAGAGGCTCCGAGTATGTATAATTCGCCATGCAACCTTTGCAACCAACGCTTTGGCAAATAGAAAGATATTCTTTAATCCCCACCCACCCAGTGCTTTGGGGATTGCGATCAATTCCCATCTAACCCACACCAGGGCACGGTTCATTCCCTTACCCTTCCAGAGGAAGGCAAAAACCAATCGACGAATCTGCTCCAAGACTCCTTTGGGTATCCAGGTAAGTGACATCCAGTAAACAGGTATTGCTTCCAATACTGATTTGACCAGAACCAGTCTCCCGGCCCGCGAGAGCCATTTATGGCTCCAGCCAAGAAGTCTCTGCTCCAGTTTGGCAGTTAACCAATGCCAATCTGCCTTCAAATATGCATTGGGTTTTAAGTGGAATCCAAGGTACTTTAAGCCATCATCAATATCCAGGGTCCGATAGGGAAGTCTGAAAGCTATACGGTGAATCTCCTGTTCATTTAAATGCGAACATGTGATTGTTGATTTTTCAATATTCACAAGCATACCCGCGGCTTCTTGCAGTAAATTGAGTCCTTCTACCACCTTATCAATATCCTGTCTCGAGCCATCACAAAAAATGAGGATATCGTCAACAAATAGGAGATGGGTAATATACATTACCTGAGATATGGAGATGCCACGAAATGAGCCATCAGCTTTTGCTTTCAGGATAAAATGACTGAGGCCTTCAGCAACAAGGAGAAATAACAGTGGTGAAAGTGGGCAACCTTGTCGTAGCCCCCTGCCAGCATGGAAGAATGGACTAGCAGAGCCATTTATCAGGACCGCAAAACTCACTGTGGTGATGCAGGCCATAATCCATCGAACAAATTCATAGCAGAAGCCCAAGTGTGTGAGAAGCATCCGGATATAGAGCCAGCTGACCCTGTCGAATGCTTTAGAGAGGTCAATCTTAATAACAACACCCTTCTGCTTCTGCACCTTTAGAGTGTGTATTCCTTCTTGTGCAACTCCAATGGCCTCATGAATTTGACGACCTTCCAAGAATCCAAATTGTTCACCTGAAATGTGCTGAGACAGGATAATCTTCAGTCTCCTCGCCATTACCTTTGAGATGATCTTATATATGCAATTGCAGAGTGAAATTGGTTTGAATTCATCAAAACTCTCAGGCATGTCCGATTTGGGAATGAGAGCAATAAAGGTCGAGTTAAAAGGACCATGAACAAATCCAGCCTTTCTTGATTCTTCCACCACAGCCAACAGTTCCTCCCCAAAGAAATCAGAGAAGCCCAAGAAAAATTCAATAGGCCAGCCATCCGGCCCCGGGCTTTTGTCTTTCTAGAAGGATTGCATTACCTGCAAGAGCTCAAGTGGCAGCACCTCCTCCATCAAAAGTTTGTTCTCTTCCTCCCCCACAAAACGTGGAAAGAGCTGAGCCATCCGGATAACCTCAGCTATAGAGGCCCCTGGTTGAGCAGTGAATAAGTCTTCGAAGTGTCGAACACCCATCTCAGCCAAGCCATAAAAGCTGGAGACCCGATCCCCTTCAGGTGAAGATAGTTCCCAGATGGAGTTTGTGCATTTTCTCCCCTTTGCATAGGCTTGAAAAAATTTAGTGTTCTCATCCCCACATTGTAACCAAATTGCCCTGCTTTTCATTCTCCACATCTCTTCTCGCTCACACAGTAACACATTCTTGCTACTTTCCCAGTCCAGCAGCTCACCTTTCTGCAGTTCGTCCAGATATCCCATACCCTGACAATGTAGAAGTCTATCAATATTCAACTCAGCATCCCTCAGGTTCTGATCATCTTTGACCCTTTTCTCAGTGGCCCAGAGTATAGTGGCCTCTTTTATACGCTTTAGATTGAGTTGAAAGTGTGAGCCCGCATGCTCCAATGACTCCAAAGGTCGATGGACCCACAGATTCTGAACTAATTTGATATAATCCTCATCCTTCAACCAGCTAGGATTGAACTTGAAAGGACTAGGGGGTTTGTTTCTACTGCCTCTAACCTCCAGTAGTATGGGGCTGTGGTCGGAAACCCCCCCAGACCCCACCCATTGCTTGACTACATCAACCCCTAATACCAACACATCAGCTACCAGGAACCGATCCAGTCTTTTGGCCACCCTTTGATCCCCTGTTCTCTTATTCCTCCATGTAGGGGTTAACTTGTTTGGCATTATGTCAAGTAAATCCTTCCCAGCGAAAGCTTGTATGAAAAAGTTTGCTAATGGATCCGGAGCAGCCCTAGGCCCCCAAACTTCAGAAGATCCCAGAGAAAGGTTGAGATCCCCACCCAATATCACATCCCTTCCGTCAAAAAGATCCATGCTTAGCAGGGAGTCCCAGAAGCCAGCCCTATTTAGATAGGGTCCATAGACATTGAGAATCGTTATCATCCTACCAATCTCTGCATCCCATACTTCCAGCCCGATACCAGAAGTGATCCCCCAAGAGCTATCAGCTCGGCAGCTCTTCACCTTCCATCCAGTAGCCAGCCCTCCAGAGCGTCCACGAGCATCCACACCCACGAACTTCCAGCCAGGTAGCAAAGTTTCCAAAACCATAACAACCTCCACACTGCCGCCCATTGTTTCTTGTAGTAGTAAGACATCAGGTTGGTTTAGATCCACCAACCTCCGGAGTGACGATTTTTTAATGGGACTCGCCAACCCACGACAGTTGAAGGACAAAAGTTTCATGAGTAACCCCCTTCCAGGGCTTTCGCAGCTCTAAGTGCCCATTCAATAGAGGATTGAGTGCCCATTACCAAATCAACTTTTGCCCGGTCTTGTGCTTTTGACAGATGAGATTTTCGTCCCCGTCCTTTCCCCACAGTACAAGCAGTCAATTCAGGAAGACCCCTACCCCCTGGTCCATCAGATATCACCCTATTTCTAAGGGCATATCGGATACTACTGCCCACAGAATTGGGAGAGGGTAAAGTTGCTACTAACGGTGGTGTGTATGCACAATTAGTTACAGGTAATGGATAAGGAGCAGGGGATAGTGTAACATAGCTGACGGGAGAGTGAGACTCAAAACAAACCCCCCCCAAAGCATTAGAGACAGCATATAAAGAAATATCAGGAGAGATCATGTGAGACATACCCAGGGGATTGGAGGATGAACCCCGATGTAAGGTTGCCTGCTCAAGTAGCTTTCTGGAAGCTGCCCGCGTCAAAGGTGTAGTGGTACCTAATGAAGTCCCCCCCACATCCGTCGCCTTGCTCCCAATGAGATCCAGGTTCTCATTCACCAATGTTGCCATAGTACTCCCCGTTCCCTGCTTTCCGCAAGGGGCTACTGGTTGCACCGAAACCTGGACCGCTCCGGAATCTATATCAGGCGCTGATCCACCAACCCCCACCTCCAGTGGGTTCCCTTTCTTCACAGGAACAGTGCAATCATCAGTAACAGGAAAATCCATCGGTCGGCTGCCCCGAAACGGTAACGTGCAATCCGTGACCAGGTGTCCATGAGCGTGACAGCGATGGCATCGGAACGGCACCCCCACATAGTCCAAAATCTGTGTGAAGTCCCCATCCTTCGTCTGAAACCTGATCTCAGCCGATAACCCCTGGCGAATGTCGATCTTGACCAATATCTTTGCTACCGAGTAAATACCAGTTTCCATATGAGAATAATCCGCACAAATATAGTCGCCAAGGAAATTCCCAATAGCTGCAAATCGTGATTCATTCCAGAGATGCATGGGGAGCCCTGGTAGCTTCACCCATATAGGTTCTCTGTCAATTTTTTCTGTCTTTGAATCAAAGAAAGGTGACCATCTTTTCAGCACAATGGGGACGCCCATCATCGTCCAATGACGGCCTAGAACAGCTGCTACCTCACCAGGGCTCGACAGGATAAAGGAGAACCAGCCTTTCGTCAAGATCCTAATCTCTGGTGCAGGAACTATCAAATCCTTCCAGTGCTCGACCACCCATCTCCGAAGAAAATTCCGCCCAATCCTCCTACCACGGACATGTCCAACCACCGCGATATGAGAGAAGTCCACCGCCTCCTCCATAGAGACGTCCACACCCAACACTAGTTTGTCCTTCCGGTGCCTTTCCTTCACTTTTCTGGCATATTTTATATGATTAACAGCCTGTGCAGGAACCCCTGCTCTTGTGCTTAACAGGGATTCATCATCAGGAGGTATTTCCCCAACCCCAGGAGCCAACGCTGCTTTTCCACAAGCTGAGTAACCCTGTCCACCACTGGCCTGTCCCCGGTCCACATCATCACGGCACTCCACCGACTTGAGCAAATTGCCGACAGAAAATGATGCCAGTCCATCACCCAGCAGCTTATCACATCCAACCTGAGATTCGTTCCTTACCTCGCGAGCGTCTGCCGAAGAAAATGGAAAGTTTGAGTAAGACCCCAATTGAGGTTGCAGCGTCCTCCCCAGAAGACCGGCCAAGTCTGGCCTATCACGAAAGCCTGCAGAAGACCGGAAGCTTGCTAATTCCGCTTCTAAACCCTCCAGCCCCAGTGAGATGACCGGCGAGGTAATTCTTGCAGATGTCGGTGGGGTAAAGAGGTGTCCATCCAAATCCATCTCTCCCACGGGCCCATATGCATCCCCAGTCTCCCGTCCTGACAAGAAATGGACAATTGGCCCAAACTCCGCCGAATTTATCGCTCCAAGATCGAAGATCCCCTTATTCCCATCCCCATCCGAGGTGTAGTCCACCTCCTGCACATATCCACTCTCCATTCCGCTGCACAGGTTCCTTCTCAACAGGCAAAAACGATCCCCGTCCAAGCAATGTTCCAGGGAGCCGGATGGATCCCCAGAAAGGGCCCAAACCCCAATCCGCCGGTCAAGAAGACCCCACACAAACAGAGCCGCTCGGCAAATATCTCTTCACGCGTCCTCCAGGTTCTAGGACCACTTGCTCCCACAGTCAATCTCCACAGCGCTTCAGATCTGCTGGCCCAACCAGACCCCAATGATTTCGACCGCACCACCAAAGCCCAATAAAGAACTCAGGCGGTCCCCAGGGTTCGTGGAGCCCCCGAAAGCACAAAACGAGCGGTGTTCAAACCAATCCTACCGAGGCCGCCCACTTCAGTGAAATACAACATTATTATGTAATGAGCTTCCCTTTCATTACTGAATTTTCTGATGACACACAAATTGAGAAATGATCCAAATTTTTTGCTCTTTTTACAGTAAAACTAAGTACAATGAATTATGTTTTTATGTTGTAAATTTAAACAAGTTAACTTAACTTGGTGCAAATCTTGAATAAATTATAAATGAAATTTGACTGTATAAATGTTCCTTCTACATTTCTCATAGTTCGGCTAAAAAAGATTCACAATTAAAGGTTTAAATGGAGGTTGGTTATTCCTCTCATATTTTTCATAGTTGGGCCAAAAATATTCACAATTAAAGGTTTAAATGGAGGTTGGTTATTCCTCTTACATTTCCCATATGGAGATTGGTTATTCCTCTTACATTTCTCATAGTTGGGCAAAAAAGATTCACAATTAAAGGTTTAAGGTAAGTTAGCTATTCCTCTTACATTTCTCATAGTTGGGTAAAAAAGATTCACAATTAAATGTTTAAATGGAGGCTGGTTATTCTTCTTTAGATTTTTGAGATTAGTAAATGTAAATAGAAGCTAATTATTTCTTTATGTAATTTTGAGGTTAGGTGTAAATTTTAGATGATTTTTAAGATTAGATGTAAATTTTGGGAAAAGGAGAAAAGGTTAAACAGGTTTGCGTTTCAGAATGAGTTAGATAGTTTAGTTAGGAATGAATTTGAGTTTGATGATGAGTGAGATAGCTTAGTAAGAAATGAATTTGAGTTATATATATATATATATATATAGATATAAGTTGTTGTTTCTACACATATTTTTAAATGGAAAAATGGAGGTACATGTCTACATAATACAAGGATGGTATTTCGAAACCATGGAGTTTTGTAAATTTTGAGATGTACATACATAGAATACAGGGTTGGTGGGAACATTGAACATATCATCTTTTCATTTGGGTTTTGTCAAAATTTTAATGCCAAAATGCCTCTCAATTGTTTTTATATATAATAGTTAATATGAGGAAGATGGCCAATAACTGCAAAGTTTATAAAAAAAACTTATGTGGATTGGGAATATCAGGAAATATCGGGTTAGTATTGAATATCTTATGATGATGTTAAATTTGGTTTACCTTTCAAACTTTTTTTATAACAATTATCTGCAATTAAAAAAAAAGCATTTCTTTCCATTTCAACATTTCTGGTTTATATCATTTCATTGTTTGCTTTTGTTTTTCAACATTTTTTGTTTATATCATTTCATTGTTTGCTTTTGCTTTTCAACTCACCGGGGCTTTTTTTTATAACAATTATAAACCATGAAAAAGATAAACGTTTCCCTCTTTTTCAACATTTCTAATTTATATCATCTCATTGTTTGTTTTTCAATTCATTGGGGCTTTTGAAGAATGTCAAAACTAGACTCTAATAAAATAAATTGAATGTATACATCTAACTCTAAGAATTGAATTATTATTATTCTGAAGAAAAACCAACAGTTCCAAATATGCCTTTCAAATTGTATATTTGAATTGTGAAAATATTTATTTACTTATCCAATCTGGATTGTATGTATACAACAGTTCCAAATATGCCTTTCAAATTGTATATTTGAATTGTGAAAATATTTATTTACTTGTGCAATCTGGACTGTATATATATATATATATAAAAGTGCATTTCAATATAACATTTTTATCAAAAAGATAAAGTAATGTATTAACAAATATTCAAAATAAAGTTATCCCAAACAATGTATTAACAAGTATTCAATTATCCCAACAATATATTAACAAGTATTCAATTAACATTTCTCTATTTTGAAAAAAAAAAAACCAATACCTTTTTCAAACTTTTTTTATAATAAATTTTTATTATTCTAAAAAATTTAAAAACAACAAAAAACTAGCATGTTCTCAATATATTAATGCATGCAGCTTTAAGGAAACTCAGAGGAATAATGGTTATCATACCTGCCCCGAGGCAGTGTATATATTGTGATGGATTACCACTATTAGTTGGTGCATTGACTACAAATTTAGTTCAATTTTCCCTAATGGTTATTATACCTGCCCCGAGGTAATGTATATATTGTGATCGATTTGCGGTCAAACATTATTAGTTAGCGGTCAAACACTATTAGTTAATGCGTTGACTACAAATTTAGTTACCTTAGAGAGTCAAATTTTTTAATTTTTGCAATTGTTTTATCTCATTTCTCTCACATGCCATTGGCTAATTGTTTTATCTCATTTCTCTGGCATGCCATTGGCTATTTGATTGAGGGTGTTATTGCCGGGGACGCTAAATGCTTTGTTTCTTGATATGGCATTGAATTAACATTTAATTAGATATAATGTTTTTGTAAGATGCCTTCAATGCACCGCCTTCCAATGCACCGCCTTCCAATGCACTGCCTTTGTGACCATCTATGCACCATTTTCATGCCTCAATTCCCTCCATGTTTAAAGATGGATCCAGACTGAAGCCTACCAGTATCATTTTCTTATTTTTCTTCCCGTTCTGAAGCCTACCAAGAGAACGGAAACCTACCAAGGCAAAAGCAACAGCAACTAGAGAGGCATTAGTCTATTCTGTTGACCGAACAGATACTCCTCGCCCATTGGAAGCGATGGAAGCATATTCTGTTCCAGGTCCACCAGCAAGTCGTACTTAGAAAACCAGCATCAGGCGTAGCTTCTTCTTCTTGTTCAGAGGGTCAAGGAATTTCTTGCTCTACATAACAAGGTAAGAAGCATTCTTTGTTTACAATAACCATAAGTATCCAGATTCATTCCCTCACATATCTCAGATTCGTAAATGAAAAATATAGCACTGTATAACAAAGGCACTCTCTGCAGCTAGGTCAACTGAATCAGCATGTGGATTTGGCACTGGATATGGGAGTTATGGCTTAGATGATAGGGCCGGTGGGTGCATCAATGGATAGTATCCAGATGTGAATAATGCATCATATAATAAAAGCCAAATTTTGATTTCCCTGATACAAGGCATTGTGCAGCTTGGTTAGCGCATCTGTGTTTACAGAAGGCATAGGTTTGAATCCTGACACCTTTAAGCGAAACTAATAAAACAACAAAAATTAATATTATTAGGTTTCAAAAATGTATTGGGCAAGATTCTGATGGGCGCTGGGTAGGCCTTACAGAAACAATGCCTCACTTAACCAATATGGTTCTTGCATACAAATAAATACAAAGTTATAGGGGCTCCTTACTGCTGCTACCGATAGACAGACTATTTTTGGGATATATCATCAACACCTGGTAGAATTATATTGTTATTTACTCAATATAGCAGCTCTGTATTATACTCACTTTGATTGTTTCAAATATTGATAACAGATTCATAATTAAATAATATGTTGTCGTATATTACCTGAAAAACAGAGCTTGAAACTTGTATTGAAACTTCTCTGTTTACCTGCGCAGCTCATTCATTCCTTGAACCTGTATTAAATGGTTACATGGAATTTGGTGTGGCTCTAGGACTATATTCGGCATTACTCCAGTTGGAAAAACTACAAATTTTTAATCCATTATCCATCGGGTGGTCCCTCGACACTACCAATGAAACAACTATACTCGTAGTAGCTCGTAGCAAGCACTGTTCTGACCTCTAAAACCCCTAATTGCCAAATTTAATGTACCTGGTCCTCAATCTGCTAATTGGCCCTCATCAATAGCATGAATTCAACCCGATGTTCGTTTTCCCAGACTCCCATCGAGTTGTTCCTTTGTGTGTTGAATATTCTCTGGATTGTCTAGGTTCTTACTGCTCGTGGACAGGCTTCTATATGGGCATTTTTCCATGAACTTACTAGTTTGGGTCAGGAATTTGTTACAAGCCACAGATGGAATTGGAACTTTAATTTGATGGATCGGGAATTGGAATTTGAATCCGGATTGGCATTGAGATGGGTCATTATCATTGATCGAGTGCTCTTGTTCAAACCCATTAAATCAGTTGGACGAAAGATTTATAGTATACCAATATAATGCATTATATGATGCTTTACCTAGTGCTTATAATGGTATGTATTTACCTAATAACCGAGAACATCATTTGCTGAGAACATCATGCTAATAAGATGAGACATGTAAGCATTTTGCTTTAGCAAACTCGATTCATTCCTGCATTTTAGGTTTTTCATCCATCCATTTATCCAAGATGCAGGGTTCTGATTGGCAGTATGTAATCCAACGGGGCAGTTCCCTTCCCACACAGCACGATCCAACACCAAACGCCACACCACCCACAACAAACATTCATGGTGTAGGCTTTCCCAGCCAGGTCTCTTATCTATCTGTCTCGACTTGGTGCATTGGGTGGTGGCGGTGGTTTTTTAGCTAAGTTGCAATTGTATCATTTACACCTTTGTTTCCTTGAGCTGTGCTCTCAACTTTTGCGTGGACGCAATAGCATTTTGCATGACCAATTTGCAAGAACCAAAACATTGAAATGACTATTCACCGCTTGTAATTACAAATGGCAAGTTCAATCAAGGGTTCCGTCATGTTTTATATACTTGTACAAACAAGGTTTTGTAACATACATGAAAGCCATCCATATCTATTGTACTAGCTTCAACCCCCATGAGCCTTCGAAAAAGCATTATCTTCTGCATACTTTAATACCTTCATCGAGTTTGGCAATTGCAACATTTGTCGAGTGAGGGAACACAACACTGTAGAAACTTTTATTGATTTGGTAGCGTGATTTTTCTATCTATCCAGCGGCATCCTGCCTGCCATCTCACCATCAATCCCAATCTTCGGTTTCAACCAGGCCTCCTCGTTTAGTAGACCATCCCTTGACATTTTGGCTACCGCAATATGAACAACAGGATCTTACAGAGTTGTGGGATCTTAAACAAAGAGAAGGCCCCTAATAAAAGGACAATTTCTTCAACTTGCTATGGGGTGCTGCCTTATTTTCTGTCTCAAGGTATATAAATAGTCTTTAAACTATTAATGACTAACAATGAAATCTGCCCCAACATTGCAAATTCGAGTTTAATATCTAAAGACTAAGAGCAAATAAATAACACAGAAGAAAGTCAAACTGAACAGAAGCCAATGTTTTCGTGGTACATAAAGCAATGTAGAAGGAATACAAACCATCTGCAACATCGAAATCGCCAACGTTCACAACGTCCAAATTGCCAACATTCACAACTTCCAAATTGCCAACGTTCGCAACATCCAAATCGCCAACATTCACAACTTCAAATCGCTAACGAATCCAACAGCAAGAGGTAGCGTTGCCATGCATAGTTATTTATGTAAGAATCATCTCACTTTAGTTTACAAAGTTGGATTTTGTGAAAACCTTATCTGTGAAATTATGCTCTTGGCTATAAAGAGTTTTTTTTTCATTTTAATTGTTGAGTTTCTTTCTTAGTGAAACATTATTTTGTTCTCACGGCATAATCCATAATAAAAAGTTAAGTTAAAATTTGTTTATTGAAAAAGTTTATAAGAAAAAGTATTAAAATATAACCAAAACAAAAATTAACTTAATGAGTTAACAATTGAACTATTTGTCCAAAGCATAGTTACCAAATTCAGCGCAATTAGATTGAAAAATCAAAACTTTGGTAGTCCAACGTCCTAAGTCCCAAAGTCCCGGCTATTGGTTGGAACGTCCTAAAATACTCCTTATTCATCTTGGAACGCATTCTTTTAAAACATATCGTTAACTTATGCTTATGTGGTAAATGGCAATAGAAGGAAATTAATGTGTATAAGGAAATAGATGGAAATTAAAAAGTGTATAGAAATCTTTTAGTATAGGCAAATTCAATTACTCAGTGCAAAATATATATATTTAAATTTTTTATATTATATTTATTTATATAATAAAAATAAATAAATATATTTATATTGATGATGATGAACGTCATCAATTTTGGTTTATCTGACCATAAGAAGGTTATTACTTGGTTTGCTTTAAACTTTTATTCCTATGCTCAAAAAGCTTAGAAAGAAGCTTTCCAAGATCACTATAGTTTTGGCAAGTCCGAAGGTTATAAAGATTTGTATTGTAGCAAATACTATGAAACTCATATCTAACGTGGGTGTAAGCAGGACACTCTAAGAGAAAGTGATTTTCATCATCAACGCTCATAACTCACAAAGATGGCAAACCCTTTCCTCCCACAGAGTTCTGGGAATAGGCCAACGCCCTGTTTCTCTATGGAGCTCATGAGAGTTCGTTCTAATCTTGGCTATATTCATTTTCTTCTTTGAACTAGTTACTATCGAGAGATAATTCTGATCTTCCAAATTAGGGTTAATTACCTCCTTATAGTATCTTAGTTTTCTCTTAATTGCTAAATTTTCCTCGCACCACAATTTCTCTTTAAACTTAGAAGAAATAATATTTTTGACATTATCGATATTCTGCAAAGTGTCATTTTCATCAATGCCCCAATGGTCTAACCAAGCCATCGTATCTTTACGCCAACTCCGCTTGAGGCGTCATTGGTTTTGGCTTGAATTTAAAGAAATTTTAGGAAGTCTCTCATTTTCCATGTTATTTATCTTGTACTTGTACATCAGCTACCTAGTCATAGCCATGCTCTCGATGGGGGAAAGACCTACTTTTAAGAGGAGAATAGGATAAGGTGCGTTGCTTTTAATTTTGAGCTTATAAGTTATAAACCGCTTCTGGATTTGCTCAATCTTTCTCCAAGATTCTCTAGAAATGCTGCACCCCCACACTTCACAACCGTATAAGATAACAGGGATGACAAAAGTTTCAAAGAGGAACTTATTTTTATCCCACATGACCAAGTTGGTTGATTTACAATTATTTTCAAGACCAAAATAAGCTTTCCATCCTCCATTAATCATTTTCTCAATGACGTGGTTCCAATTGAGCTTGTGATAAATATCAATTGCAAAATACTTGTAAGAAGTCACTTCCTCCAATTTACTTTTATCATAAATAAAATTTGTGTAGGTGTTTTTCTTAGATTTTATAATTATAACTTTTGTCTTGTTGGTTTTAACAGTCATACCCATGTTAGAGCAGAAATATTTGAGAATTCTTAATTGTTTATTGAGATCAAAGGGGCATCTTTCCATAAGAACAATATCATCAGCATAAAGCAGGAGGATGATAACTATCCCAGCTAAGATCGTGGCAGCACAACCTGCTTCTTCTCAACACCTTTCTAGTTTATCGATATAAATGCCAAAAAGGGTAGGGGAGAGGGGGCAACCTTGCTTAGCTCCAATATTATAGTTTATATCTGTTGACCAACCCTCACTATTCTTAAACTTGGAAATGACCTTTTCATATAACCTTATCGTGACAACTCTCAATTCAAAAGGAACATTAACCTCCTCTAGCCTATTCCACAGGTTATTTCTAGGCACTGTATAAAAAGCTTTCCTAAAGTCCACAAAGCAACAAAAAATATTTGACTTATTATTGCTACAATCCTCTACAATGATCCTAAGCGTAACAAGGTGGTCCATGGTTGAATGATTCCTTCTAAAACGTGCTTAGCCTTTAGCCCTCTTACCTTCCATCTCTAGCCATTCGTTGATCTTATTTTTTAAGATAATACCATATAACTTGGCTAGGAGAGGGCTAATCATAATGGTCTGATAATTATAGGGGTTATTTTTATCACCACTTTTGAAAATAGGAAAAATGAGGCTCTGAGTCCAAGGTGTAGGGAACCCTTGCTTGACTGCTAAATTAAAGAGTTTGTGGATGTGCGGGATGAGGATAGGTCCCCCAATTTTTAAAATTCTTGTTTGGTAGCCTTCAATGTCTTTGGATTTTCCATTTGAGAAGTGCTTAACCCCAAAATCTATGTCTTCTAATGAGAAACTCCTTTCGTTGTAAGAAGGGTTTGAATGTTATCTCTGATATGCGAGGATTCGTAAAGCTTTTTAAGATAGGAATTCTAATCTTTTAAAACAATCTTATTATCTTCTTTTGTTTTGCGAGTTAGAATTTGCCTCCAGAATTTCTTAGGAGCCACCTTGGAGAGGTGTAAGAGATTTTCCTGTTGTTTACTAAGATAGTGCATTTTTCTCTTTTAATTAGGGTTTTGTAGTGATTTATCTTGTCCATTTTTATCGATTCTGCAGTAGCTTGCTTAATTTTTTTTCTCGCATTTTTACACTCTTGATCATACCAAGGGTTGGTTATATTATCTCTCTTTTTAACCGAGACTTCAATAGAGCACTTGCTAATGGACGACGAGAGGGCTGTGGTAAAATTATGGTAGAGATTTTCTATAATCTCCATACTAGATAAATGAAACAAATCGTTTTTTAAATCATGGAGAAAATGGTCGGTTTTATTTTTATGGAAGATCATGTGCTTTTGGCAATGATAGTTTTCCTCTTTGAGATCGCTATACATGGCAATATTGAGAGTTATAATTAAAGGCCTATGATCAGAGTTAGGCTCATGGTCGTTTAAGATGTCGAAATCCACTAACTTGTTGTATAAAGGGATATCAGAAATAACATAATCTACCACACTACTGCCAAGCCCATGAATACAAGTCATATGGCTAGAATTTGGTCAATTTGTTAATCAATTGCAAATGATAAGATATTGGTTACTACAAAAATTGACTAGCTCGGAACCGAATAAATTTGCACCTAGATCTTCAAAACTTCTTTTGTACGAATTAGTTAGCTCAAGGTCTTCGTCTAACCAAAGAGGATTATGGTTGGAATAATTGCTTAAAAGAATAGATTGGTTACTTGAAGTTTGGGCATTGAAGTCACCCATCAAAAGGACATTTCTTTACTTCCTTAGACTAGAAATATCATGTTCTAAACCATTATAAGGACAATTTTTACCTAAATTGTATTTTTTTTTATAGAAGTTGGAATTAATAGGGGAAAAATAACAAATGGCTATGTAGGTTTTTTCATTATAAATGTATGTGATCTCTATCCAAATAAATTGGTTGTAAGGGTTTTTCTTATAAATCCTAACATGAGGGGATATGTTCTTTCTAACGTAGCAGGTTATACCTCCAATGCCTCTACAACATGAACGTTTATTCCATATCGACCAAAAAGACATATTCATCTATACCAGGGACCTTGGATTCCTCGTGCTCCCAAGTTTCAACCAGTAATATAATATCAATTTCACTTAGGATCCAACTTAACTTTGGGCATTTGCTCCATGGAAAGCCTCGGCAGTTCCAGGAGAGGATCCAGAGTGTGTCGAATTACTATTTATTACTATTTTGGTCTCTATCTCGAATAACAACTTTCATGTTTCTAATTAATATCCATTTTAGAAACATATCACTCAATAAATTTTATTTTATTTTTCCCAAGAAAAAAGCGTAATTTTATTCATCAGAGGTGAAAAATTACATTCTGTATATGCGTATAGCATGCGTTCATCCATTGCAGGACGTTACATTAGTAGCAAAAAAGTTTCAGTTTTGCAGTCCAAAGAGTTTCTTCAAAAAACCAATATATGGCCAATAGTTACAGTATAAAACCTACATATCAAAATATGGCATAAGAACCAAAATAAAAAACAGTTGGATCCCCGATCCTCCTGTTTTCCAAAAAAGGACCATAATCTAAAGAGTATGAAAGGGCGCAGCCTTTCTAGAGTATCCAAAAATATAAAAAACCATCCATAGTATATAGTGCCATCAACAGAAAAAATTGTACCAGCAGCTAATCCTGTAAAACTGTGTCCATAAAGGGTCGATGATAAAATTCATAGTCAATCCCATCTCGATGTTCAATCACTTTCCACAACCCCACTGCCATTTCCCTGCCAGCCTTAGCAGCCCGGTCCGCCTCCCGGTTATTCTCCCTGTATATATGTCTGCAAGAAAAATGTAAGAAGAGCATCTTCAGTTCCAGAATATCCCGTAGAATATTATCAAGTCTAATATCCCTGCATTGTTGTATACCAGATGTCCAATTTGTGACATTCATAGAGTCTCCATACACATTTAACTGTTGACAGTCAACCTCCCTAGCAAACAATAGAAGCAGCCTAAGGCTCATTAATTCAGCATAATTGTTTCCACCCTCCCCCAATCCCCAGTACATGTGGTAAGAGTGGGTACGTGATAAATGTAAAATCGCCCCTCCCCCACATTTGTATTCTGAAGTAGACCCATCATAGAATCCCCAAGGTAAGGAATCATCAATCTCAAGTGCAAGGACTACTTGTTGTTTTGCAGCTTTGATGTGGTGTGGATAGGCCTTTAAAAATCCACAGATCTGTACAGCAGAGACCACCGGAGTACAGGGTTTATCATTGAAAATCATTCCATTCCGTGCCAACCAGATTCCCCATGCCACCAGTAACAGAAGATTTCTGTAGGACATACCAATAGGGTCCCTATACCACTGCGACCATGCATCCAGAATCGTATCCCCATCCCAATTAAACATGGTGTTTGTCAGTCGAGAGCACTCCGCCCATACCTGCACCATGTATGGGCAACGCAGGAATAGATGATGACATGTTTCCTCATTAGTTTTGCACAGAGTGCACCACCCTGGCCCCGACCTATTCCTGCGTTGTAAGAATTCCCAGGTAGGAATGGAGTCATTAAGAACACACCACATGAAAATACGATGTTTCAATGGGCAGTTAATCCTCCAGAGGATTTTCCACCACCCCACCAGAGCACGTGGATTATTAAAGTGACATAAGCAGATGTAGCCATTCCTAGGTGTGTACATTCCATTTGGTGCCCCCTCCCATACCAGAACGTCCTCCCGGTTACGAATGTGTACATGTGAGCAATTGAGTGCTTGGTAATATGTTCTCAGCTCCCCCTGTTCCTCCACAGAGAATGCCAAAGTATCAACCCCGATCCACGACTGATTCCATGGGCTGGTTCTATCATGAACAGCGAGATGGGATAAGAAAGTGATGCCTATATCACGCAGGGATATAATCAATCCATCAGATAAAATGTGTCTGCCAGCACTCCCATACCAGGGATCTTCCCCAACCCGTAGAGCCAAACCATTCCCAATATTCCAAGTAAGTAGATCACCAATCACCGAAAAAGATTTTATAACAGCTTTCCAAATATCAGAGCAACCCGAATGGGTCTTATTCGTAGCCCGAACCCATTCCATTAAAGAAGCAGGGAAAATATACTTATGCATGACAACACGTGTCCAAAGGATTTCAGTTTTTAGCAGTCTCCAAACCCCTTTCGCTGCCAGTGCACTTGAGAAAAGATGTATGTTCTTTAAACCCCAACCCCCCAAGGATTTTGGTATGGCTAATTTCTGCCAACGGACCCAAGGTGAAACAAAATCTCCTTTCCCACTCCATAGGAATCGAAAGCACATTTTCCTAGCAATTTCCAGCGTCCCTTTGGGGATCCAAGAGAGGGACATCCAGTACATCGGTATGGCCTCTAACACCGATTTTACCAAGACCAGCCTCCCTGCTCTAGATAACCACCTGTGACTCCAAATCTTCAATCTCTTGTGAAATTTTTCAATGAGCCAGTGCCAGTCCTGTTTGGTATAAGAATTAGGTTTTAGGTGGTATCCAAGGTAGCATAAGCCATCTTCAAGAATTAAGAAAGTGAATGGGAAAAGCCTCTGAATATTGGTGATCTCATCATCCCCAAGAAGGTGAGTCGAAATAGTAGATTTTCTGTCATTGATCTCCATACCCGTAGCTCGAGAGAAGAGTTTAAAAATGTCCTGGAGAGTTCCCATATCCCTAGCCGACCCAGTACAGAAGATGAGTATATCATCCACGAAAAGTAGATGTGTGATAAATAAATCAGGAGCCACCTGAATCCCCTGTAGTGTGCCATCCCTACAAGCCCTCTTCAATGCTCTACTAAGTCCTTCCGCAACCAACAGAAACAATAAAGGGGACAGAGGGCAACCCTGACGAAGACCCCTTTCAGACCGAAAGAAAGGAGATGCTGCACCATTTATTAGTACCGCAAAAGATACTGTAGTTATACAGCTCATGATCCACCTAATAAAATCCACAGCAAAACCCAGATGTGTAAGAAGTAAATGAATATACATCCAGCTCACCTTGTCATATGCTTTTGACAAATCAATCTTGATAATGGCTCCTTTGATTTTCTTTGATTTCATACTATGGATGCCCTCTTGGGATACTCCAATCGCCTCGTGAATTTGTCTGCCTTCCAGAAATCCAAATTGTTCCTCAGATATATGCTTGGACAGAATGATTTTCAGCCGCCTGGCAATAATTTTAGACACTACCTTATATACACAATTACACAATGAGATGGGTCTGAAATCACTTAAGGTGGAAGAATTGTCAGATTTAGGGATGAGGGCTAAAAAGGTGGAGTTTAATGCAGCTGGGATCCGC
Source organism: Larix kaempferi (assembly GCA_027924585.1). Lineage (NCBI taxonomy): Eukaryota > Viridiplantae > Streptophyta > Pinopsida > Pinales > Pinaceae > Larix > Larix kaempferi. Next base: position 4,986,630 of record BSBM01001365.1, read on the forward strand.
CCAGAGATTCTAGTATCTTCCACCATCTGCAGTAGATCCTTCCCAATTAGCTCAAAGAGTGCTATGAGGAATTCAACAGTCCATCCATCCGGCCCCGGGCTTTTGTCATATTGGAAACTCTGTAACACTCCCTTCAGCTCCTCTTCATCAACTACAGCCATCAGTGCATGATTGTCATCCTCATCCACGAACCGAGGAAAAAGTTGTGTCATCCTGACAATCTCCAGAATACTAGCCTGTGCAGGTGCTTTAAAGAGTGATTGGAAATGTTCAACCCCCACCCCAGCCATACTTTCAAAAGAAGTCTAGGGATCCCCCGAAGAGTCTTCCAGGCTCCATATGGTATTAGACGCCTTTCTACCTTTAGCGTATGCATGAAAGAATTTAGTATTCTCATCCCCAGCCGAGAGCCACAGTGCCCTGCTTTTAAGTCTCCATGTTTCCTCTTTTTCCAATAAAAGCAAATTTCTCCTACCTTCCAGAGATGTCAAAAATGCTTTTTCATCTACAGAGCCAAGTCCCCCCATGCCAGAATCGTAAATAGACTGTAGTTCCAATTCAATCGCCTTCAGTTCTCTTTCATCCCTACCCCTCTTTTCATAGGCCCATTCCTTCACAGGTCGCTTAATTCTTTTGATATTAGCAGAGAACTGTTGTGAGGCAGATTGACCTCCCCCTGGGTTATAGTGTACCCAAAGAGATCCCACCAAGTCAAAAAAGGTCTCATCTTGTAACCAGATCTTATTGAATTTCATCGGTCCAGTTGGTTTTGTAGGTCCATCTCTAATCTCCAGGAAAATGGGAAAGTGGTCAGATGAGCCCCCCGACCCTACCCATTGTCTCAATAGATATCTTCTGTCCACAAAAAGTTCTGACACCAGAAACCTATCCAACCGTTTCTCAACCCTGTAGTCACCTGTCCTGTTATTCCTCCATGTAGCTTTAAGAAGGGTAGGTTCAATATCCAGCAATTCATGTGTGACCAGCTTGTGGGTGAAGTAGTCAGCCAATGGATCAGGCCTATCCCTACTGCCCCAAACTTCAGCCTGGCCAAGGGAGAAATTTAAATCCCCACCGAGTATCATATTACCCTCCTGCATCATAGGATGCGAGAGGAGAGAATCCCAGAATGGAACCCAGTTCAAATATGGTCCATAAACATTTACCACCGTAAAGTGTTCACCAAAATCAAGAGAGCTGCAGGTCATTCCCAATGCCGCTTCCATTCCCCAGAGGTTGAGGCACTGCACCGAACGAGAGTTCCAACCCATAGCCAGGCCACCAGACCGACCATGAGCGTCCAAGGTAGCAAAGTTCCATCCTCCAAACCAGCTTTCAAGTAATGTTTTAATACCCTCACCAACACCCATAGTCTCCCGGAGTAGAATGATATCCGGGTGTTCAAGGGATACCACTCTACGAAGTGCTGCTTTTTTATGGGGACCAGCAAGACCCCTGCAGTTAAAAGACATAACCTTCATTAACGACCCCTCTTCGGGGCTCGCACTGCTCTAAGCGCCCGTTCAATCGTCACCTGTTTGCCATCCAACAGATCTATCTTGGCCTTGGATTGTGCTTTAGAGAGATTAGATTTCCTGCCACGGCCCTTCCCAATTTTATTCACCCCAGCACCCAGTCCACCCGGGGAAACTTTTGTAAGAGATCGAAGAAAATATCCAGAGTCCGATGAGGTAGTAGGAGTAGGTGAAGAAAACTCATCCATAGGCCCAGGATCATATTCAGGCGGTAGGTCCAGCAGCCTCACCTCCGGGTCCGGCACAGTAGGGTGGGTGGAGGAAGGGGTAGGTGGAGAGGTAGGGATATCAGATTCTATACCAATAGGTTCCCCCAATTCCAAAGCCGAGGAGATATGCAAATTTTTTAAAGCTTCTAACCAGTCCGGATTATCCAAAGTACAATTTTTTAAAACAAAATGAAAGGAGAGGGGATTAATGGATTGAGTAATACCCGCCGACGACGACCCAGGAATCGATGCAGGATCAGTTTGTAGCACCATCGCTGTAGATACTGGTATCTGCTGTCCAACATTGCTCGCCTCCAAACCCTGTTCCTGTAGTGAGCCTTCAGTCCCAGCCGCCGAGGCCCCAGGTCCCGTGTGAGCAACACCCAGTGGGTCATCCATATCCCGTGGGTTTTCATGGCCCTCATCCGCATCCAAAGCCACGTCAAGAGGAGGTCCGGTAAATGGAGCAGCAGTCGGCCGTGTAGCTTCCGCAGCATAAGTAGATTTATTTGTCCCTCCAGTTTTCCTCCCAAGAGGAAGATTACATTCAGCCACCGGGTGACCATAAGCATGACAACGGCGGCATCTGAATGGTACGTTTTCATAGTCCAATTTCTGTACATATACGAAGGGTCCCCAAGTGAGGGTTACATCCGGTGCTAACCCATCTCGGATATTCAGGTTAACAAGAATACGGGCAATCTTCCTTTGACGAGTCTGAAGAAAACTATAATCCCCATCCAAATAGGTACCAATTAGGTTACCTATCCCTCTAAAATGTCTCTCCGACCAGTAATGAAGTGGCAAACCCGGCAGCCGAACCCACAGTGGTACAATATCAAGCCGTTCACGGCTCGCATCAAACATCGGATGCCAGGGTTTGATCATGACTGGGCAATGATCCCAGCTCCAGTTGGAGTTAAGTACCCATTTAGTATGTGCCTCCGAGTGGAAATTAAAGGCGAACCAGTTGCGGGTTAATTCCACAACTTCAGGGGAATAACCTAATTCAGCAGCCCAATATTCTCCCACCCATGCCTCAATGGTGCGCAGAGAAAAAGATCTCCCCAGAGCCTTACCAACCAAGGTTATACTGGACATCGAGAGTAATTGATTCCACTCAATGTCTTCCCCCAGGGCATAGTTATATTTGTGCCGGCTCAACTTGAGCCATCGTTTTCTGCCCCGTTTCACCTGATGTGAGGAATCATCTGATGACGGGCCTCCCCACTCTTTAGAACTAGTACCAGATCCCACACAGGGGCTAGCGAACCCACGATGTTCATGCACTTCCAGTAAACCTTGCCGTGAAACCTCCTTCGCCCCAGCAATGTTCAATACAGGAGAAGGGTCCGTAGCAGATAATACCACCCTACCAGTTCCCTGAGAACCATCAGAAGCCGCAAGAGCACCAGTCTTACCCACTGCCGAGACCTCGAGGGCATTGAGAACCTGTTCAGAGGACCATAGAGCAGTCCCAACCTCCGATAAAGGTGAAGATGAAGGAATACGTTCTCTCAACACGTTTAACGGCCCGGAACCTGGGGAGCTGGCAAGAAAACCTGAAGGCGAGAACCCTATTTCCGGGTTTGTCTCCATAGGAGGTATTTTCACCGCCCCACCCGCAGCAGAAAGTGTCCCATCCTGCCACCCGGCACCCAAGGGATGGGTCCAGATGGGCAAATCATCCAACGGATCGTATGCATAATCAACCCGGTCATCATAACGAGCCATGACGGTAGCACGCCCGCAGTATAAAATTAAAACAGTAAAATAAACGAATACAAAACCCCGAGGGTTTAACCAAGAACTAAAAGGCCTAGCAGAAAACAAACAAGAAAATACAGTGTTCGAAGGTGTAGCTCGTCACCACGCAGGAATAAGTGTCAGGCTGATAAGCCTGACAGTGAACAAACCCCGACGCCCATCACGAGATTCCGCCATTCCAAACCCTCGTGAGCTCCAAGAAACATGATCTTTTTGTCATCTTATCATCCTTCTTCACTATTTGCCACGATTCGGCCCTGACATCGATGAAGAATTACAGTCTTTAAAAATTCTGAGGGAGTTTTAATACTCTGCGTGTAGACCTCTACGTTTACTCTGCATGTTACTCAATAAATTTTATATATCACTTAATTATATATTTAAGTATATGCGTACTTTAAAATTATTTGGTCTTGTTTCACCAAAAACAATTAAAAAAATGTTTTAATCTTTTATTATTCATAAATTTTTAATAACTATATCTAAAGTTGTTCGCTCATATTTTTCCATGCATTTGGAAAATAAGGATGTGCCATTATATAAGGAAATTAAGTATGCTTTGTTTTTGTTAGCCCATTTTCTTGGTTTAATGATAAAGAATATAGACTTTTAGGGCTTCATTATAAAAAGAACTTCATGTAAAAATAAGTTTCATGTTAGTTTACATTTATGTAGATTCACTATGTTGTCTTTCTTCTTTTTTTTGCGTATGAATATAATACGGATTTATGAATTTGTTTCTTAGAAACATAAGTCCATAGTTTATGACAATCTTGTTTTTATATTTTAGGCATTGTCTTTAGAGAGCAACAATTATATGATTTTCCTCACTTTTAATTTGTCAAGTAATTGTCTCTAATTTCCAATAAACTACTTAGTTGTCTCTAGATGCATTGGGGTTAGGGTGTTATATATGTTTGATTGAGTATTATACTAAAACTTTTATTGTGCAGAACCTCCTATTGTACATTTTGATCTTGCATACAGGGAAGACTCCCACCCCACCTGTGTTTTGTTGCCGCGACATGTTGATTTTTCTGAGCAGCATCAAGTGCCATTCTCTAGGAGAATGGAGGCACCTGGTCAATTACCAGGATATTGATCCAGTCTAGGACTGGAAGCTCAGCCTGGGGCTGAGAGCCATTCTCTGGAAGAATGGAGGCACCTAGTCAGTTACCAGGATATTGATCCAGTCTAGGACTGGAAGCTCAGCCTAGGGCTGAGAGCCATTCTCTGGGAAAATGGAGGCACCTGGTTAGTTACCAGGATTTCACTATAAGCCCTAGACTGGGTCTAGGCAAGTAGTGTACTCCTCCCCTTGATCTATGGGCTATGGGACCTTCTTAAGGAACTGATCAACTCTTGTTGAAATACCTAGCACTTGATCTTGGTGGCAACAGGAGGGTGAAGTAAAAGCAATTAATAATTCTCCTTATGATGATGCACTTGGAGTGGGCATGAATGGATCATTGAAGACCTTGAAGAACACCTGGATGACTTATTGTGAAACACTTGAAGAACCATGAAACCCAAGCATAACTTGGCTTGGTCCATGTCACCAATTGAAGAAAATAAAAATAAAATATATAAAGTTGTAGGTTAGCCTCAAATGAAAGAAAATAAAAAAAAATATCAAGCCACAGGTTGGAACCAATTTGTGGAATTATTTGCCACTCGACTCACTATAAATAAGGAAGAAAATTTATCATTTATTATCATCGATTTTGAAGTGTTTTTCTCTACTAAGTTCGTGGTGATTTTTTTGGGTTCTCTCTTCATACTGCTGGTTCTTACTCCTTGAAGAAGTCATAGCTCCACTCTTTTTCTGTTACTCTCTTTACCGTTGACTTGAAGTTGCCCTAACTCAGCTAGGGTATTGTTGTTGCCACCCAAATCCTATTTGGAAGCTTCTGCAGTGTACTTCAGCCTTGCTAGGGCCCTCCATTGAGCACACGAGCCCTGCTAAGGCTCTATTCTCACACCCGAGCTCTATTCCAGGTCTCCTCTTGGGTTCGGAGGCCCTATTAGGGCACCCACAGGTTACAGCAAGTCACAGCGGCCCTGGAAAGGGCTTGAACAGGTCACGGCAGCCCTGGAACAGGCTTAAACAAGCCACGACAACCCAACAGCTCAGTGAAGTTCACATCAGCGATTTTTTGGCATTTACAGACATTGTACAGGGTTCTTCTTGATCAATGAAACAAATTCTGATTTGTTGAAAAGGCTTGTTCTTAGCCTGCTATTGTACAAACTCAGTCATCTCATTTAGGAGATAAATTATTATTAATTGCTTTGGGTCCTTAAAAGGTTTCCCCGTGAAAAATATTGTGTTCAATTTTGTGGATGTGTGTTTACTGCTAGCTATCTGCAAACTATTTTATTTATAGTCTGTTACTGCTATCAATTTTTAAATTTTAACATGGTATCAGAGCTCTGCTTGTGAAGTATACAACATTTGAGCAGGTGACTGTACTTTCCATAGACCTTGGGACAGTACAGACTGAGATAACAGACCCTTAGTGGATCAGAGATGGCTTCTTCTGCCACTTTCAAGCCAGAGGACAGGCTTGAGGGATCAACAAATTTCAATTCATGGAAAGCAAGGCTTATGGCCACTTTGGAAGAGAATGACCTTGATGACTTGGTCATCAGTGTTGTAGAAGAGCCCACATCAAATGCAGGAAGGGCAACGTTCAAGAAGAAGCAAGCCAAGGCAAGAAGGATTATCTACGACTCATCAATGAGACTATAATGCATGCCATAACACCACTGAAGACAACCAAGGAGTGTTTTGACACCTTGACAAATATGTACGAGAAGAAAGCACCCAGTCAAAAAAGAGTCTTGAAAAATAGACTTTGTACATTGAAGATGGAGAAACATGAAGGAGTGGCCTCCTTCTTCACAAAAATTGCTCAGGTAAGAGATCAACTTTCTGCTATTGGAGTTATAGTGGATGATGATGACCTTGTACAAACTGTCTTTGATGGTCTTCCAAATTCTTGGGAAACCTTCTTGGCTTCTGTGAGTGGACGTGAGACTCAGCCAGATTTTGAGAGACTTTGGCATGACTGTTTGGAAAAAGGCAAAGTTCAAAGCAGAACTAGGGGTCCTAAGGAGGGAAACCTTGCACTTACAGCCAAGACTAAGAAGAAGTTCAAGAAACCCGTCCCTCCCAAGAAGAAAGAGGAGAAGCCACAAGGTAAGCAAATTGATATGTCACAAATTGAATGCTTCAACTGTCACAAAAAGGGACATTATGCTAGAGACTGTAAGCTGCCAAATAGAAGGTTCAAAAGAATATTTCAAGCATCTACAGCTGAAGAAGAACAACCAAAGAAGAAGAAGAATGCCAAGTCTTCCAAGGAGGAAGAGTCAAGAAGAGAATACTACTTGATTTTTTCCTTATCTAGATCCATCACCAACAGCACAAATTCTTGGTTGGTGGATAGTGGAGCCTCAAAACATATGACAGGTTCCCGTGAAGCCCTTACAAGCTATAGAAAGAAGAAGTTTGCCACTCAAGTAGAACTTGGAGATGACACCACCTACAAAATTGAAGGAGTTGGCTTAGTTTCGTTTCAACTTGATTCAGGGATCATGTTGCACATTGAAGACATATTGTATGTTCCAGGCCTGAAGAAGAATCTCCTTTCAGTTGTTGGCTTTAGAAGATAAAGGCTACAGAGTTATATTCATGGACAAAGAGGTTATGTTGTGGTCAAAGAATGAAAGATTGAGTGCAGCTGAATTGATTGGGGTTCGAGAGGGAGGCCTTTACAAGGCATCTGGGCATTCTACTCAAGCATTGGTTCACAGTACAATCAACCCTTGTGAGTTATGGCACCGAAGGTTTGGGCACCTTCATTATATAGCTCTCCTTGGTCTTCAAAAGATGGTTACAAGTATGCTTGAGGTTTCTAATGAACATAGTGGTATTTGCAAAGGTTGTGCCCTTGGTAAAAATACCAAGAAGCCCTTCTCCAAGAGTAACAGCAAATCAAAAGGGATTTTGGACTTGATTTATTCTGACATTTGTGAACCCATGTCTTCACCTTCTTTAGGTGGTTGTTTATACTATGTACTGTTCATTGATGATTACTCTCGTAAATCTTGGAGTTTCTTTCTAAAGGCTAAAAATGAAACTTTTGATAAGTTCAAGGAGTTCAAGGCGTTGATTGAAAATAAGACAGGGAGACATATCCGTATCGTGAGGTCAGACAATGGAGGTGAGTTTGAATCTAATGATTTTGATGACTTTTGCCAAGAAACAGAAATCAAGAGGGAGTGGATTGTACCTTACAACCCCCAACAAAATGGGGTTGCAGAAAGGAAGAACAAAACGGTCTGTGAGGCTACTAAAGCCATGTTGTGTGATCTAGATCTTCCTTTGTCTTTGTGGGCTGAGGCTACTGGTACTGCTATCTACATTCAAAACAGAAGTCCTCATGCCATTTTGGGGGAAAAGACTCCAGAAGAAGTCTTTATAGGTAAGAAACCTGTAGTTGACCACATGAGGATCTTTGGCACTCCAGTCTACATCCATGTGCCAAAAGAAAAGAGATTAAAGCTATAGCCTTTCGAAAAAAAAGGCACATTTGTTGGGTACAATGAAAATTCAAAGGCCTACCGCATCTATGTTCCTGGTCAAAGATACATTGAAGTCAGCAAAGATGTGATATTTCATGAGGAAGTTGTTTTTTGCCACTCCAAAGAGCTTCCAAAAGATACAGAAGAATCTCTTTCTGACATTCCAGACTCTCCTCATTCAAAGAATTAGAGGGAGGAAGAAGATGAGCCTCAAATTCCAAATGCTTCCTCAAAACTAGAAAGACCAGCTGAAGAACTACTTGAAGTTCCTCTTTCCAAGAGAAGACCTGCTTGGTTTCGAGAAACATTACAAGAAGCAGAGAAGCATAAAGCTCTTTCTAGGACATTCAGAGAAAGCAAGAAGCCCCAGAAGTACTCAGGTCTTATGAGTAAGCTCATTGATGCAGAACCTTCTACATTCAAAGAAGCAAACTCATCAGGTATGGATTGATGCCATGATAGAAGAATATAACTCCATTATGAAAAATGATGTGTGGGAAATTGTTCCTAGACCAAAAGGGAAGTCTGTGGTGACTTCCAAATGGCTCTACAAAATCAAGCATGCTACTGATGGCAGCATTGAGAAATATAAAGCAAGATTTGTGGCACGTGGTTTCTCACAGAAGGAAGGCATAGACTATGATGAAACATTTGCTCATGTTGCCAGGTATACCACCATCAAGACCATTATCTCCCTCGCTGCTATCTTTGGATGGAAACTCCATCAAATGGATGTAAAGATAGCTTTTCTTAATGGAGAAGTTGAAGAAGAGGTCTACATTGAGCAACTTGAAGGTTTTGTGACTCATGAAATGCAGTCTCATGTGTGTAAGCTAAAGAAAGCTTTGTATGGACTCAAACAGGCCCCAAGGGTCTGGTATGCTAGGATTGATGGTTACCTTCACAGTTTGGGATTCTCCAAGAGTATTGCCGATCCCAACCTCTACTTTAAGGTTGTTCAGAACCATGTCTTGATCCTAGTACTATATGTGGATGACCTGTTCCTTACTGGAGAGGAGCATCTGATAGCTCAGTGCAAAAGGGAGCTTATTTTAGAGTTTGAGATGAAAGATCTGGGACTCATGCACTATTTTCTTGGTTTAGAGGTCTAGCAGAAGCCAGATGAGATCTTCTTGTCTCAAGGGAAGTATACAGTCGATATCTTGCAGAGGTTTGGGATGCATGACTGCAAACCCATGAGTGTACCCATGACATCAAACCTGAAGAAGTTACGTGACTCAGCTACTTCTTCAAAGGCAATGGATCCTACCCTGTATCGTCAACTTATTGGATCTTTGATGTATCTAGTGCATACGAGACCAAATATTTGTTATGCAGTGAATGCACTGAGTCAGTTCATGTCCGAGCCAAAGCACATACACTGGATAGCTGCCAAACATGTGCTTAGATATTTGCGAGGTATTATTACGTATGGGCTCAGATATACCTCCAACGGTGGAATAATGCTACTTGGATATGCTGACTCTGATTGGGCTGGCAGTGTAGTGGACCAGAAAAGCACATCAAGGTACTGTTTCAGTTTGGGATCAGCCATGATCTCTTGGTCCAATAGAAAATAGGGTTCCATAGCTCAGAGCACAGCTGAAGCTGAGTATATTGCTGCTAGTGATGCCTGCAGAGAAGCAGTTTGGCTTAGAAAGCTTCTCTTTGACCTGTTTGGTGGAAAGCTTGAGCCAACTATTATTCATTGCGATAATCAGAGTTGCATTAAGCTTTCAGAGAACCCTGTATTTCACGACAGGTCAAAGCACATTGAGATGAAGTATCACTTCATCAGAGATATGGTACAGCGAGGTGCCATGAAGCTCCAATACATCCGTACAGATGAGCAGGTTGCAGACATATTGACCATGCCTCTTTCGTTGACAAAGATTGTGCAATTTCAAGACAAGCTTGGTATTGCAGAGAATGACCCTCTCGCTGAGAGGGAATGTTGATTTTTCTGAGCAGCATCGAGTGCCATTCTCTGGAAGAATGGAGACACCTGGTCAGTTACCAGGATATTGATCCAGTCTAGGACTGGAAGCTCAGCCTGGGCTGAGAGCCATTCTCTGGGAGAATGGAGGCACCTGGTCAGTTACCAGGATATTGATCCAGTCTAGGACTAGAAGCTCAGCCTGGGGCTGAGAGCCATTCTTTGGGAGAATGGAGGCACCTGGTCAGTTACCAGAATATTAATCCAGTCTGAGACTGGAAGCTCAGCCTGGGGCTGAGAGCCATTCTCTGGGAAAATGGAGGCACCTGGTCAGTTACTAGGATTTCATTGTAAGCCCTAGACCGGGTCTAGGCAAGTGGTGTACTCCTCCCCTTGATCTATGGGCTATGGGACCTTCTCAAGGAACTGATCAACCCTTGTTGAAATACCTATCACTTGATCTTGGTGGCAACAGGAGGGTGAAGTAAAAACAATTAATAATTCTCCTTATGATGATGCACTTGGAGTGGACATGAATGGATCATTGAAGACCTTGAAGAACACTTGGATGACTTATTGTGAAACACTTGAAGAATCATGAAACCCAAGCATAACTTGGCTTGGTCCATGTGCCCACCAATTGAAGAAAATAAAAATAAAATATATAAAGTTGTAGGTCGACCTCAAAAGAAAGAAAATAAAAAAAAATATCAAGCCACAGGTCGGCCCCAATTTGTGGAATTATTTGCCACTCGACTCACTATAAATAAGGAAGAAAATTTATCATTTATTATCATCGATTTTGAAGTGTTTTTCTCTGCTAAGCTCGTGGTGATTTTTTGGGGTTCTCTCTTCATACTGTTGGTTCTTACTCCTTGAAGAAGTCACAACTCCACTCTTTTGTTGTTACTCTCTTTACTGCTGACTTGAAGTTGCCCTAATTCAGCTAGGTTATTGTTGCTGCCACCCGAATCCTATTCGGAAGGTTCTGCAGTGTACTTCAGCCCTGCTAGGGCCCTCCATTGAGCACTCGAGCCCTGCTAGGGCTCTATTCTCACACCCGAGCTCTGTTCCAGGTCTCCTCTTGGGTTCGGCAGCCCTATTAGGGAACCCACAGGTTACAGCAGGTCACGACAGCCCTGGAAAGGGCTTGAACAGGTCATGACAGCCTTGGAACAGGCTTAAACAGGCCACAACAGCCCAGCAGCTCAGTGAAGTTAACATCAGCGATTTTTTTGTCATTTACAGACATTTTACAGGGTTCTTCTTATCAATGAAACAAATTCTGATTTGTTGAAAAGGCTTGTTCTTAGCCTGTTATTGTGCAAACTCAGTCATCTCATTTAGGAGATAAATTATTATTAATTGCTTTGGGGTTTTTGTCCTTAAAAGGTTTCCCCATGAAAAATATTGTGTTCAATTTTTTGGATGTGTGTTTACTACTAGCTATCTCTGCACTATTTTATTTACACTCTGTTACTGTTATCAATTTTTAAATTTTAACACGTCACTGCTATCTAGAAAGCAGAGGCACCGCATGAGGAATTCGCCATTGTTGAGCAGTCAACAACAGGTGAAAAAGTTGGGTATGGGTTGATCTCTGGTGCAGAGGATTTGGCTGTTGACAGAGAAGGGAAATCGTTGTTCACTGATTGCAATGATGGATGGAATTCGCCATTGTTGAGCAGTTAACAACATGTGAAAAAGTTGGGTTTGGGATGATCTCTGGTGCAGAGGATTTGGCTGTTGACAGAGAAGGGAGATCGTTGTTCACCGGTTGCAGTGATGAATGGATAAAGCGCCTCTGGATCGATCAGCCGGGGCTTGAACAAGCGAAGAACTGGACGTTCTTGGGTGAACGGCCCTCAATCCCATGGACAAGTTAATTGTGTGCTCAATGGTACCACAAAAAAAGTGGAGGCGACCAAGTTTGATACAAAGCAACCACGATCCCCGTTTGGTCAAGACGGACAAGTTTCATAGTTCATCGCAGTTTTAGGCCCTGTTGTCTGGCTTCATGAGCCATGATGTTTGTAATGCAACCAATATATGAATTGCAAGCCACCAAGGGAAGGAGGACCAGAGAGTTGTAAAAGAGATCCGTGGAACCGCTCTGTATGAAGACTGTTGAGTATAGATCTACGAAATCTGTGCTGGAGTGCAGATTTGTCAGAGAAGGCATGAAGGAGAGCAGATCTGTCGCTATGAAGAAGAGCAGCCCCGTGGAAAGGTATGCTTTGAGGAGGAGCCACCTGGGATCGAAGAGGACTCTTACTACGTGGAAGGCATGAGTTCGTAGTGGACAAACCACGTGACGAGGAATTCTCTGCAGAGATGGAGGCCGTAGATGAGTACCAAATCTGGTGAAGTTGAAAATCCCTGCGCAAAGGACAAGGCCATAAGAGAGCCACGGTGAGATCGGATCCACGATTTGGTAGAAGTCGTGAGCAAAGGTGAGACGTGGGCGATCGTATTGTCTCCTATCCAATGGGTGGCATATGAGCCGGAATCCACGAAACTGGAGCATGCCAGCACAAAGGGGCGTTTGTTCAATAGATTCTGGAGCGCTCTGTGAGTGGTGATGGTCTCCAATAAGACATAGAGGTTGTGGGCATTGTACTCCAGCAGGAACCTGGTGCCCGAGGCGTTGATCTTGTACGCTGGCACATCCCACCAAGTGGCCATGATTTTTGTGCAGTCAAGGCAACACTCCCACGGCAAGCTTGTCCCCGAGCAGCTCCAGTTTGTGGGGATGGAGCACTTGCCACTACAGAAGTTCTGAGCCGTGGGAGAAAGAAACAACCGCATGCAGAGATTCCCATGGAAAAGTGGGCAGTTTTGACTTGCACGTGGAGGACGATGTGTCCAGGTGAGTGATGAGGCCACACACTCTGTGAGACACATTTGCATTGAAGGTTGTGCCGCGAAAGATAGGCAGAACATAAGGGGGTTGCAAGAAGCCATCGAGAATAAGAAGGAACAGTTGCCCCGCAGAAGAAGAGTTGGTGGCCAGGCCAATCGAGAACATCGCCGAGGAAAAGATGGTGAATGAGCGCGAACCGCCCGGAGGTGGGTTGTGACTTCATTGAGAACGTATAAATATGCAGGGGCATCGGAATTGTGCACATTTGTGTAGGGACGCCTTGTTGATCGTGTGCCACTGTGGTTGTCGATGACGAGTTCATCTACACCTTGGAATTGTTGCGGAGTAGTTCCACATTTCATGAGAATTTGTTGAGCATTGGAATTCCTAGAAACGACGACTTGCTTAGATTGCAGAGAAGGCGTAGCTACTGGAAGATTGGTGCATTGAGATGTGATGTGCAATGGCTGAAGGGGTTTATGCTTTGGCCATGCTTGCTCGCTTCAACAAACATGAGGGAGTCCAAGAACAGGCTGCTCGTGTTTTAGCTAACTTGGCAGCTTATGGAGACAGCAAAGAAGGCAGCAGTGGCCGAAAAGTCGAGGAAGAAGAACCCAAAAAATGTCGAGGTAGTGGCTCTGTGTGAATGGATGGTGTGGTAGTTGATGTCCAAGGGCAGGAGTCAAAGTCCTGGCGTTGAGATGCAAGAGGCGAAGAGCCACAGGATGTGGAGATCCATAAGGTGGCAGAGGCAGTGTATAGCCAGAAGCGCCTCAATGGCGAACGATGCCAGTGTCTTCCCAAGAAGACGTGGATGTCGCCCTTGGGATGGCCTGCGTGGTAGAGCCCTAGCAATTGGCAGCACTCGGGTGTGGTTTATTGGACAGAGCCCCAAAGCTTTAAAAAGAATCGAAAGCACAGAATGAGAAGCGCACAGGTTGCCGTCTTGAACCCGAGACCTGTTTTGAAGCAAGGGAGCACGCTATCACTTGTGACAGAGCTCATGCTTTGGGGAGCACACAGAACCACGATATTTTTTTTCTTTGGCACAGGACTGAGATCCAAGGTTTATTGGTTCGAGCACTTGATGGAAGGTAAACCATTGTTATATTGTTTTAATGGTTATTATTTTTTTTTATGAAAGTTGTAATGTAGAGGCTTATTTGCTACTCTTAAATCAAAGTATAGCCTTTTTGGTTGCCCTTCATGTGAAGGAGAGAGTGGAGAGTGTTGGTCTCGTTTGTTAGTGCCCAGTAAAAAGAGCAATGGCAACAACGGTGATGGTGGAGTCACTGTAAGGAGAATTTTTTATTTTTTATGGAGTTGTAAATGTAAATTGCATGTAAATGGGCACGACTGTAAGACCTAGAAAGGCATGCATACCCCTGGGCTATTTGGGTCACCTATGAAAAGTCTAGATTTAGGTATAGACTAAAAAGGGGTGGGTGCATGTATGTGTGGGTTAACTGTGGTTCTGTAAATGAGCCATGAGTTAAACTTTGTTGTAGGTCAACAGTTGTGATTTTTCGGATCCATGTTTTTTGGTTGCCTGTAGTATGTTGTCCCATGAGATTACATGTAATGAAGTCTATGAAAGGCTTGGTGAAACTCCATTGTAAATTGTCCTAGAGGTGAGCGGTGAAGGCTCATTTGGTCATCTTGACTGGATTTGGTCGAGGTTTCAAATGTAATGTTTAAGGTGGAGCACGGGGGGTGTTTAAGATCACAGAGGAAATTTTGTTTGCAAAGCTCAATAAATCATTATATGGCCTAAAACTCGAGCAGGTGATTAGTACATTATGTTTGATTCCTTCATGGTGAGCCAAGTTTTCCAAGAAGTGAGTATAACCATTGTGTTTACAGTATTCACTATCTTGGTGTTTAGATTGTTGACGTTATGCTTGTACCAAGCACAAGCATGGTTAAGATCAGCAGATTGGCTCAGTCGGCTTGGACGTACGAGATGAAGGATCTGGGACCAGCAAAACAATCTTGGGCATGAAAATACACAAAGACGGCACTAATGGTAAGCTTTGGTTATCACAACAGGAGTATGTGGAAAAGATACTCAAGAAATTCGGTATGAATAATGTGAAACCGGTAAAATCCTTTTGGCTTTCCATTATAAGCTTTCTTCAGGTTTATGTCCAAGTAATGAAAAAGAAAATGGTTATATGTCTTGTGTATCATATGCTAGTAGGAAGTATGTATGCGATGAAATGAAGTGAAATAATTAAATATTTCACATGCAGTTGGTGTTGTTAGTGGTAACATGGCAAATCCAGGTAAAGCAGTGAATGTGTGCTTCGATATTTTAGAAGCACAAATATCACCTATAAAGGTGATGAATGGACAAGGGCATGGTATCAGGTAAATTGTTGTCAACGTGGAGATTGTTGAAAAGGTGCATATTAAGGGACGCATTCATAAGATTCTTGTTGAACGTGTAACAAAAAATCTCCCTGAGTTAGAATATTGTTGAGCAGGATACAGAAGTTTTAGCAAATCAAACTGAAATAGAATACAGCTGTGCTTGTTATTAATTTAATCAGTTTCTTGTAACTCTGAAAAGGGGTGTATAAATATGTAAAGCCCCAAGAGGCATTTGACACAGTAGTCAGCCCCAAAGGGTGGAAGGGTGTGAGCCCTGCTGGGCTCTATTTGTAATCTCCTTTAGTCTTTGAACAATAAGAAGATCGAGCCTTGTCCCGTGGATGTTTCCTTGATGCTTTGCCAAGGTTTTACCACATAAAAATCTCTGCATCATATCTGAATGTCGGTGCTGTCTGTGTATCTCATTTGCTGTTCAGTTATTGTTAATTGTAAACTGAAGATCTCTGTGTGTGGATGGGTACAACACAACATTCCAGGATCTGAATCACAAATTCTCTGCCCTCTTTGGTTATTGATTTTCTGTTTATTAAGCATTTGAGCTTTCAGAATTATATATATGGAGAAAACGAGTCAATGAGGATAAATCAATGGCTGTTTTAGTCTATGGCTCCTGTAGATAAGCTTCCGAGGCAAAATCGCTAAGAGATTTAACCATGCTGCTAAATGGAACACTAGTGTCAGCCCTAGACAGCAAGCATTAAGCCAACAAAGAGTGGGAATGAGATCATTGCTTAGCATTAGCAGTCTTTGGGATCACTTTATTGGAAGGTTGACTTCAAGACAATTTTAAGTTTTTGAAACTTTTTTACAAGATATTGTTTTATTTTACTAAATAAAAGAAGTCTTTATCTTGCATTGTAATTCCTCTTGTTAATAGTGAAAAAAGACAACTTACAAATGACACAGAAAAATCAAAAGCAGTCACTTCAAGAAACATATAAAACAAGCAACATTCCTTCAACTGAAAGAAGCTATACAAAGAAAATTGAGAGAAGCTATAGCTGGCTGGAGGTTGTTAAAGTACTTGATACTTGATATTTTAGTGCTACCAGAAATTAGTTTGCTGGTCTATTTTCCTTCTCCATATTGTTATACTTGTCCTTGCTAGCTACCAACATAGCAGATAGCAGGTGCATTTGTAGAGAGAATACCATCAGCAGAAATGTTTGTAAATGCTGTGTGGGATGTGACCATCAAATGGATGGTTATGGTAAATAATATGGCAATGCTAGTTGAAAAAGTCTAATAAATACACACTTTGGTTAACACTCATCTAAGTTTAGTGTTAAGTCATTGTCATGGTTGATGCCGATGCAAGGCTAATATTTACAACCTAATGTTGTGGATCATGCCCAGATATAACAAGCAGTAGGAGTGGGACAACACATGGGTTGTGTCCTTGCTTCAGTGATCTGAGTTGCCACATACAACCATCATTTCTGGCATGCTTACCATCAAAGCAGACAGTTTGTTCTTGGTGTTCCCATGAGGTCTACTTCATAGGTATGACAATGGATATGCTATTGTAAAGGGGACTCAGATAATTATAAGCAAACTCATGACCCTTAGGAGGCTTCCACTAGAGTTGATTAAATGCAGTTGCTTCCCTCTCATAAGCAAGAACATGTTGAAAAGCTTTCATAAAGTAGAATGATTAGCATATCTATCTTTTTCTTTTCTCAGAAAAAACAGGTTGAGTGCATTACATGCTATGCTATGCTTAGTACAAGTCGGAATATGAGTCAGAAATTTTTTGTTAGTACACGACAAGCCTAAATGAACTTGTCATTCCTTCGAAAAATACATTCACACATAAGCCTATGGCTGCATTCGTAATGAAACAAAATTGTTTTACTAATGTGATATAAGCACAAAAAATGGATCACCTTCAGATTATTTTAGTTGTTATTGGCAGCAAGAGTGCAAATCATTACTGTCAATGGCATTGTTTGTAGACGAATGGATTGAAAGTTAAAATGCATTTGCAAATAGATCAGCTAGACCAATTGAAAAAATCTTAGAGAAAGCCCAGAAGGAATTTAGACAGACTGAACATTGTTAGACAGGTGAAACGAAAAAGGTGAAGATTATCCTAAACTTTCACACCATTTTAGAAAAAAGGCCCTAAAGATCAACCAAGTGATGTAGGGACCAAATGTAACAAATTTAAACTAGTTATGAGAGAGACTGTTACTACCTTACCAAGTTCTTAAAAGTCTGAGGCTGCTGATTCTGACCCACTAGGCACTTAGAATGCTTCTTGCCAACATCCTAACGGGTAGAACACTTCTGCAACAGATCTTCTTTGATGTGCATAGCTCACTATAGATGTTGCACTGAATACTCAAAAATTATACAAAGAAGAAAGCAAGAAAATATTTACAATTAACTTAAACCCTATAAGCCAAAAAATAACAATGATCATATCCCTCTTCTCTGTGGAGAGTACGTCTCCTGTCTCTGACGCTAGAGGTGGGGTTTAATCCAGAAGGAATAGCCATTGGAAGGCACCGTGCAAGAAGAAGAGGACAAACTCCTTATGAATGATAATAATAATAACAATGTAACAGTGTAGTAACAATGTAAGACCAAGGTTAAGTTCAGTTCCAAGTACTTTGGAACAAAGGAAGGTGCCGTGGATTTGTGGCCCAGTCAATCATGTATTAGATATTGTTGCAATGCGATCTTTTGTGGTGGTGTTAGTGTTCTATTTTACAACAGGCATGATTGACGTGGATCTCATTCCACAGATCCACTACCACCACTAGGTATGGTGTTTGATAGAAGCAATAAAATTCATGGATAGGAACTCTTTTCCAGGCAAAGAAACAGAGACTCTTGACAAAGCACACTGAGAAAGTATTCATGAGAGTCTTGCTTAAATTCAACTCAGCATAGCAAAAGGAAACAGCTAACTTCCGATGTTTAGCTTGGATTTACGAGATGTGTTGATTTCAATCAGACTTTTATAGATATAGCTAATCAAGAAACAAACAATTCATGCCATTGCAAAGGACATCAGAATTTAAAATGACTATATTACAATGATGGACATCAGAATTTGAAAAGACTATATTTGCCTATGGGATTTTGGGCATATGCATTGACAAGTTGGCCATGATTCAAACAAAGTAAAAAAATCACCTCTATCCATGTTACAATTAAAAGAGAAGGAATAATGCATCATAGTAGTAAAATTACTGAAAAACAACAATTTCTCTAGTGATGAGAGTTCTTTCTTCATATTTCAAAAATGTGTTACTTGATACATTACAAAATGTCATTTCTCCACGATTGCATTACAACTGAGTACCCCTCAATAATGCTTGTTGATTGTGATTTTGATGTGAAATAGTAAACTGGCCAAAACAAGAACCCTGCCATGGACTGGCTGTGACATGACCCAGCATTATAATCTCACTCATTACTGATGCGAGCTACAGGGATCACTCTGGGTCTTAACAGACTGATGATCCCATGACTATCTTAATTGAATCTCTTTCAATAAATAAGAACAACTCAATAGAATACAACCCTGACTGAATCAGAAACCTTGAATTTTTAAATGAGGGTGTTGTCATTGGATAACGTCCGGATCAACAGGCTTGTCACTGTAAATTTCAAGTAACTTTGTGGCATGAGGACTGCACTTCACATATTTTTCGAGGAATTTTTCCTCGGTTAAATAAAGGACACTAGTGAGACTAGGAAGACACTTGGAAGGTTGCATTGCACTTATAGCCTTGAACACCTCGTGGCGAGGCTTGATCTTACACTCCAAACTGTGTTCCAGGGCGTTAGGATTTGTCAAAAGACAGTTTGCAGGAAGTCCTGCAGTATGTATGAAAAAGTCCATAATCTTCTGCACCTTCTCCATGGAAACAATTAGTACGCGTGGGTTCCTCCTAAAAATCTCCTTGACCTCATCTTCCAGCAAGCCAAAACTTGCCAAATGTTTCATTTTCTTTTCCAAAGAATCAGGCCCATTACTTTTAGCCATAATCTTAGGTGCCCATTTCAAAACCTTGGAGATTGCCTCTGATCCGAAAAGGTTTTGAAGATACTGGACGTTGGGACGAAGAGTTTTCTCTAGACTGCAGGAAAGCAAAGTAGGTGCTATGGTAATCATCTTCGTTACCTTGTCTTCTGTTAATCCATTGTCTTGTCCAGTGAAGCCCAATGTTTTCAGCAACTCAATCTTGGGTTTCAGCTGCTCGGCAATTAATTCAAGCAAAGTTGGGTTTCTGGTAATGATCTTCCTTACTTGGTCTTCTGTGAATCCTGAATCTCTCAGTAACTGAACCGTTCGCTGGGCTGTGTGAGTGGATCTCATTCCCACAACGGATGGATTTCTTCGGAGGATAGTTGAGAGATCAGCCTGGCACAGCCCACATTCGTTGAGTAAGAAATCTGACATGGGCCATGTGTTCCCCGCTTCTGGGTAGCGTGTGGGCCTGTCATCACCAGCAGAAGTAGATATAGATTGCAAGGATAGTTTTAACAGAACAATCCGTGGAAATGGTGGAGATAGTGTTGCAGCAAACCCCTCCGCCAGTTGAGATCCAAAGGATCGAGCGAAGTATTTGGAGAACATTGCAAGGGATTGAACAAAAGATGAAATGAGATATTTGCGACCAGAGCTGAGAAGGGTTTATGGGCAAAGTTGGGGAGAAACGAGAGTAGGGTTTATGGGCAAAGTTTGGAAGTGAGCGGTGATGGTACACATTTAGTTTGATTTTGGGGTTATGGTCATCCAGTCTCGGCACCTTGGTTTTCCGGGATTTAAAAAAAAAAGGTTATGGTTATTTTTTTATTTTTAGTAAAATTACTACAATTTGTGTTAAAAGAGAGAAAGATAGAGATGTATGATAAGTTAAATTTTTGGAATAGATAGATTGCTATTTTGAGATTCTTTTATTGGGTTTTAAATGTGAGGAGGTACCAAAATTTATTTACCAGTTTTGTATACATATAACAAATTCACTCAATTTGTATTTTGTATTGATATATTTTTGTGGTTATTTGTGGGACATTAATAAAATTATTTTATTTTATTTTTTTTATTAAAAATAAATATAGGATATTAAGGAATTTTAAAATGTAAAAGAAGATAACTGAGTGTAGATCTAATGATTGGAAGGAATTGTGGTTACCCTCCCTACCCGGGTTCAAATCTAGCTTTGTGACATTTGCTCCTTGGGAGCAAACGTTGACTATGTGTTGTTTGATTGAATGCATTTCTAATGCAACATGAAGAATCTAAAGTTCTTGACATAAGGATTTGACCTATGGTCAATATGGAACAAGAGCTCATTTGGCAAAGACATTGGAGGTATAGATTGTCACGTATGGAAGAGCATTTTTCCTTGTATTAGGTTTCACAAGAAATACCCTTCCTTTTTTATTTTTTTTAACAAGAATGGATATAGATTTCTATTAAAAGGTTGCAACCAAACTATACATCATCATAGTATAAAATAATACAACATTGTACCACAAAATAAAAGTTGTTTATGATTTCAAAATTTAGAATTTGCATAAGATTCCAAAAAAATTAGTATAAACTCTAAAATAAACACCTAATATCAAGACTACCTTATAGATCATATTAGCTGAAATTAATAAAAGATTTGTTTACTATGTGCTTCAAATTTCAAAATTTAGAATTTCATGCATGCAAAAAGGATCCAGAATGTCTTGGACATCCTTCGTAGCGAATTCCAAAAAACTACTACTAGTATAAACTCTGAAATAAACACCTAATACTAGGACTACCTTATAGATCATATTAACCTAAATTAATAAAAGATTTGTTTACTATACGCTTCATCTCGACCAATGTTTGTGGGTTGTGATTCTTGATGTTCTGACTCTATATCCTCAAGCATTTGATGTATAGTTTCCTCCTCTTTGAGCTTACCAAGAGTAGAGCCCATTGACATGTGTATGTTGGATGTTGTCGATTGAGTTCCTTTGTTAAGATTACATACCAATTTTGTAACATCAAAAAAATTTCTTCCAAAACTTGAATTTGTCCTCTTTGTTGCAAAAGAGTGTCCATAATCATTGCATTTTGAGAGGTACATTTATGCTTATTGTTGTGTACTTAAGTAGTTACTAAGAAAAATGAGGTCCTATTGCTACTAATATATTCCTTGTGCTTGCACAATACTCTCTGTATATCATGAATTTCCCTATGACAATTTACATGGTTCCTAGGGCAGTCCATCATTGCCTAAGAATAACCACGCAACCCCAAATTCTCCTTTGCACACCCAAACAACGAAATCCCATAACAATTCAGAGGCTTAATCCACTACCAAATTGAGCAAGGATCAATGAGGTTATCCTAAGAAGAAGAAGATGCTTTCCCACACAACATCATCCCCTGGAAGCAACAAATGAACTCGTGATACCTTCCCAAACAAGCAAACTGAAAGCATAACAAAGCACAAATGAATATAGTGTAGGCCAACAAGACCTTGGAACAAACAATACCAAAGACAATTAAAGTCAAGAAAATCATCAACAAGAAAAAGAATGAACAAAAAATTCAAATCCTAATACGAGAACTATTGAATTAGCATGGATAGAGAAAATGGTTTCCCCAAAAGAGAAAACCAACCTTCAATCGCAAGAAACCCCAATTGGACCAAATCACATTCATAAGCCTATAGCCTAGGTTTTTTGCATCTATATCAAGTTGATATCATAGAATGCAAACAGAGACACTTACCTAGAGATCTTAATGCAACGAAGGACGTTGATAGAGGCTAACCTCCCCTCCAAAACAAAGTTGAAGTGCCATGATCCCACCTACAACCTAGGGTTTCATCTTTTCTTCTTCAAAACAATGGTTGAACATTAACACTAGCATGTATGGTGTCATAAGGATGATGCACCGGATTGTGCTTACACAAATACCTTTGAATGTCAACCCTTGTCTTGTCACGATATGTGGCTTCATGCATGACAGGTTCATGAGTTTAAAGGTCACCATAAGATCAAGAATAAGGAACAAAAACTTAGGGGATGGGTTAAATAAATGCATTCCCTCTTTTTGCAACAAAACAATCTTAATTCTTGCGGCTCAATTGACATGGTTGTTTGCTTGTTGATTGAGGTTTCTTAAAACGTGATAAAATTCAATGTTATCAAAATCAACACTTCCTTTTTTATTCTTGTTATTAGTCAGACTAGATTACCATCAATCGGGGGTGGGACTTGAACATGAGCTCGATGATGATAGCCAAGTCTTTAATGACTATAAGAGACTTAAAGGTGGCGGAGTTACAAATTCTAGGTCCTTGTAAGAGGGCATAAGCCTTGACCTAATTATTTGTGGTTGTCCTTAAACCCAATTGTAGCTCAATTCAAGAGTTCCTATGGGATTAATAATGATTCCTCCCACCCCGCACATATCATCCCTTCATAAGGAATATCCTTTCAATCAATACAATCCATGGATATTTTAGGCATTATTACTAGAAAAAATATATTTAGCAATTCGTTACTTTGCACCTGGGTGAAAACGTGAAGTTGGGTAACACTTCCGTGAGAATCGTATGTGTAAGAGACATAGCGGAACTTATTCGGCTGAATAAATTTAGTTATTTGGTCGAATAAATTTCGTTATTCGGCCGAATAAATTTCGTTATTCGGCCGAATAAGTTAAACTTTATTCGACCGAATAACATTTAACGGTTCACCGTTAGAAATAACAGAGACCCCGATTTGTGTGAGAGGTGTAGTCGGACGGGAAAAATACATGGCGTTTTGTATTTATTCGGCCGAATAAGTTTTCTGCATAAAAGCTTGGCCACGGCCTGTCTCTGTCATTTTTGCTGCAGGAGTTTTGGATCTTGTCGTGAGACCCACTGAAGGGCCCGCCGACGCCACCCGTCCCGCCACCTCTCCGGCCACCCGGCCGCGTCTGCCTGGTTGGACCCGTCCATGCCACCCTTTGTTCACCGCTGCTGGACTCGTCCTCGCCACCCTTTGTTCGCCATCCTGCAGTTTCTATTGGTGGTCCGCTGCTGGACTCATCCTCGCCACCCTCGTCGTCTCCCCCTCCTTTCGTTCCACTTCTTTGCCACCTTGCTGCGTCTGTGCATTTTGGAGTGTACTTAGCCACGTTGCTGCGTCTGTGCATTTTGGACTTAGGCACGTTGTTGCGTCTGTGCGTTTTGGACTTAGCCACGTTGTTGGGTGCTGCGTCTGTTCGTAGGTGGACATTCGTTGGTGCGACTGTTCGTTGTTGGAGTGTTGGTCTGTTGAGTGGTCGTTGGTGGACGATCACGTTGGAGAGCTTGTGGACTGTTCATCGTGTGGTGGATCAGGTAATTTTATTTCAGTTTTTTATTTTATTTTTTTCTTTTTGTAAAATTTTATATGAATGTTGCTTCGTTTGCGTGCAGGTGTCGTTTGTTTTTTTGGTGCTCGGGGTCGTTCGTCTTCCTTGCTCGAGTTCGGTTTGGTGTTGGATTTCAGCAGTAAAACATAAAAACCAGGTATGCCGAAACGATATCTTTGTTTCTGTAATTTTGGAACTGTTTTTATTAAGAAAAAAACGAAAACGCGAAAGATATGTCCTCGTGAGGAGTAAGTAAAAACAAAACAAATCTGTCCAATTTGGATAGAGTTCATGAACTTTGTCCACATGGACAGAGTTCATGAACTCTGTCCATGTGGACAAAGTTCATGAACTCTGTCCAATTGGACAGAGTTTAATTTATTTTATATGAACAAAAAGAGAAATATAAATAGGATTTAGTTGGTTAAACTTGTAAAACTATTGATTTTGCTTATGTGATAAGAAGGAAAAATAAAAGTAGTTTTGAAATTCTATTTGCAAATGGTATCTTTTTCCTGTATGTATAGGTTTCCCTTTTTCGGTTGAACTCTGTCCACATGGACAAAGTTAACGAACTCTGAACTCTGTCCACATGGGCAGAGTTCATGAACTTTGTCCATGGACAGAGTTGATTAACTTTGTCCCTATGGACAGAGTTCATAGATCAATATATTAGTTAAATATTATAAACCATGCTCATGCATAGCTACAAACAAGACTAAACTTTACTTTAGACGTAATAAGAAAGAACTAAAGCTACTACGTAGAAAACTTGTAAAAAACCCTGGCCTTCCAAAGCAGCAAAGTCAATTGTATTATGCACCAAAGAACATGTTTTAAGAATGTCACGTGTACACATTATTCTTATGTATTTAGGGAATCCTTGTTAGGAGGTATTGATATCAAAACTTTAGAGTATTATGCCACAGATATATGGAAACATGACTCATTAATATTTTTTCCACATTAATAGTGATGCAATGATTTTAGTCCACCTAGTATTGAGTTCATGCCACAGATTTATGGAAACATGAGACACTAATAGTTTTTCCACATTAATAGTGATTCAATGATAGTCGTACTCCTAGTATTGAGTTCACTCTAAGTTGACACTCTTTTGAGAATGTCATGCCTTAGGATTGTGCATTTTGAATTGGGAATCTAATTGATGGAAAACAATGGTCTTGAGTTTTAGCCTTGTAAAGATAACCATTCTTGGTATTATGTTTTTATTTGGTTGCAACATGGCAAATTTGGGGAACATAATACCAAGAATCATCACCGTTATCAGGCTGAAACTCAAGACCATCATGGAACATGGCAAACTCGAAACATAATACCATGAATTGCCAATTTTTTATGATTCTATGGAATAATGAAAATATTTGTAGATATAATTTATGTTTAAAGTATTAAAATCTCAATTAAGTTATTAATTTAAGATTTAAATTAAAAGTTAACATGTTCATGAACTCATTCTTTGACATAAAGAAATGAACCCTTCACTTAGTATTTAACTATATTGGTTCCATTCATTTTAAACATAAAAAACACTTAGAAGATTGGTACATTAATTCCTCACACATCCAACAATATTAGCTATACTCTTTTTAAGAACTATTAGATGATATTTGGTAAATCTAGGTCCTTATTAAATAACTTAGTCTCTTTAGCAGCTAGGTCTTAGAATTTGTAGAATTAACATGTAGAATTTGAATATGTAATGAGTTGATATTTGTGTAACTGTAGACATTATATCAAATGGAAAGAGAGGAGTCTTCGAGGCGAAAGCATAGGAGGTCTTCATTTTCTTCTGGAATTGATGTTTCAATTGATAATCGAAGGTTGTCGGCTTCCCCTCGAGATTCAAGTTTATTATATAGTTCACATTCATTAGATCATCGGCGAGGCGATAGGGGTACAAATGATTCCCCTTTATCTACTGTGGGAGAACGTCAATCTCGACCTTCTGTTGGTATGAACATCAATCTTTTAATACATGTACACAATTTTTTTTTTTTTTGTACGCAAAGTTTGTACATGTTTACACATAACTTTGTTTTATTTGAAGTAGAGTATGGTTCAGAAGATGGTCGTAATTCTACAGAGAGGGAGGAAGAGCGAGCAAGGGAGACAGATGAGGGTGCAGAGCAAGGTTCCCAAGAGGCTTGTAATTCTACACACGGTGACGATCGTCGACCCAGGACACAATATGTTGAACTAACAGAGGGTTGTACACCCATTACAATGTATCCATCTGATTTAGCTGAGAAGCTTCCATGGGAAAGTGGTGATCATCAAATGACTCTTGAAAGTTGTAGATCCCACTACGGCAAGTTGGAAAAAGATTTATCTACTATGAATCTCCCTCCAGAGAGTAAACAAAGTTTGGAGATTGTTTTGGGATCTTTGCAAAAATTCATTCAGGCATATGAGAATCTCGGACCAACTACGAATGGTTTTGTTGATTTGATGCGAAGTTGAAGGAGTCAAGTGATGAGTCCAGACAAGTGGGTTGTTGTGAAGGAGAGAGTAACAAAAGAACAAGCCAAATCAATGTTTAACTTCAAAGAAGGTCTAAAGCAAGAAATGTTGAAAGTGCAATATTTCAAGCACCCTGAACTTGCACATCTACTATATGATCGGTTCCTTGCAGCCTATGGTTGGTTTCCATGGAACGATGAGGTTTCTCAATATTTTGTTAGATTTTTTTATTAGGAGTTCTTTTAAGGAATGAAGCCAGACTATACTGATGTTCATTCTGAATTTTATGGAGTTGGAAAGGGTCAAATATATGATCGAAAATGTGCTCTTAGAGACCATACATCTCTTCGACCTCCACCCTAGATATCTCTCCCACCCAGGCTTGTGGCATTAAGATCAGAGATGGAGCCCACATTCCAACTTGGGACAACTGCAAGGGATTTTGTTGGCGATGGTTTATCGTCAGCATTAGTTGCAGTAGATGTGGGATTGGTTCGAGAGAGGGATCGTGCCATTGTTCATCAAAAGTTTGTTTACAAAACAAATGATGAGGTAGATTGAATGAGCATTGAAGATCTCAGGGCTTATGCCAAGGTTTGTCATAACATAACGTCAAATGTTATATCCAATGACACATCGAGTTTAGGAGAGGTTTGTTGATTATGATATGGCTTGATCTATTTAATTTTTTATTCATTTTGAATTGAAATTTTTGTTACATTATATGAATGATATTAAGTTTTTTTTATGTATAGTAATAAGTACATTATATAAATGTTTATTGGTTGCAGTTTTCCAGAATGATGAATGAACATTCTTTTCGACTCTCTACTAGTGAAAATGTAGAGCATATTTATTATTTACATAAACTTATAATTATGTTTGAACTTGATATATTATATTTTTTTGAATTTTAATTTAACTATGCATCTTATTGTTAATTTGACTTATCCATGCAGGTTTCTTTAGATACGAACTTTTTAAATGAATTACCATCTCTTGTGAGCTAATGATTTTAATTCTTTTGTTTCGGTTTTAAGTTAATTGCTTAATTTTCTTTTGTTTGCACTATGTTTTATTTATTAATACAATTTAAATTTTAGGGGGGAGATATAGGTTCTTTGGTGAATGCGGATATTGGCACAAAGACAATTTTGTTCACACTTGAATTGATTTCTGATATAAGTTTAATATTTTATTTCTTTTGGATTTAGTTTAAATTTGTTTAAGTAATCTATGAGATTCATAAATTGATTTTATACATGTTGCAGCTTGGGTCTCTTCAATCTTTTGGAGACAAATGGAAGACTCTAGTGCAGGAAAGTGGTGGACATGCATTTGGAGAATTTGATGTAATTTTGCTAATAATTGAATTGTTCTTTGATATATAAGTTTAATATTTTAATTTCTTGGATTTGGTTTAAAAAATTGTTTAAAAAATTTATGATATTCATAATCTGCTTTTATACATGTTGCAGGTTGGGTTGAGTCTAGGGGAAGGCCCTAGTGGAGGATAGTGGTGGACTTCTTCTTTTTTTGTTGATATATAGATTGTAGTTGTTTTGGACATCGAAGAGATTTATTTTTGGATTATATGTATATGTACATTGAACTCACATGTTCATGAGTTAGTTTTTTTAGGATTATATACATATATATTGAACTTACATATTTTGTATTTGCTTTAAATGATCTATTTTTTTCGTTAATTATTTAGCATATTTTGTGTGATAAATGTTTAGAATATGTTTTTTGCATGTTTATGAATGCATGTATGTAGATGCAAAATTTATAAGAATGTTAATGATAGGAATGCTAGGAATGTTAAGAATGGATGTTTTGAAGTTTTGATAGGTGCAATCTGAAGTTAAGAAATGTTAAAAATGAATGTTATGGTAAGAATGAATGTTAGGAAAGTATTGAATCCTAACAATGAATGTTAGAAAGTTCTGATCTAGGTGCAAAATCTAAAGTTAGGAATGATAAGAATGAATGTTAGGAAGTGTTGAATGTTAAGAATGAATGTTAGGAAATGTTGAATGTTAAAAATGAATGTTGAGAATGAATGTTATGGTAAGAATGAATATTATGAAAGTGTTGAATCTTAACAATGAATGTTAGGAAGTTCTGATCTAGGTGCAAAATCTAAAGTTAGGAATGATAAGAATGAATGTTAGGAAGTGTTGAATATTAAGAATGAATGTTAGAAAGTGTCGATAGGTGTAATCTAAAGTAAAGAGTAAGGAATGTTAAGAATGTTAAGAATGTTAAAAATGAATGTTGAGGGTCAAGAATATTTAAAATGTTAAGAATGAATGTTAGGAATTTTTTTAGGAAGTGAATGTTAAAATTTTTAGTGCTTGTTAAGAATGAATGAATGTTAGGAAGTTTTATAGAAATATGAATGTTAGAAAGTTTTGGTAGAAATAGGAATGTTAGGAAGTTTAAGAATGTTACTAAGTCTTGATAGATGCAATCTAATGTTTAGGAATTTGCAGTCTAAGTTTTTTATAGGAATTTTAAGAATGAATGTTAGGAATCTTAGGAAGCTTTGAATGTTTGAAAGTTTAGGAATGTTAGAAAATTTTGATAGAAATATGAATGTTAGGAAGTTTAAAAATGAATATTAGGTTCAAATTTTGATAGGAATGTTAGGAATATATGTTAAGAATGAATGTTAGGAAGTTTAAAAATGAATGTTTGGTTCAAATTTTGATAGGAATATATGTTAAGAATGAATGTTAGGAAGTTTTGATAGGTGCAAATAGAAATGTTAAGAAAGAATGTTTGACTAATATATATAATCTTGGTTTCAACATAAAACTTGAATTTCATATAAATGATCAATTGAAATTTGTATAAATGATTCATATTTTCAAATTTTAACTAATGATTCTTATTTTCAATGTTCAGGTACATTTTATGCGGCTGAAATCATGGCAAATGGGGATTTAACGATTTTTTGTTTTTTAATCATAAATAAAGATTACATGATTGTGAAGCTTATGTTAGATTAGAGCAATGATTTTAGACAACAATTTGATGAATTTTCATTGATTTGTTGTAAATAGTCATTGCTCTAATTTAGCATAAGCTTCACAATCCTGGAATCCTTGCTTGTGATTAAAAATCAAATGATCGTTATCTCCATTTGCTATGATTTCAGTTATGTGAACTTACACAAGTGATATTTAGTCCACCATAAAACTAGTAATGGATCAACCCATCTTATGGATCAAGAATAATAATTTCCTATTTATTAAGTATATTAGAGAAGCATGAAATGGATCAGATGAAATCTAGCAGGTTTTTCGGTGATTCTTCATTTACATACTTCAGTGAAAAGTAAAGATTTGGGGTGGAGTGTGGGGACAGCCACATCCGTTATCTCATCCCTTAAGTGGTCTAATAGACATATGGGGACCCAAATAAAGTACTGTACACAGAATTTAAGATGAAATTACACAAATTAAAGTTTTCATTACCAAATAATTTTCGAATTCATTTCAGCATACTAAAATATGATCATTTAAACTGTTATTCTAGTTCCCATTCAAGATCATAGACATGGTTGAAAGAAAAAAATATATTGTACACAACATTTGACATGGACATGGACAAAAACATTGATCGATTAATTTTTGATATATAGTTAAAAACATCGCAATGGAATGTCGTCGTTAATTATTCGGTCATTGTCATGTTTGGACAATTTCCATTTTTTAGTTTTTAATTGTTTATTCGATGGAACTTGTACCAATTTTATTCGAAATGCACATACTAAATGACTATATTGACAACATATGACATCAGGTTCTTAGTCCTGAAAGTAGACATAATTTTCAGTCATATGGGTCTGCTGAAAAAAATAGCCCTTTAAAATGATGGATCCTCTCTCGTATGTATATCCATTTTCATTGTAGTCCTCCAATAACTTCATCTTTCCTTAAGTGCATCACATCAAATAATACTTCACATTTTCGTTGTTTTCTATAGGTGTAATCACAGTGAAAACATCCCGTGTGCAAATTACAATTGGCGTTAGGGTTTTGTAATCAAATAAATTGACTAATATACATGTATAAGGTGATGGACAAGAATGAACAATCGACAAAACAGTTGTAAGATCATTACCTTTTCTAACAAGATCTGAAATTATGTCGCCATCAGATGATATTACTATTTTTTCTGATTCTAATTCTTCTATGCTTTCTAGTGGCATTTTTCCTTTAGGATTAATCTCTGTGTGTTTCCAATGTTTTACGTAGTTGTTCGTTATGTTTTCACAAACTTCTGTACATTCAATATTTTCAGTGCAAATATGACAAAAGCATGATTTCTTTCTACTGTCAAATGCATACACGTTTTGGAAGGCTTTTGTTTGAATAGAGTGAAAATATCTAGTCCCATGTATGGTGCTAGCATTGTACGGTATTGATCTATTTATATCTTGGACCCCAACAAGCCAAAAAAACCTACACAAATGACAACTTTTGATGTTAGTGTACATTTTTTTAAATTGACAATTAATATAAATTAAAAAAATCGTGTACATACGTGCACACATCTTTTGATTGTTGATTATAATCATGGCTTACATGTGATTTACACCATTGGACGACCTCTGCAGCTAAATGAAATCGTGCAGAAGAATGATTCATTTGCCATCTTCGAAGTGTTGTTTTTACGCATGCTCCTGCACCATCATGTTCACCTTTTCCATGTCCACTTTCAAAGAAATTCCAACGATGTTTATTGTTCAATGCTTTATGAAGTCGACATAACCAATAAAATGATCACGAAGATTTAAATTGTCCCGCACATCCATCCGACCATATCCAATGCTCATTGAATTTAACGTCACGTCCTTTTAGTGAATCGTAGAAAATACTTTCAATACAATGCTGAACAAAATGTGTATCATGTGTACGATCATCGCTGATATAAAAGTGATATTCTTTAATCACATCTCGATTGTCACATGTGCTTTCAATGCCATCAACATCCTATTGAGAATGTCTATATAAAACATGGACAAATATCGAAACTTGGTCAGAATGATAGTATTCACTCTGTATCTATTTTTGTGCAGCAAATGTGTAGTTTTCTGCAAAATCAACCACTGACAAAATTGATCATAGTGGAAAAATTTCACGAGACTGTTGGAATTGAAGGTCTTTCCATCGTGCTCTATGTGAATGCTTAGTGTATTTATAAATTTCACTTTCAAATTTCTTGAGAAAATCTGTCACACATATTTTATCCTCTCGCAAATCAATTCTTTTGGGATGTGCATCACTAGAACTTGTAGCATAACCGATGTATTCATATCTTCTCCAATCAATGGTTACATTTGACAGTGAGTGATCATTACCGATAAGATATTTATTGTGGAATAAGACCAGATTTCCACAACGATGACAATGTTTTCCATTGCCACATTTCTTATTATAAAATACTTCATCGCGATCTCTCTCACATAGAGTTTGAGATATGAATTCACATACTGTGGGCGGAGGTGGTGAATTCATCCAAAACATTTTACCAAATTCAATAAACGTGTCGTAATATAATTGAAATTGCACATGATAACGACAACAACATGTGTCACGTATAGTAATAGGTCTAACATACCATGGTTTTTGTTGCACAAATGTAGTTATTGACACATTAATTCCACGATGATCTTCCTTGAATTTATTGAACAATTGTACTTGTGTCATATCCATTATATGTTTTGGACTGCTTTCATATGCCCCTCGTGATACTCTTTGTCGTATCACATCCCTTGAATTTTGTGAAACTCAAGCATGTGTCAACCAATATTCCCGTACAATATCTTTAACATCTGCTCCCATTCTATATTTGTAAGGCTATATACAAATAATTTCCCAGCAAGCAAGTTCATCATTTTCATCTATTTGCATTCTGAATTTGCTATGTTTGTATAATGTCTTTCGTGAGGTTCCAACTTCTTTTGCTAGTTGTGTTGTCAAACGTTTTTGTTTAGTACTAGTTGAAACAATTGATGTATGAATTGCTCTACGTGCAACACTGATATCTTTCTTCCTGTATTTTCCAAAAAAAATTATTGCATCACCTATATTTTCTATTACATTCTGTTTCAATTTCGACTCTTTGATCGCCTTGTGAATACCCAATAATGACGTAGCATCTTCTAACTTCTTGGTCACTAATAAACATCTCAAAATTTGTGCTTGCCATGTTATTGAATAATTCTTCAGAACATCATCATAAAAATTTTTAGCACGATATCGTGCAACATGTATGGGTATTTTTTTGCCATATTTGTTGCAATCAACGTTTTCTAACATTTCATCATCAATGGTGAAAGTACATATACATCAAGTTAAATTTAATTTAACATGTATCCAAAAATACAATTCATTATAAAAAATAAATTTGGAAAATACATGATATATACATACCTCGTCCAATTTTTGGATCTTGAAATTGATCTTCAATATTGACTTCATCGACATTAGTATGTAAATCACTATTTACATTTTCAAAAATGGTCTCTTCAACTTCAATTTGTTCTTCTTGTACTCTATTTTCAATTTCCACTTCATCAACATTATCATGTAAAACTGTATTTATATCTTCGATAATTGTCGCTTGCGTTTCTGCAAGGCTTGCTTTGTTGGCATGATATTTGAGTTTTTTTTTTTCTTTATTATCGTCATCATCATCACGTTTACAATCATATTTTCTTTTACAGTTTCTCTTACTGCCCATGATTGTTTAATCTGTAATATGATAAATTAAATAATCATCACTTTATCGTAAAAAAACAAAATTAAGATTTAAAAACAGTTACGAAATTTATAAAAACATGAACTGAAATTTACTTTACCTTATCAAAATCTTGTAAGAGTCTTTTGAAGAAAAACTTCTTGGAAAGAAATTTCTTTTGAAAAAAACCTTCTTTGAAAGAAATATAAGAACTCTTTGACAATAAATCACCTTTGAAAAAACCCATTGGAAAAAAATAAGAACACCTTCTAAAGAAATCTTGTTTGTAAAACCACTGGAAAAAAAACTTCTTTGAAAAAATACCTAGGAAAAAAAATTATTTGAAAAAACCCTTGCAAAGAAATAACTCTTTTGCAAAAATAAGTTGAGAAAAAAAATACTTTGAAAAAACCCCTTTCAAAGAAATAAACTCATTTGCAAAAATATCTTGGGAAAATAACTCTTTGAAAAAAAAAATTCCAAAAAAATAAGAAGGAAAAATACAACTCCTTTGAAAAAATAACTTGGAATAAAACCTTCTTTGCACAAAATACTTTGAAATAAAAACTCTTTAAAAGCACCATTTTGGAAGAAAAAAAACACCTTGAAAAAACCCATTGCAAAGAAATATTTGCAAAAATACATTGGAAAAAAAATACCTTGAAAAAACCCATTGCAAAGAAATAAGAAGTACAAAAATACCTTGGAATAAAAACTTCTTTTGCAAAAATGCCTTAGAAAAAAACTCTTTGAATGTACCCCTTGGAAAGAAATAGGAAGAAATATACCTTGTAAAAAAAACTTGCTTTGCAAAAAAAATCTCCTTTGAAAATCCTTTCAAAAATATTATGACCAGAAATATGCGAAATTAAAAGGTCTTTAAATTTACCTTTGATTAGAAATATAAATTTACCTTTTATGAAAAAATCAATTTAGAACAAAATTGTCCATGCAGTGGCTTAGAACGTGATATTGCAGTCTAAGAAATGAAGGCAATATCCCTTGCTAGGGGACATTAATTCTAAAACAACAAGGAACCAAGTTGTGATTATGAGCAATATCTCCAACCCTAACTCTCTATGGTTAGATGAAGACCTTGTTTTAGCTTGCAAATATAAAAGAAGCTCTAGCGATTAGGTGAAAAATTGTTCAATTTCAAATTGATTAAGCTTTGCAGTTATCAAAGCCTAATAATTTGCAATGGTCTAATGAAGTGTTCAAAATCCAATTGATTGATTTGTATTCATGGGCTTGGCAATATAGTGGTTGATTTTGTTATATCTAATATCCTTGTATACAACCAAATAGTTAATTTTGACATCTTAAATGACCATGGGATAGACTTGGATCATAGACCCTTAACCCTAACTCTAAACTTTCTTGATCATAATAATACCATAAAATAAAAATCTAATAATAGAAAGCACTTGATTTTCAACAAAAATAAAGTTGATAGTTTTCTAAAGGATTTAAAAAGTGAATTAAATCTCTTGTTCAGTTTAACTATATTGAAGCTATTATAGTTTTACAACAACACTCTCAACTTGTATAAATAAGTACTCTATTGAATTTTTGAGTGAAACAAAAAATCAAATGGGCAATAGTTTGTATGATAAAGAGAGTAAAATTGTTAGAAAATACATTAGATAAGCCTATGATGATAAGCCTTTGATGAGTCCCTTGAAACTGACAAGATAAATAGTTACAAAGCCTTAAGATTAAAAAAAAATATGTCATATAAATAAAAAGCTAGAGAATTTTTTACACCTTTCTAAATTAGATCCTAAAAAATATGGAAGGCAAATTGAACTCGAAAAACTAAATTAAATAATATGATTGCCTTGAGGCATTGGAATTCATACCTTAAGAAAATTTATGAATCCCCTAACATCATTGACAACATTCAAAACCTTATTTTTTTTAATTAATAGGGGTATAGGTAATTGGACAGAGTGGCTTGAGCTTGACCTAAGATCAAATCAATTGGTTACCACTATGCCCCCTAGGACATATGCAATAGCCTGCAAGTCACATATATCAAAAACTAATGATCGAACCTAGCCCGAGACATCATATTCATATGAATAGGGTGCCTAACTTTCCATCCAAATCACTTAAGGTCTATATCCCTTTTAGGACATGTCACTATTAGTATTTGAACATGGAGTGTGGAGGTTAACAAACTAACTCCCACCATTTGAGTAACTATGATCCCACGACAAAAACCCTTATTTCTAAAACATAGGTTTTTACTTTGGAAGACATAGAATTTGGAGTTAAATGGCTTGCAACTATGAGAGCGAAGGATAACGAAGAATATCAAGCATAAATCCTAAAAAGTGAAGGACATGTCCTTATCCCTTGCATTCACAAACTCTTCAACTTGGCAGTGGAATAAGGCTTCCCTAAGCCATGGACAAAGCCTCATTGTTCCTATTTTTAAAATAAGAATAAGAACAAACCCTCAAATTATAGGACCAATATGTTCATGCCTCTTTGAGCCAAGTTGTATGGAATTTTTCTAGAAATGAAGATTGGCATATGGTTGAGAAGTCATGAAAAAAGGGATAAAGACCAAGTTGGGTTTAGAGGTTATCATTAAACCATGGACCACCTAAATTTTACAATCATCTAAGTTTAATGTTGGGTCATTTGTCATGGTTCATGCCGATGCAATTCTAATATTTGCAACCTAATGTTGTGGTTCATGCCCAGATACATCAAGTTGTAGGGTAGGGAAACACATGGGATCTGTCCCTGGTTCAAGGATCTGTCCTTGGTTCAATGATCTGCGTTGTTGCATACAACCATCATGTTTGGCATGCTTACCTGTTAACAATCAAATTGACACCCTTCGTCACATGATAGACGAAGCACATTTTTACTATGCGCCCGCAACATGAAGACAAAAGATAAGTACAGATGAGAGCAATCCCTCTCTGATCTAATCACTTCTTCCATAACTGGAAGGATTGAGTGAAGAAAGAAGTAACCTAAGGAGACAAGGTTCAGTGATTGAACTGCTCATTAAAGGTTCAATCCTAAGCTCCACCAGTCAGATAGTGAGAAGAAATGCACAAAATTGCATTAATTGTACTTAAATATGCTCAAGTTGTGAAAAAAGCCTAAAAACTATGGAAAATGGGTTTTTGAGTGAAAATAATCTAAAGGGAGTAATCCCAGATTAGGAAGAAAAGCTTGAAGGCCCATTTCCCAATGCTATATAAGAAAGGCATGGGAGGCATGGTAAAGGGAGATAAAAAAAGCAAAGGCATGCCGAGAAGATTTTGAAGGAAGGAGAAGAGCTCAAATTCTTCAAAAGAAAGGGTGAAGGAAGGGAAGCTCATGGCAATGGATGAGGGATTCACACCAAGATCATTGGTAAGGATGTACTTCTTCCTTGTTTTAGTATGAAGTAATTCAAGTTTCTACCATTTTAGTGTTGAATGTTTGCTTATCTTGCATGATTCTAATTCTGAAATGTTCTTAGATCTCAATGAATGTTTAATGAACGAACTTAGATCTTAAGATATTTGTGATAATTGCTTCATTTCTGACATAGAGACTCACAATCTCTTAGCAAAATAGTTTAACTAGTGTAGACACAACCCTGCACTAAATACTATTATCAGATTGGCGACCATACGGCTTGAAAATTCTTGATACCTCATGATTTTTCTTCATTTTTGGTGATCTCCATCCTTTAGATCTACTCATTTTGAGCTTAAAGATCAGTAAAAAAACTTAAGATCCAACTTACAAAGATCAAGATCAACCTAAATACACCTTTAATTCATCAAGTTATCTCACTTTACAGTCAGATCTGAGTTTCTTGATTTTTTATTTTTGTGTCTGGAATTTTGGTCTTTAAATTCTGTTTTGGTCTTAAGGCTGTGATCAAGTTTTTAAAGCTTTCTTTAAATTTTGTTTTGGTCTTAAAGATGTGGTCAAGTTTTTAAAGCTTTCTTTAAACTCTGCCTACATTTTTTTTCAAACTCTGTTTCGATCTCTGCTGAGTTAAAGTTTCTTAAAAGCTTCAATGTCTATATGGTAGATGCTCCATGTCATTCAGCTAAGACGCTGTAATCTGCAAAATCTTGTTCATCTGCATTCACATTCTCGACCATGTCCGGATCGATCGTAGCAATTTATGGCACAATTGTAGATCCATATTGGTATTCTAACATAGTTTTGGCTGAAAAATCTCGATAAGTGGTCGAATTTAATAAAATTGAGCTCAAAACGAAGTAATCGAGTTCATCTAGCTGCCGGATCTACCTCTAATCAAGCAAACTAAATAAAAAATTGAAAACTGGATTGAATTCCATAATCGAACATCAGAATATCCAGGACTTCCTATGTTCTAAAACCCTTTTCGATCCCGGTTATGCCTCTAAATTCTGCGTGAATTAGAATGTCCAAACCTATGTAGATGAGCATGGGAAATTTACATAACTTTGCCATTTAAAGTTTTGCAACAGTCAAACTCTACCACGATTCTAAAATCTCTGTGTTAATAGTTTTTAATCTCCGCGTTAAAGGTTTTAAATCTCTGCATTTTCATTCATTTATGCCTTGAACTGTGGGATTAAACTTTGCCACTAAATGCTGGAGAGGGAAACGTTGAAGGTTCCAAACTCCCTCCATGTTCTTTAAAACTCTAGTATATGAAGTTTATGAAGTTTAAAAGGTTAATGTCTACGTGTAGATCTCTCGAAACCCTGCAATCTCAGTGTATAAATGCGTGTAGATCATGCCCAGCATTAAATCTAGGCATTGAACTTTGAAAACCAAAGCTAAGATCTCAGCCTTGATCTGAAAACCCTGCAACCTCAACCTTTTAATTGTCTGGTAGATGGTGTGTACGTTTTTCATTCGATGTTGTATGATCTAGGATTGACTACTGTATTGATTAAAGGCGTTTTGATTGTATAAATGCGTATTCATTTCCAAAATAGAATGTCGAGTGCTGTACTGTGTAGTTGTTTCCAGATTGATTGCTCTGTTGGTAAGGTGATTTTCATTTCCAGAATCAAAGGGCTTTCTTGGTTGACTGCTGAATGTTGAAGACATTTTCGTTTCAAGCTTTGAGTGCCAAAAACTTAGTTTAATTTTTTTTTTTTTTTTGCATTCAAAATTATTCCCAAAAACTCATTTTAAAGATTTTTGCAATTTTTTTTTTTTTGTTTTGTTTTTTTGTTTGAAGTTTTTCACACCTTTAATTTTGGATTTAAAAGAAAAATTGCAAAATATTTTGAATTTTTAAGTCTTTAATTTGAGATTAAAAAAGAAAAATGGCAAAATCTTTTTTTTGAAGTTTTTAAAACCTTTAATTTTGGATTTAAAAAGAAAAATTGCAAAAAAAAAAAAAAAAATTTAAAGTCTTTAATTTGACATTAAAAAAGGAAAATGGCAAAAAAATAAATTGTTGAATTTTTTGAAATCTTTAATGTTGAATTAAAAAAGAAAAAAAAAATTGCAATTTTTTTTTTCGCTTGGAAAGTTTGGATTAAGATTGCGTTATGCTTGGAGTTGTATGACTTAAATTGTCATTCACACATATTTGCATTGACAAAAACACTTTAAACATCACATGTTAAGATATTTTGAGAGCAATTTCTTTCCAAAAAGCAGAAACAAACTTTAATTATCTACATTTTGTTTTAAGAGTTTGAATGCTTTCATGAC
The DNA here is from genome assembly GCA_027924585.1 of Larix kaempferi. Taxonomy (NCBI): domain Eukaryota; kingdom Viridiplantae; phylum Streptophyta; class Pinopsida; order Pinales; family Pinaceae; genus Larix; species Larix kaempferi. The sequence goes on from BSBM01001365.1 coordinate 5,025,205, forward strand.
TTTCATGCATAATTAGAGAGAATTGCACCTTTAGAGTTCAGTTTTCTTGAGATATATTGTGTATGAGGCACCGTATCCTCTTCACTCACATCTTATGATGATCTTGTGAATGAGAAAGTGTATCTCTTGTGTAATAGTTTAGGAGTTGTTTTTTCAAGAATCTTATATCGAGCCACCGTATCCTCTTCACTCGCACCTTATGACGATCTTGTGAATGAGAAAGTGGATCTCACGTGTAACAAAGTAGATTTAATTTTTCATACAGTTTTTCGAGCCACCGTATCCTCTTCACTTGGGCCCTCGGGCGATCTTGTGAATGAGAAAGTGGATCTCAAGTGTAACAGTTTAGAATTTAATTCAGCAGCATTCCAAAGGGCTCTGCGTATCCTCTTCACTTGGGCTTTCGGTCAATCTTGTGAATGAGAAACAAAGATCCCCAGTGTAATATAATTAGATTCACTTTTACTTGAGATATTTGTTTGGGTTACATTGATCATCAAACATCAATTATTATCCATATTTTTGAAAAACTGTGCATGAACATAAGAAATCTACCAGAAACTTTGCATGTTTGAAAGAAACTCATGAACCTCTAACCCTTTCGTTAGTTAGGATATTCATTGAACTGAAAGATAGCATAGTGAGCATCTTGCATTGTATAGTTCATTTTGTTTTCAATTCGAAATACCATCAGTTTCACTTCCACTCCTAAGACTAAGCAAACTTCCACTAAAAATTGGCGCTTAATCTAAAATTGATGAACTTTTGATTTTCATATCACCAATAAGATTAGGTTAGTGCCCTGGATTAGCTTTGGAAAGTTAACACTCCTGGGTTGCGAAACTTTTGAAACTAGCATTGATTACTGAGAGTAAATCCCTTAGTAGCAAAAAATGCTTGTCGGGAAAGCACTTCTAAAACATGCGTCAAGCACGAGGTCAATCTGGATAAGTAAGAGTGGTTCCCCCCTTTTTTTATTTAGTGGGACATGAGCTTATCGAAGGGATTCTATGTTCAGTGACAAGTCCTTGGGGTGACATCACTGTTTCTAGAGTTCCTAGTTATGAGAGTTGTCCTCGACTTACAACTGTTCCGCCCGATCGTCGATTGCGAAGTGGTAACTTTAATGGCTATTCTTAGGATATCACATAGGCTGTTGTGAGTGGGACACACTTGCAATACCTGAGATAGACTTTGGAACTTTTACTCCTTGGGAGGGTGATTGGTCAGGAACCAACACTTGCACCCCTGGCGATTAAATTTTATTGTAACTATTTCTCACACCTTCGCTTCTGGAAATTGTATGAGGACATGAATTCCCTTAGCAGCTACTAGTTTCGGAAGGCCCTCCAATCCAACTTTTCACTGAGCTTTGGTTCTTTGGAAGAGTAAGTTTGCTTGCTTGAAATCTCTAAGAAATTTTTACTGTGTGGACACTTTTCATTTTTTGAGTCTAGATCGCCTTAGGATTGTTTGATTCAAACTATCATTTTAAACACATCCTTTTATCAACTTCTTAGAAGTGGCTACTCTCCCAATCCGCCAGTCACGGTGGTAGCGAGGTGAGTCACCAAAAATTGAAGGCAATGCCACATTGCAGAGACAGACACAAAAACCACATTCTAATGACTTGGAAACATAACTGATTTTGAACTCAATTAACATCACTCGAGAAGAACAACATCAAATCAACACTGAGAATTCATCGTCACATCACGAAATGAATAAAAACATAGTTGACAATCTTACTCTAGTTGAAATTGAAACATTGAAACATCACACACATGCTCATGAAATTCCTCCTTTGATGAGTCTTTCAGAACCAGTTGCACTTACTATCCGTGAGTCACTGGGTGATATCAAACCTCTTTCTAAAATTTTGAATGACATGCACAAATCAACAAGGGACCCCATGGCTTTCTCAAACATTATTTTTCCATATGGTTTGGCTAATCAGGGTCAACACACACAAGGAGTAAACCAGAGTCCTCATGGTATACAAAATACTTGTCCAAATTCTACTTTCGGGGGCAACCCTTCACCATGGAATGATAATATTCCTGGTGGAAGCAATGAACCATGGAACATTTATGCCAATTGGGGCTATGCTCTTCAGATTAGTGGAAATTCCCTGGAGGGTTATCCTCCGAATTATCCTAGCACAATGCCTAGCGGCAATCCACCTATCAACCCCATTCCGCCATGGAGTGGGGAGGTTTCAGGAAGTATCCAATCTTCTTGGGGCCCACCTTCACAAGGAGGAAATCAACCTTGGAATGCTTATCCAAACCAAGGAAACAATCAATGGTGTGGTCCGATTCCAACTAGTAACCAATCTAATTGGGGCCCACCCCCGCAAGGGGGAAATCCACCCATGAATCCCAACCAACAATGGAGTGTTAATGTTCCACCGAGTCATCAATCTCAATGGAACATACCCCTGCAAGGGGGAAATCCACCTGTTAATCCTATCTCGCAATGGAATGGTAATGTTCCACCAAGTAACCAATCTCAATGGAACATACCTCCGTAAGGGGGCAATCCATACATGAAACCTAGTTCACAATGGACTGGGCAACATTCAAAAAATAACCAATCTTTTGGATGCCACCTCCACAAGGAGGAAGTCAACCTTGGAATGATTTTCAATACCAAGTTCAACCGCCATGGTGTGGTTGGGATCTAGGAAGTAACCAATCTTCTTGGGCCCCACCTCTGCAAGGAGGCAATCCACCCATCGATCATGTTTTAGGAAGTAGCCAAACTTCTTGGGGTCAACCTCTGCAAAAGGGAAACCCACCTTGGAATTATTATCACACCCAAGAACCATGTCAATGGAGTGGTCAAGTTCTAGAAAGGAACCAATATTTTTTGGGCCTAACCCCGCAAGGGGGCAATCCAACCATTAACCCCATTCCACAATGGAGTGGTCAGGTTCTAGAAAGTAATCAATCTTTTTGGAACCAACCTGCGAGACTTGCATTTGATCTAGCTAAGCAGCCACATGAACCTCATGTCGAAGGTATGATGGATCCCATCAACCAACTTGAACATACTACCCCACATTTGGGACAAGATTCTATTCAAAACCTGCAACCCACAGCTAGCCAGGAAATGCAAGAACCTGATAATCCTTCATACACTTCTGACATCCCTAGAGTCTCATCGATAGACCTTAGAGGAAAGAAGAAGAAGTACAAGAGTAAGCAAAATGATAACTCTGAGATCAGAGATGACCAACTATGCCTCAATGAAGTGGGCAACAACAACCCACTATTTTGACACCGGTACCCCTGCCAGGGGGCAACCAACCAACCCCCCCGCAAGGGGGCAACGATCCTAATGCCAGTTTCCTCATGTGTGATCCTGAGATGAACATTCAAACAAGACTTGATTCTTATGATGTCTCTCCTAGTACACCAGATCAATCGATATCACAGCCAAGTAGTTATTTCTACATTGAGAAAACATCCATCGACTTAGTACCACACCCCCCCAAAGGTGTTCTACGTAGAACAATGCATAATCCTAACACGCGAGCTGCTCAGAACGGTAATGTTCTTGAGGACCTAGCTCAAGTACCATGTGCCATGTCAGCCTTGGAGGTATTGCAATCTCATTCTGCACATAGAAAGGAATTATTGTCTACCATTGGTGCTGTTGATCCATCCGATGAGACTTTGATCACATCAGACATAGATCATTCAATATGTAGGATCCTTCCCAAAGTTGCTTTTCAGATTAAAGTAACGACTCATGGTAAGAACATATGTCTAACCATAGTAGATGAAAGGACCTCAGCTTGTGTAATGTTATTTCCATGTTGGCAAGCATATGGATCACCTCTATCTGTCATAGAAGTTTCAAACCCAGCTACTCAAATAGCTTCAGCTGATTCAGATCAAAATATTCCCTCGATGGAGGAATATGATTCGGTTACCTGGCCCATTTGGGCTATGAGATCTCAAATGAAGATATCCCTAAAGTTGTAAACATTTGGTTGCACCCACCTAAGGACATCTTTTGTGGGGCCACTGGGAGCATACTTGATATAAATCTACCCAAGTATAGGAGCATGATCTGCATGTTCCTCGATCTCATTTGGTATATTTGGAAACTTGCATATAGGTTTAGGCCATCCCTTTGTGAAGATGCATTTGAACATTTTGCAACCCAAACTTGCCATAGCGTCGAACCTGTTGGAAATTGGTGGGTCCACCCTTCATATCTGTATTTTCCACCATTCCAACAGCAGAGCCTACCGAACGTGGGACACCCTAGTCAGCACACCATTGCCATTTTGGTGCCCATGCCGAGTTATTCTTATAGGCCCATGATCCCTATTAGTCCCATCATGACTTGGAGTTTGAGACCACATATCTCTCTTTCATACATTTCTGACCACATCCTGATGGGCTCCCAATTTTTTGTCATTTTACATAAGCTCGCGTTAAAATATCCACTTGAACATCCATGCAAACTACTTTGTTGCTTATTTGCCTGTATAGTCACTTTTTGTTACAAGATGCCTATAAACCATTGCTTATGTATATTTGACCCATACCCATGGAGGAAACATCCGTAAGAGCATACATAACTAGCACAACCCTTGTTTGCAATACAGATTTTTGACTTGGCTTGACCCATGCCCTTGACATTTAGGCGCATGCCCTTGAGACACTCATTTCCTCTAATGTATCATAGCATGCTTTATTCTTTTTTCAAGCTAATAAATGAAAAAGGTTAAAAAAAAATTGGAAAACAAAAAAATCCAAAAAGGGAGAGACTTGAATCACTTCATATTATAAAACTTTGAAGAAAACGGCAACAATCAGTTCTTGTCGCCCTTGAACACAACACATAATATTGTATCCACGGTTAGTACACCATCTGCATTTGCCTTAGGAAACTGTACCATTATTTTGAACAGATCTCCACAGATGGGTTATCCTTCCCGTTACCAATGGAGCTTTCGTTAATGCATTTGGCATTAGTGGATTTCATCAAGGTCGGTTACTCAAAGTCCTATGTTTCCAAGTGTCCATTTTGCGTCGTGTTATGTGTTCAAGGGAAGTCCAAATTGAGTCTGCCATTCCTCAAATATTCCTAACCAATCATGTCGGCCTTCCTTGTGTCAGTATACAATGTTGGATCTTGCAGTTCTACCAAATTATATTAGACTATTGATCTTTGTTTCGTATCGGTTGATGTGGGATGCATCAATTACCTCCTTCTAATAGATCTATTCCTATCGACATCAAATCATTGTCTAGGACATGGATCTAGAAACCCAAGAGTACCTTGAATCTTGCAGTCATTAGTGGCAGGTTTCCTCGCAAATGACAATGGGTATACATCAATGACCCCTGATTGTTTGATTCTACAAGTGTTCGACTTTAGAACATCTATTCACACTTGCTAGTTTGTACTCAGTACCTTAGAGTCCATCATCATTATCGGTGGGTCTCTTCGCATCTGTTAACGATATACATCAATGACCGGTAATCATATGGTGTTTTATTATGCTCAACATCAGATCCTTTATTCACATGATATAAACTCGTACTATCGTTGGTTTGTATTGAAGACCTTGGGAAAAATAGTTGTATCACTCATCGATGCGCTACCCAAGCTGCGCAAGATTAGACTGCCATCTCAGAAGTTCGATGAAGACCTTGTTCTCGCACTCATCAAAGTACATGTTACACTTCTGAAAATTTTACTTTTGACATGGATCCACTGTGTATTGTTCGTGGCCATGCTTGTTTGTTGCTAAGCATGAGCATGCCCGCCTCAGGAAGATATTATATATTTGAGAAATTGTTATGTTTTCCATGCAGGTGTGATCCTCAAATCCTGCGCCCATGAGTTTTGATTCCCTCGTCCTTGCTTTGAACGATACAGAGTATCAGTATAAAGAGTATTAGTATACCGAGTATAAATTTCAGTAATGTATTTCATCTCTTAGCTCTGCTTCGGACCTCACACATTAGGGGGCATCTGTTAACAATCAAATTGACACCCTTAGTCACGTGACAGACGAAGCACATTTTTACTCTGCGCCTGCAACATGAAGACAAAAGATAAGTACAGATGATAGCAATCCCTCTCTGATCTAATCACTTCTTCCATAATTGGAAGGATTGAGTGAAGAAAGAAGTAACCTAAGGAGACAAGGTTCAGTGATTGAACTGCTCATTAAAGGTTCAAGCCTATGCTCCACTAGTCAGACAGTGAGAAGAAATGCACAAAAGTGCATTAATTGTACTTAAATATGCTCAAGTTGTGAAAAAAGCCTAAAAACTATGGAAAATGGATTTTTGAGTGAAAATAATCTAAAGGGAGTAATCCCACATTAAGAAGAAAAGCTTGAAGGCCCATTTCTCAATGCTATATAAGAAAGGCATGGGAGGCATGGTAAAGGGAGATCAAAAAAGCTAAGGCATGCTGAGGAGATTCTGAAGGAAGGAGAAGAGCTCAAATTCTTCGAAAGAAAGGGTGAAGGAAGGGAAGCTCATGGCAATGGAGGAGGGATTCACACCAAGATCATTGGTAAGAATGTACTTCTTCCTTGTTTTAATATGAAGTAATTCAAGTTTCTACCATTTTAGTGTTGAATGTTTGCTTATCTTACATGATTCTAATTCTGAAATGTTCTTAGATCTCAATGAATGTTTAATGAATGAACTTAGATCTTAAGAAATTTGTGATAATTGCTTCATTTCTGACGTAGACACTCACCATCTCTTAACAAAATAGTTTAACTAGTGTAGACACAACCCTGCACTAAATACTATTATCATTACCATCAAAACATATAATTTGTGCTTGATGTTCCCATGAGGCCTACTTCATAAATACGGTATGGATGTGTTCTTGTAAAGGGAAACACACATGATTACCAACAAACTCATTACCTTTACAAGGTTTCCGCTAGAGTTGATTAAAAGCAGTTGCTTCTCTCTGTTAAGCAAAAACATCTTGTAAAGATTTCATAAAGTAGAATGATTAGCATTTCCATATTTTCCCTTTTCGCTAAAACAAACAGGTGGGGTGCATTACATGCATGATGCTATGATTAATACAAGTTTGAATATGAGACAAAAAATTTATGGTAGCACGTTAGTAAATGAAAAACCTAAACATAATTGTTATTTATTTGAAAAATACAATCATATAGTTATTTGCCATGGGTTATGTTGTTGAATCTTGTGTTTGCTTCCATTGTAATGAAACAAAATAGTTATAATGATGTGACATAAGCACCAAAAATAGATCACCTTTAGATGAATTCAGTTAATATGGGTAGCAAGAGTGTAATTAATTGAAGTTAATGGCCTTGTTTGTAGAGGAATGGTTTCAAACTTAAAGTGCATAATTTAAACGAAAATAAATCAGCTATATAATATCCCGATTTTGAGAGTCGTTGCATTAAAATTGTAAATGATGTAATATCATTATAAAATCATGGTGAGGATCTCAAGGCCAAGGCCCTGCCATCGATTTAACGTTTTATGTATCGACATTTAAAAATCGATGCATGTGGATTGTGTGCTAGCCATGCACAACAGAAATTACAAATATCATGTAAATATGTATTTTAATCAAATACCCACAACTAGCTATGCAATGCAACAAGAGTATGGGGGAATGATTTTTACAAGGAATAGGGAGGAAAATATTCAAACCCTTGAATCAATAGTGTCAAGACAAGTGTCAATGAAAGAACCTATAAACCATTAACTACGCATTTTGACTTTTGCATCCAATCATTTAATTCTTCCAAGAGGTGGTTGAAGTAGTTATTATTTTGAGAAATTGAGAGTATGGATGTCCCAATTTCGTGTATGGGAAAGCCATCAATTTTGAAAATCGTGTTTGGCTTCTTGGGCAAGAAAACACCCATAAATTTTCTCCCCAAGACATTATTCATGCATTGGTTTTGCTCTCTCATGCAGTCTGAGCTTGCTAGGCATTTTCCTCCACGTTTTTGTTAGTATTCCCTCATTTTCTATAACTAGGAGGTCGTTTTTGTGTTGCAGAATGACTGGGACTAAGGGAGTCACAATTTGGGGGTCCATAGAGGTTGTTTTTGCCCCTTGAATGCCCATATACCTGTTGTAAATTTGATTTTTTCCAACAAGGGTAGATTTCCCTTCTAACAATATGCTTTTGGTGTGCCCACAATTTTGAAACACTCATGGAAACCATGTTTTGTGATTCCCGTAGTTAAAAACGTTTTGTTATGCCCAACATATGTGCTTGTTGTGCATGGGAGAGAATGTTGTAGTTTGATTTATGTGTATCCATTTTTTTTGGCTTGAACTTGGGTGTAAGCCACCGGGAGTAGAAGAGGAATCACAATTGGCTTGATAAACCTAGTGAAGAGTGTAACCTCACTAAAGATGAAGGGGATTTGGCTACTTTTCTATGCACACTCTGAAGAGCACTATAAGGGAAGGTATGGCCTAAGGGACTATGGAGCAGTGAAGGGAATACTTCCTTGCGTTGGGTGTGTAGGTATTGTGGGTGCCAAGCTAGCTTAATCTTGTGGAGGTGCCAATAGCTTTGTGGATGAGCTCACTAGCTTAGCAATTCTTCAATTCTACTACCTTAGCAGCCTAATAAACCCAACTATGGACTCACTTGGTTGAAATGTGTTATATAATTGGCTATGTGTGAGCATGTTGCTCCCTTTTTCCTTGTGGAAATCATGCTCAACTTGGGGGTGGAAACTGTGTTGAGAGATTGATGAGCACAACTAGCCTATGGTTGGGTGGAACGTTGCAGTTGCATAACTAGTTGCTCGGGACAACTTGTTTCCAGATAAGTATTTTCTTGTATTTTAATTATCCATCGTTTTGATTATTCACTATTATGATTATGTTGATAACTGCATGCTAGATATGTGTGTGGATATAGTTTAATTCCGTTGTGCATGTTTATTGTATTATGCATATGCACACATGCAATTTGTTTGCATCTTACTTGTTATGAATTTTATGTTGAATGGGGCTGAGCTTTGTAAAAGCGCATATTTTTAGTTATGTTCCCTTCCCGGAGTGGGATTGATGGAAGGGGACATGACAGCGTGGTATCAGAGCCACAGGTTGCAGTATTGGGCTTGTATGGGCTACATCTAACAGTTGCAATGGTAAGATTGTTCCTTAATCACCTCTGATCATCAGGAAAAAATTTCTAAGTTTTTTAAGTTTTTGTCCAAGTATGTGTCGACGAAAAACTGAAAAGAGTGTCGAAACTATCGATGAGGAAATGAAAAAGTCGTTGATGCGTTTCGCTGAGAAATTGGAAAAGTCGTCGATGCGTTTCAGCGAGAAATTGGAAAAGTCATCGAAACAGGTCAACGACAAAATGAAAAATGTGCAGATCGACGACAAAATGAAAAATGCACTGATTGACGACAAAATGAAAAGTGCATCGAAAAAGGTTGGTGGCAAAATGGAAAATGAGTCGATGGGTGATAAAATAAAAGTGCATTGAAACAGGTCATCGCAAAATGAAAAATGCGTCGATCGGCGACAAAATGAAAAATGCACAAAAACAGGTCGGCGACAAATTGGAAAATGCGTCGATCGGTGACAAAATGAAAAGTCCACCGAAACAAGTCGATGACAAATCGAAAAGTTCGTCGAAACAAAGAATTTGAGCAGTTTTTCCAGGGAGATTTTCAGGCACCAGAAGTCGAAAAATGGCATTGAACATATGCACCAATTATGCGAAATTGAAATATTTACAACAAAAAAATGAGGGCGTTTCCCTCGACCCGCCGTCCCCCTGAGACAGTCGTTGATTGTGAGAAAGTTCATTGATTTGAAAAAATTGTCAATATAGATTGTTCCCATAATGCATGAAACAAATTTTTAATTTTTTTTTGAGAATATAATGCAACTAATAATTGTGTTTATGAACACATTTTGCAGACTCAGAATCATATCTGTGACAATTAAGGGTCAACATTTCAGTTTATTGCAATTGGGAAATTTTTGGTCTTGGTTGGGCCAAGAGGATCATTATCATGGATGATGCACAAAATCCCTATGAGCCTAAGAGAGATTCCATGGGAGAGAACATACAAGTTGAGAATGCTGAGACAAAATCCAATGGTAGAAAAAACCAAGAGACTCCCCCAAATATTGTAGCCACCATGAGGATCCTAAGGTTGGAGTTGTAGAGTTGTAGAGAAGACAATGAGATGTTGATTAAAGCTTAAGAAGAACAGAATTAGTTGAATGCATCCATGCTCCAAATTTTGACAGACATTCAAAGGAGGATTAACTCTGGGCATCACTCAACAAATCCAGAAAAGAGTGGGAGTAGTTCAAAGAGAAATTCTCGTAAGAGGTCCAACAACTCAAGAAGAGTTTCTAGAGATAGGACATATACTCTAGAAATCTCTTATAGTGGATCATATTACTACGAAGAATCCATTGAAGGTTCAACTGCTTCATCTCACAGGAGTAAGAGGAGGATGCATTACAAGAACAATTCAAATGGGGAATTCAAGAAGGCCAAACCTCCTACATTTGATGGTGAGATAAAGTCTGGTCAAGAAGATGAAGCTTGGATTCTTGGGATGAGGAAGTATTTCCAAGTCCAGGACTACTCTAGAAACATTCAACCTAAATGGAAGAGCATCTATATGGTGGGAACACCTTAGGCAAGTGAAGAACATCAATGAAAGAAATATTCTGTGGAAGCAGTTCGAGAAGTACTTCAAGCAAAAGTACCTCTCTGATAAGTACTATGATGATAAGATGAAAGAGTTCCATGAGTTTAAATTGGGACAAATGACCATGGAAGAATATGCAAACAATTTCTTGAAGCCGTTGATATATGTCAGGTATATCAGAGATGATAAGGTGAAACTTCAGCATTTTCTAAGCAAACTACCTCAGTCATATAAAGACAGGATTGAGTTTGATGAACCTTGAACTCTAGAGGAAGAAATGAGAAAGGCCAAGTATTTTTATGATCAAAACAAAAGCAAACTTGATTTCCATAAGGCATGGAAGGACAAGAAAAATGAGAAGTTTGACCAAAGGAGGAAGGGTTTCAAACCTCCTCATCTCAGAAATCCGCAAAGGAAGCCATCACAGGTTGTGACTAAGCCAACTAGAATGATTGTTGGGCGCAACCCAAGTACAGAAGTTTTGATGACAGAAGTACAGTTAGGTGAGGCCTAACGTTGACCAGTTTTTGGGAGAATCAACTCCGCAATTCCCGGGAGCAGGGTATGGAGCGCAATAAAATGACAGGAAATGACATGTCCCCTTAGTAAAGACAAAGTACTAAGGTAGTTGAAGAATTTAAGAGTTAAGCAGTGAATTGATAGCTATGGGAGAAGAATTAAAGAAGCATAATGGTGCAAAGGACGCGCCACTGTAGAGTCAGAGCCATGCGGTCAAAACTGCACTCTCAGAAGAAGTGTCAGAGTTAGAAGAAGCAACACAAGAGGACAGCAGAGTACGACAAAGTTAAAGCAAAGCACGGACGATAGGATAACCATGCCATTTTGGGTTTAAGGGTACTATGGGAGTTGTCCCATAGTTATTGTAAGATGTGACCTTCGGGCACATCTATATAAAGGGCAATTTTATATATGGAAGGGTTAGACTTATATTATATTATGTTGGGGATTTAATGTAAGGGTTATATCTAGACTGAGAGAGAGATCTAAGAGAGAAAGAATCTGCAGCTGTGTGCGCATAGATCTATTGTAGAGAAGATTCTGCAGCTGAATGTGCAGACTTGAACTGTTAACCCTTCCAAGTAATATAATAATAGTTCCTGTGGATGTAGCTCCCATCTAGGGGGGTGAACCACGCAAATCCATGTGTTATATGTATGGATGTGTGATGTGTTGTGTTCATGATATGATATGTTTATGTATTTTCTTTCATATGTGTGTGAATGGAAATCATATGTTAAGTAAGCAGAACACATGTATATGAATGTTGCAAAGTAATGCTAAGTATGGTGAATGCGTAGTTATATTAATAAAAACAACAGTGATTCAGTGTAGTCTGTAGGTTGTTGATAACTGCAAAGTGCGAATTCATGTCTTAATATTGCTATGTTAAGTGCATGATGAGTAAGGGAAGAACTGCAAAGTTATATTCCACATATATGCATCTCCACGATCATAGAAACCTGATTCTGAAACCACCCATCTTCACCTTGGGTGAGACTTCAGCCTGTTTGCAGGTTGATGCCAAAAGGGCCAGTGAAAATGGGTAATTTGTTGGGTCTACAATTAATAGCGCAAAGCCTGGGTCATCCCAGAAGGAAGACTGAGACCAACAATGATGGGAGACAAGCCAAAAGATCCAAAGGAGCCAAGAGAGCCACTTCAATGTTGGGGATGTGGAGAGGACCATATGCTTAGAAACTGTCCACATCAGAATGAGAGTGTAAAGCAAGTTCACAAGATCCAAGGAGCTGAAACAATGGGTCAAATGGCAAGGACCATCCCTAGAATTTATGCAACATTAGAGGATCGCTAGGCAGACCATCAATTAACTGTGATTGAAGTTGAAGGTAAGATTGCTAAGGAATCTGTTTCTTTTTTTATTGACGTTGGATCTACTCACAGTTATATCACTCCTAAAATTGTTGATATTTGATCCTTTAAGAAATTAAGGCATAGTAAGTCATTGTTAATTCAACTAGCCACTGGAACCAAGAGAAAAGTTAGTGAAATGGTAGAGAAATGTCCATTAGAAATGGATGGACTGCTCACTTATGCAAACTTGAATATTCTGCCACTTGGTTCCTATGATATTCTCATTGGAATGGACTTATTAGAAGCACACAGAGTTAAACTTGACTGCTACAACAAGACATTTGAATGCATGGATGAAGAAGGAAACCCAACGGTTGTAAAAGGAATTCCGAAGGTGATTTCTGTTAGGAAAATTTTAGCCATGCAACTAAAGAAGTTATGTAGGAAGGGTTGTCAATTGTATGCCTTCCATGTGTTGGAGACAATAGAAAATGAAACTCCTAAGTTGGAGGACTATCATGTATTGTAAGAATTCAGGTTTTTTTTTTTTTTTGATAAGATTTCGGGACTTCCTCCAAAAAGAGACAATGATTTCACAATTGACCTTGTGCTGGGAGTCGCACCAGTGTCCAAGACACCCTACAGGATGAGTACACCAGAATTGCTAGAATTGAAAATGCAGTTACAAGAGCTGTTATAAAAGAAATATATCAGGCCAAGTGTATCCCCATGGGGAGAACCTGTGTTATTTGTGAAAAAGAAAGATGGAACACTCAGGTTATGTATTGACTAAATGTAATTGAACAAAGTCATTGTGAAGAACAAATACCCATTACCTCGAATTGATGACCCCTTTGATCAAATGAGGGGTGCACAGGTATTTCAAAGATTGACTTGAGGTCTAGTTACCATCGGGTAAGAATCAAAGAGGAAGATATTCATAAGAAATCCTTTAGAACAAGGTATGGACACTATGAATTCGTGGTGGTACCATTTGGTCTCTTGAATGCACTAGCTACATTTATGTGTCTCATGAATATTGTTTTTAGCAAGTATTTGGACAAGTTGGTTCTTGTTTTTCTAGATGACATTCTCATCTATTCTAAGAATGAAGAAGAGCATTAAGAATATTTGAGAATGGCCTTGCAATTGCTAAGGTAGCATAAGTTGTATGCTAAGTTGAGCAAATGTGACTTTTATAAAGATATAATTCATTATTTGGGTCACATTATTTCAAAGAAAGGAATATCAGTGGACCCTAAGAAGATTGAAGCCATTATGAATTGGCCAACTCCAAGGAAAATGACAGATGTGAAATCTTTTATGGGACTTGATAGTTACTATAGTAGGTTCATTGAAGGATTTTCCAAATTTGTTAATCCAATCTTTTCTTTGGAAAAGAATGGAATAAAGTTTTCAACAGTTGAAGAATCTTCTCACGAGTGCGCCAATTTTGAAAATTGTAGACTTAGAAAAGGACTTTGTGGTGTGTACTGATGCATGCAATCAAGGACTTGGATGAGTTCTTATGCAAGACAACCACGTGGTATGCTATGAGTCAAGAAAGTTAAAGGCGCATGAGAAAAAATATGCTACTCATGATTTAGAGTTTGCAGCCATAGTGCATGCCTTAAGGATGTGGAGGTACTACTTAATGGGCAGGAAATTTGAACTAAAGACATACCATTGTGGTCTGAAATATTTGTTTGAGAATGTTAGGCAAGATAGATGGCTAGAATTTTTGTGTGGGTTTGATTTTGCGATCAAACACATAAAGAGGAAGGAAAATAAGCTAGTTGATGCACTCAACAGAAAAGTAGATTAAATGCATGTGGTAGCCCTTAATACCTGCCAACCAGATTTGAGTCAACAGATTGTTAACCATATTGTTAAAGATGAAATGTATATGTAGATAAAGGACAAATTGCAGCAACATAACCTTGAAAAGAAGTATGAAGGGTATCATTTGGAAGGTCACAAGATTATTACTTATAAGAATATAATTTATATTCCAAATGTGGCAGAATTGAGGAGGATTGTTATGGATGAAATTCATAAAGCTCCATATTCTGGTCACCCAGGATATCAGAAAACGATTGCTACAACCAAAAAACAATATTTCTAGCCAGGAATGAAGAAGGACATTGCTAAATACATTTCTAGATGCATGAAATGTCAGCAGGTGAAGGTTGAACACCAACACCCAACAGGATTATTGAATCCATTTCCAATTCCAGAATGGAAATGGGAAGTAATTTCCATGGATTTTGTTACAGGTTTGCCAATGACTGTGAGAGAACATGATTCCATCATGGTTGTAGTGGACAAGTTAACAAAGGAAACACATTTTATACCAGTTAAGGCCACATATAAATCCGATGCCATTGCAAAGATTTTCATGAAGGATATTTTCAAATTGCAGGGATTGCCTAAGGCAATAATTTTTGGTAGGGATACCAAGTTCACTTCAAATTTTTGGAAAGGTCTTTTTGCGGATTTGGGTACGCAGCTGAACTTTAGCACCACATACCATCCTCAGACAGATGGATAAACAAAAAGAGTAGATCGGGTACTTGAAGGCATGCTTCGCATATATGTAATGGGAAAACCATCCAAGTGGGAGGATTATCTACACTTGGTAGAGTTTGCATATAATAATGGGCAGCAAGCATTATTGGGCATGAGTCCATATGAGGCTTTGTATGGCAGAAAGTGCAAGACACTAGTGACATGGGATAATTTAGTGAATATAATTGTACTTGGGCCATAATTGATTAAGGAAATGGAACAAAAGGTTGCAAAGATCAGGCAGAATTTAAAAGCTGCCCAAGATAGACAGAAAATCTACGAAGATAAGCATAGGGTGCATAGGGAGTTCAGTGTTGGGGATCATGTTTACCTTAGAGTGAGGCCAAGGAAGAGTTCCTTGAAGCTTGGGAGTTGTGCCAAGCTATCACCTAGATATTGTGGGAAATTTGAAGTGCTTGAAAGAATAGGGCCAGTTGCATATGGACTTGCATTGCTTGCTAACACTAGAGTTCATAATGTTTTTCATGTTTCTTTGCTTAAGAAATATGTACATGATCCTAACCATGTGATTAATTGGGATGTGATCTAGGTGGTACCCCAGGGAGAGTTCCAAACCGAGCCATTGTGCAACCTAGACAAGAAGGTAACACTGATCTGTAACTGAGCCATCGGACAGGTGAAGGTGCAATGGAAGCACTATGGTCTTGATGAGGCTACATGGGAGCTGGAGGATGCCATCAAGAGTGGCATATTCATTTTTGTTAGATTTTGAAGAGAACTGAGGATAATGTTAATTTAAGGGGAAGGGAAATGTAATATCTCGATTTTGACCCCGTTGTATTAAAATTGTAAATGATGTGATATCATTATAAAATCATGGTGAGGAGCTCAAGGCCAAGGCCATGCCATCGATTTAATGTTTTATGTATTAACATTTAAAAATCGATGTATGTGGATTGTGTGCTAGCTAGGCACAATAGAAATTACAAATATCATGTAAATATGTATTTTAATAAAATACCCACAACTAGCTATGTAATGCAACAAGAGTACGGGGGCATGATTTTTACAACGAATAGGGAGGGAAAATATTCAAACCCTTAAACCAATAGTGTCAAGCCAAGTGTCAATGAGAGAAACCATAAACCATTAACTACCCATTTTGAACTTTGCACCCAATTATTTAATTCTTCCAAGAGGTTGTTGAGGTAGTTATTATTTTGGAAATGGAGAATATGGATGTCCCAATTTCGTGTATGGGAAAGCCATCAATTTTGAAAATCATGTTTGGGTTCTTGGGTAAGAAAACACCCACAAATTTGATTCCCAAGCCATTATTCATGCATTGTGTAATGTCCCCTTCTCCCATCATCAAATGCAGGGAAGGAAACATTAACAACACACCGGGCTTTTGTAAACTTAGCCCCAGTATTTTTACTCATAAAATATTAACAATTAAAAACTTCTCTATACAGATGTAAACTTCAATAAAACACAGCGGAATTTAACATAACAACACATATAAGCATAGATTCGCATCGGCATATTTATCTCAAGCAATCAATAGGCAGAGAATTCAATCCCCTACTTAAGCTACATCATATCGATTTCAACCTCATGAATACATAACATTCAGATTTGGCACATTGCAGAAGAACACAGATTGTATATAATTTAATCCACGAAGAATACTTATCTTGCAACGCAAATGTCCAATGACTGGCTACGTGAGAGAAACGTTCCACCCAACCATAGATCTATGTCCAGCCTGTATTCTTTCAGCTGAGAGATCACCCCCGAGCTGGGCTGTGTATCCACTAAGGAGGAACTAGATGGCTCACTCACAGTCAGGGTTTCACTCAAACAACCATGCTAAGCCAACACACAGTTGGGTTTTTCAAGCATGCAATAGGAGATGGAGGAGGATGCTAGTCCACTGAGCTCAATCCCAGCGCCACATACACTTCAAACTAGACTCAGCAATCCCATCCTCTGTTCATACATCCACAACTGGATTTCTCGCAACTCTGTCACAAATAATCCCAAATCCGTCACTGATTTTCTGGGCAGTTAAAACTGGGTTTTCCCATGGATTTTGGAGTAGCTATTGCTCCCAAATTCGCCCCAAGGCTCATACCAATGGATCCCCTATTGGATTTCACTGTCCAATACCCATTTTGGGCGCTTTTGGCTTCCCAAAACGTGGGTTCATTCCAAGTCGCGATTTCTGGTTTTTCTCCTTGCTGGGAACTCGTTTTTGGATGGAAATGATGATGGGTTCTTTCACCATGGAATGGGGATGAGAATGAAGCAATCTCTCTTGAGGTTGAGTGACTTCTTGTACAAGAAAACAAAGCCCATACCTACCCATACGAATTTCAGGGCTGCCCATGCTCCATTGAAGCCATGGGCTGACATCTCAACCACTTTCTTACAACAAGAATAAATGTCATCTAGAAAAATCAAATGGGTTCTCATAATGACATATGGAAACCTATGGTTCACTCCCATAGCCCCCTCACCACTCCCTAGTGGATACACGTGGCCCCTTCTCAATCGTTGCCTCCATAGTCAGTCTTCGAATTTTATATTGCATGATGTTTATTTACATCCTATTCCAATTTCCATGGCTTAAGAGCACATGGTATCAAAATATCAAATACTTGCCCTTTAAATAAAATTCGGGCTTTCACTAGCGGGGCCTTGGCTTTGAGCTCCACGCTAGGAAAACATACATCACATGTACACATTATTTGCATTAAAGGCTAATATATCCTAAGGGTCGAATTGGGGGTATTACATTCCCCTCCCCCTTAGAACAACACCGTCCTCGGTGTTCCAAGACCTAGGCATACATACACAATTTACACATGTCCAAAACTTCAAAAACTTTTGCAGATCTGCCCTGCATTCTGTTCTTTACTTTGAACTTTCAGGACCAAGTCCTTTGACCTTCACGAGCGGCTCCTATTGATTCGGATCTTCCAGCTCATCCATAAGTCTGAAAACTTTATGGCTGCTACCCTCTTGAGGTTCTCTTGTTGGGCAGTTACGGAGGCAATGATCCCCTCCACATTTCCAACACTTCACTGGTTGCTTTGTCTTTACCTGCTCAATTTCCTTTGAGTCTTCCCACCTGGAACGTTTCTTAATCGGACGATTGGATGAATGCTTCTTCATTGATCCACCTTTCTTTCCCTTGCTGATTGCCCTCATAATGCTTTTTACCTCTTTCTGTAGACGAATAGAGTCCTGCAAGCCCTTTTGGTTCATTTCGTTCTGCTGCTTTTGCATTTTGAGCATCTCTCCAAGATTTTCTTGGGTCTTGGCAATTGTTTGAAGAAGACTTCCAGCCAATTCTAATAGCCCTTGGTCTGCCGCCATGGTCAATGGAAACAACTGACCACACTTTGCTCACTAGCAACACTTGCCTGCACCGGCTGCAACCAATTGATTCAATTTCCACCTGTGAAATTCATCATTACAATTCTCGTTAGGCCAAGCATAACCTAAAAATTAAAAATCAGTCAATGGTTTTTCCCCAGTTGACATGGATAGTCCATGCTTAACTCATGAGACTTCCACACTTTTCATGCTTGCCCAACATACACATGAATTCCTTCATGTTCATTCATTCACAGGAATTCATTAGTTAGCATTCACAATTCACTTTAATCAAATAAACACACTTTTACTTTCAGTGATGCATGTATTAAGCAATTTTCTAATTCTATAAATGCATCAATAAAAAGGAAAGAGAGAGAGCAGTAAGAGTTTCTCCTCTTAGTCTTGTTCCATTCTGGAACCCACACCACCACTGTGGTTTTCATGCTCTTGTCCTCTTTCACTTCAACGTGAATGCTTGACCTGTCCTTCTTGGCTATGACACGTAGTGTCTATGGTCTATTCCAGATCTCTCAACCATGGAGTTCCTCCACTTGGTTGGTCTAACTCTTGGCTGCTAGGACTCACACAGTTCCACTAGCCCCATATTTCATTACTGCTCATGCTGAGCTCTTTAGGGTGGTTACATGTCCACACGCATCCTTGAGATGCTTTCATAGTCATTGCTTCCAGCAATACCTGCACTCAAACACTGCACTAGATGTCTTCACTTTATTCCATAGGGTCCTTCTTTGCTTTACAAGCCTTGGAATCGCCTATGGATTCGGGTGTTTGGCCAGCACGCAGGCTGCCCCTCAGCATCAAATAACCTCCTATGTTTCTCCAGCACACAGGCTGCTCCACAACATCAAATAACCTTATATATTTGGCCAGCATGTAGGCTGCTCCAAATCACCAATAATCTTGCATGTTTGGCCAGCACGCAGGCTGCTCCAATCATCAACAATCTCGCATGTTTGGCCAGCACGCAGGTTGCTCCAAATCATCAATAATCTTGCCCAACCAGCCACTCTCTGGATTTACCAAGCAATTTATAGTTCTTTCAGGGTCCTTGCTTCTTGTATGACCAAGGTTTCCAACAAAGAAACAATAGTGCATCAGCTTAACCGTTACAAGACTTATACTTGTAATCTTCATTATTCTGAATAAGAAATAAATGAAATTGAATACTTATCTGTATTGTGTATTTCTTCTCTGGTCCACAGGGTCCTGCTTTTACTTTATAAGCCTTGGGATCCTCCTACGGACTAGGATGTTTGGCCAGCACGCAGGCTCCTCCAAATCATCAAATAACTAATGCCCTACCAGTACACCTTCACGCCGACTGGGTTTACCAAGCATTTGGTGGTGCCCAACCAGTCCCATACCTGGTTGGCCCTCTCCATTGCCGAGCCAGCACATACGTCTAGGTCATCGGCCAATGGAAGGTAACTGCGCCACCGACCATTACAGGTCAAGGCTCCACTACTCTACCTTAGGCTTGCATCAGCCTTTCACATGTATCACAATCCCTCAATGCGCATAACAATTCTTCACCCACACAAGGGTGGCACTTCTTCTCTTGTGTAAGTCGGCAGTTCCATTAAGGAATTCTTTAGGTGACTTTCTTAACTGCAGGATATCATGGCCCCATGATACCCACTCACCCTACACAAGGGTTACCACTGCTCATACAGTCCTCTTGAGTATTCTTTTCTTCACTTTTCCCTTTAATGTGCAGCACTGAATTTCATATGTATAATCTGTCAACACAAAATGGATAGCAAGCTCATTAGTATTGCTGCTCTAGAACTGTAAACATATTTCATAACATCCACTAGCCAACCTTGAAACACCAGCAATGCGTCCATTCCCTTAAGGCGTAGTCAATATTGGCATCCCTTAACATAACTCAGCACCAGAAAGGCGTGCACTCCTTACTGATGTGAACTATGAAGGTCCTAATCATACTTCAAGCAGTCTACCGTAATGGAAATAAAATCAAAACATGCTCTGCATATTAAATCTAATAATTAGACATGCATGTATGTATATGTATATAGCATTCAGGGTTTATGGAACACTTATCCATTTTGCAGATGTTATTTCTCTTCTTTAATGAGAAATGGAGGCTCCTTCTTTGAGTTGACAGTCCCTCGGTTTTCCATCCCAATTCCTTTTGATGTTACCTAACCTTCATATGTCTTACTGACATAATCTTCACCATCCCACTCATATTGTTTACCAATCATGTAGTGCAGATGAGACATTAATAATGTCTTATGGCATTTCACTTGAAACCCATTTTCAAATCATGGAATCCCTTCCCATGAAGTTTGGCTTCTGCAGGACCTCTCTATTGGTCTTACTGCAATGTGTCTCCCTGGCACACTTATTAAACAGCCAAACAGTCAGCAACATTTAACAATACAATTCAAATCCGATTGTTCCATAACCAATCTATGGCACTAATAATTAAATTCAGTATGAATTTGCAACTCTGTCTACTACAGAAATTGGTTTTCTTATCCATGAGGCTATCCTCATATTGTTTGGCTCCTGTAAGTGGCACCACTCTGCCCGTTATGGTCTTATGCCCGCTGCCATACATGAGCATCCACTTACAGCATGTCCTCTAATAGAACTTAGAGCTCTCAACCATGAGAACTCTCAACCATGAGAACCTTCTCATAACCTTTGGCTTCTGCATGTGGTAGATCCCGGTCTCTACTATGGACTTATCCTCATTGCCATATGTAAGACCTTCCTACCGGAAATTGAAACTTCAATCCGCCAAACACTTCGTAAGTCTCTATGCATATAATGTTTCATCATCATCATTTCACAGTCATATCATTCATACAAATCTGTCCTTCCACAAAGCATTCTAGCAACCCATCGATCATGATTGGGTTCTTCATGCACTTACTATTCTGCGTTCATAACAGCCCATGAAATGATCCTAGAATTATCATCAATTCATCATTTCATTCATTATTTATTTTGCAATAACATATGTATCACCCCTATGCATTCATACAATGCATCACAAGATTTATAAAATCTCTTAATGCACATCTACTCAATGCTACCTTGCATTGTTTTATGAGTATTATGCATTCAAGCATATTATGATCAAAACATGACTATCTCATATAACTTGCATTATCATAATCAGAACCACCAGTCCTTACTTGCTTTGGTTATTAAGTACATAACCAACATACACATGGCATGATATAAATTCATATGAATGCATTGAGATTTCTAAACAGTCATAGGGTGTAAGGATCATTTCCTTCACTTACCCACACCTCACCAAGCTTGATAGGTTAACAGTCCCAATCGGTATTCAATATCACATGCAAACTAACTCAACATAGCTCGAACATAGTTGAAGAGATCTTACCAAATTCTCTTTCAACATTTATGCAATTTGGCACCAATAATCATTACCTGCATGGTTACCATTAACATCGCCTGATGTTACCTGATCAATTGGCCTCTTACCAAGGCTGCTCAGTCCTTTTGCCAACTTTATGATCATAGATTTGCTGCACCATCCTTTCTGCTTAAGGTTGTTGGCTTCATGCAACAACATCCTCAGCACATGTAGCCATGCTCTTTGTTATCTTTGGTCCTACAACCAATACCAACATCAATAGTGATTATCAACCACAATATTCTCCATTAGTGGTTCATTGCATATGCAGAATTCATTATTCTACCAATATGCAATATCCCATTTATGCACAAGCATTTCTATATGCACTATGCAATGTTTGTTAAGATGCCATCTAGTGCATATACATCTATGTAATCCCTTATTTTTAACATTTTTATGCCATATGACAATTTCATAATTATAAGTATGATAACAAACAGGGGTTTAAAGAATTCTTCCCTTTTCGATCCCTCATTGTAACATGGAATTCCTCTTCCATATCATGCAATTGTAAAAATTGCCCATATTGACAACAAAATTTGTTGGTCAAAACAGTCGCTGGCACTTTTCTGCACTAAATATCTATGATATATGTAGACCTCATTCAAACTCTGGTCATGCATCATTGTTCCCTGCTGGACAAGCTTTCCACTGCCTGTCTTCATGCTCCATTCCGACATCAGGTGCGGAAACTGCATCTCTTCAAAAATGACAACTTTCACTCCAATTCTGCACATTTTACACAATTGCATTTTGGTCCAGAATGCCAACTTTAGCCACCCGTGGAAGAAAATCTATGAGGAATCACAAAAACTTATCTATCGAGCGAAGTTAGTCCCTATAACAAGGAACACTCAGTAATTCACGGATTTCAATTCCGATGCACCATTCATCTTCTATGAATTTCTGGGTTTCACTACTTCTCACTTTTCACATTTTTCCAAAATTCCAAAATTTGGGCAAAAAATGGCTATCTCCCAAATGGTGCATTTCTGGAAAATCTTCGTCTAACGGAAACTGTCCATCTTAATGAGAATATGAAATGTCTAGTTCAGTAAAAATTTTGATTTCCACATCTAGGGTCACTTTTACTGCCCACAAGCTTTTCAAAATCCCGAAAAAGTGGCCCGGAACAGTGCTTTTTGGCCGTCTTGCTCACCCCGACTTCACATCCCTTGGAGTTTGGCTCCAAGATTCTGAACTTAACATCGTGCCTGCTTCATGGCCGCGCCTGATCAATTTCAGCTCAAACCGACCTTCCGTCAAGCCTCGGGACTCCGACCTTCCGTCAAGCCTTGGGACTCCGTCCTTCAAAAGTCACTATTATCCATTTTCTGTCAAATCGGAGTGTAATGGGCTCAGGGTCTTCACTGGTTGTATCATGGCCCTCGTCAATGGCCTCCGAGCCCCACAGGAATCATTCCATTCCGAGTCCGGATGTTCCTGCTATCCAAAAATCAAGTTTCGGTCACTTTACCTTTTTTTTTTTTTTTTCCTGCGGGACGGTTCGTCGATCGCTCCTACAACTGCGGAGCCATTCGGCAAATGCTCCCGCAACTGCGGAGCCATTCAGCGAAGGCTTCCGTTGCGGAGCCATTCGGCGAATGCTCCCGCAACTGTGGAGCCATTCGGCGAAGGCTTCCGTTGCGGAGCCATTTGGCGAAGGCTTCCGTTGCGGAGCCATTCGGCGAAGGCTTCCGCCATTTCGGAGCCGTTCGCGGAGTGCTTCCGCAATTGCGGAACGATTCGCCGAAGTCTTCCGCAGTTGCGGAACGATTCGCCGAAGTTTTTCGTAGTTTCGGAACGACTTGCCGAAATCTTCCGCATTTCGGAACGATTCGCGGAATCCTTCCGTAATTTCGGAAGAGAATTCCTTCCGAAATTTTCCTTTCGACGCCAAACACTTAGAAAATTTTCTGCTTTTTTCGGAGCATTTCGCCGAATTTTTCCGCGTTGCGGGACAACTCGCGGAATCCTTCCGCAAATTTCGGAAGAGAATTCCTTCCACAAATTTCGGAAGAGAATTCATTCCGCAAATTTCGGGGCGACTTCCCAAACTCCTCCGCGTTGCGGAAAAACTCGCGGAATGCTTCCGCAGTTTTGGAGCAATTCGCCGAATGCTTCCGCAGTTGCGGAAGACATTCGGAAATTCTTCCCGAAATAGCCTTAAACGAATTTTTTAAAGACACTTACGAAAAATTGAAAACTTTGAAATCATATTTGCAACAAAAACAATATTTCAAGAAAATAAATTGCACCTCTTCATGTTAAGCATGAAACAACAAAACAACAAAAACAGTATAAGATGGCATGGAGGTAAACAGACAAATACAAAACTGAATGCTACAGCATTGGGGACAAATTAGAGCAAGCATTCAACCTGAAAATGAATTTTCTCCCCCCTTCCTCTATTTCATAGAATGCAATCAATGCAAACAGCTTGCAAAAATCCCCAAACAGTCATGGAAATGATTTCCCATTCCAACAAATAAAAGCCATGCGATCTTGAGGTTTCTTTAATGCATTTTAGTTCCAAATACAAAATACATGTACACACAATGATTTGTATCTCTGTGAAGGGCCCAACAGTCGTAGTGTTGAACCTAGAGCTCTGATACCACTCTGTAATGTCCCCTTCGCCCATCATCAAATGCAAGGAAGGAAACATTAACAACACACCGGGCTTTTGTAAACTTAGTCCCAGTATTTTTACTCATAAAATATTAACAATTAAAAACTTCTCTATACAGATGTAAACTTCAATAAAACACAGCGGAATTTAACATAACAACACATATAAGCATAGATTCGCATTGTCATATTTATCTCAAGCAATCAATAGGCAGAGAATTCAATCCCCTACTTAAGCTACATCATATCGATTTCAACCTCATGAATACATAACATTCAGATTTGGCACATTGCAGAAGAACACAGATTGTATATAATTTAATCCACGAAGAATACTTATCTTGCAACGCAAATGTCCAATGACTGGCTACGTGAGAGCAACGTTCCACCCAATCATAGATCTTTGTCCAGCCTGTATTCTTTCAGCTGAGAGATCACCTCCGAGCTGGGCTGTGTATCCACTAAGGAGGAACTAGATGGCTCACTCACAGTCAGGGTTTCACTCAAACAGCCATGCTAAGCCAACACACAGTTGGGTTTTTCAAGCATGCAATAGGAGATGGAGGAGGATGCTAGTCCACTGAGCTCAATCCCAGAGCCACATACACTTCAAGCTAGACTCAGCAATCCCATCCTCTGTTCATACATCCACAACTGGATTTCTCACAACTCTGTCACAAATAATCCCAAATTCGTCACTGATTTTCTGGGCAGTTAAAACTGGGTTTTCCCATGGATTTTGGAGTAGCTATTGCTCCCAAATTCGCCTCAAGGCTCATACCAATGGATCCCCTATTGGATTTCACTGTCCAATACCCATTCTGGGCGTTTTTGGCTTTCCAAAACGTGGATTCATTCCAAGTCGCGATTTCTGGTTTTTCTCCTTGCTGGGAACTCGTTTTTGGATGAAAAATGATGATGGGTTCTTTCACCATGGAATGGGGATGAGAATGAAGCAATCTCTCCCGAGGTTGAGTGACTTCTTGTACAAGAAAACAGAGCCCATACCTACCCATACAAATTTCAGGGCTGCCCATGCTCCATTGAAGCCATGGGCTGACATCTCAACCACTTTCTTACAACAGGAATAAATGTCATCTAGAAAAGTCAAATGGGTTCTCATAATGACATATGGAAACCTATGGTTCACTCCCATAGCCCCCTCACCACTCCCTAGTGGATACACGTGGCCCCTTCTCAATCGTTGCCTCCATAGCCAGTCTTGGAATTTTATATTGCATGATGTTTATTTACATCCTATTACAATTTCCATGACTTAAGAGCACATGGTATCAAAATATCCAATACTTGCCCTTTAAATAAAATTCGGGCTTTCACTAGCGGGGCCTTGGCCTTGAGCTCCACACTAGGAAAACATACATCACATGTACACATTATTTGCATTAAAGGCTAATATATCCTAAGGGTCGAATTGGGGGTATTACACATTGGTTTTGCTCTCTCACGTAGTCTGATCTTGTTGGGCATTTTCCACCACGTTTTTGCTGAGTATTCCCTCATTTTCTATACTTGGGAGGTCATTTTTGTGTTACAAAATGACTGAGAGGAAGGGAGTCATGATTGGGGGTCCATAGAGACCGTTTTTTTCCCCTTGAATGCCCATATACTTGTTGTAAATTTGATTTTGTCCACCAAGGGTCGATTTCCCTTCTAACAATCTATTTTTGGCGTGCCCACGATTTTGGAACACTCATGGAAACTATGTTTTGTGAATCCATAGTTAGAAATGTTTTGCTATGCCCAACATATGTGCTTGCTGTGTGTGGGAGAGAATGTTGTGGTTTGAGTTATGTGTGTCCATTTGTTTTGGCTTGAACTTGGGTGTAAGCCACCAGGAGTAGAAGAGGAATAACAATTGGCTTGATAAACCTAGTGAAGAGTGTAACCTCACTAAAGATGAAGGGGCTTTGGATACTTTTCTATGCACACCTTGAAGAGCATTAGAAGGGAACGTATGGCCTAAGGGATTGTGGAGAAGTGAAGGGAATACTTCCTTGTGTTGGGTGTGTAGGTATTGTGGGTGCCAAGCTAGTTGAATCTTGTGAAGGTGCCAATAGCTCTGTGAATGGGCTCACTAGCTTAGCAATTCTTCCTTTCTACTACCTTAGCAGCCTGATAAACCCAATTGTGGATTGGCTTGTAATATTCCCCAAATAAAACAATTTTTTGATATTTTATTTATTTAAAATTCTAGCTATTAAGTTAGTAGTTAAGTAAAAGAATGATTATATTGGAAGATATGAAAGATGCCAAGTGTCCGCATATGGACTATTGTAAGAGGATTTTTTTTTTAATAAAAATAATCAAGAGAATTTGGTGAGAGCAGGCATGCTAAATGAGAAAATTGGCATCCTAAGGGTGGTTGGAAAAACAAAAAGTTAACCTGAGAAATGTCAAACAAGTGTCAAAGAGTGCATTGATGGCACTGGACACACTCCCTAAATTAGAGGGATCTGAACAACAAAATGATTCCTAGGGAAATCGGCTGTTTCCCAAGACCTAGGCAAAAATATAAAAGACATATGCGTGAGGAAGGACGTTGCCTAGTATGTCAAGGAGGAGAACTCCTGTTTGTGGGAACACATGAGTGTTGAGCAAAAAGAAAAATTTTGACATAGGTTAACTGGTTGCCACCCTTAGGTTGCAGAATTTGGCTCAGGGGATATTAGAGTTTGCTAGGAGGCAGCTCTAGATATAAGGTTGGGAGGAGCGTGGCTGCGTCTACCTTATTTGGTAGTAAATCTATTTTGAACAGGTTCTATGGATTGTCTATGGTTATAGGGTTTATTTATGATCTTGTATAATTTATGTATGATGGATTTTGCAGTTGGAATTATGGATCTATAAGTAATTTTTTTATATATCCATGTTAGAATATGCATGAAACTTATTTTCAGTTCTCGTATGAGGTTATAGTTTAAATATTCTAAGTATGTTTATTACTTTCGTATTAAGACTACCTTAAAAGCCGGTAACTAACCCTTACGACAGATCTATCTTAATGCCATGTTTTACCTAGGGGAGCTTGGAAAATAATCCTATCGTCAGTAGGTTTAAAGCTAAAAAGTTAAATGTTTTCCTGTTATCTTTTCCTTTAACCTCATCTAGATAATAACCGGGTTACAACTCTTTCTGCATATTTCAAGGAAATAGCCGCAGGTTTCTTTCTTTTAAAAAAAATAAAAATAAAAGGATACTATGGATAGAAAACTCCGTCTCTTAAACTCTTATCATTATATAGATTGTTGAATCCTCCCTGCTTAAATTAGAAAGACGAACCCATAAATTGTCAAGATCAGGATGGCGGAAATTTCCAACCCTATCATATTAAATCTGAAAGTCTTTCCAAGTATTTGTTTAAATATCTATTCTAGAATACTTTTCGAGTTTTTGTCCTTATGCTCAGATGTATTATCAGTGTATTCTCCAAATTTTTTTTACATAACTAAAGAATGTGTTTTCACGTGGTTTATATTGAAATTTCTACCGAGAACTCGATTTACCAATCAAGATGAACAACCAGTAAAGGAAACCCTATAAAGATTCATACAGACGGAAATCTTGTATTAAAAAAGTAATAATTGCATTTTTTCCTTTCCTTTATTATTATACCAAAACCCATAAGAAAGATAGGCAGGATAAACAACTAAAAGATTTAAGAAATATGACTTGTGAGCATCCAATACTATAACGAGTACATTAAAACATAGTCAACATAAATATGTATAGTTGTATGTAAATTTCAGGGTCGGTTACCAGGTATCTTATGGAGTATCATCAATAGAAGAAAAATAAAAATAGATCCTTGATAGTGCATGGCCGTAAGAATGCCCAAACATGGCAATTTGAGAGGAGGAAACACACATAAAGAATTGATAAAATGTTTTGGATCTATTAACCAACAAATATAACGAGTTACAATGTGGCTCATCCAATACATCAAGATGATAATAACAGAGTTGTCCCCAAAATAATAAGGACTCCATAACCACATTACTCTGCATCATATAAAAATGAGAACACAACTAAAATCAAAGTTTATACAAAGTTATTACACCGAACTCTTAAACTACAAATAAATACAGTGGAAAATATCCACAGAAATACCCTGTAGGGTTTCGTTAAGTCATAAAAAGGAAAGGACCGAGGAACTGGGTAAATATTCTCCAAATACTGACCGAGGGACAAAAGAGTGGATCTGGATTGCATCCGATGAATCCTCTTCAACTCTAGAGAGAAGGTGGAATCCCCTCGTGTTTTCTTTTACCAACGATAAGGTTCCAGAGTTGGATTGTCACTTACCTTTTTTCCACGTAAATGCGCGGGAAAACCCCTACTGAATTCTGGAACTAACACCTGTCGATGAATAGAGGCATAGTTTAGAACATGACCCTCTACAAAAAATAAAATAAAAAGAAAAACGAGATTAGAAATAACCTGTGTGTATCTTTACCTATGGTTTCGGGTACTTCTTCGAGTTATTCTCGACCAGGGGGTCGTCGATTCTAGCCGGAACCTTCTCTCCTCTTTCAGGACCAGGAAATGGTCTAACTGAGTGCCTCCCCACAGGCGCATAGGTGGGAATCCTAGAGCAGAACTCAATGGGAAATGGAAGAGTGAACAGGTAAGACCAGTAAAAACCATGCTCTCGACAATGCATAACATCGGAAGGAAGTTAGGGTCACGTCGAACTTCAGAGCATTAGTTCTGAAGGGACGACAAGTAGATACAAGTTTTAATGTAGCTGACCCTTGGGACTGGTAAAACGCTAAAAGTTCTGACAGTTGGCAGAAGTTAGGACGATGTACGAGTTTAGATAAGTGTGCGAAAGGTATGTCGAAAAGTGGGTAATTAGTATAAGGTCAGAGCACTAGTAATAGTTGTTGGCAGAGCATAGGGTCACAACAGTTTGACGGGGTCACGTTTTCCCCTTATAGATTACCTTATAAATAGGAGATGGAAATGGATAACACCCCCTTAAGACTCATTATTTTATCCTTACACTAGGAACTAGTATGTTAAAGTATTGGTTAACACCTTGTCACAGGGTCGTAGAACTTGTATGTTAAAGTATGGTTAACACCTTGTCATGGGGTCGTAGAACCTGTACAAGATATACGTATATAGAAGTTAAGAGATCATTTATCATATTTTAACAATTCAATATTTAATACGACAAAATATAAGTCGAGACTTACCTTAACTTTGGAGAAAAGTCTAGCATCAATGATTTCTTCGGAACCTGCAAAACATACATACACGAAGGTTTTAGCAATGATTCACTAAGTAAGGACATCCAACCTTGTACTCTTCTCGAAGGCTAAAGACACTTGGAAGGAGTCTTAGAAGTATGATTGATAAGAAAACACCATTATAATTTTTTTTTGTGTATGTTACAGGTGGTAGTGTGTGTGTGTTACAGATGGTATCAAAGCCCAGTTACAATACTGCGGCCTTTTTATTGTACCTCAGAAAAATAAGTGTAAAATTTGAAATGAAATTTTATAACCAGAATTTTATATGACTGCTTACAATTCATAACAGGTTGATACGAACAACATAGAAGCATGGCTTCTGATAATGAAGAAAATGGGAACCCGGAAGGGGATAACCATGCAGAAAATAAAGCTCAACCTGATGGAAGCAACTCTGAAGCCAACCGAGTACTAGAAACCATGAGACATTTGATTGTCGAAATACAGAGTTATAAAGCAGATAACGAACAACTAAGGAAATCCCAAGAGAAACAACAGGAAACAAATGAAATTCTACTCCGCAGCTTGCATGAAAGAAACCTAGATGAAAACCAAATGACAGAAGAAAAAGCGGATAAAAATACTACTGAAAAGTGTGAACAAAAGGACAATTCCTCCAATGACACCCAGAAATCATAATATCAAGCAAATACATCAGTAAAGAGAAAGATTGATCACTTGGAGGGTGAGTTTAAAAAGATCAATCCAACTACTTTCGACGGTGAATCAAAGACTGGAGAGGATGCAGAAGCTTGGTTGTTAGATATTAAAAAGTACTTTCAAGTCTACAATTACTCCAGTAACATGAAAGTCAGAATGGAAGTTTACAACTTAAAAGGGAAATCTAGCATCTAGTGGCAAGACCTGAAGATCGCACAAGGGTTGAAGGAGAAATTTTTGGAATGGTAAAAATTCAAAAAGTTTTTGAAGAAGCAGTATCTATCACAGAGTTACTATGAGAGAAAGACCAAAGAATTCTATGAATTAAGGCTCAAACAAATGACCATGGAAGATCTAATTAATAAATTTGTAGACTTGTTATGGTTTGTACCTTACATCAAGGATGAGAAGGTAAAAGTTCAACGGTTTTTAAGTTGTTTACCATAGTCCTATAAGGACCGCATAGAGTTTGACAACCCAAAGACGCTGGATGAAGTGCTGAGAAAGGAAAGACTTTGCTATGACCAGTATAAACAGAGGGCTAAAACCCCTAAGGCATGGAGGGACAAGAAGCAAGATAAATTTAATCAACGAAAGAAGGATTATAGACCACCTCCCTACAAAAACCTACCCAGAAATCAACATCACTTTAATAATGGGCCACTAACAGAGAATGGCAATAAACCTGTAAACTTGGGCCCGAAAGGGGTTACTAGGGTTGCCAAAGGTCCACTAAAGTGTTGGGAATGTGGAGAACTCCACTTACGACGTAATTGGCCTCACTTCAACGAGACAAATAAAGTATTACACAACCTTCAAGAGGATTCAACGGTGGGAGATGTGGGAATAAGTACGCAAAGTATTTACGCAGCATTAGAAGACGGATAGGAAGACCACGAATTTGTTATTGTGGAAATCGAAGGTAAGATTTCTGATAAAAACCTACCTGTTTTGATTGATCCAGGAGCTAGTTTGAGTTACATCACTCCGAATATGGCAGAGGTATGTCCTTTAACCAAGGTAAAACATCAGAAGTCTTGGATAGTCCAATTAGCCACAGGGACAAAACAAAAGGTAACATATTTTATTGTTGATTGTGAGTTTGAATTACATGAACATAAAACTAGAGTTAATTTAAACATATTACCTTTAGGGTCTTATGATATGATAATTGGTATGGACTGACTGGAAATGAATAAAGTGGTTTTAAATTGTTACGATAAGACTTTTACGTATACAACAAAAGATAAAATTACCAGGACAATTAAAGGCATAGTCAAGCCTGCCTCCACGAGACAAATCTCTACAATGAAACTAAAAAGATGCATGAGGAAGGGCTTCCAAACATATGTAGGCCGGATCACAGATGTACTCAACAAAGAAATCAATTTAAAACCGGAGGACTACCCTTTCCTAAAGGATTTTGCAGATGTATTTCTAGAGGAAATCCCTGGACTACCTCCCCAACAGGAAATTGATTTTTCCATAGAGCTTATGCCGAGATCTGCACCTGTGTCCAGAATATCGTACCGGATGAGTATTCCAGAGTTAACTGAATTAAAGATTCAGATTCAAGAATTTTTAGATAAAGGTTATATCAGACCCAGTGTGTCATCCTGGGGAGCTCCAACTCTATTTGTTAAGAAGAAGGACAGAACAATGAGATTGTGCATAGAAATAAATAAAGTGACTGTCAAGAATAAGTACCCACTACCCCAGATCAATGATTTATTTGATAAAGTAGGTGGAGCCAAGGTATTTTCAAAGTTGGATTTACGATTGGGTTATCACCAGATCCGAATTAAAGAAGAAGACATCAACAAGACTGCTTTCCGGACAAGATACGAACACTACGAGTTTGCAGTAATTCCATTCGGTTTAACGAATGCTCCCACCACTTTTATGTGCCTTATGAATAATATTTTTAAGGAATATTTGGATCAGTTTGTATTAATATTCATTGATGATATATTAATTTATTCCAGAACAAAAGAAGAACATGAACAACATCTGAAAATAATGTTACAGACCTTGAGAGAACATCAATTATATGCTAAATTTGAGAAGTGCGAGTTCTTCAAAAATAAGATACAGTACCTAGGCCATGTAATCTTAGACGAAGGGATCGTTGTAGACCCTGAAAAGATAAAAGCTATTGTAGAATGGCCGGTACCCAAGAATGTGATGGACATTCTCTCTTTCATGGGACTCACTGGTTACTACCGACGGTTCATAGAAGGTTTTTCCAAAGTAGCTTACCCCATCACTTCACTACATAAGAAGGTAGTAAAATTTCTATGGTCTGCAAAGTGTCAAGAAAGCTTCGAGCTATTAAAGGAAATCTTAACGACCGCACCCATTTTAAAGGTAGCCAACCCACTTAAGGACTATACGGTTTGTACCAATGCAAGTAAGGAAGTTTTGGGAGGATTACTTTCCCAAGAAGGACATGTAGTATGTTACAAATCACACAAACTTAAGGAGCATGAAATAAATTACATGGTCCACGACCTGGAGCTAGCCTCGGTAGAACACACTTTAAAGATGTGGCGACACTACTTGTTGGGAAAAAGGTTCCTGTTATTGACAGACAATACCGAGGTAAAGTATTCGTTCCCTCAACCCAAGCTTAATGCTCGTCAAGCAAGATGGATGGCCTTCTTGAGTGAATTCGATTTTGAGGTAAAACATATAAAGGGAAAGGAGAATAAGGTAAGGTAGCAGATGCACTCAACCGAAGAACGCATGAGATTTATGAAATGAATATAAGTCAACCGAAGAGTGATCTTAAGGACAAAATTAAGACAACAAGTGTTAATGACGCAAAATATGGGATTTTGATGAGTAAATTGTTAGCAGATGAGATTAATCTAAACGAGGCATAATTTAAAATAGACCAAGAAGGGCTGTAATGGTTTAAAAACAGGTTGTACATACCCAATACAACAGAAATCAAGCTGTTGGTTTTAAATGAAATGCATAAACAACCTTATGCTGGCCATGCTGGTTATCAAAAAATGATGAGAGATTTAAGAAGACAATTTTATTGGCCTGGTTTAAAAGCAGATTTAATTGATTACGTATCTAAATGTTTGGAGTGTCAATAGGTAAAGGCATAACATCAACACCTTGCAGGTTTGTTACAACCACTACCAATTCCATAATGGAAATGGGAGGTTATCTCTTTAGACTTCATCACCGGTTTGCCAAAAACACAAAGGCAAAATGATTCCATTATGGTTGTAATTGATAAAATAAGCAAATATTCCTATTTTATTCCAGTCAAATCAACTCACAAAGCTGTGGATATTCCAGAAATATTTTTGAAGGAAATATTCAGATTGCACGGGATGCCGAAAATGGTAATTTACGACAGAGATGTGAAATTCACGTCAAATTTTTGGAACTCCTTGTTTGCACGATTGGAAACTGAGATAAAATTCAGCATTAGTTACCATACCCAAACTGATGGGAAGACAGAGCGTACCAACCAAATCATAGAAGACATGCTAAGGATGTACGTCATGGAAAAACCCACTAAGTGGGAAGAGTATCTTCACCTTGTAGAGTTTGCTTACACTAATGGATATCAGGCCTCATCAAAGATGAGCCCATTCGAAGTCCTATACGGCCGGAAATGTACTACCCCAGTTAGCTGGGATAGTCCGGTAGACTGCCTTATGATAGGACCAGAGTTACTACATGACACATAACAAATCGTACGATAGGTACAAAAGAATTTAAAGGAGGCACAGGATCGCCAAAAACGTTACGCTAATTTAAAAAGACAACACAAGGAATTTGGGGTCAGAGACCATGTGTACCTCCGAGTGAAGCCAAGAAAGAGCTCACTCAGACTGGGGAACTGCAAGAAGCTAGCACCTCGTTTTTGCGGGCCTTTCCAAGTTCTAGAAATAATTGGACTAGTGGCTTACAAACTTGCACTTCCGGCACATTGCAGAATTCACAATGTTTTTCACATTTCTTTATTAAAGAAGTATATCCATGATTCTACTCACATTGTTGATTGGAATATGGTGCAGGTGGAACCATAAGGCGTATTTCAAGTGGACCACATGCGCATTCTGGAACAGAAAGAAATAGTACTTCGGAATAGAGTCATCGCTTAGGTAAGGTGCAATGGAAGCACTTTAGCCCTGAGGAGGCGACATGGGAACTGGAGAAAGACCTACAAGAGAAATATCCAAATTTGTTTCCAGAACCTATGGAAGAAGAATAATTAACACTGAGGACAATGTTCGAATAAGGGGGCGAGGATGTAATATTCCCCAAATAAAACAATTTTCTGATATTTTATATATTTAAAATTCTAGCTATTAAGTTAGTAGTTAAGTAAAAGAATGATTATATTGGCAGATCTAAAAGATGCAAAGTGTCTACATATGGATTGTAGTAAGAGACAGTTTTTTTAATAAAAATAAACAAGCGAATTTGGTGAGAGCAACCATGCTAAATGAGGAAATCGGCATCATAAGGGTGGTTGGACAAACTAAAAGTTAACCTGAGAAATGTCAAAGAAGTGTCAAAGAGTGCATTGATGGCACTGGACACACTCCCTGAATAAGAGGGATCTGAATAGCAACACGATTCCTAGGGGAATTGGTTGTTTCCCAAGACCTAGGAAAAAATATAAAATTCATATGCGTGAGGCATGACGCTACCTAGTATGTCAAGGAGGAGAACTCCTGTTTGTGGGAACACATGAGTGTTGAGCAAAAAGAGAAATTTTGACAAAGGTTAACTGGCTGCCACCCTTAGGTTGCAGGATTTTTCTCGGGGGAGATTAGAGTGTGCTAGGAGGCAGCTCTAGATCTAAGGTTGGGAGGAGCGTGGTTGCGTCTACCTTATTTGAGAGTAAAGCTATTTTGAAAAAGTTATATGGATTGTCTATGGTTATAGGGTTGATTTATGATCTTGTATAATTTATGTATGATGAATTTTGCAGTTGGAATTATGGATCTATAAGTAATTTTGCTATATATCCATGTTAGAATATGCATGAAACTTATTCTCAGTTCCCGTATGAGGTTACAGTTTAAATATTCTAATTATGTTTATTACTTTCGAATTAAGACTACCTTAAAAGCTGGTAACTAACCCTTACGACAGATCTATCTTAATGACATGTTTTACCTAGGGGAGCTTGGAAAATAATCCTATCGTTAGTAGGTTTAAAGCTAGAAAGTTAAATGTTTTCCTGTTATATTTTCCTTTAACCTCATCAAGATAATAACCGGTTATGACTCTTTCTGCATATTTCAAGAAAATAGCCGCAGGTTTCTTTCTTAAAAAATAAAAATCAAAGGATACTATGGATAGAAAACTCCATCTCTTAAACTCTTATCACTGCATAGATTGTTGACTCATGACTGCTTAAATTAGAAAGCCAAACCCATAAATTGTCAAGACCAGGATGGTGGAAATTTCCAACCCTATCATATTAAATCTGAAAGTCTTTCCAAGTATTTGTTTAAATATCTATTCTAGAAGACTTTTCGAGTTTCTGTCCTTATGATCAAATGTATTATCAGTGTATTCTCCAAAATTTTATTACATAACTAAAGAATGTGTTTTCACGTGGTTTATACCAAAATTTCTACTGAGAAATTGATTTACCAATCAAGACTAACAACTAGTAAAGGAAACCCTATGAAGATTCATGTAGACAGAAATCTTGTATTAAAAATGTAATAATTGCATTTTTTCCTTTCCTTTATTATTATACCAAAACCCATAAGAAATATAAGCAGGATAGGAAACTAAAATATTTAAGAAATATGACATGTGAGCATCTGAGACTATAACGAGTATATCAAAAAAGAGTCAACATAAATATGTATAGTTGTATGTAAATTTCAGGGTCGGTTACCAAGTATGTGATGGAGTATCATCAATAGAAGAAAAATAAAAATAGATCCTTGATAGTGCATGGCCGTAAGAATGCCCAAACAACATGTCAATTTGAGAGGAGGAAACACACATAAAGAATTCAGAAAATGTTTTGGATCTATTAACCAACAAATATACCGAGTTACAATGCGGCTCATCCAATACATCAAGATGATAATAACAAAGTTGTCCCCAAAATAATAAGGACTCCATAACCACAATACTCTGCATCATATAAAAACGAGAACACAGCTAAAATCAAATTGTATACAAAGTTATTACACCGAACTCTTTAACTACAAATAAATACAATGGAAAATCTCCACAGAAATACACCGTAGGGTTTCGTTAAGTCATAAGAAGTGAACGACTAAGGAACTGGGTAAATCTTCTCCAAAGCCTGACCAAGGTACTGAAGAGTGGACCGGGATTGCATCCAATGAATCCTCTTCAACTCCAGAGAGAAGGCAGAACCCCCTCCCCATGTTTTTTTTTTATACCAATGATAAGGTTCCAGAGTTGGATTGTCACTTACCCTTTTTCCACGTAAATGTGCGGGCGAACCCTGAATGAATTATGGAACCAACACCTGTCGACGAATAGAGGCATAGTTTAGAACACGACCCTCTACAAAAAAAAAGAACAGCGAGATTAGAAATAACCTATGTGTATCCTTACCTGTGGTTTCAGGTACTTCTTCGAGTTATGCACGACCAGGGGGTCGCCGATTCTAGCCTGAACCTTCTCTCCTCTTTCAGGACCAGGAAATGGTCTAACTGAGTACCTCCCCATAGGCGCATAGGTGGGAATCCTGGAGTAGATCTCGACGGGAAATGGAAGAGTGAACAGGTAAGACCAGTAAAAACCATGCTCTTGATAACGCATAACACCGGAAGGAAGTTAGGGTCACGTCGAAATTCAAAGCGGTAGTTCTGAAGGGACCACAGGTAGATAAAAGTTTTAATGTAGCTGAACCTTGGGAGTGATAAAAGGCTAAAAGTTCCGACAGTTGGCAGAAGGTAGGACGATGTACGAGTTAAGAGAACTGTGCAAAAGGTATGTCGAAAGGCAGGTAATTAGTATAAGGTCGGAGCACTAGTAATAGTTGTTTGTAGATCATAGGGTCACAATAGTTTGACGGGGTCACGTCTTCCCCTTATAGATTACCTTATAAATAGGATATGGACATGTGTAGCGCCCCCTTAAGACTCATTATTTTATCCTTCCGCTAGGAACTAGTATGTTAAAGTATTGGTTAACACCTTGTCACGAGGTCATAGAACTTGTATGTTAAAGTATGGTTAACACCTTGTCATGGGGTTGTAGAACATGTACAAGATATACATATATAGAAGTTAAGAGATCGTTTATCATATTTTAACAATTCAATATTTAATACAACAAAATCTAAATCGAGACTTACCTTAACTTTCGAGAAAAGTCTAGGATCAATGATTTCTTCGGAACCTGCAAAACATACATACATGAAGGTTTTAGCAATGATTCGCTATGTAAGGACATCCAGCCTTATACTCTTCTCGAAGGCTAAAGACACTTGGAAGGAGTCTTGGAAGTATGATTGATAAGAAAACACCATTAGAAATTTTCATTTTGTGTATGTTATAGGTGGTAGTGTGTGTGTTACATGGTTTGGCTGAGATGTGTTATATACTTGGCTATGTGTGAGTCTGTTGTTCCCTTTTTCCTTGTGGAAATCATGCCTAGCTTGGGGGTGGCAACTGTGATGAGAGATTGATGAGCACAACTAGCCTATGGTTCGGTGGAACGTTGCAGTTGCATAGCTAGTTGCTCGGGACAACTTGTTTCCAGATAACTATTTTCTTGTATTTTAATTATGCAATGTTTTAATTATTGACTATTATGATTATCCTGATAAATGCATGCTATATGTGTGTGTTGATATAGTTTAATTCCGTTGTGTATGTTTATTGTATTATGCATCTGCACACATGTAATTTGTTTGCATCTTACTTATTATGAATTTTATGTTGAATGGGGTTGAGCTTTGTAAAAGCCCATAATTTTAGTCATGTTCCCTTCCCAGAGTGGGATTGATGGAAGGGGATGTGACAAGCTAGAACAATTGAAAAAATATTAGAGAAAGCCTTGGCATAAATATTTCCAAAAGGAATTTATAAAATGAACACAGAACACTATTGTACAGGTGAAACTTTAAATTTTAATAAAATGGTGAAGCTTATCCTAAACTTTCACATTATTTTAGAAGAAGGGTCTAAAAATTAACTAACTAATGCAGTGACCAAATGTAAGAAATTTGATCTAGTTATGAGAAATATTATCACTGCCTTACCAAGTACTTAAAAATATGAGGTTGTTGAGCCTGACCCATTAGGCTATTGCAATGCTCCTTGCCAACATCCTAAAAGAGAGAACACTTCTGCAACATATGCCAACATCCTAAAAGGGAGAACACTTCTGTAACATATGTTATCAGTTGTGATTAATTCACTGTAGAGGTTTCCATGAAAACTTAAAATCATATAAAAAACAACAAGAAAACATTTACAATTAGTTTAGCCAGTGGGGGGTAGAGTAATTAGTAAATGGAAATGTTATGAGGAGTTGTAAATGGAAAGTCTCAAGTTCAAATCCCCCCGAGCTTACCTGTGCCCCAAGCATCGGGCCGTGTGGGTGCACCTAGAGATATAGTGGTAGCGGATGGGAATCAACCCCATGTCACGCAAGTACGAGCCCTGCCTCGTTGATTCCCCTAGTTACAAGCCCCGCCTCGTTGTTGATTCCCCTAGTTTAAAAAAACACATTTACAATTACTTTAAACCCTATAAGGCCAAAAATAACGATGGTTCTTATCCCTCTTCTCTGCGGAGAGCACCTCTCCTGCCTCTAACCCTAAAGGCAGGGTTTCATCTAGAGGCCATTTGGAAGGCATCGTGCAAGAAGAAGAGGACAAACTTATTATGAATGTTTGTAATTTTGTAGTACCAAGGTTAAGCAAAGCTCCAACCATAATGGGACAAGGGAAGACGCCAACGATTTGTGGCCTAGTCAATCAAGCATCATATATAGTTGCAATGAAATATTTTGGAGTGGTAGCTAGGGTTCTATTTTAAAAGAGACATGATGGACATGAATCCCCTTCTACTACCGTTAGGTATGGTTTTTGATAGAAGCGATACAAAAAAAATTCCTAGGCAAAGAAACAGAGATCCTTGACAAAGCACAGTGAGAAAGTATTCATGAGAATCTTGGTTAAATTCAACTCAACATAACAAAGCAAATAGCCAACGTCGAATGTTCAACTTAGATTTATGAGATGTGTTGATTCCAATTAAACTTTTATAGATATGGCTGATCAAGAAACAAACAAGTCATGCCACTTTAAAGGACATAAGAATTTAAAAAGACTCTATCTTTGCCTATGGGATTTGGGCATTTAATTTTACAAGTTATCCATGATTCAAACAAAGTAAAAATTTCACATCTATCCATTTTACAGTTAAAAGGAAGGGAACAATGCATTATAGTTGTAAAGTTACTAGCAAACAAAAAATTCTCTGGTCATAAGAATGCTTTCTTCATATTTCAAGAATGTGTTACCTGATACATTCTGAAAGGTCATTTCTCCACGATTACATTACAACTAAGTATCCCTTCAATAATATTTGTTGGTTGCATTACAATTGAGTAAACTGGCCAAAACAAGACCCTGCCCTGGACTCACTGTGTCATGACCCAGCATGATTATCTTCTGTATATAGTAATTCTCAGTCATTACTCATTGCATGAGGGATCACATTGGGTCTTAAGAGACTGATGATCCCTTGGCGAATGCACTGGAATATGTTTCAATAAATAAAAGCAACACAATGCAATCCAAACCTGACGAAATCAGACTCCTTGAATTTCTACTCTTTTAGGTTCGATCATTGTCATCATATAATGTCAAGATCAACAGATTTGTCACTGTAGATTTCAAGTAACTTTGTGGCTTGGGTACCACACTTCACATAATTTTTGAGGAAAATTTTCTCACTTAAACAAAGGGCATATGGGAAACTAGGAAGACACCTGGAAGGCTCTAATGCACTTATAGACTTGAACACCTTGTGACGAGGCTTGCTCCTACATTCCAAACTGAAATTCAGGAGCTGGGGCGCTGCCAAAACACACTTTGCAGGAAGTCCTACAGTATGTATGAAAAATTTGATGTTCTTCTGCACCTTCTCCATGGAAATATTTAGTACAAGTGGGCTCCTCCTAACAAGCTCCTTGATCTCATCCTCCAGGGACCAAAACTTTCCAAATGCTTTAGTTTCTTTTCTAAATATCCAGGCCCATTATTATTGACCAGAACCTGAGGCACCCATTTTAGAACCTTGGAAAGATTAGCCTCTGATCCCAATAGGTTTTGAAGATACTGGATGTTGGGACATAGAGTTTTCTCTAGATTGCAGCAGAGAAATCTGGAATCTCTGCATAAAACTTTTCCTAAATCTTTTGCAGTGAGGCCCAATGTTTTCATTAACTCGAACTTGGGTTTCCACTGCCGATTAGCATTGAGAGCAAGAACAGTTGGGTTTCTGATAATGATCGTCTTTACCTGGCATTCTGTAAATCCTGAATCTCTCATGACCTGAACCGCTTGTTGGGGTATATGAGTGGATCTCGTTCTGACAAAGGATGGCCTTGATTTAAGGATAGTTGAGACATTAGACATGCACAGTGCACATTCTTTGAGTCAAAAATCTGAAATGGGGCATGTGTTCTCTTCTTCTGGGTAGCCTGTGGGCGTGTCATTACCAGCAGTAGATGAAGAAAGTAGAAATAGTTTCAACAAAGTAATCTGTCGAAATGGTGGGTGTAGTGTTGCAGCAACAGTGGCCGCCAGGTGACGAAGAGGAGATATGAAGGATGAAGCGAGGTACTTGGAGAACATTGCAAGGGATTGAGTAAGAATTGAAATGAGTATTTGTCCAAAGAGTTGAGAATGATCCATAAGAACAAAATAGCCAAGGAGAGGAGAGTTGAGAATGATCCCTAAGAACAAAATGTCGAAATAGACCAGTGGGTGTTTATATGGGTGACATTTCAGGTGGATGGAATGAAATCCAAGCAAGAAGATGTCTCAACGGAATAGAACCTAGGTGGATGGAATGAAATCCATCTAACCCCACCAATGGACCACCGTATCCTTGACACGTTTCAGGTTTTTATGATGCGGGTGTTTATATGGTGTTGTTGTTTGAACGAAATAGTATTGGTAAGGGTATTGTTAAAGAAATTTGTCATTGGAAGTTTGAATTTTCTTTTTTAACCAAGACACAATTTTTTGGAACTTTTGGGCATTTTTATTCATTTTGAGGATGGTATTTATTGGAGTTTCCTACCATCAAAGCCCATTTAGCTTTCTGCTCCATTTGCAAAACCTTAACAAATATTATGCCTTATGTTTAACATTACCCAACCTTACCTACAAACCATTTGTTGTTTCTTGCCATACAAATAATATTCCTTTACTCTATCACCTGCGATGTCCTATCTTGCTCTCTGCCTTGAGTGTTGTGACATGCCCTAGAAATAAACAACAAACTAACAATTTAAAGTGCCTTATATTGCATGTTGCGACAAACCTTTGTAGGATCCTCTATCTGTTCCTATTCAATGACAAGCAAAGGAGAATTCCATCCCCTCACTGTGACAACACTTGTAAACAATGCATGCAGGGAGTCTCCCCAGCACAAGGCTCTCATTGTGTCCGGGAAATTTGAAGTTACATATGCTGAGTTGCAAAGACTTGTAAGCAGATGTGATTCCACGTTAAGAAACACATGATTGGAAGTAGGGATGTGGTGGCTTCCACCTTTCCTAAGT
Organism: Larix kaempferi; assembly: GCA_027924585.1. NCBI lineage: Eukaryota > Viridiplantae > Streptophyta > Pinopsida > Pinales > Pinaceae > Larix > Larix kaempferi. The sequence continues at coordinate 5,067,437 of BSBM01001365.1, forward strand.
CTATTGAAGTAAAGTTCCATTGTGTTTTCCTTTGTTTGAAATAATACTCCTACAATTTTGTTACATAAACTTTGTAGTATGTTTTCTTTGGCTTTTATTTTGGGTATTTCCTCCAATCTTAGTTTGTTTTCTTTTATTTTTTTCAATTCGTTGTTCACTGCTGTAGATTGTGTTCAATTTTGTGGAATCCAAACATGCGCTGGTATGTTTTAAGGGGAAAATGCATGGTTTTTATTAAATGACATTTCAAGTTATTTCATTAGATGATAGGTAAGGTGTCAAATTGTCTCTTTGCTTGTGCATTTGGGTTTCATTTTCTTTTCCATGATCTGTATATATGTATGGGAAAATCTATGGATATTATTTGGTTGCATAGTGAAGCTTCCAACATTCTACAAAGGGGGAACTTGGGAACTTGCATGGATGTCCGTTTGTTGTTAGAAATGTGCAAAAACAACATGATGTAGAAGTATATGATAAAAGGCTTTTCTTATTAAAATATCAGATATGCTAGTAAAGCTGGGGCTTTGGCTGTCAAGTAGGCCAATGTTTAGTGTGTGATGACCTAGGTTTAAGCTCCACCAGCTTTAAGATGTTTGTACTAGCCAGAAGTAAATATTTATACCAGGTAAATCGAGGATGGTTCCCATGTTAACGCAAAATCAATGTAAATGGAGGTTAGTTATTTCTCATGAGTTTTTTTGAGATTAGTAAATTTAAATGGAGGCTTGTTATTCCTCTTATGATTTTTGAAGTTAGGTGTAAATTTTAGCTGATTTTTAAGGTGAGGTCTAAATTTAGGTGTAAATTTTAGGTGCTTTTTAAGATGAAGTCTAAATTTTAGGTTTATTTGAGTATATTCTTTTTTCAGCGAAAAAAAACCATACTATTGATATTCAAATATGTGAATCAAATAGTACAAACATATATAAGTCTGAAAGACGAGACTTATATGTTGCTATTCTGCTACCCATTACATTCACTTGACTTATAATAGACACAAAGATCCCAACCGACATACAGAAATATGCAATACACAGTATTACCAAAAAGGGAAAGAGTATATCAGTTCAACAGTTAAAAATAAAAAAATCTGAACGGAGCCAAAATCGATCAGGTGAGATTCCTGAAATTCCTCCCATAGAATTTCTCCTTCTTCTCCAGTGTAAGCAGCTTTGGATAGCTCGTCTGCCAATGAGTTATGTTCACAGTAGATGTGATCAAAAGATATTGTGTCAAAAAGTTGAATTTTTTCTTCGATTCGGCTGTACCACTGATGAAGAGCTATAATATTTAAATTATACTCTTCCCTAACCCATTTTATTGTAACCCTTGAGTCTCCAAAGACCGCCATATCAGGAATGCCAAAGTGTTGTGCAACTGTAATCACACACTAAAGGGCTAGAATTTTTGATTTCATATTTGTACATTGACCTCCACTCATCTTTAATGTAAAAACATGTTTCTCATTGAGATATATGACACCACCTAATGCACATAGTCCATCACATGCTACACCATCAAAATAAGCGACATGTTTGTTCTGAGGAGGTCAAAAAGTGCTTTTTCTATAACTCCTATAATTGTTGCTTTCACTGCCTTGTTCCGAGATCACCACAATGATCCTATTGAGAAGAATAGTAATATTTGGGGTTGAGTTTTCAAATAAAGCTTTATTCCTAGTGTTCCAATTCGCCCATGAAATCACTGCAGGAAGAAAGGGGAGCCCCTCACAATTTCTATGCCAATCCAAACCACACCGGTCAAAGGATCCACAGCCCCACCGAGTTTTAAAATTGTAATGATCTATGATCTTTGTCCATAAAATTCTAGTGAAGTTACAATTTACAAAGATATGTAACGTAGATTCAGGGCTGTTTAAACAAAGATAACAAATACTTGGCCCCTCCCATTCCCTTTTTAACAAATTATCCCAGGTCTTCAGTTCATCACATAAGGAAAACCACATGAAGCACTTTACTTTGAGCGGGATCTTCCATTTCCATAGAACTTTATACCGCCAATTTGCAAGATAGTTGTACCTGAAATTGATAATTTTCTTATATGCCAAATTTGTTGTAACCATACCTGAAGCTTTATTATTGCTCCAGATTAATTTATCATTGTCTATTGATAACCAACATCTAGTTGAATTTAATTTCTTTATATATTTATTCCATTCTAAAGCAGCGCTGTCGCTGAATCCCAATTCCATCGAACTTAGCGCGTATGACTTATTTGAATCTGCTTTGAATCTCTTGATTTTGTTGAGAGTAGCTTGGTCAAACCAATGAAGGTATTAATGATCTCATCGACAATCTGTAGTCTTCCTCCATACCATGAATCGGTTCTATGCCTACCAAGATGTTCTTCCCATTGCCAACCTTCCATGTTAAATCTTTTGCCAACCAGTTGTTTAATTTCATGAAACTAGACCATATTGTGGAGACACCTCTACGAATCTTTGAAGGATTCTTGATCCAGTGAAGAACGAGACCTTTAATATATTTTACTTCAAGTACTCGCGTCCATAATGTGGAGCCAAAAATGCCTCTCCACGTGCTTTTCAATCTTAGTGAGTATATCAATATTATGTTTTATTTATTTTTATTATATGATGAGTTTAAGTGTGATATTGAATTGGTTTTTGAGTTCGTGCAAATTTTAAATGGTTGTTTTGGAATATATAATTTTTTATATTTATTTTTACAGTAAAACTAAGTGTAATGAGTTATGTTTTTATTTTGTAAATCTAAACAAGTTAACTTAACTTGGTGCAAATCTTGAATAAATTATAAATGAAATTTGACTGTATAAATGTTCCTTTTACATTTCTCATAGTTTGGCTAAAAAGATTCACAATTAAAGGTTTAAATGGAGGTTGGTTATTCCTCTTATATTTCTCAGAGTTGGGCCAAAAATATTCACATTTAAAGGTTTAAATGGAGGTTGGTTATTCCTCTTACATTTCCCATATGGAGATTGGTTATTCCTCTTACAATTCTCATAGGTGGGCAAAAAAGATTCACAATTAAATGTTTAAATGGAGGCTGGTTATTTTTCTTTTGATTTTTGAGATTAGTAAATGTAAATAGAAGCTAGTTATTTCTTTATGTAATTTTGAGGTTAGGTGTAAATTTTAGATGATTTTTAAGATTAGATGTAAATTTTAGGAAAAGGCAAAAAGGTTAAACATGTCTGCGTTTCAGAATGAGTTAGATAGTTTAGTTAGAAATGAATTTGAGTTTGATAATGAGCGAGATAGCTTAGTGAGAAATGAATTTGAGTTATATATATATATATATATATATATATATATATATATATATATATATCTCGCCTTCATGGGGTGCTATCCTTCTATTCCACGATTAAGCTGGAACTATCAAAACTCACAAGACTCTCCTCCACGCACTTCATTTTCTTATTGGGGCAGCTGTTCATACACAGATTGAATTGAAATGGAAGGCAAACAAGTTGTTGTTTCTGCACATATTTTAAATAGAAAAATGGAGGTACATGTCTGCATAATACAAGGATGGTATTTCGAAACCATGGAGTTTTGTAAATTTTGGGATGTACATACATAAAATACAGGGTTGGTGGGAACATTGGACATAGTATCTTTTCATTTGGATTTTGTGAATTTTTTTATGCTGAAATGCCTCTCATTTGTTTTTATATATAATAGTTAATCTGAGGAAGATGGCCAATAACTGCAAAATAAATAAATAAAACTTTTGTGGATTGGGAATATCAAGAAATATCCTGTTAGTATTGATTGTATTATGATGATGTTAAATTTGGTTTATCTTTCAAACTTTTTTTATAACAATTATCTTCAAGTAAAAAAAAACATTTTCTTTCATTTCAACATTCATGAATTTCAACATTTCTGGTTTATATCATTTCATTGTTTGTTTTTGCTTTTCAACTCATTGGGGCTTTTTTTTATAACAATTGTCTACCATGAAAAAGATAAACATTTCCCTCTTTTTCAACATTTTTTTTTTTTTTACAATAACGGCTTAGAGACTTTTCATTAAAAGTGGAAAACAAAGATTACATAACTGGCTTAGAGACTTTTCATTAAAAGTGGAAAACAAAGATTACATAGCTGGAGAAGGATGATTGTTCCCAAAGCAAAACAGTGTCTGTCACCCCTTGTTCATCCTTCTCGAGTTTATAGCACTTCTTAAACTTGTCTAATCTATGGAAGTTGTAGCTTCTTACATATTGTCCGAGCAAGAAAATACAAAAACAAAACATTACATATAATTATACTAAAACCGATAAGCATTCTGGATGCAGTTCCAGTTTCCAACAAACAGGTGCCCAAAAAAGACTGTCAACATAACTAACTGCAAACAAACGAGATTCTTAGACCAAGACCAAACAACTTACGGGCTGAGATCCTCGAAATTATCCACGGTGCGTTCCTTGGCTGAGCTGAGTCCGAAAAATAGGCCTGAATTCACCATTGCACTGCCGAACTTCTCCATCTTCTTTCCAAGATTCTCATTGTTGTTGCTAGAGGCTTCCATGTGAGGCTTCATGAGGGGATTTGACGACATTGCTGCTGTGAGGGAATTGACCCTGTCCTCAAGGTTTCTATTGTGAGTCTTTACTTCAGAATGCGTTTCTTCTGCGAGAGTATAGAGCCCGGAGAGGGCTCTTTTTATCTCCATATTTTCATTGCGTGCCAGTCTAACTTGATGTTCCAAGTCAGCAACTTGATTTTGGAGATCTCTATTAGAAATGGAACCCCGGTGTTGCCCTATTTCCTAAACCTTCTCATCCTGCAAAACCTCTGTTGGCACAGGATAGATCCGCAGGAAGTGCGAAAGCCGACAGGCGCGAAAGCCAAATCCCGCGAAAGAAGGAATCATCGCAAAGTCCAAGGAAGCACAAGAATAGTTAAGAATACTTAATTGCTAAGTTGGTCAAATGGACCATTTTGTAATAGGATAGAAGCATATAAATAGAAGTGTATTGTAAGCCTAAGGGCAAGGAAGTTTTGAATGATAACCCTAACTGGGACCTATTCGACATCCATGGTGTTATGTTTTGACTGTTTCTGCGACGGGTTTTTTCGCAATATTTAATGAATGCATGGAAATGTTTGGTTATGAGGTCTATCTTCTGTCCCTTTTACAATGATGAACAATTGTGTATGTTTATGATATTGCGGATTGATGATGCTTAAAGATGATTAAGTAGGATGAGTCTGTTAATATGAATGGTTGATGATAAGCTTGAGAATTGCTTTTGATGCGAATGCTAAGTGAATAGTTGATCATAGAATTAGTTATCTCTGGTTCGTGCGATAGTGTGGATTTTAGGTGTAAGCGCATATCATCCTCGTCACTACGGAAGCTTGGTTCCCGCAACACCCTTATCCACCTCGGGTGAGACCTCACCTGCTTTGCAGGTGTTGCTGGGAAGGGTAACTCCTTTCCGGGTTGGTGAATAAGGGGTTGTTGGTGTTGTTGACGACAGTTTGAAACCCTATCGAAAGACCCTGTATCAACAACCTCCGACTCATCTTCATCCCTGAATTCAATACCACCTGGGTGCTGCTCACAAGTAACCTGTATCCTGTCATGCAGAGGATGAACCCAGCTACGGGCCCGTTTAGAGCATCCGCCATGATGGTGGCAGAGAGGGAAAGAAGACCCAGAAACCATCACAATGTGCTCCATCTCAGACTGCGGAACTTCCCTCACAAAATGCTTGAGACTGTCCTTGAGGCAACTGACCTCACTTATTCTCAAATTCTTTGGTCTGGAATGTCTGAAGATGACAATGAAAATGAGAGGGGAAATGCTGCTTCTTGGGTTCTTGAAGGAGTCGTGCTGCCCACTCCTCCCCTTAGCTTCACGCGTGCTGCTCATTTGGCATGGCGTGAATTGAGGCTCTTTAATGTAGAGAAGACATGAAATCTTGCAGGGATTTGAATTAATTAGGTGGGCATGTGAAGCCACGAACCTGAATAAATGCAGATAGTTTGAAAAATTGAAGGATCTATCCATCAAAAGAATAAGGGAGCTAATGCATCCATCTATCCTTCCTTAGCTTGTTATCGCATTCCAATGTTCCGTGACTTAGGCCAACGCCTTTGTTAGCCAACCCATCCGCCTACTGGTTCTGAGCTCTAAATACATGGAAAAACTTGATCTTCTTGAATTCCTTGGCGAGGCGGAGAAGAAGATGTTGCATTTTGGTGAAGGGCTTCTTATTATTTCTGGCTAACCTTCTAGCTTCCCTTATGACTATTGATGAGTCTCCAATCGCAGCCAGTTCCTCAATTTTCATTTCCTTGGTAAGTTCCAATCCTTTGATATGGGCGAGCCACTCGGATTTGTTATTGGTTGCTTTCCCGATGATCCAAGAGTATTCTCTCTTCTTATTTCCCCTGAGGTCCAAAATACCCCGCACCTGCCCTGGATCTTTTTCAACATTTCTAATTTATATCATTTCATTGTTTATTTTTCAATTCACTGGGGCTTTTGGAGAATCTCAAAACTAGACTCTAATAGAAAATTGAATGTATACATCTAACTCTAAGAATTGAATTATTATTATTCTCAGAAGAAACCAACCATTCCAAATATGTCTTTCAAATTGTATATTTGAATTGTGAAAATAGTCATTTACTTGTGCAATCTGGATTATATATATATATATATGAAAGCATAGTAGCATAATTCGGCCATATTAGCTTTTCATATACGGAAATTCAGAACAGTTTGAATTAGTCAAATATTCGGTGTAGGTAAAATAGGAATACATTGGAAAATTGAATTTTGAAAAACTAATTTTGAAATACCACGTTTTAATTATTTAATCACTATAAAATGTAAATAACATTCAATTTCATACTTTCTTATAAAAATAATTATTACTAACTAGTGGTTATATGTCACGCTCTCTATTCCCACTACATTAAGATTTTATATTTTTGTTTTTAAATAGTAATTTTAATTGTAAATAACATGTCTAGAAATAAACCAATGATTTTAAATGTATATTTATGATAGATCCATACATATTTATAACAAAATTACTTCCGTATTTTATCCCTATTAGATTTTTACGTTAAGGTATATATCCATATTCCAATTATACTACTTTGTTTGAAATTACATTTCAATATAACAATTTTATGAAAAAGATAAAGTTATCCATATAATGTATTAACAATTATTGAGTTAGCATTTTTCCATTTTGAAAGAAAAAAACAATACCTTTTTCAATTTTTTTTTTATAATAAATTCTTATTATCCTACAAAATTTAAATACAACAAAAAAAATAGCCTGTTCTCGATATATTAATGCATGCCGCTTTAAGGAAACTCAGAGAAATAATGGTTATTTATGTAAGAACCATCTCACTTTAATTTACCAAGTTGGATTTTGTGGAAACCTTATCTGTGAAATTATGCTCTTTGCTGTCAAGAGTTTCTTTTTTCATTTTAATGGTTGAGTTTATTTCTTATTGAAACTATTGTTTTGTTCTCACAGCATAATCCATAATAAAAAGTTAAATTAAAATTTGTCCATTAAAAAAGTTTATAAAAACAAATATTAATATAGAACCAAAATAAAAATTAACCTAATGAGTTAACAATTGAACTATTTGTCCAAAGCATAGTTACCAAATTCAGCCCAATTAAATTGAAATTGAAGAATCAAAACTTCGGCAGTTCAATTCGATTAATCGCAATTGGTTAGAGCGTCCATCCTAAGTCCCAAAGTCCCGGCTATTGGTTGGAACGTGCTAAAATATTCCTTATTCATCTCTGGAACGCATTCTTTTAAAACATGTCGTTAACTTATGCTTAGATGTGGTAAAGGGCAAGACAAGGAGATTAATGTGTAGAAGGCAATAGAAGGGAATTAAAAAGTGTATATAAATTTTTATAGTATAGGAAAATTCAATTACTTCGTATAAAATATATATATCTAAACTTCTTATATTATATTTATTTATATAATAAAAATAAATAAATATATCTATGATGATGATTAACATTCATTGAGATCAATTTTGGTTTATCAAACTGTAAGAATGTTATTATGTGGTTTGCTTTAAAATTTTATTCCTATGTTCAAAAAGCTTAGATAGAAGCTTTACAAGATCAATATAGTTCTGGCAAGTTAGGAGGTTAGAAAGGTTTGTATTGTAGCAAATACTATGAAACTCATATCTAATGTGGGTGTAAGCAGGACACTCTAAGAGAAAGTGATTTTCATCCTCAACGCTCATAGACTCACAAAGATGGAAACCCTTTCCTCCCACAGAGTTTTGGGAATATACCAAGGCCCTGTTTCGCAATGGAGCTCATGAGAGTTCGTTCTAATATTGCCTATATTCATTTTCTTCTTTGAACTAGTTACTATCGAGAGATAATTCTGATATTCCAAATCAGGGTTAATGACCGCCTTATAGTATCTTAGTTTTCTCTTAATCACTAAATTTTCCTCGCACCACAATTTCTCTTTAAACTTAGAAGAAATAATATTTTTAACATTATCGATATTTTGCAAAGTGTCATTTTCATCAATGCCCCAATGGTGTAACCAAGCCATCATATCTTTACACCAACTCCGCTTGAGGCATAATTGGTTTTGACTTGAATTTAAAGCAATTTTAGGAAGCCTCTCGTTTTCCATGTTATATATCTTGTGCCTATAGATCAGGTACCTAGTCATAGCTATGCTCTCGATAGGGGAAAGACCCACTTCTAAGAGGAGAATAAGATAAAGTGCGTTTCTTTTAATTTTGAGGTTATAAGTTATAAATTGCTTCTGGATTTGCTCAATCTTTCTCCAAGATTCTCTAGAAATGTTGCACCTCCATACATCACAACCATATAAGATAACGAGGATGACAAGAGTTTTAAATAGGAACTTCTTTTTATCCCACATGACTAGTTTGGTTGATTTATAATTATTTTCAAGACCAATATAAGCTTTCCATCCTCCATTCATCATTTTCTCAATGCCGTGGTTCCAATTGAGCTTGTGATGAATATCAATTCTAAGATACTTGTAAGAAGTCACTTCCTCCAATTTACTGCTATCATAAATAAAATTTGCGTAGGAGTTTTTCTTAGATTTTATAATGATCACTTTTGTCTTGTCGGTGTTAACAGTCATACCCATGTTAGAGTAGAAATATTTGAGAATTCTTAATTGTTTATTGAGATCAAAGGGGCACCTTGCCATAAGAACAATATCATCATCATAAAGCAGGAGGATGATAACTATCCCAGCTAAGATCGTGTCGACACAACCTGCTTCTTCTCAACAGCTTTCTAGTTTATCGATGTAAATGCCAAAAGGGTAGGGGAGAGGGGGAAACCTTGCTTTAACTCCAATATTACAGTTTATATCCACTGACCAACCCTCATTATTCTTATACTTGGCAATGACTTTTTCGTATAACCTTATCGCGACAACTCTCAATCCAAAAGGAACATTAACCTCCTCTAGCCTATTTCACAGGTTATTTCTAGGCACTGTATCAAAAGCTTTCCTAAAGTCCACAAAGCAACAAAAAATATTTGAGTATTATTACGACAATCCTCTACAATGATCCTAAGCGGAATGAGGTGGTCCATGGTTGAATGATTCCTTCTAAAACCTACTTGGCCTTTATCCCTCTTACCTTCCATCTTTAGCCATTTGTTGATCTTCTTTTCTAATATAACACCATATAACTTGGCTAGGAGAGGGCTAATAATAATGGTCCGATAATTAGAGGGATTATTTTTATTGCCACTTTTGAAAATAGGAATAATGAGGCTCTGAGTCCAAGGTGTAGGGAACTCTTGCTTGACTGTTAAATTAAAGAATTTGTGGATGTGTGGGATGAGGACAGGTCCCCCAATTTTTAATATTTCTGCTTGGTAGCCTTCAATGTCTTTGGATTTTCCATTTGCTAGCTGCTTAACCCCAAAATATATGTCTTCTAATGAGAAAACTTCTTCGTTGTAAGGAGGGTTTGAATGTTATCTTTGATATCCGAGGATTCATAAAGCTTTTAAAGATATGAATTCCAATTATTGAAAGCAATCTTATTATCTTCTTTTGTTTTGCAAATTAGAATTTGCCTCCAAAATTTCTTAGGAGCCACCTTGGAGAGGTGTAGGAGATTTTCCTGCCATTTACTAAGATAGTGCCTTTTTTTTTCTTTTAATTAGGGTTTTGTAGTGATTTATCTTGTCCATTTTTATCGATTCTGCAGTAGTTTGCTTAATTTTTTTTCTCGCACTTTTACACTCTTGATCATACCAAGGGTTGGTAATACTATCTCTCTTTTTAATCGAGACTTCAATAGAGCACTTGCTAATGGACGATGAGAGGGCTGTGCTAATTATGGTAGATATTTTCTATATTCTCCATACTAGGTAAATGAAACAAATCTTTTTTAAATTATGAAGAAGGTTTTATTTTTATCGAAGATCATGTGCTTTTGGAAATGATATTTTTCCTCTTTGGGATTGCTATGCATGGAAATATTGAGAGTTATAATTAAAGGCCTATGATCAAAGTCAGACTCATGGTCGTTTAAGATGTCAAAATCCACTAACTTGTTGTATAAAGAGATATAAGAAATAACATAATCTATCACACTACTGCCAAGCCTATGAATACAAGTCATTCGGCTAGAATTTGGTCATTTTGTTAGTCCATTGCAAATGATAAGATCTTGGTTACTACAAAAATTTACTAGCTCGGAACTGAATAAATTTGCACCTAGATCTTCAAAACTTCTTTTGTACCAATTAGTTAGCTCAAGGTATTCGTCTAACCAAAGAGGATTAGGGTTGGAATAATTGCTTAAAAGAATAGATTGGTTATTTGAAGTTCAGGCATTGAATTCACCCATCAAAAAGATATTTCATTCCTTCCTTAGACTAGAAATATCATGTTCTAAACCATTATAAGGACAATTTTTATCTAAATTGTTTTTTTATAGAAGTTGAAATTAATAGGGGCAAAATAACAAATGGCTATGTAGGTTTTTTCATTATTAATGTATGTGATCTCTATCCAAATAAATTGGTTGTAAGGGTCTTTCATATAAAGCCTAACATGAGGGGATGTGTTCTTCCTAACGTAGCAGGTATACCTCCAATGCCTCTACAACATGAACGTTTATTCCATATCGACCAAAAGAACATATCCATCTATATTAGGGACCTTGGATTCCTCATGCTCTCAAGTTTCAACCCGTAATATAATATCAATTTCACTCAGGATTCAATTTAATTTGAGGCATTTGCTCCATGGAAAGCCTTGGCAGTTCCAGGAGAGGATCCAAGGCATGTCAAATTGCTATTTATTACTATTTTAGTCTTTATCTAGAATAACAATTTTCTTGTTTCTAATTAATACCCATTTTGAAGACATATCACTTAATACATTTTATATATCACTTAATTATATATTTAAGTATGTGTACACTTTAAAATTATTTAGACTTGTTTCACTGAAAACAATTAAAAAAAATGTTTGAATATTTTATTATTCGTAAATTTTTAATAACCGTATATTTAAAGTTTTCCGCTCATATTTTTCCATGCATTTGGAAAACAAGGATGTGCCACTATATAAGGAAATTAAATATGCTTTGTTTTTGTTAGCCCATTTTCTTGGTTTAATGATAAGGAATATAGACTTTAAGGGCTTTATAATAAAAAAAACTCCATGCAAAAATAAGTTTAATGTTTGTTTACATTTATGTAGATTCACTATGTTGTCTTTCTTTTTTCTTTTTTTCTTTTTACGTATGAACCTAATACAAATTTATGAATGTGTTTCTTAGAACCATAAGTTCATAGTTTATGACAATATTGTTTCTATATTCTAGGCGTTGTCTTTAGAGAGCAACAGTTATATGATTTTCCTTACTTTTAATTTGTTAAGCAATTGTCTCATGGTTTCCAATAAACTACTTAGTTGTCTCTAGTTGCATTGGGGTTAGGGAGTTTTATATGTTTGCTTGAGTATTATACTAAAACTTTTATTGTGCATAACCTCCTATTGTACATTTTGATCTTTTTCTTTGGTTCAAACATCAATCAAATTTATCTACTTTTATGTTTGTAAAATAAATTATAACTATTAACTTTATATGCATGTTTTAGCATTAATGGTTTTGAATAACTTGTTTTTCTTATTATCTTATACATTTTTAACCTAAAAAGAAGGGATTAAGTTGCATGCAACTCTTCCCCGAATGTGGGTGCACACCTGGCAAGGAGGCCACATGCAAGAATAGTCGTGGCACATCGAAACGAGGAGTATCCATTTGAGGAGCCATGCCCTTTTGTCAGACAATGGGAGGAATAAATGTCAAGAGCATGAGAAGGCAGTTTAATGAAGAATAAAGGTAAGGCGATGAGACTAACCCATTTAAGTAGACTTGACATAGAGAGGGAATGGTGCAGAGGCAACACATCCTTATTAAGGCAAAGCGAAAGGAGCTTTATTGTGTCTGTAATTTGTTGTATGGTAAACCTCTCGTACTCTAGAAGCATGGGAAATGCTTGTTGTATCCCTGTGTGATCCTGATTGTAATGATGGAAGTTTTAATTCCTGGTACTGGTTTACTGGTTCTATCGACTGGAATAGAGGCTATATATGGCACCTAAAGTCTAAATAAGGAACGAATGGTGCATAAAGCAGGAGAGGTGGTGCATTTGCTGTGATTTGGGAGATCGACGTGTAGAGAGACACAAGAGAGGTCATGGCCCTTCATCAACAGATGTGTAGCCGCCGTAGTGGAAGGGGGAGAAATGAAAGAGAGTCTTCCGCAGTAGATTGGGGGTAAGCCTATGCGGAGGCAACTCCTCCTCATATTGAAGAGGCCATTTTGGAATTGGAGGAAGAAGAAATGCAGTCAAACAAAGAAGAGCATGGGACGGAGGCGGTACTAAGCCCCTAATGGACAATGAGAACTTTGCTTGCTAGAACTATGATGGAGCATGAAATTTTTGGAGACTTAGTAACCCATATTCTAAGGAATTTGAGGTTGGACTTGTTGAAGGACGTAGTGGAAATTCAAGCAATTCTGGAGCTCACGAAGGCTCCTTTTCAACGCCATCCTGGCAAAGCAAGGTCACCCCAAAATACCCCGGATCAAGCGTCTCTGGATCACATGCCGCAGCTTCCGGAGGGTGAGGCGGCTCCTGCTGAAGGGTCTAGGTAATCTTAGTCTGTTTCTTGTCTTTTCCTGAGTGGGTCTCATGGCTTATGTTCTTGTTTATGTAAGGATTCTGGGCCTTAGTCATTTTCAAGGAACTGGTAGAATGGTAAGAGGATATATGGGGAATGTTTTTGTTTCTTGTGATAGATCTTGGATGCCAATTATGTCTGTTCATGGGTAGAAAGTTGCCAACTTTTGATAGCTCTGGTCTCAAGATTAAGTCTGGTCCCTGTTTTGGATAGACAATTTTTGTAACAGTGTATATAGTTTTCTTTTTTATATAGCACTAGAAGGCGATTCCTATCTTGCTCACAAAAGAAAAAAAGTTGTATGCAACTCTTGTTTTTTTATAGGTAAGTGACAAGTCAAGAGATTCCTATTCCACAACTATATTTATCTATCATCTCCAATATATAATTATATTGCATAATGAATATATGACTTAATACAATTTAATTTGAAAATCCTACCATGTTTTCTTTTATCTATTAATTTTTAAATTCAAATGTTGTCTACTTTGATATTTCGATAAGGTCGTTTAATTGATACAATCTATGATTATACAAATTAAACAATACCATTGAATGTGGGAAACTTGATCCATATGTTTCCATTATATTGAATATTATTTTAATAACTGTTATTTGTGATCAATGTATGCCTTGCTACAATGGCTATCACACACTTATCCAACCATTCTGCGTTCATCCCATGCGGTATTTCCTTTTTCCGCCAAGGTTTTTCGGTTACATATCTTGATGCTAATACAAGCATATTGAAAGTAGCTTTGTATGACAAGCATTTCATGCATCTTTCTATCATTTTCAATCATTGGTAGGCTAGTTTCTTTCATTGTAAAGCAAGGTAAAAATTGTCAATTTATCTTATTCATTTTCCAGATTGTCTAAACTTTTATTTATATGTAACTAACAAATAATACTACAAGGAAAATACTAATTGGCAGGGGTTTTGAATAAACACTTATCTTGTCTTTTTTTTAGAAACAGCTAAAGGTTTTAGCAGATGGATATTTTTCAATGTGATTTACAATTTTTTTTTTCAAGTAAAAAAAAACACCTTTTATTGAAAGAAAAAGATGTAACAAAGGATTACAATAACTTGAAAGCTGCCAGTGTGCAAGCCTCGTCAACAAAATAGACCAAAAAGTTCAATCAAAGAGGTAGCATGAATTGCGTTACAACAGAGCACTTCTAAGGACATAATCGCCGATCTGCATGTAGTAACTGTATTCACCAATTACATCAGAATATCAGGTCCATACAAAAAACGCTATGGATGGAACATGCCAAGAAAATAAACAGACCAAAAAACACCTCACTATGTCAACAGTCAATATTCTAAGAAGTGTTCACGGAGCTGGGAACCATCGAGATATTGAGTAAATGAGAGCCTCCCATCCACCATGCCTAGAGATAGCTTCGAAATCCTGTCAGTCTCCCCATTGAAACATCAGAATAGGTGGGAGAAAGTTAAATCTTTAAAAATAAGGACTAAAGTACAAACTCTCATCATCCAATGCTTGAGGAGAAGAGGTCTCAAAACCAACTTCCTCATAGCCCAATCAATAACACATCGAGAATCTCCAAAAATGTGTGTGAGCATAATGTCCTTCACATAAGCAAACCAAAGGAGTCCCCATAGGGCCACAAGGTCCACCCTAGTGTTTGAACCTCTACCGACTTTCAGATGGATATGATAAAAATGTAGCCTAGAAAGTTTTATAACGATACTAGCTCCACAAATTCCATTATGCACTGCTCCATCGAAGAATCTGAAAGGGTAAGTGTATTGATCTTCCATAAACGGGGGTGCACGTTCAGGAGCCAAAGCATCATGATATTTCCAAGCACAAATCCTAGCAACGATCATATCCACACGTGGTCAAAACCCATGAAACTACAGATCATTCCTTGCCTGCCACACTTCCCATAGATGGAAAGCAATATAAGTACTGACACTGATTTCTTGAAGCATACAAATAGATTGTCGATGATAGATGCACCCTCCCAAACTGGCAGCCAATGCCATCTAGTTATGAGTAATTCCCACACCATCTGAAAGAATTCACAATGACCAAATAAATGATCTATATCTTCAGCCTCATCCCTGCACAAAATACACATCCCAGGACCACTGAACCCACAACGCTACAAATTTGACTAAGTGAGGATCTTATTATGCAAACAAAGCCAGATAAAACACCCCACTTTTAACTGAATTTTATTGCTCCATAACAACTTGCCAACTCCGGATATCTCCCCATTAAGTGTACCAACCAACAGACTGTCATATGCCAATGTTGTTGTCACAGAACCCATAGGTAAATTCTCATTCCAAACCAGCCTGTCTGGTTTCTCCAGCAATAAGATCCCTGCTCCAATCAGCCCAAGACGGAAGACATCCCACTCCCTCCTTAAAATAAAGGGTAAATCTAAATCAGCAGTCGACAACCATCTAGCAGCAGAGCCATCACTGGGATGAGACATCTGTTTCAGAACATAAATGCCCCTAGCATGTAACGCTCGAATAAGAGCTCTGTCATGTGATTTACAATATAGACACACCAATGCACTTTAATAAAACATGCATCATTATGCATACTTTCCACAAGCATGATGTATGTCAAAATATTTTATAAAAAATATTTGTCATTTTTTTCGAAAAACCTTTGCAATCGTTCCTTTCTATTGAATGACACTAGTGCGTACCCATAACACATGCATAAATCATGCTAAAATATTTTATAAAAAACATTGATAGATTAATTTTTTTTTCTATGGATCATATTTTAAAAAATCTTTTGTTGCATCCTATCAACTTAAATGTAGTAGTGCATAACGCTTCCAAGCACCAAGGTAGGTTAAAATGTTTTTTTATAAATATTGGCAATTTAAAAAAAAAAAGGTCATGCCAATGCACTTTATATATTTCAATCGCATTGGTACGTAAATGTAAGTAAAATATTTGAAAATGTTTGTGAACTAGATACCAACAAACACACAACTGCATTGCAACTAGATGTAGGTAAAATTCACTTTTTCCATTCACTCCATGCTTCGTGCCCATACAAGCATCAATTCTCATTATCCCCTACAATCAACCCATTGTCCAGTGCTACTAGATTGCCTAATTCCTTTGCTTCGTGGACTTGTATTCACTTTGTATTTTCAAACTGATACAAAAATTTCTATTTTTCTCCAAATGGCCACCATGCCTCCTCGACACAGATGGGACCAAGTAAATTATCTCTTAATTTATATTTCCACTAGATTAAAATTTAAAATTTGGCTTTAATTTTTTTTTTCCAATTTTTTTTTACCACTGTATCCATAGTGCTCATCTCACATCATTTGTTGGTGCTCTTACAAGCTATATTAGTAAGTAGTGCTCCAACTCACCATAAGTGCACCAAATAATTTTGTATTTAATGTTGGAATTTCCCATGCTCCCTAGTGGTGCTCCAAGTAATTTTAGGAGCACCAAACATCCTTCTAAACAATTTTGGAGGGTAGTGGTGTACACATTGATATATAAGAACATTGTATTGGCCACATTAACTTATGGTGTTTAAATAGGATGCATTGTACAAGCCAAGCACACCAGAGAGAACTGAGATTTTTCCATCGAATTTCCTATGCTCTCAAGTCTATAAGAGAATGTATGGATGCACCATGGGTGATGCGTCATTATAATCATGTACTGTAGTTTCACACATCGAATAATGATTCTTATATAAGTTGCACCAATCAAGAATTCTTCCATACATTATAAGTGATGCTTATATAAGATGCACCAGTGAACAATTCTTCCATACATTATAAGTGCCTTGGAAAGCCTTAAAAATGTTCCCATCAAATTTGCCACACTCTTTCTTGCGCTAATAAATGTACATCTAGATCATGTAGTGTGCTTAAAAATATAGTGGCCCACCAAAGATGATGACTTTAAACAAGCATGGCACAACGATATTGTATTCACAAGAATAACTAATATTTTATCCAAACTTATTGATATAATTGGTGCATGAAATATTTAGTAAGAGCATCATTTCTAGCATGTTAGTATAATTTGTGTGCACCATGTACTATGCGTTTATATAAATGTGGCACGTCAATCAATTTTGCACATTTTTATGCCAAAAAAAATTAAGTTCAATATTTAATGATTATTACAAATTGTAATTTAATATAGATTGTTTAGTTTACAAATATATTTTCCTAGTGAGATTTGTATGTGAATTAGGAAAAGTGATAATAGTAATAGGTCAACCCATATAACTCTACACGTGTATGGGAGGCCTGGCAGAAGGAGAGGAATTTGTTGGCTTCCATAAGTTTTATGAGGAGGGTATCACAAAGTTATTAAGGTAGTTGATTCATCATCAGGATCATGATAGGTAGGCCTTCAAGGTCAATATTGACATTGTTAGAAAAACAGGATCGCAGAGCAATAACAATAAGCAAAAATGCAAATATAATCACACATACACATTACAAGAGAGACACAGATATATCGTGGTTCACCCAACTTGGGCTACGTCCACACTGAATTTGCCAGTCCTTATTATTATTACCGTCCAGCAAGGCGAAGGGATACAACTTGCAGCACAATCACTACACTTCCTCTTCTCTGTTTCATAGTCTCTCTCCTGATCTCAGAGATCTTTACAATGCATAAAACCTAATACATCATCCTCACTAGCCATATTACAATGTCTTTATTTTATAAGGGAAATACAATGGGAAAATACCACGGGATACCCAAAACCATGGGTCCGCAAAACAGCTGGTAAAAACAACCCCAAAAATGTGGGGGGGGCGATGCCCCCCCACACCCCCCCCACTGGGGTGACTGTACAGTCCACCTACATATCATATAAAACTGGGGTACAAACACGGCTGATACAATATCATCTATGAGACTAGAAGATTTGGCTCCACAACCAACAGACATGTGGTATTAACCCACAAAGGAGTATAATTATGGCATGTACCTTAATAGAATAATTGGAAATTCAAAGCATAAATAACAAAATAAAGTAATATTTCAATATGAAAAGACAAACAATACCACAACAAGAGACAATTGTAGATAACAAAAAATCACAATAACAATATCTTTATTAATGAAAGCAATTTTCACTTGCCTCTTCAAGGGATCAACCTCCAAATGAAACCAAGCTCCAATTACAAAATACTTCACAAGACATCTTGTTTCATTGCTTCTACTCCTATATATAGTTTCTGGTGAATGAACTTTCTAGTAGGTAGAGCCTTCAGTAAGCCTTCTTAGTGAAGGAACTTTCTAGTAGGTAAAACCTTCTAGTAAGTCTTCTTACAAATATTGCTTTTACATCATAGAGACTTTCTAATAGGTGGAACCTTCTAGTAAGTCTTTTTACAAATATTTCTTTCACACTATATCTATTTTATTGGCCTTATTTAATATAGATGACCTAAATATCTAACAAATTATCTATCAAGGAGGTTACAATAGGACTTAACATGCCCTCCGCCATAAAAAAAACATTGTCCTCAAGGTTGCAGATGTGGAAATTGTTGAAGTACCTATATCGATTCCCATGTAGCATCCTCAATATGGGTATCTTTCCACTGGATCAAGACCTCTTGGTTAGTGTAATGGTAGAGACAACATTACCTTTTGTTAAGGATGGCCTTGGGATACAATCAGATGGAACCTTCTTCATCCAATTCTGGAAGGCTAGTTTGAATAAGACAATGATGAACAACTGCTTTCTTCAAGAAGGAGACATGAAATATGGGATGAATCTTGTGTTAAAATTACAACATCATGAGTCATTATCCAATTCAATCTTGTGTGTCAATATTGAGCCTTGTGTGTCGAGGTAGTGCCTTATAGGATCCTGAGTTGAACTTAGGAAACTTGGAGAAGAATCTTGATTTGGACTCAAGAATGAATAAGCTTCATGTGTTGAGGTAAGTGCTATGTATGTCAAAGTGATGGTGTGGTATAGTCTTGTTTTTCAAGACTAAGGTCTTGTGTGTCAAGACAGATTCTCATGTGTTGAGGTAATGCTTTGCATGCCAAAGCATGAATGGTGTGTGATGTACTACTAACCATTGTTGAGCTATTAAGTCTCCTCTAGAGATTGGCCACCTCTAGAGTGAATTAGTTTAACATATGTGTTGATGTATTTGTAACTTCGGAAGATATTCACTTGTATATTGTATGCATTACATTTTTACTTTATTTTATCCCCAACGGAGATGTATTATTCCTCCGATTGGAAGTGTCGTCATTTGTATTTGCAAGTGTCGCAAGTTACATTGTAAGTGTTGTAACTTATACTTGATGGGTTACTAGATCACCTTGGTGGGGTCGGCCTTGTCTGAGTTAAAGGGTTTTTAGACCACCCTAGTGGGTTCGTCCCAGTGACAAGTGGTAATGGGTTATTAGACTCTCCTAAGGGAGGTCGGCCCAGTTAGAGTAAAAGGCAAGTAAAGGTAAAGTATAAATAGAGAGGAGCAACTCTCTATTTATCCATTCACACACTCACTCACTTCACATTAGTGAGAGAGAAGAGGAGTGCGCACAAGTGGAGGAGGAGAAGCTTCTAGGAGGCTATCTCTTGTTTTGGGGTTTTGTATTGGTGCTCATTCTATATCTGAGGAAGTTGTGGGGTTTTTCACCTTCTTGGTTTTCCCCAGTGAAATACTTTGTGTCTCTTGTCTCTTGTGTTTGATATGATGTACATGTTGTTCTCTCAGTTAATATCCTAGATCATATTGAATTAAATGATGAAAAACTAACATGGTATCAGAGCTAGCCTGAAGGAAGGCATTGTATGGCATTTACGACACTTGTTACACTTGCGACAAATTGGAAGCTAGGGCTTGGTATAGTAAAAACTAGTCATAGTGGCACTTTCGCTATAAATTAGTTTTGGAGAAGGCTCATGATCTGAAAATTTTACAGGCTGAAGATGAAATGTTCATGTACATTGTGTCCGAAGATCAACCTCAGATTCATTGTACTTTGTGAGATATGATTCGTACAAGTTAGGGTTTCTTCCTAGTCCAGAATACAACCTTAAACATGTGACCTAGGAACAAAGGTCATATCTAGGGATAGGAAGCTCCAAATGGAATTCCATAAAAAGTGGCAGTTAGGGAAAAAACTGTAGTTTTAAAGGTCCGGGTTTTAGAGGCTTAAGTTGAAATAGTGACATGTGTCATTCCGTACAAGTTCGCTATGATGTTTCATCCCATAAATAGGCCATGTTGTGACACTTAGCATATCTCTCTCATGGAGAATCCATTGGAGCTCAGATATGTGGGGTTGGAAAGATGACAGGTCAGTTTACCACAGACCGAAGCTTCAGACCCTGAGGATCCAAAATTTCATAGATATCCTAGAAACAATATGGCATATATTTTTGTCCAAACATAATTGGATTCTGAGCACTTTCATTTTTGGCTCGTCACTGCTGCGGGAAATTAGGGCTTCTGACAGAAGTGGAATTTTGGATTGCTCTCAGCATTGGATCTCTCTCCTCAACAAAATCAAAATTTAGAGACCAAGATCGAAGTTTTTGGTTGGGTAGAACCTCGAGATATATCAAACCCTAGTTCAGGTTTTGGACCAGAAAACCAGAAAACTAGAATTTGACAGAAGTTGCAGATCCGAAATTTGCAAGTCAATTTTGAGGGGTCAATTTTTGGAGTTTTCAAAATCTGATCTCACCAGCTTGCTCACCTCAGTCAATTGCATCTCCTTATCCAGACAGAAGTTTGAAATTCCAAGTTTGGATTTTTAGGGTTTCTCTGTCAAACCCTAGCCAGCTCCAGATCCAGTTTCAACAAACCAAGTGGATTGGGTTAATCCTAGAAGAGAATCAATTGAAAACCTACATAAGTGAAGAAGTTCCAGTTCCATAGGGAGATGAGGCTAAGGCTTTACATAAGAAGAACTTGGTCAAGGCCAAGAGAATCATTGATTCTATCAAAGACCATCTCATACCTCATGTGTCTTCTCTAAAGCCACCCAAGGAGATGTTTGATTCCTTGACCAAGCTGTTTGAATGAAAGAACATAAATCAGGTATGACTTGAGGAGATACAGGTATGTGCCGAAATTTGTTTCATTTTTCTAATGATTAAGTTCATGATATGTTTGTCTTCATATTATTGAGGTTACTACAATCTTGATTAATTTTAGATTGTCTGATCACCTTAGTAAAAGTATGAATGCATGTGAATGATATAAGACATTCATTGATTAGGGTTATGACACTTATGATTATACTAATGCATTGTGGTGTTGTATGAGGATGATGTTGTCCGCTAACATGAAAGGTACATCAAGAAAGACAAATCAAGTTCTAGATCGAGAACATATGACCATGGTGACATGAAGACAAAGACTCATCCATAGCCATTGATCACATAGAAGCTCTACTTATGAGGTATGTATAATTTGGTTCTACAATGCTTAACTTATGAGATATGCAGGTTACTAGCACACGGTATCTAAATCATTGAAGAGAACAAATAAGACATTGTTTGGGTATGTTAGACATAACTAGCAAACATGATAATCCAGGTATGTTTTTCCTGTATCAAGTTAGAATCCTACCTTGTGTTAGGATATTATATAAGTATACTTTTTGTATGATTGATAATAATTATTCATGAAGTTATAAGTTTGAGTAATCATGGGTTTATGAATATTATGCTTCTTACTTTGATTGATGATATGACAAACCAGAAGAGTCCTATGGTCAAATAACAATATGCATGAGTAAAAGAAGTCCTCCCTGAAACCTTGAAATACCTAACGCTTGTGATAAATTACCTGTGTATGAAATGACCATAACCATACATGTTTAAGATTATTTAGAATCATAATTTTTTAATAGTATTGAGATTATACTAATGAATGTATGATTATGTATGAGATCTTGAGGATGACACAATGATGACACTAGTGCACACTTAAGCATGCATAGTGGCCCAGGATAGATATAAGTTCAAGGATGGATAATCCAGGAAGCAAAGATTGAGAGGGAGTCCACCCAACAACTAAACAAAGATAAGTATTTGAATTATCATTTCTTGTATATATGATTACTTAAATAATGTTGTTAAGTCATGTACATACTTATGTTCCTAGATTAAGGATGTATATTATGCATATTAGAAAAGTTGCATTAATGAACAAGATACTACTAATATACAAGTAATGGGTAAGTGGCCTATGGTACTGTACAACATTCCATTGCTACTTATCTAGAATGAAACCTCTTAGCTGACATGTTGGGATTTGCGCACACTCATAACAATGTTTTGGTAGAGATGGAAGGCATCTAGAAAGCTATGGGATATGAATAAATGTTGTATTGAAGCATTGGCTAAGATAATTGCTTGACTGTATGACATATGTCTTTATGTGTAAGAATTTGTTCTAAAATCTATGAGATGTTTCTAATCATGCAATTGAACTTGTCTTGTAGGAAAGACCATGTACCATCACCTACAAGAGAGGCTTGTTTCGAAGAACAAGCGACAAAGACTCAACAAATCCAAAAAACTACCTATTGAAGATATTGAAGGATATGAAGTTCCCAGGATCAGGGATGCAGTAATGGAAGGATGCCATGATCGAGGAGTAATAGGCAATCATGAAGAATGATGTTTGGGATGTGGTCCCAAGACCAGAAGGTAAGTTTGTTGTGACTTCCAAATGGATCTACAAGATCAAGCATGCTGTAGATGGTAGCATAGAAAAATACAAGGCAAGGTTTGTGGCTCATGGATTTTCCCAAAAAGAAGGGATAGATTATGAAGAAAATTTTGCACCTGTAGCCAGATACACTTCCATCACAATAGTACTTGCTTTGGCTGCAGTAATGAAGTGGAAGATACACCAGATGAATGTCAAGACAACTTTCTTGAATGGTGTAGTCGAAGAGGAAGTGTATGTGGAGTAGACACTCGGTTTTGAGACACATGACAGGGACTCATATGTGTGCAAGTTAAAGAAATCCTTGTATGGATTGAATCAAGCACCTAGGACATAGTACGACAGGATAGACAGCTTCCTATCCAATTTGGGATTTACCAAGAGTAAAGCGGATTCCAACCTTTACTACAAGGTTGAGGAAGGCAATCCAGTGATACTCCTACTGTATGTGGATGACCTGTTTGTGACAGGTGAGGATAGGTTGATTGCCGACACGAAGAGGAAGCTTGTTTCCGAGTTCAAGATGAAGGACTTGGGTATGATGCATTACTTTCTAGGTATGGAGGTGTGGTAGAGAGAAGATGGAATCTTCCTTGGACAAGGGAAGTATGCAATAGAGATCTTGAAGCGGTTCGGGATGCTGGACTGCAAGGCCATGGCCACACCTATGGCATCGAAACTGAAGCTATTGAGAGATGCTTCATCAAAGTTGGTTGATGCCACGATGTATCGTCAGATGATTGGTCCTTGATGTACCTGATGAACACGAGACCCGATATTTTCTTTGCGGTGAACACATTGAGCCAATTCCTGTCAGATCATAGACATGTTCACCTAATTGTTGTAGAGCATATTCTGAGGTACCTGAAGGGTGCGATTGATTATGGGCTCAAGTATGATGCGAATCAAAAGTTTAACCTGGAGGGTTATGTTGATTCAGATTAGGTAGGCAGTGCTACAAATAAGAAGAGCACTTCAGGGTGTTGTTTCAGTATGGGATCAGGTGTGATCTCTTGGTTTAGCAGGAAGCAATCCTGCGTAGCACTGAGTACAGCCGAAGCAGAGTATGTTGCAGCTTGTTCGGCTAGTTGCGAGGCAATATGGATAAGGAAGCTACTGTCAGATTTATTTGATCTCCAGTTGGATGCTACTTGTATCTTCTATGAAAACCAGAGTTGTGTGAAGTTGTTAGAGAACCCAGTGTTCCATGACAAGTCGAAGCATATAGAGATCAAATATCACTATATCAGGGATATGGTGCAAAGAGGAGTATTGAAGCTTCTGTATGTTGCGACAGATGAGAAGATAACATATGTGTTGACCAAACCACTAGCTACAGTGAAGTTCGAGTACTTCAGAGAGAGGCTTGGTGTTCTTCAGATAGAAGATACTTCGAGGAGGAAGTGATGGGACACATTTGCAGGAGCCATTCCAACACATGGTGGTAGGAGGATCCTTCCCATGGCTATGGATGTAAGTGCTATGTGATGAGTATCAGGATGATTCTCCGGATGATGTTCTACATGATGATGATCAAGATGATCATGTGATGATGATATGCATCAGGATGATGCTATGATGATGATCAGGATGATCATGTGATGATGATATGCATCAGGACGATTGTATGCTATGATGATGGTTAGGATGATCATGTGATGATGATGTGCATTAGGATGATGCACTGTATGATGATGATTAGTATGATTATAAGAATCAGGATGATGCTCCATGTGAAGATGATTAGTGTGATCATGAGTATCAGGATGATACTCCGTGGTCATGGATAGGTTGTGCAAAAGCATGTAATCAGCCCTGGGAGATCCTATAGGTTGAGCAGTAAGCTCCTAATCAGCCCTGGGATACTCTTCGAGGTTTTGCGAGTTCACATGTAATCAGTCCTGGAGATCCCATAGGTTGTGCTAGGCACGTAAAAGTACTGGGATGCTCTTTAGATATATTTCAGGTCGCAAGATGCTCTTTTAAGGTTTTGTGGAGTTCACATGTAATCAGTCTTGGAGATCTCATAGGTTGTGCTGGGCACGTAAAAGTCCTGGGATGCTCTTTAGAGATCTTGCAGGTCGCAAGATGCTCTTTTAAGGTTTTGTGGAGGTCACATGTAATAGCTCCCTAGTAGATCCTATAGGTTGAGCAGTAAACTCGTAATCAGACCCGGTATACTCTTTCGAGGTTTTTTTGATGCACATAATCATCCCTGAGAATTCTACAGGATGGCCCGCTCGTAGAGATGATGAAGACCTACAGCAGGCTAGGCCTGCATCCAACATGAAAAAGGGATGGCTTTGTAGAAATTCCTATGACGAGAAGAATTGAGAGATAGCACCAGTGATCAAGATGACGAGTACAGCAGCAATGACGATTATGATCCGTGATCCAGTGACAATGATCCAGCTCCAAAATTGAAGACTTGTGCCTATATGTATTGATGACCTGTGTCAAGAGAATACCTTCCTAGTTAAGAGGGAGTGTTGATGTATTTGTAACTTAGGAAGATATTCACTTGTATATTGTATGCATTACATTTGTACTGTATTGTATCCCCAATTGAGATGTATTATTCCTCCGATTAGAAGTGTCGTCATTTGTATTTGCAAGTGTCGTGAGTTACATTGTAAGTGTCGTAACTTATACTTAATGGGTTATTAGACCACCTTGGTGGGGTCGGCCCTGTATGAGTTAAAGGGTTATTAGACCACCCTAGTGGGGTCGGCCCAGTGACAAGTGGTAATGGGTTATTAGACTCTCCTAAGGGAGGTCGGCCCAGTTAGAGTAAAAGGAAAGTAAAGGTAAAGTATAAATAGAGAGGAGCACCTCTCTATTTATCCATTCACACACTCACTCACTTCGCATTAGTGAGAGAGAGGAGGAGTGCACACAAGTGGAGGAGGAGAAGCTGCTAGGAGACTATCTCTTGTTTTGGGGTTTTGTATTGGTGCTCATTCTATCTCTGAGGAAGTTTTGGGGTTTTTCACCTTCTTGGTTTTTCCCGGTGAAATGCTTTGTGTCTCTTGCCTCTTGTGTTTGATATGCTGTACATGTTGTTCTCTCAGTTAAGATCCTAGATCATATTGAATTAAATGATGAAAAACTAACAATATGACCACTTGGAAAGATAGTAGAACAAGATGATCACATCATTGGAAAAATATCCTTAGTATATTTTATATGATAGATAAATTAAAGTTGGCACATGTGGACCATGCAGATAAGACAAGAGATCAAGATAATATGTGATAAGATAAGAGAGAAATTGATTTTCTCAGTAATAACAAAGAATTTAGTTAAATAAGAGAGAAGTCAAATTGTGAAACTCCAACAATGTTAATAAGAAAGACTTCAGTTAATTAAAGGAGAATTGAATTGTTCACTTCAATGATGTTATCAAGAAGGACTTCAGTTAAAAGAGTTAACTAAGTGTTAATAAAGAAGATCGAGTTAACTAAAGTGTTTTGCATATCAACATTTGAGTTAAACTAAAAGAGGGCACTTAAGTTGAACTAAATGACAACACTTGAGTTACAACACTTGAGTTGCGACACTTGAGTTACAACACTTAAGTTACGACACTTGCATGACGACACTTGAGTTAGCCTCCTAACTAAATGACCTAGCATCCATGAAGGGAGAGTTCATCCCAAAGTCAATAGATAAAAATAGAAGCCGAAGCATGGGAAGTATGATATATTTATGTCATGCAAGTTTGTTGAATTCAATGTGAAAGCAAATTCTCTTCTCTCTTGAAGGAAATTCACATTCATTGTGCATGTGACCAAAATCAACGAATTGGTTTTGTGCAGGATATTAATATGAGTTCTATTCTTCCATATTCTCTCTTGCTTTGTGATTGCACCAGGGGTGCTTGATGAAATCTACTCATTGTAAAGAAATTCTATGCTATCTATCAATATTCTAAGGAATATTTTGATGGGGTTTTCTTCCTTAAGTACTAGAAGGTTTCCCCAGGGTAAATACCATGTCTCATGTGAATGCTTATGCTTGTTGATTATTCATTTGATTTCAAGTACTACTATAATTTCGCATTAAGATAAAAAATTAACATGGTATCAGAGCTCATGGTGTGAATGAGCTAAGTTTTGTAGTGAAGCTTGAGCCTACGTTGATCCTGGGTGAGCACAGTACTTGAAGAATAATGGATTCAATCTCAGTAAGACCGGAAGACAGACTTGAAGGAAATTCAAAATTCAATACTTGGAAGGGTAGGATTCTAAATATCCTCGAAGAGCATGATATAGATGGATATGTATCCAATGTTTTTTAATATCCCACTTCTAATGTTGGGTGCATTTATTTCAATAAGAATCAAGCCAAATCAAAGAGAATATTTATGATTTTGTGAAAGACAATTTGATGCTGGTGATTACTCCATTGAAGACCATAAAGAAGTGCTTCGACATCTTGACAAATATTTATGAGAAGAAGGCTCCCTATCATAAGAGATCCTTGAAGAACAAGCTTTATAATCTAAAGATAGAGAAGGAAGAATTTGTTACTTCCTTCTTCACAAATATGTCTAGAGTAAGAGATCAACTCATGAGCATTGGAGATATTTTCGATGATGGTGATCTTATTCAGACTGATGTCGATGGTCTTCCATCCTCATGGGAGACATTCTTGGCTTCTATTAATGGTCGATAAGTGCAACCAAATTTTGAAATATTGTGGCATGATTACCTTCAAGAAGAAGGGTGAATTCAAAGAAAAACTGCTTCCTCCAAAGAAGAGAACCATGCTCTTATGGCAAGGACAAAGAGAGGAAAGAAATCATTTTCTCAGAAGAAGTTTCCTCATCAAAAGGAAAAATAATACAACAAGAACTTTAATAAGTCTAAATTCAAATGCTTCAACCGCAATAAGAAGGGCCACTTTAAGAGACTATCATGCAAAGCAAATATAAAAGTTCAAAGGTATATTTCATGCTTCTACTGCTACAGAAGATGAACCTACAAGAAATAATTATTCAAATGTTCAAGAGACAAGGAAGGAGTACTATCTTGTCTCATCCCTAGCAGGATCCATTACCACTAGTGCTAAGACATGGCTGGTGGATAGTGGCACATCAAAACACATGACTAGGTATAGGAGTGCTATCTCAGATCTGAAGGAAAAGAAGTTATCCTGTTAGGTGGATCTTGGAGATAATACCACCTATTCGATCCAAGGATTCAGATCCACTTCCTTTAAGTTGAATTCAAGTGATGTACTCCATGTTGATGATATTCTATATGTTCCTGGTCTGAAGAAAAACCTCCTTTCTATTTCAGTTCTAGAAGATAAAGGTTTCAAAGTAATATTTATGGACAACAAAGTTCTCTATGGCCTAAGAATTCAGACTTGGATTTTGCAGATGTGATTGGAGTTAGAGAGGGAGGTCTCTACAAAGTTCCCAGAAAGTTCATTAAATCCATGATCCATGACACCGCCAGTCCTTGTGAACTATGGCATAAGAGGCTTGGTCATCTTCATTTCAAAGCGCTCCCTAGATTATAGAAGATGGTAAAAGGTATGTCTGTATTTCAATCTGAGCATGATGTTATTTGTATAGGTTGTGCTCTTAGTAAGAACATCAAGAAAATATTTCCAAACAGTACTAAAAGATCTAAAGGGATCCTGGACTTGATCCATTCAAATGCATATGGTCACATGTATGCACCTTCCTTGAGTGGTTATTTGTACTATGTGCTTTTCATAAATGACTTCTGTCACA
Source organism: Larix kaempferi (assembly GCA_027924585.1). Taxonomy (NCBI): domain Eukaryota; kingdom Viridiplantae; phylum Streptophyta; class Pinopsida; order Pinales; family Pinaceae; genus Larix; species Larix kaempferi. The sequence goes on from BSBM01001365.1 coordinate 5,096,145, forward strand.
AGTCATGGATCTATTTTCTGAAGGAAAAGAGTGAAACTTTCAACAAGTTTCAAGACTTTAAAGCACTGGATGAGAATTAGACTGGAAAGAAAATTCATGCTTTGAGATTTGATAATGGAGGAGAGTTCGAGTCTCATGACTTTAATGACTTCTGCTGAGATGCATGGAAAATAAGACAACTAACTGTACCTTACAACCCCCAACATAATGGGGTTTCTAAAAGAAAGAACATAACAATCTATGAGGCTACAAAAGCTATTATGTATGATCATGATCTTCCCACTTCCTTATGGGTAGAAGCCTCTAGCACTACTATTTATATACCTAATAGAATTCCTCATGCTATCCTAGGAGAAAAGAGTCTCGAAGAAGTTTTCACTAGTGAAAAAACATATGTTGGACACTTGAAGCCCTTTCGCAAAAGCAGAACATCTTTCTATTCTTTCCCGCAACAAGCGAATGTCGCGATCGAACTCACAAAGTCCGCCCGAGCTTCGGAAGAAACTCGCAAAGTCCTCCCGCAACGGCGGACGAGAGTCACCTTTTCCCTCCGATTTTGATGGTTGTGCATAAAGCCAAGTGGGTGGAAATGACCCCACCATATAGGTGATTAACCCCGTTTTAATTTCGCCACCTACCCAATTAAATTCCCACACGTACCAAGTTTGTATATAAGGGTGGTGGGGGTTTTTGTTCCCATTGGTAGTTTGTGATTTGGAGAACGCCGTTTGAAGCTGCGCGAATTGATTTGCTCCAGCTCAGCTCATTTGCCGCCTAGCCAACCCCGTTTTCACCGTTGTTTCGTTGCCAGGTAAGTATTTCCACCGTTATCTTCATCTTAGCTTTTACGTTGAGACTTTCTCAGGTGATTTTGGTTTATTGCATGGCCCATGAGCATTCGTCGCATACCTTATTTCATTATTTTGAGTTACCTGCAATCGTAGATTTTACGGCTGCTGCAATCCCCATGGTTTTCCCAATCCAAGGAAGCCAGTAAAATACTCTCATTTGGTAATGCGAACCTGTAACCGCGCCCATATACCCACTCGAGAATTCTGAACTCGGCATCACCTCCCTAGAAAGATTAGTTTGACAGCTATAATATGTTTCCTTGACTAGTCTGTGTTTTGTTTCTTTCCCCGGCATGCGGCATTATGGCCTCTTATGATTATACGTTATCATGCTAGTCCTTCTTCTTTCCCGTCTTGCTCTATTTTATGCTCTGTTTTACATAATGGTTGACAATCTTATGTTTATTCACGTATGGTTTCTTGGTAGAGATAAGCCACAATGCCAAAAGGTAGCAGAAAGAAAGCTAAGATGATGGAGCCAAAGCCAGTACAACCAAGGATTGAAACTCTCTTTCAAGACACTAAGTGCACCACAGGCATCCTTCCCGAGGTCCGGTGGGGAGATATTTACCGGATGATCAGGGACCAAGATATCCCAGACGTGCCATTAGAAGAAGAACAAATATACCTAAACATCAGGACCTCTGGCATATCCAGGGCTTCTACTCGCCCTGAGCTATTCCCGTGCTCAGAAGTAATCGGGTGGATATTGGAACATGCAAACCCACAAACAAGAGTGTTATAGGACAGCAAGGGAGAGGCATTCGCTTTGTTTCATCTAGCTTATATTGCGGCAGCCTACAAATTATCGCATCCCCAACAGGCACTGAACAATGAATGGTTGGGACAAATGAATAATTTCGAAATGGCTAAAAGGCTGTTAATCACGGGAAAGCAACTAAGGAAGAGGGACAATGATGAGTATGGCATTCAGAGCCTAAGACCTCCATTTAGGTTGATTGCCCTTATGTTAAGCAGAATTTTTGATATGCCCGATGGAACCGTATATAGGATACAGTGGGCCCCCATAATCCATTTCATAGCATTTAAGGGAACTGTGTTTGATTGGGCTACTATCCTCTCAGATAGTTTGGCATCCACTGTGGCCGCAGCTAGAGAAGGTTTGGCCCTAAAAAAGTCAGAGTTCTTCATGTCTTCATACCTCATTGATTGCATCTTGGCAAAGCTCCCTTTCCCCAGGTTAGGCTGCTCATGGGATCAATCCAACACCCCAGCATACACTGCCTATAAAATAATGTGGGGTCAAAATTACAAAGCACACTATAAACTCATCTGTGAAGAGTTCATTATGCCTCTGTATGAGGAGATGTTCAATGAAAAGCCCAATTGCCTATCAGAGAATGCCATGGAAGTCTTGGAAAATTATGGTGATTTCTACTTCTCAAAAGAGGGTACCTATATTAGGATGTTCGGAGGTACGAAGCCTCCATACATCTTACCAAAATACACCACTGATTATGTAGTCCTGAAAGAAGCAGTCAGGCAAGTTTTCCTTGATGGAATAGGAGGAGTTCTTAATAAGTAGCATAAGGCTTCCTTCCCTCCTTTGCCTTTCTGTATAGGAGCCTATAAGTTTTCAGGGGTTGCAGCAGTTGAAGAGTTCATTCAGAAGTTGAAAGCTTTTCACTTCGGTGAGGCAATCTTTCATAGAAATGACAGGTGAAGCAAAGTTGCGGAGCATTGCAAAGAATTGTATGCTCATTTTGAGTATGCCCATTACTATGATGACGAAGAAGAAGTGTTCAGGGGAATTAGTAATATGAATGAATTATAGATTTGTCGTCATAGCAGTGGAGCTAGCTCTAGCTCTGCCACAGCCCGAGAAGCCAGCCTCCCGAAAGAAAGGGAAGCGGCTGAGGCCCTAGTCCGTGAAGAAAAAAAGATTTAAAGCTGAAGAGGCAAGGTTGCAGTAGGAAGCTGAGGAAGCAAGATTGCAAAGGGAAGCTGATGAAGTGAGATTGCAGCAGGAAGCCGAAGAAGCAAGACTGCAGCAGGAAGCTCAGGAACAAGAGCAGAGGGAGGTAATTGAAAATCAGCAGAAAGCTGAAGAAGAAGAAAGAAGGCTCAAAGCTAAAGAAGAGAAAAAGGCTGAAGAAGAGGCTAAGGCCAACGAAGATGCCCAGGCGGGTGGCTCTGGCACCCAAGATATGGAAATAGACTCATCTCAGGTAGTACAGGCCCCACCCACGGAGGAAGAAGTCCATATAAGAGACCTCCCGATCATCCCTTTCACCCCATTCGAAGATCATATTGTGTCTCGATGGGATAAATTTGTGTATTATAAGAAGAGGAAGGCTGTGGTCCTAAAGTCAGAAGAGAGGATAAAGAGACTTTTCCAGGTAGATATTGTCACCCAGCGAGAAACCACGGTTATGCAAAATACGAATAAGGCTCCCATAACCATGGAATCCGTCGCTGTGTCGGAAGCAAAAGCAACAGAAGACAATGTGATCGACATGGTCAAATAATTTGAGTCAACAAAGAGAAGAGCTCGCATGCTGCAACATACTGTGGCTAACGAGAAGGCTTATAGGGATCTTGTGGTGAACAAATATAATCGCCTATCTACTGATCACAAGGAGTTGTCAGATAAGTGTTGACACCTAAAAGAGGAAAAGGAGCAGCTGGCGATCCAAATGATGGTCCTCGAGTCCGAAAAGAATGACTCCGAAGCTAGAGTTGTTCAGTTGGAGCAGGATAAGTAGTCAATGGTTGAGCGGCTGGAGCAAGCAGAAAGCAAAGCGATGGATATGTCTCCTTTTCACGAGCAGTCCTGTGACATATTGAGACAAATGCATGCCACACAAGAGTTGATTACAGAGGAGGTTTGCAGACTCAAGACCATGCCGGATAGGCTGAAAGAAGTCAATGCTGAAGCCATCAGGCTTAAAGGCAAATACACTCGGGTTAAAGCAAAAATTTTGAGCCAGATAGAGTGGAGAGAAGGGAAGGTGGATTTCCCTAAGCATCTCCCGTTCAAATCCGTGGACAGTTTTAAGGAAGATGTAGCCCTCATGGAGTTTTGCAGGAATTGCGGCGCCAAGCTGATCCAGGGAAAAATTGGGAAAGGTAATAGCCTGTATCAAAAGATTCATGAAGTACATGAAAAAGGCAAGCTTATTTTTCCTCAGACCCTGGATGACTTTCCAAACAAAGAGCAACGTTTGTCAGATTTGAAGAAAGAGCTGGGCGTTCAGTTGGAGTATGTAAATAAAATTGATGTGTTAGCTACTGATGATCTTCATCACTACATTGGGCTATCATCAGTACACAATCATGAGCTCAAGGAGATCCACTAGACAACAATAGCAGAAATTCAAAGTATTGAGGCAGAGCTTGGTAAACATGTGACCTCACAAAAGATCCTACTCCCCTCACCAGCAAATGTTGTCGTAAGAGACACAGGCATTTGGTTCAGTTACATTACAGAAGAAGATAAGAAAACAACAACACAGGCACCTGTCGACAAAGTTACACCTTCTGAATGTAAGGCTCCAATTGAAGCAGAGGCACCACCTAGCTGACGTGGTAGCCATAATGCGTTGAAATCTTCTCCTCCTTTTGTTAAGTCGTGAAGTATGAGGGACAGCTGTCTCTAATTTTGTCTTTTATCTTAAGCTACCATGAATCATTCCTATCTGTAATTGGGGCACTAAAGGACAAATTGGAAGCTTCTAGAGTTAGGGTACATGTGTTAGCATTAGAAAGATTTTGTGAAGATATAAATAGAGGCTTAGGGAATAGTGTAAAAGACTTTTGGCAGGGAAAAGGAATTTTCTAAACTTGTACGAACTATTTTGCACTTGCTCCAAGAAAATGAATTTTTCCAAATAAGAGCCTGGAGAGGATGTCTTTTTCCTGGAAATGTGTGTTGGATGCATGCTGATTTATTCTTGTGACATTCATATCTTACTGTAAGATCTTTCTTTACTATTTTGAATTATTTCTATGTATTGAGTGATCTTACTATTTTCTGTGCAATGATGTTTCTCCTAACATGAGTAATAAAATGCTTTCATATGGATTAAAAGCTATCTTTTATATCTTTCATCTCTTGCTGTAGATATATCTTTACGATTTAATGGCTATCTGTTAATCTTTAGATGTTTCTTTTAGCACATTACTCATATTTACAGTTTTGCTCCTTGCAAGGATAGATTAGATTTATTTCAGTCTTAGATACAGATTTGTTTCAAGTTCTGCACTTAGATTAAATTAGCTTAGGCACTTGCACATTATCTTAACAATAAAATAAAAAAGAATGGTGGATCGGGCCATAACCGGTGTAAAAGAAGCAAATCTCCAATTCTAACGGTAGCCGGAACCGCTAACTGGACGGATTCCCCATACCAAATGGTGGACAATCTAATTGGGATAGTTTACCGGGGAGAATCCCTTTCTGCTTGATGCTGCGATCTTCGGGGCATCACCAGAACTTCAGTGTGATTAAGATATGGAGGACCATGGGACTCCCATGATGGAGGATCCAACTTCTGATTCTCCCCTTTCATATTTTGAGAGGTAGAATCCAAAAGAGTATTTAGATCTGCTTGATCTCGAAGAGCTAGTAGAATTGGTAGAAGTATCTCTTGATGAACCTTCTTATAAGAGGAGATCTGCATGGTGTCAGGACATTCTACAAGAGGTAGAAAAACATGGAGCACCACCAACCACAATCAAAGAGTGAAGGAGACCTGAAATATTTTCAGGATATGTAGCTCAGATGAGTCACATCAGGGACTCATAACCCAACACCTATGAGGAAGATACTAAGAAATAGGTATGGAAAGATGCCATGGTGGAAGAGTACAAATCCATCATGCAAAATGATGTTTGGGAAGTGGTTCCTAAATTGGAAGGGAAGTCTGTAGTAAATTCCAAGTGGATTTATAAAATCAAACATGCAACTAAAGGAAATATTGAGAAATATAAAGCAATATTTTAGGTTCATGGTTTTTCTCATAAATAAGGGATAGACTATGATGAGACATTCGCTCCTGCGTCTAGGTACACCACAATTCGAGCTATAATTTCCCTTGATCAGTTTTGGGGTGGAAACTTCACCAGATGGATGTGAAGACTACCTTTCTCAATGGTGAAGTTGAGGAAGAAGTATAAATGCAACAACCTGAGGGGTTTTTAGTTCATGGGAAGGAGTCCCATGTATGCAAACGTAAGAAAGCCTTATATATGCTTAAGCAAGCCCCGAGGGCTTGATATTCAAGGATTGAAAACTATCTTCAGAGCTTGGGTTTCTCCAAAAGCAAAGCTGACCCCAAACTGTACTTCAAGGTTGTGAAGAACTAACCACCGATCTTGGTTCTCTATGTTGATGACGTGTTCCTTACTAGAGAGGAACGACACATAGCTCGGTTCAAGAGGGAGCTCACTTCAGAGTTCAAAATGAAATACTTAGGTCATATGCACTATTTTCTTGGTCTAGAAGTTTGGAAAAGGAAAAATGAGGTCTTTCTTTCACAAGGAAAGTACACAGTTGATGTGTTGTGCAGTTTTGGTATGATGGAATTTAAGTTCATGACTACTCCAATGGTGTTTAATTTGAAGAAACTACACGAGTCAGTTTCCAGATCGGATCTAGTGGATCCTACCATGTATAGACAACTCATTGGTTCCTTGATGTATTTGATACATACTAGACCAGACATATGTTATGCTATGAGTATCTTGAGTCAGTTCATGTGTGAGTCAAGACATAGACATTGGGTTGCTTCCAAGCATGTGCTTAGATACCTTCGAGGTACTATTGCTTATGGATTCATATATGTTTCCAGTCGTGGAGTGCTGTCACTTGGTTATGCCGACTCTGATTGGGGTGGTAGTATTGTGGATCGAAAGAGTACATATGGATTTTTTTTTAGCTTGGGATCAACTATGATCTCTTGGTCTAGTAGGAAGCAGGGCTTCGTATCCCAAAGTACTATAGAAGCAGAGTATATTGCAACTAGTACCTCCTTTCAAGAAGCTCTGTGGAATAGGAAGCTACTTGTTGGGTTGTTCGGTGAGAATCTTGATACTACTGTCATTTGCTCTGCCAATTACATCTGCATTAAGCTCTCAGAAAACCCTTTGTTTCATGATAGATTGAAACACATCGAGGTGAAATACCACTACATCATAGACATGGTACATAGAGGTTCCATAATACTTCAGTACATTGCTAATGGTGAGTAGATAACAGATATGTTGACGAAGTCTGTATCCTTGATGAAGTATAGGTACTCACGAGACAAGCTTGGCATGGCATAGAATGCATCCCTTGCTGAGAGGGAGTGTTAAAGTTACAACATCACGAGTCATTCTCCAAGTCAATATTGTGTGTCAATATTGAGCCTCGTGTGTCAAGGTAGTGCATTATAGGAGATTGAGTTGGACTCAAGAAACTTGGAGAAGAATCTTGAGTTGGACTCAAGAATGAATAAGCCTCATGTGTTGAGGCAAGTGATTTGTATGTCAAGGTGATGGTGTTGTACATTCTTGGTTGTCAAGACTAAGGTCTTGTGTGTCAATATGGAATCTCATGTGTTGAGGTGGTGCCTCATGTGTTGAGGTGGTACCTCATGTGTTGAGGTAATTCTTTGCATGTCGAAGCATGAATGGTGTGTGATGTAATAGTAACCATGGTTGAGCTATTAAGTATCCTCTAGAGACTGACCGCCTCTATAGTGAATTACTTTAGCATATGACCACTTGGAACGATAGTAGAACAAGATGATCACATCATTGGAAAAATATCCTTAGTATATTTGATATGATAGATAAATTAAAGTTGGCACATGTGGACCATGTAGATAAGACAAGAGATAAAGATAAGATGTGATAAGATAAGAGAGAACTCGATTTGATTAGTAATGATAAATAATTCAATTAAATAAGAGAGAAATAGGATTTTTAAACTTTGGTGATGTTAACAAGAAAGACTTCGGCCCGCAAGGGTGTAGCTCAACCGACGATTCACTTGATATGAAGGAAATGTTGTAAATGGAGGTCACAAGTTCAAATCACATTGACTTACCTGTGCCCCATGCTTGCGGGATGTGTGGGTGCACCTAGGGGTATAATGGTAGCAGATGAGATTGGATCCCTGGACCCCTTGCACATGAGTACCAACCCCTTCCCATTTTCTGATTCCCCTAGTTACAAAAAAAACAAAAAAAACAAAAAAAAACAAGAAAGACTTCATTTAATTAAAGGAGAATTCGAATTGTTCACTTCAATGATGTTATCAAGAAGGACTTTAATTAAAAGAGTTAACTATGATACCCCCAATACATTATGATTTAATATTTGTGACAATTATTTTTGTAAGAGTTATTTAATAATTGAATGCACTAAGTGACACTTTTCAGAACAACCTATTGATTTTATTATTTACTAAAAGAAAAAGGAACTTGGAGAATTCAACTAAATGAGGGGACACCACCATGGCACAAAGAACATTTGTAAATCAAACAAGGGAGATTTTTACCAATCAAATCAATCTAAAATCTCAACTACTAAACAAAATCCTAAATCATAGGGATTGATGGATTGATTGAAGATTTGATTGGGATGGCACAAGACCTGGGAACAAATATATATATTGGTGCACTAAGATAGTATGGGACATCGTGTGTGCATATAGGAACTGTGTTGAGTGTTCTCTCTTTTCATAAGTCCATCATTGCTTGTTACGGACTCTGAGAGAGAGAGTATCGCATGGAAGTGTTGCTTGGCGTTCTAGTGCATGGTGGTGATATATCTCGGGGGTGTAGTTGGGAAAACAATCGAGTTTCTCTCTCCTATAATTGGGAAGAGTTGATTCTCCAAGCAGCTAGTTCCATTGTTTCAAGTAAGTATATTCTCAGTTATTTGTATGACCCATTTTAGTTGTATTTTATAATGAACGATTATTGAGCTATCTGATTATGTGATTTTATGAAGGCTTTATATTTATAATATGTGGGCGAATTGAAATAGATTTGGTGCATTGTATATTATGGTTTGAATCTAAAATTTTGTGTGGTTATTTATAGAAACAAACTCTGTATTCGATTTATTTTACCGATATGTTTGAAATATTGGCTACGGATTTGAAATAAACTAAGTATATATCTATATACTATTGTAGAAACCCTGGATTGGATCAGAATCTAACCTTGACATGTGAACTGCTACATTTAATTTCGATCTAAGGTTGTGTATGGCCCATTGTTTACGATTTGGATCGAACCTTTTTATTCCATTAATCTATGTATTAGTTTATTGATAGGACCCCGTATAATCTTTAAATAAAAACAGCACTTGTGGCCCATACATAGATCGAATGGCTTTGAAAGAGACTCTGTTTTTCTTTTATTATAAATCAGTGATTGTATAAATTTTTATTTGTATAAACATTCTTCCTTTTTCTCTATTCATGGATAAGAACTCTTAGGAAACTCTGCATTATGAGATTCTCATTATGTTAAAATTTTTGATCGAGCTATCCCCCGCACGAGTCTCTTCATAATATGAACTTTACCTTGTTTTGATAGCTACTTGTATTTATAAGATATGGTCTATGTTGTTAGGATATAATTCCTAATTTGGGATATTATTAAAAAGGAGTTTTAATCTTATCCATATAGGAAATTAGAAATGTTATATAAATCCAATGATTTGAAAAGGGCAATTGCATTTATATCGTATTTATTATAAGAGGAATAGAGCTTTCCCTTTCATTCTATTAATTGGGATTAAATTTATGTGTTTAGTATTTTTTTGTTAGGATGAAATCTAAGGAATATATGTAAGCTTATAGTGGTAGTTGGCCTTAAGAGAGGTATACTTATAGGGTTATATGCGGATAAATACCTACCCTCCTACAAAATGGAGTTAAAAATGATGTTGATCAGCCTATTGCTTTATCCTATTCACAACTATTACTAGATTATCCTTAAGAGTCTGGGGAATGTTGACCCGAGATGTGAGCATGTTGTCAACCTCCTTTAACTTAGAGATGCATGGTAAGTAGGATAGTTGAAGGGGGGTTTTGGCCATAAAAAAATTCAAAGGGAGTCATTTGAGTGCTGGAGCAACAAGTTTTGTTATTTAATCGCATCTCTAGATCTCCTGGATACAAACAATTGATTGGTGTTGGTTGACTAGAAGAATTGACTAATGAACTAATAGAGTGGTCGACTAATGGGTTGAATAGGATCTGGAATATTTAGATCGAATGACCTAGAGTGGTCGACTAATGGGTTGAATAAGATCTCAAATATTTAGATGGACTGACTAATGAATAAGCCAATCAACTAACCAACTAATTGGACCATTAGAACAAAATGGTTGACTATGCAACATATTCCAAGAAAACCATTATGTGTGCTGATCCAAGTATGTGTACACGATCTTGGTTTTGGTTACAACTTAGAGCTATAAAAGAATGATCACCCTTTTGTGATAGTAGATGAAATGTGACAAGTTGTGTGAAGTGAGCAATGCATTTCAATGTATTTTCATTCTTTGCTTAAGCGTTGAAACAATGTCTTTAGACACCACCTCTTCTTGGAATTTATTAATCTTGTCGATCTATGTTATGTATAATATCCTTATTTCGCTAACATGGTATAAGAGGTGTGTTTTGAGACATAGCCTATCATTTACAAGTATGTTTTAGGTGTCATCTTGTCATGCTCTATTGAGTCGAATCTATTTTTTATTAACTATGGGTTTATACTTGCAAATTGTATTATGGTTAGAATAATAAATCAATATCATGGATTCCAAGAAAGAGCCTGTAATATTGAATGGTCATGGATATGTAATATGGGAACAAGTTATGGAAACTTTATTAGAAAATGAGGCTCTCTAGTTGTTACACCTAAAATATTTCCATCCTGGGATTCAGTGTATACATCCCTAAAGTTTCATTGGCTAAGTCATTAGCCTGGAAGAGATATTAACCCATTTACACTAGGTTTTGAGAGGTCGTCCCAGGCTGCCCTCATGCAACCTTTGATGTCGCATATTACTCTCTTGCAGGGTGCGACGATGTCAGTTAATGGACAAAAATAGCTCCTTTGAGCCCATTCTCGAAGCTAGCTGACATGGAACCTTATCCCTGACCTCTTGGGAGAGTTGGCACTCGGTTCCTAACCTCTTGGAAGGATCCCCTATCTCTCTCCTACCATATCTCAACCTACCCTATCCATACCCTATCCACTTAGTCCTATATAAATGAATCCCACTCCCATTCCAAAGGGAGGAAGTCTATAGTGTCTATATGTTGGTGAAATCATCTTGGAGAGATCTATACTCATCCATTGAGAGACTAGCACTTCCTTAGGAGGATATGGCATTGGCTTGGATGGAGAAGGGCTACTTCGTTAAGCTCCAGTTGTAGTCATTCTTTTCTATGTACTTTCCCTATATTTACAGTAATATAAACGCTTTCCACCAATATTGTTGTGTTGATGATATTGTGTAGTCTATTTGCTTAAATGTTTGCTTAGATCTGTTATTGTGTGGACGTTTTTACTTGTTTGTCTTGTTTTGTACATCTTGGCAGGTCTTGCAGCTTAGATTTGACGACCGCAAGGCGCAGAACAACATCCAGGAAAAAGGCATTGCAAACTTAAGGTAAGACATCTGATAACTTGATCCTTAACTAGATCTAGGAAAGTGGTTTATAGTCTATACTATTTGTTCTAGACTCACATTGAGCTAGGGAGATCCGGCTCGTGTCTGCTTGAGTGGATTGTCCGTCAAACAAATCTGGAGACCATACTGGGGAAGGACATTGTTTTGTAGTTGTCAATTTGAATGCCATTTTCAGTTGATTTCTTGTTACAAGCCATTTTATTTGTCATTTTCCTCTTAAACTGGTTTCACCATCAGATCTTCACTTTGAAGAGTTTGATTACCTTACTTTGAGTTTGTACTTCTCATTTTCAAACCTTTTCATGCTCATTGTTTAGAGAATTGGTTCATTTTTGAACTTAGATCTCGCCTGTCGCACCTGGTCAGTGGACTCAGAGTGACACTGTGTTATTTTTGATCTCTGTTCTTTGCTTGTTAGCCTATCATCGCAACCCTTTCATTGGTATTTTGCGACACTGTCGCACTTCCCACATTGGTGAACTGCGACGTCACACTGTGTACAAGCACAGAGTGCGTCGATCTTCCAATTTTGCCATACAGGCAACCCTTCTCCATTTCTGATTTGAGTTTTGTTTTGTGTGGAAACTCCCTCTGTACTGTAAGATCTAGTCAGAGACCCCATCTTTGATCTGTGTGCTGAGTTGTTTGGTTTTATTTGGATTTTTTTTGGGTTCCATCTTGGACAAGTCTAATATTTGGTAGTGGTGGACACTCTTGTCTCCCCCACCTACATCCACTCATCCTTGCATTCCCTCCTCTCCTTTCCAGATCTTATCATTGTATTGGATCGATTTCGAGACCTCGTTTGCATTCATCTTTTGAGCTTTGCTTGCTTTAGTGCTGCTTGTTACTGATTGATTTTGAGTGTTTGTGTGTACTTTCAGTCCATTGAGTGCTCATCTTTTCTTGATATTTTCTGAGTGATTGGACTGCTGCAAGTAATCTTTTCATTTCAGTATTTATATTTAAAAGCATCGTTGTTATCAAATTGCTATTTTGATACGTCCATTGAAAGATCAAAAGTACTTTATTTCCATCATTTCTCAAGCTCATTTGAAGAATTGTATGTGCATTGGAATGTCTCATTTGTAGATCTTTTTGAAAAGTTGAAAGAAAATGAATTATTTGTGTTTTTCACGAATTATGAGTTGCTCATCTTCTTGAAAAATTCGGATAGATATCAAGTTTTGCAAAAGTAGTTCCATGCTTGGAAAGTTAAATGCATCTTTTGGTTTTTATGCTTTTAGGCCATTGTAGTGAAAGCGAAAAGCTTGCATACTCTACTTAGAAACTCTCTCTTTTCATCGCTTAGCATCATTTTTGTTTTGAAAAGTAAAAGAAAAAGAAAAAACATGCTTTGATTTGGTTTAGTAGTGTTTTGTCTGTTATGTTTTGCTCGAAAAGGAAAATAATACTTCATAGTCAATTTTTGATAGATTTGGGATTGCATTGCATTGTGTTGCTTTGGTAAAATTGGAAAGAAGTTTCTCCCTCCCATACATAGAGTTCATCACAAGAAAAGTGTATTTTTTGCATGTAGTTAGGGCCTACATTATGTTTACAATTATGTACTCACCTCATACATTCACCTAACCGTCCAGATAAAATTAACAGTAGAACTAGGGTAAAATTTTTAGTAACTTGTGTGTAAGTTAGAGACGTGTTCCGGCGTCGTTAGCCGTGGCAACTGTCATTGTTTTCCAGCACTGTATCCCGGGGGTATTGTAGTCTTCCACATACTTATCGGTATATCGATTTCTTTCACGTACCCACCAAGTACCACATGTATTTGGCATATATCGAAAGGTGTTTCACGTACTCGGTAGTATATAGGAAGGTCCCTTGCCGAACGATTGTACATTAGACAACACCACTACGGATTTGAGCTCTCACGTACCTTGCGTATATCAGGAGACACCATTAGGATTCCTGAAACCAACTAAGTTAACCTTTTGGCCGTCTTGGCGAAGCAATTCACCGAGAACAACACTCGGGAAGATTACTACGCACGTACTGTCCGGGTAATCGGGTATTTAGGCAAGGGTACAGTCCCAATCCTCCTTGTCGTGTTTTACTGTTGGACCCTGCAGTATATAGCGATTTGCGAAGCCTTGACAATCCTGTGAGGTTCCAGACCTTTGAATCCACTCTTATAACATAAGTTTTCTTGGTGCCTTAGTTTGTGTAGGGTTTGTCTGGTCTACTTTTCTTTCGTGTAGCTTGCCTTAGGAGAAAATTTTTGTTTCAGTCACTCTGGTTGACTTTCCTTGGAGAAGGTCTCACAGGATTCATAATTTTCCACCCGAATATCCCCTTAACCAGGAGGTAATTTCAAGGGTAAGAATGGATCCACAAGCCAGGGTCGGGTCACATGAAGTGGAAAAACCCACTTTGAATGTTTGAGGACTTTTTTTTCCTCACACTCCTCTAGATTCACTTGCCTCTCATCCCCCGCAGGGTGAAGAAGCACAAATCTCCGCTTCACAAGACTTACCTCCCACTTTGCCAGGAGAGCCTGGATCTTTGGAATGGATAAATCAACCCTAGGATGACCCCACAGCAGCTGCTGGTCCTTCAGCAGGTTTTGGACATCTTCTATAGGCCACCTAGTGGCCCATTTTACCATTGCACCCCCACCAAGTGGGACTACTCCAGACGACCCCTTAGCTTACTATCGTGTCCAATTGGCTCATTTTCATTCTATGGCTAAGGAAATTCGAAGATCCAGTCTCCAACAACGGGTTGAAGACCCGACGTTACCCCCTTATAGACCAATCCCAGGTCGCTCTTTATCTTTTGAGTCACCGAAATCATCCACGCAACACGTGACCACTGCTTAAACTGGTCAACCATCCATTCTTGCACATATGTCCCCTAGAAAGGAGACCAGTTCAGTACCTCTCACAACCCAACCTGTTGAAGCACAACAGTATAACACACTTGTGACTACCACGATTACGTCACCTGTTCCTCCCCCACCCCAAACTTCGAGGAAAGGATACTCTTTACCCCCTACCTTCTTTCTAGTTAATGGTAATACTACGGTGAATGATCAACAACCAGTGTTGGGTCAACCTTTACTTAGTGGTCAGCAAGTTGTTGCTGGGGGGAAACCCTTGTCTCTTAACCATAATACTGTAGTAAGAGTTCCCATCGGTCCTTTCGTTGGAAATTCCTTACCTCCCAGACCTTCCACTACGGGACTATCCCATGTTGGGGGACCGTCCAACGTAATTCAACCTCCATCGAGTCAAGCATATCCAGGTCATCTTAACCCTGTGCCAGGTCAACTTAATCCTAGAAACGCACTATACGAGGTACCCTACCCCGGAAACCCTTTCACTCTATGGGGACAACAAAATGTTTTACAACATGGACCCCCACTTACAGTCCCTCAAGTCCCTCCACCCCCCTTTGGTCCACCCCCACATCCCATTGGAGGCGACGGTCCCCCACATAACTCTGGAGGAGGTGGACCTCTACCTTCTGGCGGAGGACCACCTCATTTCAGTCATCATGGCCCACCCCCCCTTGGTGGAGGTGGTGGAGGACCACCCCCTCTTGGCGGCGGCGGTGGTGGAAGACCATCCCATCCCGGTGGTGGTGGTGGAGGACCTTCTCATCCTAGTGGCGGTGGTGGTGGACCACCACCCTACTATGGTGGAGGTGGCGGAGAAGGATCTTACCCTTCCGGTGGCGGCGGCGGCCCACCACCCCCTCCCGGCGGAGGTGGTGGAGGCCCATCCTATTCTGGTGGTGGTAGCATACCACCACCTCCTCCCAGCGGAGGCGGTGGTAGCCCATCCTACGCTAGCGGTGGTGGCAGACCCCCACCATTTGGAAGTGGCCCACCCCCTCCCGACGGTGGAGGTGGGATCCCAACTTATGGTAATGGGCCACCTTATTATGGTAATGGACCACCTTATTATGGTAATGGACCACCTTATTACGGTGGAAAACCTACATTTGGTCTGAGCGGCCTATACCCCTATGGCCAGTTTCGTCTTGGAACACCCTATGGTCAGTCGATACAAGGTCCTACAAGTCCTTACAAGCCTAATGAGTACTACTAGTACCCGTAGCCTAATCCGCAGCTACCCTTTTTGGCTACTTTGGACCTACCCGACTTGTCTCACCTAACCAATGACCCCATCTACCACGAAACTAATTGGCCACCCATTTCAGTGAAAATTCCATCAGATATCCCAAAATTTGATGGCAAGCCTGGTGAGGATCCTAAAAACCACATGATGACATACCACTTATGGTGTTCATCCAACTCCTTGATGGACGACTTGATCCCTCTTAGGTTATTTCAACGGACTCTCACTGGTTCGGTTACCAAGTGGTATATTGAACTACCACCCCATTCTTTCCTGATTTTGGTTCTCTTGCTATGAATTTTTAACTCATTTCCAGCTACCTATACGGTATGAAACTGGTACAGAGCTTTTAACCTTGCTCCATCAAAATACCGCTACTCACATCTTAGATCATATACATGAGTGGCGGAGGAGACGACATCTCATTAAGGCTCCTATGCCAGATCAACTCCTAGCAGACTGGTTTACGAAGTCTCTCATACCTACCATAGCACGAGATGTTTCCATGGCAGGCACTGTCACTGAGGAACAAGCCATCACTCGTTCCCATTTTCTAGACTTAGTCTATGCTCAATCTGGCACGTTGTTTGATATTCTTCCCGACGCACCCCACAACACTTACAACCCCGCGAAACCACCCAAGGGACCCCAAGCCGATGGCATCATTGGATCCCTTCACACCCAGCCTTCCTCTCAAACTGTTGGTTCGTCGAACCCCCAAGGTTCTTCCCCATCACCAACACAGGCTGGTCACGCCATGACCAAATCATCCACTCCTGCTGTCACCGAAGAAGTGAATTTTGTTTCATCAGCTTCACCTCAAAATTTTGGTGGTAAGGAAAAGAATAAAGGGAAACCTAAGAAATCTTCCACCTAGCAGGACCAAAAGAGCACCCTTGATGATACCAAACAGAAAAGGAAGTTGAAGTATCCTTGTCTACTATGTGGTGATGATCACTTTTCTAAAGAGTGCCCCCATAGAGACGAAGTTCAAAAGTTTCTCAAGGGAAAACCCACACCCGCAGTTCTCAACGATCCCTTCCCTGCTCAAAATTAGCAGTCAATTGCTCACACTTCTCCTTCCCAAGGAGAAGCATCTACAACCACGCATGTTATCATGGTACGTAATGAGATCATCAACTTGAACACTCGTTCCCGTTCGTATGACTCTGTTCCGATGAAGGCACCTGTTGGAAGAAATATTGAAAAAGCTTCCACTTTGATGTCAGACGTCACTGTATCAGCTGCGCCTCTCACCATTAAGAAGCCCTCTTTCGAGTCAGTGTTGCGTCCACCCAAGAGCACGATTAGAAAATTGGTTTTCAATCCTAATACTCTAGATGCTTAAAACTAAAACATTGTAGAGGACCTAGTACAAGATCCTTGTGCTATGTCGACGCTTGAAGTCTTGCAAAACTGTCATAATCAGTTCAAGACTCTCCTTGCTGCCATCGGTGCAGTTGACCCAGATTCATCGAATACTATCATGTTCTAGTTGGAATACTTCAAACCGAGGCTCTCCCATCAATTGGCATTTCAAGTTGCCACAAACATTGCTGGGAAGATAATACATCGTACTGTTTTGGACGAAGGAGCCTCTACGTCAGTCATGTTGATCGCATTTTGGAGATCCATTGTCTCTCCTGAGTTGAACCGTTCTCCTACCACTTTGAGAGCCTTCGACGGATGTGGCTTTCAACCTCATGGGCTGTTACAAGCTTTACCAGTCGAGCTGGGGGGAAAGAACGCAACCCTTAATGTGGAAGTGGTCGCTGCCCCGTTGGATTATAACATTCTACTTGGTCGTAATTGGTTTTATGCCATGACTGTGGTCGCATCATCTGTCTTCCGCATAGTACAATTCCCCCACCAAGGCCGAATTGTCACAGTCGACCAACTGAATTTCTGCACAACTGACACCGCTACTCACCCAAGCAATAACGTTCCTTCAATTGGACAATCTTTGCAGAAGTATGAGAGCGTGGGGGTCGGCCTCATTAAGTATTCATCCCTTATGGGCGTCTTTCCTACTTTGGATCCCCCAAACCATGTTTCCATGGTGAACATGATCTCCTCACAGCTTTCACCTATCCCCAACTCCACTAATTCATGGCTTGTACCTGATGAAGTCACCACACACCTGATTGGAGACACCATGCCTCTGTCACTCGCTGAACTCATGTATGAGGCTATCCATTCAGCACTGGAGGACCGCTTAGCTGTGGCCTCCACCTCCTGTTCTCTACAATGGACATCATCCGATTCTCTGCAACGAACTTTTCATTCTGATGAGTCCATTGTGGAAATCATGAGCACATATGATTCTCCATGGGAAGACCTCCATCATCGTTCGTCTTTCCTTCCCTTGTTGGATACTGTGGAGAACATCATTCACACCATCTCTACACCGGATATCTACTCTGGGTCTCATTCCTCGATACTTACGTGTCAAACGGACTCTAAAGGCAACTTAGCCAACATTGAACCCACCACTTCAATAGACATTTCGGCTACTCCTGGTGTAGTGGAACACATTCAGTTAGGCCAGAAGTGTTCCCCTGGAAAAGTCAATGCTACCATGGCCTTATTCAAGCGATTCCGAGACGTATTCGCTTGGACCTATGAGGAGATGCCTGGGATAGACCCCACCATTGTTTTACACGAGATTAAAACCTATACCGATGTCAAACCCGTCTGCCAAAAGTTGCGACCGATACACCCTCGGAATACTGCGGCAATCAAGGTAGAAATAGAAAAACTCTTGAAGGCCGGCTTCATCTATCCTGTCCCATTGACAGAATGGGTCTCAAACGTGGTCCTAGTTAACAAAAAGCAAGGTACCATTCGTGTTTGTGTCGATTATCGGTATCTCAACAAAGCTTGTGCGAAGGACAACTACCCGACTCCCTTTATTGACCAGATTATCGACAATTGTGCCAGAAGTGTCATTTTTTCATTTATGGATGGATTTTCTCGATACAACCAGATTGAGATCCACCCTGCCGACCAACACAAGACTGCCTTCATCTGCCCTTGGGGAACGTTTGCGTATCGTAAACTTCCATTTGGTCTTAAAAATGATGGTGCCACATTCCAACGGGCCATGTCGTATGCCTTCCATGATGTGGACTTTGTGAAACCCTACTTGGATGACCTCCCTTCCCACTCAAAGCAACGTGAGTTCCACTTAGATCATCTGACGACCATTTTCCTCAGATGCAGACGGTACAATATCCGTCTGAATCCTCATAAGTGTATTTTTTGTGTCGAGTCCAGACGCCTCTTAGGCTTTATCGTCTCAAAAGATGGGATGTGCATTGATCCCTTGAAGGTGGAAGCCATTGTCGCACTCCCACCTCCAACCAATATTACGGAACTTCAGAGTCTACAAGGAAGAGCGACTTATTTAAAGCGTTTTGTTTGCAATTTAGTGCAAAAGATGTAGGGTTACATGAGATTGACGAAAAAAGACGTCCCGTTCATTTGGGATGATCAAGCTCAACAATCTTTTGATAGTTTGAAACATGCCATCATGCATGCCCCTGTGCTCCAATCGCCGAATTGCTATCGAGATTACATCCTATACCTCACTACTTCCAACACCACTATCGCCATGGTTTTGGTGCAGGAAGACAAGAAAACCCAATAACATGTGATATACTATGCTGTTAAAGGTCTTATTGACACTGAAACTCGCTATTCACATGTTGAGAAGCTCGCTCTCGCGGTAGTCATTGCCGTGCAGAAGTTTCGACAGTACATTTTGCTCCGCACCACTACCATCATCGCCGATTCGAAACCCATGTACCACGTTCTGACTCGTCAAGTGCTTGGGGGAAAGTATTCATGCTGGATCGTGATACTGCAAGAATTTGATCTTCTTTTCGAAAAATCCAAGTCTAAAATGTCTTTGGTGTTTGCTGAGCTTATCTACGACCTTCCCCGTACTAATGTAGAATATGAGCCCAATGACTCTTTTCCGGATGAGTCGTTGTTTCTCACCAATACGTCTGATCCGTGCTATGGAGATATCACATTGTATCTTCAAACCCAACGTTTCAGCCCTCAATTGTCTCACGACGACCATCGTCGAATCCGCCACCATGCAAAGTATTATCTGATTATCAATGATACTTTGTACCGCCGCGGTATCGATTCTATTCTTTGACGTTGTCTGAATCATGATGAGGTTGAACACGTCCTAAATGACTGTCATGCTGGGGCTTGTGGCAGTCATCTCTCTGGGATGGCTACAACCCATAATATTTTGCGCGCAGGATATTATTGGCCATCTATCTTTAAAGATTGTATCGAGGCTATAAAAAAATGTCATCCATGTCAACATTTTCAGATGAAAAAGTGCACCCATCCCACCTTGTTACACCCGATTATTGCCGTTGGCCCCTTCGCTAAATGGGGCATTGATTTCATGCATTTTAAGCCTACCTCGGCTAGGGGGCATAGTTACATCATTGTAGCTATGGACTACTTTACAAAGTGGGCCGAGGCAATGCCTACATACCCGAACGATGGCAAGACCGCCGCACTCTTCATGTTTAACCATGTAATAGTGCGGTTTGGAGTTCCTCAAGCGATAGTTACCGACCATGGTTCTCACTTTATGAACCATATGGTTGACGAGTTGAGTGATAGATTGGGTTTTCGCCATGAAAAATCAACACCATACTACCCATAGTCGAACAGACATGTCGAGGCCATTAACAAGGTCTTGATTGTTAAATTTTCAGAATTTACTTCAATCTGATCTAGGATCTTAACTGAGAGAACAACATGTACAACAAATCTACAACATATCAATCATGGACACAATAATGCAAGCACACAAGAGACACAGAGTTTACTTGGGGAAAACCATAAAGGTGAAAAACCCCAATAACTTCCTCAGAGATAGATAGAGCAATGATACAACCAGAATACAAGAGATAGTCTTCTCCTAGCAGCAGAGCGTCCTCCTCCACAAGTGCGCCACTCTCCCAAATTTGAGTGAGAGAATAAAATGTGTAAAATGAGAGAGACACACTCTCTATTTATACACTAACTTGACTTGACCTTTACTCAACTAGGTCGGCCTCAACTTAACCACTTAACATAATGCTGAATGGGCCGACCCCCACTAGGGTGGTCTAATAACCCTTTGACCCACATGAATTATACAAGGCCGACCCCAACAAGGTGGTCTAATAACCCATCAAGTATAAGTTATGACACTTACAATATAAATGACTACACTTCCGTATAGAGGAATAATAACATCTCTATAGGAATACAATATACATATATGTGAAATACATTCCAAAGTTACATATACATCAACACTCCCTCTTAACTAGGAAGGTATTTCTCGACACAGGTCCTCTAGCACAAGTCTTATTCTCTGGATCATCGTCACTAGATAATCGTCATCGAGTCATCATAATCATCACTGTTGCTGCTATCTCAATCAATCTCTGAATCTACTCATCATAGGAAGTTCTACAGAGCCAGTCCTTTTTCATACTGGATGTAGGCCCACCACCTACAGGTCTTTGTCATCACTGGCCATACTGTGGAATCCTTAGGACTTATTACGTACGTCACAAAACCTCAAAAGAGCATCCCAGGCTGTTACGAGCACACGGCTCTAGCTATAGGATCTCCCAGGGCCATATTATATGTGACCTCACCACAAAACCTCACAAGAGCATCCCAGGCTTTTACAAGCACACAAATCTACCTATAGGATCTCCCAGGGACAGATTATATGTGGTCACCACAAAACCTCGCAAGAGCATCCCAGGCTGTTACGAGCACACAGCTCTACCTATAGGATCTCCCAGGGACAGATTATATGTGGTCATGGCAAAACCTCGCAAGAGCATCCCAGGACTTATTACGAGCGCACAGCTCAACCTATCGGATCTCCCAGGGACATATTATATGCCATAGGACAAAACCTTGAAAGAGCATCTGCTAGATATCCCAGGGCCAGATTATATGCCATAGGAAAAACCTCGAAAGACTATCAGCAGATCTCCCAGGGCCAAATTATATTTCCTCCCAGAGCAAAACCTCGAAAGAGCATTTACCAGATATCCCAGGGCCAGATTACATGCCATAGGAAAAACCTTGAAAGACTATCTGCAAATCTCCCAGGGCCAAATTATATGCTCATCTTCACAACCCGATCCACGGCCATAGAGTATCAACCTGATACTCACCATACATCATCCAGATGTACACATGATCATCCTGATCATCATCACTGCAACATCTTGCTGCATATCATCTAGAGCAACATCCTGAAGCTCGTCATCCATGATCATCCTTATCATACAATGTATCTACCTAATGCATACAAAGTATGTACCTGATACATATCATCATACATGATCCACTTGATCATACAGTGTATCCACCTGATACAAATACAAATACATGATACATATCACCATACATGATCCACCTGATCATACAATGTATCCATCTGATACATATACAGATACATGGTCCAAGCATCCAACATAATGCATATACAAAATACATACGAATGATCCTACTGATCATATCCAGCATCCAACATGATGCGTACATACATATAAATGATCCAACTGATCATATCCAACATCCAACATGATGCGTACATACATATACATATAAATGATCCAACTAATCATATCCAGCATCCAACATGATGCGTACATACATATACATATAAATGATCCAACTGATCATATCCAACATCCAACATGATGCATACATACATATATAAATGATCCAACTGATCATACAAAGCAGAAACCAGAACATCATCCTGATGCTCATCATCCAACGCTTACATCCACAGCCATGTGAAGAATCCTCCTTCCAACATGCTTGGAATGGCTTCAGCAAATGTGTCCATCACTTCTTCCTCGAAGTGTCATCAATCTGAAGAACACCAAGCCTCTCTCTGAAGTACTCGAACTTCACTCTGGCTAGTGATTTCGTCAACACATCTGCAATCTGCTCGTCCGTCGCAACATACAGGAGCTTCACAGCTCCTCTCTACACCATATCCCTGATATAGTGATATTTGATCTCTATGTGTTTCGACCTGTCATGAAACACTGGATTCTCGGATAGCTTCACACAACTCTGGTTATCACAGAAGATACCAGTAGCATCCAACGAGAGATCAAATAACTCAGACAGTAGCTTCCGTAGCCATACTGCCTTACAACTAGCTGAACAGGCTACAACATACTCTGCCGCAGCTGTACTCGGTGCTACGCAGGACTGCTTCCTGCTAAACCAAGAGATCACATCTGATCCCATACTGAAGCATCACCTAGATGTGCTCTTCCTATATGTAGCACTGCCAGCCCCATCTGAATCAACATAACCCTACAGGTTAAACTTTTGATTCACTTCATACTTGAGCCCATAATCCTCTGTACCCTTCATGTACCTCAGAACATTCTTTACAGCAACCAGGTGAACACTCCTCGGAGCTGTCAGGAACTGACTCAATGTGTTCATAGCAAAGCAAATATCTGGTCTCGTGTTCGTCAGGTACATCAAGGACCCAATCATCTGACGATACATAGAGATATCAACTAGCTCAGATGAATCATCACATAGAAGCTTCAGGTTCGATGCCATAGGTGTGGCCATGGCCTTGCAATCCATCATCCCAAATCTCTTCAGGATATCTACTGTGTACTTCCCTTGACCAAGGAAGATCCCATCTGCACTCTGCCACACCTCCATACCTAGGAAATAGTGCATCATTCCTAAGTCTTTCATATCGAACTCGGCAGCAAGCTTCCTCTTAGTATGTGCAATCAATCTGTCATCTCCTGTTACAAATAAGTCATCCACATACAGGAGTAGAATCACATGAGTCCCTTCCTCAACCTCATAGTAAAGGTTGGAATCCGCTTTACTCTAGGTAATGCCCAAACTAGATAGGAAACTGTCCATCCTACCATACCAAGTTCTGCACATATATGACTCCTTGTTATGTGTCTCAGAACCAAGTGGCTTCTCCACATACACTTCTTCTTCAACTACACCATTCAAGAAAGATGTCTTGAAATCCATCTGGTGTATCTTCTATTTCATGACTTTTATATTTCTCTATGCTGTCATCTGCAACATGCTTGATCTGATAGATCCATATGGAAGTCATAACAAACTTCCCTTCAGGTCTTGGGACTACATCCCAAACATCATTCTTCATGATCGATGGATCATGGCATTCTTCTATTTCTTCATCCCAGATCCTGGGAACTTCAATATATTCAATATATAATTTTGTTGTTGAACAAATGTTGTAGTTCTTCTTTTGTAGGTGATGACATACGATCTTTCCTACAAGACAAGTTAAATTGCATGATTAGAAACATCTCATAATTTTCAGAACAAATTCTTTCACATAAAGAAATATGTCATACAGTCATGCAATTGTTTAAGCCAGTGCTTCAATACAACATTTATCCATGTTCCATAACTTTCTAGATGCCTTTCAATCTCTACCAGAACATTGTTAAGAGTTTGCACTACTCCCAACATGTCAGCAAAGAGGTTTCATTCTAGATAAGTAGCACTGGAATGTTGTACAGTGCCATAGGCCACTTACCCATCACATGCATATTAGTAGTATACTGTTCATTAATGCAATCATTCTAATATGCACAATACATATCCTAAGTCTAGGAACATGAGCATATACATCATTGAACAATTTTATTTAAACAAACAAATATGCAAGAAATGATAATTAAAAAGACTTATCTTTGTTTGGTTGTTGGGTGGACTCCCTCTGAGTCTTTGCTTCCTTGTAGGAGCTGCTGAAGTAGCTTCTTCTACACCTTTCTGTTGTGGAATGTAGAAAGATGGTCAACTCCCTCTGAATATCTGCATCCTTGCAGAAACTACTGAAGTGTGCTCCTTTGCTTCCTTGCAGGAACAACTAGAGTGTGCTCCCTCTTGATCTTTGCTTCCTGGATTACCTGTCCTTGAACTTACATCCATCCTTAATCACTATGCATGCTTATTAGTATCATCATTGTGTTATCCTTGAGGTCTCATACACAATCACACATTTATTAGTATAATCTTAATACTATCAAAACACAATAATCTTAAACATGTATAGTCATGATCATTCACAAATAATAAACATTAGTATTCAAGGTTTCAGGGAAGTCTTCTTTTACTCATGCATATTCTTATTTGATCATAGGACTCTTCTGATTAGTTAAATCATCAATGCATAAACCCATGATTACTCAAACCTGTACCTTCATGATTCTTCTGGTTAGTCATATCATCAATTATGGTAAGAAACATAATATGCATACAGCCATGACTATTCAAACCTATGACTTCATGAATAATCATTATCAACAACACAACAGTATAAGATCCTAACACAAGGTAGGATTCTAGCTTGATATAGGAAAAACATACCTGGATTAGCATGCTAGCTAGTTATGTATAACATACCCGCATAATGTCTTCTGGTTCTCTTGAGTGACTTGTGCTAGTAACCTGCATGTCTCATAGGTTAACCATTGTAGGACCAAGTTATACATACCTCGAAAGTAGATCTTGTATGTGATCCATGACAATGGATGAATCTTTGTCTTCATGTCACCATGATCATATGTTCTTGAAGTAGAACATGATTTGTCTTTCTTGGTGTACCTTTTATGTTAGCGAACAACATAAACCTCATACAACATCACAATGCCTTAGTACATTCATAAGTGTCAATACCTTAATCAATGAATATCTTATATTAAGGTGATACGACAATCCTAGTAATTAATCAAGATTATACTGTAATGATATGAAGACAAACATATGATAAAATTAACCATGAAACATACCTGTAAGCCATACCTGTCAAGATTGCTTGTAATCTTCTTATGGAAGGCCTTAGCCTCATCTCCCTCTGAGACATGAACTTCTTCACTTATGTAGGTGACCAATCCATCTTCTTCTAGGATTAACCCAATCCACTTGATTTGCAAGAACTGGACCTGGATCTAGATTAGGGTTTGTCAAGGAAACCCCACAAATTCAAACTTTGAATTTTAAACTTCCGAAAGGATAGAAATATGTGCCTTGATGAGCTGATCAAGTTGGTGTATTCAGAATTTGAGAACTGCAAAGTTTCACCCCTCGAAATTGCCTTTTAGATTTCTGGATTCACTGAGGAGGACCCTGGATTAGGGTTTGAGTTTCCTGGAGCTTCACCCAACCAAAAGATTTGATTCAAAGCTCTAAGCTTCGATTTTTCTAAGGAGCTTCCAGCCGTGGTCACAGATTTCCAAAATTCCAAGTTTTGCAGAAGCCCTAATTTTCCATCTTTCCGATCAAAGTCCCAAATTGGGGTTTGATCAAGCCCGGCCTTCTGCCCAACCAAAAAATATGATCTTGGTCTCTAAATTTTTATTTTGATGAGTATCATTCAGCCGTGGTCTCCGATTACAAAAATTCCAACTTTATCCGAAACCCTAAATTCCGGAAGCCATGAATGAAGGTGCTAAAAAATAATTCTGTTTTGACAGAAATATGTACCTGATTGTTTCCAGTGTAAATCCAAACTTTTCGATCCACAAGGTCTGAAAAATTTTCTTGAGATATCCTGACCTGTCATCTTTCCATCCCAACAGGTCTTACCTCAATTGGATTCTCTGAGAAAGATTTATGGCAAGTGTCGTAACGTGACCTTTTTATGGGATAAAACAGGAGAGCGAACTTGTACGGCATGCCACGTTTCACTGGTTCAACTTCGGCCTCTGAAAAATGTTTTTGAGATAGTAAAGTCTGTGTAATACCTGTGAATTTTTATGAAATTTCATTTGGAGCTTCCTAGCCCAAGTTATCACCTTTTTTCCAAGGTCACCTGTTTTTGACTCAGATCTGGAAGAGGCAGAAACCCTATATTGTACAGATCATAAATCACAAAGTGCAACGAATTAGAGGTTTTCCTTTGGACACAAGGTATATGGGGATATGATATTCGACCTGTAAAAGTTTTAGACCCGAAAACTTTGCCAAGACGGATTTATAGTGAAAGTGCTACGATGACTGGTTTTTGCTATATCAAGCCCTAGCATTGTAAGTGCAACAAGTGTCATACATGCCATATCATGCCTTCTTTCAGGCTAGCTCTGATACCATGTAAATTTTCAGAATTTACTTCAATCTAATCTAGGATCTTAACTGAGAGAACAACATGTACAACAAATCTACAGCATATCAATCATGGACACAATAATGCAAGCACACAAGATACACAGAGTTTACTTGGGGAAAACCATAAAGGTGAAAAACCCCAATAACTTCCTCAGAGATAGATAGAGCAATGATACAACCAGAATACAAGAGATAGTATTCTCCTAGCAGTAGAGCCTCCTCCTCCACAATTGCTCCACTCTCCCAAGTGTGAGTGAGAGAATAGAATGTGTAAAATGAGAGAGACACACTCTCTATTTATACACTAACTTGACTTGACCTTTACTCAACTAGGTCGGCCTCAACTTAACCACTTAACATAATGCTGACTGGGCCAACCCCCACTAGGGTGGTCTAATAACCCTTTGACCCACATGGCTGACCCCCAATAGGGTGGTCTAATAACCCTTTGACCCACATGACTTATACAAGGCCGACCCCAACAAGGTGGTCTAATAACCCATCAAGTATAAGTTACGACACTTACAATATAAATGACGACACTTCCGTATAGAGGAATAATAACATCTCTATAGGAATACAATATACATATATGTGAAATACATTTCGAAGTTACATATACATCAATTTTGATAACTATGGTCCAACGTATGGTGGGTATGCACAAGGCCAATTGGCATAACATGCTCTTCTCCACACTATGGGCATATCGAACTTTGGTTAAAACCGCCATTGGATTTAATCCCTTCCAACTAGTGTATGGATTGGAGGCGGTCCTTCCTATTAAGTGCGAGATTCCGACCCTCAAGCTCGCCATCGAACTTCTCCCCAACACTACTGTCGAGGAAGAATGCTTCCTCTACCTAGGTAAGCTCGATGAGACTCGCCGAGATGAGGCTCTTTCCAACGAGGCTCATAAGAAATGCATCAAAGCGTAGTACGACAAGTCGATGGAACCTCATGCCTACGGTGAGGGAGATTTGGTCCTTACATATGAATAGAAACATGATAAGCTAGGGGTAGAAAAGTTTGAGTCCATGTGGCATGGACCTTACATAGTGAAACACGTGTTGGAGAAGTGAGCTTATGAGCTTGGAGACTATGACGGGATATCTTTGGGGGAGCCCCGCAATGGGCTCATTTGAAGAGGTACTATGCCTAAGTATTTCATGCATAAGTACTTTTGTATATACTGTACATGGCATCTGTGTGTGTTTTGTGTGGTGTGACGCTTTGATTTTTTGCGTGTTTAGGTCTTGTTTCGTTTCTTATACCATGTCCTATCTGCGTGTGTAGATGGAAACGTGCTATGGATTCACGGACGGTGCCAGCCGGCATACCTGCAACCTTGCTTCAGTAGCCTGGGTACTCTATTCACCTACTAGCGAGCTCATCAGCTCAGGGGGAATGTGTCTAGGTTTTGCGACCAACAATGCTGCAGAATATCAAGCAGTCATTGGAACCCTAACTGACGCTATTTCCTTGGGTATGGACCATGTTGTCATCCCCTTGGATTCTCAACTACTGGTCTCTCATCTTAACCGAGTCTACGCCATCCACGATCCTACTGTACTCCGTCTTTATAGACGAGTTTGTCTTCTGGAAAGGTCCTTCAAGTCCAGGCAGTACCTGCACATTCCACGAGACGAGAACACAGTTGCTGACTCTATGACCAACTTCATCTTAGATTGGTACATTGCACACACATACGCAGATTCATGAATTGTTAAAAGTAGACATAACATGTGAATAACTCATTTTATAAGCAAACACAAAAACAAAACCACACCATTCATCCATTTTAAAACACATAATGTATAAAACCGCCAGAATGTCTGTATATATATATATATATATCATCATAAAAAGTAGTGCTGGTACAAAATATGAAGCCTCGTATCTTTCAATAGTACAAAATTTGAGGCCTCTAAGCTCTCAGTACATACATTATAACAACATAAGGCCTAACGCCTAGCTTGTACACCACTAGGTTGAGCAGCTCTAGCTTGCTGAGTATGGAAACAGTCAACTGCTCTCGTGACCCTACAAAGCAGCGCATTGAAGCGCGCAAATGCTCCCACCGTATACCCCTGCATGGGCCGTGGTAGCTCATCCACCATCGGCTCTAAAACGTCTAACGTCAACTCGGACAGTTTCGCATAGATGCCCTCCATCTCCACGATGGAAGCATGTGTGGCTAGAGCCATGAATGATCCCTCTCCTCTCTCTCTCTCCTCGCAAGAAGAGAGACTCCCACTGGTCATACGGGGCCCACATCTGCACACACATGTTTTTAAATCATCAG
This sequence comes from Larix kaempferi, assembly GCA_027924585.1. NCBI lineage: Eukaryota > Viridiplantae > Streptophyta > Pinopsida > Pinales > Pinaceae > Larix > Larix kaempferi. Next base: position 5,125,259 of record BSBM01001365.1, read on the forward strand.
CACTATAACAAAAAAAATCATAAATATACAAAACTAAAAAGTACAAGGGTTTTTGTTCTTACCTATATCTCCCCATATTGCTCCCTCGGGAAACACCAAGTCTGGGTCATCTCTATAATCCGTACCACTATACGGGTAGTCCTCTACCATGAGTAACTGGCCCTCTAACTAGGTGAAGAACTCAAGACCATATCCGATGATGGGGCCCCCACCATGGCGGGCCATCACCTCTGTCCATCTAATCATGTGAGGATCCCTAGTATCCATGTCATCCAACGGTACCTGCGGGCGCAAGAGGGGGACCCGCTCTAATAAAAATGAGATCACTATCGACCCGTAGCTGAACTGTTTGAGCTCTCCCCACCGACACTTGGTCAGCTGAGCTCGAATGTTTGTGAGTAGTCCCTCGCACCAGTTGAAGATCTTCAAAGACATGTAGTCCTCTGCGTATAACATATGAGATCTGGTAGCTAGGTGAGGAGCTTGGCTCCTTGCTATTATTGTGATGGTAAAGAGAATGGCATGTAGCGGACGCTCTCGCACATATTTTATGGGAATCTTCCCACTAGAAGCACGAGAGTGAGGAATGCAGTGCTATAGGATCATGTCATCTACGGTCTGATCACTTCCCCGTGATCCAGTAAGAAGCACATTGTCCCTCCTCCGGGACAATCCAGTCAGGAAATAGATGTCCTCGACATCTATGGTAAGTATGTGCTCTCCGACCATAAAATACTGCTGAGCCGCATCCCAACATCTCAGCATATGCGTCAGCAGGGGGATTTGGGCCCTCATGCCCTGGATCTTGAAGAACTTTAGAATACCGCAGTTCCTCAGCACTGTCACACATATTGGATCGTTTGCAATTTGCATTTCGTCTATCTCATGCTCTCGTTCACGCCACTCCAAGACCATTTTGGCCGCTATCAACTTGCGAAAAGGAGCATTTTTGCATTGTTAGGACTCACTTCAACCATTAAAAATTCATCTTTTGGGATAGGTTTGATGGTTGGGTTGGACGTTTCCATCATCGCAACCCGTCAATGCCGACAATGCAACGTCTTCTCAATCCACCTTTGCATGATTTGCGACGACCCGGGTTCGTTGCAGATCCTGAAAGGGTGACCTGCGACGACCTGAGGACGCAATAGCCCTCCACAAATCCACTCAAAACCCAAAAAATGAACTAAAATAAAAAATGTAAACCACTACAAATGTGCTGGATGAAGTTTAGAGTTACCTGCTCCAAACAGTTGGGGAAATGGTTGCTCGCAGGTCCCAAAATCGACAAGTGAAGTTTTGGCTCCGAATGGCACTTCTTCTCCCCAAATTGGCAAATGAACATGGTGACTATATTTGGTTTTTTGTTTCTATTTATAAAGAAAAAGCATATTCTTTTTTCAAATATTTTGATGCTTTTTGGGTCATTTGCTATAGTTTGAATCATTTTTATGACATTTGAATACTTGGTTGACTTTTTGGCCTAGTTTTCAAGTGTGTAGGAGTTGCTAAGTGGTCTTTACACTCCATTCTTGTTTTATAACAGTCATATCAGGTATGAACAATCCCTTGAATGTTTTGTCATTATTTTATAACCATTAGATTGTGATTATTTTATGATGATGAGCTTACTCTTTGTTCTTTCTCATGGTCTTGAAACTATGAGAATAAGTTACCGAGTTACGATTTATCACTTTTTCGGGCTCGTTAAACTCCTACGGAAAAGAAACCCCCCAGAGTCTATATTTAAGGTCTTTTCAGGCTCTCAAAATATGAAAATGTTTCCAAGTGAACTTGTCGTATTCACGCTTGTTAAAGAATTTGAATGGTCATCTTCCTAGTGATAGTTTACCCCTTTTTCAGACCAGGGGGCACTACTTACAAAAAAGGTATACTCCAGCCAATCATGACTGGAAGAGTCCTCTCCCGCGTTGTTTTACCCTTTTTTCGGGTGATGAGGCTAACTTTACGAAAAAGGACCGTTGGAGTCTTCTTTAGTTCTTTTCAGACTCTTTAAACATGAAATGACGACCGAGTTTACCTTCTATAGACTCGTTAAACTTTTACATTGAAGGGCCCGCCATGGGACGAACCCCTCCTATCCCAGGTTCGGAAAATATTTGGGATTGGACTTGTCTATGAGATGAGCTATACTGAGCATCTAGTTACCCTCATCAAGCTCGTAAAAAACACATGAGGCACTCATTGTTCATGATGGGGAAAAATGAAAGATTTTATGTTACACCCTTTATTAGTGGCAATACCTAGTCATTTCTTGAACATGGTAGTCATTTGTATTTGCATACTGCACTTGGATCATCCGTTTTTCCTTGAGTTACACCTATTTCCTGAGTCTTGTTACTCCTTTGAGTCATTCAAAGAAACGCTTCCATCATCAGTTGCATTAGGAGTTGGTACCATAACTCGTCAAGTCAATACTACCAAGGCATAACATGCCCATGTTCAAGAATATTATCACCATTCATTATCTGCAGTCAGTACACCTTCCATCATGTCAGTCTACTCTGAGTCAGTCTTGCATGTCACTATACAATCTGATCTGCTTTACACATCCTTTGTCGTGTTTCGTGTCGATGATGGGGGATTTATCATGGCCCTCCTTCGACGGATTCATCCTTGTCGAATTCAACACATCATCCGAGGATTGAATCTAGAAACCAACCAAGTACCTTGGCCCTGCATGCCTCAATGGAAGGTTACCTCGCTTTCAACATGAGTTCACATCATTGACTCTTGATTGAAAGATTTCATCTCACGTTCGACTTCAACTCATTTATTCACGCTTGATGATATGTATTGTGATACCTTGGGAATCATTGACATCAATGGTAATTTCCCTCACACTTGTTAACAGTATACATCAATGAACGGTAATCAAGTGGTTTCTACCATGTTTGACGTCAAGACATTTTTAATCACATGGATAGATTCGTATCATTGCGGGTTTAGCTTGAAGACCCTGGGGAGTCATGTTTCACCCAGGTTGCGATGGAGATTGTATTGAATCATATCACATGGATCCACATTTGTATTGGTCGTGGTTGTGTTATCATCTCATCATGGATCTACGCTTGTGTCTAGTAGCCATGATTGTGTTCAGTCGATCATTACTACCATGGATCTGCATTGTATTGGTTGGCAGCCATGTTGTACATCATATGAGACATTGTACTCAAAGGCAGTTGTACTGCAGCAGCGTCCTTCTTCCGACAAGCCATTTCCATTCCTTCCGTCAAAGCATTTCACCTATCCAATTTTTAAAAGCTTCATGCTTTGGGGGGCGAATGTTACACCTAAAATATTACGATCCTAAGATTCAGTGTATACATCCCTAAAGTTTCATTGGCTAAGTCATTAACCTGGAAGAGATATTAACCCATTTACACTAGGTTTTGAGAGGTCGTCACAGGCTTCCCTCATGCAACTTGCAACGTCGCATCTTGGTGCGACGATGTCAGTTAATGGAAAAAAATAGCTCCTTCGAGCCCATTCTCGAAACCAGCTGACATGGACCCTTATCCTTGACCTCGTGGGAGAGTTGGCACTCTGTTCCTGACCTCTTGGAAGGATCCCCTATCTCTCTCCTACCATATCTCAACCTACCCTATCCATACGCTATCCACTTAGTCCTATATAAATGAAGCTCACACCCATTCCAAAGGGAGGAAGTCTATAGTGTCTGCATGCTGGTGAAATCATCTTGGAGAGATCTCTACTCATCCATTGAGATACTCACACTTACTTGGGAGGATATGGAATTGGCTTGGATGGAGAAGGGCTACTTCGTTAAGCTCTAGTTGTTGTCGTTCTTTTCTATGTACTTTCCCTATATTTACAGTAATATAAACGATTTCCACCAATATTGTTGTGTTGATGATATTGTATAGTTTACCTACTTAACTGTTTACTTAGATCTGTTATTGTTTGGACGTTTTTACTTGTTTGTCTTGTTTTGTGCATATTGGCAGGTCTTGCAGCTTAGATCCGACGACCGTAAGGCGTGGAACAACATCCAGGAAAAAGGCACTGTAAACTTAAGGTAAGAAATCCGATAACTTGATCCTTAACTAGATCTAGGAAGGTGGTTTATAGTCTGTACTATTTGTTCTAGACTCACATTGAGCTAGGGAGATCCGGCTCGCGTCCGCTGGAGTGGATTTTCCGTCAAACACTAGTAGTTTACCAAGATTGTGATCGCATATCTAAAGGATGACTAGAAAAAGTTCATTCTCAATAGGAAGAAATTTGAGGTTCCAGGAGTGATCACCACTTGCATTTAAAGGGAGATTATGTTTCATACAAGTGGAATAGACTATTCTCATCAGGTCCAAAATAAAGTAAAGGGTTTATTTGACAAGTTAATGAACTTCAAGTCATGTAGATTGAGAAAGAATGTATCTCTTTGGATCCTCTCTCTTTTGACAAGCTTGAGGACTATTCGGAATGAATCAAGGAACTATAGCTGAAATTGGGAGAAAGAGGGAATAATTTATTGAATAAAGAAGGATATCTCATTGAACTAATCCTCATGAACCTAAAGTCTCCCTATGATGTATTATGTTCAACATTTCTTGCTAACTGGGAATCCCAAAAAGAAGATTATAAGGATGGTAGAATCTTGTGATCACCTACAAGAGATCACAAATAGCTCTAGAAATCTAATGAATATAAATACTTTAAGAAATTTTACAAAGGAAAAATAAAAAAGGAAAAATAAAAGAGAGAGTTAAGAGAAAAAAATTAGAGCAAAACACTTGATTCTTATTCAATTATTCAAAGAGTGAACAAATCTTGTTCATATGGGCAATTCCAAATTATTCCTAAAGAAGGAAATTCGAATTGTACATTGATTAGTGAAGTCCCAGTTGGGATTAACTTATAGCTTAGATTCCCTAGTAATCCATGCAATCTCTCAAGAATGAGTTAACTAGATCATAACCAACCTATGATGACAAGTGGAGACTTAATTTCCTAAAATTTGTTGAAATATTGTAACTTCAAAGAATATTATATTTGTATATTACTTATTCCGGAGATGTTCCATACCTCCGATGTGATTATACTATAAATCCGGAGATGTTTATTCCTCCAAGTTGGTTGTGGTAACTAGGGTTATTAGACCCACCATGTGGGGGTCGGCCCAGTCAGTTATAATGGGGTATTTAACCTAATGGTTAAATACGAGCCTACATGTACTTGTGTAAAATACATATCAGAGTAGTGTATAAATAGAGGAGGTGTGTTCCTCATTTGATACATGCACTCACTTGAGGATAGTGCACTTGTGGAGGAGAGGTCTGCTACTGTGGAGGAGGAGATCATGTCTCAAGGTTTCATCTTTGTATATTGCTGGTCATCTATATTGAGGAAGCTTTGCTGGGTTTTCTACCCCATGAGGGTTTCCCAGGATAAATCTCTGTCTCTTGTGTTTATGCTGTGCTTGTTGTTTCTTCAGTGATCCTGTATATGCTATTATTGTGAAATGGAATGTAATGCTACTATTTTCTGTCTTAGCATATTGAATCTTAACATGGTATCAGAGCTAACCTGAAGGAAGACAAGGTATGGCACTTACGACACTTGCTTTACTTACGACAATTTGAAGGTTAGGGTTTTACATAGCAAAAACCAGTCATCGTGGGACCTTCGCTATAAATCCATTTTGGCGAAGGTTCAGGGTCTGAAAAGTTTACAGGTCGAATATAACATCCCCAGGTACCTTGTGTCCAAAGGGCATCCTCAGATTCGTTGTACTTCGTAAGTTATGATCAGTACAAGTTAGGGTTTCTGCTTCTTCCAGATCTCAGTCAAAATCAGGTGACCTTGGAAAAAAGGTCATAACTTGGGCTAGGAAGCTCCAAATGAAATTTCGTAAAAAGTGACAGGTAGTACACAGACTGTACTATCTCAGAAAACTTTTTCAGAGGCCGAAGGTGAACCAGTGACACGTGGAACGCCGTACAAGTTCGCTCTCCTATTTTATCCCATAAATAGGTCATGTTGCGACACTTGGCATAATTTGGGCTAGGAAGCTCCAAATTGAATTTAGTAAAATGTGACAGGTAGTACACAGACTGTAATATCTCAGGAAACGTTTTCAGAGGCCGAAGATGAACCAGTGACACGTGGCACGCCGTACAAGTTCGCTTTCCTGTTTTATCCCATAAACAGGTCACGTTGCGACACTTGGCATAACTCTCTCTCAGAAAATCCAATTGAGGTCAGACCTATCAGGATGGAAAGATAACAGGTCAGGCTACTGTAGAAAAAGGGTTTCAGACCCTGTGGAGCAAAAATTTCAGAGTTATAGCAGAAACAATCAGGTGCATATTTCTGTCAAAACAGAATTATTTTTCAAGCACCTTTATTCATGGCTTCCGGAATTTAGGGTTTCGGAGAAAGTTAGAATTTTTGGAATCGAAGTCCACGGCTGAATGCTACTCAGGAAAATTGAAATTTAGAGACCAAGATCGAATTTTTTGCTTGGGTGGAAGACCGGGCTTGATCAAACCCCAGTCCGGGATTTTGATTGGAAGGATGGAAAATTAGGGCTTCAGCAAAAGTTGGAATTTTTGAAGTCTGTAACCACGGCTGGAAACTCCTAAGAAAAATAAGAGTTTAGAGCCTTGGATCGAACCTTTTGTTTGGGTAGAAGGGTGGGCTTCATCAAACCCTAGTTCGGGATCCTGTCCAGAAGATCCAGAAGTTTCAAAGGCAATTTTGAGGGGTCAAATTTTGGAAATTCCAAAATTGAAGTATGCTAGTTTGATCAGCTCAGCAAGACATATTCTTTCATCCATTCAGAAGTGTGAAAGTCAAAGATTGAATTTTTAGGGTTTCTCTAGAAAACCCTAATCAAGCTCCAGATCAAGTTTCAGGGGGAGTTGAGGCTAAGGCCTTACATAAGAAGACTACAAGAAGTCTCGACAGGTATGACTTAAGGAGGCTCAGGTATGTCTTGAAATCTAATTCTTGATTAAGTTCATGATGTGTTTGTCTTCATATTATTTATTAGTACAATCTTGATTAATGTTAGAATTGTCTTATCACCCTAGTAACAGTATGAATGCATGTGAATGATCAAATACATTCTTCGATTAGGGCTATATGATTGTACTAATGCATTATGATGTTGTGTGAGGTTGATGTTGTCTGCTAACAAGATACAGGTACATCACAAAAGATAAATCAGGTTCCATGACCATGAAAACATGAAGACAAAGACTCATCCATAACCTTTGTTCTACTTATGAGGTATGTTGTACATAACTAAGGAGGTGTACTAATCCAGGTATGTTTCCCATGAATCTTACCTTGTGTTAGGATCCCTCATATAAGTATACTTGGTATAATTGGTTATGCTTATTCATAAAGTTAGTAATCAAGGGATTATGCATATTATGTCTTTTATCTTGATTGATGATATGCATGAGTAAAAGAAGACTTCCCTGAAATCTTGAATACTAATGTTTATTAACTATAATCATGACTTTACATTCTCAAGATTATTTAGAACTATAATGTTTTGATAACATTTAGAACATACTAATGGGTGTATGTTTGTGTATGAGATCATGAGGATGACACTTGAACATGCACAGTGGTACAGAATGAATAGAAGTTCGAAAGACATACAGAAGATCAAGCAGGAGGCAACCACACAAACATAAAAGATAAGTATTTGAGTTGTTATTTGAAATAGTAAATGATATTGCCTGTAATAGGTTGTATGCATATTTGTATTCCTATAATATATCATGCTAAGTGTAAATATTCATAGAACATTGAACAGTATACGACTAATATGCATATGATTGGTAAGTTGGACAAACATTCCATTGTTGCTTGTCTAGAATGAAACCTCTTTGCTGACATGCTGAGAGTTGTGCACACTCTCGATAGTATGTTCTGGTAGAGATGGAAGGCATCTAGATAGCCACTGTATGCATACAGGATATGGGAAAGTGTTGTGCCAAAGTATTGGTCAAGATAGTTGCATAACTATGTAAATGATATCTGTATGCATAATAGGTTATCATGTCAATATGATTTGATGATTATGAAGTATTACTAATCATGTACCTAATTTTGATTTGTAGGAAAAATCATGATGAATGATGAACAAGCGATGGATGTTCAACAAAAGGATTTACCAATCAAACACACTATAGAAGGCTTGTGGTCAGAAGATTCTCTTAGAAAAGAGAAAGAGAATCATGATGAGATGTTTGTTCCAAGTGGATAGATAAAACCATTCTCTTAATGGTGTAATTAAAGAAGAAGTGTGATTCAGGTTTTGTATGGGTACCCAGGATCGATAATCAATTGATGAGCTTAATGATCACCATGGGTGATGTGGATCTCAACCTTTGCTACAAGATTGAATATGGTTTTTATACACAGATGACATGGATGCAAGAAGGAACTCACCACAAAGTTTGAATAATATTGAGGCTCATATCAGTAGACCCATCTATCGAGAGATGGCACAGATAGATATGCAGAAAATCATTCAATGCAGAGTGTGAATGATGTTCAGTCACAAAGGGAGAATTGACAGTTTCTTGATAAGCTTGGGCTTTACCAAAAATTAAAGTTGTTCCTAACCTTTACCTTAAGGCTATGGATCATACTATTATTATGATATCTTTATTATAGGGAATGAGAAACAGATCATGAAAATAAAGAAGAAGATGGCTGCAGAAATGAAAAATGAAAGATCTCAGATTGATGCATTACTTCCTAAGTCTCGAAGTATGGCAAGGCTTAGAAGGAATCTTTCTCAACCAAGGTAAGTATGCTGTGAAGTTTCTAAAAAGATTTGATATGTTGGAGTATAAAGCCATGGCCACTTCCATGGAATCCAACTTGAAGTTGTTAGTTAATGACTCATTGTATTTAGTGGACCTAACCCTATATAGACAAATCATTGGGTCATTGATGTATCTAACAAATACTAGGCCAGATATATGCTTTGCTGCAAATACCCTAAGTCAGTGTCTAGTAGAACCTAGAAAGGTTCACTTAATAACTACAAAGCATGTAGTGAGGTACCTAAAAGGTACATTAGATTTTGGTCTATATTATCTTGGAGGTCATGAACTCCGTTTACATGGTTACTCAGATTCTGATTGGGCAGGAAGTGCCTCAGACAGAAAGAGTACATCAGGTGGATGTTATAGTCTTGAATCTGCCATGATCTCATGGTTCAGCAAGGAACAATCTAGTGTGGCTCTCAGTATTGCTGAAGCAGAATATATATATAGTTGTCTGCTCTGCCAGCTGTGAAGCAGTGTGGCTTCAAAAGCTATTATATGGAGTGTCTGACTTAGAAATGAATTCCACTATGATTATGTGTGACATTCAAAATTGCATCAAGATAGAAAATCTTGTATTCCACGATAAGTCAATAACACATAGAGATCCGATACTTCTATATACGAGATATGGTGCAGAGAGGAGCTATCAAGCTCGAGTATATAAGCACTGAGGATCAGATTGCTAATATCTTGACTAAACCTCTGTCTCGAGTAAAGTTTAAATACTTCCGAGACAAGCTTGGTATAGTCCAGAAGGACCCTCATCGAAAGGGGGAGTAGCATAGTATCTGATAACAAGTCTGTCTCATCAATGATGAGGTTACCTATTTACTGCACCTAGTTACTTAGAATTATTTAGATTTAGGAATCTTATATTTTTTCTTTTGATGATAGATGTATACATGCTTTTGATGATAGATGTATTAGTGAGAATACATGCTTTTGATGATAGATGTATACATGCTTTTGATGATAGATGTATTAGTGATAATACATGCTTTTGATGATAGATGTATACATGCTTTTGATGTCAGATGTATTACTGAGAATACATGCTTTTGATGTATGATGTATACATGCTGTTGATGCTAGATGATGATACATGTATTGATTAATGTACTTGTATAGATGAGGATACTTGTACTTGTATTGATGAGAATACATGTGGGGATTGTATCATCCTTGAACACTTGTTCTAAAATGAGCCGTAGATAGAGGTCTCCGAGAAAGAAGAGGGATTGTATCATCCTTGAACACTTGTTCTAAAATGAGCCGTAGATGTGAGGTCTCCGAGAATGAAGTCCTTAGTGGACAATTGAGGGGATTGGATCATCCCTGGACTTTCAGTCCTAAAGAGAGCCGTAGACGCGAGGTCTCTGAGAATGAAGTCCTTAGTGGACAGTTGAGGGGATTGGATCATCCCTGGACTTTCAGTCCTAAAGAGAGCCGTAGACGAGAGGTCTCCGATAATGAAGTCCTGAATGAACAGGCAGGGGATTGCATCGTCCCCGGACTGAGGTCCCAGAATAGAGCCGTAGACTGGATCTCCGATAATGAAGTCTTGAATGAACAGGCAGGGGATTGCATCGTCCCCGGACTGAGGTCCCAGAATAGAGCCGTAGACTGGATCTCCGATAATGAAGTCCTGAATGAATAGGAAGGGGATTGCATCGTCCCCGGATTGAGGTCCCAGAATAGAGCCGTAGACTGGGTCTCCGATAATGAAGTCCTGAATGAACAGGCAGGGGATTGCATCGTCCTCGGACTGAGGTCCCAGAATAGAGCCGTAGACTGGGTCTCCGATAATGAAGTCCTGAATGAACAGGCAGGGGATTGCATCGTCCCCGGACTGAGGTCCCAGAATAGAGCCGTAGACTGGGTCTCCGATAATGAAGTCCTGAATGAACAGGCAGGGGATTGCATCGTCCCCGGACTGAGGTCCCAGAATAGAGCCGTAGACTGGGTCTCCGATAATGAAGTCCTGAATGAACAGGCAGGGGATTGCATCATCCCCGGACTGAGGTCCCAGAATAGATCCGTAGACTGATGTCTTCGAGAACTGAAGATCGGATTGTATCATCCATGGACCTATGTCCTAAAGGGAGCAGGATTGATCATCCTAGGAACATGATCATGTGATGACGATGTTGATTATCGTATGATGATGATGCTGATGATCGTGTGATGACGATGTTGATGATCGTGTGATGACGATGCTGATGATCGTGTGATGACGATGCTGATGATCGTGTGATGACGATGTTGATGATCGTGTGATGACGATGCTGATGATCGTGTGATGACGATGCTGACGATGCTGATGATCGTGTGATGACGATGCTGATGATCGTGTGATGGCGATGCTGACGATGCTGATGATCGTGTGATGACGATGCTGATGATCGTGAGATGATGATACTGATGATCATGAGGATCCAGATGTTGATGTTGTTGTAGCTGTTCGAATGCTGCAGAAGATAAAGACTCAGTACTGAAGATGTTGATGTTCCAGTATTGAGGATGTTCCAGTAACTGCTTAAGTTACTGATGATGTTGAGAAAGCTTCCAATGATTTATAGATGTATCATGTATGATGTTGATGACTCCTTGCTCGTGCAGATACTGTTATAATATCCTTCTCGTTAAGGGGGAGTGTTGAAATATTGTAACTTCAAAGAATATTATATTTGTATATTATTTATTCCGGAGATGTTCCATACCTCCGATGTGATTATACTATAAATCCGGAGATGTTTATTCCTCCAAGTTGGTTGTGGTAACTAGGGTTATTAGACCCACCATGTGGGGGTCGGCCCAGTCAGTTATAATGGGGTATTTAACCTAATGGTTATATACGAGCCTACATGTACTTGTGTAAAATACATATCAGAGTAGTGTATAAATAGAGGAGGTGTGTTCCTCATTTGATACACTCACTCACTTGAGGATAGCGCACTTGTGGAGGAGAGGTCTGCTACTGTGGAGGAGGAGATCATGTCTCAAGGTTTCATCTTTGTATATTGCTGGTCATCTATATTGAGGAAGCTTTGCTGGGTTTTCTACCCCATGAGGGTTTCCCAGGATAAATATCTGTCTCTTGTGTTTATGCTGTGCTTGTTGTTTCTTCAGTGATCCTGTATATGCTATTATTGTGAAATGGAATGTAATGCTGCTATTTTCTTGCTTAGCATATTGAATCTTAACAAAATTAGGGATCTAATCCATGCATAATTCATGCATGACATGAATGATCTAAAAATAGTGAAGGAGGACGCCACCCTTCCTTAATTCATGCAATTAAATTTCTTAATTAATGGAATTAGGTTTTAGGAACTCAAACATGCACGCTTGGATCCTAAAATTAGGGACAAGACCCTAAACTAAGTAATGTACCCTCACTAAAACTAAAGAATGCATCCTCACTGGCTTAAAATAACATATTCCCCCCCTTAAATATAAGGATGAAACACTCCCATGGATCACTTAGTTAAATTTATTCAAAATTGGACCATTAGGATCATGAGACCAAGATCTATAGTCCCTAAGTGCAACACCCTGCTTTTGACCCTGTAATGTAATCATGTATATATTGACAAAAGGGATAGAAGATGGAAATACATGGTCGAGGATGACCAAGACATTGTAAATATGTACATTTTGATATTAATATGAAATCCTTTATGGATACATATGAAGAAGGACGAAGAAGAGATGAGGAAGATATGATTCCACAAGTGGGGAAGTGATAGTGAGCTAAGAGAAATTACCCTAATGGGATTTAGCTTATTTCCTTAGCCTTTAAAATTTAACCCAATGTTCCTAAACCATGAATTAATAGTCATGCTTTAATTAAAACATTATTTAATTATCTTAAGAGTGGAATTAGAGGGGAAAATTTGTCTCATGTCAAGAAGCCACATGGAAATCTAAGGCCATACATATAAAAAGTAATAATTTAGTTTGAGGGTCATTCATTCCTCCTGATTCTTTCCACCACCTTCGATTTCCTAGACACTAGTGCTTGACATAGAGGACTAGAGATGCCATAGGTGGAGAGACCTATTTTTGCCATTGACCCTCAGGAAACTAGTGCTAAGGGTGTGTACCCTTGCGAGAGGAACTTGGCCTGCAGTTGTGTTCCATAGAGTCCTAATTCAAATACTTCCTATCCAACCTATGATGGAGCACTAGAAGGGAACTGGAGGTTTACCAAGGGATTGTTAGCTCAGAGAAGGGGGCTTGTTCCTTACATTGTGCATGTTGACGGGGAATGCGAATTGAGGATTGGGACAACTGTGGAGGGGATTTCTGCACCCGAGGGTTGCATGTGTGTTGGGATATGTAGAGGTCTTGGGGAAATATTTTCCCTTATGGACATATCCAAAGCTTGGGGGTTGCCTCTGTCATGAAAGAAAGGTGTGACAGAGTGTGTACGGTTGGGAGGAACATCCTTCTACATCCTATTGGAGGACATTATGTTAGATTTTCATACTTTTAATGAATATTTTCTAGGATCTTATCTGAAAGAATAACATGCACAACATAAAAAAATAGACACAAATAATTTACTCGGGGAAACCATAAAGGAGAAAACCCCGCAACTTCCTCAGAGATAGAATAGTCACCAATACAATGTCACAAAAGTAAAACCCCAAAACAAAGATGGTCTTCTGCAACTCTCTTGCTTTCCTCCTATGTGAATTTGTCTTATCTCTCTCACTAATGCGAAATTGAGTGAGTGAGTGTTATGTTCAAATGAGAGAGATTTGCTCTCTATTTATACTTTACTTTTGCTTGAACTTTTCACTAACTAGGTCGGCCCCAATAAACCTAATTGGGCTGACTCATCTAGGAGACTCAATAATACAATTACATTTGACTCTTTAAGGGGTCTATTGCCCCGACTTACATGGGAGGCTTTTACCTTAATGAAATAGGATGAATAAGCATCATAATGACATCCCTGAGCAGAGGGAAAACATATATGACGAAGGTAAAAATAAAATACAATAATAATAACAATATAAAATACAATAGAATATCTTCCGAAGTTACAATTACGTCAACACTCCCTCTTAACTAGGAAGGTATTCTTTTTCCACAGTCATCAACCCCATTGGACACAAGTATGGATAACATCATCATCACTGGATCATCATCAATGCTGGAACATCATCATCAACATTGGATCATCATCGTCACTGTTATTGCAATCCTCATCATGTCGATCGTTTATTGGTGACATCTCTCAAATCTACTCATCATAGGAAGTTCTACAGATCCAACCCTTTTTCATGTTGGATGTAGGCCTAGCTCTCCTATATTAATTCATCATCTCTGCGAGCAAGCCATCAAGTAGGTATAACCCAGGACTATTCATTACATTTCCACAGCAATCACCTATGTCTCCTACTATCATCTCGTCGTATCCAGATCATCTAATCATCACACAGATCACAACCCAGATGCACATCACATGTCCCTTAATGGTCAGCCCGCGTCTACCAACATGGGAGGAATTTCCTGCCACCATGTGAGATCCTACCTAGGCGCACACACAATGTCTTAAGGTCGGTGGAGATCACAACGTCTCCAGTATGGGAGGACTTTCCTACCACCATGCCAAAAAGGCTGAACTCTTACATCTACAACATGGGAGGACTTTCCTACCACCATGCCGAAAAGGATGAACTCTTACATCTACAACATGGGAGGACTTTCCTACCACCATGCCGGAAAGGCTCGACCCTTACATCTACCAACATAGGAGGCACAAACCTACCAGTATGTGAGAATGGACCGGCCCTTACATTTACCAACGTGGGAGGACTTTCCTACCACCATGTGAGAATGGCCCATGTGCATCTACGTCTTCCGAAATCATCACTCCCTCTTAGGAGGAACCTCGATCTGGAGAACACCAAGGTTCTCTCTGAAGTACTCAAACTTCACTCTAGCTAGCGGCTTGGTCAACACATCGACTATCTGCTCGCCCGTCGCAACATACTAGAGCTTCACTACTCCTCTCTGCACCATATCCCTGATATAGTGATACTTGATCTCAACGTGCTTCAACTTGTCAAGGAACACTGGGTTCTCGGACAACTTCACACAAATTTGGTTGTCATAGAATATACAAGTCTCCTCTAACTGGAGATCAAACAAATCAGACAATAGCTTCCTAATCCATACTGCCTCACAACTAGCCGAACAAGTTGCAACATACTCTTCTTCGACTATACTCAGTGCCACGCACGACTAATTCCTGCTAAACCAGGAGATCATACCGGATCCCATACTAAAGCAATATCCCAAATTGCTCTTCCTATTTGCGACATTTCCTACCCAATCTGAATCAACATAGACCTACAGGTTAATATTCTGATTAGTGTCATACCTGAGCCCATAATCAACTGTACCCTTCAGGTACCTCAATATATTCTTTGCAGCAACCAGGTGAACTTGTCTCGGATCCGTCAGGAACTGGCTCAATGTGTTCACAGCAAATCATATGTCTGGTCTCATGTTCATCAAGTACATCAATGATACAATCATCTGATGATACATCATGGCATCAGCTAAATATGATGAAGCATCACAAAGTAGCTTCAAGTTTGATGCCATAGGTGTGGGCATTGCCTTGCAGTACATCATTCCGAAACTCTTCAGAATCTTCATTGCATACTTCCCTTGTCCAAGGAAGATTCCATCCTTACTCTACCACACCTGCATGCCTAATAAATAGTGCATCATCCCCAGGTCCTTCATCTCGAAACCTGCGGCAAGATTCCTCTTCGAATCAGTGATAAGCTCATCCCCCCCTGTCACAAATAGGTCATCTACATGGAGTAGAAGTATCACTATATTTCCCTCTTCAACCTTGTAGTAAAGGTTGGAATCTGCTTTACTCTTGGTAAAGCCCAAGCTCATCAGGAATCTATCCATCCTTTCATACCACGTCCTAGATTCCTATTTCAATCCGTACAAGGCCTTCTTAAACTTGCACACATGAGTCTTCCTGTCATGTGTCTCAAATCCAAGTGGATACTCCACATACACTTCTTCTTCTACTACACCATTCAAGAATGTTGTCTTGACGTCTATATGGTGTACCTTCCATTTCATGACTACAGCTAGTGCTAGTACTGATTTGATGGAAGTGTATCTCGTAACAGGTGCGAATCTCTCCTCATAGTCTTTCCCTTACTTCTGGGAGAAGCCACGTGCTACGAACCTTGCCTTGTGTTTCTCAATGCTACCATCTGTACCATGCTTGATCTTGTAGATCCACTTCGAAGTCACAACATACTTTAGGATTCTGGTCGCGAAACTACCTCCCAGAAATCATTCTTCATAATCGACTGATACTCCTCGATCATGGCATCCTTCCATTCTTTCTTCTCGGCTGCTTCCTCATAGTTGGAAGGTTCTTTGTCAATGATGTCGCACAATAGGGATACATAGTTGGAGTATGGCCTAGGTATCTTACTTTCTCTGTGCATCCCCTCTGGATCACCATACTTCTCTGCATCTTGTATTGCTTCTCGTTCCCATGCTAGTCTTCTCTTGTGGGAGTTCTTTTCACAAGGTGGATATACAAGTTCTTGTGGTTCTGCCATGTCGCGGTCTTCGTGATATTCTTGAATTGTCTTTTACATAACTATGTCTCTGGTTTAGGTTCTTTAGTTTCTTCATCTTGAGTTCATAAATATTCTTGAATGTTATAGCTGAATCATCGTCACTTGTTCTTCGAAACAAGTCTCTCTTGTAGTACACGATCTTTCCTACAAGTCAATTTAGTTGCGTTATTAGAAACATTTCATAATTGTCAAAAAAATTCTTATGCATAAAGAAATAGGTCACATAGTCATGCAACTATCTTAGCCAATGATTCAACACAACATTCATCCATATCCCGTATTCATACAGTAACTTCTTAGATTCCTTCCATCTCTACCAGAACATTGTTAAGAGTGTGCGCTACTCCAAACATGTCAGCAAAGAGGTTTCATTCTAGATAAGTAGCAATGGAATGTTGTACAGTACCATAGGCCACTTACCCATCACATGTATATTAGTAGTATATTGTTCATCAATGCAATCACTCTAATATACATAACACACTTCCTAAGTCTAGGAATATGACCAGTATCATCTAAGTAATGAAAATTCAAATACTTATCTTTGTTTGGTTGTTGGGTGGACTCCATCTTGATGGTGTTTATCCCTCTTACTGTGATTATGGTGTGTACTGCGAGAGCTTGATAATCATTGTTCCCATCTTCTCTTCTTGTGCTACAAGTCGAGCTTCTTCTTGTGTACATTCTTCCCATATTCTACTAAATGTGATCAACTTATTTCTGGCACATATCCCCTAAATGAATGAGTCCCATGATCTTGGGAGACCATTCAAGGTGGTCATAACAATATCTCCTTCTTCTACATTCTCTTCAACTGCTTCAAGTTGCTCCTTGATTTGTGAGACCCTTGTGAAATAATATTGCATGGTCTCGGCATTTTGGATCTTCACGTCCTTAAGTTGGTTCCTCAATGTCATCTTTTGATTTATGTTCTTTCCTTCAAATAAATTTTTCAAAGCATAAAAAATCTACTTGGATGTATTCAAAGATGACACATGTGAGATGAGACGATCCTTGATAGAATCTGCAATGATTCTCTTGGCCTTAACCAATTTCTTCTTATGGATGGCTTTAGCTTCATCATCCTCTGGTGCTGGAACCTCTTCATTCACATACTTGTCCAAGTCATTTTATTCAAGGACAAGAGAAAT
The DNA here is from genome assembly GCA_027924585.1 of Larix kaempferi. NCBI lineage: Eukaryota > Viridiplantae > Streptophyta > Pinopsida > Pinales > Pinaceae > Larix > Larix kaempferi. The sequence continues at coordinate 5,142,890 of BSBM01001365.1, forward strand.
CCTATAATTCCATGCTTGGAAGTTATCAGCTCCTTCAAGCTTATCCTCAAGCTTGGTGTGGTGAGGCATACTGAATGAGTACTTCAAATGGAAATAGAAAAGCTTTTAGGTCCTACCACTTTGAGATGCCCAAACTGGTTTTGGAGCTGGCTGGCCTAGGGTTTGTTAGAGAAACCCTAATTTTTCAAAGTTGGAATCTTTAACTTCTTATTGGACAGGAAGATGCGCCTCCTCAAGGCGAGTTGTCCAATGTACTCACTTTTCCAAATTGATGAAGAGAAGCCCCAAAAACTTGATGCCCTAGTTTTCCGAGATGTAGTCATGGACCCAAAAATGAAAATTCTCGGAATCGAATTCTTCTTCGACAAAAAGATGCTCCCTAGTGAGGATAATTAGATGCACTCTCTTTTTTAGCTGATTTGTGGAGAGAGATCCCAGAATTAGAAGCCCTAGTTTCTTCAATTTCTACTACATATTTGTCGAGTCTTAATTATGATGTATCTCCTCAATTTCTACTCCTCAAGGTCTGAAACTTTGTCTTGTTATATTCTAATCTGTCCTCTATACAACCCCACATGTTAGATCAGGATTGGATACACCAAGTGGAACTTATGCTAAGTTTCCCACGATGACCTGTTTATGGATTGTTTCAATATAGTGATATTGTCTCACACCAGAGAAACTAAAGTCTGTTTAATTTTTGGAACATCTTACTAAATTCGATTTGAATTTTTGTATCCCGAGATATATCATTTCTCCCTACGTCACTTTTTTAAAACAGAATTTTGGAGGAGGCTGAAACCCTAATTTCCATGGATCATATCTCCTAAAGTACAATGAATATGAGGCTGAAACTCGCACACAAGGTACATGAATATTTTATATTCGGCCTATCCAAGTTTCAGATCTTGAAACTTTGCCAAAAGTTATTTATGTCGAAAAATTACAATATGACTAGTTTCCAGAAATGGAAACCCTAGGCAACAATAGCACAATGTTTTCTTTTAGGCCTGCTCTGATACCATGTTAGATTTTCATACTTTTAATCAATATTGTCTAGGATATTATATGAAATAATAACATGCACAACATAACACAATAGACACAATGAATTTCCTCGGGGAAACCATAAAGGAGAAAGCCCTGCAACTTCTCAGAGATAGAATATTCACAAGTACAATGTCACAAAAGTAAAACCCCAAATCAAAGATGGTCTTCTGCAACTCTTTCTCTTTCCTCCTATGTGAACTTGTCTTCTCTCTCTCATTAATGAGAACTTGAGTGAGTGATTTTTGTGTTCAAATGAGAGAGCTATGCTCTCTATTTATACTTTACTTTTGCTTGACCTTTCCATTTACTAGGTCAACCCCAATAAACCTAACTGGGCCGACACCTCTAGGAGACTCAATAATACAATTACAGTTGACTCTTTAAGGGGTCTATTGCCCCGACTTACATGGGAGGATTTTACCTTAATGACCTAGGATGACTAAGCATCATAATGACATCCCCGAGTGGAGGGAAAACATCTCCGACAGAGGTACAAATAAAATAAAATAATAATAACAATATAAAATACAATAGAATATATTCTGAAGTTATAATTACATCAACACATTAAAATATAAGTTTCTAACTGTGTATGAATTGCCATGTTTATATCTATGTTTTCATATTGTTTAATTTATTGTTATGAGAATTTACAATTGCATAGATTGCTTGGCATGGTATGAGTGATTTGATTCTAAAATGTGCCTATAATGTTTTAATATATGCATATGTTAATTTGGGAAACCATACGCTTATTTTCTGTTGTTAAATTGTATGAATCCATGGGAAATCAGAATGTCATCAATAATCAAGTTTTGTAATTGCAATTTGAATACCTTGTGATATCCAAGGCTGAAAGAGGCTATTGGGTATGTGACATAGTGGTATCAAAGCTAGAGGTTGCAACACTAGGACTGCATGGACCAAAATTTTATTCTACAAGCAATATTAGAGGTTGCACACAAAGTGTTTGAAAAAATGCGTGTGTGGAAAATTTTGGAGGAATTTCGTTTTGAAATATTGCTAATGTTTAAATTTATTGTCAAGATATCGGGAGTAACTACAGTAAAGATTCTTGGGATGGATATGGTTCATAACTGAAGTAAGAATTCAGATTTTCAGAGTGGTTTGTGTAATTTGGGGGAGAAATTTTTAGTTTGCATGCTATTTTTTTGAAGAAATGACCCTATGGAATTCGTGTTTTTAAATTCTAGATGTATATTTCACATTCTCCATTTGTTGGAAATTCAAAACTTAATTGCCTACGAAAAATATGGAAATTTCAAAACAAAATTGAGGTGGGCCCACTAGTGCCACATGGATGAAGGGATGGTGTGGAGGCACCACATGGACAAGGGAGTGTGACGCGGAAAAACCATGTGGAATTTGTGTACAAGTGGCAACACCAAAAGTGTACATGTTCATGGGAGTTAATGGGGCTTGCCTTGCCGCAAAAGGCTATGATTTGGTCGCACAAGTTTTATTGGAAGATCTAAATCATTCGTACATGGAGAGTTGAACATGGATTATTTCGAGGAGAGTCGCATGAACGACCAAGATTTAATCTAGACCCACATGGAAAACAAATCATGACCATTCACACAGGGGATTGTTGAACCCGGAATTGGCCCCTTCTAATCATCCTTGATCACCTTTCCTTCCCCTGTCCTACACCATTTATCATGCTAATTAGACTTGTTATCCTCACTTTATTCCCCCAAACTGCCAAGGTATGACTGATCATTGCTTTATCTTATTAATGCTTATGATTGTGATAATTAAAGCTGTGTATCTCTCAATTGTGCTAACATGTTATGATTTATGAAGGTAGTTTGAGATAAGTGGACTACAGGAAGGTGGGGCTAAACAAGTCTTGAAAGAAGGGATGTTCGTTGCTTAAAAAGGATCCTCGGGGCTCGGATCATCGATTAAGGAACATGGTTCCAATGTAACATCCTAGGTGGAGCTGTGACAGGGTAGCTGTAACAGAATGCGCTATAATTGGAGATCTTTAGTATTTGCTGCTCGAGTTTAGCTGTGATCTGGAAAGAACGCTACTCCTGGGCCAATGAACAGCTTTCTCACATTTTTATGTCTCTACTTTGCCACGTATTGTAATAACTAGTGTTATTTAGGGCGCCTGAAGATCAGAGATCTTCAAGGCTGCCTGTTAATAGGATCGGATGTTACAATCTGTATGTATAAATATGGGGAGCTGCCTCGACCCAGGGGGTTGAACAGGAGATAATTAATTCATTGTATTAGCAGCAAAAGCAAACTGTGTAATCATTCTTCTGTTAATATAAGGAGTTACCTTTGATTTAAAGGAACTTGCGTTGTTCAGCCAGCATCTCTGTGTGAAGGCTGGGCCCGTCTTCCACAGAGATTGCTGAGTTAAATTAGGACTCTTTAATTTATTGTTGTGTGATGTTTTGTTTATGATATTTCTTTTGTACGCAGCAGTAGTAATTTTGGTGTGGATTTCCAGTATAATTAAGATTATGTTCCTTGAAATTGGCAAGTAATACAGAGTGATAGTCGACTGAGTAGAAACTTTATGCAATTCGTGTGACAATTATACACAGCCTTGTTCATCTCGTAGTTAAGTTGTGATCCCATGAGCCTCTGCAATTTATCCTTCCTATTATGATTGTTGATTTTCATTCCTGTAATTCAATTTCTTAGAACAGCTGAACTCAATCCTTTGCAATTGAATTTCTAGATTAATATTCAGTTTCTGCTTATGGTTTTCAAGAGTGATCAGATTGAAGAAGTGAGTTACTTGTTCTAGGATGTGAATAGGATTTCTTTGTATCTGCAATTGTCTTTGAATCTTATTTTATTTCTTGTTGATGCATGGTAGAAAGGAATTGAAATTATAGTAATTAGACAGCAACTGGGATTACACAGCTCCTTGGGATGAACATAGTTGTTAGAGGATAACAATATTCAATTATAGTGATTTGGTGTTTAAGCATAGACTGTGCATTTATCCTTTGAAATAAAAAGACTTTCTCGGGTTGACAATAAATATCGTATGCTCTGTGTGTTGGTAATAATCTATCTGCATATAGGGTGCTCGACATTTTGGCGCCGTTGCCGAGGAAGGATAAAAATTAAACACTAATCATTAGTTGCATTTGGTAATTGTTTCTAGTCAGTCTTTTCTTTGCTGAAATGATTTGGTTCGCATGAATACGAGGAGGGTAAAACGCGATCACCTCCCAACTCCAAAAACCCCACAAAATACTAACAGTGCAGGTGGTTCGGGTCGTGGTCGAGGACCACCATTGGGCAGAAGGACATTCATCGACGATCTTGTTGACAGAACTGATTCATCCACCAGGGCTCGTCATCAGGAAACTCCTATCAGAAGAAACCTTGCTGATCCTGGGGTGCCAACGTCCACGGTGGAGAATATAAGAGCAGCCGTGACTCCCTTGTATACCCCTGCTGAGGAAGACGCAGCTGTTACAACTGGACCTGCTGCTACGACTAAGGAAGACGCAGCTGTTACAACTGAGGAAGACGCAGCTGTTACAAACAAGGAAAAGAACGTAGGAACGAACGAAGAAGAGGATACAGAAGAGAAGATGAGTAACAGACACGAGACCGAAGAGGAAGAGGCAATGGTGGAATACCATCATGAAAATTACTCCCTGCCAGAAGGAACGACGGCTACATTACAATTTCCAATTCAACAACCAGAAGGGACAACTCCTATGAAGAACATCTCACCATTGGTGTTGCCTCGCTTCCATGGCAGGGCGGCAGAAGATCCAGACGAATTCCTTTTTGAATTTGATATCCTCTGTCGCAGCTATGATTATGTCACAGATGCCCAAAAGCTGAAACTTTTTCCTGCCACCCTGAAGGACAATGCATTACGATGGTTCATGAGCCTTGGGGGAGGAACTGTTGCTAATTGGAATAAGATGAAACAAGTATTCCTAGAGAAATATCAAGAATATTGCAAAACTAAGGACAAAAGAGAGGAATTATTCAAGATGGTGCAGAAGGAGGATGAAAGTCTGGAGGATTTTGTAGAAAGGATGCTGTACAATGTGCAAAGAGTCGGGCAGACGAACATGGGGCTGGACGTGCTCAAGATAATCTTGCTTCGAGGGATCAGGGATGATTGTTTAGACATGTTAAATCTGTTAGGAAAGGGAGATATCTCCAAAGAACCTTTTGAGACGATTGTGGAATTATGTAAGAGATACTCCAGGGTATCTTCCAGGAACAATAAGTGGGACAAACGTGATAAGTTGGAACGTGATGTCTTCGACAGAACTCAGAAGTCATCCAACAGAGGAGCTACCCGTGCAGAGATATGCAATCTCCTTGAAAATTTTAAAATAGAAATGATGAGCTCCATCTCTTCGGAGATTGATGTCCTGAAGGAAAAACAAAAACAGGCAGTGGAGGATCTCACACTAGGTGTGTTCTGTCCCCGATGTAGAAAGAATCATCCGTTGAAAGAATGCCCACTTGACAAGGTAGAAGTATGTCAGCTGTGTGAGCTGAACCATGACATGAAAGAATGCCCCTCACTCCCCCAAGTGAAGGCTGTTCTGCAGGCATCAACTCCAGAAGTGGAATCAACCTATTTCATTGCACAGAAGAAACCTTGGCAGCCTCGAAATCAAGGTATGCCTCTGGACTCATTTCCATTTTTGAATAATATGAGCAGTTGGAATAATAATATGCAAAATGTGAATACACAATTCCCTTGAAATTATGCTCAGTGGAATCCTTCCCAACCTGCAATGCAAAATTTTAATTCATGGGGTCCTTGGACACAGCCACCACATCAACCTACGTCGTGGTCTCCTGGATGGAGGAAATTCCCTCTTCGGAACCAGTTTCCTCAACCACCTCCACCTCAGCAGTTACCATATTCTCCTCCATACCCTCAATTTACTCAATACCCTCCATATCCACCTCTGCAGTCACAGCTACAGCTGCAGAATAATCCTGTCCCTAATATACCAATACGGCCTCAGCTGCCTACCCAACCTAATCCTAACCCGAATAATAAAACAGTCCATCAATTGGAAACTATCAATATGCCGGCCTACTCTCTTTCCCCTGTACCTTGCAATGATATTCGTCTATGATCTGGGAAGATAATAGAACCCGTAATTACATAAGATACTCCACCTTCTGTGCATGAAGAAGGGGAGAGTTCACAGCATCCATCCGATACAGTTCCTATCACTGAAGGTGCTGAGCATCCCTTGGATGGGACGGCTGAAACATCAAACAATAAATTGGACAATACGCAGCCTAACCAGCTGATAAGGCAACCACCATACCCCGAGAGGCTAATGCTACCAAAAATAGGGGGGCAACCTCAGTTTAACCTCCTAGGAGAGGTAAAGAATCTTTACGTCAAAATCCCCCTTCTGCAAGCTCTTCAAGATGTGCCTATCTATGCCAAAACCGTTCGGGACTTGTGCACTAAGAAACCAGGGAGGAAACCTAGAGATCCTCCCACTGTTCATGTCATAGGGAATTTATCCTCTTTGATAACAGGAAAACCCCTGTGACCAAATATGACGACCCTGGCAATCCTACTGTCACTGTACATGTAGGACAGACGCAGTTACCCAACGTGCTAGTTGATTTAGGAGCAGCGATCAATGTCATAACAATTGAGACTGTCAAAAATCTTGGGCTCACTAATTTTAGACCGACCCCTACCATTTTAGAATTGGCGGATAGATCCACCATTAGACCCGAAGGGATTCTGGACGACCTTGTCATCTCAGTAGATTCATGGGAGTACCCTGCTGACTTTTTGATATTACAACCAAAATCACAGCTGGGGGGACACCCATTGATCCTGGGGAGGACGTGGTTGGCCACAGCTGACGCTTGCATCAGCTGTCGATCAGGGTCCATGACTATATCTGATGGTACTGAGACTAAAAACCTCACCCTGTATCCTCCAGCTCGGCTGAGTCTAGAAGCTGAGACTTCCCTTTGGATAGAACAGGAGGAGGAGGAGGATGTTCAACCACTATTAACTATAGGGAAGGCCTTGACTTTTAAAAATGAAACAAAAGACGACGCTATTAGTAATTTTATTAGTGAACCCGCTTCAGTGGATAAAGAGGTCTATCAAATCCTGAACATTACCCTTGGTAAGGAAGGACAAGAAAATCTTACGGAAGAAGCACTAGTTGGTGACACAAACATAATCCCAGTTTTGAAAAGCTCAAAAAGTATTCCTATTGAGGTAGAGCCTGGAAGAACTTTGAATATCAACCCTGGTCTCTCCTTAGAGGAACAGAAGCGCCTAATCAGTCTCTTGAAGGAACATAAAGGGGCATTCGCCTGGGAATATACAGACATGAGGGGTATTCCCTCTAATCTGTGCACCCACCATATTTATATCAAAAATGACTCCTGGCCTGTGTGTCAACCCCAACGATGCATGAACCCCAATCTGAGGGATATAGTGAAGAAGGAAATCCAGAAACTTTTGGAAGCAGGATTTATATATCCTATTTCGGATAGTGAGTGGGTTTCCCCACTCGTAATTGTGCCCAAGAAAAATGGTAAATGGAGAGTCTGTGTTGATTATAGGGAGATGAACAAAGCTACGCAAAAGGATCATTTTCCTCTGCCCTTCATTGACCAGGTACTTGATACCCTATCAGGGAAGAAGTTCTTCTCCTTCTTAGATGGGTTCAGCGGGTACAACCAAGTTTAATTTGCTCCTGAGGACCAGGATAAGACCACCTTCACTTGCCCCTGTGGAACGTTTGCTTACAGAGTGCTTCCCTTTGGTTTATGTAATGCACCAACAACGTTCCAAAGAGCTGTAATTGGCATATTCTCTGAATTAGTTAATGATAGTATGGAAGTCTTTATGGACGATTTTACTCCCTATGGCAAGGACTTTGAGGAAGCACTGGAAAATTTAAAGAAGGTTTTAATTCGCTGCGAACAGGCTCGCCTCTCATTAAGCACTGAAAAATGCCATATGATGATGAGTGAGGGGGTGGTATTAGGACATTTCATCTCTACCGATGGCATTCAGGTGGATCCTTAAAAAATTAAGGTGATAAAAAATATACCAACTCCTTCAACTCAGAAAGAGGTGCGAAGTTTTCTGGGACATGCTGGATATTATCGGAGGTTTATAGAAAACTTCTCCAAACTTGCTTCTCCTTTGTTTTCTTTGTTAATGAAGGATGCACAGTTTGTGTGGAGTGAAGCATGCCAGACAACGTTTGATAAGCTTAAAGAGAAGCTGTACACAGCTCCTATGCTAAGGGGACCTAATTGGACCATACCCTTCCACATCTCTTCAGATGCTTCTGATACCGCCATTGGAGCAGTACTAGGATAGCAGGATGGTCAAGTACCTTATGCCATCTATTATGTTAGTAAAAACTTAGCCCCTGCTGAACTTAATTATACTGTTACTGAAAAAGACTTCCTTGCTATTGTTTACTCTATTAATAAATTTCGGCATTACATTACTGGGTATCCTACGTTTGTGCACACTGATCACTCTGCCATTAAATATTTAATGAACAAACCTGTCACCAATGCCAGAGTGACCAGGTGGCTCTTATTATTGTAGGAATTTGATATTACCATTATAGATAAACCTGGAAAAGAAAATGTTGTTGCTGATTTTTTATCTCGTTTCACTAACAGTGATGACAGTTCGCTTATTGAGGATTCTTTTCCAGATGAACATCTATTCGCACTTTCAGCTCATTCCCCCTAGTATGCAGACGTTGCTAATTATTTGGTGGCAGGAAAGCTCCCGCCACACATGTCTAAACGAGAGAAGAGAAAAATTATCCAGCAAAGTGCCAGGTATTATTGGCTCAATGGTCATCTCTTCTACACAGGGCCCGATCTTGAGATTAGGAGATGTGTAAGGGAAGATGATATTTTTCACATACTGAAGGTCTATCATGATGAACCTTGTGGGGGACACTTTGCAGACAAAAGAACAGGGCATAAAGCGCTGCGGATGGGCTACTATTGGCCGACTCTGTTCAGGGACGCTAAAATATATGTTCAGTCCTGTGACAGCTGCCAAAGGATGGGCCAGCCGAATAAAACAGATCAGATGCCTCTACAACCTCAAGTAGTAGTTGAACCATTTGATAGATGGGCACTGGATTTTGTTGGCCCTATCAGCCCTCCTTCCAGACAAAAAGTTTACATTCTGGTTTGTACTGATTATATGACCAAGTGGGTAGAGGCTAAAGCTTTGACTAAGGCTAATGACCAGGCGGTAATTGATTTTCTGTACAGTGAAATATTTACCCGCTTTGGGGTACCAAAGGAAGTAGTTACCGATGGGGGACCGCAATTCATCTCACACCAATTTGAATCCTTTCTCCGGAAGTATCATGTGCAGCATAGGATAGCTTCACCTTACCACCCCCAGGCCAATGGTCAGGTGGAAAGTACTAATAAAGTTATTGAAGCAATCCTTACTAAAACAGTTAAATCCATCGAAAGGATTGGGCTGACAGGCTTCCGGAAGCACTGTGGGCATATCGTACAACTTGGCGCAACACCACAGGGTTCTCTCCCTATGATCTAGTGTATGGAAAGAGTGCCATCTTTCCAATTGAGTTTGAGATCAAAACCCTGAAGACAGCCACTGAAATGAATCTGGATGTAACAAAAGCCCAGAAGAGAAGATTGGATCAACTAAATGAATTGGATGAGAAACGGTTAGCTGCAGTAGACCAGACTGTGTTGCTTCAGCAACAAAGATCCAACTGGCATGAACGATTTATTAAAAAGAAAATCTTCCGTGAGGGAGACTGGGCGCTACTATATGACTCCAGGTTCAAGAGGGATTTTAAAGGTAAATTACGTACAAGATGGATGGGTCCATATCTGGTCGACAGGGTATTTGACAACGGCACTGTCCGTCTGGTGACCATCGATGAAAACCATATACCATTACTGGCTAATGGCCACAGACTGCGACTGTATCGTAAGCCTATTTCGAAAGATGCATTTACTTCGCAGATTGCCGCCGATCCAGATTATTAGCTGGCATCAGAGCAGGAATTTCTCTCTACCCTTGCCAACCCTTAAACTGAAAATCGCATTTTAAATTACTGTACATAAATAACTTTCTGCTATAGCGTATAATTGTTTTTTTCTTTTCTTTGCATTTGATCTTTTCGTTTGCTGTTATTTTTCAAAGAAAAATTTTCCAGGGAAGCGCTAGGAGAACGACCAGATTGGGCCGGTCAAACGAGAGTCGCCCTGTGCCGTCCTGTGCTGTATTTCCCTTTTTCCTTTAAAAAAAAAAAAAAAAAAGTTTCCTGCAGCTGCGACATATTTTCCGGCAGCTGCAACATATTTTCCGGCAGCTGCGACATATTTTCCGGCAGCTGCAATATCTTTTCCAGCAACCGTGACATATTTCCCGGCAGACGTAAAAATCCTTTTTCCCAGCAGCTGTGAACAACTTTTCTGGCAGCTGCAACAACTTTTCTCGGCAGCCGTAAACCATTCCCAGCGGCTACAACATCATGTCCCAGCAGCTGCAACATCATTTCCTAGCGGCTGCATTATTGTTTCCCATCAACCGTAAAATTGTTTTCCCGGCGGCCGTAAACCCTTTTTCCCGGTAGCTGTGAACCATTCTCGGCAGCTGCAACATCTCTCCCAGTGGCTGCAACATCATGTCCCAGCGGCTGCAACATCATTTCCCAGCGGCTGCATTATCGTTTCCCGTCAACCATAAAATCGTTTTCCTGGAGGCCGTAAACCCTTTTTCTCGGCAGCTGTGAACCATTCCCGGCAGCTGCAACATCTCTCCCAGCGGCTGCAACATCATGTCCCAGCGGCTGCAACATCATTTCCCAGCGGCTGCATTATCGTTTCCCGTCAACCGTAAACTCATTTTCCTGGCGCCCGTAAAACCTCTTTCCCGGCTGCCATGAAACATTTTCCTGTAGCTGCAACGTATCTTCCGATGGCTGCAACTTATTTCCCGATGACTGCGACATATCTCCCACCGCCGTAAAACTTTTCCCTCACAGCCGTCATTTTTTCCGATCCCGTGAATTCTTTTCCCGGCTGCCGTGAATCGTTTTTCCGGTGGCTGCAACATCTTTCCCGGTGGCTGCAACATCTTTCCCGGTGGCTGCAACATATTTCCTAGCGACTGCGACATAATTCTCGCCGCCGTAAAACTTTTCCCTGACAGCCGTAATTTCTCTCGATCCCGTAAAATCCTTTTCCCAGTGGCTGTGAATCTTTCCTGGTGGCTGCAACATCTTTTTTGTTGGTTGTGAGATCATTTCTAGCAACTTGCAATGGTAACTCCTGTGATTAACGAAAGAATTGCTCCAAACCTACTAAACTATGGCTTTAATTCATCCCAGTCGTGCCGGTGAACTCATCATTCCGACCCCGAGGACGCGATGGTTTGTCTTTCACTGGCGGAAGGAATTATTGCATTATTTATGACTGTGCACGAGTCTGGTTCCACAACGTCACCAACTGCACGCTCCACCATTCTCCGCAGGTTATCCGACGCACAGTCTCATGAGGTATGGCTTTCATTTATCATGTGATTAAGTGTTGATATCATTTAAAAAATATCAGTCGTACCTTTACTCGTATTACCATTATACCTGATTAAACCTTTCCCTCGTACGACGTAAACACTAATAACTGCCACCTTCCCCAATTCAGCATGGAAATTTCGAACGTTTTTCTGTGCTCAACTTTCCAAATTTGCCTATTCTCTCAACGTCTTTGCTCAGCGATTCGTGCATCCTTTGTGATGCAACTTCCATTCTCGGATTCTGCCATCTGTGGGATAGCAATTTCAGCCTGCAGCCAAGACCATGGGAATTCCAGTTCGCCATGAACCTATGAATACACAGGAACTCAAAAAAAATCTTCAATTTCTTGCCATTTTTCAAGCTGCCGACTGGCTCGAGTTTTTTGAGCGATTAGATGGATTCAATCGGGAAGCAGCCTTGCAGTTTGCTCTAAATCTCACCAAAACTCACTCTACGGTGTGGGGGCTGTGCATAGAGGTCTCTGAGGCCATTATATCCGAGGTTACGGCCATCCCACTGGTGGGAAAGCCATGGTTTAACCGACGAGTCCCCGCAACGACTGCACGGGAAGCATTTTTAATGGAGGGGGAGCAAGTAGAAGCGTCCAGAAGAGGGATCGCATTGCACTCACTGCCGCAGCCATGGGACCAGGTTGCTGTCTTCCTCAAGAAAAGGGACATATCAAACTGTGTATAATTTTGAACTCCCTTTACTTTCTCATCTCCGCCATGGCATTTGAATAAACATTCCATATTATCTACTGCATGACTTGCGTCATATGGTAGCATTTGTCCAGTCTGCTAAGCACCCACTTTCCTCCCTCACCCACCATGGCCTTATCAAATTAATAATTGTAAGAACCCTTTCCCAGCATCATATAACCTGGGAACAATTCACATCCCGAGCTCAGCAACCCGTTCCCTTGCGGGTCGTCCCATTACAGCAGATACGAGTTCCACCACAACAGGAGGATTGGAGTCCCTCCATTGAAGTTGGGGGGGGGATGAAATGGAAGAAGAACAACAACCGGGGGCACAAGCAGGGCCATCTAGGGGGGATGAAACTACAGTAGAATAACAACAACCGGGTGCACAAGCAGGGCCATCTGGGGGGGATGAAACTATATTAGAAGAAGAGCAATTGGGGGCACAAGCAGAGCCATTTGGGGGGGATGAAACTCCATTAGAGGAAGAACAATTGGGGGATGAAACTCCATCACAAGCAGAGCCATCGGGGGAGGATGTAGATAAAAACCCTGTGGAAAATCCAGACAATAGGGTAGCTCTGACACCAGAAGGTGAAATTGGAGCAGCACTAAATGCTGCGACAAGTGAACCTGAAGGTGACAGAGCCAGGGCAATAGAAGAAAACATTGAGCTGGTAACTATTGAATCCTCACCTGAGTGGGAAGGAGGAGCTTTAATTGAAGAAGAACAGCATGAGAGGCAAGAAAACATTCCTTCGACCTCAGCTGTGAATCCCTATGTACCAGCTCCACAAAAGAAAACACCACAAAAGAAAAGAAAGAGAGCAATCAATGAATTTAACATAACCTCACCTATCAGAAAGAAAAGAACTAGATCAGCTACAGCAACAGAGGCCGCCAGAAAAAGATGGTCAACCTTAGAGGCACAGGTTGAACCCCCGATCCTTGTACCAAGACCAATGGATGCTCCACAAAGGCCAGTGGAGGAAGAACCCAGAATTGAAGGACTTCTGGCTGAGAATGCATTATTAAAAGAAGACCTCCAAGTACTTCGAAGGGAGTTGGAAACGTGGAAGGAAACCTACAGAAAACAAGGAGAAAGAAAAATGTATACATTGGTAGAGGCTGCAGACCAATTGGAGGGATAAGATTCTGCTGAGCCTGGCAAGGAGGATGAACAAGTACTCTATACCACCTGTGGAGAAATCTTCAAGGAGGCAGGCCACAAGATTATACTTCGTACCTGCTCAGCACAACAGCCTGCAGCCACAATAGAGGAAGCTCCAGAAAAAGAAGATGCTGCCACACAAGAACCAGCATCTTTACACATCCTTGCTGAAGCTGCCACCAATCCTGTGATAGAGGAGCTAAGGGATGAACTCATGTATGATGATGGGGATAAAGAATTGACTGTAACCCCAGAATGCTCCAACGACACAGAGATTATAGAGCAGACGGGAGAAGAACAGGGAATGGGGGACACTCGGGAGTCTAATGAAGAATTCTATACTGTAACCCCAGAATGTTCCCATGACACAGAAATTATAGAAGATGAGCCACAAGGGCAGGACATTGATAAACTTGAACAGGGTGCTGTAACACAAGAACCAGCAAACCTGAGTATACCTGTCCAATCAGCCAAGTAGATGGGAGAAGAACCTGGAATAGAGGACACTCTGGAATTTAATGATGAACTCTGGGTTGTAACCCCAGAGGAATCCCATGACACAGAGCTCATAGGAGAAGAGTTGCAACAACAGGAGGATGAAGAGGCAAGCCAGGATGTTACTACACAAGAACCAACATCCTTGGAGGCTGCCGCAGGAACTCCTGAATTTCATTTGGAAGGTAACACTGGAATGGATATCATCCCCGATACACAGTGGAGTGAAGATGAACAGGTGCAGACACCATGCTCAGGTGACACCGAAATCTTGGAGGAGGAGCTGCACAATGAGAAGGATATTCAATCTCAGCAGCAGAAGGACAAAGAAGACACTGTTACACAAGAACCAGTGTCTCTAAAAGCAATGAAGGTAGCTGCTGAAGAGAGTCTTAAGGATGTTGCTGTTACACAAGAACCAGCAACTCTCTTATTAGACTTAGATGTGCTGGAAGACACTGCCCCACAAGAACCAGTGCTTCTACCTCCTAGAAATGTCATTGATTTGGATTCGGATTAAAGATTTCTTTTCAAGTCCTCCCCAGGCACAGCATACAATGAGACTACAGGAAGAAGTAATTTCCACCTGTATCAATTACATTTTCAGACACCAGCAGGTAGCATTGGAAGGACAGATGAGGTGCCTGAGTTTCCATACAATTTTTCCTCTCTCCATGGATAGAGCTCAGTACAGGACTCAGATTCCAAATGATGCAGGTTGTTGCATGAGGACATGCAACAGGGTAGTTGGGGGGAGATGTTGAGCCCAGAATTGGCCCCTTCTAATCATCCTTGATCACCTTTCCTTCCCCTGTCCTACGCCATTTATCATGCTAATCAGACTTGTTATCCTCACTTTATTCCCCCAAACTGCCAAGGTATGACTGATCATTGCTTTATCTTATTAATGCTTATGATTGTGATAATTAAAGCTGTGTATCTCTCAATTGTGCTAACATGTTATGATTTATGAAGGTAGTTTGAGATAAGTGGATTGCAGGAAGGTGGGGCTGAACAAGTCTTGAAAGAAGGGATGTTCGTTGCTTAAAAAGGATCCTCGGGGCTCGGATCATCAATTAAGGCACATGGTTCCAATGTAACATCCTAGGTGGAGCTGTGACAGGGCAGCTATAACAGAATGCGCTATAATTGGAGATATTTGGTATTCGCTGCTCGAGTTTAGCTGTGATCTGGAAAGAACGCTACTCCTGGGCCAATGAACAGCTTTCTCACATATTTATGTCTCTACTTTGCCACGTATTGTAACAACTAGTGTTATTTAGGGCGCCTGAAGATCAGAGATCTTCAAGGCTGCCCGTTAATAGGATCGGATGTTACAATCTGTATGTATAAATATGGGGAGCTGCCTCGACCCAGGGGGTTGAACAAGAGATAATTAATTCATTGTATTAGCAGCAAAAGCAAACTGTGTAATCATTCTTCTGTTAATATAAGGAGTTACCTCTGAGTTAAAGGAACTTGCGTTGTTCAACCATCATCTCTGTGTGAAGGCTGGGCTCGTCTTCCACAGAGATTGCTGAGTTAAATTAGGACTCTTTAATTTATTGTTGTGTGATGTTTTGTTTATGATATTTCTTTTGTACGCAACAGTAGTAATTTTGGTGTGGATTTCCAGTATAATTAAGATTATGTTCCTTGAAATTGGCAAGTAATACAGAGTGACAGTCGACTGAGTAGAAACTTTATGCAATTCGTGTGACAATTATACACAGCCTTGTTCATCTCGCAGTTAAGTTGTGATCCCATGAGCCTATGCAATTTATCCTTCCTGTTATGATTGTTGATTTTCATTCCTGTAATTCAATTTCTTAGAACAGCTGAACTCAATCCTTTGCAATTGAATTTCTAGATTAATATTCAGTTTCTGCTTATGGTTTACAAGAGTGATCAGATTGAAGAAGTGAGTTACTTGTTCTAGGATGTGAATAGGATTTCTTTGTATCTGCAATTGTCTTTGAATCTTATTTTATTTCTTGTTTTTGCATGGTAGAAAGGAATTGAAATTATAGTAATTAGACAGCAACTGGGATTACACAGCTCCTTGGGATGAACATAGTTGTTAGAGGATAATAGTATTCAATTATAGTGATTTGGTGTTTAAGCATAGACTGTGCATTTATCCTTTGAAATAAAAAGACTTTCTCGGGTTGACAATAAATCTCGTATGCTCTGTGTGTTGGTAATAATCTATCTGCATATAGGGTGCTCGACAGGGATGTTTCCACGTGTGTGAAGGCTCAAAAGAGGAGTAATGTAGCGACCAGAAACTGTTGATCAAAGACAGGAAACCACTTACCATCAATTGAAAAACCATTTACCATTGGTGGAAAACCACTTATTGACAGCCGTAAAAAATATTTTTCGTTAACTAGAAAATCATAAAGGGAAAGGGAAAAAGTGTTGCAAATGACTAGGATCTAATCGCACAAGTTTGACGGGTTGATTTGAACCATTCGCGCAAAAGTAATATGCGACTCATATCTCATTTCCGAAATAAGGGTAATGCAGTGTCCTGAATGGGAAATATGGATTGGAAAATGAAGATAAAACCATTTTTTTCAATGTTGGGTTCTAGGAATCGAAAGTGGGGAAATTTTCATAGATCTTATGCACAAAATTGCGCAAAATCAATTGATTTATACGAAAGAAAAAGGCACTACCCTTGACCTACCCTGTAGCAGTGGAAGCCGTAAGGGGGAAATCCCCATTGAACCCCATCATTTTTTTTATATCTACACAATTAGTCCTTGAGAATTAGTGCAGCTACAGGAACAATTCCAAATTGGGAAAAATTGTAAATTCTGGAACATTGTAACTTTCATCTTGGAGATTTGAATGGAGCATGGATATAGTTATTGGCAATATTATCAGAATGAGAATAAATATGAACATGTTTATCATAAGAGGGTTTTACATATCCTTCCAGGAATTAAACAGAAAAGAGGCTTGTAGGTCTTATTTTACAAAAATGCCGAATGGATGTTTTCCAGAGTTCAAAAAAATGTATATATGGAAATTTTTTATTGAATTTTTGAAAGAAAGTTTATCTAACAAATGTAATGACATGAACACATTGCAAATAAAATTTGGCATTATACACAGTCACAAGTTATGTTTTCAGATAAGTATAGAAGATTCACAATGGGAGAAGGGGAGCTTCCATACAACCATGAAGAAGATATTAGTGTGGGAAATCCAGAAACATAAAGAAATGAGCATAGAGAAAATGTAAATCCACTGGAATTTGTGGATACCATTAGAAGTGTAAGGATGGAGGTACTTAGTTGTAGGGTAGATAATGAAATAATGTCGATGACTCGGGATTAGAAAAATTAGTTGAACACTCAACTCATGCAAAGTTTAAACATGTTACAAAAACAAATGCAAGTTGTGTCAATTTCACGCTATGATAAAGAAGATAGGGACAGTTCAAAGAAGAGATTCCATGAAAAATATATACATTCTCAAAGTGCTACCAAGGGTCATAGGGATCATTATTCACCACCTCGAGCATCCAAGACATCATATACAACTGAGTATTCTTGCAACAACTGAGAAATTTATCCAATTAGGCATGCTCATAAAATAATACATGTGTACAAAGAGCTGCAACGGTAGCTTAGAAAGATTAAACCATTCACATTTGATGGTGAGAACAAGAAGGGAGAAGATGTGGAAGCTTGGTTACTGAGGATGAGAAAATATCTTCAATTGCATAATTACTCCTCTAATATGGAAGCAATGATTTCCATGTATAACTTACATGGCAAGGATTCCATTTGGTGGGACCACTTGGTTCAAGTTAAGCATATCAGTGAAAAGAGGATTTCATGGAGGAAATTCAAAAAGTACTTCGAGAAAAGTACTTATGAGGAGCACTAGTACTATTTGTAATGAAAAATGATGGAACTCTAAGGTTTTCTATTGACTTCAAGCAGCTGAACAAGGTGACTATGAGGAATAAGTATCATTTTCCTAGAATTAATGAATTGTTTGATCAACTAAGATGAGCAAATATTTTCTAAATGAAATATTTGAGATCTGGTTACCATCAGGTGAGGACAAAAGAAGAAGACATTAGAAAGACAAACTTTAGGACCAAATAGTCATTATGAGTTTGTAGTGGTTCCATTTGAGTTAACAAATGTACCAACTACATTTATGTGCTTGATGAATGGGATATTCATAAAGTATTAAGATAAGTTTGTCATTATATTTATGGAAGACATTCCTATTTATTTAATGTCAAAATAGGAGCATGAGGACCACATACAATTGGTACTAAAAGTGTTAAGAGAACATCAAATTTATGCTAAGCTGAGTAAATGTTCTTTATATCAGAGGAAAATTCATTACTTGGGACATATCATCTCTGAAGAAGGAATACTATTGGATATATAGAAGATAGAAAATATTATGGGATAGCCTACACCCTAGAATGTATCAGAAGTAAGGTCATTCATGGGATTAGTTGGATACTATAGAATATTTATAGAAGGAATACTATTTATTTAATGTCAAAATAGGAGCATGAGGACCACATGTAATTGGTACTAAAAGTGTTAAGAGAAAATCAAATTTATGCTAAGCTGAGTAAATGTTCTTTATATCAGAGGAAAATTCATTACTTGGGACATATCATCTCTGAAGAAGGAATACTAGTGGATATAGAGAAGATAGAAAATATTATGGGATAGCCTACACCCTAGAATGTATACAAAGTAATGTCATTCATGGGATTAGCTGGATACTATAGAATATTTATAGAGTGCTTATCCAAAGTGGCACATCCAATTACATCATTGCAGAAGAAAGTAGTCAAGTTTCAGTGAACACCACAGTGTGAAGAAATTTTATAGTAGTTAAAAATATTGCTCATCGGTACACCAATTCTCACTAGTGCACCAATTTTCAAGATTGCTGATCCAAATGAAGATTTTTTCGTATGTAATGATGATTTCCAAGATGGAATTGGTGGAATCCTTATGAAAAATGGACATGTTATTTGTTATGAATATGGAAATCTTAAAGAGCACGAGAAAAAGTATGTCACACATGACTTGGAACTTGATGCCATTGTGCATGCATTAAATATGTGGAGGCATTATCTCATGGGCATGAATTTTGAGTTGAGAACAAATCATAGTGGGCTGAAGTATTTGTCTGAGAAGAAAAATTTGAATGCAAGACAAACAAGATGGCTGGAATTCCTGTGTGAGTTTGATCTTGATATCAAACATATTAAAGGCAAGGAGAACTAGGTTGTTGATGCACTCAGTAGAAGAGTTCATGCCATGCATTCTTTAGCCATTAGTATGTGAAAATAATATTCTTGAGGCTATCATCTCAGGTGAACATTACCTTTAGGTAAAACAAAAATTACAATAGAAAAATGTACATCAGAAATATTAACATTACATGTTGAAAGATGATAAAATTCTTATATACAAAAGTAGAGTTTATGTTCCTAATTAAGGGGAATTAAGGAAACTGGTAATGAATGAGATGCATAATGTTCCATATTCAGGGCATCTTGGATACCAAAAGATAATTGCATTAGTAATAAGTCAATACTTTTGGCCAGGAATAAAGAAAGATATTGTCGAATATATAGCAAGGTGTATGGTGTTGGAAACCTAATCCGAACAGATTATGGTTTCATGTAAATAATAAAAATATTTTTTAGAAGACGAAGAGTCTTCTTAAAATCCAAAGGACCTATTGGAAGATGAATTCCAATGGTCCTTCAACATTGTATAAATAAATCCTTCTTGATCAATAAATTCAATCAATTTAGGAGTTTCTCAGACATGTGGTATCAAAGCGAGTTTTAACTCCTGCAAAACCTAGCATATTCGGTGTAGCCTCAATCTGGCCCGACGTTCTGCTTATACGTGTTGGTGCACAATGGGTATACCAAAGTCACAATATAAATTCACCAACAAAACCCTAGATACTGGTCCTTTCGACATCACTTGAAAGAAGATAAAGTATCGCCCGAGACATATATGAGGACTACATGAAACAAGCTTCCGCAGTGTTGAAGGGATAGAAACATCCATTCTATTGCTCTAACATCCATTCATCTAATGTGAAAAAATATTTAACATTTTCATCATAACAAGTAACACATTCAAAGTAATAATGGAAATAGAACATTCATTTGCACAACACACATAACATCCATTACATTAAACACTTAATTGATATGCTTCAAAACAAGTTTAATTCAACATTATCTTTTGGAACAACTTACATATCTTGCGTAACACGCATCAAGACTTAGTGGCAATCCCAAAAACAACCAACATTACATAGAATAATAACAACTATGACAATAGTCACAACAACTACTGAAGAGTAGATGATCAACAATTCAACACTAATCCAAGAACCATTACTCATCAACAACAATCCAACAACAACCCTTAACCCAAAAACCCATTACATATTTATACATCGCAACATGGGCTGAGCCCATTAGAAAGTGGACACAATTGCTCAATTAACTTCTAACTAAATTCTTCCTTTTTCATTCTTTGGTCCTTTGGTTGAGATGTCATGTGGTACACTTTTGGTGCACGACTCCCAAGATTGGTCCAAAAATATTCTCCAATAGGCCCCCAACACTCACATGTTGCTTGTCTCAAGCAACTTTAGTTGTTGTGCATACTTCTTAATTCAAGATATTTCAACTTAGTGGTTTTCCTACTATTGCATAACACCTTTCGAACTAGAGGCCGAACCCTATGGATGTGTCATTATGATCATTGATCTTAGCAGAGTTCCAACCATCTCTCAACTCCGCTCGTTAGGTTTCTCTCTATACCGTTACTCCTCCTTTTGGTGGCGCCATAACTTTCTACATCACAGGTACCTCATCTCTTGGCTTATGGAAACTTTGCTTCCTATATCATTAGCCTTGCTTTATTACTCTACCCTCTAGTTTTCCCTTCGGCTCTGCATCTCTACAACTTATACCCAAAAATGCAACATATATCGTAAAACAAAAAGAAAACTTAACTACTCCACTCTTTGGTCCGTTGCTTCTTTTATAATGCTTACAAAGTACCTTGAATCTCCTAGCCATGATTTGCCTTAGGTTCCTATTTTGAATTCTTGTATTTGATGTTTATTTGTGATCATGTGGGAATCGTTGCCATCAATTTTTCCAATGATTGCCACACATGTTTTCTATCCCGCATCACTTCGGGCCTTTTTTTTGTGCTTCCTTCATTATCTCCATAAGCTCATGAAGTGTTTCCTTATCTATCACAACCTGTTCCTTGGATTTTTCTTCCTGCTCTGTGATACCATCTTCTATCTGTGTTGTCATGGGTGCTTGTAGTTTTTCCTTGGTGACTTGTATTTTCTACTTAACTTCTACTTCCACTGCAGCAAGTTCCTTTGGAACTCTATATGCTTCCTCTTGCAGTTGATCTAAATTTTGTGCAATGTTCTATTGTTGGACTCTTAACTTGTTAACTTCCATCAACTGGTTTCTATGTTCCACCAGTGCAACCATACGCTTTGCTTCTGGCAGAGTGCTCATTATGTCTTTTAGGTTCTGTTCCTTCGTCTGCAAGGCCTGCAATTTTTGTTCTATGTCCTTCAATTCAACATCCTCAATGAGTTGCATCAAACTTGTTTGATTTCCTCATACATCTACACACACTTTTCCTTCAAGGTTTTAATGTGTGTTGTTGTTGCACTGGTTGTTTGCTCCATTTGTTGTCTTTCTTCCGGTGGGGCACTTGGCGCCGTTCTTACTTCCAAATCCACAATATTTGCATGGAATCATTGAATAGCTTCACTTATTTTCATCCCTTTCTCTTCGAATAGAATATATACCTCCAGTTGAACCTCTGGTATGGCATTGTAAATTCTCTCCACTCCCTGTTGGAATTTTTTCTTCTCTTGTGTAGCCTTCTCTTTCTCTTTTCGCAACTTACTATTTTATTCTTGTAGTGTTTCCTTGGATGTGCTTTCTTTGTATTAATTTTTCGATAATTTAATTCCATTATCATTCAGGATCACTAAGAGAATAACATGTACAACATATCAACAACATATCAATCACAAACACAATAATGCAAGCACACAAGAGACACAGAGTTTCACCGGGGAAAACCAAGAAGGTGAAAAACCCCGCAACTTCCTCAGAGATAAGATAAGCCCCAATACAAGATCCCAAGGATCAAACCCAATAAGATGTCTCTAGAAGATGCTCCTCCTCCTTCACTTGTGCGCCACTTTCTCTCTTAGCTATGTGAGCTTGAGAAGTGAGTGAGTGAATAGAATGAGAGACACAACCTCTCTATTTATACTGTAATATCCCGAATTTTGGACTAACTATTTCTGATGTTATATTGGGACACGACCCCAACATATATGATTTATTTGGAGTATTGGGCATGAGCCCTAGCACACATGATTTATTCTTTTATATATTGGCATACTGGGAATGGACCCTGACTGACTTCTTTATTGAGTATATACTGGACAAGGAGGCCCTAATGTTGTGATTATGTTCTTTAGCTTATGATACGGGTATAAGCCCTAATATACTGAGATGATCTTTTGTTACTTATTGTGTAGAGCTATGATTTTACTTATGTGGTGTGTTGAGCGTGGACTCAGAAACACACAAGTGACCTACGTACTGGGCATAAGCCCCGATGTACCTAGAAGAATGCTTATGTACTGGGAGTAAGCCTTGATGTACATTGAGTGTCGGGCATAAGCCCTGGAGCACTCCAAACTTGATAAATGAATATCGGATCCGAGGCCACTTAAATATTCTAGATGTGCCTCACAACCACATTCTAGCACTAGTGTTGAGCAGGAGGCTTTGGAATTGCACTAGCGTAACGCCCATGTGGGAGTGTTGAGTTAAAAGCTTTGAAGAGCACTCGGGGTTACTAGCTTTTTAAGTGTTGAGTCGGAAAGACTCTAAATAGCACTTCTACTTCATCACAATTATTTAAATTGGATAAATGAATCATCTCCTATCTATCATCAGTACTGCGGGAACTACCATGTTAAACGAGGGAATCCAACATGCATGAGAGAGACTAGAGATGCCTATCCAAGCTTACCAAAAGACCATCCAAAGAATTGGACCTTGTCCTTAAAGTCAAAAGGAGTGTCATGAGAAGATACATAATTAATTAAAAGATAATTACCCTAACTTAAAGTATGGGTTGACTAGGAATAATATTATATGAACAAAATGCATAAAGGTCTCAAGGCCAAATATTATTATTAAGAGCTTTAATAATAATGATGTTATTATTTATTTATAAATATATTTATTGCATATAGTTTATGCATAGTGGGCTGCCACATTATTAAATATTATTAATAATGTATTAATATTTAGGTTGAAATATAATTATTATTGCTATTATTATTATGAAAAGATTTAAGTTAAAAATCACTTATAGTTAAAACAAATGAAGAGTCCTAGTTCAACAAGGACTAGATATTTAGTAGTAATATCTTTTTAAAAAAAATATTAATTATTTATTTTAAAGAAACTAATTAATGTACTCAAACAACCATAATTCAAGACTCCCCTACTTAAAGAGGTTAGATCCCAAGAATGGGGATCATCATCTTTTTCATTATCATTCTCTTATGGTAATCAGAGAGAATTTTTCTACTCCAAGAATTGAAGCAATCCCACATAATTTTCCATATCTGAACCAGCAGTGAACCTAGGGCCGCTATCTCTTATTGCATGTTGGAACCAGCTCGGGGGGATCCAGTTAGAACCAGGAATAGTTTAAGGGTCATGGTTGGGAGGAACATGGTAGCCCCAAATTTATCCAGCTAAAGAGTCATTCCGATAGGTTAGCTAAGCTAAAAGGTGGCTGTACTAATTATTGTTTGAGTGTGCAGGCTTCTACAGGAGCAGGTCGAATTCCAAGACAACCAGGTATGAATTATCACCTCACCATTTCAAGTTATGTTGGCAGCTAGGCATTTAAATTAGGCTTTATATTACAGTACTACCTTTCCCTAACATTTTCAGCGTTTAGTTTTCTTATAGAGCAAGGGCCTTTGGGGCATGGGCTCTCGGGTTGTTTTTACAGTAGCAAGGTCCTTTGAACCTTAAATCTATTAACACATGCATTTAATCGAAACACCAATTGACTGTCTAGCAGGTCTATCCCAGCTAGCCTGTGCTAGACGACACCAACAACAGAAACGTAGAAACCAAATTCATTATCGTTGGCCACTCTTAAATCGTCATAACATGTTTCATTGTTTCATTTTCAAAGTATTCTTTTAGCTTAGGGTTATATTCTTTTTAACATTTACGTTATGTGAATTATCTTCTTTCCCATGTCTTGTATTATAAAGACCAGATTCAACGTAGGCTGAGACCAGGTATCGAAACCCTCGGCAAGATTCCTAAACATTGTATCACAAGCTTCACTACAGTATCGTAGTAATACCTATCATTCTTTAAAACCAAAACCACGGACATTAAACACGTAGTCGTAGACAGAGTAAGGGTTTGTTTGAAATAGACTTTCAGAATTTAAATCTTTAAGCAAATCAAAACGTAGGCTGAGGTGACCACGATATTCTCATTAAGCCATTTTGAAAATCAGGTCTACTATCTTCTTTATGTAATCAATAGTCATCCCACTATCTACCATAACGAAAATGCAACAATTATACAAGGATTACAATTTCATAATTTATAGTCTCAGACATTTGCATAACACATCTTACGTTTTCTTTTAATCTCTTATCCAAAAACCCTGACGGGCTTTTCTCCCACTTCAAGGATTGAATCCCACAGCAAAATAAGACATTTCTTATCATTAAATACATTTTCTTTTAGCACATCAAGACACAGAACAAGGGGTCGATACCCAATATCGTTTTCATTACAACCGGGCTAGCATTGAAATTGCCCAAACCATAGTCTGGTAATACCTTAAGCATTTCCAAGTAAACGTAGAAGATGTTGTGAAAGTCCAGACTCTATCTACAGCCCAGAGAAACGATAGGCACCCTCCCCACACTTTTTAAATTGATAGCCACAAGTCAGGATATCAAGTCTCGGGAGCAATACAAATTCCCAAACTTCTTTTAATAAACTAGATAATAGACAGAGGTACCATCGACATCAGCAAATATAGAAATACCATTTAAAAATACCAAATCAACTATTTCAGGTTAGAGCGACGATAGTAAAATATAGAGATCAAATCAACATTACTACTCATACTCCATAAGAATACGCAGAGGCCCAACTATTAATACATATTCATAGTTCATTTAGAAAACGTAGACTTGTACCCCTGTGCAGATCCAAGTTTTATATTAAGGGAATTACATCCCATTACAACAGCTTAAATTTATTCATAAGAGCCGAATGGCCAAAACAACACACTAAACCAGAAAACCCTCCAGGGTTATGTTGATTTCCATTCAAACAATAGATACATTTCATTCATGGTCCAGCCAAAGGCAACCTTCCAGACTTCAAAGTAAACTAGTAAGCCAAAGGTCTCCACAAAGTCTCCCATAACCAAAATATGCAGTACACCTGCCATAGATGCAAGACGAAAGGGAAACGTGGGCGAATATCTGTACTTACCACTTCCATTGCCCATATCGTGGAAGGTCCTGGTCACCTGCAGCAACCCATGCAGAGGAATTCGCAACCCATTACCTGCCATTCCAATAGAGAACACACGTTAAACCCTAAGATACTGATCAAGCAATGGATAAACGTAGAAGTATAGGAAATACAATTACCTAAACCAGGCACTATATTCTCCACCCCTTCAGTTGAGCAAACACCAAGTGCACTAACCATGAGCATAGCTCAGGTCAAGGCACAAATCCTCTCCAAAATGCAATGAAGGACTGATCCAAGCCAAAATAAAATGTAGAGCACATTTACAAGTGTAAAACCCCAAAAATCGAAACCCTCCATGCCAATTGGTCTCGTAACATGTTGATATCATAGAGAGTAGTTCATACTCCACCTACTTTTCATTCAATGAAGTTTGATTTATCATACAAGCGCTATAGTAGAAGGTCATGTAGACATCAATGAAATAGTGGTATGCAAGCATTCCTTTCCAAGGTTTTACACCATAGTTATTTACGCCATAGCTACTTACACCATAGCCATTTACACTTTAGCCATTTACACATTAGTCACTTACTCTTTAATTATATAGCATGCTAACAAATGAAGGTAGGACTATTAAGGGAGAGTTTCCTCATGGTAGCAGCTGCATACAAACATGAAATAATACTTTAGCAATTTGCTAATTAAGCCCAGAATTCCCAAGACTACCCTTACCTCTCGGCAGCTTTGCCAGGGGTACTTCTTCCCTTTTTAAACACCAGTGTTCAATCATGGGCCTCAACTTTTGTCAACAGGGGTCCATCTCACATGAAGTTAACCATTAGAATTTTATAAATATGCACATGATTTCTTGAAAACAGTACGAAGGAGGTGCTATTGCAATTACTCTTGCATTTGTGCATTTGTGACAGAATTACATTATTTACCCTACACATCACTTCCGCAGAATCAAAATATTAATAGTTAGTGAGACTCTATTTCCCAGGAACCTTAAACTCTTAGGTGTCGCAAACAAGTACCGGTGCATCTTCTTAGTATTGGAGTTAATTTAGGAATGCATCACTTGTTTAGGCATGGTAAACAGTAAGGAGAAATTTTTTAAATTTTACTATTTTTTAGGGACATTACATATACACTGACTTGACCTGGCAATAATCCAACATGGCCGACTTGCTACTCAAGTCTAATAACCCATCTAAATGACCTAACTAGGGCCGACCCCACACTGGTGGTCTAATAACCCATCGATACAAATGGCGACACTTACGGTGTAACTTGCAACACTTACAAATACAAATGACAACACTTCCAATCAGAGGAATAATACATCTCTGTTGGATATACAATAAACTACAAATGCAATACATAGAAGAATATATTCCGAAGTTACAAATACATCAACACTCCCTCTTAACTAGGAAGGTATTCTGTTGCAACAGGTCATCAATACATATCAACGCAAGTCTTCAATTCTGGAGCTGGATCATCATCACTGGATCACGGAGCATCATCATCACTACTGCTGTACTCGACATCTCAATCACTGGGCTATCTCTGAATTCTTCTTGTCATAGGAAGTTATACAGAGCCAACCCTTTTTCATGCTGGTTGTAGGCCTAGCCTCTTGTAGGTCTTCAACATATTTGGCCATCCTGTGGGTCTTCATCAACTTTGGTCATACTGTGGAATCCTCAGGACTGATTACGTGCGTCACCAAAACATTGAGAGAGCATCCTAGCACAGACTATAGGATCTCCAAGGATCTTTTACATGTGATCATCACAAAACCTCGAAAGAGCATCCTAGAACAGACTATAGGATCTCCTAGGATCTATTCTATGTGACCACCACCACAAAACCTCGAAAGAGCATCCTAGCACAGACTATATGATCTCCCAGGATCTTTTACATGTGGTTAGGAAAAACCTTAAAAGAGTGTCTTGCAACTCGCAAGAAATCTAAAGAGCATCCTAGCACAGACTATAGGATCTCCAGGGATGATTACATGCCTCTAGTAGAAAAACCTCGAAAGAGAATCCTAGCACAGACTATAGGATCTCCCAGGATCTTTTCTACACTACTTGTAGCAAAACCTCGAAAGAGCATCCTGGCACAGACTATAGGATCTCCCAGGATCTTTTCTATGCTACCTGCACAACCTGTCCACGACCAATCAGTAGCAAAACCTCAAAGAGCATCCGAGCACAGACTATCGGATCTCTCAGGATCTTTTCTATGCTATCGGTACAATCTTCCCACGACCAATCTGTAGCAAAACCTCGAAGAGCATCCGAGCACAAACTATCGGATCTCTCAGGATCTTTTCTATGCTACCTGTACAATCTGACTGCGGCCAATCTGTAGCAAAACCTTTGAAGAGCATCCAAGCACAGACTATCAGATCTCTCAAGATCTTTTACATGCCATCTGCACAATCAGTTTGCAGCCACGAAGTATCATCCTGATACTCATGATCATACTGATCATCATCACTACATCACCCTGATGCATATAATCCAGAGCATCATCCTGATACTCATCACACATGATCATCCTGATCATCGTCACTGCATCGTTCTGATGCATGTCATCATACATGATCCAACTGATCATACAAAGCATCCAACTGATGCATATACAAAGAAGGAACTGGAGCATTGTCCTGATGCTCATCACATAGCACTTACATCCACAGCCATGGGAAGGATCCTCCTCTCACCATGCTTGGAATGACTCCTGCAAATGTGTCCCATCACTTCTTCCTCGAAGTATCTTCAATCTGAAGAACACCAAGCCTCTCTTTGAATTACTCAAACTTCACTCTAGCTAGTGGTTTCGTCAACACATCTGCAACTTGCTCATCCGTTGCAACATACAGGAGCTTCATTGCTCCTCTCTGCACCATATACCTGATATAATGATATTTGATCTCAATGTGCTTCGACCAATCATGGAACACCGGGTTCTCTGACAACTTCACACAACTCTAGATGTCACAAAATATACCAGTAGCATCCAACGGGAGATCAAATAACTCAGATAGTAGCTTCCTAAGCCATACTTCCTCACAAATAGCCTAACAAGCTACAACATACTCTGCTTTGGCTGTACTCAGTGCTACGTAGGACTGCTTCCTTCTAAACCAAGAGATCACACCTAATCCCATACTGAAGCAACACCCAGAAGTGCTCTTCCTATCTGCAACACTGCCTGCCCAATATGAATCAACATAAGCCTCCAGGTTAAACTTTTGATTCGCATCATACATGAGCCCATAATCAATTGTACCCTTCAGGTACCTCAGAATATGCTTTAAAGCAACCAGGTGAACACCTTTGGGATCCGTCAGGAACTGGCTCAATGTGTTCACCGCAAAGCAAATATCTGGTCTCATGTTCGTTAGTTACATCAAGGACTCAATCATCTAATGATACACCGTGACATCAACCAGATCAGCTAAAGCATCACACAGAAGCTTCAGGTTCGATTCCATAGGTGTGGCCATGGCCTTGCAGTCCATCATCCCGAACCACTTCAGGATCTCTACTGCATACTTCCCTTGTCCAAGGAAGATTCCATCTACACTCTGCCACACCTCCATGCCTAGAAAATAGTGCATCATCCCCAAGTCCTTCATCTCAAACTCGGCAGCAAGCTTCCTCTTCGTGTCGGCATTCAATCTATCCTCACCTGTAACAAACAAGTCATCCACATACAATAGTAGTATCATTGGATTGCCTTCCTCAACCTTGTAGTAAAGGTTGGAATTTGCTTTAGTCTTGGTAAATCCAAAACTTGATAGAAAGCTGTCTATCCTACCATACCAAGTCCTAGGAGCTTGCTTCAAGCCATACAAGGCTTTCTTCAATCTGCACACATTTGACTCCCTGTCATGTGTCTCAAAACCAAGTGGCTGCTCCACATACACTTCCTCTTCGACTACACCATTCAAGAAAGCTGTCATGACATCCATCTGGTCTATCTTCCATTTCATCACTATAGCCAGAGCAAGTACTATTCTGATGGAAGTGTATCTAGCTACAGGAGCAAAAGTCTCTTCATAATCTATCCCCTCCTTCTGGGAGAAGCCACGAGATACAAACCTCGCCTTGTATTTCTCTATGCTACCATTTGCAGCATGCTTGATCTTATAGATCCATTTGGAAGTCACAACAGACTTCCCTTTTGGTCTTGGGACCACATCCCAAACATCATTATTCATGATCACTGGTATTCCTCGACCATGGCATCCTTCCATTCTTTCTTTTCCGTGGCTTCTTCATAACTGGAAGGTTCTTTGTTCATAATGTCACAGAGTAAGGCAACATAGCTGGTGTGTGACCTTGTCCTTTTCCTTTCTCTGTGTTCCTCCTCTGGAATACCATACCTTTCTACATCTTGGATGAGCTCTCTAGCCCATGCAAGTTTCCTCTTGTGAGAGATCTTCTCACGGGGTGGATCTACAGGTTCTTGTGGATCTTCTATTTCACGATCCACTTCTGGTATTGCTTCATTCATGGTGATGTCTTATGTTCTGGGTATTCTTGGTTCTTCATAGTCTTCAACAGGTGTCTTCCTTGATTTGATGTAAGCTGAGTTTTCATCAAAAGTCACATCCCTGCTGATGTCAATCTTCTTGAACCCTAGAAAGTAGATTCCGTATGCCTTCGAACTTTCATTGTACCCCACAAATATACCCTTCTTTCCTGAAGGATATAATTTTGTCCTCTTTTCTTTTGGAACATGTGTGAATACTGGACAACCAAATATTATGAGATGGCTAACTTCTGGTCTCTTACCAGAGAACACTTCTTTTGGTGTTTTATTGTCAAGTATCTTGTGTGGTGTTTTGTTTTGTACATATAATTCTGTCCTTGCTGCTTCTGCCCATAGGTGCATGGGAAGATCTTGGTCATGAAGCATTTCCCGTGCTGCTTCCATGATAGTCCTATTCTTTCTTTCTACAACCACATTCTGTTGTGGATTGTAGGGAGTAGTCAACTCCCTCTTAATCCCCGAATCACTGCATAAATTCTTGAAGTCCCCTGAAGTAAATTCTATGCCATTGTCGGATCTAAAGATCTTGATCTTCTTATCAGTTTGATTTTCTATCAAGGCCTTGAATTCCTTGAACTTATCAAACACTTCATATTTGTTCTTCAAGAAATAAACCCAAGTCTTCCTAGAGAAGTCATAAATGAAAGAGACATAGTATACATACCCACTCAGGGAATTGCATGACATTGGTCCGCATACATCGCAGTGGATAATCTCCAAAATTCCTTTTGATTTGCTTTCACTACTTGGGAATGTCTTCTTTGTGTTCTTTCCTTTTGCACATCCTTTGCAAATACCTTCATGCTTTGACTGGATTTCAGGAAGACCCTCTACTGCTTTGCTTGCAATTGGAAGTGCTCTATAGTGCACATGAGCAAGCCTTCTATTCCAAAGTTCACTTGGCTCCATGGATTCATGTACCTTGGCATGTTTAGGTTGTCCCTTCAATTTGTACAATCCTCCCTCTTGCTCTCCAATCACCACTGCAGCATCTATTGTCTTACCCTTTGGCCACATGAGTACTTGGCCATCTATGAATGCAACTCTCATTCCCTTTGCATCCAAAGATGATATGGAGAGAAGGTTCTTCTTAAGTCTAGGTACATATAGGACATCTTTCATCTTCAAAGACTAACCAGAGTCTAACTTGTAGGAGGCTCCACCACTCCCTTTTATGGGATATTGATAGTCATCCCCAAGTTTCACCTTATGGGGTGACTCATGTTTAGATAGATCTACAAAGGATTCTTTAAACACAGTCATGTGTTTGGAAGCCCCACTATCAATAATCCAATCATTACATCCATGAGAGATAGTACCTGTGAGAGCAGAGATCAACACATATTCTTCCTCACTTGAGGAATCTTCACTTTCTACCCTTTCTTCTTCTTAGGAGGTTCATCATCCTCAACATCATGAGCATGATATCTTTTCTTGTTGTTCTTCTTCTTTTTGTTGAATTTGTTGTTGTGGTTGTCCCTTTTGTTCTTGGGACATTCTGAGGAGTAATGTCCTTTCTCATCACAAGTGAAGCATTGAACATGGGAGAGATCTTTCTTCTTTTGATGAAAGTGATGATGTTTCTTGTTATAAGATTTCTCCCTCTTGAACTTACTTCCCTTAGTGTGTGATGTGAGGGCTTGATCTTCACTTCCCATCTTTTCTTCTCGGGCCACAAGCCTTACTTCTTCTTGTGAACATTCCTCCCATAGTCTACTGAAGGAGATCAACTTCCTTCTTGCACAAATACCTTGGATGAAGGAGTCCCATGCCCTAGGTAGTCCATTCAATGTAGTCATGACAATTTCTCCATTCTCCACTACTTCATCCAAAGCTTCAAGTTGTTCTTTGATTTGAGAGACCTTAGTAAATTAGGATTGAATGGTCTCTCCATTCTGGAATTTTACCCCCTTCAATTGATTCCGCAGAGTCATCTTCCGATTTATGTTCTTTCCTTTAAACAACTTGGTCAAAGAGTCAAACATCTCCTTAGGTGTCTTTAGGGAAGACACATGGGGTATGAGATGGTCTTTTATAGAATCAACAATGATTCTCTTTTCCTTGACCAATTCCTTCTTGTGTAAGGCCTTAGCCTCATCTCCCTCTGGAATTGGAACATCTTCTTTTATGTAGGTGTCCAAATCATTCTCTTATAGGATTAACCCAATCCTATACTTCCATGCTCGGAAGGTATCAGCTCCATCAAGCTTATATTCAAGCTTGGTGTGGTGAGACATCTTAAAGAGTACTTCAAATGGAAATAGAAATTGGTAGGTCTTACCACTTGATTTGCTGAAAACTAGATCTGGCGCTAGATTAGGGTTTGTCAGAGAAACCCTAAAAATTTAAAATTTGAATTTCAAACTTCTGAAAGGATAGAAAGATGTGCCTTGCTGAGCTGGTCAAGCTGGTATACTCATAATTTGAAATCTACAAATTTTCACCCCTCAAAATTGCTTTTGGAACTTCCGGATTCACTAGATAGGACCCTGAATTAGGGTTTGATTTTACTAGAGCTTCACCCAACCAAAAAGTTCGATCCAAAGCTCTAAACTTTGATTTTTCAGAGGAGCTTCCAGCCGTGGTCTTAGATTTCAGAAATTCCAATTTTTGCAGAAACCTTAATTTTCAGGTCAAAAACTGAAAATACTCAGAATTGAATTCTGTCTCGATAGAAAGATGCGCCCTTCCAAGGAGAGTCAATCTAGCCTCCTTACTTTGATGATATGTGGAGAGAAACCCAAATATTAAGAAGCCTTAGCTTCCGCAGCTGCACAATGCCTTCTTCTTAGGTCAGCTCCGATACCATGTTAATTTTTCGATAATTTCATTCCATTATCATTCATGATCACTAAGAGAATAACATGTACAACATATCAATAGCATATCAATCACAAACACAATAATGCAAGCACACAAGAGACACAGAGTTTCACCGAGGACAACCAAGAAGGTGAAAAACCCCGCAACTTCCTCAGGGATAAGATAAGCCCTAATACAAGATCACAAGGATCAAACCCAATAAGATGTCTCTAGTAGATGCTCCTCCTCCTTCACTTGTGTGCCACTTTCTCTATTAGCTATGCGAGCTTGAGAAGTGAGTGAGTGAATAGAATGAGAGACACAACCTCTCTATTTATACAATGACTTGACCTGCCAATAATCCAACAGGGCCAACTTGCTACTCAAGTCTAATAACCCATCCACATGACCTAACTAGGGCCGACCCCACACTGGTGGTCTAATAACCCATCAATACAAATGACGACACTTACAATGTAACTTGCGACACTTACAAATACAAATGATGACACTTCCAATCAGAGGAATAATACATCTCTGTTGGATATACAATAAAGTACAAATGTAATACATAGAAGAATATCTTTCGAAGTTACAAATACATCAACACTTTGGTCCACTCTATTGATGTCACGACTGCACACAACTATATTTCCTGCATCACACCTATCTGTAAAGTATGCAACACATATGTTGGCATATGCGATAAGACTAACTCAATTGAACTTACTGCTAGTGCGTTCTCTTGCATTTCCACTGTGGGGAAGTCCAAATATCTCGGTTCTATCTTCAAGATTCTTCATGTGGCTGATGTCGCTGATGGATGAGAAACTTCCTGCCTTTCCCTATACTCTACGTATGCTCTTCCTATGATACTTGGTGTTATTTTGGATGCTTCCAAAACCTGACGCAATGTAGCTAATTGTTCTTGCATGATTGTTTGCATTTCCTCCTGCTTCTACACCACTTTATCTAACACTTCCTTGACTTGTTTGCCAATCTTGTCCAAATCATCTTGCATCAATGACTAGACAACTTTCCCTTTTGTTTCTTTCCTCTTATTATTTTTCTTTGAGGGACTTGCTTCGGTATGCTCCTTCCTCTTTTCACCTACCCATGGTTCAATCTCCTGCATAGTGT
This sequence comes from Larix kaempferi, assembly GCA_027924585.1. Classification (NCBI taxonomy): domain Eukaryota; kingdom Viridiplantae; phylum Streptophyta; class Pinopsida; order Pinales; family Pinaceae; genus Larix; species Larix kaempferi. The sequence goes on from BSBM01001365.1 coordinate 5,177,029, forward strand.
CACCTGCAACATTCCTTTGTTCCACTTCTTTTTCTTGCTACTTTCCTTGTTCGTCATTTTTCTCTTCATCTTGCTTATCTTTTGTTTCCTCGTCTTTCTCTTCATCTTGCTTTTTTTGTTCCTCTTCTAGGACCGGGACTCTCCATTATGCATCCCAATCATTCATGATATGACTGGCATCTTGCTTCACCATTCAAAAAAGTGTTGGTAACCATCGTGCTTCTAAATCCCTTCTTGCTTGGGTATACATATGGTGCATTCCAATTTTAAAGCATACAACTCCCTTATGCATTTCTACTAGCTTTGGCTGATTGTGTAGTGTTGTCTTGATGATATGTCAGATAGCATCGTTATAGAAAAAAGAATGCCACATTGTTATCAATCTGCCTCCTTTTGTTAGTAGTATGCCACAAGTTAGCATATATAGCTTCCACACACAACTTCTTTGTAGCATCCAATATCTATGAATATTTTGGCTCCTTCCATGGAACTAATGCAATTAAGATCAACAACAGAGCATAATTGAATGGTTGAGATTTTTCTTGTGCCTCTCTACAATCCTACAGGAATGTGATCCCTAAGAATTTTTTCCAATTTACTTGTATGCCTATTATGCACTTCTTTGCTAATGCTATAATCCTTGTTGTGACTTGACCCTTGCAATTTTTTTTGAATAGCTTGCAAGCCAACACTTGCATCACAAACGTCACTATATCATCATTGATGCTTTCTAGTGAGCTCTAAGTATGGGTGCCTAATGAGGGAAGCTAGACTAGGAGCTTTACTTTAATTATCAAACCAAGGGACGTACAAAATTTAGAGGAACTGGCACTATATGTGCTCTTCTAGGATAGTCTTTGTCGAAGTTACTGTGTGAAAGGACTACTGTCCCTATACAGTTTTAGCTGAATTCCATTGAAAAATATTTCTATGGTTTCCTCTAATTTCTGCAGCTAAATGACCCCATATTTTGTGACAGTTTTCTTACATAAGGTCCCAACCAATGCATTCTAAACTTACCTGGGTTCTTGAGAAACTTGATGTTGTACAAAAAAACTAAATCTCTAGTCTTTAACTGCTTCTGCTTAATGTGTCTATCATGTTATGCCTTCTCACACGCTTTCTGAACTTGTTGGTGAAAGCCTGCGACAAATCGGTCTTCCTCCAATTCCATTAGTTTTGACAATCTTCTTTCTACTACATTGTTATCTATGAGCTCTATCAGTGCAACAATGCATAGACTTAGCACAATGAACTCCATAGTTATAACTGCCTCTTACCCATACACTAGCCTGAATGGTGTTTGTCCTGTTAGCTTCTTGCATGTTATGCTATAAGTCCACAATACTGTAGATATCCTTAAATCCCATACATCTTGGTTTACGTTGCATATCTTTGTTAGTGTATTCTCCATAACCTTGTTAAATGCTTCAACTGTTCCATTTGCTTGAGGATGATAGGGGGTTCTCTTTGGTGGTAGATCTGGAACTCCTCTATCAAAGAAACAATTGCCTTATTCAAACAATGGGTCCCCTAATCACTCATTAACATTCTTGGAAATCCAAACCTTGTCACAACATTTTCAAATAGAAACCATACAGTTGTCTGTGTGGTGCAATCCTTCACAGGATCTGCTTCCGCCAATCAAGTTAAGTAATTTGTTGCGGTAATTATGTATCTTGCTCCCAACCTCTTCGTAGGTGGATTAATTGGCCCAATGAAATCCATTTCCCATTTATCAAATGCATGCAATGTTACTTGGGGCATTGAGGGCGAATCCTCCCTCCTTGATGGCTTTCCAACTTGCTGGTAGACATTGCATGTCTAATAGAATTCCTTAGTATCCTTGTACAGATTAGGCCACCATAATCATGTGTGCAGAATCTTATGAGCAATCACTTTTCCAGCATAGTGGCCTCCCACAACTCCTTCATTGACCTCTTTCAATATCATAGGGCTTTCATGTTCTAAAACACATTATCACAGAATCTTGTTTGTGCCCATCTTGTACAAGTTACCTGTTATCAATTGGTAGTATGTTGCCTTTACCACTAGATGCTTCTTATGTGCAACTGTGTACTCGGTTGGAGATACTCCAGTACTTAATAACTGCACGATATTTGAGAAGTAATCCTTAGCCATTTGAACTACAAACATGTGTGCATCTAGTAGACTATGATCCAAATTTCCTGGATCTTCCCTTGTTTCTATGCACGACAGGTGGTTAGGTCCTGAGTTCAAATTACTTGGTTTCACTAAAACTTCAAAATCATACTTTTGAAATAACATCAACCATCAACATATCTCCCCCCCAACACTGGCTTATTGACTAGGTGTCGTAGCAAAAAATGGTAAGTGCACATCTTAAACCACAATCCCAACAAGTAGTGTCTGAAATTCTATATCACATACACCATTATCAATCCTTCGCACTTTTTAATGGTGTAATTATTTTGTGTGGTTGACATCTTTCCACTTGCAAATTCAATGGGGTGATCTAAGTCTCCTTCCCCTGGCTAAGATAGAAATGCACCCAACGCTATGGATGACACATCTACATGAACATGAAATTCCTTCTTCCAATATGAAAATACCAGGATGGCGCAGTTACCAACTTTTGCTTTAAGACATCCAAGCTCTGCTGACACTCTTTGCTTTGTTGAAACTTGACATCCTTCTTCAATAGCTTTTCCAGTGGGGCTATGATTTATGCATACCCTTTGATAAAATTCTTGTAGTATCTTGTGTGCCCCAATGTGGTGCGTAACTATCGTACTAAATTAGGTGGTGGTAAATCAACAATAGCAACAATCTTCACATGATCCACCAACAATCCTTGCCTACAAACTACATGTCCCAGTAAAAACCAAATGGTGCACAAAAAATGCACTTCTTCAAATTTGAATAAATCTAGAACTATTTGCATCTATCCAACATCAAATACATAACTTCAGTATAATTCTTTAATAGACTGAATGTTGTCCAATCATCCGAATACACTTCTAGAAACTTATGAATGAACTCCTTGAAAGATGCAAAAACCACTCTAGAGAATATTGTTGGTGCATTCTTCAGTCCAAATGACATCACTATATATTGACAACATCCCCATTTGGTCAAAAAGGTCATCTTATGTCTACCCTCCAGCGCGATCTTGATTTGATGGTATCCCAAGAATCCATTAGTGAATGAGTAGGATCCCCGACCTCCTACTTTCTCCAACACTTCAACCGTGAATGGTATGGGATACAAGTCATGTCGACAAACATCATTCAACTTCCGTAGTTCCACACAAATTTTGATTCTTCCTGTCTTCTTATCTTGGATTGCCATCGGACTGATCCATTCAAATTCTTCCACCGGTTCTATAATTCCTTGTTCCAATATTCTGTCTATATTAGCCTTTAATTTCTCCTTGTATACAAGATTTAGTCGGCATGGTCTCTACTTCATTGGTTTAGCATCTGGCTTCAAACGTATCTTCATCTCTCCTAACTCACCAGCAATCCATTTCATCTTTGAAAATTGAGTGGGAAACAGATCCTGATATTTGCGCAGTAAATCAACAAGATTTTGGAAACTATTTCATCATTACAGTACTCCCCAATATTAACAAACTTGGGTTTACCTTATGTGCCAATATTCACTTTGCAGGTCTTCAATGGTTGTCTATAATTGGAAGATACCAGCCCAGGTCCTTCTATTGCACGTTCTCCTTTGGTTTCTAGTATTTGCACATTTCTAGGGTTTTCCTCCTTCTGGTATTCTTCAAACACTTTATAGAATTTCAAAAGTTCCTCTATGGTCATAGATGATTTATGTGCATTACATATGGGCATAACTCCTATTGAAACTTTGGGTGCAAAATTCTTGTCCTTGATAGTCTACAACACAGGACCCACCGAAGGTGCCTCATCTTCAAATCTAAATGTTAATTTAAAATTGCATGTCATCTCCTCCCAATCCGATGTGCATCTACGCAATTCCATCTATACATACCAATTCCTTGGAATTGTGTCCAACGTGTGCACAAATAAATGTGTCCATTCTTGCTTTGGCACTGCACTCCATGTCGCAATGCACTACACAACATGTTCTAATGGACTACTCAACCCCATATACTTCTATGTGGTACACTCAGCTACAAATATGACTTGCAATAGTCTTTTGAATTGCTCCTACTTCTCTATTTTTCTTTTATGCGAACCCACCATATTGCAAGTGTCACTTTCAACGTGACATCTAATGCTAACAACCTTTGTTGTTTTGGTATCTGTACTTCAAATCTTGTTACAAAAGAAGCTACTTCTATTAGACCATCATACTTTGGGGAATCACATACCTATGTTCCAATCCAACGTAAGGAACGTGTGATGCGCACACATCTCGTAGTAGGTATTTCATACATCCTTTTCAACCATTCTTCAAAATATTCTTTAGAATCCGTTGCACAAGAGCTAATGCTATGCCTAATGAGCACACCATCAACAACATGATTCACATAGTCCTCCATTCTTCCAGTAATATTGTATAGGTTTTCTAGTTCTCTATTCTTGATTGGTTCCACATATCTTCTGCCTTTTGTCGGGTCCAATGGAACATTTACTCTTAATTATCCCCCTCAAAAATCATTTGTATCTTCTTTAGGTCAATAATGGCCTAATTAGGCGCAAAATCCCACCCAAGTCCCAATAATGTAGGATACGGTTTACTGCCATCCATAATTTCAATAACTTAAAAATAGGTTGTGCTACGCACTCCATCCACATCAATAGTTACCCCTATCAACCTTCCAATCAGAACAATTATGTGCTGGTTGGCTAGTCTTAACTGAACGTTAGACCAAATCATCCTTGGCGTACCCATCATCTCCCATGTTTGCTTTGGCAGGACATTAAAATTAGAGCCCAAATCCAAAATGATATAGTCCATATCGTAATCTCCTATTTGCGCACATAGTCAGAATTCCCTATTTGTCCTATTGCACTGCACCTAGTTAACTGCAACAGGTTATTTCGTATCCTGCGTGCACCAATCTATCATCCATCGTAGTATATTCAGAGCAGTTTCATCCTTTATTAGTTCTAAATAGATTTTTAATATTTTTTCAAAGTTCTTACCTTTTCATTTGGACCCTCAGGAACTGAGTAGTCATAGACTGGAGGCATGTCGTATAGGGGCGGTATGTCATATGCTTGTTGTGGCGAATATGCTCCATAGTTTGGGTTTAACAACTCTTTACTTGCTTGCTTGTATGTGTCTTTCTCCCTTTGAGGATCAAACATTAAGATTTTTCCAGCGGCTTTCCTAACCCATTGTCTTGTGAGCAATTCTTTCTCTTCCGCACTAGCTCTTGTTCACATTCCTCTGCACGTAACTGTTGCTGTCCTTGGTTAATCGTCATGTTCGTCTGTTGATATCATCTACACATTTTGATTTTGGTTTAGATTTGGATTCCGGTTCTAGTTCTGGTTTTGGTTTTGATTCCTATTATGATTTTGATTTTGATTATGGTTTCACCTATGCTTCCATTTCACGACCAGTAATGGACAATCTTCTATCACATGGTCCAAATGTCTAACATATATGGATGTTGTACATGGATTTTGGTAATCCCACACAAAATGTCCCCGTTTACCACATTTGTAGTAGATGATTGGTCCTCTACCTTTGCTAAATCCTCCTCTACCTCAACCTATGAATCATCCTTGGCCTTATTGATTATAATCCCCTGGGGAATTATTTTGTTGTGTTGCACCTTCTGTTCCAATTTTCCATTGGAATCCGTATGCATCTGAAGTGCACACTCTCATGCGATCCAGTGCATGACAATCCTTCTCATCATGACCCACTGATTTACAAAAAATACAAATCAAACTTCTTGGAGTGCTCACATACTTCTGTAACAATGGAAAAGTAGCAGTGGGGTGATTCCCTCTACGTATCTCACATGATACCCCTCCATTCAAGGGTAAAGGATTTGGATCTCCTATAGATAAGTACTCTCGAGATAAGTTGGACACTCGTTCTTATGATGGCCTTCGTTTTTGGAGCTTGTGCACCATATTTAATCATGCTTCTCCTTCCCTTTGGAAATATCCTATAATTCAATTGTTAATGCTTCTATCTGTGACTAAACTTGAGCCATCCATGAACCATTCTCTTCTACAAGGGATGCTTCCAACTTCACAGCGATCTCTAGTGTGTATGGCTGCGATGATTTTTGTTTTGCTTCAACGGGTCGTATATGTCGGAAATAGTCCTATGATGAACCACTCCTTATGCTACTCATCATGCATCTGGAATGTCAACCTATCCATCAGTAGTTTGAATCTCTGATCAAAGTCCCAGACTTATTCATTTGAAGACTATCTAATCTCTTTCAGTTCAATGCATTACGAGTCGGATTTTGGTTTCTTGAATTCCTTGGTCAAATCCTATTTGATGCCATCCAACATTTTGCCTTGTGTATTGTTTTGATACTTCATGTACCAAGTCAAAGAGAGATCCCTGAAGGTGGTCACCAGTTGCGCAATCTATGTAGCATCATCCTGGACTTGATTTACTTTCCATATTGCCTCACAAACAAACAGATGTTGATCTGGATCATTTGTCCCAACTCTGTAATACCCCCAATTCGACCCTTAGGATATAATAGCCTTTAATGTAAATAATGTGTACATGTGATGTATGTTTTCCTAGCGTGGAGCTCAAGGCCAAGGCCCCGCTAGTGAAAGCCCGAATTTTATTTAAAGGGCAAGTATTTGATATTTTGATACCATGTGCTCTTAAGCCATGGAAATTGTAATAGGATGTAAATAAACATCATGCAATATCAAATACCAAAATTGGCTGCGGAGGCAACGAATGAGAAGGGGCCACGTGTATCCACTAGGGAGTGGTGAGGGGGCTAAGGGAGTGAACCATAGGTTGCCATATGTCATTATGGGAACCCATTTGACTTCTCTAGATGACATTTATTCTTGTTGTAAGAAAGTGGTTGAAGAATTAAGTCAATGGCTTTAATGGAGGATGGGCAACCCTGAAATTCGTATGGGTAGGTATGGGCTTTGTTTTCTTGTACAAGAAGTCACTCAACCTCAAGGGAGGTTGCTTCATTCTCACCCCCATTCCATGGGAAAGGAACCTAGCTTTATTTCTCACCCCCATTCCATGGGAAAGGAACCTAGCTTCATTCTCCATCCAAAAACGAGCTCCCAACAATGAGAAAACCAGAAATCGCGACTTGGAATGAACCCACGTTTTGGGAAGCCAAAAACGCCTAGAATGGGTATTGGACAGTGAAATCCAATGGGGAATCCATTGGTATGAGCCTTGGGGCGAATTTGGGAGCAATAGCTACCCCAAAATCCATGGGGAAACCCAGTTTTAATTGCCCAGAAAATCAGTGACGGATTTGGGATTATTTGTGACAGAGTTGTGAGAAATCCAGTTGTGGATGTATGAACAGAGGATGGGATTGCTGAGTCTAGCTTGAAGTGCATGTGGCTCTGGGATTGAGCTCAGTGGACTAGCATCCTCCTCCATCTCCTATTGCATGCTTGAAAAAACCAACTGTGTGTTGGCTTAGTATGGCTATTTGAGTGAAACCCTGACTGTGAGTGAGCCATCTAGTTCCTCCTTAGTGGATACACAGCTCAACTCGGGGGTGATCTCTCAGCTGAAAGAATACAGGATGGACAAGGATCTATGGTTGGGTGGAACGTTGCTCTCACGTAGCCAGTCGTTGGACCGTTACGATCCAAGATAAGTATTCTTATGGTTGAGTTATGTTAATTCTATGCTCTACAAATATTTTAATTAATGACTGCTGTTTGTATGTCGAATGCATGATGAAACTGTATGCATATGTAATGTGTAATGTTTTAATTCCACTGTGTTTATATTGAGTTTAAATCTGCACACATAAGTTTTAATTGTTAATATTTTATGAGTAAAAATATTGGGGCTAAGTTTACAAAATCCCGGTGTGTTGTTAGTGTTTCCTTCCCTGCATTTGATGATAGGCGAAGGGGACATGACAAACTCCATGGAAGATAGGCATCCGAAAGGTGGGGTCTATCCCTGCCATTGTGTTCTACGTGGTATTATGAGTTTTTACTGATGGCTGACTAGAATTCGTTGCACTACTTCCACTACTCTGGCTACCTTTACTACTATTACTAGCCATAAGTGAAAAAATTTGAGTTTTTACCTTAGACTTGGGGGACGTGCACGAGGTCGTGGGTTCAAAACAGATCCTGTCCTCAATGAGGATACCTTATTCAGTTGGACTGAGTTGACTATATTTTTCCTTATCTGTGTGCGATATTCCTTCGATTTGGAATCCTACGCAGATGTCTCTTTATTCAAACTCACTGCACTTCTCCTCTATCCCATCCATAGTCCTCTTCCTACTATCTTTCCGAAATATTTTTCCACCACGAAGTAATCCAGTCTCTTCTACCATCACATCTTCTTCTTTTCTCATCCCATCCACTCTTTATTCATTATTTCCTTCTTTTACTTAGGCCATTCTTTAGTTATCCCCTAGTTCCCCTATGCACGTTTAAATGCTTAATTGCTAGGGTGATCTTATTCCAATATCATAGTTCCTTTGTCGCACAAAAACATCTTGATCTACAAATACAATGACTCCAGGTATCTTCCGTCCGGGCCCTTAAATAATTCCCTCTCAGTGGTGTTGTACGATCAGGTACAGTCTACAACAAACTTGATAACATAACCCTTCAATACGCTATCTAACCAGAAATCTACTATGCGTAAGATCAAGTTACTTACAATATTGACCTGTTATATTAGTTCAGGGGTCTAGTTCCTTGATATCACAATGCAAAATGTTGGGTTCTACTCGGATAGCCTTAACAACCACTCAGCTAGAATTATAGGGAACTCACAAAAGAAAATATTGTGTAGATATGTGTAGATGTACTTTTTTAACCACCACTTTGTGCTGATATAAGGGTTCTTTTTTTGCTCTCTTCCAAAGTCGCATTCCTTTCCTTTAAACCACTCTTCTATCTATTCCTTCATCAGTATCCATGGAACCATTAATTGAACTCCACTTTCCCTTCAGTCGCAGATCCCAGTCCTGGAAACATAACCATTTGTTAGTGTGCAACGAAAAGACCTAGGTCACAATATAAATTCACCAACAAAACCCTAGATACTGGCCCTTTTGGCATCACCTGCAAGTAGATGAAGTCTGACCTGAGGCATCTATGGGGACTACAGGAACCAAAATTTTGCAGTGCTGAAGGGATATAAACATTCATTGTACTACTATAACATTCATTCATCTAGTGCACAAAAATATCTAACTTATTCGTCATAACAGGTAACACATTCAAGGAAATAATGGAAACAGGACATTCATTTGTGCAACAAACATAACATCCATTACATTAAACACTTAATCGATATGCTTCACAACAAGTTTACTTCAACATTATCTTATGGACCAGCTTACTTAGCTGGCGCAAAACGCATCAAGACTCGGTCACAATCCCAAAAACACCCAACATTACACAACATAATAGAAACTACGACAACAACCACAACATCTACTAAAGAGAAGAAGATGAAGAATACACTAATCCAAGAACAACTATTCATCAACAACAACCCTTAACCCAAAACCCCCTTACATATTTATACATCACAACATGGGTTGAGCTTGTTACAAAGTGGACGTGATTGCTCAACTAAATTCTAACTATATTTCTCCTTTTGCGTTCTTTGGTCCTTTAGTTGAGCAGTCATGCTGTCCACTTCTGGTGCACAGATTCCAAGACTAATCCAAAAACCTGCTCCAACAGTACGTTACATCTGCCAGTCGAACATATATGTCCAAAGTTACGTTTCTCTCAATCTTTTAGTGAAGTAACCCTAATCTTCATACAGTTGTGTTCTCATTCCTTTTTCCTACTATCTGAGCTATTGAATGTGTGACCTCCAATCTCTCTATGCATGATTTTCATTCCATCGACCTATGTGTTGTATTCAGCCTACGTTCCACCAAGAGATTTCTCCCTCAATTCACGTGATACTCCTCTCATGCGTGAAGGCTCTCTCTCACAAGTGAGTTCCCACAATACAAGTGTTGAGAAACTGTTATTGAAGCATGAGGGTAGTTGTGCATGTGACTCCATTTGGAGCAATCATGAAGATCTATGTGAATACTTGTTAGGAGACCTGTGTAGGGAGGAGACCTATCTAGGGAATCTCCACATCCTTGTTTGCTTTTCATCATGTTGGTGTTGTGTCTGTGAAGACTCCACCGATGAGCTGCCTTTGAAGACCAGAACGTTGAGATAAGACTACATTTTGTTTTGAAGAGTGGTTGTGAAGAATTGCATTTGGATGACTCTTCCATTTGTGGTGCGTTGAGTGAAGATAAAGGGAATGAAACCCTAATATCCTCCTTGACTCCTGGTTTTTCATGCTATGTATAGACCGTGAGCTACTTGGAGCAGCCATTTTGTTTTGACAATTGTTGTTGCATTGAACGTATTGTTCTTGGTTGTTGAGTGTTTTGTGTAGGCTGGTGACTAGTGAATTGCTATTGACTTGTGTATCATTGGCGAAGTGTGACCCACATTGTAATATCCCCAGTTTGACCCCTGTAATGTATTCAATTAGATTATGAAAATGATGTAAATATGCTAGTATGGATTCCTAGTGCAGAGCTCAAGGCTAAGTCCCAACTAGTGAATGGTTAGGCATGTATGATGTAAATATTGTTATTTGGACCGTATGGTTGGCTTGTCATGCTAACTCGAAATATATGTAAATATTATGCTGCATAAATAATAAAATGGTCCAAGATGGATGTGTGGAGAGCACTATAGGGGATATGATTCCATCAGAGGGGAAGAGGAAAGGGGGCCTAAGGGAGACTAAATCCTTTGCTGCCAAGTATCAATCTTAGAACTCATCCAAATTCTGCCATGTGATTTAAATGACCAATTACCTTCATCTTTACCATTAAACTCAATCATTGAATGCATGTGTGAGGTTGGTGGAAAATTTCACCTCATGTAGTTATTGAATCATGGGGGTGAATGCACTTTTGTGACAGTTCTTTTAGCTGCCAGAAGTCAGTTATGCAATTGTCAACAGTCCTTTTCTTCTATGGTCAGAAGTTATGTCAACTATATTTTCACCATCATCTCATATCCTTGGGATTCATCACTCATTCTATCATTCTCTCATGCGGATCTGCACTACATCGAGTTTCCTATTGTTGTTCATGACCATTACCAGACTGTGTCTAACCCATACATTCAAATTTAGAGATGAAGCTGTAGATTTGAAGGGAAAAGTACATGGTTGTAGGTGAGTGTAGAGGTTTGGAAAGCTAGGAACCTTTACCTAGGATTTGTTTCTACTCACAAATACTTGAGAAGCCATTAATTAAGGCTATAGGTGGTTCTCCAATAACACATATCATATTGTAATTCTTCTATGCACACACTCGAAGCACCTAGCAAGATGGATCGCCCAAGAGAGACGTGGATCAATGAAGGGGATTATTGAGCACAAAAGGGTGTTGTGTGGGCTAGGTATTGTTGGAGCCAAGGCTATGGTGACTGAGTGAGATCATGTAGAGATTTGTATGAGCATTTAACTAAGAATAGAGTGCAGAATAGGTTGTGAGATGAGAGAGAGAAGCGCCTAGGTGTTTCCTTCACTTGGGTGGTCTCATAGCTCGGCTTGGGGATGGCCTCTCAGCAGAAAGAGTATATGTTGGACAGAGTGCCTTCAGTTGGGTGGAAAATAACTCTTACACATCTATTTTCTTGGATCTATGTTGTTTAAAGATAAGTCTTCTCTCTGTATTGAATTTGCGATGTTTTAATTGATGCCTAGAATGATTATGCTGGTATATGCATGTGTTGTACATGTGGATGGAGTTTATTCCATTGTGTATTTTTATTATGCATATGCACATGTATTTTAACTGTTATGAATTTGTAACATTACTGTGGGGATAAATTTAGAAGCCCGAATTTAGTTAATTTCCCCCTCTCGTTGGCTATATTGGGTGAGAGGGGGACATGACAGAGTGGTATGATAGCTTCTGGCTGCAATATTGGAGTTGTATGGGCCATAAATCTAGATTTAAAGGCATAAATTAGAAATGGTTCTATGGAAATCGGGTTCTATTGTGTGACAAATAAGGGGCCAAGAGTAATTTCGAATTCAGCTCAAAATAATCCCCCTTATTTCTTAATTGAAAATTTTCGTAATTACGAAATTTTAAAAATTTGGAAAATTTGAGGATGGGTCCCACCCATGCCATGTGGATGGGTGACTTGGAAGATACACATGGGTAAGAGGTTTGATGTGGAATATTTATGTGGGCAAGAGGTTCGACGTGGATGAGCCACGTGAGTAGAGGGTGTGATGTGTATCATCCACATCAAATCAGTGTACATGTGTGCCTTCATATGATGGATCCCAAATGCGGAGGAGATCTGACCATCAAGCAATTATGGATATCAACAAATGAAAGTGCTTCAGGCTCATGAATATGTGTGAAGGTTAATTAAATTAGCATGATCTTGAAATGAAAACTGCTAAGGTGATGTGCCAGCTTCTCATGCATTTGGGCTCATAAAAGCAGTTACGAGAAACAACAACCCCAAGGATCCTGAAACCACTTTTGGTATGATAGGTGGTGACGTGATGTGCAAAGACATGATGTGTAGTGATTTTAGTAATGATGGTACCCTCGCCAATCATGTCAGCCTTGGAATATCCTTCAAATTTTATAGATGACCAAAATTCTTTCAGTCCCATGAACTTGCACACCAGTTAATTAAATTGGCGTGAGCTTGAAATGGAAACATCCCTATGATGTGTCGCCCTCTCATGCATTCAGGCTCATAAAATAAATTTCAAGAAACGACTTTCCCGTGGATCCTGAAACCACTTATGTCTGATAAGTGGTAATGCGTTATGGGTTGGTGTTAAATGTGCACAGATTAGAGGAAAAACAATAGTTTCAACAGTCAAATTTCAGGTGTCAGAAATTGAAAAATGACACTAATATAATGCGCCATATTGCGCGAAATAAAAAGATTTATCAAAATAAAAATGAGGGTGTTTCCCCCTTGACCCTCGTCGTCCCCTTGAGACATCGTTAATTTTGAGAATTTCCTTGTGATGATGATAGGAAGAATGGGAATGGGAATGTTTCATGGTGCCATTAAAACAAGAATAATTTTTTTATAGAAACTGCTAAAAAAAAATAAGTCCGGAGATGGTGAAAAAGTTAAAAGTAGGCAATTCTATAAAGCTATAGGAATTAACTAGTGGATTAGATCAGAGAGCAGAAAGATGTTGACTAATCCTTGTCATGAATATTATCAGGGACAGTAGAAATTTTTTATGGATCTATCTATATTTTGCTACATGTATCTGAAGTTTTCTTCTGAAGCTAAATGGCTTGCAGGAAAAGTGCAAAGTTGGGCCAAATTGGCAATTTTGATAGGCTGTAACTTTTGCTCATGAACTAGAAATAGGCATGCTCATAATTATTGGAAAGCTTATCCAAATGAGAATAAAATAGAATGTTCTTATTTTTTAAACTAGTTTGTAGTTGCTTCCTAAAGCAAGCAGAATAGATCCCCTGGGCTTGATTGAGCAATAAATTCTCAATGTGGGTGACTTCCAAAGTTACCCAAAATTTTGGAAGAAATTTGTATAACTGTATAAGAGTGTATCAATTATGGAAGTGACTCATAGTGAGTAAATATTATGATACCCGTATCATGGTAATGCTTCTCTCTTAATAAATCAGAGTTATGGTTGAGAAAGCAAGCATGGTAAAATTGCTTGTTAGCAAGCAATTTGAAGAGTTAAACCAAGTAAAGTTGGATGCTTAGTAGCATGATAATTTCTTTGATCGACAAGGATATTTGAATGATAGTATCATTGTAATTCCTGTTAACATGAGACGGGATAATATGTTGAGTGGATAAGATTACACTCTTGCATATTGTATTTGATAAACACACATGATGGAAGAAGGGGACTAAGAAAAAGTGATGGGTCCTTACCATAATGTATGCAATGTATTCTCTATGTTCAGAATGTGCAATTTGCATTGCATAGAGGGGTTGTGGAAGCCCTTATTGAGAGTAATTGGTTGTCATATGCATTATTGAGGAGCAATAGCCATGTCTAATCATGAAAAATAAAAGAGACCAATAATGGGCATTGGTGTCTTGGATAAGAATGCATGCAAGGTATTATTGTGAGTAATATGTGCAATTTGAATTGCAAGGAAGAGCCACGTGAGATCTTGATTATTGGAGATGGATATTGTATTCAATAAGAGAATGCTTATAAAGTTATGGAACATGTGAGTAGATGAACAAATCGTAAAGGTGATGGGTGAATCATCCTTGTGGGCAAGTGCATGCATGCTAAGAGAAGTTGCAAAATAATGAAAGATATGAATCAACAACTTATGAGTAAGTGATGAGAATTAGTAAGGAAATTCCATTCACATAGATTTGTCACTAAAGGAACAAGACATTATAGTATGTGTACATTCCATGAGGGTCATGATAGTGGTAGTGTGGCCATGCAAAGGTTTCCAATCAGGGAATGAGGCATTCCAGTGTGTGAATTTGTTGTGTGGTTCAAAATTATGGAAAATATTTCCATGGGAAAGAAAGGAAAGTCTCATTGTTGGATGAGGAACAAGGGCATATAATGGACCTTGGAAAGATTCCATATGGAGTTGGAATGAAATAAATTGCAACGTTGTTAAGTGCTAGGAATTCCAAGAAAGGGGAAGTTGGACTTGGCCATAATTGCTCAAACCAATTGGAGCAACAATGAAATGTGAATAAAGTGCAATGAGAGTTGTTGTAATGAACAAGGAAAGCTACATAAGGTTGATAAGATGGTTGTACCGGTAATTGGAGAATGATCTCCATAAGGAAACATTGATAAAGAGGGAAATTTCTCACCTTAATCTATTTTTATTTATAGCATAAAAAATGGCATGCTTGGAAAGTAGCAAGTATAAACATTATAGATGAGTATATGTGATGAATTGTTGCTTGGTGAGAAAATCATAGCTAATGACCCCTTGTGTGTTTGGCGGAGAGGCCATAAAGTCGATCAACTATGACATGGAAGAGGAAATTCCATGCCATTTTAAGGAATTGGAAACAAAATTCCTCAACTCTTCTCTTGTTGATATATCTATATTGTATGTGTTGTATATACATAAATTTTGGCATAGGAATTCTAGAAATGCAAGTGATTAGATTTACGAAATGCATATGCATTAGTGGACATATTAAGAGATAATGCATAATGCATGTGAACCTTCTTGTACATGCATATGATATTTAAAATTGGTAAAAGTAGTGAGGTTTTACATATGAAATGAGCCACTAGTGATAATTATTGTGGTTGATAATAATTATTGTTGCTGGTAATGGTTGTAGGACCAAAGACAATAGAAGCATGGTTGAAGATTTTGATGATGTTGTTGCATGTGACCAAGCTTATGGAGAAGGGTTGGGGCAACAAATCTATGATCAATAGCTTGGTGGAAGTACTGTGTATTCCTTGGTAAGAGGCCAACTAGTTAGATAAAATCATAGATGTTGATGGCAACCATGTAGGTAATGGTTTATTTATGCCAATTGCATGAGTGTTGAAAGGGGACTGGGTAAGAAGCCCTTCAACCATATGTTAATCATCATAAATTGGTATGTATGTGATATTGAATGCATTTATGTGACTGATATCCCACCGGGTATGGTGAGGTATGGGGTAGTAAGAGAAGGAGCCTTATACCATCTAATTTAAAATTTAGAATGCATCCATATGAAATAATAGTATGCCATCTATGAGACCATGCGTGTGTTGGGTTGTAAATCATGTAGTGTTGCATAAGTATCCCATGGACTCCCTATTGGTGTTAATATGGGATTGAACCTATTTTCCAATAAGCAATGAGTGATTGAACTCCCGATGTTTTGTTTAGGTAAAGATGAAAGGCACCCAGATAGTTGACCAAGTGATTGGGAAGATGGTTGGGTGTTGTGTTGAAGAATTGGTTTGGATGTCCAACTTACCATGGTAGATCACATGTGTAGGAACATAAAATGTTTTAGAGTAATGCTGGAGTGCATTGAGTGCATGGGAATAAATGAATTATGTGCACTGATTTAATTATTGGGAAGACGTTCTAGGTGCTCCTAAGATACTGTTATGTAGTGAAGAGAGTAGCTTAATTGGTAGGTGAGTATGCTAGTGTGAGTATGATGACATGAAAATATGGTATTCATGAATCAATGCAAGGGTGTATTGGATGAATATGCAATAAAATATTCTGTAAATCTTGTGGTTATACATTGATCCGTACGTGGCCAGGAATCACGAGGGGGACAATAGTTCGACTGAATGAGTCGGATTTGTTATGGAAGAAGCTTAAGAATTAGGATGCGCAAAGCAAGAATACACTACACAGACAGAACACAATTACACATAGATAATATGCAAGAATGTGAAATGATCTTCTATTACTGGATGTGAGATCATTGATTGATTTATGTTATAGTATTATAAATGCTTATATAGAATGTGCTGAGACGCTTGGGTGCTTTCCTGTTACGTTCAGTTACAAAAAGAAGCTAGAATGGTTCGACAGTTCAACCATTACAGTCGACTTGAAGATAGAGAAACAGTTTGTCTAAGTTAGACAGTCGCAAGTCGCAGATCGACGCTGCATGTTGATGGAGTGAAACTGTGAGGTCGCGGAACGTGTCGAAGTCACGAAGTTGTCGAAGTTAGAACTTGTTGAAGTTGTGTCAACGTCGATGACTTGTCGCAGATGTGTCGAAGTCAGCATCCAACAATAATTCCAACTGCAATGTGGATCAGACCTCCTTCCTTAAGAAATAATAGTCCCCATTGTTTGCTCTTGAAGGTGAGGAAACTTGTCAGTCAGTTTAGTAGCAGAGTACCACTTTCCTTTTGCAGGGATCTGTCTGGATTTAGCAACCTGAAAAAAGGGAATTGTGTCCGTACTTGTATGGCATACTCAACATCCCATAATGGTGTCACAAGGAAGAGGCTCCTGAACATCTGGATTGATTTCTTCGGGTTCTTATGTTTGCAAGTTGTTATGTTGCAACAGTGGTTCATGGTATGGTCAAAGTAGATCCACATTGAATACTAGATGCAAACCCAGGCATGCGGGAATCTCAAGCTGGAAAGCGTTTTATTGATTTTGTCGAAGAATACTGTATGGATCATATCGCAAAGGTTTGAGCTTCTTGAATGGATCGGCGAAGCGCTCCTTCTTGAGATGTAACCAAAACTTATCCCCACTTTGGAATGAATGACATATACGATGCTTGTCGTGTTGGGCCTTAGCTTTCTCATTTGCTCGTTGAAAAATTTCCCATGCTTGCTTCTGGATGTCGCAGATCTGATCTCAAAACTTCAAGGCTTTATCAACTTCTCGCTGGCTGTAGTCGATGTCAAAGTTTGACTGTGTCGAGTAGCTGATCAAGTCGATAGGCACTGAGGGTTGAAATCCGTAACATATCTCAAATGGAATCTTGCTTGTATAGTTGTGTTGAGAACTATTGTAGTTGTGTTGTATGTATGGAATACTTTCATCCCATGTGTGTCGATGCTTGTGGTTGTACATGCGAAGCAGTTGTACTACCAAGCGATTCACAACTTCCATTTGTCCGTCAATCTGAGGATGGAAAGCTGTCAAAAATGAGAGTCATGTGTCCAATTGTTTCCAGAGAGTCTTCCAAAATATGCTGATGAATATGGAATCTCGGTTAGAAGTAATGGTTGTGGGTAAACCAAAGTGTTTCCAAACATGTGTATAATTTATTTCACCTTAAGACTAATACTAATAACTAATATTACAATCAAACTTAAAATTAAAAACAAATTCTCTACAACTAATAACCTCTTAATGATGTTAACTTAGGGTTAATATTTAGGGTTTTTATAATTAATTAAAATTAAGCAAACTAATTTATAAACTTCAAATAATCACCTAAAAAACCTAAATCCCCGTAGCTGATCTTAGCTTGTCTCTACATCTCATCACTATATATCCAGATCTTTTGTTCTTCATAAAACTCGGCAATATGTCTTGATGATGGATCCTGTTCTGGATTCGAAACGTCGATATGCTATTATGGATACTATGGTTTCTCCGATTACTCCGGCAATCAACCACCACAGAAGTCTAGCTATAGAAAGAGCTAAGTAGTCTACTGCGTTGTCGTGGTCTTCTTGCATGGTATGAGAATGGCCATCTTGGAAAATATATCAACTACTACTAAGATCGCATCATGCTGATGTTTGGTAGTAGGATATCCCGTCAAGTATTCCATAGAAATAGATTCCCATGGTCAACTAGGAACTGGAAGAGGTGTGTACAATCCCTGTCGTCGATTAGGCGGTTTAGCAATTACACAAACCACGCATGATCGAATGTACTTGTTGACGTCATTTTTAAGTGTAGGCCAAAAGAAATAATTCTGTAGAATAGCAAGTGTCTTTGCTACTCCAAAGTGTCCTGCGGTCTTGCTGGAGTGCACGTCCCAAATGAGCTACTGACAATGCTCATCGGTCGGTACACAAAGTTGTCCAAGCTTGTATAGCAAGGTGTCTTTCCGAAAGTAGTCGGAGGTCGATGGCTTGTCGGTCCGAAGCTATCGGTAGACTTGTGAAAAGTTGATGTCGTCCTGATACAATTGATGCCCAAGTGGTCATGTCGTAACCCTGCATACTCATCACTATGAAAAGGAGAGTAATGGGTGGTTGACTCAGACAATCGGCGACGGAGTTAGCTTTACCTTTCCGATACTTAATAACCAAATGGAATTGTTGTAGGTAATTAATACACCTGAGTTGTCTGGTTGTCTATAGTTTTGAATGGGTCATAGCGAACTATAAGGCTTATGGTCAGTAAGGATGACCATTTCCTTGCGAAGGATGTAATGCCTCCATTGCTTGAGAGCTTGCACAATGGCGTACAGTTCATTTTCGTACGACGAATATCTTCTAACTGTATTGTTAAAAAATTTTAAATGAAAAGCGACTGGGTGATTAGACTGAATAATCACTGCACCCAAGGCATAGTCTGATGCGTCTGTTTCAATATCAAAGGGCTGATGCAAATTAGGTAACACAAGTACTGGTGCAGTGCAGAGCTTGTGCTTGAGTTGTTCAAAAGCTTCTTGTTATGTCGATGTCCATTTAAAGATAGTTTTTCCATTTCCCTTTGTCAACTGATTCAAGGGTTAGGCTATGTGACTGAAGCCGAGTATGAATCATCGATAGAAATTCACCAAACCAAGAAAAATTCTTAGTTCTTGAATGCTTTGAGGAATGGACCAATCTTTGAGGATCTGTACTTTGTCTGGATCGACCTGAATGCCTGTAGAGTCAATTACATACCCCAAATATTTGATGTTGTTCATTGAAAAGGTACACTTGTCCATCTTCAAGTAAATTCGATGTTTCTGGAGAGTGTCGAGGACTTGTTGAAGCTATCCGACATGTTCTTCCCATGATCGACTGAAAATGAGTATGTCTTAGAGATAGACAATGACCCATTTGTCGATGAAAGGTCGCAGAATGTTATCCATGTATCGCATGAAGGTCACAGGTGCATTGGTTAAGCCGAAAGGAATGACTAACCATTCAAACGATCCTTCCTTGGTCTTGAAAGTAGTTTTCCACACATCTGAGGGCTTGATTGGAATTTGATGATATCTCGTTTTGAGGTCGAGGTTAGTAAATAATTTAGCACCTTTTAGACAGTCGATGAGATTGTATATCCGCGGTAGAGGGTAGCGATTCTTTACTAATTTTTTTTTGAGTGCCCTGTAGTTGATGCACATACGCCAAGTCCCGTCTTTCTTTGGAACGAAGACGACTGGACTGCCACAAGGAGAGGAGATGGGTCGGATATGACCTTTGTCGATTAAATCCTGGATTTGTCTGTGGATCTATTCATTTTTTAGAATGGATCTTCGGTAAACAGATGTGTTAGGCAAAGAAGAACCAGGAACAAGTTCAATGGAGTGTTTTACCTGGAAATGTCGAGGTTCTCCATCTGGCTCTTGGAATAAACTCCAATACTCGTCGAGAACATTTTTTATCAACTGCTTCTGTAGGGAGCTGCTTTGGTCGGTGAGTCAACTGGTCGCTACAGTCTTCCTAGAATGTTGCGGTTTGATCATGATTAACATGAACTTCTGAGCACGATTGATGAGCTTCTTTGTCTGTTTAGTAGATATCATTGAAACCGTTGGTGTAGTTCATCACTCTGGAATGCTGTACCATCGATTCTGGATTCTGACAATCACCTTCTGCGCTCGTGACTAATAACTTCCATGGAGATCCTATAGGTAAGGTTTCCCAAACAGGGCCTAGGCTACAGAGATTGGTGCTATGTCGCAGAGTACTTCATCTTCAAAAGGATTTATGAAGTAGGCGAGTTTGCATTGTCGGGTGATCCGTAGTTCCTGTCCATCCTTCATCCAACCGATGTTGTAAGGCTGAGGATGTAGAGTGGTGACAAGACGTAGTTTCTTCACAAGATATTCAGAATTGAAGTTCTTCTGACTACCATTGTCCACAATCATATGTAATGGGTTGTGCTAGACCCATATCAGTGTATGGAATAGGCGCTCTCATTCCTCCTCGTCGACGATAGTCGAGGCTGCTAGAGTTGTCAATGTCAATGTCAGAAGGGTTGTTGCATCTGGATCAGATTCTTCCTCCGTCTTGTCAAATGCGTCGGATGTCGACACTTTCGCCAAAAATGTCTTTCGAGCTTTGCAGTCAGACGTATCATGCCAAGATAAGTGGTGGTAATCGCACCATTTCCTAATACACAGTTGTTTGATACGTTCCCTTTTCTGGAAAGGATTTTTGCCGTGATTTGGCTTTGGCAGAGTCGGCTGAGAATATTTTGACTTGTCGAAGTCGGCTGATGTCTTCTTATCAGGTGGTCGTCTTAATGTCGTATTTGTTGTGAAGTGTGCTTTACCTGTCTACTTGGTTTCAAATTTGTTGGCATAGTGGAATGAATCTGCAAGCGTATTGATGGTCAAAAATTCCATCTCCTGCTAAATGTACTGGGACAATCCATTGATGTACTTCAGAAAAAGCAATTTCTCTTCTTCTTGGACTCCAAGTCTAGCCATGAGTCGATAGAACTAGTCAGTGTAACTCTATACTGATTGGTATTTCCATTTCCTTAGCTACTGCCACTTCTTATACTGCTGCTCGAGGTATTTGGGCGAGTAAAATTCCTTCCGGATGTGTTTGACCAATTTATCCCATGTGTCGATGGGGTCTCCACTTTTCTCCATCTTTGTCGAGAGGTTATCCCACCAGTAGTGCACAGATGTTGACATATTTAAGGCTGCAATGGTGATCTTGTTAGCTTCTAAGAGTTGATTCACAGAGTAATAGGATTCCAATTGTTGCACCCAATTGTTGACAGATTCCGTGTCAATCTTGCCTTCAAGATTCGGTATGTCCAAATTCATTTTCACTTTGAAGCGGCTAATTTTATCGGAGTGAGTTCTTGTCGAAAATAATCCAGATGTCGAAGAAAATCACGTGAGAATTTCATTGAATTGGGTGAAAATTTCAATTTGTTGTCGAGTCAGCGCTTGCTCGATAAGCTGTGTGTCTCGTTGGATGCATGTATATCGTCTGTTTCTTTTGCCATCTCTGGAGGTAGCATCTGCTTGGATTGCTGAGATTGTGAGCGTGTTTGAACAGGAATAAGTTGGTAACTTCGCTGGAAGTGTCTACGCAAACTTAAGCATGAACAAATATGAGTGCTCCAATACCAATGATCCACACATGGCCAGGAAGCACGAGGGGGGAAACAGTTTGACTGAATGAGTTGGCTTTGTTATCGAGGAAGCTTAAGAATTAGGATGCGCAAAGTAGGAATACACTACACAGACATAACACATTTACACACAGATAATATGGAGGAATGCGAACCGATCTTCTATTACTGGATATGAGATCATCAATTGATGTATGTTACAGTATTATACATGCTTATATAAAATGTGTTGAGACACTTGGGTGCTTCCCATTACGTTCAGTTACAAAAATAAGTTAGAATGGTTTGGTAGTTCAACCATTACATTCGACTAGAATACAGAGAGACAGTCTGTCTAATTTTGACAGCCGCAAGTCACAGATCGATGCTGCATGTTGACGTCGCAAAACTATGAGGTTGCGGAACTTGTCGAACTTGCGGAGTTGTTGAAGTCGGAACTTGTCGAAGTTGTGTCGACATCAAGGACTTGTCGTGGATGTGTCGAAGTCAGCACTCGACAATAATTCCAACTGCGATGTGGATCACACATGCATATGTGTGGGTACATATGTTAATATGCATCGTGTGGATGCATGGTTGTGATATATATTTAATTGCAATTCTCTATTAGCTAAAATGATATAATTATTGGAAATTATGAGATTATTTCATGAGATGCTATGGATGCAGTGGAAATACTTGCACGAAGAAGGTATTCATGTTTGATGGGCTACTAGAATGCTCTATTGGGAGGACAGAGTTGCATGAAAGGACATGATTGTGTAATCATGAGTATTGAAAGTTTTATTTTATTGCATAGATAATGTGACTCTATCTTGCAATTTTATTGTGATAATGATGAATATAAAGTAAATGTGTTTCATTGCATTTCAGATATTAACAACCAATGGTGTTTGAATTATTGTGTGTTAGAATTTTGAGATCACTTCACTGACTATTGTAAATGTTGCAATGAAATTATTATATGCATGGGTACTCCACTTGATTGGTTGATAGAAATATTCAAATCACATGTAGAATTGTCTTGGACATGGCAATGTGTGTAAGTCCATAATAAAGGCTGGCAGCTACCATGTGCAAAATCTAAACATTATGAGAAGGATCTCATGGTTGTGAAATCTGATTTCTGGATGGAATAGATTTGTAAATTTCACTGATTTGAGGTTTTGATAATAATTGTTAATGATTGTTTGGTTAATCTAGAATTGTGTCAAGAGGACATGTTGTAGGTGGATATCCAGGTTATGGTAGCAAGTGTAAAACCATAAGAGACAAAGTGCTTCCACTTACAAGATTCAAACATTATGAGGATGGCCTCATGATTAAATAAATCAAATTCATGGAGGAGACATAATTGTAAATTCATATTTGAATTTGGTTATTAATGTTACTCACTACTTGGATGTTTGTGAATTGTGTCAAGAGTGTTGGCTTGGTTTTGCAACCAAGCTTAGTGCTATGGGCACCTGCTAACTAGTAGCAGCAGTCTCAAATATTAAAGCAAAAACAATGTAAATCTAAAACTAAAACTAAACTAACATGTGCATATCATTATAAACTTTTGAATTGAAAAACAAGAACAAGAAATAGAAAAAATAACTTTGTATTGAAAGTAAGGGAAAGCAAGTGCTTGCAATAGTAATACCTCCAAATGGTGAAGGTTGTTGAGTAGCTCCAAGGGTGAGCAGCTCCAAACTCCAAAGGTCCCTTCTCAAAGGTAGCTACAATGGCCAAAAGCTCATGGGAGATTTTGGCAGCATGAGGATAGGATGATGGATGGATGTAAAGTGAGGAGCCCCTACCACCTTTTCATAGTTTTTGGTGGTGGGGAATACCATTATGGTTTTGAGGAAACCAATGGTATTGACCAACATGGTTTAGGTACCTTTTCCCTCCTTTTTTCTTTTTTGAATATTTTGAATATTTTTATTCCCTTTTTAATCTTTTTGGGAATTCTGGACCCTTTTTGAGGGTTTTTTATGTTTTTTGAGGAAAAATATTAATTTTGAGTGGAAAAAGGGGTGTATTAAGGTCTTTTGGTGACCTTTTGGTGGCTTTAGAGGCTCAAATAGTGAAAAAGTGGACAAATGGGTCATGTGAATAAGGAAATGAGCTAGTGAGCACTTTTTAGGTGTTAACAGATTGCCCCCTGATGTGTGAGGGCAGGAGCTCATCGTATGGCCAATAGACATCATAGTTCTTTTATTTTTTTTCTGGGGTTTGGGGAGGAGAAGAGACCGATTGGAGACTGGATCCACGGCCCTTGGAAGCTACAAAAAATAATCAATATTACATGGCCTCAATATGAATGAGGAATAATCCTAATAATGGACGAGGTGGGAATACCCATGCTCGTATCAAGACGTAACAATTAGTCCCAAGAAGGGGGACCTGAAAAAATACATAAAAAATCTGCTGGTACATCATAATGGTCCAGAGGGGACATCATTTTGGGATGTACTCATGATCATAGCATGACTGATCTCAATAACTGATACACTGGAATAAGTAATGAACTGCTGAAACTGAAGCTGTCCAACATCTGTAGGGACGCAATGACTGTAAGCCATCTCTGGGAAGTATATGTAACTGTATACTCAAGGGAGTATCAAACTGGGGTACATCGGAATACTGTCGCCATGCACAACCCGGATATCTATAGAAAAAATGTAACTGGTTGTATCCATAGGTAGAATCTCAAATGTGGAAGAGTCGGTTGGTATCTGGGGTCTTGAACAAATAACCGAATGGACCAATCTCCTATGCGAGTCTCAACAATGCGATCAAGGTGTTGAAGTCGAGCATGTGAGAAACAACCATTTGGAGAGGCACTGAGGACTCTTCTTGAAATGATTCGTAGGCACTCATCGTAAATGGTGATGAGTCCAAGACACAGGGACCTCTAGGTCTATCCTCTGGAATAGATTCGGTTGTCGTCGAAAGAGGGAGACCAGCAACTAACAAGGCAATGATGTTTCCTTGATAGGAGCGCGAGGTGTAGAACTGAAGTGTGGTAGTACTGATGGTAGGACTGACATACTTGTGGGGATGGGAAGTAACTGGGGTCATATAGTGGGTAGACTCAAACTTCCTTTGTTCAGAGCATGATGACATGGTTGACCTATCAGTGTAGGGAACTGACTTATAGGTGTGGGGATCATAGCTTTTAGGGATTGAAGGGTATGTATTGACTCTGGGGGGGTCAAGCTGATGGGTGCTGTCGAGGGGTTCTCAGGGTGACATACTGCAGAATACTCTGAACAAAGGCGACCAAAATGGGGAAGCTGCCATATGAGTAGACGTGATCTGTTGTGGCACCGAGAAGCACCATTGGGTCCTTCTTCGTAGTTTTAATGATATCCAAGAAGGGTTAAAAGTGTGCTCTGAAATGGTACTGTCCTGTGGATTTTGTGAGCCCAGGACTGTTCGTGCTCATTGGTGCTTTCATTTTTAAGGAGTCTAAAAACAATAAGAAGACTCTGCAGTGGTTATGATTACTGTCCTGTTGGTTTTACGAGCCCAGGATGGTGATTGCTCGTGGTCACTTTCATGTTTAGAGAGTCTGAAAGCGGTAAGTGGACTCCATTGGTGTTCTTTTTCATAAGTTAGTCTCCAAGGCCCGAAAAAGCATAAAATGATGCAAATGGAGAACTCTTCTAGCCGATGTGACTAGAGTATTCCTTTTTCGTAATTAGTCTACAAGGTCTGGAAAAGGGGTAAACTTATACCAGGTAGACGCCCTTTCAAATATGTTTAGCGAGCATGAAAGGAAGCAAGGTTGCTCGACGATATTTTCATTGTTTTAGGAGTCAGAAAAGAGCTTAACAGAAACTCCCTAAGTGCCTTTTTTGTAAAAGGGATTGCTCGGCCCGAAAAAGGGATAAAATTATACCGAACAAAAAGGGATTGATGAGAGCGAGAAAAGGTCTCAAGCATCATCATGAGTGGAAAACTGAATCCGGTGACATAAAGATTGTCAAAAAGGGGCAACGGCCAATGTGGCACGCAAACCGAGGTGATGGGTGGCATTTTGAAACAATATCCAGAAAATTATGGGGTGAGAGTGAGAAATGATCTCAAGCATCATCATGAGCGTGGAAAACTGAATCCGGCTATATAAGACTCGTTGAAAAATGGAGAACGACTGATGTGGCACGCAAACCGAGGCGACGAGGGGGCATGGGAAAAATGCCAAAAAAATCTGGGCGTGAGAGCGAGAAATGATCTCAAGCGTCATCACGAGCGCGGAAATATGAATCCGGTGGTGCAAATGGTGCGAAAAACGGAGGTCATAAGGACTCTGGAATGGTCAAAGCAAATAACTAGGTTTAAAAAATGGCTACAAATAAAGGTGAGCCCACCAAGCCAAGGATGCAGTGGTGGGGAGAAATGATGACCCGCGGGGGGAGAATACTAGGTGTATCAAATCAAATAGAATATACAAGTGATATGTGACCTCAAAAAATGGTTGAGATCACACATGTGAAGAAGTCAGCAGGGTTAATGACTTGCCCCCATGCTATGTGCATGGGGTTTGTGATTGTGGATGACATATGTGTTGGATTGAACGATGGGCTCATTGAGGTGTTGAGATAGAGATGATGGGGAAGGTTCAAAATGATTGATCATGCCCCCTATCCCGGGGTCAAGGTAATCTATTATGCCCCCTAACTCAGAGGTGTCAATGTGGTGCAGATGTTGTCTCAGAGAGAGATCAATAGGGCATTGAGCAACTGCTGGCGGGGTGTTATACCATGAGGCTATGGGCTGTGGTGGCATACTGAAGTGATGATATGATGATGGGGGATTCCCTTTGTGGTGTGGATGCCCCTAGTATCTCCGACGAGAATCACGATGATGATGAGTAGGAAAGGTTTTGGGCCTGCCCCCATGTTGTGGACATGTGGTTTCCTCGTCGATTTGAAAGGGTTGAACATGTGTGTCAAAGGGATCAATGGAAGGGGTTGACCGAACAGAGGGGTATCCACTGGAAATCGTGTAAATGGTGTTAATTTCTTTCGAGGAGGAAGATGGTGGGGGATGAATTTCCTCAATGAGAAGAGGGGATATCTTGAGGTCGACGTTATTCATCTCGTACAAGGATGCTCTGTAATCTGGGAGATCGGGGCAGTGATGTGAATAATGGCCGTAGATTCCGCATATTGCACAAGGATGGTTTGTGCGCAATGATTTATCACGAGGCTTAGGGGTTGGATCTATTTCGACAACCGGGATGTTGGGGTCGTCGTCAAGCATTTGCATGTGTTCCTGTAATGTAGGTAATTGTGGGCATTGATGAGTCGGATGGCCTAACTCATCACACAACGAGCATTTGGGGGGAGAACGAAACATGGGGGGGGGGGGGGGGGCAGTGTATGGTTGTGGGCCTCTGCCCCCAGTGGGATTGATAAGAGGAGGGGGATTCATAGATGATGAAGGGGTAGTGACACCGGGAGGTGGTTGACTAGTAGTGACAATGGGTTGCAACGACTGTAGGACGACATTTGGTGTCGGCGGGGGAATGGGAGGCGAAATATACCACACAGGTAATCCTAAGGTTAAACCGGGGAGGCTGAGGGTAGCCATAACCGGGGCGCTTACTACTCCCGATGGAGGGAATAGGAAGGGGATTGTGTGGGTGGGTGTAACACCAATGTGACTAGGTACCAATGGTGGTTTGGGTAACAAGGGTGGTTGTGTATTGTGGGAAAGAGTACAGAGGTCAGAGATGTGGGTCACGGGTGACAGGGGTGGAATGGATTGGAATGCAGAAGTCATCGGCGTGTCGGAGTATAATCCGGGTCTGATTGTGGAGACGAACGATGTAGGTGCATTCTGAACTGGTTGTTCAATCATAGGGAGAGCATTTGTAGGTGCAATGGGAGCGTATGGGTTTCGACGCATTTGGAGATGCATATCGGACGATGACATCATAAGGAGATGATGAGTATTTGAATCCATTGGTTGGTTTGTGTGTGCAGCATATGTGATTTGCTGTTGTGGTGCTGTGGTTCCTTGAGGAGGATCCAACAGACGAGTGTTCACCACTCCTTGTGTGGCCAAAGGATTCTGCAGCACCATGGGTTGTGGTTGAGGAGGTGGCGCTGGTTGTGCCGCGTGCCCTTGGAATTGGGCGTCATCAGACCACAGTTGGCGTGCTCGCCCCAAATGGGGGCAAGTGTGTGTATAATGGCCGTATACCCTGCATATGGAACATGGGTGGTTTGTTCGTAGATTGGGGTTCTTAACCTGTTTCGGTGGTCGATCAGGGTTTTGGTTGGCGGGGGTATTGTTGTTGTTGTTTTGATGTTGGGGCTGATTGTGTTGTGTGTACACTTGCCCATAAGCAGCGGGAGGATTTTGGTTTGCCGCAGGTGCGGGAGCAGGTTGCGGTGGATAATAAGCTGGTGGGGCTGGAGGTGGTCCAGTTACCTGCTGGGGTTGTTGGTAACCCTGAGCTATTGGAGGTGTTGGGTTAGCTGTTGCAGCTTGCTGTGGGTAATACATTGGTTGTGGCGAGAACTGAATCGGGTTCTGGGTGGCAGGTTGGTTATAGTATGTGGGTGGTACATATGCCGATGGCACTTTCCCATAGCAATATTGTGGACAAGAGAGTCCAGGAGTGTGATGAGTCTGATTCGTTGTAGCGTATGAAGTTGTCGCTCCAGAATTAGATGTAGCCCTAGAGAGGTCTGGGACATTTATGGTGCTCACCATGCTAAAAGGTTTAATTTATGGTGTGACTTGGCCGATAATACCATCAGTGGCATGTGATGCCCCCGGAGCGTCACTGCATGAAGAATCGCCTCGTGGGGCATCTGGTATGATGGTGTAGAGATAGCCTGATTGGGCATAAATTAGGTCGAATTCTTGAGCTTTTAGGATAGCTTCTTCCTCTGACTGGGGTCGTTCGGAAGCTACGTCTTTTGCTATGAGGGGTAGGAGTGATTTAAGAAACCAGTCCAAAAACATACAATCATCCAGTTTAATCTTACAGAGGCTACGACGCTTGCGCCACTCATGGATGTGGTCCATGATGTGGGTAGCTTTGTTTTGTCTGCAAGACAACAATATTTCAACTCCTGCATCGTAACGTACAGGTAGCTAAAAAAAATGAAAGAAAGTGGAGGCGAGAGACGTAAAAGTATGGTGGGTCCCATGTGGTTGTTCGATGTACCACTTGGCTGCAGAGCCAGTGAACATTCGTTGCAACAGTCTTAGACGAATGGAGCCATTCACTATGGAGTTAGATGAACACCATAGGTGAAATGACATTATGTGGTTTTGGGGATCTTCCCCGGGTTTTCCTTCAAACTTCGGGATGTCCGAGGGAAGCTTTGTGGGCATGGGGGGCCAAATGGGGTCATGTCTAATAGGATCATTAGTTAGTCTTGCCAAGTCTGGCAAATTCAAACTTGCCAAAAATGGTAGACTGGCCGAGGGGTGTGATGTAGTGGCTGGGACATAACTGTTCATGGTGGCATTATGTAGTGGTCTAGTAGCCCCTAAGGGTATGCTCGGTATTGAAGGTATGTGTCCTCCAACTGCTGTGGTTTGGTATGGGCCAGCGTTTCCAAGTGCAACATGGGTTACATCGGGGTTAGGAATAGTAGTAGGAATTCCTGGGATCTGGGTTGTGGTAATGAAAGGTGGTATGTTTCCTATGTTGGGCATCCCCATAATAGGAGGTAGTCCTGTGTTGGGCATACCTAAAGGTGGAGTGTCTCCCATGTTAGGCATGCCTAGAGGGGTGGTTGTTGCCATGGATGGCACCGCAGTAGAAGGGTTTGTGGATGTATCTCCTATAGTACTGGTAAAAAGTGGGTCGAATTGTGTTCCAGCCATGAGGTTGGTTGGTAATAACTCGGTAGGGTTTTCAGATTCAGCCTCAGAATCAGATGTGAAGTGAGGCGTGTCAGAATCGGATGACTGTATGTTTGGTCGATGATGTGTCGAGTCAAGGGATAAGGCTCGACGTCAGTGATGTGGAGAGCCAAGTAGACTGAACTCTGGGGGTTCGCCCTGAAGACGACGAGATCGTCTAAAATTCTCAATGGTGAAAAAAATATGTTTTTTGTGTAAAAATATTCAGTGTAAGATGGTAATGTATAAAAAACTCGAAACCCTAATGCAACCAAGGGTGCAAAAAGGGGAGTGAAAATAAAGGATCTCAGACCAAAACAATCAACCTCAAAAAGCACTTATTATAGCAGCTGTGCTATAATAAGTGGAGGGATGCAACAAAAATGGTCAGAATACCAACAGTCAAACAACTTCTAGAAAAAAGAGGTGCTACTAGACCAAAGGTGGATTGTATCATGCAAACACCTAACTAACTAAAAGTATTGTGAATCAACAAACGATATTCTCTGCAAGGTGATGAAATCCAAGTCAGACAATATTGAGTGTTGAATCAACGACTAGATATCCCCCTACCGGGAGGTACACCGGGTAATCAATCCTAAAGAATGGCAACTAGGATACTCCGTTCATGACACGTTCAGAAAAGGTAAATCTGTCGTTTGGTCCTTTTACCGCAATACCCCCATACAGGGATATCCCGAGAAATACGAATGGTAGCCTTCGGTTACTGAATGGATTTCGGTATTCCACTCAGGCTTCCAGAACCATCCTCGCGACTTCAACCCTCCTAGGGGAGAGGCCTTCCGATAAACTGGTTGTGACCGTGCCAAAAAATACTAGGATATTTTGGTTCCCTAATGGACAACAGCTATGTCTCAAATGTAATAACTGAGGGGTGTTATTGGAACACCTATCCCCTCAATTCTACCTAGCTACCAAGTTCTTTTAAGTGCTCCCCAAGTGGGGTTAAAAGTTGGTTGAAGTTAGGGTAAATTTTAAGGCTCAGTTTAAATTATGTGTTTGAGTGGGTGCACGTGTGGTATTTTAAACTGAAATTGAAAATGTATATGCTTTGCAGAAAATATTCAAAAAACAAAGGATCTTTTGAAATAGGAAAGCAAATAATATGACTTCTTCAAGAAATAAATGGATTTCTTTTAAATTTGCAATGGGCAAAATATCAAGGAAGTAAACAGTAAATTTTTTTTAATCTAGATAAAATGCAAAATAAATCCTTCTTTCAATTTCTGAAAATTTTTAAAAAGACTTTTTTAAATGAGCATTCTAAATAGTAAAAAGATTTCTATGGCTGTAAAAAATGCAGGAATTTTAATACTGTAAAATGTGATAATTGGGCAGAAAAATACAGCAAAAAATTAAATTTTTAAAGGGATTGGCCGAATGGGAAAAAATTTGCATCGCAGGTTTTGGCAGAACAGCCGCGATGGACCGCGCGGGTTTCTGTCACATAGTCGTGATGGGCAGCGCGGGTTTCAGCCGCGAAGCCGTGATGTGAAACGCGGGATTTCGTCACACAGTCGCGATGTGTAGCGCGGAAAATGTCCGCGAAGCTGCGATGTGCAGCACGCTAATTGGCCGCGAAGCCGCGGTGAACCGTGCGGAAAAGAGCCGCGCGACTGTTGAGCAAAAAGCCGGGAGGCGAAAGCCGTACGCCGACGCCAAAAACCGAACCCAAAAATTAAAAATTTCGGGCTGTTATTGGCAATAAAATGGGCCAAGAACTAGAACAGCAATGGATCTGCTGTCTAGGGTGGCAGATCTATGAATTAAACTGACTAAAACTAACAAAAACTAAGATCTAAAGCAAAATTTGAGATCTAAGAGTTCTAAAGCAGCGGAGTCGCCAAAAACTGTTGGCTTGGTTTTGCAACCAAGCTTAGTGTTATGGGCACCTGCTAACTAGTAGCAGCAGTCTCAAATATTAAAGCAAAAACAATGTAAATCTAAAACTAAAACTAAACTAACATGTGCATATCATTATAAACTTTTGAATTGAAAAACAAGAACAAGAAATAGAAAAAATAACTTTGTATTGAAAGTAAGGGCAAGCAAGTGCTTGCAATAGTAATACCTCCAAATGGTGAAGGTTGTTGAGTAGCTCCAAACTCCAAAGGTCCCTTCTCCAAGGTAGCTACAATGGCCAAAAGCTCATGGGATATTTTGGCAGCTTGAGGATAGGATGATGGATGGATGTAAAGTGAGGAGCCCCTACCACCTTTTTATAGTTTTTGGTGGTGGGGAATACCATTATGGTTTTGAGGAAACCAATGGTATTGACCAACATGGTTTAGGTACATTTTCCCTCCTTTTTTCTTTTTTAAATATTTTGAATATTTTTATTCCCTTTTTAATATTTTTGGGAATTCTGGACCCTTTTTGAGGGTTTTTTATGCTTTTTGAGGAAAAATATTAATTTTGAGTGGAAAAAGGGGTGTATTAAGGTCTTTTGGTGACCTTTTGGTGGCTTTAGAGGCTCAAATGGTGAAAAGGTGGACAAATGGGTCATGTGAATAAGGAAATGAGCTAGTGAGCACTTTTTAGGTGTTAACAAAGAGGACTCATTGTAAGAATTCCATGTGCTATGGCTTGCAAGAGCCAAGCATCATGAGAAGGACCTCATGTTTGGGAAATCTAGTTTTTGGGTGAAATAGATTTGAGAATTTTTTATTAAAATTATTATGATGTCATCTCATGGTAACTATATTTGTGTAATACAAGTGAGATGAAATATCTGTCTCGTGAGGATAGATAAAGGTTGTTGAAATCTAAGGGAGAATGCTACTATAATGACATTGGAATTGTTGTTGTAATTGTAACTTCGAAATATATTCACTTGTATTTTATATGGTTATTATTATTGTATTTTATT
Organism: Larix kaempferi; assembly: GCA_027924585.1. Lineage (NCBI taxonomy): Eukaryota > Viridiplantae > Streptophyta > Pinopsida > Pinales > Pinaceae > Larix > Larix kaempferi. The sequence continues at coordinate 5,209,692 of BSBM01001365.1, forward strand.
TGTACCTCCGATGGATATGTTTTTCCTTCATGCGGGGATGTCATTATTATGCTTAGTCATGCTATGTCATTGAGGTAAAAGCCTCCATTGTAAGTCGGGGAAATATTTCCCCAAAAGGTCAAATGTAAATGTATTATTGAGTCTCCTAGAGAAGTCGTCCCAGTCAGTTTAGTTGAGGCCGACCTAGTTAGGTAAAAGGTCACCCCAAAACTAAGGTATAAATAGAGAGATGGGATCTCTCATTTGGACACACACTCACTGACTCAAGTTCACATAAGTGAGAGAGAGAAGACAAGTTCACTAAGGAGAAAAAGAGAGAGATGCAGAAGACTATCTTGTTTTGGGGTTTTCCATTTTGTGATATTGTATTGGTGACGAATCTATCTCTAAGGAAGTTGCGGGGTTTTCTCCTTTATGGTTTCCTCGAGGAAAAATTCTGTGTCTCTTTTGTTTTGTTGTGCTTGTTATTCTTTCAATTAAAGATCCCAGATAACATTGAATTAAAGTAGAAAATCTAACATGGCATCAGAGCTTACCTAAAAAGAAGACATTGTGCAGTAGCGGGAAGCTAGGGATTCCAAGTTTGAGGTCTTCACTCCACAGATCATCCGAAAAAGAGGGCTAGGATAACTCGCCCTAGAAGGGCACATCTTTCTGTTGAAGTAGAATCAAATTTCAAGAATTTTCAATTTTTGGCTTGTCACTACTGCCGGGAGGAAAACTAGGGCATCAAGTTTTTGGGGCTTCCCTCCATCAATTTGGAAAAAGGAGTACATTGGACAAATAGCCTTGAGGAGGTGCATATTCCTATCCAATCATAAGTTCAAGATTCCAATTTTGAAAAATTAGGGTTTCTCTAACAAACCCTAAACCAACCAGCTCCAGAACCAGGTTGGGCATCTCAAATTGGTAAGACCTAAATATTTGCTATCTCCATTTGAGGTGCTCATTCAATATGTCTCACCAAACCAATCTTGAGGATAAGCTTGAGGGAGATGATAACTTCCGAGCATGGAAGTATAGGATTGTGCTTGTCCTTGAAGAAAATGACTTGGACAAATATGTTAGCAAGGAGGTTCCAGCACCAAAGGGAGATGAGGCTAAGGATATCCACAAGAAGAACTTGGTTAAGGCCATGAGAATTATTGCAGATTCCATTAAGGATCATCTCATCCCACATGTGTCATCCTTGAAGACACCCATGGAGATGTTCGATGCGTTAACAAGACTATTCGAAGGGAAGAACATCAATCAAAAGATGAAATTAAGGAACCATCTCAAGAACATAAAGATCCTAAACTCAGATACCATGCAATCCTATTTCACAAGGGTCTCACAGATCAAGGGGAAACTTGAAGCAGTTGAAGAAAAGGTAGAAGAAGGAGAGATCGTTATGACCACCTTGAATGGTATCCCAAGATCATAGGACTCATTCATTCAAGGGATATGTTCCAGGAAGAAGTTGATCACATTCAATAGACTATGGGAAGAATGTACACAAGAATAAGTTCAACTTGTAGCACGAGAAGAGAAGATGTGAGCAAATGATGATCAAGCTCTCACAGTTCATGCTAGAATAAATCACAACAAGAGGGAGCACCACCATCACAACAAGAGGGAGAACCACCATCACAATAAAAGGGATAACTACCATCTCGAAAGACAAAGGAGACCCAGAAGAGATCTATCCAAGATTAGATGTTATACATGTGATGAGAAGGGGCACTACTCCAAATATTGTCCCAGAAACAGAGGTTCCTCCAAGAAGAATAACAAGAGGAGACATCATGCTCACACCGCTGAAGACGATGAACCAGCAAGGAAAAGAACCGGAGAAGAAGAAAGAGACGATTCTTCAAGTGATGAGAATATTTATTATGATGAATAAAGGCAACCAACTACAAGGGTTCATTCAAAAGGTTCCACCTCATAAGGTGAAGCTAGAGATGTATTTCAGTTTTACATGAAAGGAGACAAAGTTGGACTCTGGAAAACAAATAAATATCAATGCTCTATGGAAAAACCTCTCATCCATTTTCATCATTGGTTCAGATGAAGAAGAAGGGAGACACGGAGTTTACTCCAGTACGAAGAACAAGTGATCTACAATAAGTAAGAAAGGCACAAGGTCCTTAGAATCAGACGATGAAGTAGAGCACATTGTCAGAGACTCCAATAGTTCATGCAAGGAAGCAAAGATGAATAGGGAGCACACTATCAAAGACTCCAGTAGTTCCTGCAAGGAAGCAAATATTAAGAGGGAGTCCACCCAACAACCAAACAAAGATAATATTTGAATTTTCATTTCTTGTGTATCTAATTACTTAAATGATATTGTTCAGCCGTGTACATACTTATGTTCCTAGATTTAGGATGTGTATTATGCATGTTAGAAAAGTTGCATTAATGAACATTCCATTGCTACTTATCTAGAATGAAACCTCTTTGCTGACATGTTGAGAGTAGTGCACGCTCTTAATAATGTTCTGGTAGAGATGGAAGGCATCTAGAAAGTTACAGTATGAATATGGGATATGGATGAATGTTGTGATGAAGCATAGGCTAAGATAGTTGCATGACTATATGACCTATGTATTTATGCATAAGAATTTGTTTTGAAAATTATGAAATCTTTCTAACCACGCAACTAAATTCACTTGTAGGAAAGATCGTGTACCATCACCTGAAAGAGAGACTTGTTTTGAATAACAAGTGACGATGATTCAGCTATAACATTTAAGAAGATTTATGAAGTCAAGATGAAGAAATTGAAGTTCCCAGAACCAGAGACATGGTTATGAGGAGACAATTCAAAAGGATCATGAAGACCGTGACATGGCAGAACCACAAGAACCTATAGATCCACCTCGTGAGAAGAACTCCCACAAGAGAAGACTAGCATGGGTATGAGAAGAAATACAATATGTAGAGAGGTATGTCGCTCCAAATGGGATGCACAGAGAAAGGAAGAGACCTAGACCATACTCCAGCTATGTATCCCTATTGTGTGACATCATTGATAAAGAACCTTCCAACTGTGAGGAAGCAACAGAGAAGAAAGAATGGAAGGATTCCATGATCGAGGAGTACCAATAAATTATGAAGAATGATGTTTGGGAGATAGTTTTGAGACCAGAAGGGAAGTCTATAATGACTTCGAAGTGGATCTACAAGATCAAGCATGCTGCAGATGGTAGTATTGAGAAATACAAGGCAAGGTTTGTGGCACGTGGCTTCTCCTAGAAGGAAGGAATAGACTACGAGGAGACATTTGCACCTGTAGAAAGATACACTTCCATAAGATCTATACTTGCATTGGCTGCAGTGATGAAATGGAAGATACACCAGATGGATATCAAGACAACATTCTTGAATGGTGTAGTAGAAGAGGAAGTGTACGTGGAGAAACCACTGGGATTTGAGACACATAACATACAAACTCATGTGTGCAAGTTGAAGAAATCCTTGTACGGATTGAAACATGCACCCAGGACATGGTACGGTAGGATGGATAACTTCCTAATAATTTTAGGCTTTACCAAGAGTAAAGCAAATTCCAACCTTTACTACAAGGTTGAAGTGGGAAATCCAGTGATACTTCTACTCCATGTAGATGACCTGTTTGTAACAGGGGAGGATGAGCTCATTGCAAGATACGAAGAGGATGCTTTCCGCAGAGTTCAAGATGAAGGAATTGGGTATGATGCATCATTTATTAGGCATGGAGGTGTGGCAGAGTGTGGATGGAAGCTTCCTTGGACAAGGGAAGTATGCAGTAGAGATTTTTAAGAGGTTCAGAATGATGGACTCCAAGGTTATGGCCACACCCATGGCATCAAACTTGAAGCTACTATGTGATGCTTCATCAAATTCAGTTGATGCCACGATCTACCATCATATGATTGGGTTGTTGATGTATTTGAAAAAAATGAGACGATACATATGCTTTGTTGTGAACAACCTAAGCCGATTCTTGACAGATCCGAGACATGTTCACCTTATTGCTGCAAAGCATGTATTGAGGTTTATGTTGATTTGGATTGGGAAAGTAGTGCCACAGATAGGAAGAGCACTTCGGGATGCTACTTTAGTATGGGATCCAGTATGATCTCCTGGTTTAGCAGGAAGCAATCATGCATGGCACTGAGTATAGCCAAAGTAGAGTATGTTGCATCTTGTCCAGCTAGTTGTGAGGCAGTATGGATTAGGAAGCTACTGTCATATTTGTTTGATCTCAAGTTAGAGGCGACTTGTATCTTCTATGATAAATAGAGTTGTGTGAAGTTGTCCGAGAACCCAGTGTTCCATGACACGTCGAATCACATTGAGATCAAGTACCACTATATCAGGGATATGGTGCAGAGAGGAGCATTGAAGCTCCAGCATGTAGCGATAGATGAGCACATAACCAATGTGTTGACCAAGACGTTAGCCAGAGTGAAGTCCGAGTACTTTAGAGAGATCTTGGTGTTGTCCATATCGAGTTTCCTCTTAAGAGGGAGTGATGAGACCAGAAGATGCAGATGCACTAGTTCTCGCATGGTGGAAGACACAGGTTGTCCATTGGGACATAATGCACTTGGTGTGCCCCAAGTTTTACTCCCATGCTGGAGAAGACATAGAATCATTCTCGCATGGTGGTAGGCATAGGTGGCCCTTGGGACGTAATCCACCTGGGGTGCTCCTGATTGTCCTCCCATGTTGGTAGATGTAACGGCTGGTTCTATTATGGTGGTAGGCATAGGTGGTCCTTGGGACGTAATGCATCTGGGATGCTCCTGAATCCTAATTTTCCTCCCATACTGGAGACATTGAGAGGTCCATCGATCATAAGACACTGTGTGTGCACCTAGGAAGGATCTCTCATGGTGGAAGGCGTAGGTGGTCCTTGGGATGTAATGCACTTGGGGTGATCCTGATTTTCCTCCCATGCTGGTAGACATGGGTTGACCATTGAGGGACATGAGATGTGCATCTGGGTTCTGCTCCATGTGATGATGAGATGATCTGGATACGATGAGGTGATAGTAGGAGACGCGGGTGATTGTTGTGGAAATGTAATGACTGGTCTTGGGCTATACCTACTTGATGGCTTGCTCGCAGAGATGTTGAAGATCTACATGAGAGCTAGGCCTACATCCAACATGAAAAAGGGTTGGCTATATAGAAATTCCTATGATGGATAGATTCGAGAGATGTCACCACTCAATGATCGACAAAATGAGGATTGCGGAAGCAACGATGATGATGATCCAACATTGATGATGATCCAATGATGATGAATTTGTCCAGAATTGTGTCTAAGGGGTTGATCATTGTGGCAAGAGAATACCTTCCTATTTAAGAGGGAGTGTTGTTGTAATTGTAACTTCGAAATATATTCACTTGTATTTTATATTGTTATTATTATTTTATTTTATTTGTACCTCTGATGAAGATGTTTTTCCTCCATTCAAGGATGCCATTACTATGATTAGTTATGCTAGGTCATTGAGGTAAAAGCCTCCATTGTAAGTCGGGGAAATAGTTCCCCAAAATTTCAAATGTAAATGTATTATTGAGTCTCCTAAAGAAGTTGCCCCAGTCAGTTTAGTTGAGGCCGACCTAGTTAGGTAAAAGGTCACCCCAAAAGTAAAGTATAAATAGAGAGTTGGGATCTCTCATTTGGACACACACTCACTCACTGAAGTTCGCATAAGTGAGAGAGAGAAGAAAATTTCACTAAGGAGAAAGAGAGAGAGATGCAACAGACTACCTTGTTTTGGGGTTTTCCATTTTGTGATATTGTATTGGTGACGAATCTATCTCTGAAGAAGTTGCGGGGTTTTCTCCTTTATGGTTTCCCCGAGGAAAACTTTCATGTCTCTTGTGTTTTTCAGTGCTTTTTATTCTTTCAATTAAAGATACTAGCTAATATTGAATTAAAGTAGAAAATATAACAGGAACCCTATGATATGCCTTGATCACCATGATCTATGCTATGTTAAGGGTTGATACCCTAGCAGTAAGACCTAAATTTGGTTATTAATGTTATTCACTGCTTGGATGTTTGTGAATTGTGTCAGGAGGACTCATTCCAGGAACACCATGTGCTATGGCTTGCAAGAGCCAAACATCATGAGAAGGACCTCATGTTTTGGAAATCTAGTTTTTGTGTGAAATCATTTTGAGAATTTTTTATTGAAATTATTATGATGTTATCTCAAGGTAACTGTATGTGTGTAATATAGGTGAAATGATAGATCTGTCTAGTGAGGATAGATAAAGGATGTTGAAATCTAGGGGATAATGCTACTATAATGACATTGGAACCCTATGACATTCCTTAATCGCCATGATCTATGCTATGTTAAGGGTTTCTAGTGGGACACCCTAGCAGTAAGACTTGTAAGTCGACACTCTTCTTATGCAAGAAATCCTGGGAAAATGAGGGATTGCTCGAGGGAACCGTGGATCAGTGAAGGGGATGCTTGAACCTAAATGGTGAGTGGCTGCAAGGAAGAGGTAACTTGAATGAATCTAAGTGAGACATTCATGGTATGTGCTAGCTAGGATCAAGAAGGCATTAGAGGTATACGTAGATACCTTGGGAATGTTAGAGAATTAGAAAACATAGTAAGTTGAATCTCTCCCATGGGATCTATATGGAGCAAAGATATGTTCATACAGATAAGTATTGGTATTATTGCATACTTTATCTTGTTTTATCAATATATATGCTTCGGTTATGAAACTTGAATCTTTGTTAATAGATCATGTGTTTCTTAAAATGAATATGATAAACATATTTTTCCTTTGATGAAGGTAATAGGTATGTGAAGAAATTTCAAAGGTCTTGGAGATGTTCCAAGGTAGCACAAGGAATGCTTGAGAATTGTTGTGCAAGATAGCTAGTAGCAAGACAAAGTGGCTTTGAAGAGTAAGGCATTACAATTGCAGTTGAAAATAAAGACATGAAACCTTGCCAAAAATAAAGAGAACAATGAGGATGGTGTTATTCCAAGGAGGAGGGGATTGTAATGTCCCCATTTTGAACCTTGTAATGTATTCAATTAGATTATGAAAATGATGTAAATATGATACTATGGATTGCTAGTGTGCAGCTCAAGTCCAAGGCTCGACTAGTGAATGGCTAGGCATGTATGATGTAAATAATGTTATTTGGACCATATGGTTGGCTTGTCATGCTAACTCAAAATATATGTAAATATTATGTTGCATAAATAATAAAATGATCCAAGATGGATGTGTAAAGAGAACTAGAGGGGCTATGATTCCACAAGAGGAGAAGAGAAAAGGGGGCCTAAGGGAGACTAAATCCTTTGTTTCCAAATTCCAACCTTAGAACTCATCCAAATTCTGCCATGTGATTTGAATGAGCCAATCACCTTCATCTTGACTATTAAACCCAATCATTGAATGCATGTGTGAGGTTGGTGGGAAAATTCACCTCATGTAGTTATTGAATCATGGGGGTGAATGCACTTTTGTGACAGTTATGTTAGCTGCCAGAAGTCAGTTCTATAGTTGTCAACAATCCTTTTCTTCCATGGTCAGAAGTTATGTCAATTGTATTTTCACAATCATCTCATATCCTTGGGATTCAACACTCATTCTATCATTCTCCCATGCAGATCCACACTACGTAGAGTTTCTTATTGATCTTTAATACCATTACTAGACTATTTCTAACCCAGAAATTCAAATTTAGAGATAGAGTTGTAGATTTGAAGGGAAAAATACATGGTTGTAGGTGAGCATAGAGGCTTGGAAATCTAGGAACCTTTACCCAAGAATTTTTTCTACTCACAGATGTTTGAAGCCGTGAATTGAGGATACAAGCGATTCTCCAATAACATAGATCAGATTGGACTCCTTCTATGCACACACTGGAAGCACCTAGCAAGATGGATTTCCCAAGAGAGTTTTGGATCGGGGAAGGGGATTCCTAAGCACATAAGGGTGTTGTGTGGGGCAATTATTATTGGAGCCAAGATTGGGGCAGCTGAGTAAGATTCTTGTAAAGCTCTATATGAGAATTTGGCTAGGCATAAAGTGCAAAAATGGTTGTGGGCTGAGAGAGAGAAGCCTGTAGATGTTTCCTTTTCCTTGGTGGAAAAATAGCCTAGCTTGGGGGTGGCCTCTCAGTGGAAAGAATATATGTTGGATAGAGGGCCTACGATTGCATGGAAAATTGATTTTACACAAACACTTGCTTGGATGTACGTTTTTTAAAGATAAGTAAACAAGTTATACAACTTGATGAGGACTAGACATTGTTTTTCGTTTTTTTAATAAGCATCAAAAATACCAAAAAACAACCCCAAATCGAAAAGTGGTGCTACAAGTAGCACCAATTGTTTTTTCAGGGCTAAAATTACAACTTTTTGGTAACCCCAAGCAATGCAGCATGGTGTCAATGTAATAAAAACTGTAAAATAGACCCCCAAATCGAAAATGGTAGAACACATGTTTCTTTCCGGAGCTAAAATTACAACTTGTTTGACATCGTCGCCTTAGCAGCTAATGACTTTCCAACACAAATGCTAATATAAACCAGTGACTCAAAAAGAGGTGCTACTGGTAGCATCTATTTCCTTTGTCGGGTTTCATTTCCAGGGATTTTTTAAACCATGGCCTGAAAATATTTAAATTTAAAAAAAAAACCTTCGTAAAAAAACATAAAAAGAAAAAAACTAAAATTTTAACAAATTTTTACCCAAAAAAAAAGAACACTTTCAAAAACCAAAACCATTAAAAAAACCACATTTTAAACAAATTTAAAAAAATACAAAACAACAACAACAAGAAAATACAAAATGTGGTGGTGGGTTTGTGGAGGGAGTGGTTGGATAGTGGCGCAATTTTCCGAATTGCACCCCATCCAACCCGCCCTCAACACCCTCTCCCCCCTCCTTCCTACCCACCCCACACATCTGAATCACACCACCCTCCCCCCACCCCCTCTTCCTACCCACACCACACATCCCCTACCGACTACCACGAGCCCCCCCTACCCGCTACCCCATATCAATCCCCCCCACCTACCCCACTACCGACCCCCCTCATCCTTCACGTGCCCCTCCCACTTATTAAACCATCATCCTCCCCTTTTAAAGTTAAAGTTAGTTTTTAATATATTTAATATATATATATTTTTTTTCAAGTTTTTATTGTTAAAAAAAAAAAAAATATTATGTCTCCTTTTTCTTGTTTTTTAATTTTTAGAATTTTTTAATATTTATGTTTTTTAGCTAGGTTTTTTATTTTATTTACTTATTTTTATTTCGGTTTTTAAATATACGTAAATGTGGTTTATTTCATTTCGTTTTTTTTTGTATTTTCAAAATGTGTTGTTTAAAACATGTATTTTTTTCATTTTTCATTTTTTTTTTTAGGTTTTTTGGGTTAAAATTTGTTTAATATTTGTTTTTTTTCTTGAAATTGTTATAATTTTTTTCACTTTTACAGAGACTTTTTTTTTTCAAATTTAAATGTTTTTATGGCATGGTTTAGAAACATTTTACAATATAACACAACAAATAAAATAGGTTCCATTGGTAGCACGTCTTTTCGATTCGTAGGTTGATTTGGCATTTGCATTGCTAAGGTGTCGATTTTTAAGGTGAAAATGTCAAACAAGTTGTAATTTTAGGCCCAGAAGAAAAAATAAATAAATAAATAAATAAAATGTGTGCTACCAATTTCGATTTGGGGTTTATTTTATGGTTTTGATTACATCGACACCACCCAGGGTTACCAAAAAGTTGTAATTTTAGCTCCGAAAAAATAAATGGTGTTACTAGTAGCAACATTTTTCGATTCGGGGTTGTTTTTTGGTGTTTTTGACACAAAAATGTGAGTTTTTATGGCTAGAGTTCTCATTTTGAGTATAATTTTATCGTCAAGTTGTATAACTTGTTAGCATTATCTTTGTATTAGATATGCAATGTTTTTAATTGATTCCTGGAATGATTATGCTAGTATATGCATGTGTTGTGTGTGTGGATGGATTTTATCCCATTGTGTATTTTTATTATGCATCTGCACACATATTTTAATTGTTGTGAATTCGTAACATTACTTTGGGGTGAAATTTAGAAGCCCAAATTTAGTTGATGTCCCCCTCTGGTTGGTCAGATTGGGTGAGAGGGGGACGTGACACATGTATCATTGGTATGTCTATGCTCTCGATGAAATGTGACTTGCATATCATTGGTATGCTTGAAGTGTCAATATTGTTGTGTGAATATGCTTGAGAATGTGACTAGAGAATGCGAATGTGCCTGCAAGGATTTGAATGGTGATTTTGGCTATTCTATTATTTGCTAGGTTTTTTGGTCATCTTTAGAAAACAATAACACAACCAGTGCTCTCTGATGACCTATTTCTCTAAGTCACAGAAACTGAATGCATTGAACTGTTGATGGACTATATACTATTTCTTTGTTCTCGACATATGAGGCTTGGGTGCCCAATGTATTTTGAAATCTCAGATTGTTACAAAGATTATGTGGTATTACAATGAGTGTGATCATCATTATTGAAAGTATATATTGTAAATAAGGTGGCAAAGAATTTAGACCTGCACCTTCTTTCAGTCTTCCAAAATATTGTTAATTTGTAGGTTAAATTACATTACCAATTTCAGAAGATGCATTCTCAGAGAGGATGCAGAAAAAGGCATGTCCAAGGAACGTGGGCAGAAAAAACACAAACAAGAGACCACATTTACATTGTAAATGATGTGGGAGGAATCGACATGAAGCAGACTAGTGTTGGGCCCCTTGGGATACCATCAAAGAGGGGCATAATCAGAATAAAGAAGACAAAGGAAAAGGTCAAGAGGCTGGTAAAGTTCCCGAATATTCTCATTGTATTGTTACACACTGTAATATTGGAATAAATAAAATCACATCATTTTCATATTGCAAAGATACTTGGTTGCTTGATACTGGTGCAATATCCCACATGACATTTAGAAAAGACTATTTTGAAGAAATGAATGACAATATAGATGGCATAGTATATTTCACAGATAAATCCAGCCTCAAACCAAAGGGAATTGGTTCCATCAAGCTCAAACTACCTAGATTCCCTTACATTTTGCTGCATAATTTTCTCTATATTCTAGAGTTGCAAAGAAGCATGTTGTCCCTAGTGCAGATTCGATAGCAAGGCCATTCCATCCACATGTTTGGTGGAATAGTAGAGATAAGGAATTCCTCTAACAACCAGGTCATCATGACCGAATATGAAGATGGAAAGTTGTTTAAGTTGAAAGGATCATCTACGAGATTTTAGAACTTTTCCTACCTCTCTGAGCATGAAGAAGGTACATTGTCATCCAATCTTTTATGGCATGCTAGATATGGACACTTGAACTATAAAAATATTTTCTTGTTGAAAAAGAATGGTGTTTCTAGCTTTCCCACCATCCCTAAGAAAATGAACCGGTGTGATGCATGTATACTTGGAAAACATAGTAAGCATCCTTTTCATTAGTCCAAATTGAGAGCATGTAGAAAACTAGAACTGATTCACTCAAATTTGTGTGTCCCTATGCTGATTGTTTTTGCTAATGGTAACAAGTATATCATGGATTTCATAGATGACTACACCAGGATGTGTTGGGTGTATTTTTTGAAAGACAAATCTCAAGCCTTTGAAACATTTAAGAACTTTCATGTATGGATTCAAAATAAAAATCAATTGCATATTGGTTCCCTTCATATTGATAATGGAGGATAATATACATCAAATAATTTTGAATCCTATCTTAGAAAACATGGGATTAGGAACAGGGGAGGCAAGTGTGGGGGGGGGTCATCTATGACCCTGGAAGAAAAATAGTTAACTCTTACACCTGGGGACTGGGGGAGAATTCCAACAATGTAGATGAATGGCTTGCTTTACTTCATGGCATAGAAATAGTCTCCAAGATAAATATCGGCAAGCTCTTAGTTTTTGGATATTCAAGGATATTCATCCCAAAAATGAGGAATGGTTACGCCAAATGATCCCCGTGGTGCAGAAGGATTCATCAAAGAATTAGCTTACTAAATATCCTACAAGAGGTAAATTACCTTCATATTCTTAGAGAAAATAACGAATCAACAGACCACCTTGCAAACAAAGGTGTTAAGATTGGTCTAGGGGAAATAATCTATGTGGATGGATTGCAAAGAATCATTTCTATCCCCTAGGAATTCAAGTCCCATGCATAAGTGTTCAACCCATCCGAATTTAAGTCATAGTGGGAAGACCTCTAGCAGGACGGATTTGACACGTGTGTGGTGTCTTTGCCGTACCTGTCCTCATGACGACTGCCTGGAATATGCTTTTATGGGGATTCTTGTCCAAGACTCTACCCCTATCGGCTCATGCATGAACAATATGTCTCGGTTCAATATTCCAGATAAGGCAGAGGCGATAGGGCAAGCTGGAATCCAGACAGTGTAGCTTGGAAATCACTTGAGAGGTTTGTCCCTCATTCCCCTGAATGGTGAGGAAGATAGTCGATGGGAGCAGAGCCCGAACACGACCAACTTTCTGCATCTCGACGAACCCACATGAAGCTTCTAGAATCCCATAGTAATGGATGGAATTAGGGAGGCCATGTCGTATCTGAAGGATAGCGTTGAAGACTTTAAATTGAATATCAGGAAGATTGACGAGGTTGCATACGCTGGTTTCAACGAAAATAAGGAAACTGTGAAGGACATGAAATACATATCCAAACATCTCACCTATAAATACTCTCGAATAGACGATCTTGAGAGAAATTTGTTTGAGATTATGGGAATTGTCGATGTCATTAAGGATGAAGTGCTAAAAATGACCAAAATGACCCAATGTAATCACTTCCAGGAGTCCCTTGATGAAGACACGCTACCAATGGATGAAGCTTTAGTGCAACAACAATTCCAGGGTCCACATGGGTTTCAAGAATGATTCTATGCCTCTTCCAGTATTATGTTTTTTTGTGTATTTCTAAATAGAGAGTTTGTAAGGGTTTACCCCTCCCACGCCTTTGAATTTTCTAGGAAATTTAAAAGAAATTCTGATAGAACTGAAATGGAACAAGTTTTTTTTTCATATCTTCAACAAATTACAGAGCTCGAGATGAAGCTCTCCATTTTGTAATGAATGGATGTGCACAAATCTTTTATAAATATTATCTCTTCTTCGGTTTCTGTTAAAAAAAAACACGTCATCATCTCTCACCACATCAGATGAAATGCCAACAAATTGGCAGACAGGATGGCTAATCAGGGAGTGGACCACCCAGAGGAATACTTAAACAAAGCCTGTAACGATAGTATAGAATTCCAAATCCATAACGAATGTCAGGATCTAAACTATCAGGACATGCAACCCCACGATGGGTGGCATGATGGTTTCAATGGGGCACAAGGACATGACAAATCACATTCCATGCGCGGAAGAGATGGAGAGATGGGGCTTTAATGCTTGCTGCCACTTGATCCAGTGCATTCATGAGGCGCAACGTGACAAAGGTCGCATCACAGAGGAAGGATTATAGCTGTACCCAGATGCTATACCTATACCTTATGGATGGATTAGCTATACCCAGGATTAAAGCCCCATCTCTCCCTGTACCCAGGATTCTAGAAAAAATATGGTTTCAGAACAACACTCAGGAAAAGGGCGAGACCTATGGAGTTTCCACTAAGAGCAGGAATTTGTTGCAGCTAATGGAGAAAGGTTTCAACAAATTGGAAGTAGGAATTCAAAATTTGGCCAAGGATTAGGTTACAATGAACACCAACTTCAACAACAAAATGGAGCAACTGTTAGAGTTCATGGAGACCCAAGAGAATTCCAACCACATTGCCAAGGAGGAACTTGTTCAGCAACCAGGTGACCGATCGAACCAAGCTCAACTAGGTCGTTTCCAGTCCCTATTCCACGAGGGTGTTTAGTTGATAAGTTCTGTTATGATTTTTTTTGTCGGTTTGGTATTTTGATAATGATTAGGGTCATAACCCCCGGCTTGTGGGGGATAGGAAAACAGAGGCCTTCCTGACTCCAAACTTATGAATCTGGTCTAGGTTCTTTCTATTTCTCTACTTACTGGGTATCATGAACTTGTTGAATAATCTTTGTGTTTTTGTAGCTACATGTATATTCTCTTTCTGCTTATAATATAAATATTCAAATCTTCCCAAAAAAATATTAATATAGGCAAATTTAGTTACTTAGTATAAAATATATATATCTTAAACACTTATATTACATTTATCTATTCTTTTATGTAATAAAAATAAATAAATATATACATACAACTTATATATATCACTTAACTACATACATCATTTTTACGTGTATACACTCTAAAATTATTTAGACGTATTCCACTAAAAGCAACTTAACAAAAATGTTTTAACCATTATATTTAAAGTTGTTCACTAATATTTTCCCTTTTATTTGGAAAACAAGGATGTGCTATTATATAAGGAAATCAAACATGCTTTGTTTTTTTTTTTTTTCCATTTTCTAGGTTTAATGATAAAGAATAGACATTTTAAGGGTTTTATTATAAAAAAATGTATGTAAAAATAAGTTTTATATTTTTTTTATGTTTATTTACACTTATGTAATTTCATTATGATGTTTTTTTCTTTTTCTTTTTTGAGTATGTGACGCTACAGGAACATGAAATCATGAACCTAATGTTAGTTACACCTTTGTAAAAAATTAAAAAACTATATTGTTATGCTATCTCCAATGTATAATTATATTGTATAATAAATATAACTTAATACAATTTAATTTGGAATCCTATATTGTTTTTTCTTTTATCTATTATTGTTTTTAAATTTCAATGTTTTCTACTCTGAAATTTCAATAAGGTTGTTTTAATTAATACAATCAATGATGGTAGAAATTAAACAATGATATTGAATGTGGGAAGCTTCATCCATATGCTTCAATTCTATTGCATATTATTTTAATAATAATTATTTGCTATCAATCTATGCCTTACTCCAACAATTATCTCCACTCTTATCTAACCATTTTTTTGTTCATCCCACTTGGTATTTCTTTCTTATGCAAAGGTTTTCCTTGTTCGGCTATCTCTTAATTTATATTTCTAGGGGATTAAAATTTAAAATTTGGTTTTAATTTGATTATTAAATTTTTTTATTTTTTTTACTAATGCATCCATAGTGCTCGACTCACATCATTTGTTGGTGCTCTTACGAGTTGCATTAGTAAGTAGTGCTCCAACTCAAAATAAGTGTACCAAATGATTTCATATTTAAGGTTGGAATTTCCATTGTTTTTTAGTGGTGCTCCAAGTAATTTTAGGAGCATCAAACATCCTTTTAAACAATTTTGGAGGGTGGTGGTGTGTGCATTGATATATAAGAACATTGTACTGTTGGTCGCTTTATATGCTAATCAATTCTAGTTAACAGACAGAATGCTCAATATAAATTGTCAACCCAGGGAAGTCTTTTTATTTCAAAGGTAATTAGAAAAATCTATGCATAAACACTCCATTAGCTGATTGAATAAAATGAAGATCAATTGTCCTACCTAACTTCTCAATCAAACTCAACTCATTGTTGAAGCTAATCTAAATTATCCATCTAAGAACTTCAAAGGACTTCAAAGGACTTCTACCTTCCTACAACATCAATCCAGCAGTTACTGATCTAAGAATAAATAAACTAGACTTACTTTTGCAAGAAGTTAAATCCTAAAGATATCAGACTACAAGTAAATCAATCATGACCTATCTAATTCAACAAACTCTAGGAATGTAAATAACAGTAATTGAACTAGAACTAAACTTGAACCATAATCTGACTAAGCTGATAAATTCTAAGAAAGATAAATGACAGAAATAAATTAGAGCTGAGCTTGATTGTAACAGCGAATTAACACACTTGCATCAAAGGAAACTATTCTACACATTCGATTGTCACACCACAATGTTGCAGCACACCAAAGGAAAATGCAATCATAAAAACTACTATTGCATCACACTGAAATGTACCAACTGTAATTCCACACCAAATTAATAAAATCAAAACTAAAGCATCTATCTAATTCGGCGATCTCTGTGAGAAGGTGGGCCCTAGCCTTCTAACAGAGATGTCGTGAAACTAACACAAATTAAAACACAAGAATATGAATAACTCTGCTCCTTGTATTAAAAATGGTAATCCACAGTTATTGCAATTTGTTATAGCTCATGTAATCAAATGTCAATTAACCAACCCCAAGCTCAGAACGTCTTCTTACATTTATACCCAGATGACATAATTTCGTTTCACAAATGTCGAGCAGCCATGAAGATCTATGATATTCAAGCTGCCGAATTGAAATAGAAAGAGTTACAGCCATAAATGAAATTAAATGAAGTTGTTGCGTTTTGGCTTGCGATGTTACTAAGTGTTGTTAACAGCCCGAATCGACTCCAACTGATTGGGAGAGAAGATGTTGGATTTGTATCGTGACCCAGTCGCAGCAGGCCTCGTGGAAGGATGCTTGAGTTTTTGCAGGGATATATGGGACCGAATTATGGAAGGGACAGCTGGCGCCACATATTCTTTTCCTCCATAGGTTCAACAAGCTACTACACCTGTGGTCTTTCCAAGGCCCTGAACTATCTTATGTCAAATCAATACATGTTAGCACAAATTAAAAGATAAAGTTCATAACCATAAACAATATTAGGCATTAACAAGATAAAGCAAGAATAGATTATACCTTTTGCAATTCATGCTTGATTTGTAAAGGTACCTGCTTGGGTTATGGAAAAGAGAGGAAAAACAGGGGAAAAGGTGTTGATAACTATAGGAAAAAGGGGGTTATTTTGGGGCCCAACATCTCCCCCCAGCTATCCATTTGCATGTCCTCATACAATACAGCCAACTAGTCTGAATCTGACTCTGGGCCTCGAATGTGGAGGGAAGAAAAATTGAAATAAATCTCAGGTTTCTCACCCAAGTAAAAAATCCATTGCAAGCAACCCAATGTTCCCAGCACTATTTTTCCTCTGCTTTGGTCAATGCATAATTGTACCTGTATGGCCTCGTTGGCATCCATATGAGTGTAAATTTAAATTTTAATCCTAGCCAGTGGGGTCCACATATCCTCATACAATTTACATATCCTTCCACCCTAGGAAGAGCTTGCTTAAAGTTCTTGAGACAATAGGGGTCTCTTCCCTTCAAAAATGGGGAAGAGGTCTGCCATCTGTGCTTGCTACCTTCCAGGGCATGGGGATTTTGTTGAGAAATCAAATTAACACAAGTGAATATAACCTTCTCTTGCAAATTTATCAGATGTTGAGTCTTCATAGGTGATGAAAGGATCCTTTCATGTTTTGCAATCAAAACCCTAGGAGATTAAGGCTCACTTCTGATCCATAGATTGGAGCTAGCCTCATTCTTAGAAATGGTTTGAAAGGAATCCTCCCACTTCACATGAATAGTGAGAAAAGAAGTGAAGGCTCTCAACTGAACATCACCCAAATGAGGAACAGTGTTAGAGTGAGAATCCAGGAAGCATGCTATCTCATGTAAATACAACTCGCACAATAGATTCTGCTCCATAAAACTACTCTGCAAAAAGGCCTCAATAAACTAAAGAGAGTTTGTCAAATGGTGAGGTCTTCCTTCCTTCAAGGATTTTAACTTGAATAGAGTCATATGTTCATAAAGGAACACTGGATAGGAAGGATATGGGGGTCTACAACTTAGCAATTCCTCAGAGAGAGTATACATTTGATCTTTCTCCTTTTGCATGGATTTGAATTCTTTCATCTCCTCCAATTCTTTTTGCACCTTCTCCCATTGTAATTTTTGAAAAATCAATTCTTCTTCCTACTGTTCCCTCAATATTTTGATAGTATTTCTGTACTCATAAAGGGGAACCATCCCTTCCTTACACCGGTCAACATAATCCTTCTATTTTTTAACTTCGAGCTTCAATAATGAAATCTCCTTCATTAAGCCTTGAATTCTTCTATTATTTGCATCCTTCTCATCATCAAAGTCTAAATCAATAACCTCTTGAAATATTTGCATTCTTACCCTGTCACCAGATGTCTCATCCTTCTCATTCTGTATTAGCAACATAGCAGCCTCCTCTTCCATCAGTGTTGCAGCAACCTCTGTCTGTGTAGCAGCATTAGAAACCAACTTTGGGAATGTTGGTTCTTGTGTAGCCACATCCCTTTCCCGTGTCTCAACCCCAGCAACTTGAGTTTGTGTTGCTGACTCAACAAATAACTTTGGTAATGTTGGTTCTTGTATAGAAACATCCTTTTTCTGTGTTTCAAACCTGGCAACATCATTTTGAGTCGCAGCTTCATCAAACATTTTTAAGAATGTTGGTTCTTGTGTGACAACATTCTTCTCTTGTATCCCAATATTAGCGTCTTCTGTTTGAGTTGTAGCTTCAACAAACAGTTTTGAGGACGCTGGTTCTTGTGTAACAGCGTCCAATTTATGTGATTCACTCAAAGTGCATACTGCTTGGGCTACTGTTGCAATAACAAATTCTTGGAGTGCTGGTTCTTGTGTAATAGATTCCTGGAGTGCTGGTTCTTGTTGGACGAGGTCCAACTTGGGATTTTGCACAAGTGTTGAAAAGTGTGCATTGCGGCGGCAGGCGACAGGCAGTTTTGAGAAATTATGCATGTCATGCGACGAAAATGGCCAAGGCATGGTCGCGCAGTAGGTTGGTGCGTAGAACCGCGCATGAGCTATTTTGGTACGCAATACAGGTAAAGGTCAGATGAGGACATGACCTGTTTTCGGTAGGGAACAAGTGGACGGCAGAGGAAAGCGACCTATTCGAACGTGTAGTGGCAAGCAGTTGAGAAGCTAGGCCACGACGCCGATGGTGATAGGAAGATGGAAGGAGTGGAAAGGGACAGGCCATGATGCAGTTGCAACCGTTTGCTGACTGTGGCTGTCAGACGAGCGTGTGAGCCACGAGTGGCCCAACTGGAGCAGGTGGAGCAAGCTGTTGACGGTGACAGCTAGGGTGGCAGTTAGCCATGCCAGTTTTGGAAACCTTAGGGTTTCAACCTAATGATTGTAAAGACACGACCCTTGGGCATGATCTATAAATAAGGGCATTTTGTATGGGAAAGGGTTAGAGATCTCTCATAGAGCTATTCATTGTTGAGCACTGTTAGAATCTTTCAAGTTTGAAGCTATTGTAAAGGCTCTGCAGCTAAGTGCACAGAGACCTATCTAAGAGAGAAGAGAGTCTGCAACTGAGTGTGCAGACTAAGAACGGTTGTACCCTTTCCAAAAAGATCAATATTAACAACCGTTCTTGTGGACGTAGCCTCCATCATGGGGGTGAACCACGTTAAATTATGCGTTATGCGATTGTTTGTGTTTTGCAACTATTATTTTGCTTAGCATGGATGTTTAAATACGCCAGTTGTCTATTATGTGATTTCTTTTATATGTATTCGCCGCAGGATGATAGGAATAATATGTTAAGTAATACATGTGTGGATGAATGTTATGTATTCAGCACTTTTGAGCATTTGAATGTATGAATCCGTTAGATAGTTGCATAGTTGAACATTGAATTAAAGCATAGCCTTGGAGCGCGCAGTTTGTATGTTGATTCATTTGCATGCACCATAACATTAATAAGCTAAGTGCTATGAATGGATACATATCGTCAGGTCTTGGTTGAAATTGGACAAGTCCTAGGTAGACGCGCAGTCTAGTCGATGCGCCGAACCATTGAGGGTTGCTGTGAGGTAACTTGTTGACAGCTTATCATCGTAATGCACGAAGCAGTCGTATACCGTGCGATCTGTGGATGAGCTGGTTGCGCAAGTGCCTTTGCTTGCTGAAGTATCAGATGCGAAGTAGAGACTTCGTGCAGTTGTCTGTCCGCAACAACCCATATAGTGTTGTGCCGCTCGTCAGTCCTTTTACCTTCGCATCACCAGGTTGTGGAAACTTGATTCTACAACCACCTCCTCAGCTTCACCTTGGGTGAGACCTCAGGCTGCACGCAGTCTGTTGCTGAAAGGGACGGTGAATAGGGGTTTTGTTGGTTCCTTGAACCGCGAAGTACCCGAGTCTATGTTGAAAACCTCAAGAAGGTGATATACAACCAACATTTCTTGTGTAACAGCCTCCTCTGCCAAATTTTCAATTCCTTCAGGCTGCTGAGATTGCTCTT
This sequence comes from Larix kaempferi, assembly GCA_027924585.1. Classification (NCBI taxonomy): domain Eukaryota; kingdom Viridiplantae; phylum Streptophyta; class Pinopsida; order Pinales; family Pinaceae; genus Larix; species Larix kaempferi. The sequence goes on from BSBM01001365.1 coordinate 5,229,894, forward strand.
GAGTCACTTCCATCTCTTCTGAATGATGAGACTAACCTGGGAGTAGTTCAATATCCACCGATGTCTAAGATTGTACCTATTCCTCATCTGGTAGTTCCAAATCAGGAATTATGTCCACTTCTGGCTCATTCTCTTCCATCAAATCTGCTGTGGGTACTTCCTTCCTTCCTTGCCTTGCTTTTACAAATTTCCATGCTGATGATTCCACTAGTGTTACCTTACACCCTGCAAGTTCAAGTACATCTCCACATGTTGAACACATTTGTTCCATATGTTCTCCATCCTCCAAAACAGGAGGTGAGTTCTCCAACTGATCTGCAGCCTCAACCAAAGTATTCAAACTCTTCGCTGCCTGCTTCTTGCATGCTTCTTTCCACCTCTGCAATTCACCTCGAAGCATTTGTCTTTCCTCCTTTAACATCTCATTCTCAAAAAGTAGATTTTCAATTTGGGGTTCACTTGCAGTAGGTTCTTTTGTAACAACGGGTGATCGGGGTGTCTGACAGACAATCCACTTGAGCGGACGCGAGTCGGATCTCCCTAGATCAACGTGAGTCTAGAACAAATAGTATAGACCATAAACTACTTTCCTAGATCTAATTAAGGATCCAGTCACTAGATGTCTTACCTTAGACTTGAAGTCCTTTCTCCTGGATGTTGCTCCATGCCTTGTAGTTGTCAGATCTCAGTTGCAAGACCTGTCAAGATACACAAAACAATGCAAACAAGTAAAGAGCATCTATACAATAATAGATCTAAGTAAACATTTAAGCAGGTAAACTACACAATACTATCAACACAACAATATTGGTGGAAAGCATTTATATTACTGTAAACATAGGGAAAGTACATAGAAGAATGATTACAACCGAGGCTTAACATATCAATCCTTCTCCATCCAAGCCAAATGCCATATCCTCCCAAGGAAGTGTGAGTCTCTCAATGGATGAGTAGAGATCTCTCAATGATGATTTCACCAGCATAAGGATACCATAGACCTTTCCCCCTTCCCATGGAGAGAGTGGGTGTTTATATAGGGCTAAATTGATAGGGTAGGTTGAGGATTAGGGGGAGATGGTTAAGGGATCCTCCCATTAGGTTAGGAACTGAAATGCCACCTCACCTAGATCCTAGGGATAGGCCTCCACCTCAACAAAATTCTGGAAAGACCTTGAGACTCCCCAAAATATCCTTTAACCAACCTCGTCGCACCCTGGTAGAGGACACAGAGTGACAGAGGGGGTCATCACACTTTGTTTGAGGACATCCTGCGACAGTGTCTCACCCTAGCTAACCAAGAACTGCGACGTCGCACCGTAGATGAAGGATAAATGTGACAGCCTACTCAAAGAGGTCAACTAGGCCAGGAAATCTCTCAGTTGGATGTGTTTTAGCCCAGAATGAGGTTAGGGGTGAGAGCAAAGAGTTTACACAATGGTCAAGATGGCGACATTATCACAACGGTCATGATGACGACACTTGGTCATAATGACGATACTTGCAACAGTCATGGTGACGACACTAGGTCATGATGATGACACTTGCAACACTTGCGACACTTGCACAAGGGTGACGACATTTTTGGTGTAACAAAATGCCCCCCAAAGCATGAAGTTGACAGAATGAGATAGGTGAAATGCTTTGTAGTAAGAAAAATGGCAAGGACTTGCTGGTTGGAAGGAGTTGCTATAGAAATGACCTGATATCCAAAAGTTTCATACAACACAAAACATGGCTGCCGACCAATACACTACAGATCCATGATAGTAAAGACTGACTGAACACAATCATGGCTACTAGACACAATCGTAGATCCATGATGAGATGATAACACAACCACGACCAATACAAAAGTGGATTCGTGTAACTTTGAACTGACAACACAGCCATGACCAATACAAAGTGGATCTGTGCATCTCAAATAATCTCCATCGCAACCCAGGTAGAAAATAACTTCCCCAAGGTCTTCAAGCTGAACCCGCAATGATATGAATATATCCATGTGATTACAATGTTTTGGAGTCGAACATGGTAGAAACCACTTGATTATCGGTCATTAATGTATACCGTTATCAAGTGCGAGGGGAATCACCATTAATGTCAATGATCCCCAAGGTATCACAGTACATACCATCAAGCATGAGTCAATGAGCTGAAGTCGAATGCCTAATGGAATCTTTCAATCAAGAGTCAATGAGGTAAACTCATGTTGAAAGTGAGGTAACCTACCATTGAGGCATGCGGGCCCAAGGTAGTTGGTTGGTTTCTAATTTCAATCCTCGGATGATGATTTGAAGTCGACGAGGATGAACTCATCAAAGGAGGGCCATGATGAATCCCCCATCGTCAACATGAAACTCGATAACAATTGTTTGGTGTAGATCGGACGGTAGAGTAATGTGCAAGAATGACTCAAGGTAGACTGTTAAATTTTCATAATTTACTTCAATCTGATCTAGGATCTTAACTGAGAGAACAACATGTACAACAAATCTACAGCATATCAATCATGGACACAATAATGCAATCACATAAGAGACACAGAGTTTACTTGGGGAAAACCATAAAGGTGAAAAACCCCAATAACTTCCTCAGAGATAGATAGAGCAATGATACAACCAGAATACAAGAGATAGTCTTCTCCTAGCAGCAGAGCCTCCTCCTCCACAAGTGTGCCACTCTCCCAAGTGTGAGTGAGAGAATAGAATGTGTAAAATGAGAGAGACACACTCTCTATTTATACACTAACTTGACTTGACCTTTACTCAACTAGGTCGGCCTCAACTTAACCACTTAACATAATGCTGACTGGGCCGACCCCCACTAGGGTGGTCTAATAACCCTTTGACCCACATGGCCGACCCCCAATAGGGTGGTCTAATAACCCTTTGACCCACATGACTTATACAGGGCTGACCCCAACAAGGTGCTCTAATAACCCATCAAGTATAAGTTACGACACTTACAATATAAATGACGACACTTTCGTATAGAGGAATAATAACATCTCTATAGGAATACAACCACTTCTGTATAGAGGAATAATAACATCTCTATAGGAATACAATATACATATATGTTAAATACATTCCGAAGTTACATATACATCAACATAGACCAACATGATCGAAGGTATACTGACTGCATAATGATGAGTAATGAAACATCTCTTGAACATGGGCATGGCATGACTTGGCAGTATTGACATGACGAGAATGATACTAAATCCCAATGCGGATGATGGTGGAAGCATTCTTTGGATGACCCAAAGGAGTGACAAGACTCACGGAATTGATAGGACTCGGAGACAAATGGATTACCCAAGTACCGAATGCAAATGCAAATGAGTGCCATGTTCAAAAGTGACGTAATGTCGTAATTAAGATGTAACACAAAATCTTCCATTTTTCCCCATCATGATTGATGAGTGCCTCATGTGTTTTTGACGAGCTTGATGAGGGTTACCAGATGCTCAGTATAGCTCATCTCATATATTAGTCCAATCCCAAATGTTTTATGAACCTAGGAAAGGAGGGGTTCATCCCAAAATGGGCCCTTCGATGTTTGAATTTTAACGAGTCCAAAGAAGGAAAACTCAGCATCATTTCATGTTTAGAGAGTCTGACAAGAACTAAAGAAGACTCCAACAGTCCTTTTTCGTAGTGTTATCCTCATCACCCGAAAAAAGGTAAAACAATGCGGGAGAGGACTCTTCCAGTCATGATTGGCTGGAGTATACCTTTTTCGTAAGTAGTGCCCTCTGGTCTGAAAAAGGGGTAAACTATCACCAGGAAGACGATCATTCAAATCCTTTTACAAGCGTCAACAAATCAATTTCGCTTGGCCATCTTTTCCTATTTTAGGATTCTAAAAAGAGCTTAAAGAGGACTCCATGGACAACTTTGTCATGGTTGATAACCGAGTACGACAAAGGAAAAGTAAACTCAACACAGTTCCTTTTCTGTAAATAGTCTAGCGAGGCCGGATAAAGTGATAAACCTATACTCGTTAGACACACCTTTTTACTCAATTTTTAACGAGCACGATAATGGTATAAAAAGCACTCAAAATATTTTTCATATTTGAACTAGAGCACGAAAAAGTAAAAACTAAGCTCAAACCACTTTTCATGTTTCAACCAGAGCATGAAAAAAGTGAAAAGTAGGCTCAACACCATCTTACTATTTTTAATGAGCTCAAAGATAGGTTGGAAGAATGCTCATGATGTCTACTTCATTTTTTAATGAGCTTGTAACAGAAAATGAACTATGCTCAGGATTATGCCCTTTGGCAGGTTTCTTCCCAACATGATGGCTAGAGGTTGGAAAGTTTCCCCCCAGCACAAGAGACTGACGGCTTACTTCTAGTATGATTTATAGAGGTACTGTTTCATATTTTAGAGAGCTTGATACAGGAAAAGCTCGGGATTATTTTCATGGTTTAATGAACTCGAAAACCAAAAAGGAAAGTATGCTCGAAAAATGTTCCCACTGGTGGACTCTTATCATGATATCTAACGGTTGGTACATGCCCCCAGCATGATTTCTAGAAGTAAGTGACTTAGCTCCAAAATGGTGGTGGAAAGGCGATCGAGTTGACTTCAACGTAACTTACAGAGGTTGAAGACATGCCCCCAAGCTTCATTTCATTTTCCTAAGGAATAGGCGGATGAAAAGAAGGTTCAAGTACTAAGTCTACAAGAAGACTCGAATCAAAGGGAAAAGAGTTGTTTCATTTTTTAACGAGCTTGACACATGAATAGAACTCTGCTCAGTGAAGCTGGTCTCATTTTTATGCAAGCTTGAAACCAAGGTGAACTATGCTTGGCGGGTCTATTCCATTTTTTAACGAGCTTGGAATCAAAGACTAATCTGTGCTCAAACTACTGGTTTCATTTTTTAATGAGCTTGAAGCCAAAGGTAAACTCTGCTCAAACTACTGGTTTCATTTTTTAATGAGCTTGAAGCCAAAGGTAAACTCTGCTCACAATTAAGGCCCATTGACGGGTTCCTTCCCAACATGATGCCCAGAGGTTGGTAAATGCCCCCAGCATGATTGCTAGCGGCTTAACATGGTAGTGTTCCCTCAACATGATTGTTGACGGTACGACATGTGGCATGCCCCCCAAGCTTCATTTTGTCTGGAAATGTTGCTTGCTAACCCAACTACCAACCTGGCTACTAATATGAAAATGTTCACCATGGGGGGAAAGCAAGAATCAAATGAAATGAAGGTTCAAATTCTAACTCTAGCGAAAGACTCGAACCGATGGGAGGGAGATCTATTTCATTTTTACACAAGCTTGAAATAGACAATAACTATACTTGAGGGGGGCCATCTTATTTTTTAACGAGCTTGAAATGGAATAAAACTATGCTTGAGGGGGGGCCATCTTATTTTTTAACAAGCTTGAAATGGAATAAAAATATGCTCGAGTGGATGGCTTCATTTTTATGCAAGATTGAAACCAAATGGGAACTATGCTAGGGTGGTTGGTTTCATTTTTTAACGAGCTTGAAACATAACATAAATCGTGCTCGTACCCCCCATCATTAGGGGGAAGAAACCACTAAAACATGAGGAACATTCAGGGAAGTCTGATGACTAGCATTCATGCGATGATTGGATGTCACGAAGGAAAGTTGATCAACAGTCACAATCCTCCCATCGTAGAGAAAATACATCGCTTGAAAGTGTGTGGACACAACGACTTTCATAGCATAGACATAATCACGTCCAAGGAGTAGATTTAAATCTAAAGGACCTTGGACAACCCTAACATCAACATAAACAGTTTTACTTCTCAACGTGACAGGTAACTACGGGAGAATCCCTAAAGGTCTAGTAGGCCTACTATTAAAATCCAAAATCTGGTCAGTTACTGGAACAAGCCGAGGGGAACCTATAGCTTGCCAAGCAGTTGAGGATAAAATACTAACAGAAGCTCCCTCATCAACTATCGTATGAAAGATTTCTTTATCGGAAACTCCTACAGATATTTGAAAAGGAATACTCGAAGGAGGACGAGATTCTGTTAGACCATTCCAATCAAAGGAAATGACCTCGGTACTTGGGGGGGGTCCTGTAGGAATGGACAGGGTCTCCCCTTGCCTAGGACATTCTGAACTGACTAGGAAAACATCAGCGGTTTCCAATTCACTCTCATCAAGGAGAATAGGATGGAATGAAGACTGTGTCAAGGTGATAGTTATAGTCTGAACGCTCTCTGATAGAAGAGCGGGATCGAGTGGGGATGACAACAAATCGATCACTTCACTCTCGGAAGGAAGAGGGGATCAATTACGGATGAAATTGAATTGATAACTTGGTCAAACAGGGGGGGTCGAGGGACAACTTACTATCATTTTTTTGAAGCACCTGTTGAGAACTAGTAATATCTTCCAACCACCGCGAAGCTTCATCCATGCTTAGACAAAGGTAAGTACGATGCATGCCATTGCATAGCCAACAAGGGTATGCCGCTCTACCCTTCCGACCCTTCACCAATGGGTCACTGGTTGAGGGAGTATCATCAACATGATGGTCAGAGATTGACGATACAAGCGGTTTGGGGTTTTTATACCACACTTCTGACACACGAGAAAGATTGGGACAATCCTTGAGAAGGTGATCACCCTTGCAAAGTTGGAAAGGGAACTTGGGCTAACGAGGTGTTCTCATAGAATGAGTGCCATCAGAGGAATATGGTTGACGCTAGGTCTCTTTCTTGTCCTTCTTCTTCTTAATATTCCTTTTTTTCTTCTTCTTCTTCTCCGCCTTCTTACTAACATTAGAGTTTTTAGTAGGAGAAGAGGAAGAGACGGAAGTCGATTCAACTTTCAACAAAGAAGGAGAATGGTCACCATGAGATTGATGCTCATGCGATGAAGGACCTAGGTTCGACACAATTGGCACACTTGGTGTAACCAGATTGGAGGATAACCATACTGGTAATCCTATCGTCAATCCAGGAAGATTCAACATAGCCATAAAGGGAGGACCAACAGTTCCACAAGGGGGAATAAAAAATGGTATACCCTGGAAAGGGGCATCTTGGTTGGTAGTCCCAGAAGAATATTCCATATCTAAACTTCCTAAGAGTCTCTAAAGTACCACACAAATCAAACACTACTCAAGTCTAAAAGCAACAAGCAAACTGTGTGAATAGGAGTGGATTCAAAGTCTGGAACCTTACGGGGTTGTCAAGGCTTCGCAAATCGCTATATACCACAGGGTCCAACAGTAAAACGCGACAAGGAGGATTGGGACCATACCCTTTCCTGAATACTTGACTACCTGGACAGTACGTGCGTATTAATCTCCTCGAGTGTTGTTCTCAGTGTATTGCTCCGCCAAGAGAACCGAATGGTTAACTTAGTTGGTCTCAGGAATCCTAATGGTGTCTCCCGATATACGCAAGGTACATGGGAGATCAAATCCATAGTGGTGCTATCTAATGCACAACCGTTCGGAAAGAGACCTTCTGATATACTACTGAGTACGTGAAACACCTTTCGAGGTACACCAAGTACGTGTCGTACTTGGTGGGTACGTGAAAGAGCTCGATATACTGATAAGTATGTGGAAGACTACAATACCCATGGGATATAGTGCTGAAAAATAATGACAGCTGCCACGCTTAATGACGCCAGAACACGTCTCTAACTTACACACAGTTACTAAATGATTTAAACCTAAGCTAGCGTTAATTTTATCTTGCACGGTTAGGTGGATGCATGAAATGAGTACATAAATGTAAACATAATGCAATCCTCAACTACATGATAATGCACATTTTCCTTTCCTTTTCAATGAAAACTACTTAAGGTAAGGATATATTTTTCTTTCTTTCAAACCAAAAGTACTTAAGTAGTAGCGAAAAGAAGAATTCCTTCTTAGAGTGCAATAACTCTAACTTTCTGCAATAATCAGCTAAAAAGCGCAAAGAAAATAAAAGATGCAACTAATCCTCACAATGTATAAGACAAAATAATGAAGCACTTTCAATTTTCAAGTGCATGTACCAAAAAAGAAATTTGATCGCTAAACGCTTTTCATATCTATATACAGAAAGTGAGAGAATATCTACAACACTCTAATCATTCAGAAATTCCCAAAGAAAAATGACAAGCACCCAAACAACCCAAAGACACTCAAGAAAGGCTCAAAATCTACCAAATGCAATAATTATAACTCATTTCATATCTTTTTACACTTCAAAAAAGACACATCTAAGCTACGGAAAGAAAGATTCCACAAATGTTTCCAATCAAATGCAAGACAAAGAAAAGCACTTAATAATCATGTCTAACTCAAATGTACACAAAACTGAAACAAGACTTTTCTTCTTCCTATGAGTGCAAGAGCAAAAATGCCAAATGATCAAATTAAAGCAAGAAGAATACTTATGTTTTCCAATTTCATGAATATAGCAAAAGGGTGACAAAATCAAGCTTTTCTTTGAACTAAAGTGGATACAAAGAATCAATCTTCCCCAAAAATGATTGAATAGCTTAGCATGTAAGGGAAACAAGATGCATAATCCAAGAAAAAGAGGCTCAAAAAAACATGGATATCCTACACTCTTCAAGTCTTTAAAACAAGCCAATCACATCAAACAAAAAATGATCTCAAAACCTTAATATGGGTCAAAATGACTGTAGGATACACAATTCATGGCCCCCCCTCATGGCCATGAGGGGGATTTTTTTTTTTAAATAGAACCCATTTCGCTTAAAAATGTAAGCAAAATAGTAGTTTTGACTCAAGGGGCCAAACATGGATCCAAAACCCAAAAGATCCAAAATAAACCGGATGCAAGACAAACCAAAGCAAGCAAAACCAAAAGATGTATGCAAACAAGGTTTGGAAATCGATCTAATGCAATGACCAGATCAGGTAAGGAGAGGAGGGAATGCAAGGGTGAGTGGATGCAGGCGGGGGATACCAAAGCATCCACCACTACCAAATCTCAGACATGTCCAAGATGGGACCCAAAACCAATCCAACAAGAACCAAACACTACTAACACACAAATAAAAAATGGGGTCTCTGACTGGATCTCGCAGCACAGAGGGAGTTTATACATCAAATCAAAACTGAAATTAAGAATGGAGAAGGGATGCATGTATGGCAAAATTGGAAGATTGGCGCACTCTGTGCTTGTACACAGTGCGACGTCACAGTTCACCAATGCGGTAAGTGCGACGGTGTCGCAAAATACCAATGAAAGGGTTGCGACGACAGACTAACATGCAAAGAACATAGATAAAAAATAACACAGTGTCGCTCTAAGTCCACTGACTAGGTGCGACAGGCGAGATCTAAGTTAAAAAATGAACCAATTCTCCAAACAATGGGCATGAAAAGGTTTGAAAATGAGAAGTACAAACTCCAAGGAAGGTAATCAAACTCTTCAAAGTGAAGATCTGATGGTGAAACCAGTTTAAGAGGCAAATGACAAATAAAACAGATTGTAACAAGAAATCAATTGAAAATGACATTCAGATTGACAACTCCAAAACAATGTTCTTCCCCAGTATTGTCGCCAGATTTGTTTGACGGACAATCCACTTGAGTGGATGCGAACCGGATCTCCCTAGCTCAATGTGAGTCTATAACAAATATTACAGACTATAAACTACTTTCCTAGATCTAATTAAGGATCGAGTCACTAGATGTCTTACCTTAGGCTTGAAGTCCTTTCTTCTGGATGTTGCTCCACGCCTTGCAGTCGTCAGATCTCAACTGCAAGACCTATCAAGATACATAGAACAATGCAAACAAGTAAAGAGCATCTATACAATAATAGATCTAAGCAAACAGTTAAGCAGGTAAACTATGCAATACTATCAACACAACAATATTGGTGGAAAGCATTTATATTACTCTAAACATAGGCAAAGTACATAGAAGAATGATTACAACCAAGGCTTAACGTAGCAATCCTTCTCTGTCCAAGCCAAATCCCATATCCTCCCAAGGAAGTGTGAGTCTCTCAATGGATGAGTAGAGATCTCTCAATGATGATTTCACCAACATAAGGATACCATAGACCTTCCCCTCTTCCCATGGAGAGAGTGGGTGTTTATATAGGGATAAAGTGATAGGGTAGGTTGAGGATTAGGGGGAGATGGTTAAGGGATCCTCCCATTAGGTTAGGAACCGAAATGCCACCTCACCTAGAGCCTAGGGATAGGCCTCCACCTCAACAAACTTCTGGAAAGACCTTGAGACTCCCCAAAATAGCCTTTAACCAACCTCATCGCACCTTGGTAGAGGACACAGAGTGACAAAGGGGGTCGTCGCACTTTGTCTGAGGACAGCGTGCGACAGTGTCTCACCCTAGCTGACCAAGAACTGTGACGTCGCACCCTAGATGAAGGATAAATGCGACAACCTACTCAAAGAGGTCAACTAGACTGGTAAATCTCTCAGTTGGATGTGTTTTAGCCTAGAATGAGGTTAGGGGTGAGAGAAAAGAGTTTACACAATGGTCAAGATGACGGCATTATCACAACGGTCATAATGACGACACTTGGTCATAATGATGATACTTGCAACGATCATGGTGACGACACTAGGTCATGATGACGACACTTGCAACACTTACGACACTTGCACAAGGGTGATGACATTTTGGTGTAACACAGGGTTTCAGAATAGGAATTTCAATTTCTGCCCCTTTTTTCACGTAGCACTTCTGTCACAGTAGCTGCTCTAGTTCTTCTCTTCTTCATAGGGCCAAATGGTTGGCCTTTATTACTTGATATTTTCCTCCTTTTGTGTGACACAAAAGACCCTACATTTCCAAAAGCAGGAATGGAAAGTTCGGGTCTCGTTCACCATCTTTCCCTGCATCAACGAAAAAATTCCTCCTCCTGTATTATAGTTCCCATAATCTCAGGGGAAGACTCCATGTTCAGGACTCCCATATATCCTTCTGCCATTGCCTCTACATACTGTACTTCTTCTTCCATTGTATCTTCCGCAGCTACAAATTCCACTATCGTAACATCTAATGCTGCTCCTGTTTCAGCTGCTGCTGCTGCAGCTTCTAAATTTACAGTCTCATCTGCCACAACCTCCATTGTAACTTCTTCTTCAACAGGGTTTGAGGCTGTTGCATTTTCTCCCACATTCTCTTGAAAATCTTCTGATTGGTCTGCTGACACTATATCCCTCACCCCAGCTAAATATGATGAGCTCTGGTCATCACCCTCTTCTTCAATACTCCCTATTTCCAAGGCAGGTTCTCAAGGTACCCTTGGTCGAGCAACAAATTGTTCCCAAGTTAAATTCTAATGTGCAAGGGCTCTTAAAACTAGCAGTTTGATTAACCCATGATTTGTTAGGGAGGATAAGGGATGTTGAGAAGCTCTGACATAATGAGCCATGTGTTGTAGGGTTCTTAAAAGATAGTAGGGCATATTGAGCAATCTACCATGGCGCAAATGAGAAAGTAGGAAGAATTCATAAATGTAAACTACTCGGTACCTGCCCTCACAAGTGATGTACTTATTTAGAAGACTGCAACCTAATCCCAAGGACTCAGAAGTGTCTCCAATGCTGTTCCTCTGCCTCTCAAAAAAACACGTTCTCCTACTACTAGAAAATCTTCAGCTGCGTTCAAATTGTGCTACTTCTAACCAAACCATTGCCTCCCAATCCTGGGAAATCCTGTAACTTCCGCCACAATTTCCTCTGTAACATCTATCCTTAATCCTATAACCTATGAGTGAGTGCTGGTCAGGTTTTGAGAAAATTAAAGTGTTGTCTCTACATGGAAACCATTTAATCTTTGGAAATAATCTGTCCACCCATCTTCCGCAAAGATGGAAAAGACCTCCCTATTCTCGCACAGAGACTCTATAGTTATTGGTTCGTATCTCACAAGGATACCCATATTGCTTATCTTCTGCGAGTTTCGCTATCGAATTCAACAGTTATAGTTTTAGACGTTGGAGTTACTGCATGCAAAGATAGTCGATGGATAGCCGAAGTCGATTCGACCATTTTTGGAAATTTGGCACGGTTATTTTTGGAATGAAATTAGTGGTAGGATATCACACGAACCAGTTAAAATGGCGGTCATGAAATAAGTACGAGTGACAATTTAAACGTGTTTTTTGTTTCGATTGATTGGCTATGAATTGCTGACAGGGACTAACGACAAAGTATAATCATTATTTCTTACTACGTCAATTCATGCCTAATCATGTTTATGGTTTAAACTCGTACGTTTCAAATTAATGCTCAAGCTATCACTTTTCCATGGTGGCGCCATCTCACGGTCGCATCACTGGTGGAAAGATAAATGCGCACATGCGTTCATGAGTTGGCCATCATCGAATGGGAAGATAAAGCACATCCATGTTGGCGCCAATCATAAGAGTGCATGGTGAACATGAGATCTTTTAATGTTACACGTGTAAACTGGAGAAAACTAGCAAAGACTAGCGAGGATAGAACGATCTTTTAACTGTAGAATTAGTGGAGTCGCAGCCAAAAATTGGAAAGACCTGGCATAGTCACAGCTGCAAACTAGGAAAATTTGGCAAGATATGGTGGAGTCGCAACTACGAAAATAGGGAAAATAGGCCATATTTAGTAGAGTTACAGCTGTAGAAAGGGGGAAAGATAGGCCGGATTTAGCAGTGTTGTAGCTACGAAAAAGGGAAAGATAGGAAGGATTTAGCAGTGTTGCAACTACAAAAAAGGGAAAGATAGGACAGATTTAGCATTGTTGCAGCTACGGAAAAGGGAAAGATAGGTCGGATTTAGCAGTGTTGCAGCAGTGAAAAGGGGAAAGATAGGCTAGATTTAGTCGTGTTGAAACTGCGGAAAAGGGTTGAAAAAGCTTTAGCTGGTTAACTGGTGTTCGGATATCCATCATCTATTTCGGGATACATCATCTATTTCAGGATCTTGCATGATCTATTTCAGGATCTTGCATGATCTATTTCAGGATATGATCTATTTCAGGATCATCTATTTCAGGATATGATCTATTTCAGGATCTTGCATGCACAGGCATGCATCCCAGTCACCAGTTTGATGCCTCCAGCACCTTATCCACCTTCTTCTAGCACCCGGGAGCCACTTACCACAGAGTTTTAGCCCTCCCAAGCTGAAAGGCGCCCTCTTCTCACCTACTGCCAGAGAAGGGCGCACTTGCTCACCTACCACTGCAGATTCACTCCAGTTACATTCAGTTAGCTCCGATTCTCCCTGATTTGAGGCTAGTTTCACTCCCGACTGACTGTATCACTTCCGTTTGACCTCCAGTTCGATTAGGTGACTTGTTCTGACTTCAGTTAGCCTCCCATGCGCCCCCACTGAGCCTCCAGATCCTATATCAGTGCTACACACTTCAGTTACATTTATTATGCTCAGTTAGAGTCAGATTGACACCTGGATGACTGGTTGTTGTGATTGATGAGTACCACCGATGATTTATGAGGACTCCTAGACAGAGTCAAGCTACTCCATTCTGTGATTCGAATGACCTCCTTAGGCAATTCGAATTGCTCAGTCATTGTGACAGTTTGTATTGTAATTCATTCACCCTTTCTGGGATAGAGAGCACTGCTGCATGTTTTGCACAGTTTTGCACCATATTTTCTATGTTCATCTGTTGTGATTGATTTACTTGTTCATTAGATCTGCTGTGACTAATTTTACATGGTATCAGAGCCATTGCAGGGACAAGATCTCTTTTCTACAGGTGTTTATACAAGAATATTTGACTGAATTGCTAAAAATTGCAAAAAGTTTGGCATGAGATATCTCAAGGGCATTCGCTCCTGTGCATGCAAAGCTTGAAAAATATTCCAATACCACTCCAGAAGCTTGAGTTACCACATAATTCCTAGATCTGATACATTGGACCCATTCAACATTGCTTGAAATCCAATCCCAGGTGTGATGCAACTCTCAAAGGGTGGATTGTTCGACCTTATTGTGGTTGTTTTGATGTGATTTGTAGGTTTATTGTCTCCTTCAAGTGCACTCGCTATTTTCTGCATGCAAGGTTTCCTCCTTCAATTGCATTCGCTATAGTCTGCATGCAAGCTTCCTCTTCATCAGTTGACTCAATCCTTGCAATGGAATACTCTTCTTCAAAGCCTATCCTCACCCCATTCAATTATTTTGATTGGAAAGATGATATGGAGATCATATTACGTTCAAAAGGTTACTACCGAGTCACTCTTGGTCTTGAATTGGAGCCAAACAATGTAGCAGAAAGAACCAAACACTACAACAAGCTTGATGAAGCTTACAGTCTTCTTTGTCTCTCCATCTCCAAGGATCTTCACTTCCATCTCAGCGGATTGAAGACTCCAAAAGCCATATGGGAGCAACTTGAAACACTATTCGGCAAGCAGGATGAGCTTAGGGCTTTTCAATTAGAGAATGAATTGATTGGCCTTAATCCTGAGAATTTCGAGACCATCAATGAATTCTTCACAAAATTCAAGAACTTGAACTTGCAATTGAAGAACAGTGGTGTTATCAAAGAGGATAAACAGTTGATCCTCTCCATTCTAAGCAAGCTTGGGAAAGATTATTCGGTATTTGTCTCTACTTTCAATTCCGGTCGGCTAACTACCCCGAATTGGAAGATGCCTACCTTGAATGCCTTCATTGAGTCCATTACGAAAGAGCATGACAAGTTGATTCAAATGGGGTCCATAAGCTCCAAAGATTCAGCCCTATTTGTTCAAGGACCCAAGATCTCGAATGGTAAAGGAAATCTAAAGAAGGAGAAGCCCAAATTCGAGCCTCACAAGCAAAAAGACAAAGGCAAGCAAACGGATGCACCATCCAGTTCGAAATCCAAGCAAAAGGGCAAAGAAGGTAACCAAAAATCTAAATGTACTTATTGTAACCATGGCTTTCATCCCGAAAGTTCATGTATGAAGAAGACTATAGATCAAATGGCCCTCCTTTTGGAAAAGAACAACATAACCCTTCCTGACGGTGCAAGGAAGAAGGATCGGAATGACGATCATGAAAGAGGACAAGCACTCATGGCAACGGTTTCGAAGCCCACTCTCTTGATAGATTCGGGTGCATCAAATCATATGGCTGCAAATATTGATTCTTTTTCCTCATTCGATCCAAACAGCTCCATCCCCATCCATTTGGGAGATGACTCAAAAATTTCTTCAAAGGGCAAAGGTACGATTCATGTAGAACATGGATGCTTTCAGAATGTTCTCTATGTGCCTTCCTTAGCTTCGAATCTCCTTTCTGTGTATCAAATGACACATACTGGTGATCCAAAGAAAGTCACATTCAGCCCTAATACAGTTGAAATTTCTGATATCAAAAGTGGAAGACTAGTTGCGGTTGGAAAGGCAAACCACACTGCAAAATGCTATGAGTTTTCGCACTTTATTCCGCTTGCAAAGCCCACTGCTCTTCGCACACATGGTAATGAGGTTAGTAGGCTTTGGCATGAAATATTTGGACATCTAAACTATAAGTATTTGCTTCTGCTATCAAATAAATCCATGGTAGATGGGCTTCCACAACTCCGTTCCTCGAAGGGAATATGCACCGGTTGCATTATTGGGAAGCACCCCGAGCACAGATTCGACCGCGGCAAGGCTAGCAGAGCCTCTACTATTTTGGGATTGATCCATTCTGATATCAGCGGTCCGCTGCCCCATATGTCATTAAATGGTTCAAGGTATGTTTTGACATTTATTGACGATTTTTCCCGCTTTACATGGGTATTCTTTCTCAAAAACAAGTCAGAAGTGCTTGGAAAATTCAAGGATTTTAAGGCTTCTATTGAGACCACCACTGAGAGCAAGATCAAAGCTCTTAGATCTAATAATGGTGGGGAATATATCAATTCCGAGTTGCTGCAACTTTGTGCCCAAAGCGGAATCAAGATCCAACATACAGTTCCCTACACACCCCAGCAGAACGGTGTAGCGGAAAGGAAAAACCGGTCACTGAAAGAGATGGCTACATGCATGATTGAATCGAAAGGTTTGGCTGCAAATATTTGGGCTGAAGCAATCAATGTTGCTGCATATATACAGAACCGTGTTCCACATTCATCCGTGAAAGGTATGACTCCTTTCGAAGCATTCTTTGGTCAAAAACCGGATGTGTCAAATTTGAGAGTTTTTGGCTCTACTGCATGGGCTAGAATTCCTTCTGAGAAGAGACGAGCTTTGGATCCACAAAGTATCGAGTGCATATTGATAGGATATGGGGAAGAATCAAAAGCATATAAACTCATGGATATCAGATCTAAAAATATATTCATAGAGCGCAGTGTGCAGTTTGAAGAACCGCTTCAAGAATTGCAACTAGTTGAGGAGAAAACTGCCGATTCACCGCCTTCACCAGAAGAAGATTCGAGCAGCGATAATGAAGGTATGAGTTCTGATATTTCTGATATTGTAGCAGCATATGATGATCATGACATATCAGGTTCGGAATCCGACCATTCAGATCCCCCTCAGTTACCAAAGTGGGCCCAAAACACTCTACAATCTGCTGGTTCTAGTCTTGGAAATCCTGCTGATCCGAGACGAACAAGAGGAGACTTTCAAAGGGCAGGTATGGCTCTTTCTATTGCTGATCCATTTCTTCCTGAGATTTGTTATTTGATGGCTGGTTCAGATCCCCAATCATACTATTCATCCCATCGAGATCCAAGATGGAAAAGTGCCATGGATGAAGAGTACAGTTCTCTTCAAAAGAACAATACATGGGAGCTAGTTTCTCTTCCACCTGGAAGAAAATTAGTGAAGTGTAAATGGGTCTACCGTACTAAAGTTGCTGATGATGGCACTATCAGCAAATATAAAGCAAGGTTGGTGGCAAAAGGTTTTTCCCAAGTCCAAGGAGTGGACTACACAGAGACCTTTGCACTGGTTGCAAAGATGGATTCCATCCGCCTTGTTTTAGCTATTGCCGCATCCAAGCACTGGGAGGTGCATCACATGGATGTGAAGAGTGCATTCTTACATGGAGACCTTGCTGAAGAGGTCTATATGCAGCAGCCAGAGGTTTATACATCAGATCCATCATTGGTTTGTAGATTGAAGAAATCTTTGTACGGGTTAAAACAGGCCCCAAGAGCTTGGTACGCAAAGATGGACTCCTTCCTTCTTTCTCAGAATTTCCAAAGATGCAAATATGATCCGAATGTCTATCTTCAGCGAGTTAAAGGTAATTTGTTGGTTATTGTACTTTATGTTGATGATCTGCTTATTACTGGTAGCACACTTACTTCAATAAACAAGCTAAAATCTGCCTTAAATCTAGCTTTTGACATGAGCGATTTGGGCTTGCTGAGTCACTTTTTGGGCTTGGAGATAGCTCAAAATTTCGATGGGATCACTATATCTCAGCAAAAATATGCTTCCGACCTGTTATTGAAGTTTAATATGGCTGAATGTAAGGCAGCCCCGTTCCCATTCCTCTCAGGAATCAGTCTTGAGGAGGGAGATTCCACACCGCTTGCAGATTGCAGTATGTATCGACAGTTGATTGGTTCACTACTTTATTTGACACATTCACGGCCTGATATCTCATATGCCGTGAGTGACATGTCAAGATATATGCAGCATCCACATGAGCTTCATTGGAGAGCAGCCAAGCGGATCTTGCAGTATGTGCAAGGTACGAGACAGTTTGGCATACATTATGCTGCAGATTCTGAGCTAGATTTCATTGGTTTTACTGATTGAGATTGGGCAGGTGATAGCATTGATCGGAAGTCCACTTCCGGTTATGTTTTCATGATTGGTCATGGTGCTATTTGCTGGTCCAGCAAAAAGCAAGCAGCCATTGCACTTTCTTCAGCAGAGGCAGAGTATCGAGGGGCAGTCAATGCCTGCATTCAGGCAGTTTGGTTGCAGGGTATTCTTTCCGAGTTTGGTTTTGGTGGCACTACTTCGACTGTCCTATTTTGTGAAAATCAAAGTGCTATCAAGATCTCCACAGATCCAGTTCAGCGGCAGAGGACCAAACACATTGAGATTCATATGCATTACATTCGACAGTTGATGCACGACCGCACCATCATTCTGCAATATTTCCCTACTGATGAGCAAATTGCAGACATCTTCACCAAGAGCTTCACTGAGAAGAAGTTCTCTTACCTCCGTTCACTGTTGGGGGTGAGTTCCATCATGGTGGAGACAGATTGATTCATTATTATGCTTTTAGCTTGAGGGGGGGGCTTTCTTCCCACTGGGTTTTCCCTCTTTCCTCACTTAGTTTATTTTCAGCATTTTTTGGATTATTGTATTGGGGTGACCTTTGGTCTTAGTTACCAGGGCCCCACATTATTTTAGTTGGCACATCATAGTCTAGCTTGAGGGGGGGTGTTCGGATATCCATCATCTATTTCGGGATACATCATCTATTTCAGGATCTTGCATGATCTATTTCAGGATATGATCTATTTCAGGATCATCTATTTCAGGATATGATCTATTTCAGGATCTTGCATGCACAGGCATGCATCCCAGTCACCAGTTTGATGCCTCCAGCACCTTATCCACCTTCTTCTAGCACCCGGGAGCCACTTACCACATAGTTTTAGCCCTCCCAAGCTGAAAGGCACCCTCTTCTCACCTACTGCCAGAGAAGGGCGCACTTGCTCACCTACCACTGCAGATTCACTCCAGTTACATTCAGTTAGCTCCGATTCTCCCTGATTTGAGGCTAGTTTCACTCCCGACTGACTGTATCACTTCCGTTTGACCTCCAGTTCGATTAGGTGACTTGTTCTGACTTCAGTTAGCCTCCCATGTGCCCCCACTGAGCCTCCAGATCCTATATCAGTGCTACACACTTCAGTTACATTTATTATGCTCAGTTAGACTCAGATTGACACCTGGATGACTGGTTGTTGTGATTGATGAGTACCACCGATGATTTATGAGGACTCCTAGACAGAGTCAAGCTACTCCATTCTGTGATTCGAATGACCTCCTTAGGCAATTCGAATTACTCAGTCATTGTGACAGTTTGTATTGTAATTCATTCACCCTTTCTGGGATAGAGAGCACTGCTGCATGTTTTGCACAGTTTTGCACCATATTTTCTATGTTCATCTGTTGTGATTGATTTACTTGTTCATTAGATCTGCTGTGACTAATTTTACAACTGGTGCTGCAACATTATTCATTTTTCTTTCAAGGAGTCGTCCAAATATAGGAACATCAACCAGAATTCCGCAATCGCTTGGCCCGAACTACGACTGCTTCTGATCAAATGAACCTTCACACATGTACCTGTATAGAATTCTAAAAACAAACCAATCAAATCTTAAAAATAAAATAAAACAACGATTTATTTATATACAAAAACATTTGTGCAGAATTGCAGTAGTTCTTTTTAAAATTTATCAGGGATAGGGAGAAATCCTTGCTCTTGCATCAATTGGTAATCTATATCAACTGCAACATGTGAAATGAATGCATTCTTTGAAATCGGCTTATGACACAGTCGCAGCCGATGACCATTGGCAAATAATGGTGTCTGATTTTCATCAATTGTGGTCAAGAGGACTATTCCGTTGTCAAACACTTTGTCGATTTGGTAGGGTCCTAGCCATCTTGTACGCAATTTTTCTTTAAAATCCCTCCTAAACCGTGAATCATATAGTAAAGACCAGTCTCCTTCACAGAAGACTTTCTTCTTTATGAACCTGTCATTCCATTTGGAGCGTTGTTGTTGAATTAATGTTGTCTGATGCACAACAGTTGTGCGCTTCTCGTCAAGTTCATTTAGTTGATTCAATCGGTTCCTTTGAGCCTCTGTCAAGTCCAGGTTTGCTTCTACGGTTGTCTTTAGAGTTTTAATTTCAAATTCAATGGGAAATACAATGTTCTTACCATACACCAATTCGTATGGGGAGAAACCTGTAGTGTTGCGCCATGTGGTACTATATGCCCATAATGCCTCTGGAAGTCTTTCAGCCCAATCCTTGCGGTGACTCTTCACTGTTTTTGTCAGAATAGCCTCAATTACCTTATTCGTGCTTTCCACTTGACCATTTTCCTGTGGATGATATGGTGAGCTTATCTTATGTTGAATGTGATATTTCTGCAACAAGTCTTCCAATTTATGAGACACAAAATATGGTCCTCCATCTATAACTATATCTTTGGGTACTCCAAAACGAGTGAATATTTCTTCGTATAAGAAATCTATTACAACTTGATCATTGGCCTTGACCACAACTACAACCTCCACCCATTCGGTCATGTAATCTATGCAAACCAGGATATAAACTTTCTTCTTTGAAGGAGGGTTGATAGGCCCTATGAAATCCAGAGCCCATATATCAAAAGGTTCAACCAATAGCTGTGGCAGAAGAGGCATTTCATCTAGTATATTTGGTTGGCCCATTCTTTGGAAGCTGTCATAGGCCTGCACATATTTCTTTGTGTCCCTGAACACTGTTGGCTAGAAATATCCCATCCTTAATTCCTTATGACCGGTTCTCTTATCAAAAAAATGTCCCCCACAGCAAGCTTTCAAGACACTATAAATTTCATCCTCCCTTACACACCTTCTGATTTCCAAATCTGGACCGGTGTAAAAGAGATTCCCGTCTATCCAATAGTATCTAGCACTCTGTTGTATGAGTTTTCTTTTTTCTCTCTTTGATAAATGTGCTAGAAGCTTTCCTGCAGCCAAATAGTTAGCAACATCTGCATACCATGGGGAATGAGCTGAGACTGCGAACAAATGTTCATCAGGAAAAGAATCTTCGACTGGTGCATCATCAACATTGTTAGTAAGTCGAGAAAGAAAATCAGCAATGACATTTTCTTTTCCTGGTCTGTCTACAATAGAAATGCCAAATTATTGTAACAGTAATAGCCATATAGTTACTCTAGCATTAGTGATAGGCTTATTCATTAAGTACTTAATGGTTGAGTGATCAGTGTGCATGAAAGTAGAATACCCAGTAATGTAATGACGAAATTTATTTATGGCATAAACAATGGAAAGGAATTCTTTTTCTGTGACAGTGTAGTTTAGTTCAGCAGGGGCCAAATTCTTACCGATATAATAATTTGCATATGGAATGTGACCTTCCTGCTATCCCAACACTGCTCCAATAGCGGTGTCTGAAGCATCAGAGGAAATATGAAAATGCAGAGCCCAGTTTGGTCCTCGTAGAATAGGCATTGTGGAAAACCTTTTCTTGAGCTCTGCAAATGTTGCTTGACATGCATCTATCCAAACAAACTATACATCCTTCATCAATAAAGTAAATAAAGGAGAAGCTAGCTTGGAAAATTTTTCTATAAATCTTCTGTAATAACCAGCATGCCCAAGGAAGCTACATACCTCTTTCTGTGTTCAAGGAGTGGGAATATTTGCAATTACCTTAATTTTTGCTGGATCTACCTGGATACCTACAGAAGAGATAAAGTGCCCCAAAACTATACCCTCTTCCATCATCATGGGTCACTTTTCAGTGCTCAGAGACAGGTGGCTTTGTTCACAGCGTTTTAATTTTTTTTCCAAATTCCTCAATGCTTCATCAAAACTACTGCCATATGGAGTGAAATCATCCATAAATATTTCCATGCAATTGTTAACCATCTCGGAAAAGATCCCAATCACAGCTCTCTGAAATGTGGCCAGTGCATTACATAACCCAAAAGGAAGCACCTTGTATGCAAAGGTTCCCCAAGGACAAGTGAAGGTGGTTTTGTCTTGATCTTCGGGAGCTATCTGGATCTAGTTATAACCACTAAACCCATCTAGAAAGGAAAAGAATTTATTCCCTGACAAGTGTCTAAAACCTGATCAATGAAAGGTAAAGGTAAATGGTCTTTCTGTGTTACTTTATTTAATTCTCTGTAATCCACGTAGACTCTCCATTTTCCATTCTTTTCAGGTATGATCACGAGTGGGGAAACCCACTCGCTGTCTGAAATTGGGTAGATAAATCCTTCCTCCAAGATTTTTTGGATTTCTTCCTTCACGATATCCCTTAAATTTGGGTTCATTCAATACTAAGGTTGGCACACTCGCCGGGAGTCGCTTTTGATATAAATATGGTGGGTACACAACTTAGAGGGGATACCCCTCATATATGTATATTCCCATGCGAAGGATCCCTTATGTTTCTTCAACAATGTGATCATGCATTCCAGTTCATCGTACGCAAGATTCGGATTAATGTTCAAAGTTTTTCCCGGCTCGATTTCTACTGGAACACTTTTTGAATTTTTAATAACTGGGATTATTTCGGCATCACTAACTAGAGTCTCTTCAGTTAGATTTTCTTGTTCTTTTTCACTTAAGGTACTGTTCAGAATTTGATATGCATGTATCGTGACAGATGTGGGCTCACTAATGAAACTGCTGATGGCATCGTCTTCAGTTTCAACTTTAAATGTCAGGGCCTTCGCGATTGTTAATAATGGTTGAATTCCCTCCTCTTACTCCAAATCCATCCATACTGGAGTTTTAGCATTAGAACTTGGTTTGGTTAGAGGATATAGGGTCAGGTTTTTTATGCCAGTCCCATAAAAAATCGTCATGGAGCCTGATCTACAGCCAATACATGCATTTGATGTAGCTAACCATGGTATTCCTAGGATGAACGAGTGTCCCACCCTAGCTGCGACTTAGGCTGTAAAACCAAGAAGTCTGCAGGGTATTCCCACGAATCAATGGTGACCACCAAGTCGTTTAAGATTCCTGCAGGTTTGATAGTGGACCTATTAGCCAATTCTAGTATGGTAGGGGTAGGCCTGATATTAGTGAGTCCCAGGTTCCTTACAGTCTCGATGGTCATGAAATTTATGGATGTACCTAAATCTACCGATACGTTGGGTATCTGAGTACGCCCAATGTATACTGTGACATTTGGATTACTTGGGTTGTCATACTTAGCCAGTGGAGCCCTTCCCATTATTAATTTAGAAAGTTTCCCCATTACATGGATTGTAGGAGGGTCCCTAGGATTTCTTCCTAGCTTTTTGACGCACAGGTCCCTAAAGGTATTGGCGTAGATAGGTACATCATGAAGGGATTGTAAAAGTGGAATATTGACATACAGATTCTTCAATTTCCCTAAGAGATTGAACCAAGATTGTTCCACTGTCTTTTGCAAGGCCAAGCGTTCAGGATATGGTGGTTCTCTTGTCAGTTGTGTAGGTTGTGTTTCAATGTATATTTCTTCCTGTGTTTCAGTTGGTGTTTCAGTAGGAGTTTTAGCATCCTCAATGATGGGGATTATTGTATTAATTGAATTCTTGAATTGCTGATTCATTCTCGCTTCAGTCACAAAGGATGGAACATCCTCGATGACGATGGGTTCCACCACCCTCCCTGATCATAAGTGTATATCATTGCAAGGAATTGGGGAAATGGAATAAGCAGGAATGTTGTCAGTCTCGAATTGATGTACTGCTTTATTATTCGGGTTGGGGTTAGTCTGAGCACGAAGCTGTGGTCGTAGTGGTACGTTCATTGGTGCGACATTGTTTTGGAGTTGTAGTTGTGGCTACTGATACTGTTGGTGAGGATAATATTGATGAGGAGTTTGATTGTGAGGAAACTGATTTCCTAGGTAGGAATTTCTCCATCCAAGAGACCACGGAGCTTACTGGTTTGATTGTTGTGCCCATGGCATCCAAGGGTTAATATTTTCATTGAATTTTGAGATGGATTCCATTGGTTATTGGAATAATGAGAAGGGAATTGTGTATTCAAATTATTCCAAAAAGGGATGGAACTCATCATATCTATTTTAAAATTCTCAATAAGGTTTCCTATTTCTTCCTGAGTGGCCCCTCCACTGGCTGAATTCTGTGCCCTAGTGAGGACATCTCAATATCGTTCTCTGTCCCGATTGTTGGTTCTAGAGGATCCCCTCGAGTATCTTCGACATAAGTCAACGATCTTTTCAAAGGATTCTTTTGAGATATCCCCCTTCCCCAAAAAATCCAGCATGTCTAGGAAATCTTCTCTGATCCCACGCAGTAAGATAATCTTGAGTAAATCTTTCCCAATATCGGCATGACTAGACCTCTGTAAATTATATAACAATCTCTCAACAAAATCTTCCAAGCTCTCCTCTTCTTTCTGGACCATCTTAAACAATTCTCCCCTCCTATATCTAGTTCTACAGTACTCTTGATATTTGGAAAGGAAAGTTTGTTTCATTTGATCCGAAGTAGTAATAGTCTCACGACCCAAACTCATGAACCAACGCAGACATTTCCATTGAGAGTAGCAGGAAATAAATTCAATTTTTGAGCGATGGAGGTATAGTCATAGCTTCGACAGAGGATATCAAATTCGAAGAGGAATTCATCTAGATCTTTGGAGGACTTACCATGGAAGTTTGGAGGAACCGAGGGTGAAATATTCTTCATGGGGTCTGCCCCTGGTGTTTGGAGGATAGGGAATTCAAGTGTGACAATAGTGTCACCATGCTGATTATCTTCCACCTCCTCTTCATAATTATTGTGACGTTCATGGCGATCTCCATGTTCTTCATTATCCATGTTTCCTGGGTCTTCTTGTTTGTTCTTCCTTCTTTCCTCCTCTTCTCTTTCTTATTCTTCTCTCCTCCTTTCTTCCTCTCGCCTTCTTTCCTCCACTGATCTTTGACTTTGTTCTATCCAATATTCCTTGGTCACTAAGCACCCGTTGATTCGATAGATCTCCTCTCGATCCACTGTACCTACAACAATATAACATCCCAAAATTTACAAGAATTTAAAAAAATTTCAATGTAGCTTTTAATGCATAATCTAACTGTGCGGAAATATAATAAATGCTTAAACATCGTCTTGCTGTACTAAATGTTGTGTTGGTCAAAAGTGTAATGTTTTGCGACGAGTTAACTAATATCTACACTTTGATGCTATTGAATGATCTTCTTAACTCAGCTATGTTTTCATATAACTTACGTTGATGATCCAACGATAAAAAGTTTATAAGTGCTAACTATTGTTCTTCTGTTTGATGATGAAGGGGTCCTAAGGATACCCCGAGGCTTAATTAACATTCGTTCTAAAGCATTTGAATCATCCCTTTCGTAGATTATAGGTAAGAGCTTGAGTGTTTACGAAGTGTGACCGAAGAGTTTCTAACCAGTTTTCAGTAATCTCCAAAGTCTTAATGGTTTTAGAGACAAAGTTTCGAAATTGCCACCGGGTGAGATTCTTCAGTTAGCCTAGTATTTAAAACAAGAAGTATGTCAGTTATAATATTCAAAATACTATACTAACCCTTTATTACTTTGTTCACACAATAGATAGGTTCAATATGTCTTATTATTGCCTCAATATATTATTATCATGAGTTTCTATTTAATGCAAACTATAAGGATATACAACAAATCCTAGATGTAATGGCTAAGTGCAACTAATGTGCAATATCTATATGCAAATTCTTTGTATTCTTTAGAGCCTAAGAATTATATGCAATAAATTATGTAAGTGCTATTTGAACTATTGACTTTATACAATTTTCTATTTAATTTCTATACTATATTGAAATATATATGCAGAGCCTTATATAAAGTCCTATGAACAACGATTATACACATCTTGTGTGTGCATCACGTGACCCTTTCACATGATGAATTCCTAGCAAAAGAATTCGATACAACCTTGACTTACCACAAGGCGTTGTAATATGACAAGGTTGTGAACTTTACAAACAAACTGATACATGAGGATGAGTAAGAAATAATACCATGATGATTTCGTGCTGGCAGGTACTCTGGTTTACCTTTTGCATTTAATACTCCAATCACCGAGTCAGTGGAATGTCTCCGTGGATACAGTCATGGTGCTAGACACATGAAGGTATGGTGATTAGTCAAGCAACATGACGAGCTGTAAGTGTTTTGGTTCGAAGTTATCCAAGCTGTTCTCCTTGGTGGAAAGGGTCATTGATGGTGTCTTTACTATGGTGGTTTCTTAGGAGTACGTTATACCCTTCGGGTGATCTCCACCATTGATCAAACACAGTATTGGGATTTTGGATCTAACCCTAACCTCCGCTATGTTCGAAGTTATTGACCTTTGTCATTCATTGTAGTGTGGAGTGGCTCTGTGGAGAGGTTGACAGGCCGAGAGCCTTCCGGGTTTTCGTTATCAGGGTTTGGAGTTTCCACGGTTCGAAACTGTGACCTGATGATGTTTAACTGGAGCCTGTTGATGTTTTAAGGATTGTTACTCCTGTGAGGGATTTACAGTAACAACTTGGTGTTGCAAGGGTTCTAGGGTGAGTGACAGTTCTACGTGTAGGTTGCTCCGATACTCGGCTTTCCTAGTTTGTTAAGTGATAGTTTTTCATAGTTGTTCTTCCATCCTTCATTGCATTTGGTGATGGAGTGATGGGTACAGTTTGGCAGTGGTTTTGGCGTTCTGATCATGTGATAAATAAAAGGTAATGTTCTTGGGTTCGAACCTTGTCTCCTTCTGATATCAAGAGTTTCAGTTATTAGTAATCTCCATGTAACAACTTCTTTCTTAAAACTTATTTTGACCATAATTTGTTTAAATGGCAGGTTCCTTCGTCAACCGGCACTCATGCTTAGGTTTTGATAACTGGCAGCTGCGAAAAGAATGATAAGCCTCAGTGGTTACCCTGTTGCTTCGGTTAGGTGACTAATGGACCTTCATGTGTTCTTGCTGAGACTTCATGTTTTTCTTGAGCTTTGAGAAGTGATCACCGTCAAAATACTTGTGAGCTAACTGGCAGCTTGGGGAGGATGAAACCCTTGAGCCATTCGGCATTAGGCCTATGGTGTTTGTTTTTCAATGTAGAATCTGTAAAGGAAATTAACTAAGGAGAGGGTTTTATCCTTCTACTGTCTTTGGTAAATAAAAGAACTATGTTTTTCATACGTTATGGTGTTTGTGTGTTTGAGATTGAGAGCGGTGCTCTAGTTTATGTGAAAATGAAGTTTATCGTTTTGCAACTATTGTGTTTTTAAGGAATAGTTTGAGAGCCAAGGGTTTAGCCCTGTGCTAACTGGTCAAACCCTAACATGTATTTTTTTTATAATCATTTTGATGTTCTGGTAACAAATGTCGAGCTCTGAAAGTAAAATTCTAAATAGAGAAAACTTATGGTTTTTTCAATTAATAGTTTTCAATAGATACGTGATACTGTTGTCTCATGTAAATGCCGAGATACTCATTATTTCAGTCTTAAGGAGTGTATAAGATAAATGTTTTTGTGACTAAACCTCATGATGTTGAAAGCTTCACTTGTTGTTCTTGTCCGTCAATTTAAGTGACGACCGAGAGCCAAGAATCAATGTTTTTGTTTGCAGCTATGTAATAAAATCGTAACTATTTTCTTGTTCTGTTTTAAATGATGGTGTTGAATCTTAAATAAACTCTTAACCTGAAAGGTAGATTTTGATACTACTAGGGTTTGCTCATTGAAAGGTTACGAACCTATCACAATGTTTAAGTTTTAAACGAAAACTCTGTTTTGGATAACATATTAGTTCTTTGTTAACAGTTGCGATAAATAAAGAAAATGATGAAACAACAAGCTAGGGTTTCTAATCCTACGCTAAATGTAATTGGGATTAACTATAGTTTTAAATAATAAAATAACATAAAAGATATGAATATTGTGGATGAAAATTAGTGCTAAATAATCATACATTTGTTTGTAATTGAAAGAGTTCTGGTTTTTCGTAAATATATATAATTGCTAGCAGCATTGGATAACAGTACTATGTACTTAGGAAATAATTATTTTGCAGTTGTTATTTTTCAATAAAAACTGGTGAAATAAAGATACAATGAACTTTAAACACTTAACTAATGAAATGAATGATAAGAGAAAAACATAGAATTTATCTTTTATGAGGAATTAAATGACGAAAGGAAATCCTAGGTTTCGTATAGGAATAAGATATTTATTTATGTTTTTATGCAAGAATAATTATAGTGCCTGTGATGCTATATACTGTTAAAATTTCTAAACCTAAGCATATATTATTTATTACAGAATATTAATGATAAGAAACACTAATGAAATACGACAGCATTAATCTTCTCATTCATTTGGCAATTTGCCTATCAAATTATCTACCTTGATTTTCCTCCTCTGTACTGGAGTACGATGCAGAAAATAACATGGGGAAAAATACAGAAGGGCATTATTTCTATCATTTTATCTACTTTAATCATCATTCTACAATTCACAGCTAAACCAGAATGCATTAGTTACTTCTGTAAAACAATATTAACAGTTTAGATCTAATGAATTACTGTATCAATACTTTCAGAAATAATTTTAACTACTTAGATAACAGAAATGATGAGTAGAACCTGTAACAGTAGATAGGGTGGACAAACACCTAAGGAGGCCTGTTCCTCCCAACCTTCTCCAGAAAAAGCAGCCAAACTACTTGTTTTCTTTGGACCCCCGAGCTTGCTTACTAAACCACTAAGTAGATGGAATTTGTGTAGAAGCAAGGCACTCAGTAATATAACTTCTGCACTCAATAGTATCGCTTTTGCACTCAATAGTATAAATTCTGCACTCAACAATGTAGCTTCTGCACTCAACAATTTTTTAATAGGCATACTTACACCATGATCAATAACTCAGCATATCCCCTCATCGAATCTCTTGGGTGCAAACACAACAAAACCCCAAGGTAAATTTCCTCGTCGGGAAAAGTGATGAACCTCATTTCATAATTCGATGGCTCTTATATAGACTACCTAGGTCTTTAGTGGTCAGTTTTCAATAAATGAGCCTCAAGCTCCAGTCCCACCTTCCAGGGAACTATGACCACATTTCAAGGGAGTTATCCCATACCAACAGCTAGTTAGTTGCATCATGATGCTACCACTTGTCCATTTCCTTCTACCCCAGATTCCATTCCACCTAGTGGGTCAGTAAACACTCTTTCAACAGTCTCCTTAGGTGTTTGTCTCCTATTTAATTTATTTAATAATAAAATATTGTGCAAATTACAGTCATCCTTGGACACTTGTCCAATATAAAACTTTACAATAAAAGTTAACATAATGTTTCTAACACAAAATGTATTTCAGCAAAAAGGGGTATGTTACAAACACCCCCACATAAGCTCAACATTGTCCTTGATGTTGCTTATTCGTCATCAGATCCTTCCTGGAACAGAGCTGGATACGCTGCTCGCATTTTACTTTCCATTTCCCAAGTAGCTTCATCAGTGCTAAGGTGCTTCCATTGCACCTTTACATGCCCTATGCTGCGATTCTGAAGCATAATTTCCCTCCTATCGAGGATACAGTCCGGTTCCACCTGTATGTCATTCCAATTCAGCACATGAGTAGCATCGTGCACATATTTTTTTAAAACAGATATGTGAAAAACATTATGGATTTTTAAGTTAGATGGTAATGCTAATTGATATGCTACCGGTCCAATCTTATCGTATAGGAATAATATATTTATTTATGTTTTTATGCAAGAATAATTATAGTGCTTGTGATGCTATATACTGTTAAAATTTCTAAACCTAAGCATATATTATTTATTACAGAATATTAATGATAAGAAACACTAATGAAATACGATAGCATTAATCTTCTCATTCATTTGGCAATTTGCCTATCAAATTATCTACCTTGATTTTCCTCCTCTGTACTGGAGTACGATGCAGAAAATAACATGGGGAAAAATACAGAAGGGCATTATTTCTATCATTTTATCTACTTTAATCATCATTCTGCAATTCACAGCTAAACCAGAATGCATTAGTTACTTCTGTAAAACAATATTAACAATTTAGATCTAATGAATTACTGTATCAATACTTTCAGAAATAATTTTAACTACTTAGATAATAGAAATGATGAGTAGAACCTGTAACAGTAGATAGGGTGGACAAACACCCAAGGAGGCCTGTTCCTCCCAACCTTCTCCAGAAAAAGCATCCAAACTACTTGTTTTCTTTGGACCCCCGAGCTTGCTTACTAAAACACTAAGTAGATGGAATTTGTGTAGAAGCAAGGCACTCAGTAATATAACTTCTGCACTCAATAGTATCACTTCTGCACTCAATAGTATAAATTCTGCACTCAACAATGTAGCTTCTGCACTCAACAATTTTTTAATAGGCATACTTACACCATGATCAATAACTCAGCATATACCCTCATCGAATCTCTTGGGTGCAAGCACAACAAAACCCCAAGGTAAATTTCCTCGTCAGGAAAAGTGATGAACCTCATTTCATAATTCGATGGCTCTTATATAGACTACCTAGGTCTTTAGTGGTCAGTTTTCAATAAATGAGCCTCAAGCTCCAGTCCCACCTTCCAGGGAACTATGACCACATTTCAAGGGAGTTGTCCCATACCAATAGCTAGTTAGTTGCATCATGATGCTGCCAATTGTCCATTGCCTTCTACCCCAGATTCCATTCCACCTAGTGGGTCAGTAAACACTCTTTCAACAGTATCCTTAGGTGTTTGTCTCCTATTTAATTTATTTAATAATAAAATATTGTGCAAATTACAGTCATCCTTGGACACTTGTCCAATATAAAACTTTACAATAAAAGTTAACATAATGTTTCTAACACAAAATGTTTTTCAACAAAAAGGGGTATGTTACAAACACCCCCACATAAGCTCAACATTGTCCTTGATGTTGCTTATTCGTCATCAGATCCTTCCTGGAACAGAACTGGATACGCTGCTCGCATTTTACTTTCCAATTCCCAAGTAGCTTCATCAGGGCTAAGGTGCTTCCATTGCACCTTTACATGCCCTATGCTGCGATTCCGAAGCATAATTTCCCTCCTATCGAGGATACAATCCGGTTCCACCTGTATGTCATTCCAATTCAGCACATGAGTAGCATCGTGCACATATTTTTTCAAAACAGATATGTGAAAAACATTATGGATTTTTAAGTTAGATGGTAATGCTAATTGCTATGCGACCGGTCCAATCCTTGATAGGAATTCAAATGGACCGCAGTACCTTGGTGCTAGTTTAGCACAACTCCCAAGCTTTAAAGAACTTTTCTTGGGTTTTACCTTTACAAAGACATAATCTTCAACCTGAAATTATCTTTCAATTCGTTTCAGATCTGCATAACTTTTTTGCTTATCTTGTGCAACTTTCAAGTTGCTTTGTACCTATTTCATGGTTAGCTCCATTTCTTTTAACAAATCTAGTCCTAACATCAATCTATCCACAGGTTTATCCCAAGATATAGGAGTGCTACACTTTCTTCCATATAAAATTTCGAATGGACTAAACTTAGCAGATGCTTGATAATGATTATTGTATGCAAATTCTTTTAAATGTAAATAATATTCCCACTTAGATGGCTGATCTTTGACATACATTCTAAGCATATCTTCTAAAATCTGATTTACCCTTTCTGTTTGACCATCAGTTTGTGGGTGGAAAGAAGTGTTGAAATTTAGTTTAGTATTTAAACCTTTAAACAGTGCTGTCCAAAATTTTCCAGTGAATTTGGAATCTCGATCAGAAATAATTACCTTTGGGATTCCGTGCAAGCGAAATATTTTCTTCATAAACACCTCTGCAATGTTAGGAGCTTTAAAAGTAGTTTTGATAGGAATGAAATGAGCAGCCTTACTTATTTTTTCCACAACAACCATTATGGAATCATTCTATCTCTGATTCTTAGGCAAACCTGTAATGAAATCAATATTTATAATTTCCCATTTCCATTCCAGAATTGGCAATGGCTGCAATAGTCCAGCTGGGTGTTGATGTTTAGCCTTCATAGTCTGACATTCAAAACACCTAGCTATATACTCAGCCACTTCATTCTTCATGTTGGGCCAAAAGTAATCTTTTCTTAACATAGTTATCATTTTTTGATAACCAGGGTGTCCTGAATAAGGACTTTTATGAACTTCATCCAAAATAAGAAACTTAACTTTTGACACATTAGGTACATAAATTCTATTTTTATAAATCAAGAAACCTCTTTCATTAATGCGTTAATCTATTATCAAACTTCCAGATAAATTTTCAGCAACTTTAGCATGCATTTTCAGTCATTTTCATCTTGATTAATTCCTTCTTCGATCTGATTTTCCAGATCTGTCCTAAACGTGTTGATTGATGCTACAAAACGTAATTTGGCATTTCTGCTTAAGGCATCAACATCTTTATTTTCTTTCCCCTTAATGTGTTGAATCTCGAAATCATACTCGCTAAGGAAGGCTAGCCATCTAGCTTGCCTTGCGTTAAGATTTGTTTGATCCAACAAATACTTTAAACCCTTATTATCTGTCATTAGTAGAAACTTTCTTCCAATCAAGTGATGGCACCACATTTTTAGCGCATGTATCACGACAGCCAACTCAAGATCGTAAGTTGCAAAATTCTTTTCATGAACTTTTAATTTCCTTGACTCAAAAGCAATGGCATGACCTTCTTGAGTTAAGACCCCTCCAAGTCCATCATTGCATGCATTAATGCATACAACAAAATCCTTATTGGGATCAATGATTTTTAAAATTGGTGCAGTGGTTAATAATTCTTTTAAATTATTAAAGCTTTCTTGACACTTTTGATCCCATACGAATTTCTTCCCCTTCTTCTGCAAAGAAGTGATGGGATTTGCAATTCATGAGAAACCTTCAATAAACTTTCTATAGTAGCCTGTTATCCCCATAAATGACCGAACGTCAATTACATCTTTAGGGACAGGCCACTTGTTAATTGCTTTTATCTTATCAGGGTCAACAGAAATTCCATCTTTAGATATTATGTGACCTAAGTACTGTATTTTATCTTTATAAAAGTTACATTTACTGAACTTAGCATGCTGATGTTCTCTTAAAACTTGCAGAATTATTATTAAATGTTCGTCATGCTCTTCTTTAGTTTTTGAGTAAATCAAAATATCATCAATGAATACACTATGAACGTATCCAAATACTTATGCAGAACGTTGTTCATTAAACACGTGAATACTGCATAACTACGAACTCATAGTGCGCATATCACATTCTGAAAGTGGTTTTGAATATGTCTTCGTCTTTTATCCTAACTTGATGATTTTCGGACCTTAAATCAATTTTAGTGAATATCTCTGCTCTGTGTACTTGATCAAATAGATCGTCTATGCGGGGTAAGGGATATCGATTTTTAATTGTCATTTTATTAAGCTGACAGTAATCGATGCACAGTTGCATGGTACTGTCCTTCTTTTTAACAAAAATAACTGGTGCTCCCCAAGGAGACACACTTGGACTTATGAAGTTTTTATCTATTAATTCCTTTAGCTGATATTTTAATTCATTTAACTCCAGAATATTCATTCTGTAGGGAGCCTTTGATTTTGGTACCGCACTCGGTACTAACTCAATGGTGAAATCTAGTTCCCTTTTCGGAGGTAATCCTGGAATTTCTTCCTGGAATACGTCAAAAAAGTCCCTAAGAATGGGGCTATCCTCCAGTTTTAACTTATCTTCTTTAGATGAACATTCATCATTAATAACATTAACAGCAAACATTTTACAGCCCTTTCTGGCAGCTCTCTTAACTTGTAACGCATAAATTTGTCTTACTGAAACCTTTCTATGAATTCCTTTTACTGTTTCAATTTTACCTTCATTATTCAGACAAGTAAAAGATTTCTCATAACAATTAAGCACTACTTTATGATGTTCAAGCCAATCCATGCCAATCAACAAGTCATATGACCCTAGGGGTAAAACATTCATATTAACTTGGGTTTTCAGCTGGCTCAAAAATACATCACAATTTTTAACAAAATTTGTAACCTTTCTTTTAGTGCCTATTGCTGGCTGAACTAACCATGAATTATAAAATTTCTCTATCTTTAACTTGCATTTGTTCACTAAAGCAGGTGAAATGTAACTCAAATTTGCACCTGGCTCTATCATAATGGAAATAGATTTGTTTTGTATCATACCTTCAATTTCGACAATGGATGTTTGATGGTCTGCTTGATGATTTTCCAGTGCTGCATTTATTCTGGGCATTTCTCTTGCTACATCTTCAACTGTAAGTTCTGCTTGCATAGTGTGAATGTTGTTGACCGCCCTTCTGTTGCGTGGGCAATCAACTTTCCTATGTGGTCCGCCACATTCAAAGCACTTCAAGGGTCCCCTCTGCTCAACATATCTGGTGTTGTTGTTATTATTATTAGGTACATTTCTTGTAGTAGTAAAGTTCTGTGGTGCATTACTCCTATACTTGGAAAATTTCTGTTATTAAAATTTTTCTTAAAACTTCCAGAATTATGAGTAAAATTCTTCTTTTTATGATCAAACTGATTAGACTTATTACTCTTCCAGCCAGTTGTTCCTTCTCTTTTTCTGTTTTGATCAAAACAGAAATTGATTTTCTCATAGCCTCTTCCAAGGTGGAAGGGTTATCATACTCGATCCTGTCTTTTATATTGAAAGGTAGACAACTTAGAAACCTTTGTACCTTAGGATTCTCCTCGACCATGTAAGGTACATACCTCAGTAAACTAAGGAACTTTCTACACAACTCTTTCATACTCATAGTGCCCAGTTTTAAATCATGAAATTCCTTGGATTTATCTTCGTAGTACTGCTCTGACAGAAACTTTTTCTTAAATAATTTTTTAAACATACTCCATGTTATGTTTCTTTCCTTTATGTTCTTAATTCTTTTAAGATCCTGCCACCAAATATCTGCCTTTCCGGTCAGATTGTAAATAGCCATCTTGGCTTTTAACTGAGAAGAGTAATCATAGATGTTAAAGTACTTATTCATTACGGACAACCATGCTTCAACTGTCTCACCCTTTTCAGTTTCGCCATTAAAGGTTGGTGGATTAATCTTTTTAAACTCTCCTGTGATTTGCTCATGATGATTATGTTTTTTCTTCTTAGAACAGTAATCACTATCACTACTTTCATGAACCGAAATGTAATTACTTTGATCAGAATCAAAAGAAGAGTAACTATTATTTTTACCATTCCTTATTTTCTTACTTTTACATTTGTGAGACATTGAACCAGAATCAGAATTTACTTCTGATTTCCTTCCTCTTTCCTCATTATGGTATT
Source organism: Larix kaempferi (assembly GCA_027924585.1). Taxonomy (NCBI): domain Eukaryota; kingdom Viridiplantae; phylum Streptophyta; class Pinopsida; order Pinales; family Pinaceae; genus Larix; species Larix kaempferi. The sequence continues at coordinate 5,264,950 of BSBM01001365.1, forward strand.
TCTCCATTAAAATCTGATTTAACTCATCCTGAGCCTTCATAATACGTTCATTCTCTTCTTTGACAGTTCTTATTTCAGAGTTTAAATCTTTTACAGTACGTAGAAGTTCGAAAGAATGATTATTTAATTCAACATATATTCCTTCGTCATTATTATTATCCTTATGTTCGTTACGAGGGGATCTATCCTCTGTTGATTCCTTCAGTATTTCCATACCTGCAATTTAAAGTTAAACTGTTATGTGCAGAAACAAAATTAAAATAAAAGTTAGTAACATAAAATTCCTAGTTTTCTTTTTTGGTTTTGCGCGCGTGAGCCTATTTCAGACCTAGAGTTTGAACTTGCGCTCTGATACCGCATGTAACATCCCAAACTTTACAAGAATTTAAAATTTTTTCAATGTAGCTTTTAATGCATAATCTAACTGTGCGAAAATATAATAAATGCTTAAATGTCGCCTTGCTGTACTAAATGTTGTGTTGGTCAAAAGTGTAATGTTTTGCGACAAGTTAATTAATATCTACACTTCGATGCTATTGAATGATCTTCTTAACTCAGCTATGTTTTCAAATAACTTATGTTGATGATCCAACGATAAAAATTTTATAAGTGCTAACTATTGTTCTTCTGTTTGATGATGAAGGGGTCCTAAGGATACCCCGAGGCTTACTTAGCATTAGTGCTAAAGCATTTGAATCATCCCTTTCGCAAATTATAGGTAAGAGATTTAGTGTTTACGAAGTGTGACCGAAGAGTTTCTAACTAGTTTTCAGTAATCTCCAAAGTCTTAATGGTTTTAGAGACAAAGTGTTGAAATTTCCACCGGGTGAGATTCTTCAGTTAGCCTAGTATTTAAAACAAGAAGTATGTCAGTTATAATATTCACAATACTATACTAACCCTTTATTACTTTGTTCACACAATAGATAGGTTCAATATGTCTTATTATTGCCTCAATATATTATTATCATGAGTTTCTATTTAATGCAAACTATAAGGATATACAACAAATCCTAGATGTAATGGCTAAGTGCAACTAATGTGCAATATCTATATGCAAATTCTTTGTATTCTTTAGAGCCTAAGAATTATATGCAATAAATTATGTAAGTGCTATTTGAACTATTGACTTTATACAATTTTCTATGTAATTTCTATACTATATTGACATATATATGCATAGCCTTATATAAAGTCATATGAACAACGATTATACACATCTCGTGTGTGCATCACGTGACCCTTTAACATGATGAATTCCTAGCAAAAGAATTCGTTACAACTTTGACTTACCACAAGGTGTTGTAATATGAAAGGGTTGTGAACTTTACAAATAAACTGATACATGAGGATGAGTAAGAAATAATACCATGATGATTTCGTGCTAGCAGGCACTCTGGTTTACCTTTTGCATTTAATACTCCAACCACCGAGTCAGTGGAATGTCTCCGTGGATACCATCGTGGTGCTAGGCACATGAAGGTATGGTGATGAGTCAAACAACATGACGAGCTGTAAGTGTTTTGGTTCGAAGTTATCCGAGATGTCCTCCTTGGTGGCAAGGGTTATTAATGGTGTCTTTACTATGGTGGTTGCTTGGGAGTACGTGATACCCTTCGGGTGATCTCCACCATTGATCAAACACCATATTGGGCTTTGGGATCTAACCCTAACCTATGCTATGTCTGAAGTTATTGACCTTTTTCATTCATTGTAGTGTGGAGTGGCTCTATGGAGAGGCTGACAAGCAAAGATCCTTACGGGTTTTCGTTAGCAGGGTTTGGAGTTTCCACGGTTTGAAACCGTGACCTGATGATGTTTAACTAGATCCTGTTGATGTTTTAAGGACCGATACTCCTGTGAGGGTTTTACAGTAACAACTTGGTGTTGCAAGGGTTCCAGGGTGAGTGACAGTTCTACGTGTAGGTTTCTCCGATACTCGACTTTCCTCGTTTGTTAAGTGATATTTTTTCAGAGTTGTTCTTCCATCCTTCATTGCATTTAGTGATGGAGTGATGGGTACAGTTTGGCAGTGGTTTTGGCGTTCTGCTCCAGTGATAAATAAAAGGTAATGTTCTTGAGTTCAAACCTTGTCTCCTTCTGATATCAAGAGTTTCAGTTATTAGTAATCTCCATGTAACAACTTCTTTCTTAAAACTTATTTTGACCATACTTTGTTTAAATGGCAGGTTCCTTTGTCAACCGGCACCCATGCTTAGGTTTCGATAACTGGAAGTTGCAAAAACAATGGTAAGCCTCGGTGGTTACCCTGTTGCTTTGGTTAGGTGACTAATGGACCTTCATGTGTTCTTGCCGATACTTCATATTTTTCTTGAGCTCTAAGAAGTGATCACCGTCGAAATACTTGTGAGCTAACTGGCAGCTTGGGAAGGATGAAAACCTCGACCCATTTGGCATTAGGCCTGTGGTGTTTGTTTTTCAATGTAGAATATGTAAAGGAAATTAACTAAGGAGAGGGTTTTATCCTTCTACTGTCTTTGGTAAATAAAAGAACTGTGTTTTTCATACGTTATGGTGTTTGTGTGTTTGAGATTGAGAGCGGTGCTCTAGTTTATGTGAAAATGATGTTTATCGTTTTGCAACTATTGTGTTTTTAAGGAATAGTTTGAGAGCCAAGGGTTTAGCCATGTGCTAAGTGGTCAAACCCTAACATGTAGTTTTTTTATAATCGTTTTGATGTTCTGGTAACAAATGTCGAGCTCTGAAAGTATAATTCTAAATAGAGAAAACGTATGGTTTTTCAGTTAATGGTTTTCAATAGATACATGATACTGTTGTCTCCTGTAAATGCCGAGATACTCATTCTTTCAGTCTTAAGGAGTGTATAAGATAAAAAAATTTGTGACTAAACCTCATGATGTTGAAAGCTTCACTTGTTGTTCTTGTCCGTCGATTTAAGTGATGGCCGAGAGCCAAGAATTTATGTTTTTGTTTGCAGCTATGTAATGAAATCGTAACTATTTTCTTGTTATGTTTTAAATGATGGTGTTGAATCTTAACTAAACTCTTAACCTGAAAGGTAGATGTTGATACTACTAGGGTTTTCTCATTGAAGGGTTACGAAACTGTCACGATGTTTAAGTTTTAAACGAAAACTCTGTTTTGGATAACATATTAGTTCTTTGTTAACAATTGCAATAAATAAAGAAAATGATGAAACAACAAGCTAGGGTTTCTATTCCTATGCTAAATGTAATTGGGATTAACTATAGTTTTAAATAATAAAATAACATAAAATATATGAATATTGTGGATGAAGATTAGTGCTAAATAATCATACATTTGTTTGTAATTGAAAGAGTTCTGTTTTTTCGTAAATATATATACTTGCTAGCATCATTGGATAACAGTACTATGTACTTAGGAAATTATTATTTTGCAGCTCTTATTTTTCAATGAAAACTGGTGAAATTAAGATACAGTGAACTTTAAACACTTAACTAATGAAAGGAATGATAAGAGAAAAACATAGAATTTATCTTTTATGAGTAATTAAATGACGAAAGGAAATCCTAGGTTTCGTATAGGAATAAGATATTTATTTCTGTTTTTATTCAAGAATAATTATAGTGCCTGTGATGCTATATACTGTTAAAATTTCTGAACCTAAGCATATATTCTTTATTACAAAATATTAATGATAAGAAACACTAATGAAATACAACAGCATTAATGTTCTCATTCATTTGGCAATCTACCTTAATTTTCCTCCTTTGTACTGGAGTATGATGCAGAAAACAACATGGGGAAAAATATAGAAGGGCATTATTTCTATCATTTTATCTACTTTAATCATCATTCTACAATTCACAGCTAAACCAGAATTCATTAGTTAATTTTGTAAAATAATATTAACAGTTTAGATCTAATGAATTACTATATCAATACTTTCAGAAATAATTTTAACTACTTAGATAACAAAAATGATGAGTAGAACCTATAACAGTAGATAGGGTGGACAAACACCCAAGGAGGCCTGTTCCTCCCAACCTTCTCTAGAAAAAGTAGCCAAACTACTTGCTTTCTTTGGACCCTGAGCTTCCTTACTGAACCACTAAGTAGATGGAATCTGTTTAGAAGCAAGGCACTCAGTAATATAACTTCTGCACTCAATAGTATCACTTCTGCACTCAATAGTATAACTTCTGCACTCAACAATGTAGCTTCTGCACTCATCAGTTTTGTAACAGGAAGACTTACACCATGATCAATCACTCATCATATTCCCTCATCGAATCTCTTGGGTGCAAGCACAGCAAAACCCCAAGGTAAATTTCCTCGTCAGGAAAAGTGATGAACCTCAGTTCATAATTCGATGGCTCTTATATAGACTGCCTAGGTCTTTAGTGGTCAGTTTTCAATAAATGAGCCTCAAGCTCCAATCCCACCTTCCAGGGCACTATGACCACATTTCAAGGGAGTTGTCCCATACCAACATCTAGTTAGTTGCATCATGATGCTGCCACTTGTCCATTTCCTTCCACCCCAGATACTATTCGACCTAGTGGGTCAGTAAACACTCTTTCAACAGTCTCCTTAGGTGTTTGTCTCCTATTTAATTTATTTAATAATAAAATATTGTGCAAATTACAGTCATCCTTGGACACTTGTCCAATATAAAACTTTACAATAAAAGTTAACATAATGTTTCCAACACAAAAAAAATTTCAGCAAAAAGGGGTGTGTTACAAACACTTCATTTGTGTTCAAGAGGTTTCTTCTCAGGATTGGGAGTTGAAGGTCCTGTTACATTCTCCACAGTTGATGCAGATGTTTCAATATTAGGGAGAACAGAGTTTCCTCTTCTTGAAGATGCTCGCGGTAGTCCGATAGAGGAATCAAGTCTGTCAATTATTTCATCAATGAATGCCTGTCTTCCCAAACCTTGGTTACCACCATGACCTCTTCCACCTGCAGGATTAGTATTTTCGGGGGGGTCCCGAGTTTTTCTTTTCGTATTCATGCATGCTTCAAATAATCATAGCTTAATGAAATTAATAAATCAACTACCATCTATGTCTATCGATTACCATTCCCCAACAACGGTGCCAAAATGTTAGTCACTCTATATGCTAATCAATTCTAGTTAATAGACAAAATGCTCAATATAAATTTTCAACCCAGGGAAGTCTTTTTATTTCAAAGTTAATTAGCAAAATCTATGCATAAACACTCCAGTAGGTGATTGAATAAAATGAAGATCAATTGTCCTACCTAACTGCTCAGTCAAACTCAACTCATTGTTGAAGCTAATCTAAATTATCCATCTAAGAAAATCAAAGGACTTCTACCTTCCTACAACATAAATCCAGCAGTTACTGATCTAAGAATAAATAAACTAGACTTACTTTTGCAAGAAGTTAAATCCTAAAGATATCAGACTACAAGTAAATCAATCATGACCTATTATTTAATTCAACAAACTCTAGGAATGTAAATAACAGTAATTGTACCGGAACTAAACTTGAACCATAATCTGACTAAGCTGATAAATTCTAAGAAAGATAAATGACAGAAATAAATTAGAGTTGAGCTTGACTGTAACGGCGAATTAACACACTTGCATCAAAGGAAACTATTCTACACAGTTGACTATAACACCACACTATTGCAACACTCTATTGCAGCACACCAAAGGAAAATGCAATCATAAACACTATGTTGCAGCACACTGAAATGTACCTACTGTAATTCCACACCAAATTAATAAAAGAAAAACTAAAGCATCTATCTAATTCGGAAGTCTTTGTGAGAAGGAGGGCCCTGGAATTCTAACAGAGATGTCGTGAAACTAACACAAATTAAAACACAAGAATATGAATAACTCTGCTCCTTGTATTAAAAATGGTAATCCACAGTTACAACACTTTGTTACAGCTCATGTAATCAAATGTCAATTAACCAACCCTAGGCTCAGAACGCCTTCTTACATTTATAACTAGATGACATAATTTTGTTTCACAAATGTGGGGCATCCATGAAGATCTACAATCTTCAGGCTGCCGAATTGAAACAGAAAGAGTTACAGCCATAAATGAAATTGAATAAAGTTGTTGTGTTATGGCTTGCGCTGTTACACTATATAATATATTATTAACTATATATATACAATATATATTACAATATATATATATTATATTATACTACAAATATATACATATATACCTTAACCCTATTATATATATTAACTATATATCACTATTATCACAATAATTCTTATACATCACTCATACTATTATACTATATAATACATATTAATTATATATATTAATATACTATACCTATACACATATACATTATATATACGACCTATAATATTATATTATATATATATTACACATTACAACTACTACTACTACCATATATTTAATTATATATATACAATACATTGATACATTAACTATATTATATTACTACTATACATATACCATCAATTATTACATACTTATATATATATCATAATATATACACCACTATTACTAAGTGTTGTTAATAGACTGAATCGACTCCAATTGATTGGAAGAGAAGATGTTGGAGTTGTATCGTGACCCAGTCATAGCTAGCCTTGTGGAAGGATGCTTGAGTTGTTGCAGTGATATATGGGACCGAATTCTGGAAGGGACAGCTAGTGCCACATATTCTTTTCCTCCATAGGTTCAGCGAGTTGCTACACCTTTGGTCTTTCCAAGGATCTGAACTATCTTATGTCAAATCAATACATCTTAGCACAAATTAAAAGATAAAGTTCATAACCATAAACAATATTAGGCAATAACAAGATAAAGCAATAATAGATTATACCTGTTGCAATTCATGCTTGACTTGGAAAGGTACCTGCTTGGGTTATGGAAAAGAGAGGCAAAACAGGGGAAAAGGTGTTGATAACTGTAGGAAAAAAGGGGCTATTTTGGGGCCCAACATGTACTGGCCACATTGACTTACGATGCTTAAATATGATGCATTGGTGACCAATGCTTTTGCACAAGCTAAGTGGACCAGAGATAATTGAGATTTTTCCATCGAAATTCCTATACTCTCAAGTGTGTGAGAGAATGTGTGGATGAACCATGGGTGATGCATCATTATAAGCATGCATTGTAGTTTCACACACTGAATAATGTTGCTTATATAAGATGCACCAATCAGCAATGCTTCCATACATTATAAGTGCCTTGGAAAGCTTTAAAACAATTTCCATCAATACGCCACACTCTTTGCTGTGCTAATAAATGTATATTTGGATCATGTAGTGTGCTTACAAATATAGTGGCCCACCAAAGACGATGACTTTAAGTAAACATGGCACATTGATATTGTATCCACATGAATAACTAATATTATATCCAAACTTATCGATATAATTGGTGCATGAAATATTTAGTAAGAGCATCATTTCTAGTGAGTTAGTATAACTTGTTTGCACCATGTACTATGTGTTTATATAAATGTGGCACACCAATGAATTTTGCACATTTTTTATGAAAAAAAATTAAGTTCAATATTGAATGAATATTACAAATTGTAATTTAATATAGAATTTTTATTTTATAGATATAGTTTTCTAGTGAGATTTGTATGTGAATTAGGAAAAGTGATAGCAACAATTGGTCAATGGGAGGCATGGCAGAAGGAGAGGGATTTGTTGGATTCCATAAGTTTTATGAGGAGGGTAACATCCTCAAGGGGAACACAAAGTTATTGAGGCAGATGATTCATCATTAGGATTTTGACAGGTAGGCCTTTAAGGTCAATCTTGACATGTGGTACTAACCCATAAAGGAGGATAAATGTGTCATGTACCTTAGTAGCATAATTGGAAATTCAAAGCATAAATAAAAAAAAATAAAGCAAGATTTCAGTATGAAAAGACAAAAAACAACACAACAAGAGACAATTGTAGATAACAAAAAAACACAATAACAATATATTTATTAATGAAAGCAATGTTCACTTTCCTCTTCGAGGGAACAACCTCCAGTTGAAGCCAAGATTCAATTACAAAATACTTCACAAGACATCTTGTTTCATTGCTTCTATTCCTATATATAGTTTCTAGTGAAGGAACTTTCTAGTAGGTAGAGACTTCCTTTAAGCCTTCTTAGTGAAGGAAATTTCTAGTAGGTGGAACCTTCTAGAAACTCTTCTTACAAATATTTCTTTCACATCATAGAGACTTTCTAATAGGTAGAACCTTCTAGTAAGTCTTTACAAATATTTCTTTCACGTTATATCTACTTTATTGGCCTTATTTAATATAGATGTCCTAAATACCTGTAATATCCCTTTTTCAAATTTTATTAAAATGCCCAATTTTTCACTTTTTTTTTCCAATTTCGACCTTTGACTAGTTTTACTGTTTTGACCTCCAAATCAACCCAAATGCTCCCAAATCTTCTGTAGGAGTGTATGAATGGTATTTATACTTGAATATCAGGTTCAGGGATGTTTTATGGCCCTCCAAATACTGCTGCAAACTTGATTTGTATTCTGATCAATATATGTAATTTTGACTAGTAATTTGTGCATCAAATCCCCCCCGGGTAACACCGCAAATGGCCTTCCAAATGCCTCCAAACTACCACAAATTTATGAACAGAGGTATATAATGTGTTAAGTATGTGACTAAGGTCTCATATGCACCATTAATTGATTTTTACTACTGTTCTAACTCTCTCACATTCAACAGCAAAAACCCCCAATTCGACCCTTAGGGAAATGGCACTATTTCACCTCCCAATACAACTAAACTGAGTAAAAATGCTTCAAATGCTCAAGTAAAATACATGAAACTTGTAGAAGACATCCATGGCAGTATATTTATCACAAATATATCAGAGAATCATCCATCCATTCAAAATAATCAACATTATAGTGTCATACATCAATGCATTGGGGAAATGGACATTGTTTGCTCATTAATCAATAGTTTTGCATACAACCAGTGGGTATTTCGACCCGAGAATTTCTAAATATGAATAAAAGAGGATATGAAGCTATTAAAATTAGAAATATATGATGAGAAGCTCTCTCAAGAAGCACAAGTGCTCACCAAAAACGCCCTCCCTCAAGGAGCACGAATATGCCTTCAAAACTGGAAACGGTGGAGAGAAAGTGCTGCACTAAAAAAAACCATGAAACTTCCTGTAGCTTCTACCTGCAAATACAAACTCCATTAAAGCACCATGAAAGACCTGAGTGGCCTCTCCAAACACCAACTTGGATGGGAATCTTTCACCCTCGAAATTGGCTAAGGCAAGAAACTAGTCATCCACTAGCTCTCTCTTCACAAATGTAATTTTTCTCAAATCATCAAAAGCCATTCTCATACTTGATTTCTACATTTTATAACCAACATTAGCCTTCAAGGGGTCGAAATCCTCTCAATAGATTCAATAATTTTCCATTTAGAAAATATTCCTCATTTGCCACTTGTCTCCTAGTTCCAACCTTCCATCTTCTCCCAAATTCGAATTTGAGTCTCTTTAGATTCCTCCAACTCCATGAGTGCCTTCTTGAGCCTATTTTTGGGGATGACATTTCATAATGGTCAGGTGTAAGAATTCAGGTCTGAATTTTGTCATAAATGTCATAGATGCTTCATTATTGTTGTCATAAAACTAGGGAATCTAGCCCAAGTGTCCACTAGTCTCCAATTTGACTCTTCCTCTCCCATGGAGGTTACTATTCCATCCCATTTCGACCTAAGATGCTCAATTACATGTGTTATGACTTACCAACTCACCCAAGAGTGTTCACCTTCCCATGAATTCGAATTGGCAAGAGAGAGTTGCAATGTGTCATTGAAAAATCAAGCTAGTGTGGGTCCCACCACCTCCATATGTCTCCAAAACCACTTGCCACCTAGAATTTCTCTTGAATTTATTTATTCATCATATTTATTAAATTCTTGAACCCTTCTAATGTCTAAATATCATTTATTAGTTTCCTTATTACCATCCCACATGTGCCCATCCAACCTAGGAAACTAGTAGGATTGATGGGATTGTCTTACTATGCACTTATTCGAATGGGGATATTACAATACCTAACAACCTATCTATCAAGGAGGTTACAATAGGACCTAACATGCCCCCCTCCTTAAAATACAACACTGTCCTCAAGGTTGGAGATGTCGAAATTGTTGAAGTGCCTCTGTTGGTTCCCATGTAGCATTCTCAAGATGGGTATCTTTCCACTGGATCAAGACCTCTTAGATGGTGCAAAGGTAGAGACACCATTACCTTTTGTTGAGGATGGCATTGGGATGCAACTAGATGGAACCTTCTTCCCCCAATTATGGAAGGCTAGTTTGAATACAACAATGATGAACAACCACTTTCTTCAATAAGTAGACATGAAAGATGGGTGAATCTTGGAGTGGCTAGGAAGATCCAGTTTGTAACCCATGGGGCCCACACGTCTAAGGGTCTTATAGGTCCCATAAAAATTGAGGCAAGCTTCGAGTGGCATTTGGGCTTAAGAGAGGTCTACTTATAGGGTTATATGCAAAGAAATACCTACCCGCTTCTGCAAATGGCGTTCATAACAATGTTGATAAGCATGTTTATTTATCATATTCACAAGCATTACTAGATTATCCTTAAGAGTGTGGCGAATGTTGACTCAAGATGTGAGCATGTTGTCAACCTCCTTTACCTTAGAGATGCATGGTAAGTAAGATAGTATTGAAGGGGTATTTTAGCCATAAACAACTTCGAAGAGATTCATTTGAGTGTCGAAACAACAATTTGTGTTAGTTCATCGCATCCCTAGATCTTCTGGATACATCAAGTCGATTAGTGTTGGTTGACTAGAAGAGTTGAACAATGAGCTAACAGATTGGTCGACTAATGGGTTGAATAGGGTATCGAATATTCAGATCGATCGATCAATGGACAAGGAAACCAATTGACCGACTAATCGGACTGTTAGAAAAAATGATCGACTATGACACATATTCCAAGAAAACCATTGAATGTGAGATGACCCAAGTATGTGTACATGATCTTCCTCACTTTAAGGGGGTTGGTTAGAACTTAGAGCTATAAAATAATGATCACCCTTGTGTAATAGTAAATAAAATGTGACAAGTTGTTTGAAGTAAGTGATGCATTTCAATGTATTGTCATTCTTTGCTTGAGTGTTGAAATGGTGTCTTTAGACACCATCTCTTCTTGGAATTTCTTAGTATTGTCGATATATGTTATGTATAATCTTCTTATTTCTCTAACATGGTATCATAGGTGTTGTTTTGAGACATAGCCTATCATCTACAAGTCTGTTTCTGGTTTCATCTTGAAACGATGTATTGATTCATATCTATTTCCTATTAATTATGTTTAGACTTTTAGATTGTATCAAGGTTATAATAATAAATCAATATCATGGATTCCAAGAAAGAGACTATAATATTGAATGGTCACAAATATGGAATATGGGTGCAAGATATGGAAACCTTATTTAAAAATGAATCTCTCTAGTATTTTACCAAGATCGTGATCCCAAATCCGAAGGATGACTAACAAAAGTTCATTCTCAATGGGAAGAAGGATGAGTTTCCAAGAGTGATCACCACCTACCTTTCGAGGGAGATTCTCTTTTGTACAAGTGGAATTAACTATTATCATCAAGTCTGAAAGAAACTAAAGGGTTTATTTGACAAATTTGATGAAAGTTAAGTCATGTATATTGAGAAAGAGTTGACCTCTTTGGATCCTCTCTCCTTTGACAAGGTTGAGGACTATTTAGCACAAATCAAGGAACTATAGCTAAAATTGGGAGAATGCGAGAATAATTTATTGAAGAAAGAAGAATATCCCATGAACTAATCCTCATGAACTTGAAGGCTCCCTATGATGTATTTTGTTCAATGTTTCGTGCTAATTGTACATCCCAGAAAGAAAATGATAAGGATGGTAAAATCTTGTGATCACCTACAAGAGATCACAAATAGCTTTAGAAATCTAATGAATAGAAATACTCTGAGCAATTTTAAAAAGGAAAAAGAAAAGAGAGAGTGAAGAGAAAGAAATTAGAGAAAAACACTTTATTCTTATTCATTTATTCAAAAGAGTGAAAAAATCTTGTACATATAGGAAATATTAAAGAAGACAATTCGAATTGTACATTGATGCATGGAGACCTAGTTGGGCTTAACTTAGAGATTAGATGCCCTAGTTAGCCATGCAATCTCTCAATAATGAGTTAAATAGCTCATAAATAACCCATGATGACAAATGGAGACTTAATTTCCTAAAATTAGGGATCTAATCTATGCACAAGTCTTGCATGACATGAATTAGCTAAAAACAGTGAAGGAGGGCACTACCCTTCCTTAATTCATGGAATTAGATTTCTTAATTAATGGAATTAGATTTATTAATTAATGGAAACAGGTTTCAGGAACTCAAACATGCATGCTTGGATCCTAAAATCAGGGATAAGACCCTAAAACCAAGGAATGCACCCTCACTTGCTAAAAATAGAAGATTTCCCCCCCTTAAATCTAGGGATAAAACGCTCCTATGGCTCATTTAGTTAAATTTAGTCAAAATTAGACCATTACGATCATGAGAACAAGGTCTAAAGTATCTAGGTGTAACACCTCATTTTTTACCCAATAATGTAATCATGTATACATTGACAAAAAGGCTGGAAGCTAGAAACAAATGGTTGAGGATGACCAAGACATTGTAAATATGTACATTTTGATATTAATTTAAATCCTTGATGGCTACATATGAAGAAGAACAAAGAAGGGATGGGGGGATATGATTCCACAAGTGGGGAAGTGATAGTGTGCTAAGGGAAATTACCCTAGTGGGCTTTAGCTTGTTTTCCTAGCCTTAGAAATTTAACCCAAAGTTCTTAAACCACAACTTAAGAGTCATGCTTTAATTAAAACATTATTCAGTTATCTTGAGAGGGGAAAAGTGGTCTCATGTCGAGAAGCCACATGGAAATCTAAGGCCATACATATAAAAAGTGAGAATTTAGTTTGAGTGTCATTCATTCCACCTCATTCTTTCCATCACCTTGTACTTCCTAGAGACTGGTACCTGACAGAGAGGACTAGAGCTTCCATAGGTGGAGAGACATGTTCATGCCATTGACCCTAGGGATACTGGTGCTAAGGGGATGTACCATTGAGAGAGGAACTTGGTATGTAGTTATGTTCTCTAGAATCCAAATTCAAAGACTTCCTATCCAACATGTCATGACTTGGAGCGTTGGAAGGGAATTGGAGGCTGCCTGAGGGACTACCAGCTCAAAGAAGGGGGATTGCTCCTTACATTGTGCAGGTTGATGGGGAATTAGAATTGAGGATTGGGATAGTCATGGAGGGGGTTTATGCACCAAGGAGTTGCATGTGTGTTGGGTTATGTAGAGACCTTGGGGAAATATTTTCCCTTGTGTATTGATAGGCCTAGCTCAGGAATGGCCTCTATCATAAAAGAAAGGTGTGACAGAGTGCATACATATGGGATGAATGTACTTTGTATGCATCCAGTTGGAGGACATTAAAAGATAAGTTTCTAACTAAGTATGAATTGCCATGTTTATATTTATGTTTGCATATTTTTTAATTTACTGGTATGAGAATATCTAATTGTCTGGATTGGCACAGTATGAGTGATTTCATGCTAAAATTTGTCTGTAATGTTTTAGTGTATGCATATGTTAATTTGGTCGACCATACATTTATTTTCCATAGTTAAATTGTAGGAAATCCAAGGGAAATTAGAATGTAATCAATAGTTGAGTTTTATAATTGCAATTTGAGTACCCCGTGGTATCCATGGTTGAAGAGGCTACTGGATACATGAAAAACTAGTATCCTAGCTCGAGGTTGCATCACTAGGACTGCATGGGCCAAAAATTTATTCTATAGGAAATATTAGAGGTTGCACACAAAGTGTTTAATATAATGTGTGTGTGGAAAATTTTGGAGAAATTTTGTTTTTAAAGCCTTCTAATGTTTAATTTATTGTTAAGATATTGAGAGGAACTATAGTGGAGATGATTAGGATAGATATGGTTCATAACATAAGTATAAATTCAAAGTTTCAGAGTGTTTTGTGTAATTTGGGGGAGAAAATTTTAGTTTACATGCTAATTCTTTGATGAAAATCCCCTATGGAATTCATGTTTTTAAATGCCAAATGTGCATTTCACATTCGCCATTGGAAATTTGAAAATTAAGTTCTATAAAAAATATGGAAATTTCAGGAAAATTTTGATGTTGGGTCCACTACTACCACGTGGATGAAGGGATAGTGTGGAGGCACCACATGGAAAAGGGAGTGTGACATGGACCAACCATGTGGAAATTTGTGTGCAGGTGGCAACACCAAAAGAGATCAACTGCGTGGATGGCAACCAAGTGGAATGGAAAGGGATTCCATTCTAGCTAGGAAGCGTAGAATCTACAGAATTCTAGAGGAATCTATGGCAGCATATCTAGCTTCATTGAGAATCTTGGATACTTTAACAAATATTGAAGAATCCAATTTGGAGGAACATAAAAACTCCCATCGAGACTGATTGAGGTTAAATCAGGCATGTTAGATCGTAAGATCTGAACCATTCATGCAGATGGAGGTGTTCACACTTTAATAAATGGGGCATTCCACAAATGTCCCAGATTGAGCAAGCATGTTCCATGGAGGAAGATATTACTATTCATGTAATACCAAGTTCATGGGAGTGCCCTTTCCACAAATGGATAGGATCTGCTCGCAAAAGTTTGATCGACGGATCTAAACCGTTCACGCATGGAGAGTTGAATGTGGTTTATCCCAAGGAGAGTTGTGTGAATGACCAAGATTTAATCTGGACCCATGGGGAAAATAGATCATGACCATTCACGAAGGGCATGTTTCCAAACATTTAAAGGCCCATAAGAGGTGGAATGCAGTGACGAGAAATTATTGATCGGTGACAGGAAACCACATACCATCAACTAGAAAACCATTGACTGTTGATGGAAAACCACTTACTGACAACCAAAAAAATTCATTTATCATTGACGAGAAAATCATAGAGGTAAAGGGAAAATTCGTCATGAACAACTAGGATCTAATCACACATGTTTGATGGGTTGATCTAAACCGTTTGTGTAAAATTTAGATGTGACTCGGATCTCATCGTTGGAAAAAGCGTAACATAGTTTCATAAATGGGAAAGATGGATTGGAAAACAAAGATAAAAGTAATGTTTTCAATGTAGGGTTCCAAGAACTGAAAGTGGGGAAAATTTCACAGATCTTATGCACCAAATTACGCAAAATAAAATGATTTATATATAAAAAAGAATATGAGGGTGTTGAACTTGACCTGCCTTGCAGCAACATAAACTGCAAGGGTGGAATCCCCCTTGACCCCCATTAATTTTTTTATATCTACACAGTTAGTCCCTGAGAATTAGTGCATCTACAAGAATTGTCCCAAATTGGGAAAAATTGTGGATTCTGGAAGACTGTAACTTTCATCTCGGAGTTTTGAATGGAGCATGGATATAGTCATAGGAAATCTTATCATAAGGAGAATAAATATGAACAATTTTACCATAAGATGGTTTTACAGATCCTTCTAGGAATTAAACAAAAAAGAGGCTTGTAGGTCTTATTGACAGAAATGTCAAATGAATGTTTTCAAGATTTAAAAAAAAATGTATATATGGAAAATTTTTATTGAATTCTAGAAATAAAATTTATATAACAAGTGTAATGACATGAACATATTGTAGATACAATTTGGCATTATACATAGTCAAAGGATGGGTTTCCAGAGAAGTATATAAGAGTAATATGGAAGAAGGGTAGCTTCCATACAACCATGAAGAAGATGTTAGAGGTCAAGATATCAATGTAAGTAATGTAGAAATAGAAAGAAATGGGCATAGAGAAAGTGTAAATCCACTATAATTTGTGGACACAATGAGAAGTCTAAGGATCGAGGTACAAAGTTGTAGGGAAGATAATGAAAGAATTTTGAGGGCTCGGGAGCAACAAAATAAGTTGAACACTCAACTCATGCAAAGTTTAAACCTGATACAAAAACAATGTAGGTTGGGTCAATTTAACGCTATGATAAAGAAGACAGGGATAGTTCAAAGAAGAGATTCCATGAAAAATATAAACACTCTCAGAGTTCTACCAAGGGTCATAGGAATCATTATTCACCACCTCAAGCAACCAATAAGTTATACAACTGAGGATTATTGAAACAACCCAGAGATGTCTCCAGTTAGGCATTATAAAAGAGTACATGTGTTCAAAGAGATGCAAGGGTAGCTTAGAAATATTAAACCCCGCACATTTGATGGTGAGCACAAGAAGGGAGAATATGCACTCACCATCAAATGGTTACTATGAGGAATAAGTATCTTCAATTGGTTAGCACATGTGGAAGCTTGGTTGTTGGGGATGAGAAAATATCTTCAATTGCATAATTACTCATCTAACACGGAAGCAGGGATTTCCATCTATAACTTACAAGGAAAGGATTCCATTTGGTGGGACTAGTTGGTTCAATTTAAACATATTAGTGAAAAGAGGATTTCATGGAGGAAATTCAAAAAGTACTTATGAGAACATTATTATGATAAGAAGATGGAAAAGTTCTTTGAAATCAAGTTGGGAAACATGAGCATGGATGAGTATTAAAATAAGTTTTTAGAACCGCTAATATATGTTGGATTTATCAAGGATAAGAAGGTAAAGATACACATATTGTTAAGTGGGTTTCCTTCATTTTACAGGGATAAAATTCAGCATGATGGACCCAACACCCTTGAAGAAACAATCTGAAAGGCCAAGCACATGTATGATCATAACAAAGGAAGGGAAAATTTTCAGAAGTCTTGGAGAGATAAGATGAAGGATAAGTAGGATGAAAGGAAGAAATGGTTCACACCATATTTCTTCAAGACCAACAAAATTCATATCATCAAGTAATCCAATTGAAAACGGGCCTAGGATGACATAATCTCTTGGAAAAAGAACTAGGCATCAACTAAAATGTTGGGGATGTAAGGGAAACCATTTGTATAAATATTGTCCTCAATAGGGAGAGAGAATGAGGATTGTACACAATCTACAGGAAGCGGGTACTGTGGAGGATGTATTCAGGAAAATTCCTATAATATATGTAGCCTTGGACAATAGACAGGTAGTTCATATGTCCAAGACAATTGAGGTTGAAGATAAAATCGTCAATCAACCTATTGTTATTCTCATTGATTTAGGAAAAAATCATAATTATATTTCTCATAATTTAGTTTAAAGATTTCATCTAAATAAAAGTAAGCATGATAGATCATGAATGGTTCAGTTAGCTACTAGGACAAAAAGGAAGATTAATGAATTAGTAAAGGGTTGTCTATGGATATGAATGGAATGAACACTTTTTAGATTTGAACATAATACCACTTGGTTCATATGATGTACTTATTGGGATGGGCTGGTTAGATGCACACCATGTGGCATTAGATTGTCATAGCAGGTCATTTACTTGTCTTGATGAAGAGGGGAAGCAAAATATAGTCAAAGGAATTCCAATGCCTATTTCCATAAGAGAAATTCCACCCTTGCAATTGAATAAATGTTTCAGAAAAGGATGTTAGTTGTATCCTGTTGTGAGGAAAAAGTATCTATGGCTAGGGTGAGGCCACGAACATACTAGGGTTGACAGACATACATCAAAGGTTCTGCAAATATATCAATTAAGAAAAATATGTAGGGTTAAAGAGGGTATGTACCTTACTATAGAAGGATGATCCAAGCCTCTTCTTGAGTCCTCCTCTTTCTCTCCAATCAAGGAACCTGCAAAACCACTCAAATACCTTCCTCGAACGAATTTGACTACAAATAGAAGATTGATATTCAAAAGAACATAAAGTATTGATCTAATAAACATCAAAAGTAATCAAAATTGATATGTGCATGAACACAGTGATTTGGAAAGGGAAGAATGTCTAATATTTTATTAATGAATGAAGCAAGTACATAATACCTTCCTTCAATCAAGGCACCTCATGAAACCTTCAATTTTGGATCTCCTGCTTCTCTCCTCCAAGAATCCCAACCTCCAAGAAATGTAGTAGGGTTTGGTGGAAACTAGGGCACAAGTGAGGGGGATGGGAGTCAAAATTTCTCCAGCATAACATTACAATGGGACAAGTATCCCCTTCATGGTCCCTCTCCCTCTCTTATATAGAAAAATAAGAATATAGGGTCGAGGAGGGAGTAGCTACAATCGAGGAGGCAGTTCCAAAACCACCCTTTTTTTAGATTTATTATATTTTTTGGTAATTTCTGAGGCACACACTGGTGAAAAATGGAGCAAGGTACACACAACACGCAGGTGAGCCACGTGCAACCTATGCGTGGGTGAAAAAATGATGAAAAACTGCCATTTTTAGGGTTTTTCAGGAGGGGTTTTGGTCTCCAAATTTGTTCATAAGATTCCTAACTGTTGAATGGACCATGAATGAGGTAAGTACATCCTACTAAGGTCCCAAATATGACTCTTCCATCCCTACTTTCCTTTTGTATGACCCACAATAGCCCCATGAAGTGTCATCACCAAAGTGTTGTCATGAGAGAAAAACATGCAAATGTCATCACGGACGAAGAAGTGTCAAATTTGGTTATAACAAAATCCCCCTAATGTATGAGGTCATAGAGGAATACAATGGCTGGAATACTTTATAAAAAATCAGTGGTTGGGCTATGGAGTTGCAGAAACCGGAGAAACCAAGAATCGTAGGCTCAAGTGAGGTACCTGAAAGAAAGGAAAAATGTCAGACAACCTCTTCCCTGGGATAAATGTCCATGTTGAAATGGTGGAATGTGACCTCCAGGATGATACAATAGGGATATGATACATATGTATAATTGAAGCATAGATCATGGCCACAAGAAGACAAGCGTGGATCCATGAGAAAAATATAAGCATGAACATAGCCATAAAAATACAAAGGTGAATCTATGTCAAAACTAGAAAATAGCATCCATAATGAACAAGTTAGATCTATGTCTCATCAAGAGCCAAAATAAGTTTGGATCAGTCTTGCAGCTTGGGCAATAAAAAAAAATTATGATGCTATTATAGGCCCAAGGCTTCAATCCAAACCGCCTAGAGGTACGAATCCTAACCATGCGAATAAATGAGTTGAAGTCGGACATGGAGGATACCATTTGATTACCGATCATTGATATAAACCATTAACAAACATGAGGGAACCCACCAATGAAGAAAATGGGCTTCAAGGTACCTAGTACATTCTAACATGTGCGAATAGATGTTCTTGAAGTTGAAAACCTAGAGAATCCGTCGAGTAGGAGACATTGATGTATTCCCACTACCCAATAGTGAGGCAAATTGCCATTGATGACTACAATCCCCAAGGTACTATCTCAACTCTAAAATTCATTCCTAGAACAAAATGAGTTGATGTCGATGGGAATAATTCCATTGGAAGGGAGGCCTTAAGGAGTCCTCCATCATCCAACATGAGGAAAAATCAAGGAGTGATTTGATTTGGATCAGGACTGAGTACTTGATGAAACATGCTGACACCAAGAAATGACGGACATATGAGGTCAAGGCAACTGAAGAATGGAAGACATAGGTTTTATCCTTGAATAGTGAGCATGGCACAATAGTGACTTAGGAAGTTGTGGACAAAAGGAACATGATATAAATATGTAATGTACGAGACATTGATAGATTCTCCATATGATTGGAAGAGTAACCAATCGGAAGAGTGAGATTTCTGAGATCAGATTTATCCTAAGGCCAAAACTAGAACCCAACTTGTTTGAGAAAATAAAAATAGGTGCTTTGTACAAGGACATAGTTTGACTTGTTGCCACTATATCGAAAGACATTTGAGATCCTTCCCTTCCCTTTTCTCTTTTTAGAAACCTTCTTCATTTTTTAACGAGCTTGAAAAAGAGATAAAATCATGCTCGATAAGGATCCATCCATGTGTAATTTTATGAGTCCGTGGAAGGGAAACTCAACACTTTCTTCTTTGTTTTACGAGCTTGAAGACAAGATAGAAGACTACTTGATAAAATAATGATTCATGGATTTTAATATCGAGCCCGATCTGTTTGCGCTTGCCGATGTTTTCATATTTAAAGAGTCTGAAAAACTTAAACAACAAAATCTATTCACCATCTCATGGATTTTACATTGAGCCCGAGTTGGTAGATGCTCATAGGGTTTTCATATTTAAAGAGTCTGAAGATCCTAAAGAAGACTCCAAGGTGGTCTTTTTCATAAAGTTACTCTCCTCACCCGAAAAAGGATAAAACAATATGAGAAAGAACTCTTCTAGCCATGAATGACTAGAGTATTCCTTTTTCGTACATAGTCTAAATGATCTGGAAAAGGGTTAAACTTATACCATAGAGACAACCTTTCAATTACTTTAATGAGTATGAAAGAGACAAGATAGCTTGGAGATCTTTTCTTATTTAAGGAGTATGAAAAGAGATTAAAGAAGACTCCATAAAATCTTTTCTGTAATAGTTTAACCAGCCCAAAAAAGTAAACTCGTGGCTTCCTTACTATTTTTAATGAGCTTGAAGGAAGGATAGAAGAATGCTCATAAAGGGAGGAGATGAGTGTCGGGGGCATGTAGAACTAGTTCCAAACGCATGGAACATACTGATGATGATAGTGCAAGGAACATAAGCAAGATAAGGACACTCAAGGTATGTATCCTTTGGGCAAAGGATGTCAAGTTGCAAAGACAAATTGATATATGACTTAATGGAACTAAGATAAGAGATGGAGGATTATATAATGAGCTTAAAGTATTTAAGCTAACATCAGGCTCAAAAGCACAAGTGGGATCAAAATAAATGCATATGTGACTTAAACACAAAAATGGGATCCTTATAAAGAATGGCCAGCAAGATACGAGGAAGAAAGATATGAGGTTTCTTATCAAAGGAATGGTAAAACTAGAAAGGCTCCCGATCCTATGATAAAAACTCAACATGGGCACCAAAATGGCATAGGGGTGCTGACTAGGGTGACCCATGTTAAGTAGGCTCTACTACTGGATAGGTGCATAATGCATATAAATATGGCTAAAACACCAATATCCAACAAGTTCGACCCTGTGGAAAATTTAGATGGAAAAAGTTTCAAATGCATCATAACAACAGGGAAGCCTAAACCTATATGCAAGGTTCCGAATATACCTGACATGATCGAACAATTTTTCAAAAAATACTAGTAAGCAACCATGAATCTAGCTAAGAAACCTGTCTCCAAGAAACAACATTACCAAGATCATATCCAAAAAATGTGTAAATAAAGATATGATACAGGTCATTGTGGTTGAAATATGTTCAACTTCTCTATCATCAACAACATGCATAACAAAGGTAGAGCTAACCAATGGAGACTCTATAGTACCAAATCCCGAGGAATTACAATCAACAAGATCAACTTCGGGATGAAGATCAAAGTTAAAGGACGTGATGGAATCTATGGGAATAAATTCATCATCACGGGAGTTGAAAATTCTAGAAGTAGAATCAAACTCAACAGGAAGACCGACTTGCAACTCTATGGAAGAGTCTAGAGACTGAATAGGAATAGTTTTTGAGGATTTATCATCAGTGATATCAGAATTCAAAGGAAAATTGGGGATGGATTGTATTGTGAATGGATCATTATCCGAACAAATGACAGACTGTAATATAGAATCTAGTAAAACTTCATTAGATCATGGAAGTATATCATCCCATATAGAACACATATCTACACGTTCATCCGGATCAATAGGGTAGAGAGAAATCTCTGACGACCCTATTGGATGGATCCTCTGGTCAATTGTCGGGAATGAGTCCCGAGAAGGTAAGCATGAACTTAGAGGCTTCTCCTCATTAGCAATTGAAACCAAGGGATATAAAGGTTGGTTGATTTGACTACACCCAACTTCGGAGGCTGAACACTTATAAGGGTTATTAGAGTTCAAAGACTTAAATCGAGAATCCTTATTTATGGAAGGTGTAGTGACTGTTGAAATTGCGTGCATCGGTGATGCATCAATATGGTCCTCAAGTGGGGGGATATTAAAGGTTCCCATTAATTAAGGATACATTCCAAGACCAATATTTTCACAATTCCTCGCGGAATGGGAAACTAAAGGAATATTGGATCCATGATCCTGATTGAACTCATTATTGTTTAAGGCTAGTTGATCAATTGTTACAATCTTTCCTTCATGAGGAAACTTGATGATGCGAAAGATCGAAGAGACCACTGCCATCATAGCCTGAGTCCAATTTCTTCCTAATAAAAAATTATAATCAATTGGGGAATCAACCAATTCCACATCCACTTATTCTACTTTGCCCCCAGATTTATAGGAAAAGCCAAGATAATCCCATGAGGTTGAAAAGGATGGTCGTCGAAATATTTCAACATGGTGACAGGAGGCACAACGTCAGGTGATCCTAAATCCTTCCAGCATGATAATGACATGATGCATGTGGAGGTACCCTCGTCTACAATTTTTCGATGAATCTTAGTGTTTCCAGATATAACTTAGATCTGAAAATCATCATGGTAGAATAAATTAGGCTTCCAATTGTAAAAATAGAAAGTGATCACTTGAATATCCATAGGATCTAGGGATCCTAAAGCTGAAAGTAAGGTATTCCTTTGAGTTGGACAAGTGTGGAGGACCTCAAGCATATACATTGTACATGGAGCCTGAGCCAAATATTCAACTATTCTATAATTTTGTGTAGCACATGCATTAGGATCAAATGTTGCTTTCTTAAGAACACCCTTTGGTATTCAAGGCATAATAACGTTGGGAAGCTTCTCTATATGCAAGGAATTGTCATTATCAGCATTAAGGGGTTCCTTATCTTTGGATCCAGATGCATTATTTTCATAATTCTTGTTCCTAGTCTGGAGATACAAATCTCGTTCACACATGAAAACTTCTCCTGAGCCTAAACTGCCCCCTTGAGAGGAGACTCCCTGGTTTCCCCCTTGAGAGGCTACAGGGTTTTGATGTGCACCAATAACCATTTGTTGTTGATGTTGAGGAAATAGATTGGTTAATACAGCAGTATGGGAGGGCCCTTCGTATTGATCCAACAAAGTTTGCGCCATCTCCATCTTAGGTCATTTGTAAGTTAGATGATCTTCCTTGCATAACAAGCAAGGGAATTTCAACTTAGATTTTTCATTATTTTCCCCACAAACATTAGTGTTGTTGTTATTGTTTACATTGTTTGTCCCCTTATTCCCATTTTTCTTATTCTTGTTTTTCTTCCCTCCAGGTTGTTGGTTGCCTTGAGAGTTCTGCACTGACATAACATTAGAGGGAGGGTTGGGTTTAAGGTTTTGTGTGTTATTTTGACCATTTGCCAATGAATTTTGACTTAAAAATCTATTACCTAGGCTAACTGGATTGTTCTCAACTGCACCGATCACACCATCAAAATGAGGTGTCGGAATAAGTTTCATTGGGCCAAATTCCACTCTAGGAGCAATGGGTAGAATCTCATACAACATCCTGGATTGTGAATAAACCAAATCCAATTGTTGGGATTTAATAATAGGCTACTCTTCGATCTAAACCCTAGAAAGAGCCACATATTTTGCGATAACAGGTTGCAATGACTTAATGAACCAATCAATAGGCAATTCATCAGGTATATAAGCCTTGATCAAACTATGTCTCCTCCTCCATTCATGAATGTGGTCAGAGATATGGGTAGATTTATCTGGGCGAAAGGATGTTAACAACTCGGTTCCATGTTCATAACGAATTGGGAGCTGAAAGTGGTTTAGAAAGACCATTGCAACTGCATCAAAAGTTTGAAAAGATGCTCGTGGTAACTCAACATACCATTTCGCCGCTACACCAATTAAAGTCCTTTGGAAAAGACACAATTGAATAAAATCATCCATGAAAGAGTTGGATGAACACCATAGATGAAAATTCATCACATGGTTAGTTGAGTCTTCCTTGGGTTTACCTTCAAACTTAGGAATGTCTGAAGGAATTGTTTGAGTAGGGTTGGCCATCTTAGGTCATGTAACATTGGATCATTAGTCAAATTCGAAAGGTCGCGAAAATTCAAAGTAGCCAGAAATGGCAAATTTGTCTGAGCCATTATGTTCTAGTTTCTGGGAGCATTAGCTACCCATTGGTTGGTGTTGGTGTGTGATTGTATTAGAATATATGGCTCTCCAAGATTAGTGAAAAGAGGAATAAGTTGTCCAAAGTTATGAGCATGTTGAAAATTAGGGTAAGTTATTGCAACAGTTCCTCCCCTCCCTCCAAAAGGTTGGATACCTTGTAAGATAGTTGTAATAACAGGGTTAGCCATATTAGAACCTCCCATCCCTGAAAAAGGTTGGCTAACTTGTAAGACAATTGTCGTAATAGGGTTAGCCATATTAGGACCTCCCATCCCTGAAAAAGGGATATTTACATGAGTGACATTTTTCCCCCATGGAAATCCAGTACTAGTGCCCCCTTGTATAAATGGAATACCTTGCAATATATTTGGACTAAAGGGTTTACCTGAACTCATCCCTCCAATAGATTGGAAAGGAAAGCTTAACTGGGGTAAGGTATAATTAGAAACAAATCTAGTGAAGGGCGGGTTAGACATAAACATTTTTCCATTGTAGGGTAGGATAAATGGGCCACTGCCTAAAGCAATAGTCAAAGTTGAATTAGGAGGAATGTTGGAAGTCATAGGTTGATAGCCTGAAAAAGGGAATCCAAAAGAGAAAGGATTCGAAATAACTTGAGTTAATGAACTAGTACCAGTAAATACCACCAATGTTGGGGGAAACCAACTTGATTCTATTATGGATGTCGTATGAAAAGTAACTCCTCCTACATGGAAAGTACTAACTGTAGCAGACATGTCCCATGAAGTAAACACGTGTTCTATGTTTTCCATATTGAACTTCCTAGACAATGGATTAGGAATGTTGATACCAACTAACTGGGAAAAAATAGGAATTTGTGGCGGGTTTAGAAGTCGAGATTGGTATGAGAGGTCCTCAATTTAAACGGGACCTAAATTCTTGTCAAGTTGAGGAGAATGAACTCTAGGAGAGTTATGTAGTTGTTCCTCAATATCTCTAAAGTGTCCTTCGTCAAGAGGACTCTTAGAATCACCTAACCTATAACTATTCCCTTCTACCGGTTGTTCTGTTTGATGCTTCTGGTTTTCCTCTTCTTCCCCCTAAGGGGGTGGATCAGAATAATCTAGTCTTCAACTCGATGCAGGGACTTATCTATGTTCAGGAAATTGTCCATGAATCCTTCTGGATTTGCGTGGAGATTGATCAACCACGGTGTCTCACAGAAGACACTAATAAGAAAGTCTACAAAAAATAAAAATCAAACAACATACACTAAAAATTTCTTGAAAGGATGTCAAATAAGCAAACACCTCTTGCAATGAAAGAGTACTTGGCTGCAAGCACAATCCAATGAAGAGTAAGGTATGATCTCCCAAAGATCAGCCTAGGATGATGAGGGCCCAAGTCTAATCAGTGAATATCTGAGAGTACCTACCAAGGTTGGGTGTGTTTCCCTTCTTGGTGCAAGTGTTTTCCCAGATAAATATGCAAAAACACCCTCCAAGGGTACTAATACTCCAATTACAAGGTCCACTCAAGGTAGTCGCATAAAATCCCCTGCTAGTGACTGTGTATGACCCTAAAGACATGATTCTATGGCTACTAATTTGAATACAACATCCAGGGGAACAATTGCAAGTCAGAATCATGTGTATTGGGAGGGTAGCTAAGCCCGAAATAATGCAACAACACTCTGTACTGTCAAAAGCCCCCATACACGCAAAATTCCTTATAGATGCTCGATTGAGTATTGAAGGGATCTCTTCAAAAATCAACCTCACACGACCTCATGCTTTAATCCCGTGGTAGAGGATCTTCCCAGCCACACCTCTTATAAGATTGGGTTTTCTCCCTAACGAATGAAACCTGTGTTTTGACAAGTCTGAGTGATCGTGGAGGAGTTAACTCACAACTCCCTATCTCCACAATCCTACCTAGCTTTTAGTTGTGTTTCTAAACTAGAAGACAACTTAAGATCCTATCCAAGTTACTGATTTCTTGTTTAAAATGAATTTTCAAAACTTTCCAAAAGAAGTAAAATAAGTGAAACTAAAGAAATATATTCTTTAATTGAAATAAGAAGCACTCAATCACCTCAAACATGCACTTCTCACTCTCAATTTCTTTCCAATGCAAGTTTTAAAGATATGATTTGGAATGGATATGCAAACTTTCCATGTAAGATGCAATTTTTTGGTCTTTTCAAATGCAAAAGGTAAAAATTCAAAGTCTAATATGCAAAATCGATCCTAAAACCTAAGCATGCAACTACCAAAACAAATAGCTATACAAAATAAATTTTGTCTTTGTTTTTCAATATGAAGCAATCCCAAATCCCTTAAGGAACTCACAAAACTTCCAACCAACACTAACTTTAAATATGAATCATATTTTTTATCCTTTTTCAATATGAGAACCAAAACTAAACTCAAAGTAACACACTACCAAAGCAAACGCCAAAACTTTATGATCTCCTTATCAAACAGTGAAAGCAACCATAAACCCTAGTCTTCTTATTCATGTAAGCATGCCAAAACTAGGAAAAGCATGCAACAAATACTTTTAGACACAATACAAGAAAAGTACATACTAAGAAATATGGTTTGGTAAAGCCAGGTCTGCACACAATCAGTTCATTCAAGGTCCTAAACAAAGGAAAGAACACTTGAGCTTCCACTCCCAAGGAAAGATCAAAAGCATAAAAAAGGACAAGGACCCTACCAAAAGAGTATTTTTCACTCAAAAAGGTACAAATAGGCTCAAATACCCTCAATAGGTTCCAAATACAGTCAAATAGGAGCAAATAGGATCAATTAGACTCAGATTGGGTTAAAAGACACCAAACTAGTTCACAAAGGCCCAACTTGGGTCAACAAGCCCCAAATTTTCGAAACAAGCCCAAATTGCTTCAAAAATATCCCTATCATCAAATTAATGCAGATCAGAAGGTAAGACACAGACCTAGGATCAGTAGAGACTCCAAAAAATGCAACCAAAATCCCCCAAACAAGCCCGAAAGTGAAAAAAATCGCCTACAAGAGGGACACTTTGGTGAACAATAGTGACAGTAGGGTGTAACATGTAGGTCAAAAGACCATGACGAGCATGTACGAGGAAAAACCGCACCTATAAGTTCGGTCACCTGCGTGTGGGTACTGAAAGTCACAAAAATTGCAAATCCAATTCTCAAATTGATAATAGAAGTGTCTAACAAAGATGAATGATTGTTCCTAACTTGAAATCAAACTCAGACCTTCAAATATACTGGAAAAATATCTTTGGAAACCCCAAAGCAAATAGGCTTCTTCCTAGTGGAGTCTCCAATTCTGTTGTGAGGAAAAAGTTCCTATGGATGGAGTGATGCCACCAACATGCTAGGGTTCATAGACAGACATCAAAGGTTCTGCAAATATAGCAATTAAACAAAATATTTAGGATTAAAGATGGTATGTACCTTACTACAGAAGGATGATCCAAGCCTCTTCTTGAGTCCTCCTCTTACTTTCCAATCAAGGAACCTACAAAACCACTCAAATACCTTCCTCAAACCAATTTGACTACAAATAGAAGATTGATATTCAAAATAACATAAAGTATTGATCTAATAAGCATCAATAAGTAATCAAAATTGAGATATACATGAACACGGTGATTTGGAAATGGAAGAATGTACAATATTTCATTAATGAATGAAGCAAGTACATAATACCTTCCTTCAATCAAGGAACCTCATGAAACCTTCAATTCTGTATCTCCTGCTTCTCTCCTACAAGAATCCCAACCTCTAAGCAATGTAGTTGGGTTTGATGGAAACTAGGGCACAAGTGAGGGGGATGAGAGTCAAAATTTCTCCAGCATAACATTACAATGGGATAAGTATCCAATTCATGGTCCCTCTCCCTCTCTTATATAGAAAAAAAAGAAGATAGGGTCAAGGAGGGAGTAGTTACAACCGAGGAGGCAGTTCCAAAACCACCCAAACCACCCATTTTTTGAAATTTATTATATTTTTTGTAATTTTTTAGGCACATACTGGTGAAAAATGGAGCAAGGTGTGCACAACACGCAGCTAATCCATGGGAAACCTGCACGTGGGTGAAAAAATGATGAAAAACTGCCATTTCTAGGGTTTTTCAGGAGGGGTTTTGGTCTCCAAATTTGTTCATAAGCTTCCTAATTGTTGAATGGACCATGAATGAGGTAAGGCCATCCTAATGAGATTCCAAATATGGCTCTTCCATCCCTACTATCCTTTTTTGTGACCCACAACATCCTCATGAAGCATCGTCATCGAAGTGTCGTCATGAGAGCAAAACATGCAAATGTCGTGACAGATGGGGAAGTTCCAAATTTGGTTATAACATATCCATCTCATGTGGAAGAATTAGAGAAGTGTAAAAGCCCAATATTGGAATATTTTCCTATATTGCAATATTTTTTAGATGTGTTTGTAGAAATACTAGGATTTCCACTGAAAAGATGTATTGATCTCTCTATTGAGTTGATGCTTGGAGGTGCCCCAATTTCCAAAGTCCATACATAATTAGTACACCTACGTTAAAAGAGTTAAAGATACAACTGGAATAATTGTTGAAGAAAAGGTATATATGCCCAAGTGTGCCTCATTGGGGAGCACCAGTACTATTTCTAAATAAAAAGGATGGAACTTTGAGGTTGTGTATTGACTTTAGGTAGTTGAACAAGGTTACTATGAGGAATAAGTATCCTCTTCCTATAATTGATGAATTGTTTGATCGGCTAAAAGGAGCAAAGATTTTCTCAAAGCTAGATTTGAGATCTGATTACCATCAGGATAGAAGAAGAATACATTAGCAAGATAGCTGTCAAGACCAAATACGGTCATTATGAGTTTGTGGTGGTGCCATTTGGGTTAACGAATGCACCAACGACATTTATGTGCTTGATGAATGTGATATTCAGAAAGTATTTAGATAAGTTTGTCATTGTATTTATAGACGACATTCTTATTTATTCAAATTCAAAAGGGGAGCAAGAGGAACACATGAGATTGGTAGTACAAGTGTTAAGAGAACAGCGGCTTTATGCTAAGATGAGTAAATGTTATTTCTATCAGAGGCAAATTCATTACTTGGGACATATAATCTACGAAGAAGGAATATCTATGGATCTAGAGAAGATAGAAGCTATTATGGGATGGCCTACACCCCATAATGTATCATAAGTAAGGTAATTAATGGGATTAGTTGGACACAACAGAAGATTTATAGAGTGCTTTTCCAAAGCGACACATCCAATTACATCATTGCAAAAGAAAGGAGTCAAGTTTCGATGGACACCATGGTTTGAAGAAAGTTTCCAACGGTTAAAGAGATTGCTCAAAAGTAAGCCAATTCTTATGATTGTTGATCCAAAATAATATTTTGTGGTACGTAAAGATGCTTTCCAAGAAGGAATTGGTGGAGTCCTTATGCAAAATGGACATGTGATTTGTGATGAATCTAGAAAGCTTAATTTGCATGAAAAAAATTATGTCACACATGAATTGGAACTTGTTGCTATTGTGCATGCATTAAAGAAATTGAGAAATTATCTCATGGCCATAAAATTTGAGTTGAGAATAGATCATAGCAGGTTGAGGTATCTGTTTGAGAAGCAAGAATTTGAATGCAAGAAAAACAAGATGGCTGGAATTTCTGTGTGAGTTTGATTTTGATATGAAACATATTAAAGGCAAGGAGAATAAGGTTGTTGATGCACTCAGTAGAAGAGTTCATTCCATGCAGTCTTCATCCATTAGTATGTGTAAATCAAATTCTTGAGGTTATCATATCAGATGAACCCTTCAGGTAAAACAAGAATTACAATAGGAAAATGTACATAAAAAATATGAAGATTGTGGGTTGGAAGATAATGGAATTCTTATATACAACATTAGAGTTTATGTTACTAATTTAGGGGAACTAATGAAATTGGTAATGAATGAGATGCATAATGTTCCGTATCTAGGGAATCCTAGGTATCAAAAGAAAATTGCAGCAGTAAGAAGTCAATACTTTTGGTCGGGAATGAAGAAAGATATTTTGAATATATAGAAAGGTGCATGTAATGTCAAAGAGTAAAGTTTGAGCATAGACATCCAACATGATTGTATCGACCATTTCCAATACCCAAGTGGAAATGGGATGTGGTGAACATTGAATTCATCACTTAAAGTTTCCCAAGATGAGAAAGCAACACAATTCCATAATGGTGGTGATGGATAAGTTAACAAAAATTGTTGACTTTATACCAGTCAATTCAACTCATAAGGAAGCTAATATAACATATATTTATATGAAAGAGATTTCTAGGTTACATGGGATACCTAGAGAAATAATTTCAAACAGAGATCCAAATTTTACTTCAAACTTTTGGAAAGGCCTATTCAAAGGATTTGGAACAAATTTGAATTTAAGCACATGCTATCTTCCATAGATAGATGTGTAGACTGAGAGAGTCAATAAAGTTATTGAAGATATGTCAAGAATGCATGTGATGGATCAACCATCAAAATGGGAAGACTACCTATATTTGGTAGAGTTTGCATATAATAATGGATATCGCATTTCTCTAAAGATGAGTCCATTTGAAGCCTTCTATGGTCGAAAGTGCAATACTCCAATCAGTTGGGATAATCTAGTTGACAGTGTAGTGATTTGGTCGGAACTGCTTAAAGAGATGGAAGAGAAAATGGTTAAGATTAGACAGAATTTGAAAATAGCACAGGATAGACATAAAAGTTATGTAGGAAGAAGTAGAATATCAAAAGAATTTAAAATGGTGGATCGTGTGTTTTTGAAAGTCAGGACAAAGAAAAGTTCATTGAAGCAAGGGATTTGTCCTAATATAGTGACTAGATTTTGCGGGCCATTTGAGATATTAGCTAGGATAGGGCCCGTTGCATATGATCTTGCATTTCCTGCTTACATAAAAGTGCATAATGTGTCTCATGTGTCATTATTGAAAAATTATTTACTTGATCCTAACCATATCATTGATTGGGATTTGATTCAAGTGGAATCAAAAGGAGATATTTTGGTGCAACAAATGTGTATCCTCGACCGAAAAATCACATTGATGAGGAATAGGTTCATAGGGAATGTAAAGGTCCAATGGACCCAATACAACCATGAAGAAGCAACTTGGGAGCTAGAGGATGCAATGTGGTAGGCATACCCACACCTATTTTGAAATTTTGATGGAATTTTTGTAAATGTACATAGTGTTGATATGCACCAAGGATGGTGCATAAATTAAGGGGGGAGGGGGTATGTAACACCCCATTTTTGAACCCTTAATGTAATCTTGTATATATTGACAAAAAGGATAGAAGCCAAAAACAAATGGTCGAGGATGAAAAAGACACTGTCAACATGTACATTTTTATAATATAAAATATTTGATGATTACAGATGAAGAATGATGAAGAAGAAATGGGGGGATATGATTCCACAAGTGGGGAAGTTAAATGGGTTAAGAGAAATTAACCTAGTGGGATTTAGCTTATTTCCTTAGACTCAGCAAAGTTTCTAAACCATGACTAAGATTCATGCTTTATTTAAACTATTATTTAATTATATTAAGAGAGGATTAAGAGGGGAAAAGTGGTATCATGTGGAGAAGCCACATGGAAATATAAGGCCATGCATATAAAATGTGAGAATTTATTTTGAGAGTCATTCATTCCTCCTCATTCTCACCATCACCTTGGAATTCCCAGAGACTGGTACCTGATAGAGAGGACCGGAGCTTCCATAGGTGGAGAGACCTATCCATGCCATTGACCATGGAGAACTAGTACTAAGGGAGTGTACCCTTGTGAGAGGAACCTGACCCCCAGTTGTGTTCCCTATAGTTCTAATTCAGAGACTTCATGTCCAACCTATTTTGCAGCACTAGAAGGGAACTAGAGGTTTCCTAGGGGACTGTTAGATAAGAGATATTCATTAATAATAGTTTGATCTCTAGTGAGTTCTCCCTTAGCTAATTAATGGTGGATTAGAACCATTGCATCAACTCCAATAACTTAATTTTTGGAAAGTTCTCCCTTGAATGAATGTTTGATTTGAACTGGTGCATCATCCCCCATTAAGATTGAAGCACATGATTCAAATTCTATGGAGAAGTATTGGATAGTTATTGGGCTCAAATTGTTAAGTTCATTCTCCAACTTATTCCCTCTAATACCATGCTATTATCCAAAGGTTCTTTCCAGCTTGGTCCAGACTTCATTGGAAAATTCATCAAGATCCATGTGATATTTGAGGTCGGGAGAAATCCAAAACTATAGAAATCCAAATGCTTCATCCATAGTGGACATAGTGGTAGGGTCAAACTGTAGTTGATCACTACCAATAGCCTTGAAGTTGGGCACTTCATCCATGACAGCATCTTCATGTGCATGCATAACATTTACAATTATTTTATAATCCATAACCATTAAACCCATTTATAATTAACCATTCAAAATACATTTAATTTATTTACCTCCTTGTTGATAGTAGAATTATTGTATTGTACCTTTCCTTTCTTCATTTCAACCAAGGCTTTATATCCTTTTGTTAATGAAAATTTTAGATCCTCTTTGGTGGGAATAACACCATAGTTGGTTGAAACATATCATGAATAATGCAATTTAGTAGCATAAACTTATAGATAATAGTTAAATAAGTAAATAACGAAATCTTTTAAATTTTAGTAACTACACATCTCCCTTTTATTTTAACATAGCCTCCTGGGCCAAGTTTGTGTTATACAACCTTGTCAAATCTATCCTTTGTGGAATTCAAAGTTTGTTTGAGCCTATGAAGAGTTTGAAGTGCATGTTAATGTGATTTAGTTAGTAAGGTCAAATGCATAGTTTTTTTTCCAAGGAATAACCTCACAGAAAAATCTATGAGTACTTCCCCATGATTCATGTATGGTAAACAGGATTAATAATCAAACTTGATTACGAATCGTAACCCTAAGGAAGTAAAGAGAATTGAACTCATGAAATCCCTAAATTTGGGTGGATATGTCCCATAGCCAGATCATGGCCACTTGAGCTAACCCTCAAGTCTAAATTGCA
This sequence comes from Larix kaempferi, assembly GCA_027924585.1. Lineage (NCBI taxonomy): Eukaryota > Viridiplantae > Streptophyta > Pinopsida > Pinales > Pinaceae > Larix > Larix kaempferi. The sequence continues at coordinate 5,298,217 of BSBM01001365.1, forward strand.
TAGTTATAAGTTCAATGTATGAATATTATATTATATTTGTTGAAATTTGGCTAAGCTCTGATCTTTAATTATTTTAGATGTAGAGACTTGAAGAAATGAGACAATTCAATCCATGAAATTCGTACAACCATAACACAAGATATACCCTGGGGAAAATCCTCAAAATTATGAGAAAAAAAACCCCAATAATTATTCTCAGTATAATATAATGGATAACAAAGAATGATTTCTTTTACAACATAGCAGATTGTTTTCAGAAGATAACAGATCACCAAACACTCTTGATAAATATACATAAGAAATAGAGAAGATAGATCAAACGGATGTGTGCTCAACAAAACAATAACAAGCACAAACAATACTCTGCACAAAGAGAACTGCCTCACCTTCAATGGAGAATAGAATTCACTTCACATTGGATTCATTAGTCCCGTATAAAATATTTATACATTCTTCTCTTCTATTTTTATCTTCTAACTTCATGATGAACTCGCCCTCAAACTCGATGTATTAATCTTGCATGCAGAAGTGCGCCCCACTTCTCATGCAGTGCTTTATCTCACTAAGTTGTTAGTTAGGATGACTTGCCTCTTAACTAAAAGGTTTCCCACCTAGTTAGGTGGCTAACTTAAGTGTCGTCACTTAGTTAACTAGATCTTATTTGTTGTCACTTAGTTAACTCTCTTTAACTGATTCTCCTTGATTTACTGAAGTGTCATCTTTTAGTTTAACTAAAGTGAAAACACTTTAGTTAATTAGTCCTTCTTATTTAACACTTAGTTAATTGAAATCATGATGATTGATTTACTTGAAGTGGCCATTGTGATTTCTTTAGTTAACTGAGGCATATCTTTAATTGATGATTTAACTGAAGCATTGATACTTAACTGAATCTTTAACAATTCAAGTTATCTTTAATTAGTTGAAGTGTTTCCATGGGCAATTTCGAATTCTCTTGATCTCTATGCTTTATCTTTTATTTCTTTATCTTTTACTGCATGGTCAATATGTGCTAACTTTAATTATCCATCACATTACATTATACTAAGAAGAATGATCGGATGTTGTGATCATATTATATTATTCTGTACCAAATGATCACATGCTAAAGTATTTCACTTTAGAGGTGATTAATCTCTAAAGGATACTTAATAACAACTGGTGATCACGGTTAATAATACATCACACAACATTAAATACTTTTAACAAGTAAAGCGTGACCTTTATACCGAAGGTCCACCTCTATATGGGAGGTCCATCCCATGGATACCTTTATACATAAGGTTCACATGAGAATCATGACTGGAGCCTTGTCCAACAAGACTTTACAACATCATTACTCTGATCAATTACCTCTATACGGGAGGAATAACCTTTACATATAAGGAAACCAAAGTGCTCACCTCTATACGGGAGGATCAATCTTGGCTACACAAGATTGGTTTGGAGAATGTCTCCTGATGTTGTATATTTAACACTCCCTCTCAGCGAGGGAGGAATTCTTTTCCATACCAAGCTTATCTAGGAATTCCCTGAACTCTGTCACTAACAGAGGCTTTGTTAACACATCTACAATTTTCTCATCAGTAGCAATGTACTAAAGTTTCACTGTACCTTTCTTGACCATGTCTCGAATGAAGTGATATTTCATTTCAATGTGCTTTGACTTGTCATGAAACACTGGGTTTTTGGAAAGCTTGATGCAATTCTGATTGTCACACCTAATAACTGTAGGCTCAATCTTTTCGCCAAACAAGCCTACAAGTAGCTTTCTGAGCCACACTGCTTCTCAGCAAGAAACACTATAAACTATTTATTCTACTCCAGTAGTGCTCTGGGACATGGAGACCTGCTTCCTGCTGGACCAAGATATCATGGTTGATCCCATGCTATAACAATAGCCAGATGTACTCTTATGGTCCACAATGCTTCCTCCCCGGTCTAAGTCTGTATAACCAAGTAACATGACTCCTCCACTGGAGGCTTATTTGAGTCCATATGAAATTGTACCTCGAAGGTACCTAAGCACATGCTTAGCATCTATCCAGTGTCTGTGTCTCATATCAGACATAAATTTACTCAATGCTCACGGCATAACATATATTAGGCCTCGAATGTATCAAGTACATTAGCGATCCTATAAGCTATCTATACAAAGTGGGATCGACTGGATTTGATCCAGAACTTGACTCGTGAAGTTTCCTCAAATTAGAAACCATCGGTGTAGCCATAGATTTGCAATATATAATGCCAAACCTACACAATATATCCACAATGTAATTCCATTGAGATAAAAAAAAAATCATATTTTCTTTGACAGATCTTAAGGCCAAGAAAGTAGTGCATTAGACCTAAGTATTTCATCTCAAACTTTGAGGTGAGCTCCCTATTGCACCAAGAAATCATGTTTTCCTCTCCAGTTAGAAAAAAATCATCAACATATAGAACCAATATCAACGGTTGGTTCTTCACTACTTTGAAGTACAAATTTGGATCAAATTCACTCTTACTGAAACCCAATTTCTGAAGGTAGCTATCAATTCTGGAGTACCAAGCCCTAAGGGATTGCTTAAGCCCATATATAGATTTCTTTTGTTTGCAAACATGGGATTCTTTCCCATGCATCGCAAATATTTCAGGATGCTGATTGTAAACCTCTTGTTGAACCTCACCATTGAGGAGGGTTGTCTTCACATCCATTTGGTGAAGTTTCCATCCTAGAAAAGATGTAAGTGAAATCATTGCTTGGATTTTGGCATACCTTGCCACAGGGGAAAAGGTCTCATCATAATCGATACCTTCTTTTTGAAAAAAACCTATGGTAACTAATCTGGATTTATACTTCTCAATGCTACCATCCGCATCATGCTTTATCTTGTAAATCCATCTGGAAGTCACAATGGACTTCCCATCAAGTTTGGGAACAACCTCTCAAACATCATTCTTCATTATAGATTTGTACTCTTCTGTCATTGCATATTTCCAAACTTGTTTCTTTACAACTTGTTCATATGAGGATGGTTATGAATCACTAATTTGACTCATCAATGCAACATACCCTGAATATCTATCAGGTTGCTTGCGCTCTCTAGATGAGCCTATTGGTGCTCCATGTTTCTCTGCATTTTGTAAGATGTCTTGACACCGAGCAGATCTTATTTTAGTGAGAGGTTCATCATGTGACCTATCAACCAATTCTATTGGTTCTTCAAGAGATAGAAAATCTGAGGCATATTCTGGTTTCTCCCTCTCAAACTCCAAAGGGGGAGAATCAGACTCGGGATCCTCCATCTCTGAATCACATTGAATCTCTTTCTATATTTTGAAAGCAGCTTCCTCATGGATGGTAATATATTGAATGACTTCAATTTGTTTCTCACAAGGTACATATATTCAGTATGCTTTGGATGAATCGCTATAACCCACAAAGGTGCCTTTCTTTCCAAAAGGCTCCATATTTGTTCTCTTTTCTTTTGGTACATGAATGTATAATGAGATCCCAAAGATCCTCAAGTGTGATATGTCTAGATTCTCACCGGTAAACACTTCTTTTGGTGTCTTCTCATCTAGAATGGCATGCGGGATTCTATACTATATGTACCCAACTGTACTAGTGGCTTATGCCCATATTGAGGTAGACATATCTTGATCATGCATCATGGCTTTTGCAGCCTCACATATGGTTCTATTCTTCCTTTCGACAACCCCATTTTGCTGAGGGTTGTATTGTATTTTTAAGTGTCTACATATTCCTGCATCACTACATAACTCATTAAATGCATGTGAATCAAATTCTCCTCCATTATCAGACCTTAATCCACAAATGTCCTTTTCTTTCTGATTTTTAACCAGGGCTTTCAACTCTTTAAATTTTCTAAGAGTTTCACTTTTAGCCTTCATAAAATAAATCCATGACTTCCTATAAAAATCATCTATGGACAGCACATAATATAAGAAGCCACTCAAGGAGGGGGATGACATGGGACCACATACATCATAATGTATTAAATCTAAAATCCCTTTAGATCTAGTAGTACTGCTAGAAAAACTTTTCTTAACATTCTTCCCAAGTGCACAACCCCGACATACACTATCATAATCCAAATCAAATATGATCATACCTTTTATCATCTTGTGAAGTCTTGGTATCACTTTGTAGTGTAGGTGTCCAAGCCTTCAATGCCATAGCTCTCATGGACTGATAATGTGGTGAATCATAGCTTGATTGTACTTCTTGGTTACCTTGTAGAGTGATCCCTCTCAAACTCCAATCACAAAAACAGATTCTAGGCTTTTGTTCTTTGGCCATAAAAGTGATTTGTTATCCCTGAAAATAACTCAGAAGCCTTTGTCTTCAAGAACCGAAATTGAAAGCAAGTTCTTATTCAATCCTGGAACATAAAAAATGTCCTCCACATGTATAATATCACCAGTGCTCAGCTGGAATGAGGTGGATCCAACTCCATGGATCGAATAAGTTGAGTTGTCCCCCAACTCTACCATGCATGTGAATTCTTTCTCCTTTAGCTCAGTGATGGCACTCTTGTAACTAGTCATATGCTTGGATGCACTACTTTCAATCAACCATGTGTCTTCATTTGTGATGACGGATCCTAAAAGGGATGAGACAAGATAATACTCCCTTCTTTTCTCCTTTTCTTTGGATGCATTCTTTTGAGTGATTTCATCTTCTATGGCGATAGAAGCATTAAACTTTCCTTTTCACTTTTCTTTGCACTCTCTTGAGAAATGGTCTTTCTTGTTGCAATTGAAACATCTAGCTTTTGACTTGTCAAAGCATTTGTTGAAATCCTTCTTCTTTGGATGAGAGAACTTCTTTTGGAAGAAGGGTTTCTTTCCTTTCTTCATTCTTGATGTGAGGACAAGGTTTTCTTCTTTGATGCACACTGAATTGCTCTGGATTCACCCCTCCTCTTGGAGGAAGTCATGCCACAACCTTTCGAAGTTAGGTTGTACCTCTTGGACATTTACCATAGCCAAGAATGTCTCCCATGAGGATGGGAGACCATCAATAGCAGTTTGGAGAAGATCATATTCATCCAGCACTACTCCAATACTAGTAAGCTGATCTCTTACTTGAGAAATATTGGAGAAGAAGGAGGCCATTGTCTCATTCGTCTCCATCTTTGAGTTTTAAAGCTTATTCTTCATTTCCTTGTTTTGACTTGGGGGCTTCTTCTCATAGATATTAGTCAATGTATCATAACATTCTTTTGTTTTCTTCAATGGTGTGATCACGGGTATCAAGTTATATTTTACCGGATCATATATGATCCATTTGGCCTTAGCTTGATTTGTCTTGAAGTTGATGCGCCCAGCATTAGATGTAGACTCCTCCACCACAGTGGATACATAGCCATCCAAGTCGTGTTCCTCTAGTATGTTGGGAATCATAGCCTTCCAAGTGTTGAAGTTTGAGGTTCCCGCAAGACGGTCTTCTGGTTGTACAGAGACTGATTCCATAGTCTTTAAATCTTGTGCTCAACTTCTTAGGATCAACGTAGGCTCTAGCTGGCATGAAAAAACGAGCTCCTTCATGCCCTGAGATTTGATACCATGTTGAAATTTGGTTGAGATTTGATCTTTAATTCTTTTAGATGCATAAACTTGAATCAATGAGATAATTCAATCCATGAAATTCATACAACCATAACACGAGGTATACCCTGGGGAAAATCCTCAAAATTATGAGAACAAAAACCCCAGCAATTCTTCTTAGTATAATATAACATATAGCAAAGAATGATTTCTTTTACAACATAGAAGATTTCTTTAGGAAGGTAAAATATCACTAAACTCTCTTGATGAATATATGGAAGCAATAGATAATATAGATCAATTGGATGTGTGCCCAACACAACAATAACAAGTACGAACAATACCCTGAACAAAGAGAAGTCGATCGTTCCTCCAAAAAATCCTTTCCCCGAAGTGAAAGTCTTTCAGTTATGCAATGAACTCCTCTACAATTGCAATTCCTGAGAATTTGTAGGCCCCAATATAGAAAGGTAAAGGTAGGAAAGTTGCCTTCTTTGCCTTGTACAAGGTGCTATCAATCCCATCAATGAAAACTTGCCTCACTGCCTCCTTGTGGACTATGTAGTCCGTGGCGTATCTGGGTAGGATATATGGGGGTTTAGAGCCTCGATACATTCTTATGAATGTACCTTGTGGCAAAAAATAGAAATCACCGTAGTTCTCCAGGACTTCCATGGCTTTTTCGGACAAGCAGTTAGGTTCTTCATTGAACATTAACTCATATAAAGGCATGATAAACTCCTCACAAATCAGGTGGTGGTTCCGTTTGTAGTTCTGTGCCCAAAAGAGTTTGTAAGCAGTGAATATCGGGGTGTCGGCCCCTCTCCAGTTACATCCAAGCTTTGGAAAAGGGTGTTTTGCCACAATACAGTCTATCAAGTAGGATGACATATAGAATTCTGCCTTCTTTGCCCCTATTCCTTCTTGAGCGGAAATTATGGCTGAGGATAGGCTGTCTGAGAGGATGTCTATGCAATTAAAAATTGTCCGCTTGAATGCTACATAGTGGATGATGGGGACCCATCGGAGCATAAAAACAGTACCATCGGGCCTTCCAAAAATTCTACTAAGCATGAGGGCGATCATTCTGAAAGGAGGCCTCAGATTCTGAACCTCGTACTCCACACTATCCTTTCTTCTGATCTGTTTACTCGAGATCAGCAACTTTCTGGCCATCTCTAGATTATCCATTTGGATTTGTCCTAGCCATTCATCATCAAGCCGCTGATGAGCCCGGGGCAATTTGTAAACTGTCGCGATATAAGATGGATGGAAGGATGCAAAAGTTTCTCCCTTATTGTTTGAAAGAACCCTTGTCTATGCATTCGCATGCTTCAGCATCCATTCAATTACTTTTGAGCATGGAAAAAGTTCTGCATGTGTGGTTTCTTTGGATATGCAGGAGGTTCTGATGTTCTGATACAGGTATTCTTCCTCGAGAAGCGCTTCAAGAACGTCCTGGTCTCTTATCATACGATATATGTCTCCCCATTTGAATTCAGGAGGCACACCTGTAGTGCACTTAGTATCTTCGAATAAAGTTTCCATACGTGTGTCAATCTGTCCTGACCCAGTCGCCTTCAATTTTCTTTTGCCACCCTTAGGCATTTTGACTTAGCACCTGTCAATAATCAGACATTGGTAGATATAAGAAGACATGATGCAATGTCAGCAATCTAAACTAACATCCTACTCATAATGTTAAGGCTCAAACATCAACTGAAACCTTCTAACTCTGCTTGTTTCACCATTGATTTGAAAATTTCAAATTGTTATGACATTTCCATTTTCAAATTAAACATTTATTCACATGTCATTGAATAATCCTACGCATTTTATTTCAATCTGATTATTTCCGTAGGCCGATATTGCAACTACGAAATATAAGAGCAATGCACACAAAGTAATTCTGAGTATACTGTGTTTTATGGCATGAGAATTGATATGGTAATAACCCATTCCAAAGTATATAAAAGGTACGAAACTTCGTATGCAGGGTAGGAACACCGACGTTCTTCTCATAATGGCGGATGAGACTGGGTTCCATTCTATGACGCTACTAACTTCTGAAAACTGGACGATTGTGTATCGCAGGGTCTACTAACAATTTATGTGGTAGATGATTACGGTCTAGGAAACCATGCACCCCTATGAAGCCACGCTCAGCTATGTTTAGCAGGATAGGGGCATGGTTTAGTCTCGACGGAACATAGGACCAAGCATAAAAATAAAACGCAGAGTCCAAATAGCTTGGATTAAAAGAACCATGACCACGGCCCCTTTTAACTTGAAAGATAAAGAAATAACTAATTCAATTTAGGATAAGAGGCCTACTTGGTGAATTTTGCCTAGTTTGAGGTTGCAGTAGTGTTTCTTGGGGAGCTGGTGAAACAATGAAATTCAACGGGGTTTAAACCCTACATATAGCATTTAGACACGTGCGAGCCATTAATAGGGTAGATGCGGACATAAAACGGGGTTAATGAGGCGTAAGGACGGGTCAAATCGACACATCTGGCATTAAGTGTCATCGCCAAAACCGAAAGGACTTGCTTAACCTTTCCGACCATTGCGGAAAGAAAAAATGAGTTTGCCCGCCGTTGCGGGAGGATTATCGAAGTTCATCCGCAGAAGAAGGGCGCGAAGTTGCGAATCGGAAAACTCAATCGAGTTTCTCCACCATTGCGGAAAAGTTATGTGAGTGCTTCTGCTTTTGCGGGTAAGTTTTTTTTTAAATCTTGAGCGAAGTGACCACCGAAAAGTGTCATTTTTTATCCGCCATTGCAGAACCGTTACCTGAGTTCCTCCGCTATTTCGAGAAAACTAGGCAAGCTCTTCCGCCAAAGTTCGACATATTCTTCCCTTTTCACCGCTGCGGTAGATTTAGGTGAGTTTCTCCGCCATTACGGAAGAATCTCATGAGTTCATTCCACCGATATGTGTCTTGGTTCTTTTCCTGCCTTTTCGGCAAGGTTGGCCCAGATCTTCCGCCGTTGAGGAAAAGTTATCTTAAAAGCTCCGTCGTTGCGGCTCAAAACTTAAGTTTTCTTTGGTAAAAAAAAACAGAAAAATAAATTCAAAGGGAGCAAGCAAAGGACCTTTCTCTAAAGAAAACTAATTAAGAAAAAGACTTTGATGGCCTTAAAATTCTAGGTAAACTCTCTCTTTAAAAACAAAGGAGGGGCCCCAATATTCAAAGAATTTTTTTTGGTGGGGGTGTTGCAGCAACAACACAAGGCCTAGGAAAGACTAAGGTGAAAAGGATAAAAGGAACCAAAGATACGAAGTTGGTTCATTTGGCCTAAATAAATATTCTAAAAATGCTAAGATTGAAGAAATGCCCAGAATAACCAAAAGATTAATAAATAAATTGGCTAGGCTAGAGTTGGAAGGTAAGAATCCCAATAGAGTTGCTTAAGGGGGAGAACTAAGAAATCCAAACCAATGCAGCATACCACTCAATCCTCGAATCATGAATAAGGAAAGAATAAATTTAGATCACCCTATACATCTCCCTGTGAGAGAAAACAACAACAATTTTTAGACCAAAGTTGAAGAAGACATAAACTCTCAAGAATAAATGATTTGGATTAAGGATGAGGCTAATATAATTAATTTAACTCAATATGACTATGCAAACTCCCCACATTCAAATGCTTGTGATTTTAGCCATGAAGTAAATAGTGAATAAGAATAATATTTAGGTGAATATAGATTGTTTGTTGACACTCTTTAAGTTGAGATGCAAAGGAAATATGACCTTAGACCAAGACCAATTGGTGGGAAACAAGACAACCAAAACTAGCCTAAAAGTCCGCATGTAAATCATTTAAAGGATAAAAAGGATAAATTTATTGATAATCCAAATGATGGAAAAAAGAATGACAATTCATAATTATAGAAACAAGAAATGAGTAGAAAGAACAAGACAGACATGCTGTCCCCTACAACATTGAGCATGAATTGGGTAAAATAAATAAATAAAATTGTGCACCTAGTTGATCTAGCAAAGAATCCAATTTATCATAAAGATATTGAAAGGGTAATCAATAAAGTAGGACCAATAATTCAGCTAGACACATTAAATATGTTTGGTGAAGATCCAATAGTCAAATTTGGCCCTCACATTGATGAAAGGGGAGAATTTATTGCTCCATTTTATGAAACTTTAAGCATTCCTGAGAAATTGCTACATAATTGCATGCTTGATTTGGGAGCTTCTCACAATCTAATACCCAAATTTATAATGGAATAGTTTATATTAGAAATAACTAGACCTTAAAATGATTTGTATTCCTTTGATTCAAGAAAATTCAAGAGTGTAGGGAAGATAAAGAAATTGGTTGTCTCTCTAGCTCAATTACCTATCAAAAGGATTATGATGGATTTGGTAGTGGAAGATGTACCTACCAAATATGGAATGATATTTTGAGACCTTGGGCAAAGAATCTTGGAGATACAATGCAAATGGATATGAAATATGCCACGGTCCCAATTTTTACAAGAGACAGTAGGAGGATATACAGGGAGGAAAAATTTTCCTATGTGGTAAGTGATCATTGAACAATCCAAACAATTTCCCTCTCTTTACTACTAAAGAAGATATGGGGTGTTGTATTTTTTGAGAGAATGATGACTATTATGATTGTCCAAACACACAGAATTTGTCTCATAACAGTAAAGAAAGTATTCATCAAGTTTGGAGACTCTACTTTGATGGGGAATCATCCAAAGATGAATCAAGGGTTGGTTTTCTCCTAATTCCACCAACAAGGGAAAGGATTTCTTTATCATACAAATTGGTTTTGAAGCCACTAAAAATGTAGTAGAATATCAGTCCTTCATTATTGGTTTAGAAGATGCAATAAGGATGAGAATCACAAAGCGTATAGCCCATGGGGTTCTAAGTTAGTAGTGCAGCAAGTCAGAAGCATTTACAAAACAAAACATCCAAGAATGAGAGCTTATAGAAATCAGGTTTGGGATTTGGTTGACAAATAATTTGATGCCTTCAATATATTTGATGTTCCTAGAGATTTAAATCAATAGGCATATTCATTGGCCTTAGTTGCTAGCACTTTTAAACCCCCAAAAGAGCCAAAGTTAAGATATGAAGTGGAAATGAGGTACATACCATCCAACCCAGACAATTTAAAGCATTGATAGGTTTTTAAATATGACCAACATATTAGAAGATTCATTGAAATGGTTAATGAATTTTCTTCCACAACCATAGATCAAGATGAAGGAACAAATAAACAATCAGTTGAAGAAGAGATGGAATTAGTCCTAAAATTAATAAATCATATTGATAATCACAAATTGAAGAATAATTTCATTCCCGAGGAACTAGTTTGTCTTGGACAACTCTTTGACCAAAATGATATACCAATCAAGCTTGTTGTTCACCCTAAGGTCAACATTGGAACCCAAGAGGATCCCAAATACATCAAACTCTCTAAGCTTTTTTACTGCTAATTTAAAATACATATATGTTAAGTTTTTCAAGGAATATGTTGATGTCTTTGCTTGGAGATATGAGGACCTAAAAAAATATTATACCACTATCATTCAACATAAAATACCTCTTAAATCAAAGTCCAAACCATTCAGACAGAAGTTAAGACATGTAAATCATATCCTCGTACCTATTATTGAAAAGGAAATCGGAACACTATTGCATGCCATGATCATCATTACTCTTAGATAATTTGAATGGGTGGAAAATATAGTGCCTATGAGGAAGAAGAAAGGAGAAATAAGGATTTGTGTGGACTTCATGAACTTGAATAAATTCTCATTGAAATATAACTATCCTCTTCCCAAAATGGATCATATCTTGCAGAAGGTGGTAGTATCCAACAAAATTTCAATGATGGGTGGATTTTTAGGATATAACTAAGTAGCAATGCACATGGAAGACAAGGAAAAGACTACATTCATTGCACCTTGGGGCACCTTCACGTATGACAAAATGCCTTTTGGTTTGATTATTGCAGGGAAAAATTTTCAAAGGGCCATGGACATTCTAGGTGAGAAGCATAGATTCATAGCCATATATTTGGTTGACATGGCAGTATTTTCTGAGTCTAATGAAGATCATCTCAAGCCCCTCATATAGAATTTTAATAAGTGTAGAAAGTTTGGATTGTCTATTAACCCCAAAAAATCTCACCTTACAATGGAAGAAGGTAAATTGTTGGGTCACATTGTATATAAGGAAGGAGTAAAAATTGATCCTCAAAGAATGGAAGTAATAGAACTCATTGGATTACCAAGAAATAGGAAGGAATTACAGTCATTCTTGGGAATAATAAACTTCTTCAGAAGATTTATACCTAACATTGCTTAAATTGTTAAAACCATCACTAACATGTTGCATAAATACAATGAGAATAAATGGACACAAGAAGTAAAAGATTCGTTGTAGCAGATCAAAGGGGCTTTAGGAGAATCTCTAGTTTTAGTCAGTCCAAATTATGATAAAGAATTTATAATTTTTTTTGCCTCTCAGAATACTTTGCAGCAGTCTTATTAAAGAAAATTTTTTAAGGATATGAGCAGCCAATTGCATTTTTCAACAAAGCATTGAGGGATACAAAGTCGAAGTATAGCATAATGGAAAAACAAGTATATGCAATGGTCAAAGCCTTTAAATCCTTCAGGGGTTATATCATGCACTCTAAATTAATTGCATATGCACCTAGCAGCATTGTGAAAGACATCCTCATTCAACCTGGTAGTGAAGGAAGAAGAGGGAAACATATAACTAAAATTCAGGAATATGAATTAGAAATAAATCCAACTAAGATGATTAAAGGTAAAGGACTGGAAAAATTGTTAGCAAAATCAAACTGTCAATTTTTAGATATAAATATGACTGTTGAAATGTCAACAGTGGTAGAATCTAAGGAAATAAATGTACAAGAATCCTTTTTAGGGTTAAATCCAAAGCTCGCTAATTCTACATGGTATGAAAGCATAATATTATATTTGCAAAGTCTTAAATGCCCACCTGCTTTTGATAAATACAAGGCTAGATATTTGAAATTAAGAGCAACTAATTATTGTATTTTCAATGAATATCTGTATTGGAAAGATCGACTAGGAATTCTGTTAAATTGTGTCATTGAAGAAGAAATAGAATGGATGATAATTGAGTTTCATAAAGGTGTGTGTGGAGGCCATCATGCTTGGAGAGATACAACATATAATATATTATGAGCTAGGTAGTATTGGCCCACATTATGTTTAGATGTCAACACAATGGTCAAAGCATGCACATAATGTTAGTTATTTACAAGAAAACAAAAAGCAATATCTCTACCACTTAAACCTATCAAAGTAGGAGCATCTTTTTAACTGTGGGGATTGGATTTCATAGGTGAGATTAATCCTAACTCAAGTGGCCAACATGGATGGATTCTTACATCCACATAAAATTTTACAAAATGGGTGGAATCCATTCCTACCAGAGCAAACAATGAGGAAGTCATCATCAAATTCCTAGAAGAATATATTCTGTCTAGGTTTAGATATCCTAGAAAAATAATGACTAGCAATGCATAGGATTTTAAGTCTGCCAAGTTGATTCAATTCTACCAATATTATAACATAGAACTTGGACATTCAACTCCTTATTATCCACAAGGAAATGGCTTAGCAGTATCCTCAAACAAGAGTTTGATCACAATAATAATAATAAAATGTTATCTTGAAATAAGAAAGCTTGGGATTCCCATCTCAAATATGCTTTGTCGGTAGACATAATATGTACCAAAAGGTCAATAGGTACCTCACCTTTTTAGCTAGTATATGGTAAAGAGGTTGTATTCCCTATTCAATTAGGAATGCTAGTCATGAAGCTAATACAGAACAAAGAAGAGGAACCAAATGACAAGTAGAGGAGGATCCATCAATTGATTGAAGTGTAATAAACAAGAGAACATGTGGTTGATAAAACCTAATTACATCAAGAGAAGATGAAATCTATTTTTGATAAGAATTCCATGGAAAGAAATTTTCAACCAGACGACCTAGTGCTAAAATGGGATGCCAGAAGAGAAGACAAAGGCAAGCATGGAAAATTTGCTAATCTATTGATGGCACCTTTTCAATTTTCAACATTCCAATGAAAAAATACATTAAATATTTCTCATATGCATGGTGAAACTCCGGGATCTCCTATGAATGGGAGTTTTCTCAAACGTTTTCTACAATATTGAAATTTTGAAGATCTAAAGAAGTCTTGGGTATGTACAATAGTAGTTAAATTCAAATTCTCTTTCATTTGTGTTCTTACTTTTCCTTTAAAGATTCAATTAGTGGGACACTACTTGAAGTTTTTAATGGGTAGGAAATGCACAGTCAAAAAAAGGAGGCAGAATCCATAACCCAATACAAAGGCACTAGTCTATTGTTCTCAGCACCTCACAAGTGAAATATTGTCCCTGTTAGATCCAATGTTAGCACGAGGATAAATTTCAAGCTAAAGGGGCTTAAAATGTGTCATGGAAATATAAAATGAATCATAACATAGTAGACAAAATGTAGTTCTACATGAAAAAAGGGTAAAAATATGCTAGCACAAGAGCGTTAAGGCTTAACCAAAGGATAAAACAAGCTAAGTACCTGAGTGCTAAAATAAACCACAGGAAGAATAACATTAGTGCCCAAGTGTTAGAGGTTAAGGATCTAGGCGATCGTGGGCAGAAGACCTTGTTCCTATCAGAGCTTAGCGCCTGAGTGTTGATCCTTCGAGCCAAGTAACCAAGGGTGTGGAACCAAATTCCAAGGGAAAAGGCAGTAGATGGGCATTGGGAAAATCTTCAACCAAGGGTTTCAAATCAATGACATATTGCCTAAAACTTCCCTTGATTTGCAAGGCAGTTAATGATGTTCGGGACAAGTGACATGGCCAAACAATGTTTTACACATGGTAAGTTTTTGTTGGCAATGCCTTGGGATAAAGGGATTTCAAAACCACTTTTTCCCTGAAGCGACTTGACACATCCTTTGATAGTTGGTACCCATGCAGGAACCCATAGAGCGCGTAGATGGATGACACATGGGTCGACCAAGCTAGATATAGGTGTACATATGGCCGACCTTGATCATGACCACACATCAACACCAGAGGAACACATAGGCACCACATGTACCAACCCAAGAGTGACATATCGCCACTGGGGCCTAGGTGATGTCATGATGGCATCATCCCAAATTTACCAAATAAGGAGCTTCCATATGGAAATTCAACTTGTAATTGTTTGATGTGCATGAAACGGTTGAAAGTGCCATTCTACACTGAACAAAAGCAACACTAGCTTACTATATCAACAAAGAACAAGCAAGCTTGTGCACCTTTCAACTGCTTGGATCGAGAGGAAACTGGTAATTTTGACCAAATATTAACCTTGAGTCTATCTGTCAGTCTAGTGTTTTAAAGAACTTGATAAATTGTCTTCTACATCCAACCCTAACCTTTCACTACCTCCAGGAAAGACCAACCCCAAAGAAGAGCACTTGGGTGACCAAGAAGGAGAAATTTTTTACATGTTCTTGTCTGTTCCTAATGTTTACCAATCGATTAGGGAATATGAAACCAAATTTAACAATGGAAACAATTTCTGCCACTTATGGGAGTCGAACTTGGCCCAAGCAACCTGTCCCCATACCTACCAATTTCTTGAATTCATAACTTGGTGCACTGATAACTATTTATCTGACAAGAGATCTATTATGACCTTTGATGGCTCCAGATCCATCTGCATTATTACCAAAGAAGCCATTTCCTAGATGCTTTGTTTCCCTAACCAGCTAAATTTGTTGTCATCAGATGATGATGCCTTTACTCCTACTTACCAAACCTTAACAAAGGATGAGAAAGAGCAGGTATTAACCAGTTATCTGAACAAGGATTACGCAATGCAAACTAGCCATACACCCTTCAAATCCAACCTTTTCTCTAATAGATATAGAAAATCTATAGCTCTAATATGGAAAATTCTAGGTTATGGAAATGATAAAAACTGTGGATGAAATCTTATTGGGGTTCATGGAATCCTTGACTCCTCCTTCTAGTATGATGTTGACTAAATTTAACCGTTGTCGATATCTAGCTAATAATATCCATATCCACTTGGAAAATTTCGAAGATGTAAAGTATTTCAAATACTAGTCCTATCCTATGTACCTTGTTTTATACCATAATGCCCCTTACTTTGAGGCCATGGAGTTGGAAACAAAGGATAGTATATGATCTCAACAACCTGTATATGAATGGATTAAATTCATCATTAGACAACCTAACAATCAAGTATGTTCTATCTTTGTGGATAAGTTCATGTCTATAGTATTTTTTATGTTGCATAGTGATTCTCCTGCTAGAATTTTCCCATGATATAAAGAGTTACTGCAGTTGATCCCTAACATGAGGGTGGGGAAATGGTTTGTATATGAAGACCACATTGTAATAAGAGTTTATGGTTTTGAGGAAGAGCCATACTTGCTTCCATCTTTCCTCACTCCAAGGATTTTTTCCTTAGAATACATAAGGTAAAGAATTATGTCAAATCAACTACATTTCATAAAACTTAGAAACCCAATTACCTTCAAGTTACCCAAATAAGTGGGTCCTTTTCTAGTAGAGACTAGGACTACTCTCATCCTGGTAGAAGACATGTTGTAGAAACTGAATTTGTTTAAGGGAGATAAATTGTCATATGACCCTTATCAGGTTGTATAAAAGAAGAGACGGGAAAAAATAAGTGTGCATACAATCATTAATGCAATGCCAAAATGGAGAAGATGGGAAACCTAGAAACATGGGAGTTGGTTAGTGACATAGTATGGATTGATACCATATAATATACACAAGGGAAAGATGGAAATTTACCATTCCAAACAACAGTAGTTCCTATCCCTCAAGTGCAATAGCTAGGAGCAAAAAGAATAACATCATAGGTTCATTTAGACATGGAAATAGAGGAGCAAGAAGAACAGCATACTAGTAAGAAATCCAGAAATCCAGGACTAAAGGAGATGAGGGAAACCAACAATCCCTGGAAGAAGTCATAGAGGTATAAGATACAATTAGTGGGTCAGAAGGAACCTTTATTCAACCTAGATTAGTTCCAAAAATACCTGTGATTACAGTGGAACACCTCCCATCGACAATTCTAGCAACTTTTGAGGCGCAGTCCATCTCAACATAAACTGGAGGTACTCAATCTCAGTCCTCCCTATTTTCTCAATTCATGGATATAAAGTGGCATAATATTAATATTATGAGGGACACATATCCTAAGACATGTGGGGACATGACTCAAAACAAATTGCTACAAGCGGTAGACCACAAAGAGGGAACCTTTAAAATTTCCTTTTAAGAGCCAAAGGTCCCAAAGGTGAGGACATATGATGACTACAAATTCACACAGATAAAAGTCAAATTTAATGAAATAATCCCTATTGACACAGTGGATTTTTATAGACAGTCTGGTGAGATATTGTGCAAGGATGTCCTTCAATCCTCTGCAAATGTCAAAAACATGTGTGCATTAGTGCAGAAGATTAAAAAGCAGTTTAAGATGGAGAAGGTCGCCACCAAGGCTAAGTAGTTGACCATCAAATAGCTAGAACATAAAATTGTTACATTGGGGGCTAATCCAAGTGATCCCACTCTTGTGCAATTGTTAATTCAATAAAAGGATAATGAGATCCAAGTGTTGAAGAAGAATTTGAAACTACTAGATGTGGAACAAGTGCATACACCATAGTTATTGGTGATACGAGAGAATAAGGAGAAAATCTACAAGCAAATTCTAGACGAGCTACATGGAGAAATATAGAGACAAGGTGACCAAGCTAGAACTGTAGTTTTCTAGGATGGAACTAGAAAAGACAACAATTACAACTCAAGCCACCCCACAATCCATTGAAAGGGGGGGGGTAAACTTATGCTAGATATGGACATGAAGCAAGTAGAGATAAACAATATGGAGAAGAATATGGAAGTTAAGGAGGCATAAATTATAGCCCAAAACAATGATAAAAGAGAAAAGGATGAGCTCATTGAATAGGTAAAGTAAGAAAGAGATGAGTTGTAGAAAGAGAAGACCTATTGTCAAAAAGGCTCATAGGGAAGTCCCCCCTAAAAGGAGCCAAACACACCCTTTGGGATTGGACATCAACATAAATCTTCAAACATTGGGTTTATTTTGAGCTAATACAGGATGAAAGAGTTGGAAGGTAAAAGGGATATTTGTAGAACTAGAAAGAAAACATGATTCACATATGTTCCATCAATTCCTCCATTCCATTCACCCCTTCATTATCAAGATTCCTGAATATAAATGTGTGAAATTCCTCTAACGTTGAATGTATTACAATCATTTTTCCTATTTTCCTTGTGTATATCAAAGAATTAAAAGAAAATATGAAAACATTGTTACCTAAGGAAATTTGAGCTCTAAATCTAAATCAAATTGAGTTTGTATCATGCCTTGGCATAGTTCTTTTATATTTTGGAACATATTAGGGGATAAGACATCTATTAAGGCTTTCCCGACCTTAGGTAATGTCTATCTTGACTGAAGTAAATTCTCATGACAGAGACTTTTCCTAGAGAGGGTTTTCCAATGTCATTTGACAATTTCAAAGCCCAAAGTATCAGAGAGTCATGTGTCGATATCCACTTTAGAATTCCATAGGATTTCCCCCATGTAGAAAAGAGATATTTCACTATCGGGAAGATGTCATGGGACCCCATCCCATCTCCCCGTAGTCATTAACACCAATTTCATTGCCATTATTGATATGGGATATACCTTAGGATAAACCCTAGTTACTTGCAAAAAAACCTTCAGTTAAAACCACAGACCTCCATCGCCACTGCAGACCTCCAAACCCTTCTCCAGAATTTGACCATACATTTTAGCATAAGTACTTTCATTTCATATTAAGGTCCTCCAATATTATAACTATATTGTAAAATGAATATATATAACCTAAGACACTTCAATTTGGAAAGCCTAGACATTATGAGTGGTCTTTCTTTTATATGATTGTTTTTTTAAATCTCATTGTTGTTGCTTTGAAATTTAAGGTTGTTTTTATTGGTGCAAAACATTGCATATGAATTACAAAATATAGAATAGCATTGGATCCAATGTTAACCTCAAATTAGTTGGAGTATCGATCTTTAAATCTTTCAATTTCTTAAAGTTTAAACTTTAGTATTAAGATAGATATATATATATATATATATATATATATTCAATTTCTTAAAGTTTAAACTTTAGTATATATATATATATATATATTAAATTTCTATTAAACAAACACTAAATTTATTTTCATTTTCATTAGATTATTTGTATATAATAAATTGTTATACACATAAACCGAAAAATTTTAGAGGCAAAATTTAGCAAATTTCTATTAAACAAACACTAAATTGATTTTCATTTTCATTAGATTATTTGTATATAATAAATTGTTATACACATAAACCGAAAAATTTTAGAGGCAAAATTTAGCAAATTTCTATTAAACAAACACTAAATTTATTTTCATTTTCATTAGATTATTTGTATACAATAAATTGTTATACACATAAACCGAAAAATTTTAGAGGCAAAATTTAGCAAATTTCTATTAAACAAACACTAAATTTATTTTCATTTTCATTAGATTATTTGTATACAATAAATTGTTATACACATAAACCAAAAAAATTTAGAGGTAAAATTTAGCACATGGACTAATTTTCGAAAATGATTCACCCAAATTCCGTAGGATAATTTTTTAATATTATAAGTATTGTCAAAATCTCCATAAACTATATAAAATTCTTAGAAATTTGATTTTTGTACAAAAATATTACCAAACGTTTTATAGTTGGAAATTTAAGAATCAATAAGACTTGCGAAAGTTTCCACACTTTAAAAAAATTATGGATCCTTAAAATTTCTCTTACACATAAATAAATATAACATTAATGAAGTGTCATAGCAACATAAATACAGCTTTCAAAGCTTAAAACAATAAATGATTGAGTAGTTTATCGAATTCGATAATGGCACATATACATCCCCCAAAATTCTTCCATATCTCTCACAATTATATTCACAACTATTTGATTGAACACATATAGGAAAAGTATGATTTATCTGCTCACTTCCATTTTATTGCATATTCTTTTAAAATCTATCATTTGCCACCAAACCGTGTGTTGATCTAATGACTATCACCCCTATCATCCACCCATAAACATGTTTTGTTCATTCCACTTATTATTTCCTTTTTATCTGTGTTGATCCAATGACTATCAACACTACCATCCACCCATAAACATGTTATGTTGATCCCACTTGTTATTTCCTTCTTCTTCAAAGGTGTTATGGGTACAACATTGTAAAGCAAGTTATTATAAGATCCCCTTGAACCCCAACTTGAAATCTGATCTGTGCGTGGTGCAAGTTAGAGATAGAAAGGAAAAGTTAATTCTTCCATACATTATCCATAAGTGGTTAGATTTATTTTAATGGACTGCAACCAGATATCCATATAATCACAGAAGGGCCATTTTAACATAACTATATTATGAGCCTCCCTATACATTATCCACATTACAGGTGTATGTATTGTTATGATTTTTACTCAAATTCAGTATCATGCAGCCATGGAACACGAAAATTGTATATGGCCAGGGCTGGTTTATATAGTTTATCATCTTCAATCAATAATCAAATGGAGAATCCCGGAGAAGAATTCGAGGAGGAAATCTGAGATGTTGTTGTTAATAATGTTTCATAGACCAAGGGCTTTCTACCAGAGCTATTTTATATTGAGCAAGAAGTTGTATTTAACAGAAAACATTGTAATACTTTCATTGGATATCATAGGTAGAGTCATCAATTGCATTAAAAAAAAAGAGGAAAGTTGATTTTGAGGCTTACAATGTAAGCCATACGACATTTTCCTTTCATTGAATGTTATATATGCAAGGTATATATTTTAGTCATATTAATGTGAAAGCCAAAAGAAATTAAATATTTTTCATGCTTGTGCACATATGTGGTTATGAGTGATAATTTGGGATTTTGTTTTTAGAATTCTTTCTCCTTAAATGTATGTTTAGAGAATGTATTAAGTGAAAAATTCAAGTATGTTTTTACTTGAAAAACTCTCTTCTTTTGAGGAATCAAAGAGGATACTTTTCGAAGAGACAAACCTTCCTAGAGATGAATGTTTAGTTCTCACAACATATCCCAGGCCTTAGCTTTGATGGACTGCATAGATTCATGAGTGTTTTTTTATATGTTGTTTCTCAGCTTAGTGGTCCTAATAGTAAGTATTTCATACCAAACACAACTTTGTTTATTTTAAAGTTTGCCTAGAGCTTGGTTAACAATTAGTGTAGATATTTTGTCATATTCAATATAAAGTGAAGAAATACAAAATCACCCGCTATGTCCAAATGATACTTAACTTTGTTTATTTTAAAGTTTGCCTACAGCTTGGGCTAACAATTAGTGTAAATATTTTGTCATTTTCAATATAAAGTGAAGAAATACAAAATCATCCTCTATGTCCAAATGTTGCTTGGAATTGTTAGAGCTTAAATACATTAGTCAAACTATGTTTTGCTAAGTTTTTAAGTTTTTGGAGGTCAATATGTGTTGATGATGCATTATTTTCTGTGAAAGTGGACACATTTTGGTAAAATTTCACATGTCAAAGTTTTATGTAGTTGTCTCTCTTGTCAAAATCATAGTGAAATAGTTGGTGTCATATGAAATGTAGGATTTGTTTATGACATATGCATGTGACAGGCTTCACAAAGTAGGTATTACCTCCCAATCCCTGATTGGGTTAAAATAAAAATTTTCCTAGAATTTACAATGACTCCCATACAAATTTAGGAATGTTACATTGGAGTCTTGTGATAGATTCATATGCAAGACAATAAGACCATTTAATTATGTTCTCATGTATTAAAGCTTGACTAACTCATTAATTATTTTATGGTTTCCTTCTAATGTATTTGTTTGTGCATAGTTCTTGATAAAAGTATGAATACTTTGTCCCTAATTGAAATGACTCAATGCATGGTGTTGGCTCTCGAAGTACTTCTTTGGAAGAAAGTGAGAGCATTGGTTCATTTTTTATTTTATTTTGAATTCTTTTCATAGTTTGGTTTGTTCAAAGACTCAACTACTCATATTACACCATCTTGAGTTTAGAGACCGAAATGAACGGTGCTTCCTAAAAAAATGTATGATATAAATTGAAGTCTTTTATCATGACAAGGTACTATACTTGAATATTATTTCCTATGGAAGATAAGCTATCCTTTTGAAAGAGGCCCTTTCTATCCTCATTTTTGTGGTCAACATTCTCTTCATTACTATCCAATAAAGGAGAAGCATTGCATTGCTTGTAAACTACGTGAACTAATGAGTATTACTTTATAGCAATTGTGGTTTAATATTCTATCATTGTTTAACGTTCTCATGTTCTTGTTTTATCAGTATTGGCAATTGACAACATTTTAAGAATAGAGAGGAATTATCTCCTATAATTTTATTTTCTTGAAAATATATTGGCTCCCTAGGATATGCAACAACAAGAGTAGGTTCTTCGAGTTCAACGACTCCTCCATGATAGTCTATTCGAACTTCTCTTGGATATGCATATGCAAGTAGTGAGATTCCTATGGAAACATAAGTGACAATGGTTACATGCAAGTGAGTAGTGGTTATGGACCTCCTACTAGTGGAGATAGTGGAGGAAGCTATCCAAGAAGATATGGGGATACACATGGTAATGTTGGTTAAGGAAACTCATAGAAATTACTATATTTGAATAGTGTCGCAGTGCCATGGGCACTAAAGAAACGAGATATGGTGAGGGAAGATTGGTACAATTGCAGTGCTTTCACTATTGATGGATCTAGTTATTTGTAATTGCAATATATCTCTTTTCTCCAAATCATTGTGAAAAGGAGATTATTTGAACTACCATTACTCTCTTGCATCTTTCTCTTAAGAATGCATTTATAGTGCCAACAAATGTATGTTTGTGTGATAGCTTTAAGAGAAGAGTTTGCAGGGTTTGGTACTCCATTTATGTGGCTTTGCTTTTGCAACCATGTATGTTAGTTGTATGAAATCTTAGGTTATATATCAAGTGACCAGTTATCTAAATAGAGAGTCACACCTCATTGATATGGGATTTGGTACTTCTAAGAATATCTTGAATTTTCCTATTTGTTAAGGGTTGTTGTAAACCTTTAGGTTTCAAAAATTATTGTAAACCAAAATCTTTTATGTTAACTTTTTATTGATGTTGAGTATGGAGATACTAGCTTTGTATTACTCATTTATAATCATTCATTGATCTCAAGTTTTCCCTCCACTTTAATGTGATGTCAAATCTTAATAAGCATTGTATGGAATTTGTTGTGTTTAGGATGATGCATAGTTTCTAGTTTTAGATATGTTATTGTTTTAGTCAATTGCCTTCATTCCTTAGATCTTCATATTGGCAGGGACAACTGATTGGGGGTGCAAGCTGATAGCATACTCTATAGGTCTATTTAGATTAGCTTAAAAGTGTGTAAATATGAAATGAATAGTTTTTATTTATATTTGTATGTATGAACTTGATTCCATTAAACTTCAGGAATGGCATGCACCGACTCTATTTGAAATTTTCTACTCTTGACAAATTAATGCAACTTATTTTCTTTTGTTGTATTGGGATTGCTACTCCTTGATTTTTATATATGATTTTGTTTAAATACTTTCACATAACATGCATTATTGTTTTTGGAAAATGCTAGGCTTTTCCATGTTTTAATGGTAAATTTGAATTTCAAGCAATCACTTTTGGGGGAAATCAAAGAACAATTCTTGCATCATTTTTCGTTGGTGGCATCCTATAGTATTGAAAACAAAATTGGCAAACATGATTATGTTTTCCAAATATAAAATCACCAAAACAACAAATCCCACATAGGAATAAACTAACAAATAGATAAAGTATTGACATAACATGAATATCAAAACATACAAACCAGTTACAAGGTGATATGCTTCTTTATATCCATTTGTCAAGATTAGTCATTATTTGATTATTTTGTTAATATCATATCGATTTTATTATGTATATGCCTTCTAACCTATATAGTACATATGATCTGATTGAGTAGATTTAACATGCAAAAGGTAGTGGGGCCTCTTATTGTGGATATCTAGTGAAGATGCAAGATGTTATTATGATGCATTGTATGGCAGGTACTTGTAAATGGTTTAATCTAGAAGCTCATTGTGAATTTTAATGCACATGTTCACTATATGGCTTTGATATTCAATACTATTTGGGTGTTCCATATTTCCCTTTTGATGTAGCCTGAAGTTCCAATAACTATTAATTTTAATTCATAGTAAAGCTTATACCTTTTATGGATGTTAACATTTTACCTTCTTCTTCTTTTTTTCTCCTATAATGATACATATATGTATAATTGTCCTGGCAGTTGATTTTTAATATTTCACATCAAAGCAAAAGTTTGTTAGGCATCCTACATGATACTTCTATCTTTTTGACATCTTCATGTTCATATTTTGGTTAAAATGTTAGAGTACTTTTACTCTTGATATGTTGGGGGTAATTATGGAAACGTTCTTTTTATACATGTGGGTGATCGTTTATCACTTGTTATCCTCAACCAACCTATAGATTTCAATATTGCATAGCTACTCTCTAATTCACATTGTAAACTTTTACAATATGTACCAAGTTTTAATGGATTTGTAAATTTATCTATTGCATTATGCAACTCTAACTTGTTTTATTTTATTTTAGTTCATATTGATATTAATTTTGTTTGTTTGTGTCATATAAGGGTTGACTAAATAATAGCTTCATTTGCTTGATTAGCAATTTACAATACGGAACTTGTAGAAGAAAATTTAGTGAACTCTTTGAAAAGGTAAGGTCATGGAATATGTTTCTAATTCTCCACAAAAACTTCTTTAAATAACTCCTATTATAATTGAGAGTTTTCTCACTACATAAAATCCATATAGATGTCTAAGTTTATTGTTTTTACTCCAAGAAAATGTAAAGTTTCCAATTCTTCCCATTCACAGTTTTACTTTCTTCCTATTCAAGATCTTGATCACAGAGGTCTTGATCCAAGTGGTACCATCACTAATTATATAAAGGTAAATGAAAGGTCCACGCATAAGTTTGTCTCAAATCATATACATGTAGGATGCTTCTATGCATTAAGGGTGTTAGGGTGTGTCGACAAAATTCTCTAAGATGTGCTAATGGGATAGGGTATTAAACATCCTAACATGTTTGGAGTCATAGTAGTTAGGGTAACTTATCATGTACCTATGGTACTAATGTGTTACAAGATAAAATTGTGCTATGACACAAATGTGTTAGAGGGCATCTTATGTTTGGGGAAATAGTTGAGATTTAAGGTGTGTTAAGGGTGATTGGATGGGTCAATGTTAATATATTTAAGTGTTCAGGCATGTTAAGGGTGTTATAATGTAAAACTAGTTCATTATTGTATGTTAATGGGTTAAGTGCCATAGTGGTTAGGAGTTATAATGTAGTAGCATGTTAGTGTGTTTAATGTCAAAGTGCGCTAGGGGATAATTGTTTTAGGAGTGATATGGCATAGGGTAATAGTAAGGGTTAAGATGTTGTGTGTTATGTGATGATTTTGTAAAGGAGCATAGGGGCTAGGGGAAAAGTGTTTCTTGGGTCATAACTATTAGGGCTCAAGGTTCCTCCATGTTAAGGGCACAATTACACACACACATGTAGGTTCTTATACCTATTATTTTTATATTTAAAAATAAATTTACTATGGCGTTAAACTACACATTTCATGAAAATAACTCGACTTACCATGGGTCATAGTGCTTTTAAGGCCATAATGGTTAGGGGTTAGAATGTACTAAGGTGTTAGTGTGGGTCAATGTGTTAGGGGATGGTTATGCCATGGATCATAAGGGATAGTGATCATAATGTTTAGGTGTCAAAATGTGTTGATGGCTTAGGGTGTTAGGTGTCATAGTGTGCTCGTGGTCATAATGGTTAGGGGTTATAATATACTAGGGTATTAATGTGTTCAAGGTCAAAATGTGCTAGAAGATGATTATGCCAAGGGTCATACTATGTTGAGGATCGGAATGGTTAAGGGTCAAGGTGTGTTAAGGGTACTAGAGTGGGTTAATGTTAAAATAGTTAAGGATTGTTGTGTGTTTAAGTGTTAGGGTATGTCAAATTCAAAATTGGTCATTAAGGTATGTGAATGGGTTAGGTTGTTGGGTGTCATATTGTGTTTGGGGTCATAGTGGTTAAGGGTTATAATGTATCTGCAGTCATAGTGGTTAGAAGTCAAAATGCTATTGTCTTAGGGAATGGTTGTGTAGGCTCTCATAGATGCTAGGGGTTACAATGTCCCTAGGGTCATAATGGTTAGGGGTCACAGTGTTGCATGTTAAAGACACAATCAAGCATGCATATTAGTTTGTATATACATTACAGTTGTCTATATCTATTTGTTATATTTTCAAATTATATTTACATATAAATAAAGTAGCTATGTCAGGCAAGAAAACCATTACCATAAATTGATCTTGATTTTTTATGTTTAATTGCAAGTATCCAAATGTGTTAATCTTATCCTTTTTGGTTAACTAATTCATTGGCTAGTAATTCGAAAAACCCTATCCTAGTGGTTTGGAAAGGTTTGAAAACAACAACTCAGATATTATCATATCATTCATATCTTAGAAAGAGTTTGAATAACCATTTTTTCATTAGTAGGGGCAAGGAGAACATTAGAAAGGGTAAATGGTCACCTTGTTGGAGAACGAAGGAATTAGTAAATCAAGGAGTTTACATTCTAGGAAGAGATGGTGTCTAAATACATCATTAAAACATTGAAGAATGAGTGAGCATCACTAAACATACATAGAAACAAAAAAAAATTCATGATAGATCGATCCATCAAGTCATCTATATACAGGGTGAAAGACTAACTAGCTCTCTTGAAGTGATGAAGACATAGTAAACTATGACTGGGTAGGGTGCACACCGAACTCTTACTTTTCTACCTCTACTTGCATAACAATTGAGTGTTGTGTTTAACTCTGTTGAGATATTGTAACTTCTAAGAATATTATATGTGTACTTTATTATTCCATAGATGTTTCATTCCTCCGAGGAGACCCTATTGTATATCCGGAGATGATTATTCCTCTGAGAGATTGTGGTAACTAGGGTTATTAGATCTCCCATGTGAGGTCAGCCCTAAGTTAGCTGTTTAGGGGTTATTAGACTCTCTTAGGAGAGGTCGGCCCCATTAGGGTGAAAAGTCAGTTAGAACATGAGTATAAATAGAGGAGGTGTGTTCCTCATTTATCTCATTCATTCACTCACTTGTGATTGGTGCATAAGAGAGAGAGAGGTCTGCATAGGAGGAGAAGGAGCTATTGTTTGGGTACTACATCTTGTATTGTTTGATTATCTATATTGCGGAAAGCTTTGCTGGGTTTTCTACCCCATGAGGGTTTCCCTGGGTAAATATTTGTCTATCTTGTGATTGTGTTTCTTTCAATGATCTTGCTTGTGAAATTAGACTAAACTTAACATGGTATTAGACCTAGCCTGAATAGGACATCTTTCACAAGGTGAAGATACCTCTCTCTCCTCCTCCAGTGAAAATTAGGGTTTCTGCAAAAGTTGGAATTTTTTTATTCTAATTACATGGCTGGATAGCCCTCCTCAAAATCGAAGTTTTGAGCCCTAGATCGAACTTTTTGAGTGGGTAAAACCCTAGGCTTTGTCAAACCCTAGTTTGACTTCTGGACCAAAAAACCAGTAAACCAGAAAAAGTGCGCACCTGTGCACCAGAAAACCCGAAAGCCATAAATTCTGTTGTAGATTTGAAAGTTGCTAATCAAATTTGAAGGGTGAAAAGTTGAAGTTTCCAGAAGCATAGTTCATCAATTATCCCAATCCAATCAAGCATATCTCCTGGTAAGTGTTATTCTATCCTTTGAGAAACTTCAATTTCTGTAACCCCCTGGATAAGATGGCTCCAAGCACTAAGCTTGAAGACAAGCTAGAGGCTATAGAGAATTTCCAAGCATGGAAATACGGGATTGGTCTCATTCTTGAAGAGAATGATCTTGTCCAATATATCAAAGATGAAATTGCAGAACCTGAAGAAGATGAAGCCAAAGAGAAGTATAAGAAGGACTTGATTAGGTCAAAGAGAATCATTGTTGATTCTATCAAGGACCACTTGATTCCCTAAGTGGCATCCAAGAAAACCCCAAAGTAAATGTATGATGCCCTAGGTAGAATGTATGAAGGAAGGAACATCAATAGGAAGATGAACTTGAGAACTCAATTGAAGAGTACCAAAATGAACAAAGGAGAATCTATTCAAGATTACTTCACAATGGTATCCCAGTTCAAAGAACAACTAGAGGCCATTGGAGACATCCTTGATGAAGATGAACTAGTCATGACTGCACTCAATGGTCTCACTAGACCTTGGGAGTCATTCATCCAAACTATGTGTGCAAGAAAAGAAAGTATGAATTTTGATGTGGTATGGGAGGATTGTATTCAAGAAGAGGCTAGGGTGGCCAACTGAGAAGCCCTGCTCAAAGAAGATGACCAAGCTTTGGCCACTCACACCAGAAGAAGAAGGAGTCATTTCAACTCCAAGAAGAATGACCACCAGGAGTCTCAACCTCCTCATAGATTTCAAAAGAAAAGAGGGGCAAGTTCAAGTAGGTATCTCTCCCCATTTCAATGTTACAGTTGTCACAAGATGGGACACCTTGCTAGAAATTGTCCTTCAAAGAAGAAGAAATGTATTCATCATAAAAGACATCAAGCACATCTAGTAGAAGATGATAGTGAAGAAGAAGAAGAGGAAAGGCCTTGAAAGAAAAGAACTAGAATAGAAGATAAAGATGCAGAAGAGTATGTTCTATTTTTTGCACTCTCTGGGTCTGTAACACCTGGAGAAGATACATGGCTTATTGATAGTGGTGCTTCAAAGCACATGACAAGACAAAAGAAGACTCTTTCAAAACTTGAAGAGAAGACCTCTCCTCATAAGGTATCTTTAGGAGATGACTATCAATATCCCATCAAAGGAATTGGTGAAGCAAGCTACAAGCTTGATTCTGGAACTCCATTGAAGATGAAGGAAATATTATATGTACCAGGTTTGAAGAAGAACCTTCTTTCTATCTCAACTTTAGATAAGAAAGGTTATAAGGTTGCATTCATAGATGGACAAGTACTCATGTGGCCTAAAGGAAAATCAATTGAGGATGCAATTGTTATTGGTGAAGAGGAAGGAGGTCTATACAAACTCAAGAGCCATCCAGAAGTTGCCCTTGTTCATGAAGCCACTAGCCCAAGTGAGCTATGGCATAGGAGACTTGCTCACATTAACTACAAAGCACTTCCTCATGTGAGCAAAGTAGTCATAGGACTACCAGATCTAAATATTGATCATGATGGCACATGCAAAGGATGTGCAAAAGGGGAGAATGTTAAGAACTCATTTCCAAAGAGTGAAACAAAGACCAAAAGTACCTTGGAATTGATTCATTCAGATGTGTGTGGACCTATGCCCTCCACATCCTTGAGTGGATATGAATATTACCTTACATTCATTGATGACTACTCAAGAAAAACTTGGATATATTTCCTAAAGGGAAAGGATGAAGTCTTTCGAACATTCAAGGAATTCAAAGCCTTGATAGGAAATCATTCAGAAAAGAAAATCAAGATACTCAGGACAGATAATTGTGGAGAATACACTTCAAAGGATTTTGAAGTCTTTTGTAAAGAAGTTGGAATTAAGAGGGAACTAACCACTCCCTACAATCCTCAACAAAATGGTGTTGCGGAGAGAAAGAATAGAACCATTATGGAAGCAGTAAAAACAATGATACATGATCAAGACCTACCTATGTATCTATGGGTTGAAGCAGCCACGACAGCAGTCTATGTGCAGAATAGACTATATCATAGTGCTCTTGATTTCAAGACCCCAGAAGAAGTGTTCACAGGGAAGAAGCCTGAGGTAAGTCACCTCAAGATATTTGGATGCCCAGTATACATTCACATTCCAAAAGAAAAGAGAACTAAGCTAGATCCTTCTGGGAAGAAGGGAATATTTGTTGGATATTGTGATGCATCCAAAGCATTCAGAATATACATCCTAGGATTCCATCATATGGAAATAAGTAGGGATGTGACATTTGATGAAGAAGCAGCTCTCAAGAGATCTAGGAAGTGCCAGTATGAAGAAGATTCACCTTCCATAATTACAGAGGCTACACCTACCCTTGAAGATGTAACACCTAAAGATCATGGCATGATAGAACCACAAAAACCCCCTGCTATAGACATATCAAGGAAGAGAAAGCCAGCATGGGCAAGAGACATTATACTAGGAGCAGAAAAGTATGGAGCTCCTGAAGGCTCCACCAGAGTGAGCAAGAAACCAAAGTCATTCTCCAACTATATGGCTTTGATGTGTGATCTTGTAGATCAAGAACCCACTAGTTATGAAGAAGCATCTCATAAGAAAGAGTGGGTCGAGGCAATGACAAAGGAGTACCAATCAATAATGAAGAATGATGTTTGGGATATAGTTCCCAAGCCAAAGGACAAGAGTGTGGTATCCTCCAAATGGATATACAAGATAAAGCATGCTACGGATGGCAGCATTGAAAAGTATAAGGCGAGGTTTGTGGCCAGAGGATTCTCTCAGAAAGAGGGAATTGACTATGAAGAAACATTTGCACCAGTTGCAAGGTACACTTCCATTAGAACCATCATGGCACTTGCATCCATGATGAAGTGGGAATTACACCAGATGGGTGTGAAGACAACCTTCCTGAATGGTGTGATTGAGGAGGAAGTGTACATAGAACAACCACAAGGATTTGAAGTTGAAGATAGAAGAACCCATGTATGCAAACTTAAGAAAGCTTTGTATGGGTTGAAACAAGCTCCCAGAGCTTGGTATGGAAGAATTGACAGTTTCTTGACAAGCTTGGGCTTTACCAAAAGTAAAGCTGATCCTAATCTTTATCTGATCCGGATCTTGGGAGCTGAGAAACAGAAGGCTTGAATTCCAAGAGAGGAGGACGTTAAGCATGTAAATCTGTCACAAAATTCACATGAAAAATACTAATCTTGCATGAGAATGAACAAAAACATATGAAGTGAATGGGAGGTGAGGCTCAAAGATGAGCCCCACCTCTGAAACTAATTACGAATAAGTCACTCAGATCCAATTAGTCTCACAATGAACAATAGAAAATAGGAGAAACCAAATGAGTAATTTGTTATTATGAGAAGGCTTGCTAGGCCTTTATATAGCATTATTACAATGTGTCTTGAGGCCATACCATGGGACAAAACTATGTGCTACCAAATACCATGGATGGGAGAGAGTGGCCTCTCCATTTAATGCTTTTATGATTAAATGGGAGAGGGTGGCCTCTCCATTTAATGCTTTTATGGCTTATACATCCGAATTTAGACCATATGCCCCCTAAAATTTGGATCATTCCTCCCCCCTTATAAAATGATGGTCCCCATCATTTCATGCTAAAAAGAGACCCATGATTACAATGTGTTAGTTGCCAATGAAGAGAAGAGTTTTGTGTGGTTGACTTAGAACCATGGGTTTTGTGTGGTTGACCCATAACCGTGGGTTTTATGTGGTTGACCCATAACCATGGTGGCAATGACAAGCTTGTTTCCATTGAAGAGAAGGGTTTTGTGTGGTTAACCCATAACCGTGGGTTTTGTGTGGTTGACCCACAACCATGATTACAATATATAACTATGGGTTTTGTGTGGTTGATCCATAACCATGGGTTTTGTGTGGTTGACCCATAACCGTGATTACAATACATAAATGTGGGTTTTGTGTGGTTTCCCCCATAACCATGGGTTTTGTGTGGTTGACCCAAAACAATAGAGTTTGTGTGGTTAACCATAACCATGATTACATTAAGATTTTAAAAAAATGAAAATTTATGATCTTTGGTGAAGTTGATGTCTTGTTGCAAATACATTCATAGCTTATGATGCATGTACTGAAATTGAATTCCATTGAAGA
This sequence comes from Larix kaempferi, assembly GCA_027924585.1. Lineage (NCBI taxonomy): Eukaryota > Viridiplantae > Streptophyta > Pinopsida > Pinales > Pinaceae > Larix > Larix kaempferi. The sequence continues at coordinate 5,329,985 of BSBM01001365.1, forward strand.
CCCATTTGAGATCTCGAAGAGACCTTTCCATCCATATAACATACCTTCTCTGGAGTGGCCTAGAGATTGAGAAAATGTTTGTTGAAGTTTAAGAGACACACGCACACTATTTTGCAGACATATGTTGCTTCAATCGATGATATCTCTCAAACCAGAAAGCCAAATGGAAAACCATGAAATATCCATTTTGGCTGACAGAAAGAGTTTTCTAATGAGATATGGTAGAGCCTCTAAGAAATTTTTTGGAGTATGTAGCACTTGTTTAAAGTTGTTGTACGTCCGGCCGCATTGTTTACAAACATGTACTACTTCAAACAAACATATCTCACAAACCAAAAAACTAAATGAAATTTTGTGAAATACCCATTTTAGCTGACGGAAATACCTTTCCGATGAGATATGGTAGAGCCTTTGAAACATTGTCTGTATTCCATGGAACCTGTTCAAAGTTTGCTGAATGTGAGAGTGTTGAGTATAGAGATGCCAAGGGTTTGTAGAAAAGCATGGGTTGTTGTAGAGGTTGTGGAACCTCCATTGAACCCGCATAATGATTCAAAATATTTTCCCGATGGAGAGCGTACCCGCTCTAATACAACTGATCCAGATCTTGGAAGTTGAGAACCGGAAGGCTTGAATGCCGAGAGAGGAGGAGGTTAAGCATGTAAATCTGTCACAAAATTCACATGAAAAATACTAATCTTGCATGAGAATGAACAAAAATGTAATGCCTCCATTGGCATTATAAATTTTAATATAATTAAACATAGATTTTGTGACTAAGCAGCAAATAATCAACGTGTAACCATAACAACATATAAAGGACATATAAGCATTTTGCAATAGCATCAAATAACTTAGAATTTTTAAAACTTCATTGGTGATTCACACAACATAAATTAACATCATAAATCATGTAGCAATAGCATCATATGATAATTTTACAACAACATATAAACAATTTAAACTCACAAGAAAAATACCTCGTTATAAGAATGGTGACGGAGTCCAAACTGAGCAAGCTTCCCTCTTCCACTCGAGTTGCTTCCATCTTCATTTCCCAAAAGCGGGACCACAGTTTTACCTCCCAGCCAACTAGGGGCCTAGCCGGCCCCCTATCCCCAGGAAACCATTGAACGGTCCCATCCAAATGGCCTCCTGGCCCTCCGTGCCCGATACCCCCAAAGAACAGAACAATGATGCACTAGTAGGCTATGTATCAAATCTTCCAAGAGTTCTCAAACTCTTCCAACTCTTCCCAACTTCTCATACCCCAAATTATCCAAAATACCTCTTCCTATCAAAACTCTTACCAAAATATCCTTCAAGAGAAAAGACTCCCCCCTTCCAATCTCAAGTCTCCTATTTATATCAAAACTCCTCATCATCCTCCTCATCCATCAATAAATTCCAAAAATAATAGTCAACAATCAATAAATTCATTTTCTAGAAAAAATGTAGCAATTTGATTTAAATAATTTCAATATTAATAAACATGGTTGCAAAGTCTTACTTGTCATCCTCCCTTCTTGATGCAACTATGACAACTCTTTTCTAAAAATTTGTGCAATTCCTATCTATCCATTTATTTATATTATCCTTTCATTCATAAGTCAAATAAGATATTTTCATATACTATATTATACTATGACATAATTTATATTATATGTATATAATTATATATGTAATTCAATAATACAATCAATTTATGTAAATCTAAAACATATTTGACAAGTCAACAAACTCATACTTTCAACACACAAGTAATACTTTCAACAATTCATCAACCAATATACTATTAGCTAATATCACCATATTAATTTATTCATCGATCGACCAATCATAGTATTGTACTCACGAATTGGCGTATGCATGGCCAGTGCACACGTCTTAAGCGTGGGTACTAATAATCACATTTAATGCTCATAATAGATCATTATTACATGCGCTCAAACAACATATAGAAGTGCAATTAATCAATGCATCATTCATTATTCATAATCATTCATACATAATCAATAAGACAAAATTACATAAACATAATGATGAAATCAAGCATATAATCACGATGGTTAATAACAATCAAGAACACCATCCAATCCATCATGGTCCCATCCATCCCATCAGTACTCCAACCCCCTAATCACCACTACTTCCATCTCCTAACCTCACCATCCCGTCCTCTGCTGGAATATACCATGGAATCTCGACTTCGCGTATGACCATGTATATAACCCGTAAGTGGAAGTGTCGATCGACCACATCGACCAAGCTTCCCCAGTAGGCACCCACTAGTCGTCATCACACATCCACGGGAGCGTGCTCAGCACAACCCTCCCACGACTCTGAGTTTCGGAGGTTCAATGGTGGGAAATGCCTCCACCCCTCCTAATAGTACTAGTGTCAACGCCCTACATCAACCATACTATGCCATCACTGATCTAAGGGGTCCCGTCATTGAAAAACCACTTTGGGCAAGTCACAATTCCTGTCAAAACTCACACTCACCCACAAGTCATAGAAATATTGGAATTCACAATTAAATAGCATGAAATTTGATATAACATCATTATACTCATGATGTTCAATACATCTCGTGCCCCTTTGCAACATAGGAATCCGCCTATCTCATAGCCAATCAACATGTGGAATAGTTCATCATTAACATGAAACATATATATATCCATACCCAACTCTTTCAAGTGTTAATCCATATCACTAATACAACATTTACAAATAATCATGTAAGTACTTTTGCAAACAACTAAATTAGCATTCCTCGTATGGATATTCTATATTCAATTTGTATGTTCAATATGAAGTAACATATCCATTGCCATTAATAAATTAAATAGTAAATTTCATTTACCATACAACATCACTGGAGTCCACATGTGCACATAACAATCATCTTAATCAATCTATCTTCGTCAAACAGATAATAAGCAAATACAATGCTAAGCTAATTCACATTAGAGTTTTTAATTAATGACTATCAATAAATGGGGCATTACATACACCCACCCTTCAAGAAACTTCGTCCCGAAGTTATGGTCATTCAGAATTTTAAGAAAAATATCAACACCACATATCTTTTCTTTCCGACTAAAATACCTTAGCCATGCTAATCCCATGAGACCTTCACATGATCAACATGTCGTTATTATATAGTTTTACATATTCCATCACATAGGATGTGTTATCAAGTTACGCTTTACATGTTTATATACACAATTTATCTAACTTCATCAAGGTTTATCAATTCATTTAGTCCTAGTTAGTTAACATATAATCATAATCTGTTGTTGTTTTCTATATCATAGTTCATAAGAATACCTTGTCTCCCCTATCGCATTTCCTTAGGTTCAAGGTGTATTTTTATGACTAATTTATTGATTCTTAGCTTCATTGAATATTTTCTAATAAACACCATTTACTTCCTCATTAATAATTTTAATGATATCCAAATTTCCACGGTATTTTAATGAATTACTATATAATAACTTAGTAGTGCTATATCTATCTTCCAAGTACACTTTATCAATTAACATTTGCGAAAGGACATCTCTTACATGTGAGTCTCACGTTATCCACAAAATACTTATGATTTCAATTTTAACGCATAGATCATTTCCAACCTTATAGTTTTAACTAATTTGTGTAATAGTGTGATCAACTCATGAACATCATGAATCTCGACCTACATAAATACATAGGTACATCATATAGCTATAAGTTATATGACAAAGCTTCCACATTATCAACAATACCTTAGTCTATTTTCACAATGTGAAGGGAGCTTCTTTACTTAATGCAATTGATTGGATATGTATACCCACCATGATGCATATGACTTATAAATGCTATACACATACTCATCCTACTTACTTATTCAAAGGTTTGGGTAAAATACACATGTTCCCACATAACTAACCTCCTCATACCTTAACATGGACAAAATAAATTTTCTATCAAGCCCAAGGCATTGCTCGAATATGATCCCCATAGGAAGTTAATCTTCGTCTACTCATAACTTGGTTAATGCAAGACATGTTTCCCTTTATGATCCCCTCTCCTAATTCTGATTTTAAAGTATAAATCATTCGTGAGTCGATTATTCATGACCTTATCCCATTATTTCAAGTCTTATTAATTATAGTCAATTTATACTTTAATTTTAATTATCACTACATCTTGATTGGTGTTATATGTTCACCACCCATCAAGGGATTGGCATGCCACAATTTCCTCCAATTAGGAATATTTACTAAAATTTTATTAAGTATTGTCTAAGAATATATATATGCTTATTGGTTTCACGGTCATTACTATTGACCTCGTTTACTTATTACCTGATATGCTTAGATCCAAACATGGTCAATGTGAGATCTAGGGTCTTCTTTGTCGTAGCTAATGAAGAGCATTCCCCTTGCCAACATGACTATTACATGATGCATAATTGTTCGAGAATCAATTTCTTATAGGGGTTCATTACTACAATCCATAATTCGTACTTGGTAATTATTACGCCCTTATTTGCTTTCCCTCAACATTTCATTTTCAAGTTAGGATATTTATATACATGTCTTCTAGGTGAATAATATAGCTTTTGCACTCATTATGCATGTCTTTGTATCAATCTTTATTTTAACCACTCGGTCATTCATACACAATTTTGTAAAGGAAATTTCCTTAGTCACATAGACCGTTATCATTCCTTACAATTTCTATGAGGACATTCATTACTTATACTCATATTGTTACGTAGTTCTCACTATAATTCTACTTAAATAAATTATTGTTACTCATGTGGTTGTGCTATTATTCACATGCCTCTGCTTAATTGACTAAAATTTCCCTAAATTTTGTCCCACATAAATATTATTTAATGCCACATGCTTCATATTGACATTTACATGTTATTAATTATGTAAGGATATACATCTAACCTTTATATTATTTGTGGTACATAATTAATAAATAAATCAATATTTATTTTATATTTGGAATCACTAGATTTGTTAACATTTTCATACAACCCTTCCACATTGTGTAGTATGAGAAGTTGAACCTTAAATTTAATATACATTTACTTATTATTCAAGCTTCACATATCGACTTATATATTATATATTAGTGAAGATAAATATTTAAATAATAATAAAGATGTGGTTGTTACGTTGTTTTCATCTTTATGATCTATTTGTAATTCCTTTACTACATTACTACCTATAATCACACCTACCTCTTTACAACCTTGTTATTTGATTATGAGTTTGTTATCTAATTATGAGTTGTAATTTAATTACACCAGCATAGATCCATCCTAAACGTGGATCTATCAAGCTTAGAGGCATCCATCAAGGCTCTAAGCTTACACTGATACCTTCTCACATAGAAGACCAAAACCCTTAATTACAAGGAACGTTCAAATATTTAAACCTTGACATGTTATAATTATTTGATTCCTAAATCATTTCAGTTATTGGGAAAACCAAACATTTATTATGATTACTTATGTGTAGCTACTACCAATTACAGTCACTTGTTAAAATTATTGAAAGAGAGTTTGTTTAAACTTGTTATCATTTTTTTTTTCATATATCTATGCTCTTATATTTATTTATTTACTATATACTTATTAATTTTACTTCCTAAATTTATTTCTTCTTAATGTATCCACTATATTATCTCATTTATGTATCACTACTTTTAACTTATATTATCTTTTTTTTTTTTCCTTATTCACCACATTATCCCCTCTTCTTTATAATGCATAGTATTGTAATCTTTATCACATTCACAATTATAATTCAATTTAATTCACTCCATTCTATTTCTAGGGATTACATACTATTATATTTACTTAATAATTTCTATTATTATATTATTTTAATATTTTTCCATTTATGGTTGTTACCATGTTTGTTACCTTTATTATATATTTATACTTCCTCCCTTATGTTGCCTCTTTTTAATTTAATAAACCCTTATATATATAATTCTTCTTTTGTAAATCTATTATTATACTTTTTTATTTTTGTGTATCATAACTTAACCTTCTATTTGCATTTTTTATTCTTTTTTTTTTTACTTCCCACATCTTCATTATTAACATTGACCTCTTGTTCAATTAAGATGAATGGCAAGGATTTACATCAATTTTGCCCCCTCCTCCCATAATCAATGTGGTGTAAACTATTATCCCTTGTAGCTTATAATTTTATCCATTGCTGATTAATGATAACTTTGGGAACTGAAACTAATTATTTATTGTGCTATAGATTGAAAGTGTTGTCAAATTTTATCTATGAATTTTTATTTTATTGTACCATAGATTGAAAGCGTTGTCAAATTTTATCTATGAATTTTTATTTTTATATCGAGGTACCATGGTCTACGCTCCTACTAAAGCAACTTGCACCATATTAGATATTCCCAATTGAGCATAGAAAATGATAGCATAAAATAGTCATGATTAAAGGGATATACTTTGGTGTGATGTAGTAAATTGTAGGGTTGTGATGATTTATTATCTAAATATCTTAATATCAGTCAAAATCATGTGAACTGAAGATATCATACGATTTCTCAGAAATTTCAAGAACACTCTGGAAGAGTGAAGGATACCATAATACTAACAAATACAAAAAGTAAAATGAAACCAGTTAAGTATCACTAGATCTCTGGTCCACTTAATATCAGAGGCAAATGAAGTGTAACTCAGGTGCATATATTAATAAGCAATACCAACTGATAAAAACCAACACTTCATTATAAAAGCAAAACCATAATTACTCATATATACACCAAAAAAAACATTACCTCATTTAAACATGGACCCGTTGGTTTCTCTATAGGTATTCACCTTACTGCTCGATGCTTATCTTGGCACTTGGACTCCGTAGTAACTCTAAATGAGGATTCGAATTGGCTTAAGGAAAAGACTTGTGTATCTAACCCAAAAATCTTATTTAAACTTTTAAAAAAAATACTTTGTATTATTAATAATACTATAATGCCACCACGCTAATATAGTTTAGTAATATGAATTTTTCTTTCAATAAAGTATAGATTATTTTCATGTGAAAAAAAAAATAGTAATATGAATTGTCTTGAAATAAAATTATATGAAATGTGACCTAAGGATTGAGGTGATTCCTATGACTAGGAGTCATATCCCACCACGAGGCACGTACTAGTACAAGAAACTTTAGGAATTTTTAAATTATAAAGTGGGCAGCTCATAGTCTAAAGAAGACAGAAATGAATCTGCATCATTTAATGAACTATGGCTTAGTCAACTTGAAATGATGCCTAGTTCAAATACTGACTGTACTATCCACCACTGCTTGGATATACTATCGGAACGAAACAATTTATTTCAAGTCAATCTAGGATTTTAAAGTTTTGATTCAGTCAAGTCATTATAATTCATTTCACTCCATCCAAGATTATTTATTCAAAAAGGTACCGTACTTAAAAAACGTGTGATAGGAGCCTTTCTGAGCGTAGTCTTTTTTCAGCCGACTTTCTGAGCATAGTCATAGCAACTAGCAAGACATCAAAATATTGTTGGCTTTTAAATTCATTAATAATACCCTTCCTTCCAAGTTGTGCCACTTCATGTCATATGCACACAAAAATATGTTACGTGTATTCATGGAGACTCGACATCCATCAATTTGTGATTGTAAATGTACAAATCATTCAAATGTGTCATTTAGTCAACTAATGCAGCTCAAAGCCATCGAGATTCGAGAAGCATTCAAGTTGCAATCGAGCATTACGTTTTCATTTACTGTCTGCAAACGATTAAACCGTTAATGTGATGTGTGGAATTGAAGGTATGCTTATCAAAAAAGCTGCAGACGTTAAGGTGCTGACTCCTGAGGGATAGCGGTATAATCCACATTCATTTGGAAATCCATGAGATACTATTTAATAACCCCGTCCCATAAATATTTTACTTCATTTCATGAGTTACTGGACTTAGTGAATGCAATTTAAACGCATTTGTAAAACATGTTCATCCTAGAATTTATATGATTTGATGGCAACATCAATCGTTGCATTGCAGCTACAGCAGTTCACCTTAATGCTTCTATTTCTTTTACAGTCGGTTTCATTCTGGATAGTGGGTGGATTTCTTCCCTCTTTTTTTTAATTGTTCATAGGGTGCAGTCCTCATGATTTTATGATTTTAAGAGCTGCCAAGCATGGAAACATTGGTATTTTTCGAACCCTACCGGTCCCATCTACACTTAGCATACAGATAGACTGATGATACCATGTGTAATGATTTAGTATATTATATAAGCAATACCGGGAACTATCCATTTCCCTACCATTTTTTGCTCAGGACCCCAAAAGTCTGCTCTTTACCTTTTGGTTCAACAACCCGCACACAACACTTGACTCGTAACTTGCAAAGCTTGCTTTCCTTATGGCATGAAACGGAATCAATCAGGCTGCCATTTACACTACTGCGGACTACGACACGCGGCCTCATGACACCATATGTAACAATATCATATATGCTTTTCATGTGGTTCGTTACTGCTCTGAAAACAACAATCATTTAATTTTTCCACCATTTTCTTTTGGAGAGGCAAAGACCAGATGGCAGTGACTATTCTATCATCTCGATCCCTTTTGCATGGTTGCATTTAGCTCTAAGTAGTTCACAAAAGAATATGCTAATCTATAGTTTATCTATACGTTGGAGTTTAGGCTCTTTTAAACAATTTATTTATTTATTTTATTTTATGATATTATCACGGATTGGGCTTCGCCTGTTGTAACCCTCATTCAGGAAGTTTGTAAGTTCATTTCTTTGTTTAAATGATCTGACGAATTTGTCTCAAAATACTGTATCATTTGTGTAAAGATGAACGATCCTTAGCAACTACTCTAAGGATTTCACAAATTTATATACTCAAATTGACCAGTGTATGCTTTCGATTCTCTTATGAGAGACCACTCCACTAATGGTTTACCTGCATACTTAAAAGAAATATTCACACCAATGAAAAATTAGGGGAATTAAACTTAAGATGCGCCTCTCTTTAGCTTACTTTCATAAATTATTTTCCTATAAAATCCTCACAATTAAGAGCATTACGCCTTTTCAAGGTTGTTGGGCCCTCAGGTCTTACTACCCATAAGCAAGGAGGGTAATGCCCTTTTCGCTGAAGACTAAAAGAATAGGTTACAAATATAATTTTCGAGATTTTTCCCTTTCTAAAACCATGAAATAAAGCAGTCAAGCACAGCTAAAGGAGCTTTGCAATTTTCCACATTGGGAGACAATCGTTGGAGTTATATCAAACTCTAGACCACATGGGAATCATCATCAAATGAAAATATATATATGGGAATGATGGAAACCCTGGCAGGAGTGTCAAAGATGGCATGAGTTAAATTTAATTGCACCGGAAGCTTATTGGGATGTTAGAAATCAAAGACTGTATGATTGAATTTGAAGTCTCCCAATTAGAATTTATTTTGCTAAGTTAACAGAGATTCAGAGACAATTTCCGAAGATTGATTTACTTATCAAGAGAGTTTTATTTATTTTTATTTTTAATGTATCGGCAATAATGCGAGCATAACTAAGCAGAGTGTAGCAGACGCTAACCCAGGAGGCGACTGTGACGTTTTTTGGCAGCCCCTGCTAGCCATCTGCGCCAGGCAGCCCCTGCTAACCATCTGCGCCAGGCTTGCTTCGCAGCAACTTCAAAGATTAGGTGGTTGGTGCTGAAGCCACTCGCAATAGCAATGATGAGATTAGAAGACTCAGAGAAATTCAAAACATTCATTCCATCTACTCTTAGTGCAACAGAAGGTTTATTGGTATTAGAGAGCATTCATTGAAGACTATTGCAGACCATGAGATTCTGTTTTATTGAAGATTTTCCACTACTTCTCGTAGGAAACTCATGTTTATCAGTATTGAAAATCCTTAAATATTACACACATAAGCCTTGTCGGTTTGATCCAACTCTAATTTCACCGTGAAGAATGTTGTTGTATATGTTTATGGGTATACTCAGACTTCACAAATACATATAACCAAAAGTTTAAGTACTTTGTCTACAGAACCCATAAGGATTTTTTCTATGTCCCGTAGGCTTATCAGTATCAATAACCCGTCAACATTTCAAACACAAGTAAACCTTGTTATTACGTTCCAACTCTTACCTCATAATGGAGAATATACCAAACATTTTTAGAGACTTAGTACTGAGAATCCATAAATATTTATTCTCTGTTTGCATAAAACTAAAAAATTTACAGGCTTAAGAGTACTTAGAACCCGTAAATATTAACATACCCAAAACAATTTAAGTTTACGTCTTCATTTACAATGGAAATTCATATTTCACATTTATTCATTTTCAAGTTGATGCAAGCCCTTCAAGTTCCAGTTTTTTAACCAAGAGCTCTGATACCATGTGTAATGCCTCCATTGGCATTATAAATTTTAATATAATTAAACATAGATTTTGTGACTAAGCAGCATATAATCAACGTGTAACCATAACAACATATAAAGGACATATAAGCATTTTGCAATAGCATCAAATAACTTAGAATTTTTAAAACTTCATTGGTGATTCACACAACATAAATTAACATCATAAATCATGTAACAATAGCATCATATGATAATTTTACAACAACATATAAACAATTTAAAATCACAAGAAAAATACCTCGTTATAAGAATGGTGACGAAGTCCAAACTGAGCAAGCTTCCCTCTTCCACTCGAGTTGCTTCCATCTTCATTGCCCAAAAGCGGGACCATGGTTTTACCTCCCAGCCAACTAGGGGCCTAGCCGGCTCCCTAGCCCCAGGAAACCATTGAACGGTCCCATCCAAATAGCCTCCTAGCCCTCTGTGCTCGAGACCCCCAAAGAACAAAACAATGATGCACTAGTAGGCTATGTATCAAATCTTCCAAGAGTTCTCAAACTCTTCCTACTCTTCCCAACTTTTCATACCCCAAATTATCCAAAATACCTCTTCCTATCAAAACTCTTACCAAAATATCCTTCAAGAGAAAAGACTCCCCCCTTCCAATCTCAAGTCTCCTATTTATATCAAAACTCCTCATCATCCTCCTCATCCATCAATAAATTCCAAAAATAATAGTCAACAATCAATAAATTCATTTTCTAGAAAAAATGTAGCAATTTGATTTAAATAATTTCAATATTAATAAACATGGTTGCAAAGTCTTACTTGTCATCCTCCCTTCTTGATGCAACTATGACAACTCTTTTCTAAAAATTTGTGCAATTCCTATCTATCCATTTATTTATATTATCCTTTCATTCATAAGTCAAATAAGATATTTTCATATACTATATTATACTATGACATAATTTATATTATATGTATATAATTATATGTGTAATTCAATAATACAATCAATTTATGTAAATCTAAAACATATTTGACAAGTCAACAAACTCATACTTTCAACACACAAGTAATACTTTCAACAATTCATCAACCAATATACTATTAGCTAATATCACCATATTAATTTATTCATCGATCGACCAATCATAGTATTGTACTCACGAATTGGCGTATGCATGGCCAGTGCACACGTCTTAAGCGTGGGTACTAATAATCACATTTAATGCTCATAATAGATCATTATTACATGCGCTCAAACAACATATAGAAGTGCAATTAATCAATGCATCATTCATTATTCATAATCATTCATACATAATCAATAAGACAAAATTACATAAACATAATGATGAAATCAAGCATATAATCACGATGGTTAATAACAATCAAGAACACCATCCAATCCATCATGGTCCCATCCATCCCATCAGTACTCCAACCCCCTAATCACCACTACTTCCATCTCCTAACCTCACCATCCCGTCCTCTGCTGGAATATACCATGGAATCTCGACTTCGCGTATGACCATGTATATAACCCGTAAGTGGAAGTGTCGATCTACCACATCGACCAAGCTTCCCCAGCAGGCACCCACTAGTCGTCATCACACATCCACGGGAGCGTGCTCAGCACAACCCTCCCACGACTCTGAGTTTCGGAGGTTCGATGGTGGGAAATGCCTCCACCCCTCCTAATAGTACTAGGGTCAACGCCCTACATCAACCATACTATGCCATCACTGATCTAAGGGGTCCCGTCATTGAAAAACCACTTTGGGCAAGTCACAATTCCTGTCAAAACTCACACTCACCCACAAGTCAGAGAAATATTGAAATTCACAATTAAATAGCATGAAATTTGATATAACATCATTATACTCATGATGTTCAATACATCTCGTGCCCCTTTGCAATATAGGAATCTGCCTATCTCATAGCCAATCAACATGTGGAATAGTTCATCATTAACATGAAACATATATATATCCATACCCAACTCTTTCAAGTGTTAATCCATATCACTAATACAACATTTACAAATAATCATGTAAGTACTTTTGCAAACAACTAAATTAGCATTCCTCGTATGGATATTCTATATTCAATTTGTATGTTCAATATGAAGTAACATATCCATTGCCATTAATAAATTAAATAGTAAATTCCATTTACCATACAACCTCACTGGAGTCCACATGTGCACATAACAATCATCTTAATCAATCTATCTTCGTCAAACAGATAATAAGCAAATACAATGCTAAGCTAATTCACATTAGAGTTTTTAATTAATGACTATCAATATATGGGGCATTACAAAAAAATATGAAGTGAATGGGAGGTGAGGCTCAAATATGAGCCCCACCTGTAAAACTAATTACCAATAAGTCACTCAGATCTAATTAGTCTCACAATGAACAATAGAAAATATGAGAGAAACCAAATGAGTAACTTGTTATTATGAGAAGGCTTGCTAGGCCTTTATATAGCATTATTACAATGTGTCTTGAGGCCATACCATGGGACAAAACTATGTGCTACCAAATACCATGGATGGGAGAGAGTGGCCTCTCCATTTAATGATTTTATGATTAAATGGGAGAGGGTGGCCTCTCCATTTAATGCTTTTATGGCTTATACATCCGAATTTAGACCATATGCCCCCTAAAATTCGGATCATTATCTCAAAGTTATGGATGATGAACCTGTCATATTGTTGCTATATGTGGATGATCTATTTCTGACTGGAAATGAGAAACAGATTATCGAGTGCAAGAAGAAGCTCTCTATAGAGTTTGAGATGAAATATCTTGGATTGATGCATTACTTCCTAGGTCTGGAAGTATGGTAAGGCCCAGAAGGAATATTTCTCAACCAGGGAAAGTATGCGGTGGAAATCTTGAAAATATTTGATATGTTGGAATGCAAAGCCATGGCCACTCCCATGGATTCTAACTTAAAGCTATTAGCTGATGACTCATCAGAGTTAGTGGACATGACTCTGTACAGACAGATTATTGGGTCATTGATATATTTGACAAATACCAGACTAGATATATGCTTTGTCATGAACACCTTGAGTCAGTACCTAGTGGAACCTGACGAGTTCACCTGATAACTGCAAAGCATGTGATGAGGTACCTAAAAGGTACGATAGACTTTGGTCTATGTTATCTTGGAGATCATGACTTCAGATTGTATGGCTACACAAATGCTGATTGGGCAGGAAGTGTATCAGATAGGAAGACCACATCGCCAAGATGTTATTGTCTGGGATCTGCCATGATCTCGTGGTTTAGCAGGAAGCAGTCTAGTGTGGCTCTCAGCACAACTGAAGCGGAATATATTGCTTCTTGCTCTGCTAACTGTGAAGTGATATGGCTTCGGAAGCTGTTATCGGGATTATTTGACTTAGAGATGGACCCCACAATGATCCTGTGTGACAACTAGAGTTGTATCAAGATGACAGAGAATCCAGTGTTCCATGATAAGTCAAAGCACATAGAGATCTGATATTTTTATATACGGGATATGGTGCAGAAAGGAGCTATCAAGCTTGAGTATGTGAGCACTAACGAACAAGTTGCTGATATATTGACCAAACCTCTATCTCGAGTAAAGTTTGAGTATTTCCAAGACAAGCTTGTTGTAGTTCAGAAGGACCCTCCTCGAAAGGGGGAGTGATGTGGTTGTTGATGATGAGATTGCCTGCATCGACAATGAGATCGATGATGTGGATACTTATATTGGTGATACCGACGATGAGGTCGATGAGTGGTCCTTAGACTTGGTCTAAGTTGAAGAGTGGATTGTATCATCCTTGGACATATGTCCTAAAAGAGATCCATAGACATATGTCTCCGAGAAAGTGGTCCCTAGTGGACGTGATAGGAGTGCATCATCCCTGAACATTCAGTTCAAAATGTACGTGATAGGACTGCATCACCCTAAACATTTGGTTCAAAATGCACGTGAGAGGACTTCATCGTCCCTGAACATTTGGTTCAAAATGCACGTGATAGGACTGCATCGTCCCTGAACATTTGGTTCAAAATGTACGTGATAGGACTGCATCGTCCCTTAACATTTGGTTCAAAATGCACGTGAGAGGATTGCATCGTCCCTGAAGATTTGGTTCAAAATGCACGTGAGAGGACTGCATCGTCCCTAAACATTTGGTTCAAAATGCACGTGATAGGACTGCATCGTCCCTGAACATTTGGTTCAAAATGTACATGATAGAACGTCATCGTCCCTGAACATTTGGTTCAAAATGCACGTGAGAGGACTACATCGTCCCTGAACATTTGGTTCAAAATGTACGTGAGGGGATTGCATCATCCCGGAACCCTTGGTTCAAAATGTACGTGAGGGGATTGCATCATCCCTGAACCCTTGGTTCAAAATGTACGTGATGGGATTGCATCGTCCTTGGACTTATGTCCTAAATTGAGAGGGATTGATCATCCCATAATTGGATCATGTGTGTTGCAGAGTATGCTGCTATGATGTTGTTGATCAGAATATCCAGATGATGATGTTGTTGATCAAGAGATCTAGATGATGATGATGTTGTAGCTGTTCAAGTGCTGCAGAAGATGAAGACTCGGTACTGAAGATGTTGGTGTTCCAGTATTGAAGATCTTGAAGATATTCCAGTAACTGTTTGAGTTACTGATGATGTATGAAGAACGCTTCCAATGATTTATAGATGTATCATGTATCATGTAGTTGATGACTCCTTGCTCCTGCAAATGTTGTTATAATATCCTTCTCGTTAAGGGGGAGTGTTGAGATATTGTAACTTCTAAGAATTTTATATGTGTACGTTATTATTCAAGAGATGTTCCATTCCTCCGAGGAGACCCTATTGTATATCCGGAGATGTTTATTCCTCCGAGAGATTGTGGTAACTAAGTTTATTAGATATGTGAGGTCGACCTTGAGTTAGTTGTTTAGGGGTTATTAGACTCTCTTAGGAGAGGTCAACCCCATTAGGGTGAAAAGTCAATTAGAACATGAGTATAAATAGAGGAGATGTGTTCCTCATTTATCTCATTCATTCACTCACTTGTGATTGGCGCATAGGAGAGAGAGAGAGAGGTCTGCATAGGCGGAGAAGGAGCTATTGTTTGGGTACTACATCTTGTATTGGTTGATTATCTATATTGAGGAAAGCTTTCCTGGGTTTTCTACCCTATAAGGGTTTCCCAGGGTAAATCTTTGTCTATCTTGTGATTGTGTTTCTTTCAGTGATCTTGCTTGTGAAATTAGGCTAAACTTAACAAACTCAACTACCTAGTCAAGTGATTAGTCCACCTCTTAGTTGATTTTCCATTAAATGCCCCTAGAAGATTCAAATGTGTGATGAACTTATTATTCTAACACAACCCCCAGCCACCCCTAATATTAGCACAAACCTTTGGCGATTTGAGATGTGAAATTATCTTGTCTGTACACCCTCCCTCGTAATAGTAGTTGTGTAAATCTCAATCATTGCCCAAAGTCCCACAAACACAACCTCTATTAAAGGCTTCATAAATATATCAATAACCTAATAATATATCCTACAACAAACTAAAGACACAACTACCTTTTGCACCAATTGCCTTAAGTAATGAGCATGAAGCTCCACATGTTTTATCTTGCTCTAAGAAATAGGATTCGTCGATACCTATATGCACTTTGATTGTCACAATATACTAAAGTCAATTGTTTGATGAAAAATTCAAGCTCACCCAAGAGATGTGAATCCACACTACGATTGTGCCAGCATTAATTACACCTCAATATTCCTCTTCTATGGTGGAAAGGGAAACCACCTTCTTCTTTTTACAAGACCAAAGCATGGGTATGGACCTAGGATGAAACAAATATCCCAGCATGGACATCTATCATCTCCATCTCAAACCCAATCCAAGTTAGTGTGGTAGACTAACTAGTTCATGTTATTACTACAATATTGTATACCAAGATTATAACTACCCTTGATATAGAAAATAATTATATTTATTGCCTTCAAGTAGCTTTCACTCAGATCCTACATTAATCTAGAAACCACACTAACAACAAATTAAATATCAAGTTGACTATGAGTTAGATAAACAAGGCTACCGAAAGCTTCATATAGAGAGTAGCATTGAATTAGAAGAATCACACTCTTTTGACATTTGTTCTCTCGACTAACAAGGTGTAGCATGTGGTTTATAGTATTTCATTTTAAGCCTTTGTAATAAATTAAATACATATTTAGGTTGAGAAACAAAGATATTATCATCCATTTGTAAGACATGGATGCCCTAAAAGACGGAGCAAGGTCAGTGAATTCAAAAGTATATGCTAATTGTTTCTTCAAACCCAAAATTAAAGAAACATTACTTCTTGTAATGAATAGCGAAACAATGAAAATTTCACCACATACATGTAAAACATAGATATTGTGATCTAATTCACATCATTTGAAACCAAGATTTAGAAAACATCATACCATGCCCTAGGGGATTATTTGAAACCATAGAAGGATTTCTCCAATCGACATATAGCGCCCCCATCCTTCTCAAAGCATGGGGGTTACTCCATATAAATCTTCTTAGTGAGATCCATGTAAGAAATCACTTTTGGCATCCATTTGATGTACCTCTAATCCATCAATATAGAAAATTTCCAATTTTGATAAGATTTCTAAGGTTTGCACATGATTATTTCAATACGTTGCTTAAAGACTTGGGCATTGATAGAATTGCAGACCAAATTGAGTTACATTCACTCGTTCTAGAACTCATCATTCCTTAACTAAGGCAGTAAACACTTGTTCTCCTTGATCAAGGAAAAGGAAGTCGAGAACATAATCTCCAATATGAATTTGGACAAAGCTCCATGCCCTAATGACGTCTCTACCAATTTTTATTAAACTTATTGGAAGTATTAAAAAGGACTTAGTTGCTATGCTGGAGGAATCTAGATCTTATGGTAAGATGGCTAGGGGAATTAACTTCCATTTTTAGGTATCATTCCAAGAATTGAAATCCCTCCAACTTCCCCAAGTATAGGCCAATCTCATGTTTGATGTGTTTCTTACAAAATCAATTCTGAGTTGATAACGAACAAAATGAAACCCTATTCTCTAAAATTAACTTGAAACAGCAAGGGTAGTTTTATCCAAGAGGCATATTTTTGGAAACATCATTTTGGTCCAATAAGCATTACATTCCTTGAAATCCCTTAAAAGAAGAGATATGATTATAAAATTAGATATGGGAAACACCTTTGATATGGTTAACCATGAGTATTTGGATTTTAAAAAGCGTCACTAATTGGATAAAGGGTTGCATTCACTCACCTTGGATTTCTCCTTCGGTCAATGGGAAGTTGACAAGAGTCTTCAAAGAATATACTAGGGGGTCATACAAGGACGCCCCTTATCCCCCTATCTCTATATAATTATGGATGAGGGTACATCATATTGGAAGAAGCAAGAGCTCAAGGATTCATACATGGATGGTCAAATTATCAAAGGCCTTAAATTAAATCACTTCCAGTTTGTCAATAACACTCTCCTTCTAAGAAGAGCTTCAATAATCATAGCTAGAAGATTTAAAAAAATCTCATCATATATTTAAATTTGTTGAGAGACAAAGTAAACAAGAAGAAAAGTAATGTGTCTGAGGTTAATGTAAATGACGTAATCATAAAAAATGCGTACACCTAGAAATCTCATATGATTCAAACTGGAGTCATATTCCTTACCTAGGAATTCCCCTATCCTTGGGGCATCTACAAAGCTCTACTAGGGTCTCCAATGTAGAAATTCAAAAAAAATATCGATTCATGTATGGTCTGGTTGATCCTCAAGCACAAAGGGTCATGGTTCGAGCAACTCTTTCCAACATCCTCTTACATTTAAGCTCAGTTTTGATTGCCCCATTCATGATTTTGGATGAGATGGTAAAGCTCATCAAAAACTTCAGTTAGAAAACAGGAAAATCATCGAGGAAGAAAAAAATATCCCTAGTTTCTGGGAGAAAATAGAACTTCCAACTTTAAAAAAAAAAACCTCCATATAAAAGAACAAAAATTAAAAAGCCACGATTTGGGTGCAAAGATCATGTAGTGCCAAGCCCCACCACACAACCCCCCACCCCCCACTACCGGATCTGAAATTCCTAAATTCTTTTATCAGAGATCATCTCTCTTGGTTCCCAAATAACGGCCAGCCAACCAGAATCTGGGATCAAATCTCAGGGAAAAAATCCCAGATTCATTACAGGGAGCCATTCATTAAAGGGACTTTCTGTTTATTTAACATTTGAGCTTTCCGAATTCATATATGGAGGGCAATGTATCACTGAGGATAAATCAAAGGCTGTTGTAGTCTATGGCTCCTGTAGATAAGCTTTTGAGACAAAATTGCTAAGAAATTTAACCATGCTGTTAAATGGAACGCTAGTGTTAGCCCTAGACAGCAAGCATTAAGCCAGCAAAGAGTGGAAATGAGATCATTTGCTGAGCATGTGCAGTCTTTGGGATCACTTTATTGGAAGGTCAACTTCAAGGCAATTTTAAGCTTTCAAAACCTTTTTACAAGGTATTATTTAACTAAATTAAAGAGGTCTTTATCTTGCATTATAATTTCTCCCCTTAATAGGCCCAAAAGAAAACTTACAAATGACAAAGAAAAATCAAAAGCAGTAACTTAAAAATATATAACACAAGCAACATTCCTTTAACTGAGAGAAGCTATACAAGGAAAATTGGGTGAAGCTATAGCTGGCTAGAGATTGTTAAAGTACTTGGTACTTGATATTTCAGTGCTACCAGAAATTAGTTTACCGGTCTATTTTCCTTCTCCATATTATTATACTAGCCATTGCTAGCTACCAACATCGCAAGAGTATTTGTAGAGTGAATAGCATTAGCAGAAAAGTTTGTAAATGCTGTGTGGGATGTGACCACAAAAAACAGGTTGGGTGCATTACATGGTATGCTTTGCTTAGTACAAGTCGGAATATGAGTCTGAAAAATTTTGTTGGTACATGAAAAACCTAAATGAACTTGTCATTTCTTTGAAAAATACATTCACACATAAGCCTATGGGTTATGTTGTTGAATCTTGTGTTAGCTGCAGTCATAATGAAACAAAATTGTTTTAGTAATGTGACATAAGCACAAAAAACGGATCATCTTCAGATTATTTTAGTTGGCATTGGAAGCAATAATTGTTTTAGTAATCTGACATAAGCACAAAAAATGGATCACCTTTAGATTATTTTAGTTGGTATTGGCAGCAAGAGTGTAAATCATTACTGTCAATGGCATTGTTTTTAGATGAATGGCATTGTTTCAAGACTTAAACTTGAAACTTAAAAGTTAAATACAAGTAGATCAGCCAGACCAATTGAAAAAATCTTAGAGAAAGCCTTGGCATAAAAGAACTCCAGAAGGAATTTAGAAAATGAAGACTGAACAGAGTTAGACAGGTGAATCGAAAAAGGTGGATCTTATGCTAAGCTTATGCAACAGATCCTTTTTGATGTGCATAGCTCACTGTAGATGTTGCACTGAATACTTAAAAATTATACCCTATAAGACCAAAAATAACTAAGCGAGAAAGCTTAATAAACCCTATAAGACCAAAAATAACTATGACCCTATCCCTCTTGAGTACGTCTCCTTTCTCTGACGATAGAGGTGGGATTTAATCCAGAAGAAATGACCGTTGGAAGGCACCGTGCAAGAAGAAGAGGACAAACTTCTTATGAACGTTGGTCACTGCGTAGTAACAATGTAAGACCAAGGTTGGGTGAAGCTCCAACTACGTTGGGACAAGGGAAGGTGCCATGGATTTGCTGCCTAGTCAATCATGCATTAGATATTGTTGCAATGCAGGCTAGTGTTCTATTTTACAAGAAGAGGAAAAACTTCTTATGAACGTTGGTGACTGCGTAGTAACAATGTAAGACAAAGGCTGGGTGAAGCTCCAACTACGTTGGGACAAGGGAAGGTGCCATGGATTTGCTGCTTAGTCAATCATGCATTAGATATTGTTGCAATGCGGGCTAGTATTCTATTTTACAAGAGAACGATTGACGTGAATCTCATTCCACTACCACTAGGTATGGTGTTTGATAGAAGCAATCCACGAACTCTTTTCCAGGCAAAGAAACAGAGACCCTTGACAAAGCACATTGAGTAAGTATTTGTGAGAGTCTTGTTTAAATTCAACTCAGCATAGCAAATGTAAACAGATAACATCCGATGTTTAGCTTGGATTTATGAGATGAGTTGATCTCAGTCAGACTTTTATAGATATTACTAATCAAGAAACAAACAAATTCATGCCAGTGTAAAGGACATCCGAATTTAAAAAGACTATATTTGCCTATGGGATTTGAGCATTTACTTTGACAAGTTAGCCATGATTCAAACAAAGTAAAAATTTCAACTCTATCCATCTTACAATTAAAAGTAAAAGGGAAGGAATAATGCATCATAGTAGTAAAATTACTGGCAAACAACAATTTGTCTGGTGATGGGAGTTCTTTCTTCATATTTCAAAAAATGTGTTACCTAATGCATTCCCAAATGTCATTTCTCCACGATTGCATTACAACTGAGTACTTGTTGATTGTGATTTGATGTTAAATAGTAAACTGGCCAAAACAAGACCCCTGCCATTGACTGGCTGTGACATGACCCAAGCATGATTATTGTACTCACAGTGGGTCTTAACAGACTGATGATCCCCTGACTATCTTACTTGAATCTCTTTCAATAATTAAGATCAACTCAATAGAATCCAACCCTGACTAAATCAGAAACCTTGAATCTTTAAATGAAGGTGTTGTCATTGGATAACGTCCAGATCAACAGGCTTGCCACTGTAAATTTCAAGTAACTTTGTGGCATGAGGACTGCACTTCACATATTTTTCGAGGAATTTTCCCTCGGTTAAATAAATGGCACTATTGAGACTAGGAAGACGCTGGGAAGGTTGTATTGCACTTATAGACTTGAACACCCTGTGGCGAGGTTTGATCCTACACTCCAAACTGTAATCCAGGAACACATGATTTATCAAAAGAAACTTTGCAGGAAGTCCTACAGTATGTATGAAAAAGTCCATGATCTTCTGTACCTTTTCCATGGAAACAGCTAGTACGCGTGGGTTCCTCCTAAAAAGCTCCTTGACCTCATCTTCCAGGAAGCCAAAACTTGCCAAATGCTTCATTTTCTTTCCCAAATAATCAGGCACATTACTATTACACAAAATCTCAGGTGCCCTTTTCAAAACCTTGGACAATGCCTCTGAACCGAAAAAGTTTTGAAAATACTGGATGTTGGGACGAAGAGTTTTCTCTAGATTGCAGTTAAGCAAACTAGGTTCTCGTGATATGACATTTCCGATGTCTCGTGCAGTGAGGCCCAATGTTTTCATGAACTCAAGTTTGGGTTTCAACTGCCGATCAATGTTGAGGTTAAGAATACAGGGTACTCTGGTAATTATCCTCCTTACCTGCTCTTCGGTTAATCCATTGTATATGGCACTTCCGAAGTCTTGTGCAGTGAAGCCCAATGTTTTCAGCAACTCAATTTTGGGTTTCAGCTGTTTACTAATTAAACAAAGCATAGTTGGGTTTCTGGTAATGATCTTCCTTACCTGGTCTTCTGTGAATCCTGAATCTCTCAGGAACTGAACCGCTCGCTGGGCTGTCTGAGTGGATCTCTTTCGGACAAAGGATGGCCTTATTCGGAGGATAGTTGAGAGATCAGCCTGGCACAGCCCACATTCGTTGAGTAAGAAATCTGACATGGGGTATGTGTTTTCCGCTTTTGTGTAGCCTGTGGGCCTGTCATTACCAGCAGTAGATATAGATAGCAAGGATAGTTTCAACAAAACAATCCGTGGCGATAGTGTTGCAGCAGGCCCCGCCGCCAGGTGAGACCCAAAGGATGAAACGAAGTACTTGGAAAACATTGCACAGGATTGAATAATAGGTGAAATGAGATAAATGAGATATTTGTGACCAGAGATGAGAATGATTACCAGAAACAAAATGCCGAAGGAGCTATGGAGAGTAGGGTTTATGTGGAATGGTTTGGAAGTGAGTGGTGATGGTTGCACATTTAATTTGATTTTAGGGTTAGGGTAACCTTTTAGTAAAATTAAAATAATTTAAAAGATAGATGTGTATGATGAGTTAAATTTTTGAAACTTGTCAAGTTAGAATTAGTGAAGGAAGAGATACAACACCATATATAAATTAAAATTACTTGTCTTGAATAAATAATAAGGTTAGTCAAAATAACTTTAATATTATATAAATTAAAATTACTTGTCTTGAATAAATAATAAGGTTACTCAAAATAACTTTAATATTATATAAATTAAAATTATTTGTCTTGAATAAATAATAAGGTTAGTCAAAATAACTTTAATATTAGGGGGTAGGGGGAGTTTCTAAATTTAATGCCCTCAAAAGAATTTTTGAACTGATATTGTGATGATTCAAGAGATGATGTGTTAGGGAAATAAAGTATGATTTAAGAGATGATACGTCAAAGATATAAGGTTTGTGAAGTTTTTTTAAGATTTTTTTTGAGATAGGAGTGTTGTGTAGTGAATGATCATGGTCTTTATGGAGGATTACTAGTCATCACGAATCTTTCAATAGTTGACTTTAAATCCATTTTATTACTTGTGTAAACTTCTTGTTAGAAGGAAAGATTCAAGGGACTTTAAGAGAAGATAAAGGTGTTCAATTGTTATGGTCCTTATGTAGGGAGGCAGGAGTTTTGGGATAATGTTGGTAATAGTAGTATTCTTCAAGAACATTTTATGATTTTTGGAGGGGATCTTAATTTGACCATGTATGTTGGTGAATTTTGTGGGTCTTATCCTCGTTTCAATCCTCTTTCTGAATTTTTTTGGCCAGTTCTTCCAAGAGGATAACCTTATTGATGTTCTTCTCGCTTCTTTATCCCCTACTTGGAGAAATGGTACGTCTGGGGAGGCTGGGGTGCCAAAAAGACTTTGATAGATTCTTTATCTCTGAAGGCTTAGTAGGCTTATTTGATGTTGTGAGTACGTTTAGATATTGTTAAACCAATTTTGGATTTTCAGACCATTTGCCTATTTATCTCCAATTTCAAGTGGATCGAAAAATTCAGAAATTTCCCTTTAAATTTAATCATGCTTGGTGTGAAGAGGAGGAATTCATCGCTTTGGTTAAAACTATTGGAATTTTGTTTTAGATGATTCTAGGGATACTATTATGCATAAGTTAGTGATGAACCTAAAAGGTCTTAAGAAAGTGGTTGTACTATGGGAAAAAGAAAGAAATGGAAGCTTAAATAAGAGCTGATGATGGTTGAAGAGGAGATAGGTTCTCTTTTCTCTACAAATTCCTCAAGTATTTTCTCTAGGGAAGCAAAGGAAACTTTGGTAAGTCTGGAAGTCTGGAAGCTAGAATAGCGGTTCATTTTATACAGTTTTAAATTGACTTTATATAGCTTGTTTTTCATTACAAATGTTAGAATTTTTGTCGTTCCCTTTGCTGCCAAACAATGTAGGCTTCTTCTAACTCGCCAAACAAATGTATACAACATCACGTGGCCTAGTTTGCAGTAACCTAATGCTTGTGCTTCATTGTAAAAATTAATAACCAAATTGTTATTATGATCATGCCATTTCATCCCAGTCATTTAGCAGAGCTTTCAAGTTTGGGATTGGGGTTTCCACTAGCTTTGATGACCTCAATCCTCTTAAATGCAAGATAGAGCAAAAAATATATGCTTATAAGAGGGCAATTGGGCTAATAAATATAGCCATGCGATGAATGAAATTGTCAATAATTAATTTTGTAGCATTTTTTTTCTATGTTTTGTTATTAATGTCCTTTTATTTTCTTAAAATAAATGTTCTAAGAGTTGCAGACCGCCTCCCAAGAGCAACAGTAAGGGACATTGCCAAGGTCAAAGCAAAATGTGAGCAAAATAGAGCTTTTCTCTTATTCTGCATTCTATTTTTTCGTTTGTTGTATGCATCACCCGTATTAACTACTTTTTCTTTTCACTTTTACATTTTCCACGGACATTGAAGCCTACATTAGTCTTCTGTATTATTCTTTACCAATCATGGCTTTGTTCAAGATTTAGTTCTTACACCTTCCTCAAGCAGGTATATTGCAATCAATTTGCAGAAAATCAATTGACTTTCAATTAATTGATATCTCTTTAAAAAATTACTATAAACTTTATCAAAGTTATGTTTAAATTGAATAATGTAAAAATTTAAATTAAATTTTGAAAATTTAAAAATAATATTTTTTTATTTAATGATTGGTTCATATCTTTGATGTAATAGTTATAAATATAATTATTAGTATGAAAATTAATTTAAAAAATAAAAAATAAATTCAACAATAACCATATGTCTACCTTATTAATTATTTATCATAATTCTTTATTACTCCGTTATTGCCAAATTGTATTTACCAAAAACTATTAAATACTTATACATAATTCAAGTATTTAGAAACGTTGTATTTCTTCACTTACTACTTATAAACCCCTGAGTTAGTCCTATTTCTTCACTTACTACTTATAAACCCTTGAACTAGTCCTTTTTTTTCACTCACGAAAAATTATATACTTCAATTAAAAGTATATAAAAATATACAAACAAAATCCAACTCCCAATTGTCGAACATACAGGAGAAATATACTACCACATAACCAACAACTTAATGTTACTAATTTTACTGTTTTAAAAGAAGAGGTATCCAATTTTCTAATTGGATAACTTCCCTCTAGTGGTCAGATCACCTCAAATTTCTTAAAGTATGTAACAAAAATCTAAAATTAATAATATTTATTTTTTTACAAACCAAAAAATTTAATGCTACTAGTTTTACATTTCATAATGTCATCTCAATATTTTATCAATGGTTGCTAACACTTATATCTATCAAAATATATTTCAAATTTTAAAAACATGGAGTAAGATATGTCACTTTTATTTTGCTTTCAAACTATACACAAGTAATACATTGTTAAAATGTAACATAATTATTTTAACTTTTAATTTTTAATTATGTACTATTATTACATTAAAATATTTCTAAGAGATGAGTATAAACAGTTTTGCTATTAATTTTACTTATTAAAAAAATTATACTTTAAAAAAATATTATAAATTATTTTATTTTTTTTATTTAAACTCAAATTTATTTATTGTTTAAATCTTTTTACCACTTCATGCATTTTCATCGTAGATGTCATTTATTTCACCAAATTTTTCAAAGATTTTGATAGGAACACACAAGTGAAAAATGAGGTAAATCTTTTGTATGTGCTCTTTTATGGATTATATGGAAAAAAGGGTACAAAATTACAAATGATCATAACATAAATGGTTAATACACGTCTAGACATCAGGGATTTTTTTATAATTTTGTTGGACTTATGTTTATAATTAAATATATCATTTACCTTTTCTTCAAAATTTAAGAAGTCCATTAAATTGGTTAGTTATGAAAAGTAGAGACATGATTAATTTTGAATATATTATGGATAACTATACTTTCTTCTTGTGATTACACTAAAAATAGTGATCATTCCTATTTACTTATTCCTCTCCTCTAAGATGGTTTGTGATCATGATTAATTTTGAAATACATTATGTATAACTATACTTTCTTTTTATGATTATAGTAAAAATAATGATCATTCCTATTTACTTATTCTTCACCTCTAAGATGGTTTGTGATCATTTCTATTTATTAATTAGAAGAGTTTATTGCGAGGTCTTTTGGGGAGGGGTTGTAGACTAGTGTTCTAAAAGATAAATATTTAAGGAAGTGTTCGATTATTCAGTGGATCAGGAAGTCACGAAAGACTTTTACAAATGCCTTAATTATCTAGAGGGGATTCACAAGATCCTTTTCCAAATTGGGTGAGAAGCTTAGTTGAAAGATTGGAAGTGGTACTCAAGTGGTCATTGGAATTGATTTATTTGTTGGTGTTGAAGATAACTACAAATTGTCTTACTTGTTAGTTTTATAACATCATAATATGAATGTCCATTATCTTGCATATGTTACAAGGTCGATTGCTTCTGAAGATTCACTTCCATATTGGCTTTCTACATGAGACTTGGGTTTGAATGATAATGTAGCCGAGGAGTGGAATTCCTTCATTATGTTGCTTAATCAAGTTGGTATTAGATTAAATGAGGAGGAGGATGTCTTAGTTTGGGATTGGAAAGGGGAAAATGGTATTCCCTCAACCAAGAAAGCATATGAATCCATATCTAATGATCAAGGATGTCTTCTCCTAAATGGTTGACAAAGCTAATATGGAAATGGAATATTCCAATAAAACTTAAATGCTTTCTATGGCTTTGTTGTGCAAATAAGATCCTTAATTGGGACATTCTTCATAAGAGGGGATTTACTGCACTAGGTATTTGTGCTTAATGCAAGGCAAATGATGAATCTATCCTCATATTTTTATACATTGTTCCTTCTTCAAATATGTGTGGTTTGAGTTGAGTAGACTTCTCAAAACTTTGAGGATGGATGGGAAGATTCCAATTTCCTAGATTGTATTCAAAACTAGTTACATAAGAAGGTCAAATATGAGGAGATTCCTATGTTTGCAATTTGGGAGGTATGGAAAGCCAAAAATCAATTAATTTTTTAGAATACCAATCCTCCGGTTTACTCTGTTTGTTCTAAAGTTATCATATTATATTTTGAACAACATAAAGAGAAAAGCTCCAAACCTATGAGAACGCGGGTTGTACCTCAATTTAATGACAATATTACCATTGGTTATTTTGATGGAGATGCAAATGATGGTATAGGTGGTGTGGGCATGGTCCTAAAGATCAAAAGCAATCATATCATCCATTTGTGGATGGTTGTTGGTCTTGGTACCAATACCAAGGCAAAGTTGCTTACTCTATGGGGCCTTTTGTGGTACGCAAAAAAAGAGGCATTTTTAACTTACAGGTTGTAGGTGACTCCAAAGTTGTGATCGAATGGATAAATGGTTATTCAAATATGTAAATATTACATCTTCACCATTGGACTAACAGAGTTCAAGTGTTGAAAAATGGTTTTTGTCATATTTCTTCCACACATATTTATCGGGATTATAATGGTGTAGTTGATGGGTTGTCAAAGATGGCGGTGGGTGACATGCATGGGCTCATGCATTTTGAGGAAACGGTTGATGGTTGTATGGTGGACAAAGGGGCAATTACTTTTTTGTAGTTTTGTTTTAGTGTGGGCTCTTCCTATGTTTTCTATTTCCACTAGATATATTTCCAGGCTGTTTTTTACTGACATATATGAAGATTGTTCTTGACATGTTATTTTGAAAGAAGTAGGACAAGTCTGAAAATTTATGGGTTGATAGACTGTTAGCTATTTACAGTCATTTTGTATAAGGATTATGTAACTTTGATTCTCTTCCATGATGAATAACAAGTTATATATATATATATATATCATTTTGAAATATTACCTATCCATGTTAATGTGACTTTGCATTTCAAATTTGTAGATTTCATAAAAATATATGAAGTAATGGTGTAGGGAAATTACCACCTTGTGGCTCTTGTTAAACTAAGTTTAAAATTAAAATGATTTCGCAAGTTATAGCGGTGTATTGTCTTAGCATCCATGAAACGATCATCTTGCTCACTAATGCCATCACCATTTCACATCTCAACAGAAAGGGGTTTGATTCTAGCAACAACATTATAGCTAAGACACTTGTGTTGATTTGTTCGATATCGATGTTCAACTTCTCCAAGCGGTGTTGGATTACACTATTGTTCAGGCCAGTTTAATAATGTTTGCAATCTACATGGCACTTTTCCAAGTTTTGAAACAAGGAATTCAGGAATTAGGACATCAGGATTCGTATGGATTCTAAAAAAAAACTAGGGGCTATTCAATGTTAATTTCACACCTGGCTATGTGCTCTCTCAATGACTTGGGGTTTGATTTGGAGTAAGCAAGAGTGACAATTTGCACCCATTATCCTACGATTTTTCTAGCCAAAATCGAATGAAAATCGTTGAAATTACAATTTTGGGTTGTTGGAATTGCATAATCGGGGTGCTCACTGCTCCATGTGTAATTGAACTTGTTGAATCCATTTATGCAATCAAAATTGCAATTCTTGCAACAACCTAAATTGTGATTTCAGTAAAATCACGTCGTCATATTTCGACAAAAATCGTTGGAATGGAGCAAATCGTCACTCTTTTATCTTACTCCTTTTGATTGTAGCCAATGACACTACAACAAAGACACACATGTTTCTTTGTTTGAGGCCAATGCTCATATTCTCTAGGCAAATTTGAATTGTGCCAGTTGGCTTGAGCGAGTTTTTTATATTGTCATTCAAGAAAATTTAATATTGTTTTCAATCTCCATGGCACTTTTACAAGTTTTGAAGCAAGGATTTCGATTTCGTGAATGTAAACTGATAAAAAAAATTAGTACAACTTTAAAAAACAAGGGTGCCCTCCTAAGACTATTATTAAATCCCCTTGAATCCCAACTTGAAGTCCAATCTATGTGGAATGAAAGTAATAGATACAAAGGAAAAGTTAATTCTTCCATACATTATCCATAAGGGGTTAGATCTGTTTTAATGGACTGCAACCGGATATCCATATAATGACAGAAGGGCCATTTTAACATAAATGTAATCTAAGCCTCCCTATACATTATCTACATTACAAGTGTATGTATTGTTATGGCATTTGAACCCAACTTCAGTGTTGTGCAGCCATGGAACGCAGGAATTTGTACGTGGCTTGGGTTGGTTTATATACTTTTTCAACTTCGATCAATAATCAAATGGAGAATCCTGCACAAGAATTCGACGAGGAGGAAATCTGGGATTATTTTTCGTCTGAACCCAGAGATTCCAATCTCAAATCCCGGGAGATCAAGATCATAGAAATCACATTTACTTCTCAGCGACTTTCCACAGGCTTGCAAATGAAGAAAATGCTAATAATGTTTCAGGCATTAGGCATCAATCCGCCTTTGTGAATATACATGATTACTCAAAAATATAGGGAAGGAAAAAATAGAGGAGGATTTAGATTATTGAGGATGATTTTGGAAGTGATTTTAGATTATTGGTTACCATAGGTAAGATTATCAACTGCATAGCATACCCGAAAGGTTACAAGTGAGGCTTACAATGTAAGTCAATATGACATTTTCCATACATTGAAATGTGGTATATGTAATGTATATATTTTAGTCATATTACTCGTGAAAGCCAAAAGAAATTAAGTATTTTTTATGCTTGTGCATATATGTGACTATGAGTGACAATTTGTGCTCTTTTGCTTTTTAGAATTCTTTCTCACTAAATGTGTGTTTAGAAAATTTATTAAGTGAACAATTCAAGCATGCCCTCACTTGAAAATCCCCCTTCTTTTGAGGGAAAAAATTAGAAAATGTATTAAGTGAACAATTCAAGCATGCTCTCACTTGAAAATCCCCCTTCTTTAGAGGGAAAAAACCCTTCTTTTGGGAAATCACGGGAGATATCCTTTGAAGAGACAAATATTCTTGGAGATGTGTGTTTACTTCTCACAACAAATCACAACTTTTTTTTTTTTAAGTTTTCCTAGAGCTTGGGCTAACAATTAGTATAAATATTTTGTCATATTCAATATAGAAGTGAAGAAATACAAAATCATCCCCTATGTCCAAATACTACTTTGAATTATTAAAGCTTGAATACATAATTCAAACTCTCCATTACTAAGTTTTTAATTTTTTAGAGGTCAATATGCATTGAAGATGCATTCTTTTTTTGTCATAGGCATTTTGGTAAAATTTCACATGTCAAACATTTAGGTAGTTGTCTCTCTTGCCAAAATCATAGTGAAATAGTTGGTGTCATATGGAATGTAGGAGTTGTTTATGGCATATGCCTTACATGCTTGGCAAGGTAGGTATTACCTCCCAATGCCTGATTGGGTAAAAATAAAATTTTCCCAGAATTTACAATGAGTCCAAGACAAATTCAAGAATGTTACATTGGAGTCTTGTGATAGATTCATATGCAAGACAATCGATTCAATTAAATATGTTCTCATGTCTTAAAGCTTGATTACCACATTAATTTTTTTGTGATTTCCTTCTAATATATTTGTTT
Organism: Larix kaempferi; assembly: GCA_027924585.1. NCBI lineage: Eukaryota > Viridiplantae > Streptophyta > Pinopsida > Pinales > Pinaceae > Larix > Larix kaempferi. Next base: position 5,360,613 of record BSBM01001365.1, read on the forward strand.
GTGCATAGTTCTCGATAAAAGTATGAATGCTTTGTTACTGATTGTAAAGACTCAAAGCACGATGTTGGCTCTCACATACTTCTTTACGAAGAAAGTAAGAGTATTAGTTAATTTTTTATTTTATTTTACGTTATTATTTTTGTAGTTTGGTTTGTTCAAAAGCTCAACTACTCATATTGTACCATCTTGAGTACAATATTGTCATAAAGTCTTTTATCATGACAAGGTACTATATTTGAATATTATTTCCTTTGGTAGATAAACTATCATTTTGAAAGAGGCCCATTAAGTCCTCAATTGTGTGGTCAACAGTCTCTTCATTGCTATCCAACAAAGGAGTAAACTATGTGAAGTAATGAATATCACTTTATAGCAATTGTGGTTGAATATTCTATCATTATTTAATGTTTTTATGTTCATGTTTTAGCATTGTTGGTAATTGGCTATGCCTTAAGAATAGAAAGGAATTAACTTCTATAATTTTACTTTGTTGAAAATATATTATATACCTAGAATATGCAACGATAGGAGCACGTTATTGGGGTTCAGCATCTCCTCCATGGTATCCCATTGGAACTTCTCCTAGATATGCATATGAAAGTAGTGATGATGTCTATGGCAATAGAATTCAGTGGCTACATGCAAGCAAGCAGTGGTTATGGGCTTCCTACTGGTGGAGCTAACAAAGGAAGTTATTCGAGAGATATGGGGATAAACATGGTAAGGTCGATTATGGAAACTCATTGAAACTTTATTATATTTGAATAATGTTGTAGAGCCATGGGAAGTAAAGAAATGGGGTATGGTGAGAGAAGATTGGTACAATTGCAGTGCTTTCACTATTGATGGATCTAGCTATTTGTAATTGGAATGTATCTCTTTTCTCCAAAACATTGTGAAAAGGAGATTATTTGAACTACTATTACTCTCTTGTATCTTTCTCTTTAAAATGTTTTTGTAGTTCCAGTCACGAATGTCTTTGAGGGTGATAGATTTAAGAGAAGAGTCTGTGGGGATTAGCTAATCCATTTTATGTGGCCTTGCTTTCATAACCATGTATGTTAAGTGTATGAAATCTTAGGTTAGATATCATGAGACCAGTTAGCTGAATAGAGATCCAAATCTCATTGATATGTGTCAATTCTAAAACTGATTAAGTGTAACAATGCATACAATTCCTAATCATAAACAAAAAGTAAAACAATAGTGCGCACACACATTACATAGAGATTTTACCCTAGAAACCCTTAACCAAGAAAACCAGCTTAACTAGAGCTTCATCGCTCTCTTTGTTTCTTTCATTGTGTGTTAACTCAACCGTTTACAATACAATATATAGATATTTACCAACCTCTGAAACCCTCATTCCTAAACTGGAATCTGAATACAACCAGTCAAAAACCATTAGCCGAAAATAGCCAAGAATGGGGCAAAAAATATTCCATTTTTTTTCTTAGGGGCTTTGCCCTCAAAGCCCCACCAAAAGGGGGGTAGTCATGCAAATAATATAACACATACCCAACATTCTCCCACTTGTTGTTTCATCTACATACAAGGGGAACAAATTTTATTGGATCAGCAATCCAAGGCACGAATGCCCATTGCTTCTTTACACCAAGAGAACATCTCAATGCTCATGGATTTTGTCAATGAATCTACAACAGTCTTCAAAGTGTCGACTTTCTCCAGTAGCACCTTCTTTCTTTCAACCATGTCTCTTACAAAATGATATTGCACATCAATATTCTTTTTTTTAGTGATAAGCAGGGTTTTAGGCCAGAAAGATTGCACTTTGACTGTCACAATCTAACCTCACGGCTTGTTGTTCAAACCCAATATCCGAACACAATCTCTACAACCATACAACCTCTTTACTTGCATGAGTGGATGCTATGTATTCAACTTTTGTAGTTGGTAGTGCCACTACAATTTGTTTCTTACTCATCCAACTGGTAGCACCTCCAAATAGGTTAAATACATACCCACTTATAGATCTTCTACAATCCAGATCTCCAACCTAGTCAGCATCAAAAAATCCATGTACATTCAACACTCAGTCATGTCCAACTCTTCCTTGATAGTAGATTGCACTATATGTAGTTCCACGCAGATACCTGAATACCCTCTTCACAACAATCCAATGCTCCTTGCCCCATTTTGACATATACCTGCTCAAAACTCCCACTCCATGGGCAATGTCTGGTCTATTGCATATTGTGGTATACATCAAACTTCCAACTACACTAGCATAAAAAACATGAGACATGCCTTCTTTTTCTTCTTCAGTCTTGGAACAATGTTCTGCAGATAACTTGCACCTATAGAAATAGAGACTTTTACTAGTTTACATTCCTACATATTAAACATGTGCAATATTGTTTCAACATAGTTTCTCTAGTTTAGCCAGAGTTTCCTTTCTGCACTATTTCTCTTGACCTCCATCCCCAATATGAAATTGGCAGCACTAACATCCTTCATGTCAAACTTGGAGGATAGTTGCATTTTCACCTCCTTGATAACCTTCATTTTGTTTCCAACCAACAACATGCCATCAACATACAAGACTACATAAACCAAATAATTTCCAACCTGCTTGAAATAGACATAGTGATCATCTTTACTTCTCACAAATACCAGTCCCAATATGTATGTGTCGAACTTCTGGTACCACATCTTTGGAGATTGTTTTAGACCATAAAGGGACTTCTTTAGCTTGCAGACCAACTCCTTCTTATCGTTTATTTTAAATCCTTTAGGTTACTTCATGTAGATTTCTTCTTCCAGGTCCCCATGTAGGAACATTCCTTTTACATCCATTTGTTCTACCTCCATATCAAATGTTGTAACCAAAGACAATAGGAATCTAATGAAGTCAATTTGCAACAGGAGAGAATATCTCACCAAATTCAATTCCCTCTACCCGAGAATAACCTTTTGCTACTAGTTGAGCCTTGTACTTCTTGGCTTTTCCTATTGCAATCAATTTCTTTTTGAACACCCATTTGCTACCAACAGGTTTCCTTCCATTAGAAAATTCGACCAAATCCCAGGCATCTTTTTTCTCCAAGGCCTCCATTATTTCTTCCATGGCCTTCTTCCAAAGTTTGCACTCTTCAAAATTAACTACCTCTATAACAGATCTAGGCTCATCATTAAAAGTAGACAAAACAAAACCATAATGGAAATTAGGTGGACTATACCTTTCAGCTGGCATCCTTACACAGTCATATCTCCTCAAGGCTAGAGTCTGTGGTTCCACATCATCTTCTGATTCAAATTATTCTTCCTCCTCGATTGAATCAGATCCTTCATTCTTTATCTTGAACTCCATTATATCTGGTCCTTTTTCTTTTGATTCATCTTCATTCCTGGAAGTGCTCTCAACTTCTCTGAAGACCACATCTCAACTATACATTGTTTTCTTGTTACAAGATTCCACAGTTTGTAACCTTTCAGGCCATCTATATATCCAATAAAGATACATTTCTCTGCTTTATTATCCAATTTGTTCCATTTCTCCTTAGGAACATGAACAAAAGCATCACACCCAAATACTCTAAGATGTGCATAAAAAGACTTCTTACCAGACCATACCTCATGAGGAGTTTTGTTAACCAACGCTGATGTGGGTGATTGATTCTTCCAATAACATGCAGTGCTGACAGCTTCAGCCAAGAATTCTTGTGCTAAACCTGCACCACTGAGCATACTCCTCGCCTTCTCCATCAACATCCTATTCGTCCTTTCTACAACCCCATTCCGTTGGGGTGTATATGGAGTTGTATTTTCCATGCTATACCACACTATTTGTAGAACTGATCAAACTCTTGAAGGAAAAATTCCCCTCCATTGTCAGTTCTCATAAATTTTAATTTCCTTCATGTTTGGTTTTCCAAAAGAGATTTGAACTCCTTGAACTTACTAAAAACCTCATATTTCGTTTTCAAGAAGTACAACCATGTATTCCTCAAAAAATCATCTATAAATGACACATAATACACGATCCTCCCAATGATGGAACAGGTGCAGGATCAAAAACATGACTATGTATTAACTACAGGATCTCCTTTGCCCTTGTAGCACTAGAAGGAAATTCCACTTGATTATGCTTCCCATATAAGCAATGCTCACATAATTCGAAATCTAGTTTGTAATTGGACATACCTTCAACCATACCTTTACCTTGTAATGCTTGAAGGCCCTTCTCTCCAATATGTCCCAACCTTCGATGCCACAACATAATATCTCCTTTAGAGACATCAATGTCTTTACTTTCTTCACTTTTTCTTTTAGGAACAATAGAGTTGCTACACTCATCAGTGACAATGCTTCCCAATAGCTTATATGGAGTTCTGCAACGAACTCCCCTCATCAAAGCCATTACTCCTCAAACCATTTTGCGTCTCTTCTCTTTGAATATAGTCTTTACACTTGCATCGCCCATTTTGCTAACAAATATCAATTTTCTGGCCAGATCTGGAATGTGTAAAACACCAGTAAGGGTTCTAATTCTTCCATCCTTCAGTAGTAACTTCACTTTTCCATGCCCTATGATTTTTGCTATTGAATCATCCCATTATACCTTTCATACTCACAGAACCAATCCTTGTTTGGAGTCATATGAAAGGAACCTCCCGAGTCAATCAAGCAAGCATGACTTCCTGGATCTATACCAGTAGAATCCAAGTACACATCGCCTCCTTCTTCAGAGGACTTTTCTTATGTGGACTGAGTATCATATGACCCTTTACCTTTTTCAACACCTTTTGATTTATAGTTCCTCTTATAATGCCCAGCCTTACCAAATTTCCATCATAATCTCATCGAAGATGCTCCTGGCAATTTAGATCTTCCCCTAGATTTAGATCTCCCTCCTGTAGATCCATTTTTTTAATCTTTAGAACAGACTCTCATAGATAAGGCATCAATTCTATGACTTTCCAGGGATTTTCTCCTCATTTCCTCATATAACAGGGATGCAACTACATCCTCAAACTTCAATGCAAAGTGAGTAGCACTACCTATTGCTACAACCATATTATCCCAAGAATCTAGTAGAGAGCATGGCAAGGTAATACACTTATCTTCTTCCTCCATCTTAATATCAACCGAGATCGGTTGACTTAACATAGTATTGAATGCATTTAAATGCTCTATCACAGAGACATCATCTTCCATCTTGAGTTGATATGGTTTCTTTCGTAGAAATAGTTAATTTACTAGGGAATTTGACGGATACAGGTTCCCTAGCTTGTCTCGCAGCTTTTTTACAATGTCTTTTCTAGATACAATCAATAGCACCGAATCAAAGAGACAAAGGAAAATCGTACTCCTTGCCTTTCTATCCAACTTATCCCAATCTTCTTTTGACATAGCAGCTGTAAATTTTTCTGTGTTATTTCAGCTTGCTGGTTTATGTCACGTTTTTCAATGTTTTTATTCCCAACCGGTTTTGCATTGGCTGGAAATTACTTATAAAAATTTCAGACAGTTAAACACGCTGTAAAAACACCTTTAACAGGCAGAAAACTAATTTAACATGCACGCCATAAAATAAATCAGAATCAGAAATTTTTGGCCAATAGCCCTGGAAAATTCGTTTCTATGCCTACGACCGATTTTTGTGCCTTCTGCCCGATTTCTGTGTCAACTGCAGAAATTTGTTTATGTGCCTGCTGCAGAAAATTCGTTTATGTGCTTGCGACCGATTTCTGTGCATGCTGCCCAATTTTTGTGTCAACTACAGAAACTCGTTTATGTGCCTGCTATAGAAATTTGTTTCTCTGCCTGCGACCGATTTCTGTGCATGCTGCCCGATTTCTGTGTCAACTACAGAAACTCGTTTTTGCTGATTCTAAATCTCTTTGCCTTGAAAACTGAGCTCTCTCGAAATTCGTGTTGCATAAAATAAACTTGTTGCCTGGAAATTCGTGCTCCTTCTCTCCCTGCTCTCTCTTTCACTCTCTTCTCAAAAGTGACTCTCTTTTGCCTCCCTTTTCCTTTTTGACAAAACCCTAAGTAGGTTTCTCATCCAACGGTGGAGATTAGATTAAATCCGACGTTTGAGATGAGATGAGAATAAAATGTCTCATTTAATTCTCACAAAAATAAATTTTACTCACCCACTTAAATTTATCAAAAGTGACGTTATGTTATAAAGTCACATTAAATGCTTTTCACAAGTCATTTAATGCAAGGGTCATTTTTTCCCTTTTCTAAGTGACTTAGGCAAAAAGTCACTAGGGGAACACTTCCCTAAGTACAAAAACTAACACTCCCTCTTACCAAGGAAGGTTTTATGCACCACTCCCAACTTGTCTCTGAAGAAAACAAACTTGCCCCTCCCCAAAGATTTCGTCAGGATATCTGCTACCTGCTCATCAGTGGATATGTACTACAACTCAACTGCTCGTCTCTGGACGTAGTCACGGATGAAATTGTTAAAATATTAACCAGGAAAATGATTGGAGAGAAATGCATGCTAGGGTTTGCATGCATGCATGCAAAAGTGAGTTTTGCATGCAACCATTTTAGGTTTTTGGTAAACCTAACTTGATAGCAAGATGTTATAAGGAAGACAGGAGGTGATTGTCTTCAGTAGAGTGAACAGTGATCTGAGATAGATCAAGAGAGAGGAGGATGACTTCACATGTGAAGGAGGGTGCATTCTTCAAGGAGGGAGAAGCTCATACCGCATCTAGTAAAGCAGTTGAGTGTCTGTAACTTGCAGAGTATCTTCGTCTCAGATATTGAGGAAGATTAGTGACGATCAGAGCTCAGATATGCTGAGATATGATTCAGTACGAGTCTTTCATTGCTGGAGGGAGGGCGCACTTGTGCATGCAGAAAGAGGATGTTTTCAATCACCAGGCAGTCTTCAGAGCGAGCAGAGCAGATCTGAGGAAAGAGACAGATAGATCGGGCAGAGGCGGATACAGGGACATCCAAATCCAGTTTTCCATTTTTAGGGCTTATCTCTTCCATGCATGCATCAACTGGATGCATGCAAAATCTTGAGTTGGCCAGAAAAGATTACTAAGGTAACCCTGTATTGTACTAGTCTCTTTTCCTATATGCTCTGGGCTCGAGAATGAAGATAGCCCCATAGTTTGTTGGTTTCTCCCGAAAGGGTTCCAGGGTACATTTGGTGTTTATGTATGATTGCATTTATATTGTTAAGTTGGTAAATGCAGATCTAGTTGTTTGAGTTCATGTTAATGTTGCATTAATATCGAGACTCATCCCACTTGAGATCTCAGGGCGATCCAGAAGGAGTAGTGATCTCTGGATCAAATATTTACATCGTATCAGAGCCCTGGTAAGGGTTAGGGAGTGCTTTCATACACAGATCTTCAGCTATTGCATCAGATCTACATCATGGGGAAAGAGCAAATTGTTTGCACCTCTTGATCTGCTACGGATATTGATGAGTGTACTACAGACAGGATTGACAGGGAGATGGCTCTTAACTCCTATCAATCGTTGATGGCCTCTTCTTCTAGTGTATGGTACATAGACAGTGGAGCTTCGAGTCATATGACAGGTGTTCATGGATATTTTTCTGACCTATTAGAGGATGGGATAAATCTTGAGATTGTCTTGGGAGACAACTCCATGGTCAAGGCTATAGGACGAGGAACTGTGTCTTTCCAGAAAGACTCTGGAGAACAGATGAGAGTTCATGATGTTCTATATGTACTAGGTCTTAAGAAAAACTTGATCTTTGTTTCCACTGTTGAAGATCGAGGGCTATGGGTGATGTTCAGAGATGGAAATGTACTAGTTCATCCCAAGGGATCCAATGTTGCCTCAGCTGAGAGGATTGGAGTCCGCAGTGGGAAACTATACAAGTTGAGCTTCCAACTACATCATGCCCTAAGTCATAGTAGTCGGGATGAGGGATGTGATCCCTGTGAGATTTGGCACAGGAGGATGGCTCATCTACACCATCCGGCTCTAAATATTATGAGGGAGATTGTGACAGGAGTACGTGAGTTCAGCACTGAGCACACTGATGTGTGTAACGGGTGTGCTCTCGGAAAGTACGTCAAGACAACATTTCCCAAGAGCGAAACTAGAGCTACAAGAGCTCTTGATTTGATTCATTCTGACCTTTGTGGCCTGATGTCCACCACATCACTGAAAGGATACAAGTACTATGTGTCTTTCATTGATGACTAGTCCAGGAAGACCTGGATCTACTTTCTGAAGAGCAAGGAGTCTAAGGAAGTTTCAGGAGTTCAAATCCCTTGTGGAAAAGCAGATAGAAAGGAAGATCAAGATCTTCAGATCAGACAATGGAGGAGAGTACACCTCCGCTGAGTTCAACAAGTTCTGCACTCAGGAAGGCATCAAGAGACAGTTGATTGTTCCTTATACACCTCAATAGAATGGGGTGGCTGAGAGGAAGAACAAGGCCATTATTGGAGCTGCGAGATCCATGTTGCATGATCAGGGATTGCCGTTTTTTCTCTGGGATGAAGAATGCAACACTGCAGCCTACATTCGGAACAGGAGCCCGCATAAGGATTTGGGGGACAGGACTCCCATGGAATCCTTCTCTGGGAAAAAACCTGAAGTTGGGCACTTCAGGATTTTTGGATGCCTCACCTATTCTCATATTCCTTCATAGAAAAGGAAAAAGCTAGAACCCACTGCATAAAGAGGAATTATGGTTGGGTACGACGAGACTTCAAAGGCCTACCGCATTTACATCCCTGGTCTCAAAAAGACTGTTGTGAGACGGGATGTGAATTTCGAGGAGGATCGTGCCTTTCATAAGTCATATGAGTGAGAGAAGGGAAAACAGCAAGTTGCTACATCACCACTTGACACAAGACAGAGTACTGCTCAGCATTCAACCAGGTCCCAAGTGTCCGGAGTGACAGACACACAGGATACGGTTTCCACAGGCACAGGAGCAGGGACTGGCACAAGATCTCAGGTTGGTGATCAACTGAGATCAGGATCCCAGATTACAGGTTCTCGAGCTACACGATCAACATCTACTGGGACCTCTACTAGAGGTACTCACTCACGTACAGGACACTGGGACGAGGATGAGTATTTCTCATCTCAGGATGTCACTTCAGGAAAGAGGAAGCCTATTCAGGAAAGAGGAAGCCTAAGTGGATTCAAGACACCTTGAAGGATGCTAAGGCAATAGGAACTCCCAAGAAAGATGTGAGAGAAAGAAAGGCTCCACAGAGATTCTGCAGTTACTTAGCATTAGTAAGCAGCATCAGTGAGTCAGATCCTTCCTCATACGAACAGGCAGCAAGAAAGCAGGCTTGGAGAGATGCCATGTTGGAAGAGTATGCTTCCATCATGAAGAATGATGTCTGGGAAGTGGTGCCCAGACCAGAGGGAAAATCAGTAGTCACCTCCAAATGGCTCTATAAGATTAAGTATGCAACAGATGGCAACATTGAGAAATACAAAGCCAGGTTTGTGGCTAGAGGGTTCTCACAAATAGAGGGAGTTGACTATGAGGAGACGTTTGCTCCTGTGGCCAGATATTCTTCCATCAGGACTGTAATCTCTGTTGCAGCAGAGATGGGATCGAAGATCCATCAAATGGATGTTAAGACATCCTTCCTAAATGGACTCATTGAGGAGGAAGTTTACATTGAACAGCCTGAGGGATTTGAGGTACTTGAGAGAGAGTATCATGTATGCAGATTGAAGAAATACCTATATGGCTTGAAGCAGGTACCTAGATCTTGGTATTCTAGGATAGATACCTATTTGCAGCAGCTAGGGTTTCAGAAGAGTGAAGCAGATCCAAATCTCTACTTCATTGTGGTGAGAGGGGATCCTCTTATTCTTGTGCTTTATGTAGATGACCTGTTTATTACAGGAGCAGAGAAACTCATCAATGATTGCGAAAAGGATCTTGCATTTGAGTTTGAAATGAAAGATATTGGGCTTATGCATTACTTCCTAGGGATGGAAGTCTGGCAGGAGGATGGGCATATCTTTCTCAGTCAGGGCAAGTATGCAATGGACATTCTGAAGAGATTTCAGATGCAGGATTGCAAGCCTATGACTACCCCTATGACGACCAACTGGAAGAAGCAAGTGGCTTCTGAGAGTAAGTTGGTCAATTCCACTAAGTATAGACAGCTCATCGGTTCCTTGATGTACCTGGTCAACACTAGACCAGATTTGATCTTTGCAGTCAACACCTTGAGTCAGTTCATGGTTGAACCCAGAGATGTGCACTGGGTAGCAGCAAAGCATGTTTTGAGATACATCGATGGAACTGTAGAGTATGGTCTGAATTATGTGAGGCAGGGAGAAGTCCAGCTTGTGGGGTTCACAGATTCAGACTGGGCAGGGAATGCAAGTGACAGGAAAAGCACCTCCGGGTGTTGCTTCAGCTTGGGTTCGGCAGTTGTGTCATGGTTCAGCAGGAAGCAGAAGTCCGTGGCATTGAGCTCTACTGAGGCAGAATATATGGCGGTTAGCTTAGCCAGTTGTGAAGCCATCTGGCTTCGCAAGACGTTGGTGAGTCTATTTGATCAACAGTTGGAGCCTACCGTGATTCACTGTGACAATCATAGTTGCATCAAACTCTCTAAGAATCCAGTGTTTCACAATCGATCCAAACACATTGAGATCAGATATCACTTCATTCGTGATCATGTTCAGAAGGGAGCAGTTGAGCTCCAGTACATTTCTACAGATGAGCAAGTTGCAGACATTTTGACTAAGTCTTTGATGAAGACTAAGTTTGAATACTTCAGGGAGAAGATGGGAGTGGTAGAGAATCCTTTCCTGGTTAAGAGGGAGTGTTAAAATATTAACCAGGAAAATGATTGGAGAAAAATGCATGCTAGGTTTTGCATGCATGCATGCAAAAGTGAGTTTGCATGCAGCCATTTTAGGTTTTTGGTAAACCTAACTTGATAGTGAGATGTTATAAGGAAGACAGGAGGTGATTGTCTTCAATAGAGTGAACATTGATCTGAGATAGATCAAGAGAGAGGAGGACGACTTCACATGTGAAGGAGGGTGCATTCTTTAAGGAGGGAGAAGTTCGTACCGCATCCGGTAGAGCAGTTGAGTGTCTGTAACTTGCAGAGTATCTTCGTCTCAGAGATTGAGGAAGATCAGTGACGATCAGAGCTCAGATCTACTGAGATCTTATTCAGTATGAGTCTTTCATTGCTGGAGGGAGGGCGCACTTGTGCATGCAGAAAGAGGACGTTTTCAGTCACCGGACAATCTTCAAAGCGAGCAGAGTGGATCTGAGGATAGAGATAGATAGATCGGGAAGAGGCGGATACAAGGACATCCAGATCCATTTTTCCATTTTTAGGGATTATCTCTTCCATGCATGCATCAGTTGGTTGCATGCAAAATCTTGAGTTGGCCAGAAAAGATTACTGAGGTAACCCTGTATTGTACTAGTCTCTTTTCCTATATGCTCTGGGCTCGAGAATGAAGATAGCCCCATAGTTTGCTGGTTTCTCCCAAAAGGGTTCCAAGGTACATTTGGTGTTTATGTATGATTGCATTTATATTGTTAAGTTGGTAAATGTAGATCTAGTTGTTTGAGTTCATGTTAATGTTGCATTGATATCGAGACTCATCCCACTTGAGATCTCGGGGCGATCCAGAAGGAGTAGTGATCTCTGGATCAAATATTTATAGAAATGGTACCTGATCTCAATATGCTTTGACCTGTCATGGAACACTGGATTCTCAGAGAGGTGAATGCAACTTTGATTGTCACAATAGATCACCGTAGGCCTAAGCTCCTGATCAAATAAATCTACTAACAACTTAAAAATCCACAGTGCCTCGCAAGTAGCCTGACTGGCTGCCATATACTCATCCTCAACAGAACTAAATGCAACGGACTTCTGTTTCCGACTGAACCACGACACTATTGTCAAGCCCAAACTGAAACAACAACTGGAAGTGCTCTTCTGATCCTTCACACTACCTACCCAGTCTGAATCTGTGAAACCAACCAAACTGAATCCACCTGAACCCCTGTAGTCCAAACCATAGTCCACTGTCCCTGCTAGGTATATCAACACATGTTTCGCGACAGTCCAATGTATACTCCTAGGCTCAACCATGAACTGACTAAGAGTGTTCACCGCAAAACACAAGTCTGTCCTAGTGTTGACCAGATACATCAACGACCCAATGAGCTGACGGTAAAGTGTAGGATCCACAAACTTACCCTCAGAAGCATGAAGTTGCTTCCAGTTGGTGATCATAGTTGTAGACATCGGCCTGCAATCCTCCATCTGAAATCTCCTCAAAATATCAACTATATACTTCCCATGTCCCAGGAAAATATGTCCAGGCTCCTGCCAAACCTCCATCCCCAGATAGTAATGCATCAACCCAAAGTCAGTCATCTCATACTCAGTAGCAAGGTCTCTCTTGCAATGTGTAATGAGACGCTCCTCTCCAGTGACAAACAAGTCATCAATAGATAACAAAAGAATGAGAGGATCTCCACCAACCATAATGTAGTAAAGGTTGGGATCAGCCTCAATCTTCTGAAAACCCATCAAAGTCAAGTATGCATCGATCCTGGAGTACCAAGCTCTAGGAGCTTGCTTCAGTCCATACAAGGCTTTCCTTAGCTTGCACACATGAGAATCTCTCCCATGAATCTTGAATTCTTATGGTTGCTGTAAGTACACCTCCTCCTGCAAAAGACCATTGAGAAATGTGGTCTTCATGTCCATATGGTGGATCTTCCAACCCATCTCTGCTACTATAGAAATCACTGCTTTGATGAAAGAATACCGAGCAACTGGCGCAAAAGTCTCATCATAGTTAACTCCCTCAACTTGTGAAAACCCCCGTGCCACAAACTGAGCCTTGTACTTCTCCACACTGCCATCCACAGCATGCTTTACCTTGTAGATCCACTTGGAAGTCACAACAGACTTCCCCTCTGGTCTTGGCACTATCTCCCAAGCATCATTCTTCATGATGGAATGGTACTCTTCCATCATGGCATCTCTCCAAACCTGATGCTGAGAAACCTCCTCAAATGTGGAAGGCTCTGAATCACGAAGACTCGCAACAAGAGCCATACCCAATCTATCTGGCATCACAATTGTCCTGATCTCCTCCTGGGGTCTACCAAATGCCTCTGCTTCCTTCAAGGTATCTTGAAGCCATTTAGGTTTCATCTTCCTTGAAGGCTCCTCCTCTGAAGAACTCCCAGAAGCAGAAGGTCCAACACCCCGAGGACCAATGACTGATGAACCAGTCCCTGGATAACCTGTAACCTGTGAACCAGAACCAGAACCTGTCCCTAAAGTACCTGTCACCTGAACCACTGAACCTGTAGGAGTTGTGCCTGTAATCTGTGATCCAGTCACTCCGGAAACCTGTGGACCTGAGATCTGTATCGAAGAAGATCAAGTCACCTGAGGTGTGGAAGCCGGTGGCACCTCCTGCTCTATCTCTCTAGACTTCCTGAAGGTTCTCTCCTCATCAAACTTCACCTCTCTCCTAACAACAACCCTCTTCTGGCTAGGAAGGTAAAGATGGTAAGCCTTCGAAGTCTCATCATATCCCATAAAGATGCCTCTCTCTGGAGTGGGATCAAACTTCGTCCTCTTCTCAAAAGGGACATGAGAGTAAGTCAAAGAGCCAAATATACGAAAGTGGCTCACCTCAAGCTTCTTGCCTATGTACATCTCCTCAGGAGTCTTCCTGCCCAAAGCACGATGAGGACTCATGTTCTGCAGATAAATTGTAGTGCTGCATGCCTTTTCCCATAGAAATAATGGTAAACTCTAATCATGGAGCATCGCTCTCGCTGCTCCCACAATCGACCTGTTCTTCCTCTCTACTACTCCATTCTGCTCAGGAGTGTAGGGAACTGTCAGCTATCTCTTTATACCCTCTTGTGTGCAAAATCCATCGAACTCCTTGGAGGTATACTCACCCCCATTTCCGATCTCAACATTCGAATCTTCCACCCTGTCTTCTTCTCCACAAGGGCTTTGAACCCTTGGAAGACACTCAATACTAAGGGTGACTTCTTGCTCCTCAAGAAGTAGATCCAGGTCTTCCTGGAGTAGTCATCAATGATAGTGATATAGTACTCAAATCCAGTCAAAGAGACTGATGACATAGGGCCACAAATATCAGAATGGATCAAGTCAAGTACTCCTGCTGCTCTGGTGTAACTGCTTGGAAAAGCAGTCTTGGTGTACTTTCCCAAAGCACACCCCTTGCACACATCACTCTACTCAGTGCTGAACTCAGGTAAACCTGTAACCATGCTCCTCAATAATATCAGAGCTAGGTGATGTAAGTGGGCCATCCTCCAATGCCATAGCTCACAAAGCTCACTGTTGTTGTTGTGTGCTAGAGCATGATGCGGCCGAAACAAGAGCTTGTAAAACTTTCCACATCTAACCCCAATGTCCATGGAGGTAGATAATCATGTAGTCCTAGGGAATACCTGCAGTCTCCCATCTTAGAAACATACCCCAAGAACCCTGTCCTCAATGGTGGAAACCGATACAAGGTTCTTCTTCAGCCCAGAGACATATAACACATCCCTCAGAGTCATGGGACTCATAGACTCCCTCTGAAATGTAATGGTCCCCCAACCAACTACTATAACAATGGTGTCGTCTCCTAGTACAACCTCCACATCTGTACCTGTCTATGAAAGCTCAGAGAACATCTCTCGAGCACCTGTCATGTGGTTCGAGGCTCTGTTGTCAATACACCAAGTGCCAGTGGTGGATGCACTCATCTGATGCCCTGTCAATAACGAATACTCTATCTCCATATCCACATCAATGTTGGTAACTAAAGAGGCTCTCTCTCTCTTAATATGTCCAACACATAGAGAAAACTCTCTCTGAAATCTGTCTCCAAAGTCATCAACCTCCACTGAAGCTACAGTCTGTTGTCCCTTCCTCTTCTTGCTTGGACACTGTGAAGCATAGTGCCCAAATGTTTGACATGCATAACACTTGATTTTACTCAAGTCCTTCTTCTTCCCACCCTGCTACTGTTGCTTGGCCCAACCCTTTCTTGGGACCCTTCTTCTTCTTCTTCCCCTTTGTTGTCAAAGCCACGTTCTCCTCATCTTCCCTACCCTGTGATGCTGCCTTGTACGAGACCTCACCTGGTCTCCTCCTGCACAAAGTCATCCCACAGTCTCTCCCATGAAGGTAGGTTCTCTCTGCCCACTATAGCCTGCACAAATGCACCCCAGGGCTTGGAATCCCCATTCACTGTTATACGCACAAGCTCAGTAGCAGTGACCACCTCCCCAACTCCTACTAGCTCATCTCTAACTGCAGATATCCTGGTAAGGTAAGCTGTCACTCCCTCTCTGCCATTCATCTTTATACTCTTTAGTTTCTCCTTGAGAACCATCTTCCGATTCTCATTTGTACTCTCGTACAAACTGGTCAAAGCACTCCACATCAAATGTGCCCTAGCTTTACCAGAAATGTGAGGGATGATATGATCTTTAACTGCATCAAGGATTATTCTTCTAGCTTTACAGTCCTTCTTTTTGAAGGTTGATAATGCTGTTGCATCTGTAGTAGCGGGAATATGAATGGGGTTTGTTGTAGTGTTTCTAACCACCTCCTCCCACAGTTCATTCTCCTCTAAAAATAGCAAAATCCTAGCCTTCCATGGCCCAAAGTTACCTGTCCCATCCAGCCTATCCTCCAACCTAAGTCCTGTAGCCATCTCTACTGTCAACCCAACAAGGTGTTGTTCACTAACAGAAGAAAATACCCAAATCTGGAAATTTCTGTGTGTCTGCAAATTTTACTATTTTCTGCCCCCAAGCTCTAATACCATGCAAATTTTTCTATGTTATTTCAGCTTGCTGGTTTATGTCACATTTTTCAATGTTTTCATTCCCAATCGGTTTTGCATTGGCTGGAAATTACTTATAAAAATTTCAGACAGTTAAACACGTTGTAAAAACACCTTTAACAGGCAGAAAACTAATTTAACATGCACGCCATAAAATAAATCAAACTCATAAATTTTTGGCCAATAACCCTGGAAAAACCCCCACGGGGAAAACCAGTCAGAGAGAGATTTTTATTTCTTCAGCAAAATATAGAACAACAATTACAGTAGAAAATACATCTTATCTCCACCGCAATAAATGCACCCAAAAGCTTCCTCGAATTCTATGTCAAGCCTTCTCGATTTCTGTTCCACCTATAGAAACTCGTTTTCTGTGCCTGTTGTTCAATTTTCGTGCCTGCTACAAAATTCGTTTATGTGCATGCGACCGATTTTTGTGCCTGTTGCCCAATTTTTGTGTCAACTGTAGAAATTCGTTTATGTTCCTGCTGCAGAAATTCGTTTATGTGCCTGCTGCAGAAATTCGTTTATGTGCCTGCGACCGATTTCTGTGCATGTTGCCTGATTTATGTGTCAACTACAGAAACTCGTTTCTATGCCTGCTGTAGAAATTTTTTTTAGTGCTTGCGACCGATTTCTGTGTCAACTACAGAAACTCGTTTTGCTGATTCTAAATCTCTTTGCCTTGAAAACTGAGCTCTCTCGAAATTCGTGCTGCAGAAAATAAACTTGCTGCCTGGAAATTCATGCTCCTTCTCTCCCTGCTCTCTCTTTCACTCTCTTTTGCCTCCCTTTTCCTTTTTGACAAAACCCTACGTAGGTTTCTCATCCAACGGTGGAGATTAGATTAAATCCAACGGTTGAGATGAGATGAGAATAAAATGTCTCATTTAATTCTCATAAAATTAATTTCACTCGCCCACTTAAATTTATCAAAAGTAACTTTATGTTATAAAGTCACATTAAATGCTTTTCACAAGTCATGTAATGCAAGGATCATTTTTCCCCTTTCTAAGTGACTTAGGCAAAAAGACACTAGGGGAACACTTCCCTAGGTACAAAAACTAACAGCAACATGTTTTGTACCTAGATCCACAACCTCCCACTATTCCCTGTCTACTAGAAGATCCTTCATCTTGAGCTTCCATGGCTCGAAATTTTTTCCATGAAATTTTCTAATCTCCACTCTAGAATTGCTCGCCATCCTTTCACGAAAAGAATCACCCCTATAAAGCTCCCACTGAAACCGGGTTTATTGCAAACCCTAGGACTGAGCTAAACCCTCAGCAACAAAGGTGTCCCCCTGAAGCCAAATATTGCTCTGATACCAACTGTTAGTTCTAAATTTGATTAAGTGTAATAATGCATACAATTCTTAAGCATAAATAGAAAGTAAAACAATAGCCCACACACACATTACACGGAGATCTTACCCTGAAACCCTTAACCAAAAAGCCAGCTTAACTAGAGTTTCACCACTCTCTTTGTTTCTTTCATTGTGTGTTAACTGAACTGTTTACAATACAATATATAGGTCTTTACAAACCTCTAAAACCCTATTTCCTAAACCAGAATCAGAATACAATGGGACGAAAACCATTGGCCGAAAATAGCCAAGAATGGGGCAAAAAATAGCCCATTTTTTTTCTTGGGGGCTTCGCCCCTGAATGAGGGTACCCCCCAGACCCCCTTAATTCGGGGGCCGGCCCTCGAACCCCCGCCAGAAGGGAGGTATTCATGCATAGAATATAACACATACCCAACAATATGGGCTTTGGCACTTCTAAGAATATCTTGAATTTTCCTATTTTTTAAGGGTTGTTGTAGGCATTTAGGTTTCACAAATTATTGTAAACCAAAACCATTTATGTTAACGTTTTATTGATGTTGAGTATGGAGCTACTAGCTTTGTATTACTCTTTTATAATCATTCATTGGTATCAGTTTTTCCCTCCACCTTAATGTGATGTCAAAGTACTCTTAATAAGCAATGTATGGAATTTGTTATGTTTAAGACGATGCACAGTTTCTAGTTTTAGATATGTTATTATTTTAGTCAGTTGTGTTCATTCCTCGGATATTCATATTAGCAGGGACAATTGATTGAGGATATAAGATGATAGAATTCTCTATAGGTCTATTTAGATTAACTTAAAAGTGTGTAAATATGAAATGAATAGTTTCTATTTATATTTGTAAGTATGTACTTGTTTCCATTAAACTTCAAGAATGTTATGCACCAACTCTATTTGGATTTTCTACTCTTAAAAAATTAATGCAGCTTATGTTCTTTTGTTGTATTAGGATTGCTACTCCTATATTTTTATATATGGTTTTGTTTTAAATAATTTTACACAAAACATGCATTATGTTTTATGATAAATACTAGCCTTCGACATCTTTTAATGGTAAGTTTGAATTTCAGACAATAATTTTTTAGGGAAATCAAAGAACAAATTTTGCATCATTTGTTGTTGTTGTCATTCTACAGTGTTTGTAAGACCCCATATTTGACCTCGTAATGTAATATTGTAATATTGATGTAAAGGCTAGAATAAACAAATGGCCTAGGGTGACAAAGACATTGTAAATATGTACATTTTTAATATTAATATAATATCCCCGATGGCTACAGAGGAAGATGGACGAAGAAGAGAAGGGGGGATGTGACTCCACAAGAGGGGAAGTGATTCTAGGGCTAAGGAAAATGACCCTAGTGGGCTTAAGCTTATCTCTCTGGCATTAACTATTTAACCAAATTTCATAAAGCATCACTAAGAGGGGAATGAGCGGCGAAAAGTGGAACCATGTGGAGAAATCACATGGCAACCTAGAGCCTTACGTATAAAAGGGAGAATTTAGTTTTTGGGCATTCATGGAGGGGAATTCCATTCCTCCCAATTCTTACCATCACCTTGGAATGTTGAACACTAGTACCTAAGAGACCTTTCCATGCCATTGACACGGGGGAACTAGTGCATGAGAGGAACCTAGTCTATAGCATGTGCCCTGGAGTCCCAATTCAGAGAATTCTTGTATGACCTATGCCAGAGTGCCAAAAGGGAGCTGGAAGGCTACCCAAGGAACTATTAAATCAAAGAAGGGGACTTGTTACTGGCATTGTGTAGGTTGATGGGGAAGGAGAATTAAGGATTGGGACAGTTGTGGTTTATGCACCAAGGGTTTGCATGCGAGTTTGAGCTGTGTAAAGTTGTGAAGAGCTTTTCCCTTGTGGACTAATAACGCTAGCTTAGGCATGGCTTGGGTTAAAGAATTAATGGCTTGACAGAGAGACTATGGCTGGGAAGAACGTCCTTCTTCTGCAACTAGTTGGAGCACATTAAACAGATAAGTGTCTAAATGTGCATGAATGCCATGGATTTATATCTATGTTTACATATTGTTTAATTTACTGCTATATGAATGTTTAAATGCATGGCATTGATTGGCATTCTTTATGTGTGTTTCCTATTTGGAATTTCTTGTAAATTATTAATGTTTGCATTCAAGTTTGGAGACCATATGTTTGCTTTCCGTTGTATAAAATTGAATGAATTCCATGGAAGAATTGGGTATATGTGATAGAGTGGCATCATATGTGTAAATTGGGTGCCCCGTCACCTCAACTGTATCGTAGGGATGGTCATGTACATTATAGAGTTGAAAACAAAATTGGCAAACATGATTATGTTTTCCAAAAAATAAAATCACCAAAGCAACGAATCCCACATAAGAAATCAGCTCACATATAGATAAAGTATTGGCATAACATGAATATCAAAACATACAAAACAATTACTAAGGCGATATGCTTCTTTATATCCATTTGTCAAGATTGGCCAATGTTTGATTATTTTCACTCTAGTATCATACTGATGTTAGATAAGTGTCTAATTGTGCATGAATGCCATGGATTTATATATGTGTTTACATATTGTTTAATTTACTACCATGTGAATGTTTAAATGCATGGAATTGCTTGGAATTCTTTATGTGTGTTTCCTATTTGGAATTGCGTGTAAATTATTAATGTTTTGCATATTTTAATTTAGGAGACCATTTGTTTGTTTTCCTCTGTTTGAAATTGAATGAATTCCATGGAAGAATTCAGTATACGTGACATAGTGGTATCATATGTGTAAATTGGGTGCCCCATAACCTCAACAGTATCACTGGGGTGGTCAGGTACATTATAGTGTTGAAAACAAAATTGACAAACATAATTGTGTTTTCCAAAAACTAAGATCACCAAAGCAACAGATCCCACATAGGAAATCAGCTCACATATAGATAAAGTATTGACATAACATGAATATCAAAACATACACAACAATTACTAAAAGGTGATATGCTTCATTATATCCATTTTTCAAGATTAGTCAACATTTGGTTATTTTCACTCTGGTATCATACTGATGTTAGATAAGTGTCTAACTGTGCATGAATGCCATGGATTTATATTGTGTTTACATATTGTTTATTCTATTGCTATATGAATGTTTAAATGCATGGAATTGCTTGCCATTCTTTATGTGTGCTTCCTATTTAAAATTGCTTGTAAATTATTAATGTTTGTGTATTTTAATTTGGGAGACCATATGTTTGTTTTCCATTGTATGAAATTGAATGAATTCAATGGAAGAATTGGGTATACGTGACAAAGTGGTATCATATGTGTAAATCGGGTGCCCCATCACCTCAACAATATCACAGGGGTGGTCAGGTACATTATAGTGTCAAAAACAAAATTGGCAAACATGATTATGCTTTCCAAAAAATAAAATCACCAAAGCAACATATCCCACATAAGAAATCAGTTCACATATAGATAAAGTATTGGCATAACATGAATATCAAAACATACAAACAATTACTAAGGTGATATGCTTCTTTATATCCATTTGTCAAGATTGGTCAATGTTTGATTATTTACACTCTTGTAACATACTCATGTTATTGTGTATATGCTCTCTAACCTATATAGTACTTAGGATCATTGGATAGATTTAACATGCAAAAGGCAATGCGGCCTCTTATTATGGATATGTAGTGAAAATACATGATGTTATTATGTTGCATTGTATGGTGGGTACTTGTAAATGGTTTAATATAGAAGCTCGTTGTGAATTTTAATGCACATGTTCACCATATGGCTTTGAGATTCAACACTATTTGGGTGTTCCATATTTCCTTTTTTGTTGTAGTCCCAAGTTCAAATAACTACTAATTTTAATTTGTAGTAAAGGTAATACCTTTAATGGATGTTAACTTTCTATCTTTTTTGCATATAATGTTACATGTATGCGTGTATAACTGTCCTAGTAGCTGATTTTTAATATATTACATCATAGCAATAGTTTGTTAGGCATTCTGCATTAGACTTCTATCTTTTTGACATCTTAATGTTCATATTCTGCTTAAAATATTAGAGTACTTTTAATCCTGATACATTGGTGTAATCATGGCAACATTATTTTTATACATGTGTATGCTCGTTTATCACTCTTTATCCTCAACCAACCTATAGATTGCCATATTGCATAGCTACTCTCTAATTCACATTGTAAACTTTTTACAATATGTACCAAGTTTTAGTGGATTTGTAAATTTATCTATTGCATTGCATCTCAAAAGAGGCAAGTACTCAACTACCCTGCAACTCTAACTTTTTAAATGTTATTATAGTTCATATTGGTCAATGTGT
Source organism: Larix kaempferi (assembly GCA_027924585.1). Lineage (NCBI taxonomy): Eukaryota > Viridiplantae > Streptophyta > Pinopsida > Pinales > Pinaceae > Larix > Larix kaempferi. The sequence continues at coordinate 5,382,160 of BSBM01001365.1, forward strand.
TAGGGGATGGTTATGTTGTGAAAATCCTCACAGCAGATCTAAGAGATGATGTGTACCTCACAAGAGTAATTATGATTAAGCAAGAAAATAGAAGAAGAGTGATACATGCTGTATAATGAGAAACAGAATAATATGGTACAGTAGAACTCAGATAGAAGCAATAATACTTCGGTCATACTTCATTATTAATCACAAATGGACATATAAATAATACAATGCATGAGGAATTCGAATGCCTAAGGTGGCAATTCGAATTAGCCTTCATGGAGTGATCAAAGGATCACTGGAGTGTCATCGGAGCACAACTAGGTGTCCTCATGATCATCGGAGCGCAACTGGAAGTCTTCATCATCATCAGTGGAGTCATCAATGCTCAAGTAACTGTCAACCATCAGTCAAACTAACTCTGGTAGGTGTAACTGAGTGTAACTCAATGTAAATGAGTGTAACTGAATGTAACTGACTGTAACTGACTGTAACTGAGTGTAACTCAATGTAACTGAGTGTAACTCAATGTAATTGAGTGTAACTGAGTGTAACTGACTGTAACTGACTGTAACTGAGCGTAACTGACTGTAACTGAGTGTAACTGAGTGACAACTGGACTGGTAGGTGAAGGAGGGCGAGTTGCTCCCTAAAATCAAGGAAGAAGGGCGCATTAAGCAACTTGAGGGCTAAAACTGAATAGTGAGAAGCTCCTGGGGGCTGGCTAACTGAGGGCTAGGTGTTGGACTGATGACTGGGATGCATGCAAAATGCATGCAAACCCTAGAATGCATGCAAACCCTAAAAGGTGCATGCATGACTGAAAATGTAAATGATCAAAATACTGGTGGGACTAGGATGGAGTATAGGAATATCCTAACACCCCCCCTTAATCCATCATGGGCCCTGGTAACTAAGACCAAAGGTCACCCAATACAATGAATAATAACAATCAATAAACCAAGGAAGTGGGAAAATTTCATGGAAAACATACCCCCTCCTCAAAAAATAGACTATAAGGCACACATAAAAAAATAAATGCTCCAAACTCAAGCATGTGTGATGCTTGGTCATATGTCTGGAGGTATCTTCTTCTTGGGAAGAAGTGGATCATGCTCAAAAAGCATGTGCTTGTACTTGCTCTTCAGATCGAATGTGATGAGAACAAATCCAACAGTATGAGAATGATCCTTGAACCTGTGATTTGAATCAGCTGAGGTAGGATCAAATCTGTGAAAATGCATATAGTCTTTTGTCTTCTCCTTCGAACCACCAGGGGTGAGATTATGCCAAAAATAACTATTACATGTTTGCTTGAAATCAAGATCAGATTTAAGACTTTCAAAACAGTTTCTTGAGATCTCCTTTGAACCAGCAGGGGTGAGATCAAAACTATCATATGATGCATGAGAAATTATCTCAAGCGGGTGGCAATGGCCATATTCTTCAATAAACTTCTGAAAGCATGTGCTAATGATCATATAGTAGTAAATAAGAGATGTTTGCTGAAGAGGAGCGAATGCATTACCTCCAATAGCTGATGTTACCTCCGAAATAATCATGTGATCATGATGCAAACCAACAAACTCTGGTGCAAGAGAGGATTTAGGACCTTCTGCAATATCTAGAGTGTGAGTTGGCACAGAAAGAGAAGAAAGTTTGAGCATGAGCGGAGAATCTGCAAGTTCTTTGTCAACAACTTCAATATGAGATGATACTGGTTCATGATCTGAGAGATCATCAAGGGGAGCGAATGCAACATGATCTGAGAGACCATTAGGAGGAGCGAATGCATCATGATCTGAGAGACCATCAAGTGGAGCGAATGCATCACCTTGCTTGCTTTTGAAGGGATTTGGACCAAATCCATCATTCTTTTTGCCGAATCTTTCATCTAGATGAGCCCATAACTCTTTTTGAGTTTCAATATCAATGATGGTCGGGTACAATATGTAATCAGTCATAGCAAGCATCATTCTTCCAATGTGCATGTCACCTTTATTCAACCATTTAATCTTCTTTGTAGAGGATTCGAACTCTCTTTCAAAATAACAATCAAAGAGATCATGGCTCTTTAAATATGCTATTATTTTTGGTTTCCATTCATCATAGTTGAATAGAGAAAGATGAGGGATTTCTTCTAAATTCATTGAAGATGTAGAGGACCTGCAAAAATAATATAGAATCACTGCAACTGCTACTGCTGCAAAAATGCAGATTCTGCTACAATTGCTGCACTCGAAATCTTGGTAATAACCTGCAAAAAACTCTCAAGAATGGAGATAAACAATACTCTCAACATGCTCTGATACCATGTGAAAATCCTCACAGCAGATCTAAGAGATGATGTGTACCTCACAAGAGTAATTATGATTAAGCAAGAAAATAGAAGAAGAGTGATACATGCAGTATAATGAGCAACAGAATAATATGGTACAGTAGAACTCAGATAGAAGCAATAATACTTCGGTCATACTTCATTATTAATCACAAATGGACATATAAATAATACAATGCATGAGGAATTCGAATGCCTAAGGTGGAAATTCGAATTAGCCTTCATGGAGTGATCAAAGGATCACTGGAGTGTCATCGGAGCACAACTAGGTGTCCTCATGATCATCGGAGCACAACTGGAAGTCTTCATCATCATCAGTGGAGTCATCAATGCTCAAGTAACTATCAACCATCAGTCAAACTAACTCTGGTAGGTGTAACTGAGTGTAACTCAATGTAACTGAGTGTAACTGAGTGTAACTCAATGTAACTGAGTGTAACTGAGTGTAACTGAATGTAACTGACTATAACTGACTGTAACTGAGTGTAACTCAATGTAACTGAGTGTAACTGAGTGTAACTAAATGTAACTGACTGTAACTGAGTGTAACTGACTGTAACTGACTGTAACTGAGTGTAACTGAGTGACAACTAGACTGGTAGGTGAAGGAGGGCGAGTTGCTCCCTAAAATCAAGGAAGAAGGGCGCATTAAGCAATTGGAGGGCTAAAATTGAATAGTGAGAAGCTCCTGGGGGCTGGCTAACTGAGGGCTAGGTGCTGGACTAATGACTGGGATGCATGCAAACCCTAGAATGCATGCAAACCCTAAAAGGTGCATGCATGACTGAAAATGTAAATGATCAAAATACTGGTGGGACTAGGATGGAGTATAGGAATATCCTAACATATGTCATGCGTCAAAATGGATAGTGATTGTTATAGCTCAAATTGGCACTTCTCCATCCATGATGACAGTTCAAAAGACGACACTCAAACGGTCACTGTTCATTCACAAAAAAGAACACTTATTGTTGGGAGAGCCCATGATTTGATCCCTAATGATGGCCATAGGCATTCAAAGTGAGATCCCAACACCATTCCCTTAATTCTAAAAGGTTGCAACCACAAAGTAGCAAATTCGTGCCTTATACACTAGCAAGGCACAAATCATTCGCATGTTGCTCTTTACAAAGGCACGAGTGCAACAAAAACTAACAATTCATACCTTGCACACTAACAAGGCACGAAACATTAGCATGTTGCATTTTGCTGTGGTGTGAATTCCTCATAATTTAATGAAAACATAATAAAAAATTGAAATTGGGGAGTTATGGAAGTTTCTCAATCGCAACTTCTAGAACCACTTGGTAACCATCTACAACTATCTCCATTAACTTAAAAGGAGATGAGATAGACCAAGAGGGGGACACCCATGATAGCAAGATAATGCTAGAGGAATCACTCTTCATCACATCACTCAATCTCGTCCACATTAGTATCCCTTGTTGTTGATCCCTTATATCCATGAGTGTAGACGTTACTACACTCAAGTGACTTCATCCCTTATATACATTCAACATATTGTAGCAGGATTGTTGGAGTGCAAGAGCAGAGAGACCGGATCTCTGGCAAGGTGCCTAGCATTGAGAAGGTATGATTTGTACTTGTTTCATTGTCATAATTGAAATTTGACATCTTTCCCTCCCCCAAACATGAGTTTCATATATTGATCATTGATTTAAAGAAAGGTTCATGTTTTTGTTGAAATTGATTAGATAATTTATGTTCTATTTACATTTCAAGTTATTTACATTCTTCACTGTGGTCAAATTGGTTTGAGGAAGGTGGCATTTGTTAATTTGCAGGTTGGCATTGGGCGATAAGGCGCAAATGTGGAAAAGAGGTGAATAAGCAACTAGGATCAACCTTCAAAAAAGGTATATGATATTCTCCCTTGTAACCTATTCTCCATCTTATAATTGCTTGTTAGAGTCTTCTAAGTGGGTTGATGTGTGATTGTGAGTCTTTACAACATGTAGACAGAATCATTAAGGTTAATTTACTTTTACATAGTACATTGGCAACCTCGCTCTAATCATAGGATATAATTCTAAACAACATTGATCATAATGTTTAGGGGTCAAATTGTGTTAATGCCTTAGGGTGTTAGGTGTCATAGTGTGCTCATGGTCATAATGGTTAGAGGTTATAATATACTAGGGTGTTAATGTGTTCGAGGTCAAAATGGGATAGAACATGATTATGCCAAGGGTCATATTATGTTGAGGATCATAATGGTTAAGGTTCAAGGTGTGTTAAGGGTACTAGAGTGGGTAACTATCAAAATAGTTAAGGATTGTTGTGTGTTTAAGTGTTAGGGTATGTCAAATTCAAAATTGGTCATTAAGGCATGTGAATGGGTTAGGTTGTTAGGTTTCATATTGTGTTTGGGGTCATAGTGGGTAAGGGTTATAATGAACATGGTGTTAGTGTGTTTAGGGTCAAAGTGTGTTAGGGGATGATTGTATCTTTGTCATAGTGGTTAGGAGTTAAATTAATAGTTTATTAAGTGATGAATGTATCTACGGTCATAGTAGTTAGAATTCAAAATGTTAGTGTCTTAGGGAATGATTGTGTAGACTCTCATAGATGTTAGGGGTTACAATGTCTCTAGGGACATAATGGTTAGGAGTCACGATGTTGCATGTTAAAGACACAAGCAAGCATGCATATTAGTTTGTATATACATTACAATTGTCTATATCTATTTGTTATATTTCCAAATTATATTTACATAGCAATAAAGTAGCTATGCCAGGCAAGAAAACCTATACCATAAATTGATCTTGATTTTTTTATGTTTAATTGCAAGTATCCAAATATGTTAAATTCATATCCTATGTGGTTAACTAATTCATTGGCTAGTAGTTCACAAAACCCTATCCTAGTGGGTTGGAAAGGTTTGGAGACAACAACTCAGATATTTTCATATCATTCATATCTTAGAAAGAGTTTGAATAACCTTTATATTCATTAGTAGGGGAAAGGAGAACATTAGAAAGGGTAAATGGTCACTTTGTTGGAGAACCAAGGAATTAGTAAATCAAAGAGTTATACATTCCAAGAAGAGATGGTGTCTAAATATATCATTACAACATTTAAGCATGAGTGAGCATCACTAAACATACATACAAACAAAAACAAAAAATCACAATAGATTGATGCATCAAGCCATCTATATACAAGGTGAAAGTGTAACTAGCTCTCTTAAAGTGAGGAAGACATAGCCAACTATGACTGGGTACGGTGCACACCGAACTCTTACTTTTCTACATCTACTTGAATACCAATTGAGTTTTGTGTTTAACTCAACCAACCAATCAAGTGATTAGCCCACCTCTTAGTTGATTTTCAATTAAATGCCCCTAGAAGATCCAAATGTGTGATGAACTTATTATTCTAAACACAACCCCATCCACCCCTAATATTAGCACAAAGATTTGGAGGCTTGAGATGTGAAATTATCTTCTTTCCACACCCTCCCTCGTAATAATAGTTGTGTAAATCCCAATCATTGCCCGGAGTTCCACAAACACAACCTCTATTAAAGCATTCATAAATATATCAATAACCTAATAATCTATCCTACAACAAACTAAAGACACAACAACCTTTTGCATCAATTTCCTTAAGTAATGAGCATGAAGCTCCACATGTTTTATCTTGCTCTAAGAAATAGGATTTGTGGATACCTATATGCACTTTGATTGTCACAATATACTATAGTCAATTGTTTGATGGAAAATTCAAACGCACTCAAGAGATGTGAATCTACACTACGACCATGCCAGCATTAATGGCACTTCAATATTCCTCTTCTATGGTGGAAAGGGAAACCACCTTCTGCTTTTTACAAGACCGGACCGTGGGTATGGAACTAGGATGAAACTGTTACACCTAAATCTCGTCATCATAGTCCCTTGTCAACTCAATGCCTTGATCCCTGAAGTTTCCATGATCAAGAAGTCATTTAGAGAAAGTTGATGCCCTTTGTCCACAGTTTCTAGTTGGGTCGGCGCAGGTTGTCTTCTAGCAAGAAGCACCCAACTAGGTCTGGCGCAGGATGTATTCATCCAGACTGCATCGGTGGCTCAGGTTGCCTTTGTGCATCCTACACTTCCCCTCTCAGGTGAAGGTTTCCCTCATGCGGCTTGCGTCAGGATTGGTTAAATTAGATAAAGGTGGGGTTCGAGCATTTTCTAGAAGTTGGATGATGTGGATCCCTATCCCTAACTCCTAGGTGAGTTGTCCTACGGTTCCCTAACCTCAAGGGAGGATCCCTTAGCCCTCTCCCTATGATCCTCAACCTACTCTATCCACTTGGTCCTATAAATGAAAAGCTCCTCTCCATTCCAAAGGGAGGAAGTCTATAGCACTTACATGCTGGTGGAATTAGCCTAGGTGATCCCTATCCATCTCGTGGGAGGCATACATTTCCTTTGGAGGCTTTAGCTTGGCTTGTTGGAGGAGGGTTGTGTCACGTCCCCATTTTGACCCCCTTTGTAAATGATGTAAATATTGTAATTTAATCATGGTGAGGAGCTCAAGGCCAAGGCCCCACCATTGATTTAGCGTTTCATGTATCGGAAATTAAAATAGATGCCTATGGTTCTTGTGTGAGATGGGCACAATGTATATAAGACATCATGTAATTATGAATTTTTAATGAAAAACCCACAACCGGCTATGCAATGCAACAAAAGAGATGGGGCATGGTTCTACAAGGAATAGGGAGGGAAATTATTCAAACCCTTGAGCCAATGGTATTAATCCATGTGTCAATGGGGAAACCCATAAACCACCAACTACCCATTTTGTCTCATGCACCCAATCATTTAATTCTCCCAAGAAATTGGTTAAGGCAGTTAATGCCTTGGAAATGAAGAAGTATGGGCAAGCCATTTTCGTGCATGGGCAAGCCATCAACCTGGAAATTCGTGTTTTTGCTTGTGGGGCAAGAAAACACCCACGAAATGGTCCCCAAAGCCATGGGGAATGGGCAGTCTTCATTCATTCACGCAGTTGGAGTTAGCTGGGTCTTTCCATATACGTTTTTCATCTAAATCCTGCATTTTTCCATGCCTGGGAGTCGTTTTTGCCTGGTATAACAGTTGGGAGAGGAAGGCCACGAATTGGGGACTAGGAGGGAGGTCATTTTTGCCCCGAATTGACCCTGGACGTTTTACTAAAACGGATTTGGCTTCGTGGGTTGTTCCCCAACTTCCCATTTTCATTTTTGTGGGTTCCCATGTTTTGCTGAGCTAGCTGAAACCCCATCTCATGCATCTACCTGTAAAAACGTTTTATCCTGCCCCATGATTGTGTTCTGCTGTGGTGTGCATCCTCGTTTTTGGTTTGAACCTGTGAATTGAAGTTTTGGAGTGGTAGTGGACAGAAGTAGCTTGATAAACCTAGTGGGGGAGACAACCTCTCAAGAAGATCAAGAGGGCTTTGGTTACTCTTCTATGCATACCTTGAGAGCACTAGATAGGGAAGGTATGGCTTGAGGGACTGTATAGCAGAGAAAAGAATACTTCCTTGTGCTGGGTGTGTAGGTATTGTGGGTGCCAAGCTAGATAGATCTTGCAAGGTTATCCCTGGCTCTGTGTTGGAGCTCACTAGCTTAGCAACTCTTCCTTTCCATCTCCTAGCAGCCTGATAAACCCAATTGTGGATTGGCTTGGCTCATTTTGGTGTATGCTTGGCTATGTGTGAGTCTGTTGTTCCCTGGTTCCTTGTAGAGATCATGCCCAGCTCGGGGGTGGCAGTGGTGCTGAGAGATTGAGGAGCACACTGGCCTACGGTTGGGTGGAACGTTGCAGTTGCATAGCCAGTTGCGTGGGACTACTTCTGTATAAGATAAGTATTCTCTTGCGCGTTAAATTGGCAATTACCATTTGATGAATATTATGAATGTGTGAAGATTGTGTAATTCATAAATAAATTCCGCTGTGATTTCTGATAATTATGCATCTTCATATCTCTATTTAAAAATCTGAATGATTGTTTGAATGCTTCTTTATAATGTATGGGGCTGGATGCCCAGTTTAACCTCACGATCCTCTCCATCTAGCTGGTAGAATGGGAGGGGACGTGACAGGTTGCAACATTAAAGCTTGGGTTGTAATCATCTCTCTACTTTGTATTTCCCACTCTTTATACAGTAATATAAACTCTTTCCATAAATGTTGTTGTGTTGATGATGTTTATAGTTTACTTCCTTAACTGTTTACTTAGATCAGTTAGTGTTTAGAAATGTTTTACTGCTTGTTTTGTCTCCACATGTTTTGACAGGTCTTGTAGCTACGGATCTGATGACTGCGGAGCTTGGAGCAATAACGAGGAGAAAGATCTATGAATCTGAAGGTAAGACGTCTAATTACTCGATCTCTAACCTGATCTAGGAAAGTAGCTTTATGTTATGTTCTTATTTGTTCTAGATTCACATTGAACTAGAGAGATTTGGCTCGCCTCCGCTGGAGTAGAATGCCCAATAACAAATCGTGGACAATCTTCGCAGCTATATGAGAGCGTGGGGGTCGGCCTCATAAAAGATTCATCTCTTATGTGTGTTTTTCCAACCCTGGATCCCCCTAACCATGTTTCCACGGTGAACATGATCTCCTCAATGATTCCATCGTTTCCCAACTCTACCGATCAAACTTATGAGGTTATCAAGTCAGCACCCGGGGACCACTTAGTTGTAGCCTCCACATCTTGTTCTCTACAATGGACGTCATCCTTACCAGATCCTCTGCTTCGGACTTTTCATTCCGACGATTCCATTATGGAGATCATGAGTGCGGATGACCCTCCATGGGAATACCTCCACCATCAATCGTCTTTCCTACCCCCATTGGATTCTGTGGAGAATAGCATCACCACCATTTTCATGCCGGATGTCTATCCGTACCCCCAGTCCCCGATCCTCACTTGTTAGACAGTCATTGAGGGCAATTGGGAAATATCGAACCCACCATTCCGGTTGACATTTCAGTTACCCTTGGTGTCATGGAACATATTCGTTTAGGTCCAAGCAAATACATCACATAATTGTTTGAATAAGGCGATGAACGTAGTGATCTCTTCGGGAGGACAGTTCTGGCCTAAACGAATATGTTCCATGACACTAAGGGTAATTGAAATGTCAACCGGAATGGTGGGTTCGATATTTTCCAAGTTTCCCTCAGTGACCGTCTAACAAGTGAGGATCGGGGACTAGGGATACGGATAGACATCCGGTGTGAAAATGGTGGTGATGTTGTTCTCCACAGAATCCAATGGGGGTAGGAAAGATGATCGATGGTTGAGGTATCCCCACGGAGGGTTATCCGCACTCATCTCCATAATGGAATCGTCGGAATGAAAAGTCCAGAGCAGAGAATCTGGTAAGGATGACGTTCGCTGTAGAGAACAAGATGTCGAGGCCATGACTAAGTGGTCCCCGGGTGCTGACTGGATAACCTCATAAGTAGTTTCAGCAGGTGAAAGAGATATGATCTCCTCAATGATTACATCCTTTATCTTGTTGCTTTTGTCACCATGATCGCCATGGTCTTGGTCCAGGAGGACAACAACGCCCAGGAACATGTGATCTATTACCTCAGTAAGGGTCTTATTGACTCTGAAACTCGTTACTCACATGTCGAGAAGCTCGCTCTCGTGGCAGTCATTTCCGTCCAAAAGTTTCGTCATTATATACTGCTCCATACCACTACCATTATTGTCGACCCGAACCCCATGTACCATGTTCTGACACGTCAAGTGCTTGGGGGAAAGTATTCACGTTGGATCATGATACTTCAGGAATTCGATCTCCTCTTCGAAAAGGCCAAGTCAAAGAAATCTTTGGTGTTTGCAGAGCTCATCTGTGATCTTCCCCGTGTTGATTCAGGATCTAAGCCCAACAATTCTCTTCAGACGAGTCGTTGTTTCTCATCAGCACGTTAGACCCATGGTATGGAGATATTACCTTATATCTTCAAACCCAACGATTCAACCCCCAACTGTCTCGTGATGATTGTCTTCATATACGCCACCATGCCAAGTATTACTTGATCATTAGCGATACCTTGTATCATCGTGGTATTGATTATGTTCTTCGATGTTGCTTAACACGCAAAGAGGCTGAACACATTCTGAATGACTTTCACACTGGGGCTTATGGCGGTCATCTTTCTGGGATGGCTAAAGCCCAGAAAATACTACGCGTGAGATATTACTGCCCATCCATCTTCAAAGATTGCATTGAGGCCGTTAAGAAATGTCCCCCATGCCAGCACTTTCAATCGAAAGAGCGCTCTTACCCAGCCCCTTTACACTCGGTTATTGTCGTGGGCCCCTTCGCTAAATGGGTGTAACATCCCAAAATTTCATAAAAATTTAAAATTTTTAATCACGGCAATAATAGCTTAATTTACGATAATTTATAATTGCGGAAAATAATAATTGTTGAAAGTAACAATGTTAACTAAACAGCTGTTTGCACTAATCACAATTAAATTTCTAATATAACTAATGCGACGGTGACAACTTAATTACATTCGTAACAACTAACATTAAGATAATTAAATGCATGATTAGATTAGACTTGTGATGCGACAGTTTTAAATGCAATGAGAAGTATGATTGATGTAATAATGAAATGTCAGGTTAGAAATATGATATGATACTTTTTCTCTGAGATAATACTGACAGTTTGCTTCTTTGTTGCCCAAGGGAGTCCTATGAGGGACCCCGAAGCTTACTTAGTTGTAACGCTAAAGCATTAGACTTGTTCTATGTGCAGACGACAGGTAAGGAGTTTCATGATTCCAATAAATTCCAGTTCGTGTGAACCCAATTTCGTCGTTTTGAATTAAAAATAGAATAAATAGAGACTACTGCAAATTTTAAAAGTACACAGGTACGATTCACATACTTGCACTTCTGCTTTCCAAAGTTCGTCTTGTATCTGAGTGAAATCAACTCAAGTTAGCTTGTTTGAGTAGGCATTTAAATAGCAGCATCGTTACCGTAGTCATCATTATACTTGACGGTTCTGTCGTCATCATTGTCATAATGATATTTGTCTTATTGACGTCAATCACAGTAGTACCAAAATGATGTATCTTCGTATACTTTTCGATATCTCTTAGTACCTATCTATCACTATTACTATTTAATTCTTTTTCTTCTTAGGAAACAATATAATTCTTTTTATACTATTTAAACATAGCATAACCCTTGAAATAGCAACAATTAACTTATATATAAAAATATAAACATAAATAAAACAAACCATAACATATTATGGCGCAAAACAAACTTGATTATATAATGTCGATCTATTGATAAAACATTATCTATTAGATGCATCGTGATTATATATTGTAAGACTATATAAAAATCAACAATATAAATCAACGAAACTTATATTCTAAAGAACGAAGTACACACAATGCAAATATTAATTCAAAGTATTTCATAAGGTGTTTTATCATATCGATGAATTGTGCCAACTAACATGCAATTAATTTGATTGTTGACAGGTTGCTGGTTCATTAAAATGGTGCATCCCTCAAGCTTGACGTGGAGATCAAGACTCGATCCTGTATTAAATAATTGGTACAATACACCGTTGACTTGGATTGTCCAATGTTCCACGTAAAACAAGGTTATTGTAATGTCGCCCAGGTTCATCGCTGTGAAATGTCGAAATGCCTTCGAATTGATCGTTGTTTGCTTGCTTCGTAAGCCACATGGCAATGTCTATTGGTATTGGGGAGTGGGCATTAAATTCTATATGGGACAGGTCGTTGACTCAATTAAGTTGTCATTTGTCTCGAGCTGTAATAGAGATCACGCATTGATCTTTCATTAACAAGTTGGCGCCATTTCCCTGCCGAGTTGGATTTCCCACATTCCACGTAGATGTAATTTTCTCCTTACTTGCTATTGTGAAAGAATATTGCGCCCTTGCACTGGTTGTTACTGACTTAAGTGTTTTCCATGGTGGTAATGTTGACCTGTAATGTAGGTCAGGCATTAAATGTTGACGCGTTTATTTCAATGTTGCAATCGCTGGCAAGATGGTAACCGTCGATGGTGATGGAGATGGGTCGTTGGATGATAACCCTAACATTTACCATGTGTTTGGTTTTTGAACTGGAAAAGTTGTTTCATAGTGCTATTGTTTCGGTTGGGGGGTGGCCGACAGGCTGTCGAATTTTTGGTAGAAGTTTGAGTGAAGGGTTTCGACCCCAAGACCGGTGAACAAGGTGAAGTTGCAGATCTTAAACCTCTACGATGGCGTTTTAGCTGGGAATTAAACTTCCTGGTTCAAAGTGTTAAGAGTTAGGGTTTCCAAGTTCTTTGTTTATGTGATAAGAGAGATATGCCTTCCTACAATGTGACAGAGTTCTCTCGTTAAGAGTAAAACGGTAATTATTCGTCTAACTGGTAAATGCCAAGACTTGGCCACTGTGAAGAAGGTAAGCAATCTTCTGTAGAAGAATGTTTCTTTTAATTGTGTTTCGTTTTTTTTTATTTGTTTTAAAATGTAATAAGTAACTGACTTCAAGCTATCGTTGTTTGGTGTAGAGTTTTTAAGAAGGTTTGTCAAGGGTTTAGCGAAAGGGAAAACTCATGCTCTTACACCGGTAAGTTTCGGGTCTTCCATACCCTCGTAGTGCTCCTCATCTTTGAATGCAAAGTTCCAAGAGATGAAAAACGATCTGCCCAATCCTGACGAAGCTCTGTCGTTGATGATGGTTAAAGAACTTCGAAGCATGTTTGTAATCTATAGTTGTGACTCTCGTTCGCTTACCAGATACTTGGTTTCTTAAACTTGAAATAAGGGTGTGTGGACAGGAGTTGTAGTTGTTGGTGCAAAGAGTTTGAACTCTGTTACTGTCAATTTTCTTTTGGGAACAATCCCTGTAGGTTTTTATTTGCAAACATATTTAAAATGCTTGTTGCCGGCTTCGTTTTTGAAGTTGTTCCTTGGTAATAGTTTAAGATCTGTGAGAAACGACTTGTTTTCGTGTTCGTTTGTGACAATAGGAAAAAGAGCCGAGGGCTCGATCTCTATGTAAAGATAATATTCCTTTTGGTAATACAATGTATGCTAAAACATTTGTATAGATATCTAGGTTGTTTGTCTGGATACTGTAAATTGATGTCGTAATTTCTTGTTTAGTAATGTTGATAATAAAAACCAAGTCGAAAAGGTTTTACCTTCGTTTGCAAAGAAATGAATAGGGCCAAACCCTAATGCGTACTTCTGTTTGGAAAAGAAAATTTAGACAAGACATAAAATGTCGAATAGGGTTCGATCCACAGTTTGTGTAAAATGTAATGTTTTCTACTGAAATACGATGATAGAGGAAGATTGGACTTAACTAGGTTTTTGAAATGAAGCTAAACAAAATGCACTTATAGTTTGCAGATCCAAAAATGAAAATCACCATAATGCTTATGATAAAAATAGAAATCAATGTGTATGTACAGTGTAGCAAATGTAAAACTATCAATTTCAGATTCTATCCAACAATTCATTTCTTATAAACGTAGTAATGTTTAAAAATGAATTCAATATCAACATTATATGTATGAAATAAATACAATGAAACAGTGTGTGAGTGAAATGTATGAAGTATGAAATGTGTGTGAACAACTATTGTTTCCAGCTTGATGAAATGAATGTAATTTCTATTCAATTTCAGCAGTCCTAAAATAACATACAGAATGTAATTTTATCTACTTCCTATATACATAATAATGTTAAATGTATTACAAGCTGATTGTACAGGAATTATATATTGATTGTTTATCATATAACTGAAGAAACATTATATATACTAACTATTATACAGAATCTTCTACAATTATTTAACTTAGGAACAGAAAACTGATACATATATGATTACTATCTATCTATTGAATTCCATGGCAAATTTTGCCTATCTTCTAATCTATTTTAATTTGCATATCTCTGCTAGAGTATGATGCTCCCAAACAGCATGTGGAAAAATGGGGATATTGGTTTATCAATTTAACTTTAAACTTAAACATCCAGACTTAAACATTTCTAGAATTAGCTCTTTTTCGAAAGCAAATAAACAGAAAAATACTAGATAAACAGAACATAATTATTTACTGAAAATAAGTTAGGAAATCTTTAAGAACCTGAGAAAATTCTGTAGGGCAACAAACAGCCCAAGAAGACTATTCCACCCAGCCAAATTCCTGAAAACAGTCAAGTACTATCTTAGGACCCCCGAGCCTATTCACTGAACCACCAAGAGGAAGAAACTTCAGGAATTAGGACTTCTTCTTGCTGTAGTAGTAATCTTCTAAATCTTCAATAGGTAGCAGTCCAAAAGACTTGCTCCTACAACTATGTTTCTCCTCAATAATATGCAAAACTCAGTTTTCAATCACCACTAACCTCCCTTAATCAATATTGTCTTATTGGGCTGTTTGTTTCCCTACAAAATTTTCTCAGGTTCTTAAAGATTTCCTAACTTATTTTCAGTAAATAATTCTATTATGTTTATCTAGTATTTTTCTTTTTATTTGCTTTCGAAAAAGAGTTAATTCTAGAAATGTTTAAGTTTAAAGTTAAATTGATAAACCAATATCCCCATTTTTCCACATGTTGTTTGGGAGCATCGTACTCTAGTAGAGATATGCAAACTAAAATAGATTAGAAGATAGGCAAAATTTGCCATTGAATTCGATAGATAAATAGTAATCATATATGTATCAGTTTTATGTTCCTAAGTTAAATCATTGTAGAATGTTCTGTATAATAGTTAGTATATATAATGTTTCTTCAGCTATATGATAAACAATCAATATATAATTCCTGTACAATCAGATTGTAATACATTTAACATTATTATGTATATAGGAAGTAAATAAAATTACATTTTGTATGTTATTTTAAGACTGTTGAAATTGAATAGAAATTACATTCATTTCATGATCAAAACTGATCATAATTACAAAACTTGTAATTAAATTTAACATAAAGTATTTTTGCAAATAAATAATAATGTTCAAAAATTTGGGTAGGTGACAATGGGGGATAGATTTCATGCACTGTAATCCTACCTCGATCAGGGGGCATGGTTATGAGATAGTAGTCGTGGATTATTTTACTAAATGGGCTGAAGCTATGCCTACGTACAACGATGACGGAAAAACCATTGCACTCTTCATGTTCAACCATGTTATTGCACGGTTCAGATTTCCACAAGCCATAGTCACCGATCATGGATCTCACTTCCAGAACCATATGGTAGACGAATTGAGCGCCAGACTGGGTTTTCTCCATGAAAAATCAACTCCTTACTACCCACAGTCCAATGGACAAGAAGAGGCCATTAATAAGTTCTTGAAAACCATGATCCAATGCATGGTGGGTACACATAAGTCAAACTGGCATAACATGCTCTTTTCCTCACTATGGGCATATCGGACTTCCGTCAAGACTACCACCGGATTCACACCATTCCAATTAGTTTATGGATTGGAGGCAGTCCTACCAATAGAGTGCGAGATTTCATCTCTCAAACTCGTAGTTGAACTTCTCCCAAACACCACTGCCGAGGAAGAACGTTTCCTTCACCTAGCAAAACTCGACAAGACCCGTCACAATGCTGCTCTTGCCAACGAGGCACATAAGAAATGCATCAAAGATCAATATGATAGGTCCGTTAAACCTCGTGTCTTTAACGAGGGTGATTTGGTCCTCACATATGACCAAAAACACGATAAGCTGGGGGCAGGTAAGCTTGAGTCCATGTGGCATGGGCCATACATTGTGAAACATGTTCTGGAGAAGGGAGCCTACGAACTAGATGATTATGATGGGATATATCTGGGAGAGCCTCGCAATGGGCTCTACCTGAAGAGGTACTATGCCTGAGTTTTTCACGCATAAGTATCTTGTATATATTGTACATGTCGTGTGTTTTGTGTGGTGTGACGCTTTGTTTTAGTTTGTCTGGATTTTGTTTCCCTACTTGTACCATGTTTTGTCTGCATGTGCAGATGGAAACAAGCTATGGATTCACAGACGGCGCCATCCGGCATACCCGTAACCTTGCTTCAGCAACCTGGGTACTATATTTCCCTACCGGCGAGCTCATCGGCTCGGGAGAAAATTGTCTAGGATACGCAACCAATAACGCTGCGGAATATCAGGCGGTGATTGGAACCCTAACCGATGCTCTTTCCTTGGGTATGAACCACATTGTTATCCATCTAGATTCACAACTAGTGGTTTCTCATCTTAACTGGATCTACGCTATTTGTGACCCTAATCTACTTTGTCTCTTCCAATGAGTTTGTCTCCTAGAAAGGTCCTTTGAATTTGTTCAATACCTACACATTCCACGAGACATGAACATTGTTGCCGACGATATGGCCAATTTCATTCTAGATTGGTACATTGCACACATAAGATATCCATAAAATATAAAAACAAACATAACATGTAAATTATCCATTGTATAAGCAAAACATGTAAACAAGATCCCATTAATCACCAATAGAAAACAATATGTATAAAAACTACCAATAGTGTCTGTATATATAAAATCGATATAAAGTACAAAATGGTAGTGCTGATACAAAAGTCTGAAGCATGTAAGCTTTCAGTAAGAGTCATCTCTGCAAAATTTGAAGCTCACAAGCTTTCAATATATACATATAAAGCCTACGCCTGATCCCTAGGACGCGCGTAATAGCATACCACAGCCCTCGACACTTTCCGGAGCAGCATGCCAAAACGCAAAGATACCTCGACCGTTAGCTTCTAGTAGCGGGGTAGGTCATGAACAGCTGGATCTGGAATGTCCAAAGTCATCCTATGGAGGTTCTCCTCAACCTCCTCCAGCTCCTTGATGGCATCGCGGGCCGCGGGGCACAGCTCTGGTACCACCCCTCTTCGAGCAAGAGGAGAGACTCCAAGCGGTCACACCAGACCCACATCTACAAGAAACATGTAGAAGTCATCAGCACTACTCCAAAAAAAAATCATAAATGCATAAAATGAAAAAACACAAGCAATAGTTGTTCTTACCGATATCGTCCCACTACGCTCCCTCGGGAAGCACCAGGTCAGGATCTCCTCTAAAGTCTATCCCTTGGTACGAATAGTCCTCTACCATGAGGAGTTGTCCCATCATCCATGTGAAGAAACATGTGTTGAAGCTGATAATAGGACCCCCACCACCATGGCGGGCCATCACCTCTGACCACCTAGTCATGTGTGGATCTCATGCATCCCGATCCTCAAGGTCCACCTACGGGCATAAGTGTGGCACCCGCTCCAATATGAAAGATATCACAACTGAACCATAACCAAACTGCTTCAGCTCCCCACGCTGGCATTTGGTCAACTGATCTCGTAGACTGGTGAGGAGACCCTCACACCAATTGAACACAGTGGGAGCCATGCACTCCTCGGCATACATCATCTTCGACTTGCTCGCCAGATGAGCAGATCGGTTGCCAACCACCCTCACAATGGTAAAGAGTAAAGTACATAGGGCTTTGTCCCGGAATTCCTTGATGAGAATCTTCCCACCAATCATCTGGGTACCCGGAGTACACCACTGCGCAATCATATCGTCCATAGTACGATCACCTCCTCGTGATCCAGTCAGGGACACAGGATTTCCCCAGCGGGACAACCCTGTCAAAAAATAGATGTCCTCAACATATATGCTCAACATGTGGTCACCAATATGGAAGTGTTGTTGTACTGGGTCCCAGCATTGGACCACGTATGATAGCAAGGGTACCTAGGACCTCATCCCAAGCACTCTAAAGTACTTGAGCAAACCACAGTTTCTCAATGCGGCAATACATTGCGGATCATTTTCCACTTGAGCATCATCGAGCTCATGCTCATGTTCTCGCCACTTGAGAACCATGTTGGTCACTGCAAACCTGTCAAAAAGGCCATTTAAACACCATTAAAACTTTCCCCAACCATCAAAAGTCTTTTTCTTTGGTTGGATTTTGGATTTGGTATGTGGGTTTGTGTCGACGCGGACCGTCCCTTCGGACAGGGCGTCACCGACAAAGAACACCCTTCCGGGTTCTGCACCAGCGCAGTTCCCAAAATGGTGACTTGCGTCGGCCTGTGAGCGCAAGTTCCCCCACATAACAAGCTCAAAACTCAACTAAATGAAAGAAAAACAAAATGGTAATACACTGGAAATTTAAAAGGCTAAGCTTAGGGTTACCTGTCGCTGATGACATTCGAAACGGTCGATCACAGCTCCCGGAATCGGCGCAGAACCCGAAAGGGTGACTTGCGCTGGCCCATGAGCACAAATTCCCCCACATAACAAGCTCAAAACTCAACTAAATGAAAGAAAAACAAAATTGTAATCCACTGGAAAGTTAAAAGGCTAAGTTCAGGGTTACCTATTGCTGACGACGTTCGAAACGGTCGATCACAGCTCCCGGAATCGACGAAAGAAAAACGGCTCCAAATGGCACTCCTCACCTCCCCAATTTAGTAAAAACAAATACTAATTCTTTTTAATATCTACCCCTTTTTGTATTAAAAAAAGAGCATGTTCTTTTTTTAATTTATTCCATTGTAGGTTATTTTTCTATAGTTGGAATTATTTATATTCGGTTAATCATTTTGACCTAGTTTCGAAGCTTGCAGGTGAAGTTAAGTACCTCATTTATACTGTTTTTCACGTTTGTGGTCATTTCACACGTATTCTCAAGTATGAACAACTCGTTGAGCGTCCTTCTGTTATTATTTTGCTCATTAAATTCAATTATTAATGGCATCGAGCTAACTCTTTGTTCTTTCTCATGCTCGTAAAACGATGAGAATAAGTTGTTGAGTTATAGTTTATCACTTTTCCGGGCTCGTTAAACTACCACGAAAAAGGAACCCCGGGAGTCTTTTCTTTAATCTCTTTTCAGGCTCTCTAAATACGAAAATATCGCCAAGCAAACTTGATGCATTCACGCTTGTAAAAGTATTTGAATGATCGTCTTTCTAGTGATAGTTTACCCCTTTTTCGGACCAGGAGGCACTATTTACGAAAAATGAATTGTTACACCTAAAATATTACCACCATTAGATTCAATGTATGCACCCCTGAAGTTCCATTAGCTAAGTCATTTACCTGGAAGGGACATCATTTTGCTTATGCTAGGTTTTGAGAGGTCGTCGCAGGTTGCACTCATGCAACATGCGACGTCACACCTTGCTCCATTACACGGTGCGACGAAGTCAGTTAATGGGCAAAAATAGCTTCTTTGAGCTCATTCTCGAAGGTTGTTGACTTGGATCCTGATCCCTGACCTGTTGGGGGAGCTGGCCTTCGGTTCCTAACCTCATGGAAGGATCCCCCATCTCTCTCCTACCATATCTCAACCTACCCTATCCACATCTTATCCACTTAGCCCTATATAGGGGAGGCTCTAGCCCTCTCCAAAGGGAGGAAGTCTAAGGTACTCTTATGCTGGTGAAATTAGGCTTAATAGATTTAGCACTCTAGCTTGGGAGACATCCACTTCTCTCTAGGAGCTTTGGCATGGCTTTTCGGAAGGAGCTTGCAACGTTAAGGAAATGGTTGTAATCCTCTTTTCTATTGTACTCTCCACTTTTTCAATACAGTTAATACAATTGCTTTCCATAAATGTTGTCGCGTTGATGATGTTTAGAGTTTTCCTCCTTAACTGTTAACTTAGATCTATCATATGAAATGTATGCTTTCACTATTCTTAGTCTGTTATATGTGCAATAGGGTATAGCCGTTTAAGATCTGGCAGTGCTGGAGCATTGGATCAACGAAGGAGAAAGGGATCTGCAAATCTAAGGTAAACGATCTATCCTTCCATTTACACTTCTATTTGATCTAGGAAAGTATTTTGTGTTCTGTCCTATTTGTTCTAGACTTACGTTAAGCTAGGAAGATCAGGCCTTGAGTCTGCTCTCGGTAGATTGTCAGTCAAACAGGAATACTCCAGCCAATCATGACCTTTGGAGTCTTCTTTAGTTCTTTTCAGACTCTCTAAACATGAAATGGCAACGAGTTTACCTTATATGGACTCGTTAAAATTCAACATTGAAGGGCTCGTCATGGGATGAACCCCTCATATCCCAGGTTCGTAAAACGTTTGGGATTAGACTCATCCATGGGATGAACTATACCAAGCATATGTTTACCCTCCTTAAGCTTGTTAAAAAACACATGAGGCACTCATCAGTCATGATGGGGAAAATGAATAATTTTGTGTTACACTATAATTCATAGAAGTACATCGTCGCTCTTCAACATGGCACTCATTTGCATTTGCATTCAGTACTTGGGTAATCTGTTTGTCTTCGAGTCCTGCTGATTCCATGAGTCATGTCACTCCTTTGGGTCATCCAAAGAATGTTTCCATCATCAGTTGCATTGGGGGTCAGTGTCATTCTCGTCATGTCAATACTACGATGTCATACCATTCCCATGTTCAAGAGATGTTCATTGCTCATCATCTGCAGTCAGTACACCTTCCATCATGTCGGTCTACTTTGAGTCAGTCTTGCACGTTATTCTCCCATCCGATCTACTCCAAACATATGTTATCGAGTTTCGTGTCGCTAATGGGGGATTCATCATGGCCCCCCTTCGACGGATTCATCCTTGTCGATTTCAATGCATCATTTGAGGATTGAATCTAGAAACCAATCGAGCACCTTGGGCCTGCATGCCTTAATGGCAGGTTACCTCGCTTTCAACATAAGTTTACATTATTGGCTCTTGATTGAAATATTTCATCGAGTGTTCGACCTCAACTCATTTATTCACGCTCGGTGATATGTACTATGATACCTTGGGGATCATTGACATCAATGGTGATTTCCCTCGCACTTGTTAACGGTATACATCATTGACTAGTAATCAAGTGGTTTCTACCATGTTCAACTCCAAAACATTGCAATCACATGGATAGATTCGTATCATTATGGGTTCGGCTTGAAGACCCTGGGGAAAATCATATTCTACCCAGGTTGCGGTGGAGATTGTTTGAGTCATGTTACACGGAACCACTTTTGTATTGGTCATGGTCGTGTTATCATCTCATCATGGATCTACAATTGTGTCTAGTAGCCATGATTGTGTTCAGTCAGTCTTTACTACCATGGATCTGCAATGTATTGGTCGACAGTCATGTTGTGTGTCATGTGAGACCAGTATATCAGAGTCAGTTGTACTGCATCAGCATCTTCCAGCCAGCAAGTCCTTTCCATCCATCTTTCAAATCACTTCACATGTCTTATTCTATCAGCTTCATGCTTTGGGGGGCATTCTGTTACACCTAAATCTCGTCATCATAAGTCCCTTGTCAACTCAATGCCTTGATCCCTGAAGTTTCCCTGATCAAGAAGTCATTTAGAGCAAGTTGATGCCCTTTGTCCACAGTTTCTAGTTGGGTTGGCGCAGGTTGTCTTCTAGCAAGAAGCGCCCAACTAGGTCAGGCACAGGGTGTATTAAGCAAGACTGCGTCGGTGGCTTAGGTTGCCTTTGTGCAGCCTACGCTTCTCGTCTCAGGCGCAGGTTTCCCTCATGCAGCTTGCATCGAGATTGGTTAAATTGGATAAAGGTGGCTTTCGATTGTTTTCTAGAAGTTGGATGAGGTGGATCCCTATCCCTAACTCCTAGGTGAGTTGTCCTACTGTTCCCTAACCTCAACGGAGGATCGCTTAGCCCTCTCTGCATGATCCTCAACCTACTCTATCCACTTGGTCCTATAAATACAAAGCTCCTCTCCATTCCAAAGGGAGGAAGTTTATAGCACTTAGATGCTGGTGGAATCAGCCTAGGTGATCCCTATCCATCTCTCGGGAGGCATACATTTCCTTTGGAGGATTTGGCTTGGCTTGTTGGAGGAGGATTGCAACGTTAAGGCTGGGGTTGTAATCACCTCTCTACTTTGTATTTCCCACTCTTTATACAGTAATATAAACTCTTTCCATAAATGTTGTTGTGTTGATGATGTTTATAATTTACTTCCTTAACTGTTTACTTAGATCAATTACTATTTAGATATGTTTTACTGCTTGTTTTGTCTCCACATGTTTTGACAGGTCTTGCAGCTACGGATCTGACGACCACGGAGCTTGGAGCAATAAGGAGGAAAAATATCTATGAATCTGAAGGTAAGACGTCTAATTACTCGATCTCTAACTTGATCTAGGAAAGTAGCTTTATGTTATGTTCTTATTTGTTCTAGATTCACATTGAACTAGGGAGATCTGGCTCGCGTTCGCTCAAGTAGATTGTCCAATAACAGAAACACATATCTTTGCATGGACATCTATCATCTCCATCTCAAACCCAGTCCAAGTTAGTGTAGTAGACTAACTAGTTCATATTATTACTACAATATTGTATACAAAGATTATAACTACCCTAAGGAAAATTTTAGGGGCGAAATTTGACCCATGGGTTGAATTTTGAGGGTTTTTTCCCAAAAGATATTCAACATTTTCCATTTTTTTCTAATATGATTCATCCAAATTCCATAGAATTAAAATTTATTACTCTAAAAACCGCCAAAATTGTCCAAAAACTTTATAAAACCCTTGGAAATTTGAATATTTTTTTAAAATATCGCCAAACATTTTATGGTTGAAAATTTGATAATTAGTAGATTCGCCAAGGTTTCTACACTTTACAAATTATGGATACTTAAAATTTTCCATGAACTAACCTTGATATAGAAAATAATTATCTTTGTTGCCTTTAAGTAGCTTTCACTCAAATCCTACATGAATCTAGAAACCACAATAACAACAAATGAAATATCAGGTCGACTATGAGTTAGATAAACAAGGTTACTGACAAGCTACCTATAGAGAGTAGCATTGAATTTAGGAGAATCGCACTCTTTTGTTAGCTTTACTCTTGACTAGTAAGGTGTAGTATGTGGTTTATTGTATTTCTTTTTAAGACTTTGTAATAGATTCAATACATATTTATTTTAAGAAACAAAGATATAATCATCCATTTGTAAGACATGGATTCCCTAAAAGAAACACAATAGAGCAAGGTCAATGAATTCATTAGTATATGCTAATTGTTTCTTCGAACCCAAAATTAAAGAAATAGTACTGAATGAATTCATAAGTATATGCCAAATCTCTCTCATAGAAAGATACCCCATATACAAAGATAAGATAAAACCCGAGATATTAGTCTTCCTCTAATTGTTGCTTCTCTCTCGTGCGCACTTGTCTCACTGACTTGATGCTAACTTGCTTGATGTGCAAATGAGATATAGGTGTCCTTTTATTTAGTATTCTTCTTGTTAAAATGTTAACCAGGAAAATGTTTGGGAAGAAATGCATGCAAGTGTTTGCATGCATGCATGCAAAAGTGAGTTTTGCATGTACCTACTTTTAGGTTTTTGGTAAACCTAATTTTACAGTGAGTTGATATAAGGAGACAGAAGATATATGTCTTATTCACCAAGATAATTGATCTAAGATAGATCAATTGAGAGGAGGAGGACTTTCCTAGTGAAGGAGGGCGCATTCCTTAAGGAGGAGGAAGCTCGTACCGCATTTGGTTGAGCGATTGAGTGTCTGTAACTTGCAGAGTATCTTCGTCTCAGTGATTGAGAAAGATCAGTGATGATCAAAGGTCAGATCTGCTAAGATCTGATTTAGTACGAGTCATTCTTCATTTGAGGGAAGGCACACTTGTGTATGCAGAGGAGGACGTTTTCAGCAGTAGGCTTCTTCAGTTGCAAAGCAGATCAGAGCAGAGGATAGAGAGAGACAGATCAGACAGAGGCGCTTGCAGGGAAACTCAGATCCATTTTTCCAGTTATGGCTCATTCTTCTAGTGCATGCATCAGTTGATGCATGCAGATCTAGAGTTTTCCCGAGTTACTTCTGAGGTTACCATGTATTGTACTTGTCTCAATTTATATATGCTATAGGCTTGAGAGAGAAGATAGCCCCACAGATTGTTGGTTTTCCCCGGTTGGGATTTCCAGGGTATATGCAGTGTTATGTGTGTGATTGCATGTGTGTTAAGAGTTGTAAAGAGATCTAGTTGTTGAGTTTATGTTTGTACAAGTATTTACTGACATCGAAACTCAAACCACTTGAGATCTCAGGGTTATCCAGAGGGAGTAGTGATCTCTGAATTACTTAAAATTTTACACTTTTGGAATCTTCTAGGATGACATAAGAATATCTTCCAAAGCTACATAAAATATCAACACTCCCTCTTAGCAAGGAAGGTATTCTTTTGATTTGATCTTCAATATTGCTTCCGTTGACCCATACTTGACCATTTACTTGTTGATCTTTTGCGAATTAATCCATCACAATAATTTTTGTACGAGCAATCCATCAACCACGTCATGCATCTGGGGCCTCATAATCATACATAGCATCTCTCTAGTGGGCACAGC
The DNA here is from genome assembly GCA_027924585.1 of Larix kaempferi. Lineage (NCBI taxonomy): Eukaryota > Viridiplantae > Streptophyta > Pinopsida > Pinales > Pinaceae > Larix > Larix kaempferi. Next base: position 5,406,929 of record BSBM01001365.1, read on the forward strand.
CTCGTCATCCTTTCGGACCTTATAGGTCTCGGCGTTCTTTCGGACCTTATGTCATTACGGGAATTCATCTAGTTCACACATAACTAAGCATCTAGCTCACATAGAATCTAGGCATCCAGCTCACACAGAATCTGGGTAACTATCCAACTCACACAGAACTAGGAAACTAGTATGAAAGCTATCCCTTTTGGTTGGCACCACCAGGCATCCATCCCACAATGACTAGGAAACTAACCACAATGGTTAGGTGATCTAGTGTGCACACACTGGCCATCTATCCCAAGTCTAGGAACCCTCCAACCCACATAAGTTGGCCCTCCAGCCCGAAAGCTGGGAATCCACCAGTCCACATGACCTGGTCTTCCAGCCCCAAAGACTGTGTATTTGGGTGCAAGGTCAGGCCAACTTGTGCCTCAGTCGATAACGTGCATGTTAACACCTAAAAATCACTCACCAGCTCATCCCCTTAGACACATAACCCTGTTGACCAATTTCCCTAGGCCTCCAAAACCCCAAAAAAACCAAATGGATACCTAAAAAAGCAAAATATTACTTTTTCTCCTCAAATTTATCAAAGTCTTTCAAAAACATGGTAAAACCCCCAAAAGGGGGTCCAAAATACCCAAAATCAAAATAAAAGGGAACAAATTCAAAAAGAAAATCAAAAAAGACAAAAAGAGGGCTAAAACCCTAAACCTCTAACCTAAACCATTTGGTACCCTAAACTATGGTGGTTTACTCCACCACCCAAAATCTATAAAAGGTGATGGAGGCCCCTCATTTTACCATCCATCAATTATCTTATGCTTATGCTGCCCAAATCATCTTAGAACTCTAGCTCAACCATTTGAGCTACAGTTCTTCCTTTTGAGCCAACCTTGGGCCAAACCATTGAGCATTTGGAGAAAGAGAAAGAACCTATGGAGCCCTGGTGCATTGCTCCCTACGACTGCAAAACTCCACCAGCCTCAACATTTGAGGTAAACAATCCATGCAAACACTTGTTTGCCCCCATTTTTTATAAAGAAATCAATATTTTTTACTTCCTTGTCTCTCATGGTTATTTCATGCTTTTTATTGTAGTTTAAATCTGCTCCACATGCGCATGCTAGTTTAATATTTTACGGTTTTTTATATTTAATTAGTTTTTATTATTTTCCATTAAACTGCTGCTAAGGGTTCCATTACCCTTAGCAGGTGCTCATTTGCACGAGCAAGGGTGAAAACCCATGCTACAGTGCCCGTGAATGACTACCTGTTGTTGCCACACTCTATATGCTCCTGCCCCTGGAATCACATTTGTAACTCAACAAATGGGGGTGCCTTTGGGAAGGGCAGTGCCTCACAAATGGGTATAGTGCAGGGAAACCACCACTAATCATCTAACACACACCTTGTAACTCACATCCGTCTCTTCAATAGACTCCGTGAGGATCTTTTCTAGAGCCGCCGTGATTAGGTGTCCGGCAAACCGTAACTTGAGATTCTATGGGACAATTCACATAGTTGTTCCTTAGTCCATCTCACCTCCTTGCCCCGCAGGACTAGGTGAGGAAATAACCAATACAATGCTATGATATATGTGGTTGGCCTGTATGTGTGTGTGTTCAAAAACACATTCTTGGTCTTTACATTTCACTTTCAATACTTAGCATTTTTGGCTTCATTTACATTTCATTTCATTTCATGGCCCTTTTTGGGATGCATACATATCTCAAAAGATATAACAATGGCGCTCATACTGCAAAGTAATGGGGGAAAGTGTGTATGCTTTGATGACTAATGGGGAACACCCGGTGAGTCTACACAATCCTATACTGCATTGCAACATCGGGGGCAACCGATAGGAGCAAATCCCAGGTTTGAGAATGCATCTCACACACTAAAGAGCCGAGGCACAATAAACAGGGAATCATGGCATACTCAGAGGTCAAATGGGGAAGGGGATCCTCAAGGCCACATATCAAGGTCCAAGTCGGAAAAGAACAAAAAATGGATGAGTCGGATGGGTGGAAGGAAGTGACATGTGGATCCAAGGTTAGCTTCCTAGAAGGACGAAATGACCAAGTCTATACCAATAGTGGGGATAGGAACCAGTGTGCATATACAAGAGTCTACTGAAAGAGGTGGACTGACCTCACCAACGGTCATCAACATCATAGTAAAGCATGGGATCACCACATCAGACATCATACATCTAGTCCATGTACTATCATAAATAAACAAGTCTCGAAGCAAAGAACATGAGCAATATCCATAAAATGCTATACCTGCCATACCATATACCTGCTACTGAAGCTGAAACTGAAACTAGATCTCTACTGAACCCGGGCAATAAGTGGAAAACCAGTTGTACTCTGTAATGCTCTCATCACAATATGACTAAGTAAATCTCTCAATGGGATCATGCAAAGCTCAGCAAGGAAGGGGGACCCTGTAATCATTGCTCTGTAGTAGCCCTGGACCATCAAAGTACAATCTGTCCCCTCTGATATCTCTGCTTTGGACAATCTCAATACAAAAGATGCCCCCTCTAAGGCCATCCGACCTCTGATCTGGAAAAAAAAATGCAGTATGGTCCCCGACCACACAATCTGCAGCATGGTAGCTTCAGCTAACATGGATGTGATAACATCTGGCTCAAGCTGGGACAAGTGCTCTAACGGAGAGAGTGCTTGAGAACGTAAGAATCTCTGGTCCATAGCACCCTTCTCATCATCATCAAAGTGCATGCACGTACATGCCATCTGCATCATCATCATCTGTGTGTACCTATTCCTGTAAAATGCAGACGCTATACCAATCTCTGCAGACCGCTCGTCGGGACATGCAATATATATATATATATATATATATATATATATATATATATATATATATATATATATATATATAATCCAGCAGAAATATAAACAAAATGTCAAATGTTGAAATGGAAACTATCAGAAATGAAATGTACTCTACAACATTTTAAGTTTTATTACGCCGACACATAAAGTGTAAAAAGGTGAGAAGCCAAGGTATGAAATCTAGGCTTAAACAACCAGAGAAAAGGAAAAGCGTGCCAAAGGTAAGAAAAACAAAAGTCAAAACAAAAAGGATAACTAACTACTGCCCACGAGAGCTTATTCAATTCACCTGCCCTGCTCTAATAAATTAAGACAAATACTAAGTAAAATCATAGATCCAGTGCAACCACTCATCCAATAGATCAATAGTTCTTCCTTGATGTTGTTTAGTAAAACAAGTCAGGACTAGATTAGATATTAATGAATTTAGGATCATGGCCATCCTGACTTGTTCAAAATTCAAGATAGGCTTAGAATGGTGCAAGATGAATCTATGCCAAGGTTGAGGCTGATTTCTACAAGTCTCTTCCATCCAAATGTCAATAGAATTAATGCAATGAAAATCAACTTTTAAGAATGATGGAAGAGAATGACACAACACTAGATCCAAACTTTCTTGGATATCCTTGTTTACCTCACCTATCTGGCTCGCATACTCAATTTTGTTCATCCCAGGATAGATGAGAGAAGCAAATGGGGACAAATTAGATCGTAATAAACCCAAGACTAAAATTAGGCCCACTTATTGCCCAACAATCGCAAAAAGGTGAAATTGATCTTTGAAGAGCTTCTCAGTCAACCAAGCAATAAGAGTATCAAATTGGAAAATATTATTAACCCAGGATGACTGGAAAAGGGAATAGAAGGTTTTACCATCGACCACTTGGCACCCTAAAAACTCCTTATTGAACCCTTTGCAAAACTAAATCAGGTTAGAAAGAGGCATTGACTTCATGAGTTGGGATGGGAGGGAGGATTGAAACATAGAGGCTTACTTGGCATTTCCCAAAGGTGCTATACCCCATTCCGTATGAGAGAAAGAACACTTGTCAAGGAAATTATCAAGGTCAACACCAACCTTCCGAAGACAAGACTCGTTTTGACTCATATTTCCAATCAATTCATTGTGACCAAGGAGAGAGCAAGGAATTGTGTTGACATTAAGCATGACACCTTTTGAAGGTTCTTTGTGACATTGATTCCATCTTGCAGGTTGCAACAAAGAACACTCAAGGTCGAGTTGATACATAACTAGATCATCATCATCTTGACATGGAGGTATATTGATATAATCATGTTTAAAACCCCCATCATCTTCACACATTTGACTTTCAACCACATGATGATCGTTTGATCCACCCTCAACAGAAGTCTGATTATTTTCAATGTCTTCATTTTCTTCTTGAAAGATATGATTGGAAAATGGAACAAGGTCGGAATCACTTGAGCATTGACTTGAACAATCTCCAACGGAGCAATGACTATGGGGCTGCCCCTCAAGAGGTCCTTTAGTGGATTCATTGGTTGAAAGCTCAACCACAGAATTTTGTCTCTGATGATCAATGAGATCCCCTTCTTTATTTGTGCCTTCTTCGGGTAATGATGACAAAGTGCTTCGTATGATTTTAGTAAGTTCCCCTTCTAAGTCAATATCAAGGTGGAAATCTAGAGGGGTTGAGATTTGCTCACTACCATACATAACTTTATCATGAGATTTATTGCATATGTTCTTCAAATACTCAGCTACATTCTTATAGATTGAAGGCTCATTCATAAGCTGAATCAAAGGCACATTCACCATTGGTTTGGGGGAGGAGAAATCAAACTGATAAGGACAATCACTGCTCATTTCATCATTGCTATCTTGATCATCTTCATGACATTGATCCTCCACCACATAATCCTCATTTGGTTGTTCTTTCATGGATTCATCAATGCTTTCACCCCATTCATCTTCACAAAGTTGATTTTCAATTACATGATGATCACTTGATGGTTTCTCACATGCAATCTGACAACCCTCACCTTTCTCCTCCTCTTCAAAGAGATGATTAAAATCTGAGTCAAAATTCGGATCGTTTGAACATTGATCAGGACAATTGCCAACCACGTTATTATCGTGAAGTTGCTCTTATGGTGATCCTTTACTAGAGTCACAAATGGAAAGGTGAATTAGATCTAGAATTTGGCCTGCAACTGCCTCAGGCAATGATAACAAAGTATCTCGTATGATTCGATTGATGTCTCTTTTAACTTGCACACGATATTTTGAAGCATTATTCTCAAAATACTCTGTAACATTCCTATGGATTGTAGGCACACTCATAATTTGTAACATCTCAGGAGAGGAATGATCCAATCGAGAAAGCAAATCATCAATATATTTATTATCCATAACACAATCAGTGCTAGATTGACATTCTAAAGGATCATCAATGTTTTCACCCCATTTATCTATTAACAACCTCATGAACATGTCATACCTGGTGATGGATCCCGGTGCTAAATGCTCAAACCATAGTCGGGCATCCCCTTCTAGAGAAACACCAAGGGCATCAGCCCTTAGAGCCCCTATGTGGGGGGTTGGTTGTCCTCCAAGTGATCCTACAATAGATTGTTAGTGGAATTCAAATAAAACAAAGAAATATGGATAAAATGCAAAATAAAAAGAGATGGGGAGAGAATGCAAACTCCAACAACAATCCAAGGTATGCCAAACCACTTTGTATTGCCCAATGGTCAAGATGTAAAACACCTAGGAGGTGTGGGATTCAAGGGAACCCAACAATCTCCCTTAGGGAAGCCTTTTTTGTCCAAACTATATGCTAAGTAAATTGTAGAACAATGGAGAGGAACTCTTGCCCCTTGAAGGAAGGTGGCAAGGGAGCTTGGAAATGCTTATAATGATAAGAAGAGGTGGGCTATGAGGAAGCTCCAACACAAACCCAACAGTATAACCTTGCAATTGATTTCTCTCTACAAAATGCATGCCAATGGATTCTTTTAATAGGCCAAGAGGTGGCCAACAAACAACTAGATCCAAATGTGAACTCATCTACTCCATGAACCAGTTCCAAGGTACAATAAGGGGGCTAGTTAATGGTACCAAGTGTGTGAGGAGCCAAATTCGGATCCTTGGAGATGATGGAGCCTTCAATGCGCCGCGGGAAGTAGGTGGTCCTTCCATTTTGACAGTAGCGCGACTATCGAAGGAATAGCCATGCAGATGTCGTGCGGGCATTGCACTGATAACCTATGCTACAACGCGGGTCAACAATGGTTTAATCGCATGACCCTTTCTTTTGACTGATTTTTGGCACTTTTGGACTCATGTTGTCTTTTGGATTTGTTGAGGATGTCTATGGTGAGATGCATTCTTTATGTTGATGATACCTTACTGGAAGAATCGTTGAAATGTCACATGTGTGAAAAATTTAGGCTTTGACATGTGCCCCCTGATGTATGAGGTTCGAAAGGAACTGTAAAGCCAATAATGCATCATGTTCTCTTGTGTTACTCACATGTTCTGTAGGACGAAGCATATGTGGACAATAGGGTCCTACCAGGGGGGGAAGATTGTCGGTGACGACCGTTGGAGCTATAGTTTTTATACAAACGAGGCGGTATACCCATGCTCGTGAAATGTTGTCAAGGTGATTACAATGAGAGAGAACCAAGGGGTCCATTCTGCTATACTGTTGGGACATGGATGAAGGCAGCTTCAATCCATGTTAGAGTAAATAACCCAAGAACTGTTGCAGAGTGTTGAAGAAGCGATATTGCTGATGACCATGATAAGCCCACGAGGGTGGGGGGGACTTGTATGGTTTGTGAAGCTACCTAATAACTTCACTATGCTAGATGGGCTACTACCATGATTTGTAAATGTGAACACTGCTACCTTCAAAACTAAGTTTCCTGAGATGCGATAGATGTTTTGACGTCGAGCATAGGGGAAACCACTTAGTTAGGGAGCACTAACGAGTCTCCCTACCAAGTTCGAGGTGATCCCTTATAGTGATTGGAAGGGATCCCAATGTATAACTGCAACTACTGCAACTCACGGAATAAAGTGTTTTGAAATTGACGAGAGCTGAAGTACATGATAAGAAGAGGATCTTATCTTGAGAACCAAGATCATGTTGTAAGCAACTGAGGGACGGACATACCTAACACAAGACTAGTTGATAAGCGTGGGGCTCATAACTTCCTTTGATCGATGTAGACATGGGGAGTGGAGATGGCATCTTTCCTTTCAGAACGGTATAGATTGAGATGGAGGGAAACAAATTGCAAATGAAAGAGTTTTGATGGAGACACAAAACAAAGAGTAATGGTGACCAGCAAAACGGATACTGCTAAGGAGATGGATACTCAAAATACATCGATCAAAGGCGACCATGGGTTGCTACCAAAAGAATCAACATGAGGTGATGAGGGAAATTTTTGTACATAAATAATAATGGCGGGGTCCCCACAGTTTTGGGTGAGTCGGGGGACCAATTTGATGATGGGCAGAGTCCCCACGACTTTGAGTGGGTTGGCGGACGCTTTCCAAGATGAATTGGGGGTTAACTTGCAAACGCAAAGATGGGTGCCCCATGAATCGATGCTATGAAGTGTATGCCTGCGGGATAACTTAATAGAATTGGTTACTTCTAAGGGTGGGGGGGCCATAGGTCTCTTCGCGGAGGTGATGGTACAAAGAAGATTACAGACAGTAAAGTGCTCATGGAGGCATGAGTGGTCTTTGTGAATCTTTATTGTAACATGGGTCGAGGAATCTGATGGTGTCTACTCGAGGGAGTAAATGTGCAATTATAAAATGATCAGATACGGGGTGATCTTTTCAAGTTGTATCAAATTCCTCGGACTTGTGGGGGGTTGACATCATGTGTGTCAATTGATGACTGGGATGGCAATGGTTCACACACCCATGGGGGAACATGTTGTGCCCAGGGATGATGTTGATGGCACATCAAGATTGGGAATGAGGTCCCTATGGTTATCAGCGGGAATACTAGTGAATGCATTAGAAACAGAGGGGAAATAGTTCATATATGCCTATTTCGAAATTATGCCTGTGGTAGGGTGCCCGGCACCATTGTTGTAGCATGGAGCCTTGTTCTTATAATTAGAAAAACAAGAGTCTCCAAATGGTCTTGGTCGGTATCCTACACATGCAGTGCACATACCCAAGCATAGTAAAGAACATAATGAAGGTATTGACAATGCAGAAATCATATGACCAAAACAAGCCGTACTTGTGGGGTACCCGTGTAAAATAGCGTCCCAAGGAAACTATGGGGAATATAGATTTGGTGGTTTCATGTCGAAGAGCTCGAAACGATAATCGTGGTGGTGAGAACGATTTGTAAAACAGAGCTACGGTTTGTTTGAGTCAATTTGAAATCTGTGTCAAATGAATATAAATAGGGGGTGGGGCCCGCATTTCGAAATCATTTGTAATATTCGTTGACAACCTCCTAGAGTGCATTTTTGTTGATTCTGGGTGATTCGGGGATCCATTGGACGAGCCACAAGTTATAGGTATGCCGCAACATTATCTTTTTCATTTTGGGCCGGGTAGAGTTAGGAATAGTGGGCCCTTGGATTGCCAGGGGCTCAATTTAGCCCTTTAGGGGCTACCGTGCAGGATTTTGGGAAAATCCTATGCTATAACGCACGATTTTGGGAAAATTGCATGCGACTGTAGTGCATGTTTTTCCCAAAATCGCACACAGTGTAGCGCGGGTAAAATGCATTGTACCACGTTAAGCGTGATGCAATATCAGTTCGAATGGTGTGGTGGAGTGCATGGGAGGGGGAGTAGATAACCCAAGCAGTTGATGCTAGGTTCTTGAACCATCGACTTGCACTGTCCACATAGGCAATGTAAATGTCTGCTTGTGAGAGGTCATCTGCACAGAGAGGAGATGGACTTATTCTCAGACTTTAAACAAAGGACTGGATAAAAAGAAAGTAAAGTTTTGACACAAATAAGAATAACAACATGAGAAGTTGTATGTCTTGTTCGTGTGTGTTTTGGGGATTGTTAAATGTCGAGACCTCTTGTGGCATTAGTTATTAATACCACATATGGGAGGTTACCCGATTTTTTAACATAGGAAGCCCCAGAGATTTTTAACTATTTGGGATTGCTTGTAGGTGGTCGACGTCTTCGTTGGAAGACGAGGACCTCCTCAGTTTGTGGCCCTTGCAGGGTTGCATGGAAGGGGGCAAGTTGACCTTGCAATCTCATTAGTTCAAGGCAAGCTTCCCGTTCAATGCGCAAAATAGGGCACTGGAATGAGAAGTGAGAGGTCTCACCACAAGACTGGCAGGGTCGTGGTACTCGAGCACAGAAGTGTGCTTGTATTTCCGAGGAGTTGACTTGATACATAATGCAAGTGATGGAACTAAGCGGAAGCACGTGTGTGGAATGCCCGCAGGAAGAGCATCCATCATGTGGTGTTGTCGGCGTAAGATTGGGGTGTTGAGAATCTTGCGGCATTGTAGCCTCCACGACGGGAATTGCTACTTGGGAAGCATGTGTGGAAGGTGCAACTGATGGTGTCGTTGTTGTAGTGACCACATTGATAGATGTTGTTTCCCAGGCAGAGGAAGGAGGTTCCTCAATCGTCACTTGAGTGAGACGAATGGTTGCCAAAGCATCTCGAAATAGAGGGAGATCGGGACAATGATGTGTGTAGTGCCCATACTGGGAACACATGGCACATGTGTGATTCATACGCAATGTCTTAGACTTTGTAGATGTGCCCCATTTTATCGTCGGTGGAGGATGGATTATGCTAACGAGAGTGTTAAGCGAATTCCGTAGCTCCAACAAAGTGGGGCATAGATTGGTCGCGTGGCCTTGTTTCCCACAAAGAGAACATGCTGGCATGACTCTCTGAGTGGGAGTATTGGTCATAAATGGGGGTTTTAACTGTTGTTGGTTGATGCCCCATGCTTTAGGCTTAGTGACCTCAAACGAATCGGACGGAGGGTTTGGTAGTAGGGGACCTTTCAATTTCAATTGCTTGGTGCCCCATTGGCGGTCTTAGCGATGATCAGTTGTGGTTTAGTCATGGATGTCATAGGTTGGGCTATTGTAACCAAGGGTGTTCTAGGCCTTGTAGGCGTAGCAGCCAAAACAGGGACAAACTCATAATGAGCGACTGGTTTGGAAGCCATCTTTGGGTAGGGTGGTGTAAGGTACCATACTGGAATGCCCAAAGTGAGCCCAAGTAGAGTTAACTGAGCCCTAATTGGTGCCCCTTGTATACTCGTGGAAGGGTACAAGAATGGGATTTGGAAGATTGATGGAACCGATGGACTCAACATTTGTTCAATGCCATGACTCAGCGGCGGTGCTGATGGTGGTGTTGAGGTGGAGGCGGCTCCATTTTCAGCGTTGAAAATTGTGCACATTAGGCCATCAGTTGATGTGGGGATCTTAGGTGGTGGTCCCGAATATACTTCTAACAAATTGGAGTCCTTATACATACCGAGAGCAATATTGGCATACGGTTGATCAGCGCCGACGAGAGTTGGAAGGACATTGTCAAGGTTGCTAGTGGTGTTGGGATCATAGTAGTTAAGCTGGTCGAGGGTGACGACCTTCCCATTTAAAGGAAACATCATAATTCGGAAGATCGAGGAGGATACCGCCTTCATGGTGTACATATAACTGCACCCCAATAGGATGTTGTAGTCGAGTTCAGCGTCGACTACCTCAATATCGATCATGACCATCTTGCCCCCCAGCTCGATGGGGAGATTTTGGTACAATGCTCTTGGTTGGGATGGTCTCCCAACATATGCACGAAGAGCAACAGACGAGGTGACCAGCTCTGGTGACCCTAAACATTTCCACACTGTAGCAGACATAACGCAAGTGAATGCGCCTTCATCAATGATGCAACGATGAATCATAATGTTTTCTACAGGAACTGGAATTTGAAAGGTGACAGACAAGGGTGGTTCACCTTTGTCGAGATCAAAGGTCATGAGACATGTCTCGGAAGGGTCGATGGCGTCGAGTGCATTAAATAACGCCTTTCGTTGAGTTGGGCATGATTGGAGCACTTCTAACGTGGACATAGTTGCAAGTGATTGAGCCAAGTCATCCACAATACTATAGTTGTGGGCAGATTTCATGTGAGTGTTATTAGGAGTATGCCAAAGTGAAACTTTGGAAATCTATGGGACTTGTTCGGCATTCGGGCGTGGTATTTGCAAAGGGCCCCCCGAGGGGATAGGGATGTCTTCCACTTGGGGTGCTTCAGTGTTGGAATATCAAGCAATATTGAGAGGGGGGGTAATCAATATTACACTATTTTCTAATTTTATCACAATTAAAAACTGAATCAACAGGAAAGATAGAAGACACAATTTATCGTGGAAGCCCAACTGGGAAAACCACCAATTCTTTCTATTATTGCAAAATTATGTTTACAATTAATTTGCAAGCTCCAACTTGTTGGATGCACCAACACCCAAATTCTCAACTACAACTGAAGGATGCACCAACACCCTGTTTTGTCAGCTACAACTGACAGGATGCACCAACACGCTTTTAGCAAGCTACAACCTTCCCTTGCTCCACCCTTCCACCCTATTATGTCTTCTTCATATTTCCAAAACTTATTTCCTTCAATTATGGATCTTCATTGGTCTCTGCATGTTCTTGCTACTCCTTCAACCTAGACACCCGAGACATCTTTCTTCCACTTCGATCTTCTGCTTATATATTCTTCATCCTTTAAACGTTGCATATTTTCAGAATGAGTTCACGCCCTTTCATCTTCATGCCTCTTCAAATCTCCAATAATTAATCTTTAGTTTGTAATTATGTTTATTGCATATTTTTAATTAATTAATTAATTAAAACCTCTTTGGACATCTTAGGCATGCGGCCTTCTTCCATCTGCGAGCTTCTTCTCTCATTGTGAACCTTCCAATTTCGTCGGCATCTCCTTCTATCTGCGAGCTATACTCCATTAAGCCTCTTTTGCGGGCATAATTAAGCCCCTGCGGGCTTTAACCTTAGCCCATGCGGGCATCCCTAAGACCCTGCGGTCTTAACCTTAGCGCCTGTGGGCTTCCCTAAGCCCCTGCGGGCTTAACCTCAGCCCATGCGGGCATAAAACAAACCCTTGTGGGCACAACCCTAAGCCCTTGCAGGCATAATAAAGCTCTTGAGAGCTTTATGCTTCAAGACCCTTGTGGGCATTCCCTTAAGCCCTTGTGGGCATACCATAAGTCCTTGCGAGCATAACATAGCCCCTTGCGGGCATAATAAATCTCTTGGGATCTTTTATCCCTTAAGCCCCTTGTAGGCATTCCATAAGCCCTTGCGGGCATTTTCCTAAGCCTTTGCGAGCATAATACAAGGTGTATTTAACCTTATTTTTCTCTATTTTGCCAAGCCAAAATCTCACACATGTGAGCCTCAAAGAGAGAACTAACACCATAGCTAGATGGCCAGATCACCAGGGAACATGTCCATGCCATCTGGAGAATTTATTATCACAAGGACACTCTTTGGCAGGCATTTCCAAATGCCTCTTCAAACCTTATTTGGACATCAAAACAAACTTCTTCTCATTTTGGCAAGCTAGTCTTTCACACATGTGAACTACAGAGGCAAATCTGATCCTATGGATAGATAGCCAGTTCATCAAGGAACAAGCCTATGCCACCTGATTAATTTTATTAGTACAAGGACACCTCCTTGCGGGCATTCCAAATAGCCTCTTAGCCATGTGAGTTCAACACTTGGCCAAATGTTTGTTCTTAATATGCAAAACAAAACAACATTTTTCTCATTTTGGCAGGCTTGTCTTTCACACGTGTGAACTCCAGAGGCAAATCTGATACTGTGGATAGTTACCCAGTTCATCAAGGAACAAACCTATGCCACCTGATTAATTTTATCAACACAAGGACACCTCCTTGCAGGCATTTCCAAATGCCTCTTCAACCTTCATTTGAATAGTAGAAACAAGCTTTTCTCATTTTGGCAGGCTTGTTTTTCACACGTGTGAACTCCATAGGAAGATCTGAGCTTCCAAATGGCCCCTTAGCCATGTGAGTTTGACACTTTGACAAATTTTTGTCTTTAATATGTAAAACATTTTTTCCTTCACTTTGGCAGATTGATTTCTTTCATATATGATCACCATAATGAAAACTAAGAGCATGGCTAGATAGCTACTTCAACAATGAACAAGACCATGTCAAAAGATGAACTTATTGACACACACCCATCATCTGGATGGCATTTGAAAGTGGCCTTCCAAACTGTTGATTTGACACTTAGGCAAAATTATCAAACCCTAGATTAATATGAAGTGATTTTTCTTTTCATCAAATTTGAAGTGTGAGACATCCACTGGATAGGGGCCAACTAGGGGATTCTATCCAAACCAATTTCACCCCTTGAAACCTCTTCTCTCTCCTTGGTGGGCATTTTACTGGAGTAGTGTAAATCAGGCTAAGAAGCACTTTTGGCAGATCAATATCTTCCTCCTCAGAGACTCTTTGGACAATATGAGACCATGGTCAGATGCACAAAACAACATTCTACAAGATGACCATATGGTGCGGGCATTTTCTTCAACCTGCAAAAACTATGGCGAGCATTTCCCTGAGGCCACTTAAGCAGTTTTGCTACTTTGGTGTAAAAGCAACCTGAAACCCTGTTTTGGCAGACTTATAACTTTCTCCTCAGAAATGATAGAAAGCTATAGCCTGATATATCCACTTCAACAAGCTATAGCCTGATATGATGGTGTGTGCATTTTTCTCAAACCATGAAATATGGCGAGCATTCCCTTAGAGCAATTTTGACTACTTTTTCAAGACTTAGTCAATTTCCAAAGTTTCACAAACTTGTCATACTTTTACAGAATGATGTCAAATTGCAACACTGACTTAATGATAGCACCAGAACACCATTATGTGTCTTTCTAGTCTCATCACACATGCCATGTCATCACTTCCTTTGTCTTTCACTGAGTTTACCCTGCCATCATGTCCTTGGTTATTCTGTTGTCATTATTGAGCTCCTTTGACACCAATAACAATCATATTCAACATCCAACGTGTAGATATTTTGAAAAGAGCCATCGCCAGAGTGGTGAGAATCTTGTTGTTGTGGAACTACCCTCTGATTTGCAAAGGGTTGTTGTAACACGGCGGTTTGGGATTGAAGAGGGTTTGCATCCTGAGGGGGATTCGTAACTGTCTTCTTTTTGGATTCCACTAACTGTTGGCAGCCAGGGATAAGAGGACAATGATGTGTGTAATGAAAAAATCACCGCAATGGAGCAGCAGTAATTGGTCCTCAGGTTGGCGTTCTTCCCTTGTTTGGGGGGATTGTTAGTCTCCGTGATTTGGTTACTCGTATTTTGGTTTTGTTGGGGAGTGGGGTTGCCCCCTTACCCCGACTGCTGGTTTTGCTTGTTCTTCCTTTCCTTCTTCCCCCGAGTCTGAGGATTTTGGGGGTTTGCGGTGTTCAATTGCTCAAACTGTTGAGCTTGTTGAACATAAGAAGGTTAAACTAGGTTAACCCCCATATGGCGTAGGGGTTGTTGACTAGTTGGGCATGGGTAACGATAATAAGGGTTATACCCAGGGGGTGGGATAAATGTGTTTTGCGCTCCATAAGATGTGGATGTAGGAACGACTTGGGCCATTGGCGGTGAGGGTATTGTCGTTGCTTAGCTAACATTGGAGTAAGTAGGACTATATGGTCCATACTGTAACTAACCAACTGTTGGGGTTGGTACTAGTGTAGGGGGTATCGACACATATGGCATGGATGGGTATTAGGGAAGCATATTAAATGGTGTCGACGTGGTAAGAGGAACCTTTCCTAAGTGGGAAATGGACCCAATAATCCCATCCGCCGAATGTGACAAGCCTGCGGGTCTAGGATCCAATGACCGATGCCGAGGAGCATTAGGAAGGATAGTGTAAAGGTAGTCGGATTGTGCATATATGAGATCGAAATGTCGGGCTTTCAAAATATCCTCTTCCTCACTTTGCGGCATGGAAGCGACGACATCTTTAATTATGGTGGGGTGGAGAGATTTGATAAACCAATCCAACAAAAGGGTGGTTGTATTTCGATTTTACACAATGTGTGATGCCTACACCACTCATGGATGTGGTCCGCAATGTGGGTGGAAGTATTTTGTCAAAACTCCGTGAGAATTTCGAGACCAAGGTTGTGTCAAATTGGAAGCTGGAAGAAAGTGAGAAATGTATTGGCAAATGTCGCAAAGGCGACATGGGTCGCTCTCGATAGGTTTTCGTACCATTTTGTTGTTGTTCCGGTGAGGGTACGTTGGAAGAGGCGAAGCCTCACAAGATCATACACTATGTTGTTAGATGAATACTGTTATCACTTAGAAATTTCCCTTAGCTGTAAAGGGAAATTACAAGGTAACCACAAACCAAACTCTAGGATTAAAAACTAGCCTTTCCAATCCAAAGGGGGCTCCCTTGATTAAACTATTGTCCTAAGGTCACTTTAACAACAGTTTATACATATAAAACAATGGCTAGATCTTCAGGATAATAAAGTTTCAATACTATGGTTGAATCAGAGATTAAAAACCAATGGGCATGGAGTCAACACATGGGTATCTCAAAATATTAGAGACTAGTAGTAGGATAAATCATTCACAGAGGCAAGATAGTTACCATTTCTTCAGATAGATAGCAATTGCACTATGGTAGAAGATTTAGGGAAAACAATTCATTAACACAGAACACCAAGCTAGGATGAATTATGTATCAACTTTAGAAGAGAAATGTATTAATGCTTGAATCTAATGAACCAGAGCATCATCAGATGAATTCAACTCATTAATTTTCATCAAAAAGAAGAAAGGACATTAAAATTGGAATGAAACAAGAAACACATTCACACAGGAAAATTTTACATATTGAAGAAAATAATAACACATGAATCTCTACCAAGAAGGAATTGTACTTCTGCTCTCATTAAAATTTCCAAAAATATCACATTACACAATTCTCTTTTCTCTTGGGTCCAACACTGATTACATTATTAAATTCAAAATTTAAACTAAAGCGCTCCATGAGTGAGCTCTAACAACTTTTGCTAAAAATAGCCTTCTTGGAAAAACAGACTCCTAAATATCTGGAACTGAAACTGTTTTCTGTGGCCGATTGTCTTCAAGTAGTGCTTTAGTATAACATTAATTCAATGAGTGATGCCAAGTATCGATCGAGTGAATCTTATATGAATCTCGACAACAATCTACTGTGGATGAAGAGAATATTTCATCTTTCCAAATTTTTCAACGGTCTTTCATTGATCTTGAGTGGGAATTTGATAATCTACCATCTCCTTAATTAGAACTTCCAACTCTACACAATCTACATAATACATAGAGGGAAAACTTGATTTGATTATTTGAAATTGATCAAATATTTCGAAGTCATCAGTTGACTTCTCAATGACGTCCTTTCTAATTAACCCTTGGGTTAAGTCTTCAAATTTTGTGTGATCCATGCAAATCTGAACTAACATGTTGTGATATTATTCTTGAGGGATTAGATTTTCATCTTTATCCCAAAAGTGAGGGAGGCCTTTTTCAAATAGCCCTTTGAATAAACCTTTAAAATTCTAAACCTGCTTGATCATCTACTCTGCTTTAGCCTAAACATTTTTCACATGATGATGCTTGCAAATCATTTTTCTAGCCCAAACAATGATAGTGGTCTTATCCTTTATTTGCAAAGGCTGAACATTTTCCTAAGTTAATGTATTTAGAAAATTTGTTGTATTTTGAGCTATCTCTAAAGGTCTCTTGTCCAGGGTTCCATTCATGACTTTGCACCTTTGTAAAGTTGTGTTTGCTAAGACACCTTTATCATTGATATAGTTTAAATAGGCCCTGAATTTAGTGATTTCAGCTGATAATGAATCCCATATAAGATGCTTGGCTCCTTCTAAAGGTACTTTACCTATCACTTTGGTTTTGAGCTCATTGTTCTTCTACAGTTGCTTTTGCTCACTCTGGATTTTATTTTTCTCATGTACTTTTGAGTTACTTATTCCTTTAGCTTCTAATTTTCTTCCTTTAACCCCTTTATTTCTTCGTCTTTTAGACTAATTTGTGACATAGCTTTGTTTAGTTCTTTTGTATAAGTCTCATTAACTTGTTCTTCACTTGTTGTTGTAGGCTCGCTAAATGGATCATCAATTTTCTGTTTTTTACTAACCAATTGAGAACTCAAATATCCTACCTATGAAAGCAATTCATCCTTTTCCTCCTCCCAACTTTGTTTTTCTTCTTGTAGCTTTAAAACTTTGCCTTTGTAATTCATCATCTCTTGGTAAATTGAGTCATTTTCATGCTGTAAGGCTGCTAACTCTGAAGATTGCACATGTTGAGTGTTTGGAACCTTTAGTTTCTTCTTCAACACTTGAATTGTGCTTTCTTTTTCATCTAACAACTTTTTAGTAGGCTCTACATTTTCTAGCTCTACCCCAAGGGCCACAATGTATGCTTGCAACTTTTTGATTTGGATTTGATTTGCTTTATTCTCTTATTTCTCGTCTTAACTGACCTTCTAACTTTTCAATTACTGATTGTAACTTTGAAATTTTTAAAGTTGATTGCAAAAGATTAGAGTACAGGACTTCACATGTTTGCCTATGGAATTGGATCATATCAAGGACATTGATTTGATCCAATCCAACTTCCATCTCAGATACCTTTTCATCACTTACTACTGTAATCCTTAAAATATTTTTCTATGGATCTTTAGCTGCAACTAATGAGACTTTTTCTTCTGCTAATTGTCTGACCTATGGAAATAATCTCTTAGTCTCCTCATCAAATTGCTTCTTTTTCTTTGCATATTGTGAAACTATATCACTTCTTGACTTGTGTTGTGAACTAGTGCTAACATCTTAAACACTTGAAAATGAATATTGTTGTAATTGAACTGTTGGTTGCTGAGACAAGGTACTTTCTCCTAAAATAATGGAGTTCTGCTCTTTTAAAGCAATTATGTCATTTTTTCTTATCTAACTTGATTCTCTTACTTGAAACCTCTTCATCAATATCCATATTGCTAACCTCTAAGAGAGTCCTTTTATTAATAAAATCAACCTTGGCTGGAGTTTGGACCACTGGAGCAAGAGTATTTGCTTGTCCTGCATCAACCTGTATTGCCAATATTTGACCCCACTCTGTACTAACCTCTTCTATATGTTGTTGGTTCTAATCAAAAGTCAATAAATTTTCCATTTTGTCCAAACCTTATACTACCTAATGCTTAAAATCCCTACTTCTATTTTGTTGTCTCCTCTGTGATATAATTTGATGGGGATCATAATTAACTTTTTTAGTAGTCTGAAACTTCATGGCCTATAACAACTTCTCAACTATAGGGAGGGCTGCTTTGTTCTTTATGACAAAAGGCCCGGTTGTGAAAGGAAACTTGAGATTTGATAACTTTTTGAAACCAAAGAAATATTCCTTTTCTGAGCTTAATCTCTGTCTAATAAATTCTAGGGAAAAAATCCTTGGGGTCACAAATGCCAGTAGAAGATATGGAGTTCCAGTAAATCCATAAACCCTGAGTATAGTATGATCTTGATATAAAAACCAATCACATGTTCTGCTTTCGGGAGCCAATTGCAACATAATCTTCATGTCTTCTAGTACTCTGGGGAATTCGATGTTGAAGATGATCTTGTAGATTTCTGACATAATGGTGTTCATGAAGGCAAACATACTGATTTGTTTTGGGGGATCCAGAGCAAACAAGATGTCCATGAACTTCAAATCTGTTGCATTTGAATATGTAAACATGTTGAATAGGTATGAATGGTACCTGAAATGTCTCAGAGTGTGGAAATTCACTAGTTGGGCATGAATTACCTCAGCTAGGAATTCATCAAAATTAAAGCAAGGGACTTGACCCGACTCTCGTTGATTGATTTTCATGACAAAACCTAACATGACCTCATCAACAAACTCATCATTATCATGACCTAAAACTTGACTTAGAAGAGATAGGACCAATTGTACATCTTCTTGGAAAATGCTAACATTGAATGGAAATGTAACCCTTCCATTGACTAGCCAAACTTTAAGACTCTGGACAAAAACTTTCCTTTTTCCTCAGTAACACAATCTCTGAAAAACCTAATTAAATCCTCTTTCACAAATGATTCAAGATTAATGGGATATGACTCTAGTAACCCTAGGGCTCCTCTAACAGTCTGTGCATTGACCGAGCATAAAATTTTAGACCCATTTGCATTTATAACAACCCTCTATGACTGAGAATAATTTGTTGCACACCAGCCGACGAATTCCGGGAAATCGAGAGTTTGTTTAAGACTGAAATAATAAAGAAAAGAACCAAAGACATTCAATACATCAACTTAATGAGACTTAAGTTCGTTTAACTTTTGTTTGGACTGAGACACAATATTAATGGACAAAACAGGACCAAAAATGTCCCCTTCCCTATCGACTATGAGTTCTTCCTTTTCATCCATCTTTCTACAAATCAAAATTTTTTTGTTGAATTTGTCCCATGGTTGTAAAATCACAAGTTTGCAAAGTTCTTTGGAGTACCTGTAATAGAGAGAACCATATGTACTTCAAATTTGACTTGGTGGGGAAAACTAGTGCATTGTCACCATCGTGCAGGTTCCCTTTTCAAATAATAAAATAATCATTTTAAATCCCCAAAACTCTTTTAACGAGTGGAAAGTGGTTTCGGGCCCGGAGAAAAGTAGTTTTTTAGAACAATCTTTGGCAGCGAAATGAACGAGGAGCCGCCACATATCATCTATTCAAACCATGGTTTAAATTTCGCATTGCTTCCCGAGATTTAAGACTCGTGCATGTTCCATCGACGAAACTCATCATAACTGTTGATGTAACGCGATCTTTAACCTCCACCGTTGATCGCCACGTCACTTTACCATGGCCCGACCTATGCAATTTTTTGGTGCTTTAATGTTGTAGCCTTGGTCACAGCTCTTGGTCACGTTCATCTACGACTTACTTTTGCTCCCTTTCTAAGCCATATGATCATAGCCTTTGGTCACTCGAGCTTTTAGACTCAGCTCCCCTTCTTTGTAAAGCTTTTGGTTTTCTAATAGAGCAACACCCAAATAACTAGGTATCTTTCCAAAAATTTATATGTGCCAACAAACACCATAAGCGGAAAGACATGACATGGTTGGCGGGATCAACCCCTTGCTTTCCTTTGAATTTCGAAATGTCGGAGGGAAGTTTATCTGGCATAGTCGGCCATGTCGGATCATGTGTTATGGGGTCATTAATCAATTTGGCCAAATCAGGTAGATTTATACTAGTTATGAATGTTAAGGTAGGGGTATTTGGTCTTGCCATTGTGTGGGGGGTGTGATTTCCACGAGGAGGAGACCCAGGTGGCAATGAGAACAATGGTTGACCTCCTATGAGAGAAGAGGGGTCAAAGGGAACCGCAGGATCTTTGAGGGGAGAAGCTAGCGGGGTACCTCTTCCAAGGGGGGAGGTGTAAATGTATCTATATTCTCTCCTAGGGAGAAAATGAAGGTGATCCTCTTCCAATGGGGGAAGAAGTGGTGTAATTGATAGCTTCTCCGAGGAGAAAATGCACCTAGCAAGGCTCGGCGCTGACCAGATGATCTTATCAATGTGGCATGGGAGCAACCCCATCTGGAGTATCTTCTGCGTGAACCACGGGGAGAAGGTGTAAAAACACCCCTCGAGATAGGGGATAGGCCTTGCAGTCGTCGAGACTATCCCGGGATGTTGTTTTGTTCCTCAATGGTGAAGGCTTTGTGTTAAATGAGATTGATGGTGGAATTAAACACAATTGAACAAATGCAAAAATATGCCAACTACAACAGAGATGCAAATATGGTGCAATAAGTGAGTGATGTGTACAAAAGTCGGTTTTAGTGCATGAGTTCCCACATGTAGGTTATTTGTAATTACGAGTCAGTGAACTTGTAGCTAAAAAGGAAAATAAATGTAAATTCCCTAAAAGTACCTACCGTCCTTCCTCTCAAATGTAACCGAGCCTCCCAAAAGCACAATTGATGGTGATGATGATATCCACGCACCACCTGACTAGTGGAGGTAACAAAGAGCTAGTTCTATCGGCAATGGAGCTGATGTTCCAATCAAGAAGACTTGGCAACACCTCCCAAAGGAAATAGCTAACTTCATGAGTGAGTTGCACACACAATTGCTCCTTGGTGATATCCCAAGTTTGGCCACTAAGATACCTTGCGTCAAGTGTGGATCAATGGTTCGGCCTGCACGGTATAGTGTCGTCTCCCTACAATGAGTTGAGTGACTCGTAGGAGAGAGTAGTGCAGTTATACCTCGGCTTTCACCTCCTTGGTCACGACGCACTTCTGATCTAGGTTTTCTTTGAACACTTGCTTATAGTAGGATTTTGTAAGTACCCTATGAGTCAACAATGCTACGTTTCAAAATATTGCTAATGAAACTAGATTGGTGGGCATTAATGGATGCCTAGCCCAATCAATCCTACCTAACTAAAATGTTCTTTTATGACCTCCTATGGAGGATTTTAGTTGGTTGGACAATTACAAAATTGGTTTTAAGAGGTTTGAATTTCACTTAGGGAGTGTAAGAGAGGTATTTCACAATTCCTACCTTTCTAATTCACCAAGCTCACAAGAAGTGCGAGGTGAAGAGCATACTAGGATCGGAAGAGTCTTTAGGTCTCTTAGTTTGTGCTAGTGGTGCAAACACATGTGATGAAAGCAAATAGATTGTCAACAAATTAACTAGAAGAGTATATAAAGTCAATGCAAAAGTAGATGTACTTTTAACTCTAAAAGATGCTCAAGGTGCTTTGCAAACCAAAGTACTAACAATTTTGAAAAAGTGTGCAATGGAGCTATTTCACACTTCTCACCATTTTCTGATTCACCAAGCTCACAAGAAGTGCGAGGTGAAGAGCATACTTAGGGGGACAAGAGTCTTTAGGTCCTTGCTTGTGTGCAAAAAGTGGATTCTACACTAGCATTGATACTAAAAACATGTCAATTGTGAATAAACAAGAATGATCTTGAATACTAATAACAATGAGGTCCATTAAAAAGCCTCAAGGTTGTTCACCTAAGTAAGTTTCCAGAGAGATGAACTCTTTACTTCATAATTTTGGTCTATGTAAACTAATTACTAAAAAAAAGTAAGCAAGTATTGCAAATTAGCTTAATTTGAGTTCATTAGAAAGTAGCAATGGGGGTGCCAAATTGTAGTATGCAGATAAAAAGTAAATAAAAAGACTATAGCGCAGCCAAACAATGCTCTAACATGCAGGCCGCACGGAGAAATACAAAATAGGTGCGCCGGTAGCGCAGGCGGGACACAAACAAGGTGCGCGGGTCAACCTACGAGAGGTCACGTGGGTCGTGAACTGATTACCTACGCATGTAGCACGTCGGTCGAAGGCGTTTCCACACTGGTAGCGCAGCCGAGAGGCCGAGATCCACACTATTGTGTAAAAATTAATTGAGATCGACAAGGGACCAAATTCTAGAGCAAGAGGTGGTAGACCTGATCTCTTGCAAATGTTAAACACCCGGAATTAATTACATAGCATAAAACAACCTAGTTTAAAATAAATAAACAAAAATAAGTGTACTCGCCATTAGAACTGTTGTGGAAAAAATTGCACAAGTGTGCACTCTTCCACTTTGTAAGGGGCTAGGCCTTGTAGGCTGCAGCAAGGCCTCAATCCTTGGAGCCCTTGTGTGGGTGGTTGGTTGTCCTCCTAGTGATCCTGCAATAGATTCTTAGTGAATTCACATAAAACAAAGAAATATGGATAAAATGCAAAATAAAAACAGATGGGGAGAGAATGCAAACTCCAACAACAATCTAAGGTATGCCAAACCACTTTGTATTGCCCAATGGTCAACTTGTACAACACTAGGAGGTGTGGGCTTCAAGGGAAGCCAACAATCTCCCTTAGGGAAGCCTTTTTTGTCCAAACGATATGCTAAGGACATGGTAGAACAATGGAGAGGAACTCTTGCCCCTTAAAGGAAGGTGGCAAGGGAGCTTGGAAATGCTTACAATGATAGGAAGAGGTGGGCTATAAGGAAGCTCCAACACAAAATCAAGTAGCATAACCTTGCTCTTGATTTCTCTCTACAAAATGCATGCCAATGGCTTCCTTTTATAGTCCAAGAGGTGACCAACAAACAACTAGATCCAAATGTGAACTCATTTACTCCATGAACCAGTTCCAAGGTACACTAAGGGGGCTAGTTAATGCCACCAAGTGTGTGAGGAGAGGAATTCGGATTCTTGGAGATGATGGAGCCTTCAATGCATCGTGGAAAGTAGGTGGTCCTGTCGTTTTGACAATAGCGCGACTATCGAAGGAATAGTCGTGCAGGTGTAGTACTAATAACCTGCGCTACAGCGCGGGTCAACAGTGGTTTAGCCGCGCGACCCTTTCTTTTGACTGATTTTTGGAACTTTTGGACTCATGTTATCTTTTGGATTTTTTGAGGATGCTTGTGCTAAGCTGCATTCTTTATGTTGATGACGCCTTACTAGAAGAATCGTTGAAATGTCGCATGTGTGCAAAATTTAGGCGTTGAATCTAGCTTCTTCTTGTGTGCAATCTTCCCATAACATGCTGAACTTTGTTAGCTTTCTTTTGGAACAAATTCCCTAAATAAATGATTCCCAAGACCTTGGGAGACCATTCAATGTAGTCATCACTATCTCAGGTTCATCAACTACTTCTCCAATGGCTTCAAGTTGTTCTTTGATTTGAGATGCCCTTGTGAAGTAGGATTGAATGGTTTTTGAATTCTGCATTTTCACATTCTTTAGTTGTGTCCTCAATGTCATCTTATGGTTGATATTCTTGCCTTCAAACAACTGGAACAAAGCATCAAACATCTACTTTGGAGTCTTCAATGATGAGACATGAGGGATCAAGTGATCCTTGATAGAATCTGCAATGATTCTCTTTTCCCTAATCATGTTCTTCTGGTGCCTTGCCTTAGCTCCATCTCCCTCCGGCTCATCAACCTCTTCTTCAACATATTTTTCCAAATCATTCTCTTCTAGAATGAAAAGCACCCTATACTTCCATGCTCGGAAGTTATCAAGCCCTTCATGCTTCTCATCAAGCTTGGTGTTGTTCATCATTTTGTCCAAGCTTAAAAAAATGATAGAGATGAAAGTTTTCATAAATGGAATTTGGACTTATCAGTCAACGCGCTATGCCAAGGTGATCTCCACAAGCCAAAATCAACTCCAATGCCAACCCAAAAATTGCTTAACATCCAACCTCGGGTTTTATGAGGAAACCGTAATTTTTTCAAACTTTGAATCTAGAGAATCTGATCCAAGGAGAAGATGTGTCCTCCCAAGGCGAGTTAAGCAAACCTTATTTTCAGTCAAATCTGTGGACAGAACAGGCAAAAACTAGAAGCCCTAGTTTCCAACTTTCGGTAGTTGCATCTGTTGCAATTACTTCTTTCAGCACTGCTTTGATACCATGTTGAGATTTTACTTAAGCAGTTATGTTATTCAAAATTATTTAGACTTTAATTCAATTTATATCATATCATAATAACTGCATGCATAAGGATCACCAAAAGAAAGACATTCACAACATACACAAAGATTTATCCTGGGAAACCCTCTTGGGGAAGAAAACCTAGCGGAACTTCTTCAGTATAGATTCATCATCCAAGTACAATGACAATACAATGAAGAGCTAAAGTTCTCTCATAGAAAGATACCCCAAATACAAAGATAAGATAAAACCCAAGATATTAGTCTTCCTCCAGTTGTTGCTTCTCTCTCTTGCGCACTTGTCTCACTGACTTGATGCGAACTTGCTTGATGTGCAAATGAGATATAGACCTCCCTTTATTTATTATTCTTTTGGAATCTTCTAGGCCGACATAAGAATATCTTCCGAAGCTACATAAAATATCAACACATATAAATCTCCTTACTGAGATCCATGTAAGAAAGCACTTTTGGCATCCAACTGATGTACCTCCCATCCATCAATACATAAAATTTCCGATTTTGATAAGATGTCTATGTTTGCCCATGATTATTTCAATAAGATGCTTAAAGACTTATGCAATGATAGAATTGCAAACCAAAATGGGTTGCATTCACTCATTCTAGAACTCATCAATCCTTAAGGAAGTAAACATGCATTCTCCTTGATCAAGGAAAAGGAAGTCAAGGACATATTCAGTATGAATTTGGACAAAGCTCCATGCCCTACTGACTTCTCTACCAAATTTTATTAAATGTATTGGAAGTATTAAAAAGGACTCGATTTCCATTGTGGAGGAATCTAGATCTAAATGTAAAATGGCTAGAGGAATTAACTTTCCATATTTAAGTATCATTCCAAGGATTAAAATCCCTCCAACTTCCCCAAGTATAGGCCAATCTCATTTTGATGTGTTTCTTACAAGATCAATTCTAAGATGATAATGAGCAAAACAAAACCCTATTCTCTAAAATTATCTTGAAAGAGCAAGGGTGTTTCTATCCAAGAGAGGCATATTTTTGGAAACATCATTTTGGTCCAAGAAGCATTAAATTACTTGAAATCCCTTAGAAGGAGAGATATGATTAAAAATTAGATATGGGAATCGCCTTTGATATGGTTAACCATGAGTATTTAGATTTTCAAAAGGCGTCACTAATTAGATAAAGGGTTGCATTCACTCACCTTGGATTTCTCCTTTGGTCAATGGGAAGTTGACAAGATTCTTTAAAGCATCTAGGGGGATGATACAAGGACGCCCCTTATCCCCCTATCTCTATATAATAATGGATGAGGGTACATCATATTGGAAGAGGCAAGAGCTCAAGGATTCATACCTGACATTGAAATGGTCAAAGGATCAAAGGCCTTAAATTAAATCAATTGCAATATGTCAATAACACTCTCCTTCTAAGAAGAGCTTCATTAATCATAGCTGGAAGAATAAAAAAATTATCATCATATATTTGAATATTTTGAGAGGAAGAGTGAACAAGAAGAAAAGTAATATGTTTGGGGTTAAAAAAAAATGGATGATGTAATCATAAAAAATGCATCCATCCTAGAATTCTCATATGATTCAAACTAGAGTCATATTCCTTACCTAGGAATTCCCCTATCTTCAGGGCATCTACGAAGCTCTACTAGGGTCTCCATTGTAGATAAATTCAAAAAAGATATTGGGGCAAGTATGGTTTGGTTGAATCGTCAAGTGCAAAGGGTCGTGATTCGAGCAACTATTTACAAAATCCCCTTACAATTAAGCACAATTTTGATTTCCCCATGTTTTTGGATGAGATGGTAAAGCTCATCAAAAACTTCATCTAGAAAAGAGAAAAATCATCGAGGAAGAAAAAGGTATCCCTAGTTTCCTCAGAGAAAGTAAAACTTTTAAACAAAACCTCAATATAAAAGACCCAATATTAATGAGCCACAATTTGGGTGCAAAGATCACCTAGAGAAAAATCATTGAAGAAGAAAGATCACCCAGAGAAAAATTGTTGAGGAAGAAAAAGATATCCCTAGTTTCCTTGGAGAAAGTAAAATTTCAACTTTTAAACCAAACCTTATTATAAAAAGCCCAAAATTAATGAGCCACAATTTGGGTGCATAGATCACCTAGAGAAAAATCGTCGAGGAAGAAAAAGATATCCCTAGTTTCCTCAAAGAAAAACAAAACCATATTATAAAAGACCCAAAATTAATGAGCCACAATTTGGGTGCAAAGATCACCCAACACCCAATAAGTGGCAGCCTCCACCACACCGCCCTGTGCTATTGGATCTGAAATTCTTAAAATTGTCCTCCTTTTCTTTGATCAAATATCATCTTTCTTGGTTCCTAAATAACGGCAGCCAACCAGAATCTGGGACTTTTAGGTCCAAATAACAGCCAGCCAACCCTCCTCTCTTGTCTCACACGTCCCAAATAATAATCTTCATTTTCTTTTGGATCTCTTCCTGGTCAGCTTTCTTCCCTCTTGTGTGGACTGGGTGAGTTTGTCCTCGGCGCCTCCAAGACCGTCTTCCCTCTTCGAATCTTCTGATCAATT
Source organism: Larix kaempferi (assembly GCA_027924585.1). NCBI lineage: Eukaryota > Viridiplantae > Streptophyta > Pinopsida > Pinales > Pinaceae > Larix > Larix kaempferi. The sequence goes on from BSBM01001365.1 coordinate 5,433,935, forward strand.
GCTGAAAGGTAAATCCCCAACTCCACTTTAGAGGATGTTGTCATTTGGGGGCTATGTCGCTGGGTTTTAACCTGCTAAGGATGATTATTTCTCCCTTTCCTTGCAGTTCACCTCCACCCATCTCCCATCTCAATAAGCTTTGGTTGCCATCTCAGTTCCTAAAACTGATTTCTTTGGTAGGTCATGATTCATGAGAAGATACTCACCATTCAAAATCTTGCTAAAAGGCAAATACAAAAGCCTTTGAGAAGTGAACTATGTTTTAACAGTGAAGAATCGATATCCCATTTGTTCCTTCATTGCCCTTTCTCCTCCTCTTTGGTCTGCTCTTCTTACGGAGATTGACCTTCCCGACTCTTTTTGCCCTTCCTCTTGGTTCCAGCTCTTTAATGAATGGCTCCCTTCCTATCTGTATGGTCTGAAAGGGAAAAGGCTCTTAGCAGTTTTATGGGAGATCATTACTGGGATCATCTCTTGGATCCCTGGTTGGCGAGAAAGGGAAAGACCTTAAAAAAATCAGTCTTTAAGACTTGATTAATCAAGGAGTCTTGGTAGCAAATTTCTCTAAGGATAAATGGGCAACAAATCTAACCCCAAAGGAAAATATATGGTTGGACTCTTGGGGTATATGGGAATAGGAACTAAGACAATCTCATACCTGTTGGGTGCATGATGACATCAGCCTCCCCCTCAAGGGAGATATCAATTCATGGATTAGTTAAAGCAAGATGCATTTTGTTGTTTGATGGAGCCTTAAACTATAACCTTGGACCCTCAGGCTCAAAAGGATTTATCTATTGGTCAAAGAGAAATCTTGTGAAAATGGACAAAATTTTCTATTGCAACCAACAACCAAGCTGAGGTCCCGACTTTATGGAAAGCACTGAAAAAACAGAGAGATATCAACTACCAAGATGTCATGGTAAGTTAAACAGTTAAATACAGAAATTATACATCTGTTAGGCTGTGGTTAAGCAGCAAATTGGAGTGCTTTCTGTTTTGATAACCCATGCTCAACTCTTAATCCTGACAGTGTGCTGCAGGAAAGCCGTATCCATCTATGTTGCAGTTGGCAATCTTGATGCCCTACAGATACGTATAAAATATATGACAAAAAATGTGGGAATTGTAGAAGATGGAATAATTAGAAAACGCTGAGAAATGTGAGAAACACATTCTCACCTTATAACTCCAGCTAATCAAAACTTGCAACATGCTTTAAATATTTATAATCACTCAATTACTGCCTGAAAGCTACACTGAAACATGAATGCGATATGAGTTTAATGAAACACATACTTCCTTGATGTTTTGATTTCTAGTTGAGCAATTTTAATAGTACAGTATCAGGGAAGGTAGTCTATGACAGTTTACCATAAAGTTCTAACACACCATGTGCAAAGTCAATAATGATTTTCATTGAGAATGTGTATTAGATCTATTTCATAATGAGCATACGGAGTCCAACTTTCCAGTATCGGAATCACAAATTCTCTGGCCTCTTTGGTTATTGATTTTCTATTTATTTAGCATTTGAGCTTTAAGAATTATATTTATGGAGAACAGCGTGTCAATGAGAATAAATCAAAGGCTGCTGTAGTCTATGGCTCCTGTAGATAAGCTTTTGAGGCAAAATTGGTAAGAGATTTAACCATGCTGTTAAATGGAACACTAGTGTCAGCCCTAGACAGCAAGCATTAAACCAGCAAAGAGTGGGAATGAGATCATTGCTTAGCATTAGCAGTCTTTGGGATCACTTTATTGGAAGGTTGACTTGAAGGCAATTTTAAGCTTTTGGAACTTTTTAACAAGATATTGTTTTACTAAATAAAAGAGTTCTTTATCTTGTTTTGTATTTCCTGTTGTTAATAGTGAAAAAAACAACTTACAAATGACACAGAAAAATCAAAAGCAGTCACTTAAAGAAATATATAAAACAAGCAACATTCCTTTAACTGAAAGAAGCTATACAAAGAAAATTGAGAGAAGCTATAGCTGGCTGAAGGTTGTTAAAGTACTTGATATTTCAGTGCTACCACAAATTAGTTTACCGTTCTATTGTCCTTCTAAATATTGTTATACTAGTCCTTGCTAGCTACCAACATTGCAGGTGTATTTGTAGAGTTAATAGCATTAGCAGAAAATTTGTAAATGCTGTGTGGGATGTAAATAATATGGCAATGCTAGTTGAAGAAGTCTAATAAAAACACACCTTGGTTAACACTCATCTAAGTTTAGTGTTAAGTCATTTGTCATGGTCGAATCCGATGCAAGGCTAATATTTACAACCTAATGTTGTGGATCATGCCCAGATATAACAAGCAGTAGGAGTGGGACAACACATGGGATGTGTCCTTGCTTCAGTGATCTGAGTTGCCACATACAACCATCATTTCTGGCATGCTTGCCATCAAAGCAAATAGTTTGTTCTTGGTGTTCCCATGACGGCTACTTCATAGGTATGACAATGGATATGTTACTGTAAAGGGGACTCAGATAATTATAAGCAAATTCATGACCCTTAGGAGGCTTCCACTAGACCTGATTAAATGCAGTTGCTTCCCTCTCATAAGCAAGAACATGTTGTAAAGCTTTCATAAAGTTGAATGATTAGCATATCTATCTTTTTCTTTTCTCAGGAAAAATAGGTTGAGTGCATTACATGCTATGCTATGCTTAGTACAAGTTGGAATATGAGTCAGAAATTTTTTGTTAATACATGAAAAACTTAAATTAACTCATCATTTCTTTGAAAAATACATTCACACATAAGCCTATGGCTGCAGTCGTAATGAAACAAAATTGTTTTACTAATGTGACATAAGCACAAAAAATGGATCACCTTCAAATTATTTTAGTTGTTATTGGCAGCAAGAGTGCAAATCATTTCTGTCAATGGCATTGTTTGTAGACGAATGGATTGAAACTTAAAATGCATTTGCAAATAGATAAGCTAGACCAATTGAAAAAATATTTAGAGAAAGCCTTGGCATAAAAGAACTCCAGAAGGAATTTAGAAAGACTGAACTGTGTTAGACAGGTGAAACGAAAAAGGTGGAGCTTATCCTAAACTTTCACACCATTTTTGGAAAAAAACCCTAAAGATCAACCAAGTGATGGAGAGACCAAATGTAACAAATTTGAACTAGTTATGAGAGAGACTGTTACTACCTTACCAAGTCCTTAAAAATCTGAGGCTGCTGATTCTGACCCATTAGGCACTTAGAATTCTTCTTGCCAACATCCTAACCAGTAGAACACTTCTGCAACAGATCTTTAATGTGCATAGCTCACTATAGATGTTGCACTGAATACACAAAATTTATACAAAGAAGAAAGCAAGAAAACATTTACAATTAACTTAAACACTATAAGCCAAAAAATAACAATGATCCTATCCCGATCCTATCCCTCTTCTCTGTGGAGAGTGTTAAAGATAGTGCAGCTGCGAGACCCATTCTCAGAGAGGATGGTACCCTAGTGAGTTAACTGGGGTTCCTAGTCAAGTTAACCAGGAAGAGTAAAGAGTAAGACCCTAGAAGGTACCCTAGGGCCCCCAGCTGTCTCCTGGGGTTCTTGGTCGGGGACCAATCAGGTTGATGCCATGGCAAAGCCCCTAGCATGTGGCTAAGGCCCCTATTTGTCTCTAGGGTATTTTGGTCTGGTACCAGACGGTTTCTTGGTCAAAGGACCAAGCAGGTCATGCAGGATGAGACAGAGAACTCCTGGTCTGGGACCAGGCAGATTCTTGGTCACGAGGACCAAGTAGTTCCTGCAGCGACACACCTGGTCAGTTAACCAAGTGGATCTTGGTCAGTGGACCAAGATGATGATGTGTGATGTCCTCTTCTCCTAGGTCTTCGAGATGGTTGAGCTAGATGGTCTTCTCAAGGGACTGGCCACCCCTTGATGGAGCCACTAGCAATTGACCTAAGGAGCAGTCTGGCGGACCACATAATCACATCATCCAATGTGGACCCTTCCTTATACAGTGATGATGAACTTTCAGGTTATATGGAACATTTGTACATTTGTGAGAGAGATGATTGGTTGTACCCCCCCTTGGTTGATTGACATTTGGTCTTTACACCTTGATGTTTTTGGTCCTAGGGGTTATTTGTCATGTACCCACACTTATCTTACATTGTACCATGTGTTGGTCCTTGTACCCTCACATCATCCAATGTGGACCCTTACTTATACAGTGATGATGAACCCTTCCTTATACAGTGATGATGAACTTTCAGGTTATATGGAACATTTGTACATTTGAGAGAGAGATGATTGGTTGTACCCCCCTTGGTCGATTGACATTTGGTGTTTACACCTTGATGCTTTTGGTCCTAGGGGTTATTTGTCATATACCCACACTTATCTTACATTGTACCATGTGTTGGTCCTTGTACCCTCACCTAATTATTTATATGACCCTAGTACCCACCTAATGTCACCCTAGTACCCACCTAATGTCACCCTACTTATTTTATGTTATTAAATGTGACTTTATTGTTTTGACCATAATGTGTTGGTACAAACCTAAGTCACTTTATTTATATTTTATATTTGTGATTTGTATTTTTAAGTACCCTCCTAAATATGTGGAACCCTAACTTATTTAAAAGATTACTTAATGATTTTTTCTAGAAGTTTATGATCCTATATATTGAAATCTATCCTCCTCATTTTGTCATGATTAGGACTTCACATCTCCATATCTCAGCTCTGTCTTCTCTGCTGCTTGACGTCAAGGGTTTAAGAGGTTGTATTGCTATTTGTTTATTTACTTTGGAGGCCGCCCACCTGCTGAAGTCTTTCACACTCCTCAGATCTGATTTCTGACTACTAGGCCTGACGTCAAAGTTTATATGTTGTTGTTTACTTGAACCATGGGTCTGATGAGGAGTTATTATGCCCAGTTATGCAACCCGTGACTTCTTTGGAGGACATTTCTGCTGTTGAAGAATCCGATCTGCTCCTCTTGTGCTTTGAATGTGATCTGATCTGCTCCTTTGTGATCTGATCTACCCTTTAGTGCCTTGATTGAGACCCGATCTGCTACTTGTGATCAGTTTGGTGTCCGTTTTGTTTTTAACCTGCCTAATCGAGGTCTGATCTGTTGTTGAAGAAGTCCGATCTGGTTTCCGCCTATTGAACTGTTGATGAAGTCTGATCTAAATATACTTGTTGGTGTAATACGTGACCCTAAAACCCAGCTATAAGCCCTTAACCTGCTTGCTGGTTGTTTATTAGTGAAGGCCGTGAGGCCTTAGGGTCTGATACAGTCTAATGGTGGAGGCCGTAAGGCCCTAGGATCTGATCTACCCTGTTAAACTGTGGGCTTCTTTATTTAGATCTGTCTGTGATCAGATTTGTACTGCTGGGACTTCTCTTTGACCAGATCTATATTATCGGGACTTCAACTTTGTGTTGAGATCTATTTAGGGTCTGTTCCACGAGCTGAAGTTTAACTGTGGTCATATCCCTTGTGCTACTTGCTTGAGGTTTTATTCTTTGATTGGGGTTCAGATCTATTGTGATGTGCTTTTACTGTCTTTAACTGTCCTTGTTTGACTGTACAATAGCCCAATCGTCTCTCTCTCTGGTTTGTACTTACCCTCTAGCAGGGTCAGCTGGTTCCTACTGTTGACTGGCCTCTGAGAGGCTCAACTCATTCTGAAAGTAAAATTTCTGAGTATAAAACAAAAAGGGTTCCACACTCCAGGTAAGTACCCTAACTTGCTCTGCTTACTAATTACATTTGTTATTGTTAATCTTTTACTGCTGGTTACATGTTACTGAAGATTACTTTAACACGCTGACCCAATTGGTAGTGTTAAAGTTGAAAAGTTGAAAGAGATGAAAATTATGTTTTTAATTATCTTGTTTAAGTGAATGTTGTACTATTCTGCTCCAGTGTAAATTTGTTATATTAAATTTTGCATTAAAGTATATAAAATTTGATTTTTCTGCATCAAACCCTAAACCCTAACCAAAATTTAACAGAGAGTACATCTCCTGTCTCTGACGCTAGAGGCGGGGTTTAATCCAGAAGAAATAACCATTGGAAGGCACTGTGCAAGAAAGAGAGGACAAACTTCTTACGAATGATAATAATAATAACAATGTAACAGTGTAGTAACAATGTAAGACCAAGATTAAGTGAAGTTCCAAGTACTTTGGGATAAGGGAAGGTGCCTTGGATTTTAGGCCTATTCAATCATGTATTAGATATTGTTGCAATGAGATCTTTTGTGGTCGTGTTAGTGTTCTATTTTAAAACAGGCATGATTGACATGGATCTCATTCCACTACCACTAGGAACGGTGTTTGATAGAAGCAATAAAATTCATGGCTAGGAACTCTTTTCCAGGCAAAGAAACAGACTCTTGACAAAGCACATTGAGAAAGTATTTGTGAAAGTCTTGCTTAAATTCAATTCAACATAGCAAAAGCAAACGGCTAACGTCTGATGTTTAGCTTGGAATTACGAGATGTGTTGATTTCAGTCAAACTTTTAAAGATATGGCTAATCAAGAAATAAACAATTCATGCCATTGTAAAGGACATCAGAATTTAAAATGACTATATTACAATGACGGACATCAGAATTTAAAAAGACTATATTTGCCTACGGGATTTGAGCATTTGCTTTGACAAGGAATAATGCGTCATAGTAGTAAAATTACTGAAAAACAACAATTTCTCTGATGATGAGAGTTCTTTCTTCATATTTCAAAAACGTGTTACTCATAAATTCCCAAATGTCATTTTTCCAGGATTGCATTACAACTGAATATCCCTCAATAATGCTTGTTGATTGTGATTTTGATGTGAAATAGTAAACTGGCCAAAAAAGACCCCTGCCATGGACTGTCCATGACATGACCTAGCATGATTATCTCACTCATTACCTAAGTCACCTGACACGGGGACACGAGACACGTAGGACACGAAAATACGAGAGTCCGACACGGGCACGGTGACCGCCGGAATCAGGACACGTAGGACACGTTTTATAAACATATATATATTTTTTAAAAATATATTAAAATTTAAAAATATAGACATATAGATCCAAAAATATTTAGAAACTAGAACATTTACAAATATTCAATAGAAATTAGAATAAAAACACCTTAATGATTATGATTACACATTGTTATCACAAATCACGATTCACAAATCACAACACATTTCACATTTGTCATTCACAAATCACAATGAGACATCAGACACATAGATGCATGTCAGAACCATATTTCTCATTAAGTCATCAAAATCAAAATGTATACATATATGTCGGAATGCCACTGGGCACTGGAAAATGCCAAATAGACTAATAGTAAATACAAAAAGGGGTGGATCAAGATGGGAGAATCCCATATGTCAGTAGTCCTCCTCCGTGCCTGAATCAACATACTCATCACTGCCACTGCCCTGATCCTCATCCTCATCCTCCTCCCCCTCCTCCTCCTCTCTACCCATCTGACGATCTGAATCTGTTGCTGTGGAGGATGACCCCTCTATACGATCACTATCGTCAAAAGTGACCGGCTCTAGCATTGGATCATTAAGATCCATGTTTTCTAATGCCAACTCAATACTGCTGTCCAAAGTTATGAGAGAGACTGTTACTACCTTACCAAGTCCTTAAAAATCTGAGGCTGCTGATTCTGACCCACAGGCACTTACAATGATTCTTGCCAACATCCTAACGGGTAGAACACTTGTGCAAGAGATCTTCTTTGATGTGCATAGCTCACTACAGATGTTGCACTGAATACTCAAAAATTATACAAAGAAGAAAGCAAGAAAACATTTACAATTAACTTAAAGTCTTAAACCCTATAAGCCAAAAAATAACAATGATCCTATCCCTCTTCTCTGTGGAGAGTACGTCTCCTGTCTCTGACGCTAGAGGCGGGGTTTAATCCAGAAGGAATAGCCATTGGAAGGCACCGTGCAAGAAGAAGAGGACAAACTTCTTATGAATGACAATAACAATACCAATGTAACAGTGTAGTAACAATTTAAGACCAAGGTTAAGTGAATTTCCAAGTACTTTGGGACAAAGGTAGGTGCCGTGGATTTGTGGCCTAGTCAATCATGTATTAGATATTGTTGCAATGCGATCTTTTGTGGTGGTGTTAGTGTTCTATTTTACAACAGGCATGATTGACGTGGATCTCATTCCACTACCACTAGGTATGGTGTTTGATAGAAGCAATAAAATTCATGGCTAGGAACTCTTTTCAGGCAAAGAAACAGAGACTCTTGACAAAGCACACTGAAAAAGTATTCAGAGAGTCTTGCTTAAATTCAACTCAGCATAGCAAAAGCAAACAGCTAACGTATGTGTTGATTTCACTCAGACTTTTATAGATATAGTTAATCAAGAAACAAACAATTCATGCCATTGCAAAGGACATCAGAATTTAAAATGACTATATTACAATGATGGACATCAGAATTTAAAAAGACTATATTTGCCTATGGGATTTCAGCATTTGCTTTGACAAGTTAGCCATGATTCAAACAAAGTAAAAAGTTCACCTCTATCCATGTTACAATTAAAAGAGAAGGAATAATGCATCATAGTATTAAAATTACTGAAAAACAACAATTTCTCTAGTGATGAGAGTTCTTTCTTCATATTTCAAAAATGTGTTACCTGATACATTACAAAATGTCATTTCTCCACGATTGCATTACAACTGAGTATCCCTCAATAATGCTTGTTGATTGTGATTTTGATGTGAAAAAGTAAACTGGCCAAAACAAGAACCCTGCCATGGACTGGCTGTGACATGACCCAGCATTGTGATCTCACTCATTACTGATGCGCGCTACATGGATCACACTGGGTCTTAACAGACTGATGATCCCCTGACTATCCTACTTGAATCTCTTTCAATAAATAAGAACAACTCAATAGAATACCACCCTGACTGAATCAGAAACCTTGAATTTTTAAATGAAGGTGTTGTCATTGGATAACGTCCGGATCAACAGGCTTGTCACTGTAAATTTCAAGTAACTTTGCGGCATGAGGACTGCACTTCACATATTTTTCGAGGAATTTTCCCTTGGTTAAATAAAGGACACAAGTGAGACTAGGAAGACGCTTGGAAGGTTGCATTGCACTTATAGCCTTGAACACCTTGTGGCGAGGCTTGATCGTACACTCCAAACTGTATTTCAGGATCTCAGGATTTATCAAAATAAACTTTGCAGGAAGTCCTACAGAATGTATGAAAAAGTCCATGATCTTCCGCACCTTCTCAATGGAAACAGCTAGTACGCGTGGGCTCCTCCTAAAAAGCTCCTTGATCTCATCTTCCAGGAAGCCAAAACTTGCCAAATGCTTCATTTTCTTTTCCAAATAATCAGGCCCATTACTTCTACCCAGAATCCGAGGTGCCCATTTCAAAACCTTGGAGATTGCCTCTGATCCGAAAAGGTTTTGAAGATACTGGACGTTTGGACGAAGAGTTTTCTCTAGACTGCAGTAAAGCAAATCAGGTTCACGTGATATGACAGTTCTGAAGTCTTGTGCAATGAGGCCCAATGTTTTTATGAACTCAAGTTTGGGTTTCAACTTCCGATCAGTGTTTTGACTAAGAATACGGGGTGATCTGGTAATCATCTTCGTTACCTTGTCTTCTGTTAATCCATTGTATATGGCTTTTCCGAAGTCTTGTGTAGTGAAGCCCAATGTTTTCAGCAACTCAATATTGGGTTTCAAGTTCTGCTCAGCAAAAAGCATAGATGGGTTTCTGGTAATGATCTTCCTTACTTGGTCTTCTGTGAATCCTGAATCTCTCAGTAACTGAACCACTCGCTGGGCTGTATGAGTGGATCTCGTTCCAACACCGGATGGCCTTCTTCGGAGGATAGTTGAGAGATCAGCCTGGCATAGCCCACATTCGTTGAGTAAGAAATCTGACATGGGCCGTGTGTTCTCCGCTTCTGGGTAGCCTGTGGGGCTGTCATCACCAGCAGCAGTAGATATAGATTGCAAGGATAGTTTTAAGAGAACAATCCGTAGAAATGGTGGAGATAGTGTTGCAGCAGCACCCGCCGCCAGGTGAGATCCAAAGGATGAAGCGAGGTACTTGAGAGCATTGCAAGCGATTGAACAAAAGATGAAATGAGATATTTGCGACCAGAGCTGAGAGTGATCCCTAAAAACGAAATGGCCAAAGGAGGGTTTATGCACGTAAAGTTCGGAAGTGAGTGGTGATGGCTACAAACTTAATTTGATTTTATGGTTATTTAGTCAATGAGGAGATTTGAACTTATGACCTTCCATTTACAATTTTAAACTCAATTAATCTTACCCATTACGCTAATCATGTGTACAAAATTATGTATAATTTAACTACCTTTATATATAATAATATTAACTATATTAAAGTATATTAAGTTAACTATATGAATATATTAGTTACTTAATATTAATCAACTTATAATTATAGAATATAATTAATAATATTAAGATATAAGAACAGTGCAATATAAAATATTACACTATAATATAGTAATAATATTATACCATGTTAGAATAATATTATTTAGTATCTTGTTATTATTTCTAAAAAATAGTGATTATTAATAATAATATTAAAAGCAATTATCAAATAAGCTAAGAGATTGTTATAATGTACAAGGTCGTGATTTTTCTTTGTTTTGGGGTATGTTTGTCGCCATGGATGGCCGGTTATTTTGAGCCCATTGTTTGGCTGTATATTGTTGTTTTATTAGCTATGGAGCCTGCCTTTGTATATTTCATCATATACTTATTTATAAAGTATAATTATTTTATTAGTGTGAAAAAAAAGGTCGTGTACATGTTTAAACTATTAAATGCATAAACCTCTTTAAAGAGCAATAAAGAAACAAACATGTAAATAATTTTTTTCATTTTTGAATAAGAACATGTTTATCTTCACCAATACCATGAGTATTATCCAAATTTCATTCATGAATATAATATTAACATAGAATGAAATCTACTAAACATAACTGAAAGAAACAAACGGATAGGAACAAAGGATTTGGTCATCCATCTTGATTTTAATCATTTCAAGAAAAACTAAGATTAATTTACATGATGGGATTAAATTGTATGAACATAATAAATAATCATTAAGAAAACAAAAACTCTCTCTAAATGTAAATACATATTATTTACAAATAATAAAACTTTAATTGACAAAAAACACAAAATTAATTGAAATATTCACCTTTTACATACATATAACCATGATCTTTGTACTTTAATTTAAGTTGAATCTACAAATGAATTTAGCACACTTCAAATCTCAAACTATATCTTAAATCCATCTTAAATCCACATCTAAATCCAAAATTAAAATAGATTTTAGCTTATATTTGTTTTTTAATTAAATTTATTATTTTTATTTTTATCAATTTAAAAAAATATTTTTCCATATTAATAAATGTTATATCAATAAACTATTTAATCAAATACTTAATAACAAAACAACAAAAAATTAAACTAATCCTATAAACTATTACCAAAATACTTTTCACAAAATCTCAAATTAAAATTACAGTAATGTTAGCTCCTATATGCTTCAAAATAACATTATTCTTCGTACACTATCCATTCCATAATCATATCTTTACACCTATATGCTCCCAAATAATATTCTTCTTATTAAAATAATCATTTCATAGATATAATTTTACACCTAATAAATCATTTCATAAATATAGTTTTATGCCTTCGAAATTCTCAAGAATAATACATTGTAAACTCTTTTAAATCTTTAAAATAAAAATTATTATTTTAAACATACATTATAATCTCTTTTAAATCTTTAAAATAAAAATATATTTTTAAAAACAATTTGATTTAAAGCTTAAGCATAATTTCAAGAGGATAAAAACCTCTTCAATTTTGAAGGAATAGAATTCACATCTAACTCTTAATTTCTTGACACAACAATAATAAAATTTATGCATAACTCACTTCCTCACATAACAATAATAACATTTATGCATACACGCAGTTTTACATTCTGAATTTTATAATACCACGAATTGTTCAACCTTCCAAAATACAGGTTTATTTTTTTAATTGTAAAATGAAATACTCACTCTGAAAGCAAGCAATTTTATAATTGCTGAAAAAAATCTTGATAAGCTTGTGGTGAGTTTTTTTAATATAAGATTAAAAAAATAACATTAAATTAGATTTTCAAAAAATTAACATAATTACATTTTCACTGTACTAAAAGATTATGTATATCTCCGTGAGTTTTTTAATATAAGATTAAAAAACTAACATTAAATTAGATTTTCAAAAAATTAACATAATTACATTTTCACTATACTAAAAGATTTGCACATATAGTTTAAGCTTGGGGTTATAGTTACGTTGATAAAATCGTGGTTAGTATTTACTCGGTTTCCAAAACATGGTGAGCAATATTAACGTTTGAGATAAGCAAAATAAAGTTGGAGTCACAAAAATCAAAGCACGGAATAGCGATTTGAAAAATAAAAGCAAGCCATCGAAAGAACAAAGACAACTGGATGGATGCCCTTAAATTTAATCGCAATCACAGAAGTAGAGTTGACTAAAGGATGAACCTTTGCATCAGTGTTTTCATCACATTGCAGCGTGAAGGCCATGTTTAGAAAATGGCAGATGGAATTGACACATAACATGGCAATCCTTTACTTGATGTGCAGGTTATGACAAATGGATCTTTTACTTATTACATAGGTTATGACAGACTGGATGAAAATGTTACTAGTCAGAAAATACGAAAAGCATTTACTAAATAACACATATCGCACTCATACAGAGGTATGGTGACTGCAAACATTTATTTACTCTAGTAAAAAATATCACGAGGGAACATACCATGACTAAAGTATCTGTTTTTTAGTTTTATTTTCATAATTTTTTTAATAGTGGCCAATGATAAAATTAGTCATTCATTTCAAGCGATTATGTCCAATACCAAGTTAATAACTAGCAATTGCTCCAAGAGGGGCAAAAGGAACGCCGAGAGGAAAAGAGGAAAGGTACAAAAAACAATTGCAGTTCTTATCTAATTTCAGTGCATTTGCTAGACTAATGTATGATCGATGTATATCCATATCCAAGTGAGAACTATTGTGAATACATCATGGCTTTGGTTGACTTTTGATCAAAGAATTGGTTATTAATGTTCAGGGATGTTTCTGAAATACAAGGCATTAAGAGAGCACGATTGGGCAACTTTAACAATTTTTTGGTAGACCACCAATTGGAGATTAAGCACAAAAGGAATGTGAGCAATGCAAAGATATTGGTGACCATATGTTCAAATCAAATGACCAGAGGTCAGCTTATGAAAACTACTATCATCCAGAACAATAATTTTTCTTATTTCTTGAAAAATGGGGATGGCCAGTCCATTAAAAGGGTAATGCAGCAGAAAATTCACTATTGAGGAACATAATGAATGCATAAAGGATTTTAGATGTGTTGTAGCTTTAAATTTATTAGTTAAAATGCAATCCATGAAAGTGCTTGCAGCTCCAGAAAGTTGTCATAACTGAAAACATCATATATTGGTGCCAAGAGCAAGGGGATTAAATAAAAAGGAACTTGATAATCAGGTCATATAGAATTATGCTAATCTCTATCCAATATGATGTTATCATAGTTGGCTATGACGTTATAATCGGCGAAGGTTTTAGAACAACTTCTCCCTTCTCTATGTTTAGTGAAGGTTTCTAGTGAAGAAAAGTATCCAAAGGTTTTAAGGATGTTTTTTTCTTTTTTTTGTGCAAGCTTAAACCATTAAGATGCATCGTGCATTTACTTATCACTTGCATAGGTTAAAATATTTTATAAAAAAATATTAGTCATTTGCTCAAAATAACTTTGCTACTTATCCAATATTTTAATAAAGAAATGTAGTTATTATTTTAATCGTATAAAAGGCTACTTATAGTTATTCATCCATGTTCTTGGTTCATAACAAGATCAATGCAAGGGTTTACCTTCTAAACCCTGATGGTTTATACAAGATTGAGCTAAGACCCACATTCATAAGTATTCACTAATATCACACAATATAAATAACTCGTTGGTATGTTCTTTCCTTGGTTCTACATAGTATCTTCCCTATTTGCTTTAACACTCCTATATTTATTCAATATAATATCTTTTAATTGAACAAAATTATGAAACAAAAATCATTTATAAAATATTATGACTACTGAGATGTGATTTAAAATTTCAGTCATAGTCATATTAATTGATTAATGTGCGGTGATTGTAGATTCAACTTGCTCATTAGTTATAAAAGATTGATAGCATCTAGTCTAGTTTTATTGTACTGTGATTGTCCATCGAGTTTGCTCATAAATTAAAATAGCATCTGATGTATTTCCAGGAAAGAGATATTGTTATATAAAAACCGGTTTTTTATTGATTTGATTTATTGGTCAATGCTCAACAACATCCAGTAAAAGTATTCTCCGTATCGGATACATACTTAAACCAAGGATAATTTTAGAGGCGAAATTTATCCCATGGGCTATTTTTCCATGTTTTTTTACAAAAAAAGATTCGCCAATTTGCATCTTTTGAAACCTCATTTCGCCCAAATTTGATGGGGTAAACTTTTTCACTCTAAAAATCGCCAAATTATTATATAAACTATATAAAATCCTTAGAAATTGAAATAATTTTAGAAAAATATCGCCAAATATTTTATAGTTGACATTTTAAGAATTGATAAGATTCGCCAAGGTTTATACACTTTTAAATATGTATGGATCCTTAAAATTTTCCCTGACTTAAACAAATCAGATACAGACTCCAATTAGATTCCATTCAGGAGGATTTGCCTGTAGCCAAAGGAATAACGTAGTTCTTTATTACATTGTTCATTGATGAATAAGGCTAAGTCTTGTGAAGGCCCATAAAGCCTAGACTGCTAGTCATGGCCTTGGGGGAGAAATAGACACCCCCCTATTGTGTCCATGTTCCCTTTGTGGGTCAGATGAAGGGAGGGGCCATGACAAAGTGGATCAGAGCTCTTTATAGAGTGGTAAAGAGGTATGGATGAGGTTTGGGGCAACATTTTGGTTGGATGAAGGACAAAGTGTTAACAACAAAATTAACACCCTTAATTAAGTGACGGAAGAAGCGCATTTTTACCATGCACCTCCAGCAGGAAGACATGACACAAGTTGATGCAGAAATGAATCATTTCTAAGAAATGCATTAAAATGCATTAATTGTGCTTAAAATCATTCTAAATGGTGCAAAAAGCCTAAAAACTATGAAAAGTGAGTTTTCGAGCTAAAATAATCTAAAATGGAGTATCCCACACTCAAAAGAGAAACCTAAGGTACATTTCCCAATGCTATATAAGAAAGGCTTTGGGGCATGGTAAAGACACACAAAGGAAGAGCAAAGGAATGCTGGAAAGATTCTGAAGGAGGAGAAAGAGCTCAAATTCTTCAAAAGCAACGGTGAAGGAAGGGAAGCTCATGTCAATGGAGGAAGGATTCATGTCTAATGCCATGGTAAGGATGTATCTCTCAATTGTTCTACTATGAATAGATTCAAGTTTCTACCATTTATGAGTTTGAATTTAGCTTATCATGCATGAATTTAATTCTTAATAGTCTTTAGATCTTAATGAGTTTTGATTAATGAATCTAGATCTTAGGAAACTTGTAATAATATTTTCATAATGCTGACGTAGAGACTCACCATCTCTTAGAAAAATAGTCAAACTAGTGTAGACATATCCCTGCACTAAAGATTGTTATCAAATTGGCGACCATAATTGGCTTGTTGAATTTTCTTGATTTTTCCTGAATTTTCTTAAAGTTTCAAGATGTTCTTCCTTCAGCTATGCTCCTTTGTAGCTTAAAGAACATTAACAGAACTTAAGTTTCAGCTTACACAACTCAGGATCAACTTAAATAGACTTCTAATTCATCAAATTAGCTCAAATTCTATTCAAATTTGAGTTTCTTGATTTTTTTTTTAATTAGTGTATGCCTGCAATTGTGGTGTTCAAACTCTGTTTAATCTTAAAAAGATGTGTTGAATGTTTCAAAGCTTCCATCTCAGCATGATCACTCTTCAAATGTTTGAAACTCTGCTTTAAATCTTTACAAATTTGAGAGGTTTCTTTAAATTTTACCCTGTCTATCTTACAGGTTGTAACACCTCTGCACTTTCTGTCCAAACTTGCTACAATCTGCAGTTTGAAAGATCTAAACAATGTTGTTACCAACTCTGCCTTAAAAATTAAATTGCAAAGAAATTAAAGCGTGAATTTCTCCTTGTTTCTGCGTTGAACTCTGTCTGAATCTTTAGAGAATTCACACTCCAATTTAATCTTCTGCAGCGTTAAAATCTTGCAAAGGAGTCAACCTCTGTTTTGTTTTCTGTAAAACTTTTTATCAACATTTTTAGTTCTAAATTTTAAAGCTTCTTGAAGTTTCAAACCTCAATCCTAAAAACTCTTGAATCTACACATTAGAGATGTTGGAAACATTAACTATCTAAGTTTTTGATCTCTGGGTTTTGGTTCTCACATATTTCATCTAGGTTAAACTTTACATCTCAGCCGGAAAGCATTGCCAAGATAGAACCCCTGCCACGATTTCTAACTATGCTGCGTTGATCCGATTGAAGCTCTGAACCATAGCGCTGAAGGATATCATCCCAGTGTTTAAATGTGTGTACACCAGCATGTTTCTTTAAACTTTCAAAGTCTCTACTTCAAAGAATGCAAACTCCAAGATCCATCACTTCTTGAAGACGATTTGCCAGATGTGTGAAAGCTTTACAACTCTGTATTCACCATTGCGACTTCTGAACCAGATCCTGCTCGGAGCTCTGAGCTCTGCGTGAACCTCTGCTGCGTGGGCTTACCCTCGGTGAACCCTGCGTAATAGCCCTCTATAACTCTGCCTTCCACCTCTGGCTGAAAACTCTGCCATTACAAATCTGTCACGAGTTTAACCTTTGCGTGTTTTCTGGCAAACGGATGGTGTAGCTCTTCAGGCATCTCAGATTGCGAGATGTTGATCTCTGCACTAAATCTGGCAGCTCTGCGCCATTTCTTGAACCCTGCGTGCAGACTTTAATTCCTACCCAAATCCTTAAAACTCTTCAAATCGCAGCGTGGATTGTGGTGACAGCCTCTAAAGTTTACAGCAATTTCTTAAACCCTGCGTTTTGCATAAGACGCCCAACATTTTTACCTCAGCGTTGGTAGTTTGGGGTCGGTGTTGAAGCTTCTTGAACTCTGGGTATCAAATCTTGAATGCATCCTCATTAAAATCTCAAACTCGATTACAATCTCAAGTCTTGGTGAATGGGATCGGAGTTAGTGATTTGGGGTCGGCATTGCAGTTTATTGAACTCTGCATCTCAAGTCTTGAAGCCTGCGTTGGTGGATGCCTCTTCATTAAAACCTCAACTCTTCAACATTCTTCAAAGTCTGCCCGTTAAATACTCGCTGAAGGCGTTTTAGTTAATGCTGTTGGTCAATACGTTTTGGTAGTGTTTGAAACCTCCCTAAAATTTGAGCGCCAAATATCTCTGCATACATTGGCATTTCTAAACTTTTCATTTGCCATTGAATGGTGAATGCATTATCTTAGGATCTTGAGCGAACTTTTAATGTTGATTACCACGTAGACCTGAACCAATATTTATGCATTTGACATTTGTTTAAAGATTCTTTTTAAATCTCAATGGTTGATTCTTTAAAAAAATAAAAATGAAAAAGTGTTGTATACGTTGAGTTACCATATTGACCATTGATTTAAAAAGAATTACAAAGTATGGAATAGCCTTGGTATAAGTTGAATTACATTTTTTCCATTGAATTAAAAGATTAAAAAATCAACCATTTGGCAAGAATTTTGCATAGTGAAGATACCATGGTTTTCATTGAATTCAAAAGATTTAAAAGGGTTCAAACAAGTTCGCATAAGTTTGCACAATTTGGATTAAGATTTGAAAAATTTTGATTAGCGTGGAATAGGTTTGGAGTTAGAATGCAGTTAAAAAACCTTTAAATTTTGTTTTTGTTTTTTTGTTTTACAGAGGGGAATTCATTTCTTCAACTCGGGTTTAAAACAAAAAGAAAAAAATTTGAAATTTTTTTATTACAAAGTTGCAAAAATTTGGTTTAAAACAAAAAGAAAAAAAAAATTTGAAAATTTTCTATTACAAAGCTTCAAAAATTTAGTTTCAAACAAAAAGGAAAAAAAATTGATTTTTTTTTTTTAAAAGGGTTTGGTTTTAGAAGCAACTTACACACACATTTTGCATTTGAAAAACATCTTACACATCACATGTTTGTGATAATTTGAGAATCATGTCTTCCCAAAAAACAAAATTAAAACTTTAATTAGTTACATTTTGTTTTAGAGTAGGAATATTATCATAATTTTCATGCACGATTAGAGAGAGTTGTACCTTTACAGTTCAGTTTTCTTGAGATATATTGTGTATGAGGCACCGTATCCTCTTCACTCGCATCTTATGATGATCTGGTAAATGAGAAAGCGTATCCCACATGTAATAGTTTAGGGGTTGATTTTCAAGCATCTTATATTGAGGCACCGTATCCTCTTCACTCGCATCTTATAATGATCTTGTGAATGAGAAAGTGTATTTCACGTGTAGCAGTTTAGGATTTAATTCAAAAGCATTCCAAAGGGCTCTGCGTATCCTCTTCACTTAGGCTTTCGGGCGATCTTGTGAATGAGAAACAGGGATCCCCCGTGTAATAGAATTGGATTCATGTTTACTTGAGATATCTATTTGGATTACATTGATCTTTACACATCGATTACTATCCAAATTTCAGGAAAACTGTGCATGAACATAAAACATCTACTAAAAATTTTGCATGTTTGAAGGAAGCTCATGAACCTCTAACCCTTCCTTCAGTTAGGATATTCATCGAACTGAAAGATAGCATCGTGAGCATTCTGCATTGTGTGGTTCATTTTGTTTTCGAGTCAAAACACCATCAGTTTCACTTCCACTCCTGAGACTAAGCAAACTTCCACTAAAATTGACGCTTAATTTAAAATTGACAAACTTTTGATTTTAATATCACCAACAAGATTAGGTTAGTGCCATGGATTAGGTGTGGAGAGTTAACACTCCTGGGTTGCAAAACTTTGAAACTAGCATTGATTAAAGAGAGTAAATCCATTCTCGCAAAAAACACTCGTCGAGAAAGCGCTTCTGAAACATTCGTCAAGCACGAGGTCAATCTGAATAAGTAAGAGTGGTTCCCCCTTCTTACTTATTTAGTGGGACATGAGCTTATCGAAGGGATTCTATGTTCAGTGACAAGTCCTCGGGGTGACATCACTGTTTCTAGAGTTTCTGGTAATAAGAGTTGTCCTCGACTTACAACTGTCCGCTCGACCGTCGATTGCGAAGTGGCAACTTTAGTGGCTATTCTTAGGGTATCACATAGGCTGTTGTGAGTGGGACACACTTGCAATACCTGAGATAGACTACTTTTACTCTTTGGGAGGGTGAATGGTCAGGTACCAACACTTGTACCCTTGGCGATTAAAGTTTATTGTAACTGTTTCTCACACCTTCGCTCCTAGCAATTGTATGAGGACATGAAATCCCTTAGTAGCTACTAATTTCGGAAGGCCCTACAATCCAGCTTTTCACTGAGCTTTAGTTCTTTGGAAAAGTAAGTTTGCTTGCTTGAAATCTCTAGGGAATTTTTACTGTGCGAACACTTTATTTTGTTGATTCTAGAAAGCCATAGGATTGTTTGATTTTGTTTTCAAAAACTTTTTAAACATATCCTTTTATCAATATTCTTCAAAGTGGCTTATCTTCTGACCCGCCAGTCACAGCGGCATAGAGGTGAGTCACCGAAAATTGAAGGCCCCGCTACATCGTGGAGACAACTACAAAATACAAGACACTTTGACTTTGAAACTAACACACTTCTAACTTCTATTATCAACAGTAGAGCAGAGACACATCAAACAAATACTACAACACCACCTACCTAGGAAAACATAGAAATTGTTGATTCTCTTGATCCAATTTCAATTGAAATATTAGAAGACAACATTGCAAATCTCATAAATCCACCTCTGACAAATCTTTCAGACCCAGTGGTACTCCACATCAGAGAACCTTTGAACACCATTAATCCTCTTTCGGCACATTTTATATACATGCAAAATTCAACATCTAACTCCATGGCTTCATCAAGAACACAAGGGAATCCATCACCTCAACCCCAAACGATTGTTGGGAGTAGAAATACTTCCAATATCCCTATGGCTAGAGCTCAAGGCACCACATCAGCACCATCCCAAATGAGTGTTGGAGGTAACAATACTTCCAATATCCATGTGGCTTCGTCAGGACCACAAGACAACATCATCACAACCTCAACCGGTTGCTGGAGGTAGTAATACTTCCAATTTTACCTCTACCACCATCCCAACAGTTAATTTACCTGCTTTTACCATAAGTTCAACTAGCACTTCACTGCCAGTTGGTACAGTTTTGGGTCCCAATCCCGGAAGTACATCCACTTTACCTGTAGGAATACCTGCTGGAGGGAGTGCCTTACCAAACTTGGGTTTCCCATATGGTTTCGCTACTCAAGGTCAAAACAATCTAGGAGTAAATCAAAATCCTATTGGCATACCAAACAATCTTCCATGTTCTACACCTGGGGGGAATCCTTCATTTTGGAACCTCAATATCCCTAATGGACTTAATGGACAATGGAACACTAATGCTAATTGGGGTAATACTCCACAAGCTAGTGGAAGTGCCTCGAGAAACCTTTATCCAAAATTTCCTAGCACAAATCCTGGGGGCAATCCCATCCCCCCAACGAGGTAGCACACCAGGAGGTAACTCATCCATCAACCCCATTCCACCATGGAGTGGGATGGTTCCAAGAAATACCCCATCTTCTTGGGCACCACCCCCGCAAGGGGGCAATCAACCTTGGAACGCATATCCAAACAAAGGAAACAATCAATGGAGTGGTAATGTTCCACCAAGTAACCAATCTCAATGGAACATACCCTCGCAAGGGGGCAATCCACCCATGAATCCCAACCAACAATGGAGTGGTAATGTTCCATCGAGTAACCAATCTCAATGGAACATACCCCCGCAAGGGGGCAATCCACCCATTAACCCTATGCCACAATGGAGTGGCAATGTTCCACCAAGTCACCAACCTCAATGGAACATAACTCCGCAAGGGGGCAATCCGTACATGCATCCTATCCCATAATGGAATGGGCAATATTCAGGAAATAACCCATCTTTTTGGATGCAATCTCCGCAAGGAGGTAATCCCGCTTGGAATACTTTTCAAGCCCAAGGACCACAACAGTGGAGCCATCAAACTTCACTCGGATATCAAACGTTTGCTTCAGCATCGTCCAAGTCACCATTTTTGGCCACGTTGAATCTACCGGATTTATCCCGGCTGACCAATGACCCTGTTCTTCATTTGAATGGGTGGCCAGCAATACCAACCAAACTACCCTCAAACATACCCAAGTTTAACGAAAAACCAGGGGAAGATCCATCAAATCATGTGATGACATTCCATTTGTGGTGTTCATCCAATTCCCTAGTCGATGATAGTATTAGGTTGAAATTGTTTCAGCGGACCCTAACGGGAAATGCTGCGAAATGATACATTGAGTTGCCCCGCAATACATTTACTAAATTTTCATCTTTAGCTATGGCATTTTTGACACATTTTCAATTACCTATCCACTATGAGACGGGAAC
Organism: Larix kaempferi; assembly: GCA_027924585.1. Classification (NCBI taxonomy): domain Eukaryota; kingdom Viridiplantae; phylum Streptophyta; class Pinopsida; order Pinales; family Pinaceae; genus Larix; species Larix kaempferi. The sequence continues at coordinate 5,455,764 of BSBM01001365.1, forward strand.
TGAACTTTTAACTTCATTTAGGCAATCCACTGCTACTCACATCTCGGATCATATCCACGAGTGGAGGAGACGTCAAAGGCTTATCAAAGCTGAAATCCCTGATCAATTCTTAGCAGATTGGTTCATTAAATCACTGTTACCTACTCTTGCCAAAGATGTAGCCATGTCAAGAGCCATGACTGAAGAACAACTCATTCAGAGTGCCCACCATATGGATTTAGTATATTACCAATCGGGCACACTTTATGACTTAATACCCCATACTGTAAGACCTGCGTGTGATCCAGCTAGGCCGCCAAAAGGACCTCATACTGATGGTGTGATTGGATCCATTAACCAAGTTGAACATATTACCTAGCAATTGGGACAAATGTCAGTTCAAAACCCGCAACCCACAGTTGGCCAGGAAAATCAGCAAGCTGCAACTCCTGCCCAAACTTCTGAAGTCCTTACGGTTCAAACTGTGGACCCAAAAGGAAAAAAGCAAAAGCAAAAGAAGAAACCTAATGCAAACCCTGGGACAAGAGAGGCACCTAAGGTGAATAAGCCCACGGGAGGCAATCAGGAAAATAGGAAAAACAAATATCCTTGCAAAATTTGCAAAGAAGATCACCCTACTCATCTTTGTCCTCATATGGATGATATTCATCGCATGTTGGCACAACGAGGAGGGCAACAACCACAACCTGTTGTCCTAACTCAACCCTTCCCCAGCAACAACAAATGGTTGCTGCGGTGCCAGCACCTCCAGCAAGAGGAAACCAAGCAAACCCCCCACAGGGGGGCAATCCACCCAACGCAAATATCTTCACAATTGGTGAACATAACATTCATATCCAAACTAGGGCCCGTTTTTACGACATACCTTCAAAAGATGCTAAAGCAACTGGATCTCAACCTAGTGGTTTTCTAAATATCGAAAAACCAACCATAGACATGGTGCCTCGACCTCTAAAAGGGGTCCTTCGCAAAACAACACACAATCCCAATGTGCGAGCTGCTCAAAACTACAATGTGGTTGAAGATTTAGCTCAAGATCCTTGTGCAATGTCTGCCTTGGAGGTGTTGCAAAGTTGTCCCACTCAGCGGAAAGCACTATTGTCTGCCATCGGTGCTGTTGATCCATTAGATACCAATTTAATCACATTTGACATAGAACAACCCACAGGTATGCTTCCCTCACAAATTGCTTTCCAAATTAAAGTAACTTCACATGGGAAGAATATTTTTTGAACCATTGTGGATGAAGGAGCCTCCACTTGCGTCATGTCCCTAGCTTGTTGGAAATCTTTGGGATCACCCACCTTAGTACCATCTTAAACAATACTCAAGGCATTTGATGGACATTCGTTACCACCTCACGGCCTCATCTTGGCTTGCCCAGTTGAACTGGGGGGAAAAACAATTCAAGTAGATGTTGAGGTAGTGGAAGCACCCATAGACTACAATTTTCTATTGGGACGCAGTTGGATACACAAGATGACGGCAATAGTGTCTGCCGTATTCCGAGTCATTCGGTTCCCCCACCAAGGGAAGATTGTTACAATCGATCAACTAGATTACTGCACACCTGAAACTGGTATCCATTCGAATGTACCTTATGTAGGGGATGGAACGATGATTATTCAAAATGTTGGGGTAGGAATGTTTAAAGACTCGTCCCTTTTGGGAACTTTCCCACTTCCACCACCAATATTGACCCCTAACATTGCTCCAATTTTCACCATAACATCGGAGGTATACTTTCCATTAAGAGTTTTCTCTAATTCTGTTTCGGAGGTCGGTTCCACCTCGTCGATTGGAACCTCCAAAGAAAACACCTTAGATGAAAATAATGATGGCAAGATACATGCTTCTACACACCATGAGGAAATGGAGAATAGTGTTCCATTTTCTACTGCAGAGCTCGCTTATCAAGCTATTCATATGGCTTCGGTAGAACCGGATCAAAAACCTCCCAAGATGGAGGAGTATGATCCCTTTACTTCACCTATTTGGGCCTTGAACTTGCAAAGTAACCATGATATCCTAGATCAAACCTTCCCTTCGGACGAAGCCATCTTAGAGGTTATGAACATCTCAGAACGACCCTGGGAGGATATGCATCACAAATCCTCATTTCTTCCTAAGATCGACTCATTAGAAGTTAAACCTAAAAAAATTTACTTCGAAGGTGACAACCGTAAATACCAATTCCCCATTCGAATCTATGATGTAAATTCAGAAGGCAATTTGGTGAACATTTCGAAAACCATCCAAATTGATATCTCTATCAAACCTGGCGTCGTTGAGTATATAAACATAGGTGCGGATTGTTCTCCTGAGGAAATAAATTTTACACTACTTTATTTAAAAAATTTCATGATATATTCGCATGGTCTTATGCAGAAATGCCAGGCATCGATCCCAGCATTGTAGAACATGAAATCATAACTTATCCCAATGTTAAACCTGTGCGGCAAAAACTACGTCCAATGAACCCTAAGAAATCAGCTTCCATTAAAGCAGAAGTCGAAAAGCTCTTGAACGTTGGATTCATCTATCCTGTTCCTTTGACTGATTGGGTATCCAACCTTGTTCCAATTAACAAAAAACAAGGGACTATCCGGGTTTGTACCAATTTTAGAGATCTAAACTTAGCATGTCCTAAGGATAACTATCCCACACCCTTCATTGATCAGATCATCGATGAATGCGCCGAGAATGAAATCTTCTCATTTATGGACGGCTTCTCTGGTTACAACCAAATCCAGATTAAAAAGGAAGACCAACATAAAACAGCTTTTATATGCCCTTAGGGAACCTTCGCTTATAGGAAAATGCCATTTGGCCTTAAAAACGTCGGGGCTACCTTTCAAAGAGCAATTTCATATGCATTTCATGATATTAAAGATATCGTCGAAGTTTACCTTGATGATTTGGCAGCTAAATCTAAAAAGAGAGCTGAACATGGTGCACATTTACAAGCCATATTTGAGCATTGCCGCAAGTACAACATTAGGTTGAATCCACATAAATGCATGTTTTGTGTGGACTTTGGGAGGTTACTTGGGTTCGTCGTATCCCAAAAAGGGATCATGGTTGATCCCATCAAGGTTGAGGCAATACGTCAGTTGCCTTCCCCAAAAATAATCACTCAACTTCAAAGCCTTCAAGGAAAAGCCAACTACTTGAGAAGATTTGTCGAAAATTTTGCTGAAAAAGCTAAAGGTTTCATGCGTCTCTTAAAACAAGATGCAACATTTACATGGGATGACCAAGCTCAACGCTCATTCGATGAACTAAAGAAAGCTTTGGTCTCCGCCCCAGTGCTTAGTCCACTGAACTATAATCGAGACTTTTTGCTATATTTGGTTGCCTCTCCTACCACAATTGGAATGGTCTTAGCACAAGAAGATGAATCCCCTCAAGAACATGTTGTTTACTATCTTAGTAAGGGCCTTGTAAGTCCCAAATTGAGATATTCCCAAGTCGAGAAGTTGGCCTTGGCAGCAGTCCATGATGTCCAACGACTTAGACATTACATACTTCTAAGGAAAACAACCATAGTGGCTAAAATGAACCCCATGAGACACATTTTGTCTCGCCATATCGTTGGTGGCAAATACTCAAAATGGATAGTAATTTTACAAGAATTTGACCTTGAATTCAAAAATGCTAAAGTCAAGAAGTTGTTGGCATTTGCTGAATTGATGTATGAGTTACCCATAGAGAAGGAGGGTACTATATCTGTTGAAACTTGGGCAGATGAACATGTATTCCGCATTGCACCTTCTGATCCATGGTATGGAGCATTCATTATATACCTTCAAACCAAAGGATCGATCCTCAGCTTTCTAGTATTGAACGACGTCGCATTCGACATCGAGCTTGACGATACCTCATCATCGGGGATACTTTGTACTATCGAGGAATCAACATGATATTAAGGCGTTGTTTAGTACACCAAGAATCTAAACAAGTATTGAATGATTGCCATGCTGGAGCATGCGGCGGTCATCTTTTTGGGTTAGCAACTGCTCAGAAAATCTTGCGTGCAGGATACTTTTGGCCTACAATTTTCAAAGATTGCATTAATGCTGTCAAAAAGTGTCACCCTTGCCAAATCTACACAAGAAAAATGCGCGCACATCCTGCTCCTTTACACCGTGGGCCTATTTTCAAAATGGGCCATTGATTATATGACAGTCAATCCACCTTCAACCGATGGCCACCACTACATCATTGTAGCAGTGGACTACTTCACCAAGTGGGTTGAAGCAATGCCTACATTGAATTGCATGGGTAAAACTACAACATACTTTCTATTCAATCATGTGATAGCAAGGTTTGGTATACCCAAAGAAATCACTACGGATAACGGAAGTCATTTTAGGAATTCCTGTATGGATGAACTTACAAACCGGTTAGGATTGCGGCAGGACTTTTCCTCGCCATATTATCCTCAAGCTAACGGACAAGTAGAAGCCATCAACAAAGTTTTGAAAACCATGTTACAAGGGATGATTAATAAAAACAAGAACAACTAGCACTTAATGTTGTTTACTGCTCTTTGGGCCTACCGAACAACTGCTAAAACTGCAACCGGATTTGCTCCTTTCCAACTAGTTTATGGAGAAGAAGCTGTGTTGCCTATTGAATGTGAAATCCCATCATTAAAGATAGATGTTGAAATCCTACCTAACACTTCTGCGGAAGAGGAAAGGCTTCTCCATCTCCATGCTTGGGATGAAACTAGAAGAGAAGCCTCTCTAAACATAGAAGTACATAAGAAGAGGGTCAAAACACAATATGACAAGTCCATTCGTCCTCAAGTCTTTTCTGAAGGCGATCTAGTTTTAGTTTATGACCAAGACCAAGATAAAATAGGAGAAGGGAAATTTTTACCTAAATGGTTTGGCCCACTTATTGTCAAAACTATGTTAAAAAAGGGAGCTTATGAATTGGTTAGTTTTAATGGGGAGCCCATGTCGGAGATCAGAAATGGTCTCTATCTGAAGAAATACTTCGCGTAGGCACTGATGCCTCGCACCATTTGTTGTATTATGTTGTATTTTTTGTATAAAATTTTGTACATTAGTTGTTTCAGGCACACACTTATCTTGCTTGGCATTGTCACTTTGGCAGTTGGCATAAGAATTTTTCACATATTTGGGATATGCGGACGGCGCCAGCCGTAGTTCTCAGAACGTTGCTTCCGCCGCATGGGTTGTTTTTTCACCTGATAACGAAGTTCTTAGTTTCGGAGGCACTTTTCTCGGATATGCAACCAACAATGTTGCAGAATATAGCGCAGTCATTGAGCTTCTTATCGAGGCTATCACCCTTGGCATCCGACGAATAATCGTCAAACTGGACTCAGAATTAGTTGTATCCCAGTTAAATGGTCAGTATCAGGTCGACATCCTACACTGTTTAGAAAGTTTATATGAGTACGTCTTTTAGAGCGTCAGTTCGAGTTTATTGAGTATATACACGTTCCTAGAAGTCTGAATAGTTTGGCGGATTCTTTGGCCAACTATGTACTTGATTGGCATCTAAGTCATTAACATCATACCAAAAAGCAAGCATGTACATTATTTCATGGCCAATTTAATTGAACATATCATTTAAAGGACATAAGTGAAACTGAAATAATCTAACTTACATCATAACCCAAAAAGTGTGTAAACTTCGCACACACCAAAAAAAATAGTGTAAATACTATTTCCCTTTTTTATTCTTTTTCTTACAGATAAGACCCAAAAAATGTTCATACAAACAAAAACAAAAAAATGAAAAATTTGGAAAAACTCGAAAACATCGGAAATTGTTTCAAAATTTTCTAGTTCAACATCGAAACTAACCCACTACTGGCAGATCAAAGACTAAAGGTTCATAGCTTCTAGGAATTCAAGCCGAAAGGGGATGCCTCCTCTCATACATCGGCTACACAAAGAACACATATGGTAAATCATGAGTATTTTTACTTATCTTTTATTCATACATATACAAACCGTATCCTTTTGAATGATATAAAGGTGCATAATTCCTCATTTTTGGCTATCTTTTTAGATATTAAAGGCACATATGAACCAGTTTCTAATTAAACTGCTGGCTAGTAAAATGGTTTTGATTTCAGTTCTTGAAGACTTTGACAGTTCGAACTTTTGACTCAGGTAGTTGAGACAGACCATGATTCATGATGATCTATGATTTTGACATTTTTTCACAAGATTCAGGCTGAAGCAAACCTCATTGAACCATTCCTACTTGGCCATTTCACCAAATCGGATAACCTCAGTCACATGGTATTACTTCACTGTCCGTCGACACATAATCCTGCTTCAGATAGCCTACCTTGGGAAGGAACATCTGTAAGAGTGTGCACAACTAGCTTAGCCCTTGTTTGCAATATGGATCTTTTCCTTGGCCTAACCCGTGGCCTTGAAAAATAGGCGTACGCCCATGCAACACTCGTTCCCTCCTATGTATCATAACATTCTTTATTCTTTTTTACAAAAAATGAAAAATCATAAAAATTAAAAAACACAAAAATCCAAAAAGGTAGAGACTTGAATCACTTCATAGTATAATCCTTGGAGAAAACAGCAACAGTCAGTCCTTGTCACCCTTGAACACGACACATAATTTGGTCTCCGCTGTCAGTACACCATCTGCATTTGCCTTAGGAAACTGTACCAGTATTTTGAACAGATCTTCACCAATGGGTTATCCTTCCCGTCAACAATGGAGCTTTTGTTAATGCATCTGGCATTAGTGGTTTCCACTAAAGGTCGGTTACTCAAAGTCCTATGTTGCCAAGTGTCCATTATGTGTCGTGTTATGTGTTCAAGGGAAGTCCAAACCGAGTCGACCATTCCTCAAATATTCCTGACCAGTCATGTCAGCCTTCTTTGTGTCAGTTTACAGTGTTGGATCTTGCAGTTCTACCAAATTATATCATATTATTGATCTTTGTTTCGTATCGGTTGATGTGGGATACATCAATACCCTCCTTCCGATGGATCTATTCCTATCGACATCAAATCATTAACTAGGACATGGATCTAGAAACCTAAGAGTACCTTGGATCTTGCAGTCATTAGTGGCAAGTTTCCTCGCAAATGACAACGGGTATACATCAATGACCCCTGATTGTTTGATTCTACAAGTGTTCGACTTCAGAACATTTATTCACACTTGTTAGTTTGTACTCAGTACCTTAGAGTCCATCATCATTATCGGTGGGTCTCTTCGCTTCTGTTAACGATATACATCAATGATCGGTAATCAGATGGTGTTTTATTATGCTCGACATCAGATCACTTATTCTCATGATATAAACTTGTACTATCGTCGGTTTGTATTGAAGACCTTGGGGAAAACAGTTGTATCACTCATCAATGCACTGCCCGAGCTGCGCAAGATTAGACCACCATGTCAGAAGCCCAAAAAGACTTTGTTATCGCACTCATCAAAGTGCACATTTACATTTTTCAGAAAAAATTGCTTTTGACATGGATCCACTGTGTATTGTTCGTGGCCATGCTTGTTTACTACTGAGCATGGGTATGCCCGCCTCAGGAAGATATTATATATTTGAGAGATTGCTATGTTTTACAGGTATGATCCTCAATCCATCGCATGTGAGTTTTCCTTCCCTTATCCTTGCTTTGAACAATAAAGAGTATCAGTATAAAAAGTATCAGTATAAAGAGTATCAATATACAGAGTATAAATTTCAGTACTGTATTTCGGCCCTCAGCTTTGCTTCAGACCTCACACATTAGGGGTCATCTGTTAACAACAAAATTAACACCCTTAATCAAGTGATAGAAGAAGCACATTTTTACCATGCACCTGCAGCAGGAAGACATGACACAAGTTCATGCAAAAATGAATCCTCTCTAAGAAATGCATTAATTGTGCTTATAATCATTCTAAATGGTGCAAAAAGCCTAAAAACTATGAAAAGTGGGTTTTCAACCTAAAATAATCTAAAATGGATTATCCTACACTCAAAAGAGAAACCTAAGGCACATTTCTCAATGCTATATAAGAAAGGCTTTGGGGCATGGTAAAGACACACAAAGGAAGAGCAAAGAAATGCTGGAAAGATTCTGAAGGAGGAGAAAGAGCTCAAATTCTTCAAAAGCAAGGGTGAAGGAAGGGAAGCTCATGTCAATGGAGGAAGGATTCATGTCTAAAGCCATGGTAAGGATGTATCTCTCCATTGTTCTACTATGAATAGATTCAAGTTTCTACCATCTATGAGTTTGAATTTAGCTTATCATGCATGAATTTAATTCTTAATAGTCTTTAGATCTTAATGAGTTTTGATTAATGAATCTAGATCTTAAGAAACTTGTGATAATCTTTTCATAATGCTGACGTAGAGACTCACCATCTCTTAGAAAAATAGTCAAACTAGTGTAGACATGTCCCTGCACTAAATACTATTATCACAAAGTCAGATTTCTCAGGTGTGGCAGAGGATCACACCGTTGCATAGAGCTCACCGAGAGCTTTCCAACAGTACCAGGTTTGCCAGAAATGGACTTAGGGTGAGGAAGCTATCAACCTGAGAAGTTGGCAGTAACAGGGGTATGTGGCCGACTTCCAACTTTCCGAACCTGCATTGCGGATTGCGGAAGTCGAAGGCGTAAATCTTCGGAGTTGCACGTTGTGGTTCTGACTTTTCGACTCCCACAAGGCGGATTGCAGAATTTGGAGGTGTATTCCTTCGACATTGTATATTTGGAGTTTCGACTTTCCGACTCCCGCAAGGCGGATTGCGGATTGAGGAAGTCAGAGGAATATTTCTTAGACAATGTATATTTGGTGTTCTGACTTCCGACTCCCGCACTGCGGATTGTGGATTGCGAAAGTTGAAGGCATATTTCTTCGACGCTGTGTATTTGGTGTTCCGACTTTTGACTCCCGCATTGCAAATTGCGGATTGCGGAAGTCGGAGGTGTATTTCTTTGACGTTGTATATTTGGTGTTCTGACTTCAGACTCCCGCACTGCGGATTGCGGAAGTCAGAGGTGTATTTCATCAGAGTTGCACGTTGTGGTTCTAAATTTTTAACTCCCTCAAGGAGGATTGCGGATTGAGGAATTCGGAGGCGTATTCCTTCGACGCTGTATATTTGGAGTTCCGAGTTTCCAACTCCCACAATTTGGATTACGGATTGCGGAAGTCGGAGGCGTATTTCTTCGACACTCTATATTTGGTGTTCCGACTCCCACACAACGGATTGCGGATTGCGGAAGTCAGAGGCGTATTTCTTTGACGCAGTGTATTTGGTGTTCTGACTTCTGTCTCCCGCACTGCGGAAGTCAGAGGCGTATTCCTTTGACGTTGTATATTTGGTGTTCCGAATTTCGACTCCCGCACTGCGGATTGCGAAAGTCGAAGGCGTATTTCTTCGATGCTTTGTATTTGGAGTTCCGACTTGCGTCTTGCAGATTGCGGACTGAAGTTGTTGCAACTGTGTCAAAGTGCAGAGTTGCAGCTTCTTTGAAAAAAAAATTAGCAGGTTCTTTCTAAAGAGCTCCCCCATCACCTCTAAAGGGCACCGAGGGGATTGTGGACGTTGCAACTCTTAGGATTGTTTAAAGGAAAATACTTTGACATTTAAAGCAAAAGAGTAATTTTTTAATCCAAGAACATGATTCACTCATTCATGAACATGATTTGGCTCATTCATGGTCGTCTCTATTACAAGTCATGGCAGTGAAAAATTCTTTGTAGGGTGTGTGTGGAGTGAGATTATAGTTGGTTTTCTTATTGTTCTTCATAGTGTGAAGGGCTATGCAAAACGTGTTCCATTGATATGCTAGGAAATGAAATCATGGCCCTTGTGAGAATTGCTATGCTAATTAACATAGACCTATTTTTGTCGTTTAGGGTTTAGGGTTGAGCACCATCTTCTAATCAAGTTGAGAAATTGCCCTTAGAGGGGCAAAAGGAACGCCGAGAGGAAAAGAGGAAAGGTGCAAAAAAAATTTGTAGTGGTTATCTAATTTCAGTGCATTTGCTAGACTAATGTATGATCGATGTATATCCATATCCATGTGTCAACTATTGTGAATACATCATGGCTTCGACTGAGTTTTGATCAAAGAATTGGTTATTAATGTTCAAGGATGTTTCTGAAATACAAGACATTAAGAGAGCATGATTGGGAAACTTTAACAATTTTTAGGTAGACCACCAATTGGAGATGAAGCATAAAAGGACTGTGAGAAAAGCAAAGATATTGGTGACCATATGGTCAAATCAAATGACCAGGGGTCAACTTATGAAAACTACTATCATCCAAAACAATAATTTTTCTTATTTCTTGAAAAATGGGGATGGCCAGTCCATTAAGAGGGTAATGCAGTAGAAAATTCACTATTGAGGAACATAATGAATGCATAAAGGATTTTAGATGTGTTGTAGCTTTGAATTTATTGGTTAAAATGAAATCCATGAAAGTGCTTGCAGCTACATAAAGTTGTCATAACTGAAAACATCATTATATGTTGGTGCCAAGAGCAAGGGGATTAAATAGCAAGCAACTTGATAATCAGGTCATATAGAATTAGGCTAAACTCTATCCAATATGATGTTATCATAGTTGGCTACGATGTTATAATCGACGAAGGTTTTAGAATAACTTCTCCCTTCTCTATGTTTAGTGAAGGTTTCTAGTGAAGAAAAGTATCCAAAGGTTTTCAGGATGTTTTTTTATTTTATTTTGGTTCGGGCTTAAACCATTAAGATGCATCGTGCACTTACTTATCACTTGCATAGGTTCAATTTTTTTATAAAAAAATATTAGTCATTTTCTCAAATTAACTTTGTTACTTATCCAATGTTTTAATAAAGAAAGGTAGTTATTATTTTAAATGTATAAAAGGCTACATATAGTTATTCGTCCATGTTCTTGGTTCATAACAAGATCAATGCAAGAGTTTACATTCTAAACCCTGATGTTTTATACAATATTGAGCTAAGACCCACATTCAGAAGTATTCACTAAAATCACACAATATAAATAACTCGTTGGTATGTTCTTTCCTTGGTTCTACATAGTATCTTCCCTATTTGCTTTAGGACTCCTATATTTATTCAATATAATATCTTCTAATTGAACAAAATTATGAAACAAAAATCATTTATTAAATATTATGACTACTGGGATGTGATTTACAATTTTAGTGAGAGTCATATTAATTGATTAATGTGCAGTGATTGTAGATCCAACTTGCTCATTAGTTATAAAAGATTGATAGCACCTGGTCTAGTTTTATTGTATTGTGATTGTCCATCCAGTTTTCTCATAAATTAAAATAGCATATGATGTATTTTTAGGAAAGAGATATTGTTATATAAAAACCGGTTTTTTATTGATTCGATTTATTGGTCAATGCTCGTGGAATTGATATAGCAATAACATTCGGTAAAAGTATTCTCCGTATCAGATACATACTTAAACAAATCATATACAGACTCCAATTAGATTCCATTCAGGAGGATTTTGCTGTAGCGAAAGGAATAGCGTAGTTCTCTATTACATTGTTCATTGATGAATAGGGCTAAGTCTTGTGAAGGCCCAGAAATCCCAGATTGCTAGTCATGGCCTTGGGGGAGAAATAGACACCCCCTATTGTTTCCACGTTCCCTATGTGGGTTAGATGAAGGGAGGGGCCATTACAAAGTGGATCAGAGCTATTTACAGAGTGGTAAAGAGGTATGGATGAGGTTTGGGGAAACATTTTGGTTGGAAGAAGGACAAAGTCAGAGTTCTCAGGTGTGGCAGAGGATCACACCGTTGCATAGAGCTTGCCGAGAGCTTTCCAAATGGTAGCAGGTTTTCCAAAAATGGACTTACGATGAGGAAGTTATCAGCCTGAGAAGTTGGGAATAACAGGGGTATGTGGCCGACTTCCGACTTTCTGAACGCGCATTGCGGATTGCGGAATTAGGAGGCGTAAATATTCAGAGTTGCACGTTGTGGTTCCGACTTTCCGACTCTCGCAAGGCGGATTGCGTATTGCAGAAGTCGGAGGCGTATTCCTTCGACGCTATATATTTGGAGTTTTGAATTTTTGAATCTCGCAAGGCGGATTGTGGATTGCGAAAGTCGGAGGTGTATTCCTTCGACGCTGTATGTATGGTGTTCTGACTTCCTACTCCTGCACTGCGGATTGCGGATTGTGGAAGTCAGAGGCGTATTTCTTCGACGTTGTATATTTGGTGTTCTGAATTCTGACTCCCGCACTACGGATTGCAGAAGTCTGAGGCGTATTCCTTCGACGTTGTATATTTGGTGTTCTGACTTCCGAATCCCACACTACGGATTGTGGAAGTCGAAGGCGTATTTCTTCGGAGTTGCACATTGTGGTTCTGACTTTCCGACTCACGCAAGGAGGATTGCGAATTGCGGAAGTCGGAGGCGTATTCCTTCGACATTGAGTGCACAAGTATGATAATAATTATTCCCTCATTACGCTGTGAGTGCACAAGTATTCAAGTTACCCTAAACTATTGTTCCTACAATGTGCTCAAGTTAAAAATCATTTATTATTAGAATATATGAGAATAAAGAAAATGTTATCAATGTGAGATCAATCCAATGTCACTTACACAACCGACAATGCTTGCAAGAGATTTTTTTGTGAATTTGAAATAAGCTTTTATCCCTTATCCAGGAAACCAAAAACAAAGAAAAATATAAATGGGAAAGGGTAAAATGAAGTGGGGTGTTGACACTTGCTTTGTAGATGAAAATATCTTGGCCATTGTGATAAGATTGAGTATCCTTCTCTATGGGGTTCCCGTCATAGCCTGATTGGGAAGTATTTAGGATTTATCTGGAGGATTTGTTGAGCATTATTGGAGTTTTAGCAGATGCTAAAATAATTTTAGCCTTAGAGTTCAAAAATCATTTTCATTATGAGGTAAAGAGAATTCATGATCAACATGCTAAAGAGAAAAATTGGAGCATTTTTTTGAATGAGAGGAGGAATTGCAAGAGTCAAAGTGTCAATGAAACATCTACAACAAAGTTACTAAAAGCTATCTCCGAGAGGGATTCCCCAATAGTAAGGTCTCATATTTCTCAGGAGTACTTGTCATTTCTTTTGTAACCCCTTCCTTTTGATTGCACAAAACTATAAATCCCTAAAACGTAACAACCCAGCCTCACCATGGGACCATGTGCTTAGAAACATGAAGAGCCTTGATGTGTAGAGATTCTAACATTACCTTGCAATATTGTTGAGGGATGCCAAGTACTCCATCACTTCAAGGACATCCTATGTTGCAGGGATCATTTGAAGTAGAAGAAATTAACATTAGATTCATCCCATTGAGTGAAAGGATACCGAATGCTTCTATGATTTCAAGAATAAGTATATGATTTGTTGGTGGAAAAAATAGATGAAAGCTTGTGCCATTTGGTGCAATGATCTTTTGTAAAATTATAGCAAGAGCTCCAAAATGTTACATTATAGCTGCTCCTCGTCAAGCCTTCTATAGCATGGTGATTTCATTTGACTACCTAATTAGGTGATAGGGACTTCATGCACCAAGTATTAACAGTGATAACCTATGTCCAAGCATGGTTTGTGCTTTGACGCATATCTCTAGGTAAATGTGATGACATAAACCAATAATCAAATATTAAAGCATGCTTCTACTAGATTTTTTGGGGCCTTTATTTCTACTTCTATTATGCTCATCATACAAGACATCTATCTCATGAGGTGATATAAATACATAATTGAGACATATAGAATTGTGATGACATAGTAAGTGTAGGTGAAGATATATAAATTTGATTATTATAGAAGAAACTACATAGCCTTATAATATAGTTGGAGAGCCACTGCAAAACATGAGAGTTTCATTTTGTCAAACATGCTTTTGAACATATTTCCAATGCACAAATAAAAAATTCAATGAAAAGATTCCCAAAAAGTTGCACCTGAAAGTTATCATACAAACCCAATGTAGTTAATTGGACTTATAATTGGATATTTTGTTTTTAATCAAATTCTAAATTGGTTTATGCCCAAATTTAGGGTTCAAACACCTGGAAAAATAACCATGCTCTGTAGCAATCCCAATATTTTTATAGGGTGAAACCCAAGCATTCAATGTTTGTTGCCCTCATCCAATTACAATAAAGGCCACATTATTTGGATCATTGAAAAGGGTGTTTATGACTGCCATGATTTCTCAATCTGGAGTCCTGTTAATTCAAGTTTGAGGCATCACAGTACCATCATAATGCAAAAGAATGGCTCGTCTATTACTCATTTTGTAAGCCTAGACAATATTCTCAGTTGAAAGTTTAGAAAAATTAGAACCAAGATGGACCACTCTGAATCCCAATCCAAATCCTAGTCTATAACATCGGCTTCTTGAGTACTCTGTGCAAGTCTCATATGAAACTACGGTCCCAAAAGGATACATCATGAGTGTTGACATACCTAAAATGATTTTCATGTCTCATTTGCTTCTCAACATTTAATATTGTAATGCTAGTATTCATAGCATTTGCTAAAGCTTCAATATTACACAGATTTACATGAATAGCTCCATTAAGAGAGGGGGAGCATCCAATAAACTCAGACACTACCAACATATTTTCTTTAGTTATCAGATGTGATTCCAAATCTGGCATCTACTTTTGCAATACCTTTCCTACAAACAATGTATTCATATGGGATCAAATTCATAGCATCTCGGACTGCAGATACAATACAACATTATATAATTGTATAATATACAGCCCTATCATACTCTATTGGTTGCTCTTGATTTCCTTTTCAAATGACCCTGCAAATTTGTTATCAACATGTAATAGGTGTCATATTATAGATTGGCTAAAATATCTTAGTCATTATCATAAAATAATGGAATATACAAATATCAACATACAATGCATAAGTCAACTGAAATCACCTTAGAACTATGAATGTGGTTAGCAAGTTCAACCATTTCATCATTTGAAACATCTATGTCTGACATCAGAGACAAGTTTCTCCTTCAAGATTATGAAAAACAGAACATGCATTTTATAAGTTTCCATGCTTGATTTATCTTTGAAGAAAAAAAATGTAAAATAAACACAATAATAACTAATTAAACACCTAGTTGTTTTCGTTGACAACAAGTTTAGGTCAAGAGTTTGAGACATGACATAAGGAATTACAACTTACAAAGTTTTTGGACACCAGAAATGGAACATATCAACCACCTT
Organism: Larix kaempferi; assembly: GCA_027924585.1. Lineage (NCBI taxonomy): Eukaryota > Viridiplantae > Streptophyta > Pinopsida > Pinales > Pinaceae > Larix > Larix kaempferi. The sequence goes on from BSBM01001365.1 coordinate 5,471,008, forward strand.
CAAAAATAAATAGCCATATGCAATGATATTGCCAATGGTCAGATAAATAAAGAAGACAATACTGCCAACAAATCAGATATAATATATGATAAAGATTCCATGACAATCCTGTTTAGACTTTAACATATCCAATAGTTGGCTTAGTTTCATGCCTTCAACATCACATAATGGATTAAAATGAGATGTACCATGTAACACTAAAAGTTATATGGTGTAAGCCAACATTCATCAATATAGAAGTCAAATAACATGGCAAACAGAAAAGAAAAACCTCCAATTTCTGAAAAAACCTATTACATTGCATGCCATATATTCCACGGGAAAAGGTTCAGCCATATATTCTATAGGATAATATGTATGCCAGGCAGGTAAATTTGGGAACTATTAACAATGCTCAGCATATGGTGCTGCACCATATTATTATCCAAGTCACTGACAAACACCAAGATATGGAAACCATAATTTGCATAGGGCTATATCCTGCCCCCTGTTTTGGGAGATGGCAAAATGTGTCCTCTAAAGTTCCAGAGACCATGAAAATGCATGGATGATTTGAGAGTGCACTCCTCTCTTGACATATCATCATAAAAGTAGTGTCTTTTAACATATAATAGTTGCTTATCAAATTGAAATAACTTATAACCAAAATGAAATAATTCATTGAAGAAACAAAAAGACACTAGGACTAATCTCCTGTAGCATTAAAAACCACTATATTGAAGATCCATAAACATCTGGTGATCAAACACTCTCTTTGCAAGGACCACCAAAACATGGATACAACATTTCACATAGGGCTATATCATGCCTCATGTTTTTGGGAGATGGAAAAAGGTGTCCTCTCAAGTTCCAGAGATCATGAAAATGCATGGAGGAGTTGAGAGTGCACTCCTCTCTTTATAGCTCATCACAAAAGTAATGTCTTCTAACATACTAGATATGCTTATCAAACTGAAATAACTTATAACCAAAATGAAAGAAGTTGTTGAAGAACCAGAAAGACACCGGGACTAATCTCGTGTAACACTACAAACCAGTATATTGAATATCCATAGGCCTTTGGTGATCAAACACTCTCTTTGCACATATCACCAACAAACACAAATATGAGGCATCAATCATCTTGCAGATATGTAAGGCATCCTACCAGATCCAAAACAAAGAATCCAAAATATTTCTCAGAATATAATGAAACATGGCCTCATAGATAAAACAAATCTATTGTCAAAGTAGCAGAACCATCCATAAAATAAATTTGAATTTCCAATTGCAGCACTTAAAAAATTTCGACTAGTTGCATAAATCTTAGATCCGTCTCTTTTCATCTACATATGCTTGAAATCCGTGACAGCAGTACCAACTCCAAATAATTTTATAAAAATAATTCCCATGATTTCATGCAACCACCAGAGCCATAACTTTGTTCCTTGGACTTGGTTCAAACATTCTTCATCTACCAAATCCTGAATAGGATCAAATAAGCCATCAAGTGTTGTTACATTGTAACATGAATGTAGGTACTTCTTCCACTCAATGAATTACCAGCTTCATCCAGCAATTTTTCATATCTACCAGAATAAATAACTAAATAACCAAAGAGAAAAACAATAATTATCCACCATGTATGCAACATTATTAATTTCCTACCGTAGATCATATGCATCATGCTAAAAAAGAATTCAATTGGGAGTCAAATTAACTCTTCTGTCCACCACTCACAACATCTACACTTGGCACCTTCTAGCTCTACAAAGGATAAAAAATCCTCTCATCTAGAAAAAAGGCATTCAATGGAGTGTTATGCCATCCATGAGGGTTACATTCTTAACATCGTAAGCCCCACAAAAATGACATGAGTTTCGAATGATGTGGCAAGGTGAAAGTATGGGTAGTCAAATGGATGAGGCAAGGTTCCATTTATGTTATCAATTTCGCTCAAACAGGTGACCTACTCTTGGAAAGCAATCAGGACATTCCTTGTGCCTATTGTGGTAGCTATCAAGTATCAACGAAAGCAACTTTAGCATACTAGAAGATAAATTATGAGATGGTCTTATGTTTAAGGTCAAAATTTGTGATGCAACAAACAATTTAAAATATGAAACATAGAGTAGAGCTAACCTACCTTTCGTCAATAAATGCAACTTAGGCATACCAGAAGAAAAAACTCGACATCGTCTCAATATCCTATTGGATATAATTCTTAGTTTTCATGCAAAGTGGAGAATATGGAAATGGTTCAAAATTAACTGCTTGCATCAAATTTTAGTGTGTAGCAAATTAATATTCAAGTTGATGGAATTCTTTCATGTTAATACATTTTTCACATCCCTTAACACAATCATTGCCATATGACATATCCATTATCTTCCATATTCAAAACTTTTAGTATACCAGTTTTAAAGCATCAACTTTCCGGTCCTCATCAAATATGCAAAAAAAAATATGGTACAAATTCTACAACTTCAATATATTTGTATTCATGTTGGAAAAGTGCATGGAAAGAGAAAAAAATTACAAGATCATGATTATAAGTTTGGAAATCATAGAACATGTTCACATAATTGCTCCACTCATAGAATTTAGGTGGTGTCATTCTCCCTTGATTACATTCTTAATGATCTCCCTTTAAGTCAAAGATAGGAAGAGCATTCACAAGTGAGCTTCCCGTCCGACCCAAAAAATATAACGACCTAAAGGAATTACATGTTATATGTCAACCTAAATGGAGAATGTTCAATGGATCAGAACATGTTCATGGGTTTAATTTAAAGAGTTGGGGATTTTTCATTCTTGTGCATTTATCTTCCAACTCAATGATCTTAACAGGGATTAACCCAAAATTGAAATACTCATTAAAGAGTAAGCTCATTAACAACTGTACATATTTCATGGTACCCAATTTTCCATGATTAAGAAGCTGAGAGGCATTAGTGTTGGTCTCATAACTTTCTGATCCTAACAGGGTGATTGTTATTTGATTAGGATGAGGCAAATAACTCAGTTGTAAATCAAGTGTTAGACGCTCTACTATACACACCCATCCACAAACGAGAAATGTAAATGAAAACTCATGACATTATTCAAGCAGTAAGCATATGAATCCCTTCCATATGTTCAATAAGCTCAACAATAAAAACCCCAACATTTTTATAGGGTTCATTTAATTTGTTTTTTCCATTAAGGAACCAACTGAGAAAGAAGAAAAAAAGATGGATTTGATTTCTTTAATTCACTTATTATAATGGTGTTGTTGTACTTTAGGGTTGCCCTCTTGTTACACCCATTCAAATTGAAAGAAACATTGACAGGATGAGAATAGGCCACCACTTACTCATAGCGAAGAAGCATGTAATGAAGGAAAACATAAATTTCCATCTTTTCTAGCTCGTTTCCTGGACACTCTCTGCTTCCTCCTCCAAATGGGATGGACAATTGTGCCTTGGGAACAAAACTCTAATGACAGTTGGAAGGAACAACATTTTCAAACATTAGTGTGGGAAACCGACATATGCCAGCTCCAATTTTTTTCAAGCAGAAAGGACAAATTATAAAAAACACACAAATAACAAAGGCCTAGTCAAATTTACATTCCATCTTTCTGGTTCAAACTTCATTGGATCATGATAAACAAGAGGGTCAAGGTGTACATTTCTCATCCATACTTGTCATCCAACCCTTTTGAATCGTAAAACCTAGAGTAGAGTAATCTAGTGTAAGAATTTGCAAGTTGGCAAACAGATGGCCCAATCTAATATCATGTAGGGCCTTATTTTCTAAGGGTAGATAAAGACTAAGTGGCATACTGCTGAATTGAACATCATCTACAGCCTCTCTGAAAATCATGGGCGAATTGTTCACTAACTGGAGGCTTTTGTCAATGATCTACATAAAATACCACTTAAATGATTCCTTCATTAAAATACACGTCAAAGAAACTTCATGAACAAGCCAAAGAAATCCTCTGAGAACCACGTCCCCGTCCAAGTTGAAACATGTGTCAATAGCATACCAATTTAGCAAATATACGTGACAACATTCCATTGGCTCAATGAGCGAGGAATCTGCTACAGTGTCGAGGATAGTTTTTCGTTGTTTGAACGCCTACGACGTAAATATGTAAAAGTTTTTTTTAATACAATTAAATCACAAATTAAAGTCAACTTTTATTGATCTTTAGAAACAAAGAAATATTTATGGTGATTAATAGAAACATGTGGAACATATAGTCTCTGCTGCGGCAGGGACTAAAGAAGGGGGTTATGGTTAGGTTTTAGTAAAATTACTATAATGTGTTAAAGATATAAAGATAGAGGTGTATGGGTTATGTTCATCCAGTTTTGCAACTTGGTTTTTATCTCATAAAGGGTTATCAAGTGAAGTAATAGTAAGGTGACTGGTTTTTGGAGATTCTTTAAAAACTAGCACAGATGCATCTTAACTCTAGATCTATCAAGGGTCGATAGGGATCAAATCCATTAAGGAAGTTTAGGACTTTAAAAAGGGTTTTTCACCTTAAGGGATTTAATCCTTGGTCTACGCGCTTGATAGAGTGTTAAGATGGATAAATGATAGTTTATTAATATGCGTATAATCCCTGAGTTTTTCACTCATACCTCCAAAGCTGGAGTATTTACCATGGTGGTCAAAACCTAGGATGGTTATTAGAGTCTTGTGTCTAGGATTTTTTTACGTGTTATCCATCTCGATTGAGTCGTATGAACATGCACTAGGTCCCGTAGGAGTTTCGTTTGATTCCGAGAAAATAATTTTTTCCATAATTTAGACCATTTTTTAATGGTTTAAATGGAATTTTTCAAGTTGTGATAAAAACCTCATCCAGAGGCGGATTTTGGGGTGGGGAGGCTCGTCTTGACGCTCGGAGCATCCTTTTTACCCTGGCACCCTCATTCTTCATATTCCAAGCGATTACGTCACCTCTGGGGGAGTTTTGGCTAAAAATGCATCAATCTGGCATTTAATTGTTAAAAAATGACAAAGTGCACTTTGACAAAAAAAAATCCAATATGTCAATATTGATTAAAATGATCTATGGAAAAGGTTGAAATGGATTCTAATATGGTGTACAACCATATTAAAGTAACAAGTCACATGTTATATTAGAGTTTGGATATACGAATTGTAGTGGAGAGATGACGTGAGCTTGCGCCTCACGTGGGCCCCTTGCTCCAAGTCGAGTTGGCTCACGTTTTTGGGATGGGCGTTGTATCCAAAGGTAGGGCGTGAAATCCATGGTGAGGTGGTTGCCACCTATGGTAATCCCACCTACCAATCACCACCCACCCACTCAAGCTCACGCTACAATCTTTGTAATCAAGCGTGAGTCTCTCCACCGAATGGTGCACTCGCCCTCCTTCTCCATGCTCACGCTTTGGATCATTTCCCTCTTGGTTTTTGTATAAAGAGAGGTCCTTTGGGCTCTCTTAAGCTGGAACTTTTGATGTAAGATTACTCTACCCTTTTTCTGTAAGAGCTTATAGCATTTGCTATCATTGGAATAAAGAAGTGACTTTGGAGGTCTATAGTGTGCCCTAGTTGTCTATGATGAATGTTTCTCACATTATGAGGTGAAATTGTTCTTTTGCATTTGCTTACATTGTTTATGCTTGATCTTTCTTAGCTTAGAATTCTTTCTTAAGAACATAGGATGAATATTTGAAGATCCAATTTATTCATTGATGTTAGGCTTGATGTGATTTAGGAGTGCAAACTGTAGTCGGAAATACTTATGTGCTTCTTATCCCATTTTTGTTTAACATACTAAGCTTGATCTAGTTTATGTTTTGTAAGTGGTGTTTTTGTGCAGATCTTCAAGGATAGAGTGGATCTTGAGCTTGGTTGTCTCTCCCTTCTCTTCATCAAAAACATTTCTGACAACTTGTGCATTTCAGGATTTCTCCAAAGATCGATTTGGTGCTACAGACTGAGCTTGAGAAGCTTGATATATTTTCCATCCATTAAATTAAAATCAAACTTTGTTACTTGGTTACTTTCAAGAATCCCTAGTTCTTCAAGTAAACTACTTTGGCTTCTCTCCTTGGCCTTGTTTGGCCCTTGCCTTTTGCTAGTCTTTTCCCTTTCGTCTTCCTCTAGCTTCCATTCCTTGCCCTCATTCTAGCCTCCATCCTAGTCTTTGTTTTAGGGCTCCTCTCCTCGCTCTCGTCCTCTTTCCTTAAGCCCCTTTCGTCCTACCCTTCTTGCCTTCTCCTTCCTCTCATTCTCCCACCTTCCTTCCCTTTCGTTTCTCCTTTCCTTTAGATCTTCAACCCTTTCTTCTTACCTTACTTCTCTCTTTTCTCCCTCTAGTCCTAGCTCCTGGTTCTCTTCGTTTTCTACCTTCCTTCATCCTCTTGCATTTCATTTTAGTCTTAGATCTAGTTTTATTTGAAGTTGATATTTTGTATTTTTAGATCTCATTTGAAAAGTCAAAACTTGCATTCAAAAAGTGATTGGGCATATAGATTAGTTTGATTAGTTTTGCATCTAGTTTTATTCGAGTTTTTTGCATCTAGATCTACTTTTGCATTTTAAAGTTTGGCTTTCAAAGTTAGCTAGTTTCCATTTCTAGTTTAGATCTTAGATTTATTTTGTTGTTTGCTAATGCTAATGGGTCCTTGAGTTGATTTATTGTGATAGGTACTTGAGAAGAAGAAGCGAGAAGATTTGAAGAAGAACCAAGAAGAAGAAGAAGAAGAAGAAACCAAAGAAGAGCAATAAACCAAAAGGAAGATCCAAAACCAATGAAGAAGATGTTAACCATGAAGACTTAAAATCACTCTCCTTTTGTAAAAAGCTATTAAGAGCTCAATAAGCATTCTTCTAGTTTTTTCTTTCAAAGTCCTTTTCAAGGGTTGCATTCCCAAGGCAATTGTAATAAAAAGCAAGTGGGATTTTTAAGCTCCCACACCCAACTTCCCCATTTGGGGAAGTTTGTAGTGTCCCTTTCCTTTGATTGGTTTCATTGCTTAGTTAGTTTCATTTGTGCAAGTAGAACAATAATTGTTTAGTTAGTTTTCCCATTTCGCAGTAGAATACTAATTGCCTAGTTTAGCTTCATTTTCCATTTTATTGCTAGTTAGTCTTTTATCATTTCATATTGAGCAATAATTGTTGTGTTTCTTATATAAATTGCTTGATCTTATAAGGAACATAAAGTCTCTTGAACTTGTCTTAAGACAAGCAAAGAGCACTCTCTATCGGAGAGCATTGTTGCATTTGCATTCTCATATAGATTAGATAAGACTCTTGAATCTCACCTTAAGGTGGATCAAGAGCACTCTCTGTGGAAAGGTTTTGTCTTTGTTTGCTCTAAGTTAAAACACTCTCAACACACATTCCCCTTTTAAAACTTGAATATTATTTCGTTTTCTCCATACCATGTATGATCTGCCCAACCCTAAAAAAGTTGGAATACTCAGAAACGATATTGGTTGCCTAATCGCTCAAATTCAAACCATAATAAAATCTTTTACCCATAACCAACGAACCAGTGTTAGTCGATAAATACTCAGGTATGTGGGCAAATTCCAAGTGGGGGCGTTGAGTAGCCATGTTCAGACTCTAGCTTGTTGGTTAATTTCCTTGAACACCTAGCCTAGAGAAATTGGGTGGTTTGTCATGTCTTCGAACGGAGCCACTGAAAGTATTTTCAGTTAGATTTCTAGTACCTTGCGTATCAGTTGGAAATTCCCTAGCCTTAATGATCACAAACACCTAAAATTCACAATAAAATTTACCAAGAACAATTTCAAAACGATCTCACGAACATCTATTGAGACTTGTATTTTCAACATCCCTAAAGCACTTATTGACTCCATTTGGCACTGGTTTTGAAACTTTTATGTATCACCTTAATTTGGACCATTTGTCCTTCATATCTGCTTAAGCCATTATTATTCTGTGGATGCTTTAATTTCCAGTCATCATATATTGTTCATCTTAGCATTGTGTTTTGTAATTGCAACGTGGATTGCTCAAATTTTATTGTGTCTATCTCAAAAACTCCTAAACAACACCCATCCGCATCACATCACCAAAAAACACTTTAAAAACATAGAGCCATAGACAACTCTTTGTTAGGGACAACGCCCCTTGGCTTTGTTAGGAGTTTTGCCTAAACAGAGGAGTTGAGATTTAGGTGACAGTACTTGGCTCATTGCTTGCCCCCAAGACCACACCTTCCCCACTTGTAGTGAGGAAACAAATTTCGAAAGATTTTTGTTGATGGTGTGCATCTCGGCGGACAACATATTTGGCGTCATTGCCGGGTACAAATCAATTTGTTCCTGGACAACTTTAACTTAGTTTTCCTTAGTTTTTTACCTTTTCTTTTGGTAGATTTTTAGTTTAATCAAGTCTCTGATATTAGACTTGAATCCACCTGGTGACTCCACTGTCAAATAATTTACCAAGGTATTCAACTAGAAGAAACTCTGAAGGCTTACTTAGTTTCATCCCTGAACCTGAAAAGGTTTATAGGAGGAGATTAAATAAGCTATCTTCTCGTAGGATCCTTGAAGATCTTGGATCTTAGTCTGTATTAGACATCCGTAGTTTGTTTGAAGAATATTTTGAAGAAAATAATAATACTTGTTTTTTCCAATACAATGACGGATTTTTTCTCTCCCCTTAATTTCACTCAGATAACAGGTCATCCTCATGATATTCCAGACAAGGCTATTGAACAAATTACCTAGCTTCAGTGGCACCGATGCCATTACCGCTACTCACCATCTAAAGAACTTCAACAAATGTACTAGTGCCCATGTCAGAGATCAAGCTCACAAGCATGACGATGTATACATGAAACTCTTTTCTCTATCTTTGGACGGAGATGTTGGTGATTGGTTCATCAACCTTCCTAACAACTCCTTTGCAACCTTTGCAAACTTCATAACTGCATTCACCAACAAGTATGGTGAAAAGAAGGAACATAGACATCAGTTAGCTTCCTTGACCAACGCCAAAAGAAGTGAAAACGAGACCATGGATGAGTTCAACAAGAAGTTCACAGACTTATCAAATGCCATCCATGTTGATTATAAGCCAACTGCCCAAACAATCTTGGTGTATTGCATTGAAGCACTTAGTGGGGAAATACAATATGAGATCAGAGATAAGGAACCCACTACTCTTTTAGAAGCTCAGGAAATGGCTGTTAAGATTGACAAGAGCATGCAATCTTCTGGAAGGTCTAACCTTCCCTGTTTCTCAAGAGCCTCAACTCTTTTAAATCCAGTAGTGCACAAAGAGAAAGATCCTTTATCTGTAATGAAGGAAGCTTATGAACAACAAGTATCAGACATGAGGGAAAGAATGGAAAAAGCTGAATTAAAACACCTTGCACAAATGAAGGAAATTCAGAACAGGGTGGTAACAATTGAAAGAGCATAAGCTCAACCTACTCCAAAAACTTTTCCTACACAAAATAACTGGCAAAAAAAAGTACCCAACCATGAACGGAGGCCTCCGCATCAATGTAATGTCCCTTCCCATCATACCAACATGATAGAGAGGACGTGATGCTAAAACCGGGCATCTAGCCCCATGAACTTTTAAGTAAGCATTCACATAGTATAAAAAGACATATGGAATGTATAATTATAAGAAAACACAGCGGAAGTAATTTCAATAACACATCCATCATACATTCAAGATATTCATAAATAAATAATTGCAAGGTTAACACAAGAGAGTACTTATCTTATAACAAAGTAGTTCCAAGCAACTGACTATGCAACTGCAACGTTCCACCCAACCATAGGCCAGTTGTGATCATCAATATCTCCACACACTGCCACCCCCGAGCTGGGCACGATCTCTACAAGGAATCAGGGAATAGTAGACTCACACATAGCCAAGCATACACCAAGATGAGCCAAGCCAATCTACAATTGGGTTTATCAGGCTGCTAGGAAATGGAAAGGAAGAGTGGCTAAGCTAGTGAGTTCAAGCACAGAGCCAGAGGTAACCTTACAAGATCTATCTAGCTTGGCACCCACAATACCTACACACCCAACACAAGGAAGTATTCTTTTCACTGCTGTACAGTCCCTCAAGCCATACCTTCCCCATCTAGTGCTCTCAAGGTGTGCATAGAAGAGTAGCCAAAGCCCTCTTGATCTTCTTGAGAGGTTATCTCCCCCACTAGGTTTATCAAGCCCTCTCTGTCCACTACCACTCCAATCTCTTGCTTACAGTCTCCAAATCAAACAGGGATGCAGATAATTAGCTAACTACAATGGATGGACAGGAGAAAAACGTTTGTAAAGTGATAAGCATGAAAATGATTCTCTGAGCTTCAGAAAAACGTGGGAAGGCTAAAAATGAATAATGGAGGTTTTGGGAAAACCTCAGGAAGCAGAAATCGTTTTTAGGAAAAATGCCCATGGCAATTTTGGGACAAAATGACCTCCATATGGTCCCAAATCGCAGCCCCTTCTTCCCAGCTACTATTCAAAACCAAAAAACGAGTTTCTGGGCAAGGAAAACCCTGCGTTTTTGATGAAAAACGTGAATGTAACTTCCAACAATCTCAATCTGCGTGAGAGAGGAAAAAATATATGTTCAGAATGGCTTTGGGCACCATTTCGTGGGTGTTTTCTTGCCCAAGAAGCAAAAGTACGAATTCCCAGGTTGATGGCTTGCCCATGAATGAAATTGGTTGCCATACCTCTTCATTCCCAAGGCATTAATTACCTCAACCAACTCTTGGAAGAATTAAATGATTGGGTGCATAACCCAAAAATGGGTAGTTGGTGGTTCATGGGTTTTCTTATTGACACATGGATTAACACCATTGGCTCAAGGGTTTGAATAATTTCCCTCCCTATTCCTTGTAGAATCATGCCCCCATCTCTTTGTTGCATTGCATAGCTAGTTGTGGGTATTTCATTAAAATTCGTATTTACATGATGTCTTATTTACATTGTGCCTATCTAGCACAAGAACCACATGCATCTATTTTTAATTGCCGATACATAAAACGCTAAATCAATGGTGGGGCCTTGGCCTTGAGATCCTCACCATGATTAAATAACAATATTTACATCATTTACGATTTAATGCAAAGGGGGTCAAAATGGGGACATTACATTCCCCTCCCCTTACATTAGCATTGTCCTCAGTGCTCATCAAAATTGAACAAAAATGGATATGCCACTCTCATGACATCCTCCAGCTCCCATGTAGCCTCATCGAGACCGTAGTGCTTCCATTGCACCTTTACCTGTCCGATGGCTTGGTTCCAGAGCAATGTTACCTTCTTGTCTAGGATGCGTAATGGGTCGGTTTGGAACTCTCCCTCGGGTTCCACCTGGATCACATCCCAATTAATCACATGGTTAGGATCATGTACATATTTCTTAAGTAAAGAGACATGAAAAACATTATGAGCTTTAATGCTAGCAGGCAATGCAAGTCTATATGCAACTGGCCCTATTCTTTCAAGCACTTCAAATGGCTCACAATATTTAGGTGATAGCTTGGCACAACTCCCAAGCTTCAAGGAGCTCTTCCTTGATCTCACTCTAAGATACACATGATCTCCAACATTGAATTCCCTATGCACTCTATGTTTATTTGCATAGCTTTTCTGTCTATCCTGGGCTGTTTTTAAATTCTGTCTGATCTTGGCAACTTCTTGCTCCATTTCCTTAAGCAATTCTGGCCCAAGTACAATTCTGTTCACTGGATTGTACCAAGTCACTAGTGTCCTACACCTTCTGTCGTACAAAGCCTCATAAGGACTCATTCCCAACGATGCTTGTTGCCCATTGTTATATGCAAATTCTACCAAGTGTAGATAATCCTCCCATTTGGATGGTTTGTCCATTACATACATGCGGAGCATGTCTTTAAGCACCCGATTTACTCTTTTTGCTTGCCCATCTGTTTGAGGATGGTATGCGGTACTAAAGCTTAGCTGTGTACCCAGATCTACAAAGAGACCTTTCCAAAAATTGGAAGTGAACTTGGTATCCCTATCAGAAATTATTGCCTGAGGCAACCCATGTAATCTGAAAATTTCCTTCATGAAAATATTTGCAATGGCATCGGCTTTATGTGTGGACTTAACCGGTATAAAATGTGCTGCCTTTGTTAACTTGTCCACCACAACCATGATGGAATCATGTTGTCTCACAGTCATTGGCAATCTTGTAATAAAGTCCATGGATATTGCTTCCCATTTCCATTCTGGAATTGGCACTGGGAGCAATAAACTTGCTAGATGTTGGTGTTCACTCTTCACCTACTGACATTCCATGCACTTAGAAATGTATTCAGCGATGTCCTTCTTCATGCCTGGCCAGAAATAATATTTTCTTGCTGTAGCAATTGTTTTCAGATATCCTGGGTGACCAGAGTATGGAGCTTTATGGATTTCATCCATAACAATTTTTCTCAAATCTGCCGCATTTGGAATATAGACTCTATTCTTATAAGTAAGAAGTCTGCCTTCTTCCAAATGATAGCCTTCATACTTCTTGCCAAGGTCTTGCTGCTGCAATTTGTCCTTTATCTGCACGTATACTTCATCCTCAACCATATGGTTAACAATCTGCTGCTTCAAATCTGGTTGGCAAGTACTAAGTGCTGCCACATGCATTTCATGCACCTTCCTGCTGAGTGCATCAACCACCTTGTTTTCTTTCCATTTTATGTGTTTGATTTCAAAATCAAATTCACACAAAAATTCCAACCATCTAGCTTGCCTAGCATTTAAAGTTGTCTGATCAAACAAGTATTTCAGACCACAATGGTCTGTCCTTAACTCAAATTTTCTTCCCATTAAGTAATGCCTCCACATCTTTAAGGCATGTACTATGGATGCAAGTTCTATATCATGAGTAGCATAGTTCTTCTCATGCTCCTTCAACTTTCTTGACTCATAGCATATCACGTGGTTGTCTTGCATAAGAACTCCTCCAAGTCCTTGATTGCATGCATCGGTACATACCACAAAGTCTTTTTCCGGGTCTGCAATCTTCAAAATAGGTGCACTTGTAAGAAAATTCTTCAACCGTTGAAAAATTTCCTCACATCTTGGTGACCATTCAAACTTTATCCCCTTCTTTTGCAAAGAAGTGATCGGGTTTGCAACCTTGGAGAATCCTTCGATAAACCTCCTGTAGTAACCAGCAAAGCCCATAAAAGATCTCACATCAGTCACATTCCTTGGAGTTGGCCAATTCATAATGGTTTCAATCTTCTCAGGGTCTACAGATATCCCTTCGTCGGAGATGATGTGACCCAAATAATGAATTCTATCTTTATAAAAGTCACATTTGCTCAACTTTGCATATAGCTTATGCTCCCTTAGTAATTGCATTGTCATTCTCGAATGTTCTTCATGCTCTTCTTCATTCTTAGAATAGATGAGGATGTCGTCTAGGAATACAAGAACAAACTTGTCCAAATACTTGCTAAAAACATTATTCATGAGACACATGACTGTAGCTGGTGCATTTGTGAGACCGAATGGTACCACTACAAACTCATAGTGTCCATACCTTGTTCTAAAGGTTGTCTTATGAATATCTTCTTCTTTGATTCTTACCTGATGGTAACCAGACCTCAAGTCAATCTTTGAAAATACCTTTGCTCCTCTCATTTGGTCAAAAAGGTCATCAATTCGGGGCAATGGGTATTTGTTCTTCACAGTGACTTTGTTCAACTGCCTGTAGTCAATACATAACCTGAGTGTTCCATCTTTCTTTTTCACAAATAGAACAGGTGCTCCCCACGGGGACACACTTGGCCTAATATATTTCTTTTCCAGCAACTCTTGTAATTGCATTTTCAATTGTAGCAATTTCGGTGTACTCATCCTATAGGGTGTCTTAGACACTGGTGCCTCTCCTGGCACACGTTCAATTGTAAAGTCAATGTCTCTCTTTGGAGGGAGTCCTAGAATCTCATCAGGAAAAACATCCCTGAATTCTTGCAATACTTGATAGTCCTCCAATGTAAGAGTTTCATTCTCTGCTGCCTCTAAAATGTGGGCTGCATACAGTTGACATCCTTTCCTATAGAACTTCTTCAGCTGCATGGTTGTAATCTGTCTAACAGAAGTCACCTTTGGAATTCCTTTTACAACCCTTGGGTTTCCTTCTTCGTCCATGCATTCAAATGTCTTATTGTAGTAGTCAAGTTTAACCCTGTGTGCTTCTAACCAATCCATTCCAATGAGAATATCATAGGAACCCAGTGGTAAAATATTCAGATTTGCATAAGTGAATAGCCCATCCATCTCTAATGGACATTTCTCTACTATTTCACTAACTTTTCTCTTGGTTCCAGTGGCTAGTTGAACTAACCATGATTTACTATGCTTTAATTTCTTGAAAGCACAAATCTCAACAATTCTAGGAGTGACATAACTGTGAGTAGATCCAGGATCAATCAAAATAGAAACACATTGCTTAGAAATCTTACCTTCAACTTCAACCACAGTTGACTGATGATCTGCTTGGCGATCATCTAGTGCTGCATAGATTCTAGGGATTGTCCTCGCCACTTAACCCACAGTTTCAGCTCCCTGGATGTTGTGGACTTGATTTGCATTCCCATTCCGATGTGGACAGTTCCTAAGCATGTGGTCTCCTCCACAACCCCAACATTGAAGTGGTTCTTTTGGCTCCTTTGGATCTCTTGGCTTGTCTCCCATCATCCTAGCTGGCTTAGTCACAACCTGTGATGGTTGCCTTTACTGATTTTGGAATTGAGGAGGCTTGAACCCCTTCTTCCTTTGATCAAACTTTTCATTTTTCTTATCCTTCCATGCCTTATGGAATTCTAGTTTGCTTTTGTTTTGATCAAAGCAATACTTGGCCTTTCTTATGGCCTCCTCTAGAGTTCGAGGTTCATCGAACTCAATTCTGTTTTTATATGACTGGGGCAGTCCACTTAGGAAACGCTGAATTTTCACCTTATCATCTCGAATGTACTTGACATATCTTAGTAGCTCCAAGAATTTGTTTGCATATTCTTCCATGCTCAATTGTCCCAATCTCAGCTCATGGAACTCTTTGATCTTATCATCATAGTACCTATCAGAGAGGTACTTCTGCTTGAAGTATTTCTTGAACTGCTTCCACACAATCTTCCTTTCATTGATCTTCTTCACTTGCCTGAAGTGTTCCCACCATATAGATGCTCTTCCATTCAAGTTGAAGATGGCTACCCTTGCCTTCATATTCCCAAGTAGTCTTGGACTTGGAAATACTTTCTCATCCCAAGAAGCCAAGCTTCAGCTTCTTGACCAGACTTTATCTCTCCATCAAATGTAGGAGGTTTCGCCTTATTAAATTCCCCATGTGAATTGTTCTTGTAGTGCTTCTTCCTCTTACTCCCGCGAGATGAAGAGCTTGAACCCTCAATGGATTCTTCAGAGTCAGATGATTCATTAGAAGAGATCTATGGAGTATATGTTCTGTCTGTAGAAACTCTTCTTAAGCTATTGGCCCTCTTACGGGAATTCCTTCTAGAACTACTCCCACCCCTTTCTGGATTTGATGTCTGATGCCCAGAGTTTATTTGCCTTTGGATGTCTGTCAAACTCTGTAGCATGGCTGCATTCAACTGATTTTGTTCTTCCTGAGCTTTAATCATCCTTTCATTATCTTCTCTGCAACTTTGCAACTCCACCCTTAAGCTTCTCATGGTGGCTGCAATACCTGGAGGAGTCTCTTGATTTCTTCTCCCATTAGATTCTGTTTCAGCATTCTCAACATGTATGTTCTCCCCCATGGCATCTGTCTCAGGCTCATAGGGATCCTGTGCATCATCCATGATGTTGATTTTCTTGGCCCAACCAAGATCCAAAACTTTCCAACTGTACTATCTAGAGTGCTGCCCTGATGTAACTGTGATTATGCAAAATGTGTTCATCAACACAATTGTTAGTTGCATTATATTATCAGAAATTTATAATTTACTTTTATGTACGTGGGAAAATATTATATTGACAATTTGTCAAATCATAGAATTTTCTCACAATCAACGACATATGAGGGGGGAACGACGGGGGGTCAAGGGGGCAGCACCCTTTTTTTTTTTTTTGTAAATCTTTCCATTTCGCGCAATCTGGCGCATAAGTTCCATGGCAATTTTTTCACTTTCGGCACCTGAAAATCTCCCTGAAAAATGGCTGAAATTCCTTGTTTCAGAGCAACTTGTGGATTTCTTCCGCAATTTCGGAAGAGAATTTGAAAATTCCTTCCGCAGTTTCGGGGCGGTTTGCCGAATCCTTCCGCAGTTTCGGGGCGGTTTGCAGAATCCTTCCGCAGTTGCGGGACGATTTGCCGAACTCTTCCGCAATTTCAGAACGATTTGCCGAACTCTTCCGCAATTGCAGGACGATTCACGGAATCCTTCCGCAGTTTCGGGCCAACTTTCCAAACTCTTCCACGTTGCAGAACAATTTGTCGAACTCTTCCACAATTTCGGAATGATCTGCCGGACTCTTCGCAATTGCGGGACGATTTGCCGAACTCTTCTGCAATTTCGGAACGATTTGCCGAACTCTTCCGCAATTGCGGGACGATTTGTCGAACTCTTCCGCAATTGCAGGACGATTCGCAGAATCCTTCCGCAATTGCGGGACGATTCGCGGAATCCTTCCGGAGTTTTGGGCCAACTTTCCGAACTCTTCCGCGTTGCGGAGCAATTTGCCGAACTCTTCCGCAATTTCGGAACAATTTGTCGAACTCTTCCGCAATTGCGAGACGATTTGCCGAACTCTTCCGCAATTTCGGAACGATTTGCCGAACTCTTCCACAATTGCGGAACGATTTGCCGTGATAGAGAGGACGTGATACCAAAATGTAATGTCCCCTCCCATCATACCATCATGATAGAGAGGACGTGATGCTAAAACCGGGCATCTAGCCCCATGAACTTTTAAGTAAGCATTCACATAGTATAAAAAGACATATGGAATGTATAATTATAAGAAAACATAGCGGAAGTAATTTCAATAACACATCCATCATACATTTAAGATATTCATAAATAAATAATTGCAAGGTTAACACAAGAGAGTACTTATCTTATAACAAATTAGTCCCAAGCAACTGAATATGCAACTGCAACGTTCCACCCAACCATAGGCCAGTTGTGATCATCAATATCTCCACACACTGCCACCCCCGAGTTGGGCACGATCTCTACAAGGAATCAGGGAATAGCAGACTCACACATAGCCAAGCATACACCAAGATGAGCCAAGCCAATCTACAATTGGGTTTATCAGGCTGCTAGGAAATGGAAAGGAAGAGTGGCTAAGCTAGTGAGCTCAAGCACAGAGCCAAGGGTAACCTTACAAGATCTATCTAGCTTGGCACTCACAATACCTACACACCCAGCATGAGGAAGTATTCTTTTCACTGCTGTACAGTCCCTCAAGCCATACCTTCCCCATTTAGTGCTCTCAGGGTGTGCATAGAAGAGTAGCCAAAGCCCTCTTGATCTTCTTGAGAGGTTATCTCCCCCACTAGGTTTATCAAGCCCTCTCTGTTCACTACCACTCCAATCTCTTGCTTACAGTCTCCAAATCAAACAGGGATGCAGATAATCAGTTAACTACAATGGCTGGACAGGAGAAAAACGTTTGTAAAGTGATAAGCATGAAAATGATTCCCTGAGCTTCAGAAAAACGTGGTAAGGCTAAAAATGAACAATGGAGGTTTTGGGAAAACCCTAGGAAGCAGAAATCGTTTTTAGGAAAAATGCCCATGGAAATTCTGGGAGAAAACGACCTCCATACGGTCCCAAATCACAGCCCCTTCTTCCCAGCTACTATCCAAAACCAAAAAACGAGTTTCTGGGCAAGGAAAACCCTGCGTTTTTGATGAAAAACGTGAATGTAACTTCCAACAATCTCAATCTACGTGAGAGAGGAAAAACTATATGTTCAGATTGGCTTTGGGCACCATTTCGTGGGTGTTTTCTTGCCCAAGAAGCAAAAGTACGAATTCCCAGGTTGATGGCTTTCCCATGCACGAAATTGGCTGCCATACCTCTTCATTCCCAAGGCATTAACTGCCTCAACCAACTCTTGGAAGAATTAAATGATTGGGTGCATAACCCAAAAATGGGTAGTTGGTGGTTCATGGGTTTTCTTATTGACACATGGATTAACACCATTGGCTCAAGGATTTCCCTCCCTATTCCTTGTAGAATCATGCCCCCATCTCTTTGTTGCATTGCATAGCTAGTTGTGGGTATTTCACTAAAATTCGTATTTACATGATGTCTTATTTACATTGTGCCTATCTAGCACAAGAACCACATGCATCTATTTTTAATTGCCGATACATAAAACGCTAAATCAATGGTGGGGCCTTGGCCTTGAGCTCCTCACCATGATTAAATAACAATATTTACATCATTTACGATTTAATGCAAAGGGGGTCAAAATGGGGACATTACAATCAATTAGAGGCTGCTAACATGGTTGAACCTTACACGCCATTTTGTAGGGCATGCAAAGACTTCCATGAAGAAGACACTTGTCATCATGCATGCTATGTCCAGAAGCATGGTTTTCCTGAAGGTTGGGTTGGTCAGTCTTCACAAGCGAGCCTAAGTACATAAACCATGTAGGTGACATTCGTAGTATTCGTAGAGAAAGTTGGAGACAGGCAAAATAGTATAGTCAAAAGCTAGATAATATGACCAAGTATTTTACTCTTTTAATAAAAAGCAAGTGGGATTTTTAAGCTCCCACACCCAACTTCCCCATTTGGGGAAGTTTGTAGTGTCCCTTTCCTTTGATTGGTTTCATTGCTTAGTTAGTTTCATTTGTGCAAGTAGAACAATAATTGTTTAGTTAGTTTTCCCATTTCGCAGTAGAATACTAATTGCCTAGTTTAGCTTCATTTTCCATTTTATTGCTAGTTAGTTTTTTATCATTTCGTATTGAGCTATAATTGTTGTGTTTCTTATATAAATTGCTTGATCTTAAAAGGAACATAAAGTCTCTTGAACTTGTCTTAAGACAAGTCAAGAGCACTCTCTATCAGAGAGCATTGTTGTATTTGCATTCTCATATAGATTAGATAAGACTCTTGAATCTTACTTTCTGCATTTCAAATATTTACGCACTTAGGATTTAATTTCAAAATAAAATATAGCTTATGTTTCATTTGCCATTTTATAACACTTGTGCTATTGAAGGTTTTCTGTCAAGTTGAGATGTTTTTACAGGTTATATAAAAACTAGAGATTCTGGTGTTCTCGTATCCTCTCCTTGCATGAATGCCAGATCGAGCACACGTCCCGCAGTTGGAGCCAGATGTTACCAGCTATTTTGTACAATAGCTGAATTTCTTGTGAGCCGCCAGTTTATTGAACATGATTCATGTTCATCATCAGTGTTCAAAAGTTCATAAGTCATTTTCAGGGCAATTTTGCCCCATTTGTAATAACTGCATGTTCATACCCCCATGGGGAATTTGTAAAAAGTTGGTCTAAACGGTGTCCTTTTATGAAAGACTCGGCTATCCTTAGGTTTAGCTATTTGGGGGATACTCTAGAGTGTTTTTTCCGTAGGAATTACGCGCTACTCATCAGTGGCGTATAATCCCTGAGTTTTTCACTCATACCTTCAAAGTTGGAGTATTTACCATGGTGGTCAAAACCTAGGATGGTTATTAGAGTCTTATGTCTAGGATTTTTTACGACTTAGCCATATCGATTGAGTCGTATGAACATGCACTAGGTCCTCTAGGAGTTTCATTTAATTCCGAGAAAAATAATTTTCTGTGTAATTTAGACCATTTTTTAATGGTTTAAATGGAATTTTTCAAGTTGTGATAAAAACCTCATCCGGAGGCGGATTTTGGCGTGGGGAGGCTCGTCTTGACGCTTGTAGCATCCTTTTTACCTTGGCACCCTCATTCTTCAGATTAAAAGCGATTACGTCACCCATGGGGGAGTTTTGGCTAAAAATGCATTAATCTGGCATTTAATTGTTAAAAAATGACGAAGTGCACTTTGACAAAAAAAAATCCAATATGTCAATATTGAATAAAATTATCTATGGAAAAAGGTTGAAATGGATTCTAATATGGTGTACGACCATATTAAAGTAACAAGTCATATGTTATATTAGAGTTTGGATATACGAATTGTAGTGGAGAGATGACGTGAGCTTGGGCCTCACGTGGGCCCCTTGCTCCAATTCGAGTTGGCTCATGTTTTTGGGATGGGCGTTGTATCCAAAGGGAGGGCGTGAAAGCCATGGTGAGGTGGTTGCCACCTATGGCAATCACACCTACCAATCACCACCCACCCACTCAAGCTCACGCTCCAAGCTTTGTAATCAAGCGTGAGTCTCTCCACCGAATGGTGCAGTCGCCTTCCTTCTCCATGCTCATGCTTTGGATCATTGCCCTCTTGGTTTTCGTATAAAGAGAGGTCCTTTGGGATATATTAAGATGGAACTTTTGATGTAAGATTACTCTGCCCTTTTTCTGTAAGAGCATATAGCATTTGCTATCATTGGAATAAAGAGGTGACTTTGAAGGTCTATGGTGTGTCCTAGTTGTCTATGAGGAATGCTTCTCACATTATGAGGTGAAAGTGTTCTTTTTCATTTGCTTACATTGTTTATGCTTGATCTTTCTTAGCTTAGAATTCTTTCTTAAGAACATAGGATGAATATTTGAAGGTCCAATTTATTCATTGATGTTAGGCTTGAAGTGATTTAGGAGTGCAAACTGTAGTCGGAAATACTTATGTGCATCTTATCCCATTTTTGTTTAAGATACTAAGCTTGATCTAGTTTATGTTTTGTAAGTGGTGTTTTTGTGCAGATCTTCAAGGATAGAGTGGAGCTTGAGCTCGATTGTCTCTCCCTCCTCTTCATAAAATTTTTTTCTGACAACTTCTGCATTTCAGGATTTCTCTAAGGATCGATTTGGTGCTACAGATTGAGCTTGAGAAGCTTGCTATCTTTTCCATCCTTTAAATTAAAATAAACTTTGTTACTTTCAAGAAGCCCTAGTTCTTCAAGTAAACTCCTTTGGCTTCTCTCCTTGGCCTTGTTTGGCCCTTGCCTTTTGCTAGTCTCCTCCCTTTCATCTTCCTCTAGCTTCCATTCCTTGCCCTCGTTTTTGCCTCCATCCTATTCTTCGTTTTAGGTCTCCTCTCCTTCCTCAAGCCCCTTTCATCCTACCCTTCTTGCCTTCTCCTTCCTCTCGTTCTCCCACCTTCCTTCCCTTTCATTTCTCCTTTCCTTTAGATCTTCAACCCTTTCTTCTTACCTTACTTCTCTCTTTTCTCCTTCTCGTCCTAGCTCCTTCTTCTCTTTGTTTTCTACCTTCCTTCATCCTCTTGCATTTCATTTTAGTCTTAGATCTAGTTTTATTTGAAGTTGATATTTTGTCATTTTTAGATCTCATTTTAAAAGTCAAAACTTCCATTCAAAAAGTAATTGGGCATATAGATTAGTTTGATTAGTTTTGCATCTAGTTTTATTCGAGTTTTTTGCATCTAGATCTACTTTTGCATTTTAAAGTTTGGCTTTCAAAGTTAGCTAGTTTCCATTTCTAGTTTAGATCTTAGATTTATTTTGTTGTTTGCTAATGCTAATGGGTCCTTGAGTTGATCTATTGTGATAGGTACTTGAGAAGAAGAAGCAAGAAGGTTTGAAGAAGAACCAAGAAGAAGAAGAAGAACAAACCAAAGAAGAGCAAAAAACCAAAAGGGAGATCCAAAACCAATGAAGAAGATGTTAACCATGAAGACTTAAACTCACTCTCCTTTTGTAAAAAGCTCTTAAGAGCTCAATAAGCATTCTTCTAGTTTTTTCTTTCAAAGTCCTTTTAAAGGGTTGAATTCCCAAGGCAATTGTACTCTTTTAATAAAAAACACGCGGGATTTTTAAGCTCCCACTCCCAACTTCCCCATTTGGGGAAGTTTGTAGTGTCCCTTTCCTTTGATTGGTATCATTGCTTAGTTAGTTTCATTTGTGCAAGTAGAACAATATTTGTTTAGTTAGTTTTCCCATTTCCTAGTAGAATACTAATTGCCTAGTTTAGCTTCATTTTCCATTTTATTGCTAATTAGTCTTTTATCATTTCGTATTGAGCTATAATTGTTGTGTTTCTTATATAAATTGCTTGATCTTAAAAGGAACATAAAGTCTCTTGAACTTGTCTTAAGACAAGTCAAGAGCACTCTCTATCGGAGAGCATTGTTGCATTTGCATTCTCATATAGATTAGATAAGACTCTTGAATCTCACCTTAAGGTGGATCAAGAGCACTCTCTGTCGGAGAGGTTTTGTCTTTGTTTGCTCTAAGTTAAAACACTCTCAATACACATTCCCTTTTTAAAACTTGAATATTATTTTGTTTTCTCCATACCACGTATGCTCTGCCCAACCCTAAAAAAGTTCGAATACTCAGAAACGGTATTGGTTGTCTAATCGCTCAAATTCAAACCATAATAAAATATTTACCCCCATAACCAACGAACCAGCATTATTCGATAAATACTTAAGTATGTGGGCAAATTCCAAGTGGGGGCGCCGGGTAGCCATGTTCAGACTCTAGCTTGTTGGTTAAGTTCCGTGAACACCTAGCCTAGAGAAACTGGGTGGTCCATCATGTCTTCGAATAGAGCCACTGAAAGTATTTCCGGTTAGATTTCCAGTACCTTGCGTATTAGTTGGAAATTCCCTAGCCTTAATAATCACGAACACCTAAAATTCACAATAAAATTTACCAAGAACAATTTCAAAACGATCTCACGAACATATATTGAGACCTGTATTTTCAGCATCCCCAAAGCACTTATTGACTCCATTTGGCACTGGTCTTGAAACTTTTATGTATCACCTTAATTTGGACCATTTGTCCATCATATCTGCTTAAGTCATTATTATTCTGTGGATGCTTTAATTTCCAGTCATCATATATTGTTCATCTTATCATTGTGTTTTGTAATTAAAATGTGGATTGCTCAAATTTTATTGTGTCTATCTCAAAAAACTCCTAAACAACACCCATCCGCATCACATCACGAAAAAACACTTAAAAAACATAGAGCCATAGACAACTCTTTGTTAGGGACAACCCCCCTTGGCTTCGTTAGGAGTTTTTCCTAAACGGAGGAACTGTGATTCAGGTGACAGTACTTGGCTCATTGCTTGCCCCCAAGGCCACACCTTCCCCACTTGTAGTGAGGGAACAACTTTCGAAAGATTTCTGCTGATGGTGTGATTCTCAGCGGACAACAGGCCAATTGGGCTGTATCAAGCCATTTCTGATGTAATTGGACTCTCTTCAATACCACTATAATAAATCTTCAGATCTGGTTTTGCAAATTTTGGTCCTTTGTGTAAACTTTAATCTACCTATTCTCAATGTGTGCCAATTCTAACTAGTTTTTGTAATCCGCTTTAAAAAGTGCCTTCTACTTATCTATTTCGAAATTTGAAGCCATATTCAGAAACTAGACAGAAAATTGGTCCAGATCCCACCTTCAGACCAAACATTTGGGAGCCTTTACTAGTGTTTGATTCAAGTTGAAAACAAGGAAACTGCGCAGTCCTGAATTGGGAAATCTCACTCCCAGTGATCCAAATGACCAAATCAACCTCTACAATTTTCTGCAAACATTCCTACTACAGACCTTGTCATACGAGACCAGAGATCTGTTCCAAAACCCTTCCCTGAGTTCCAGAGCCTCCTACCTACCCGAAAGTCATTTTTTAGTGTCTTACCTGTCTCATTGAGCTAGTGTGCCTATTTCTTTTGCAATTCTTGGCTCAGGTACACTACAAATATTCAATATGAATTTGGACAAAGCTCCATGCACTAATGACTTCTCTATAAAATTGTATTTCAAGTATTGGAAGTATTAAAAAGGACTTAATTCAAAATTGCCATAGTGGAGGAATCTAGATCTAATGGTAAGATGGTTATGGGAACTAAATTTCCATTTTTAAGTATCATTCCAAGCATTAAAATCCCTCCAACTTCCCAAGTGTAGGCCAATCTCATTTTGATGTGTTTCTTACAATATCAATTCTAAAATGATAATGGGAAAAATGAAACCCTATTCTCTAGAATTATCTTCAAAGAGCAAGGGTGGTTCTATCCAAGAGAGTCATATTTTTTTAAACATCATTTTGGTCCAAGAAGCATTACATTCTTTAAAATCCCTTAGAAGGATAGATATGATTATAAAATTAGATATGGGAATCACCTTTGATATGGTTAACCATGAGTATTTGGATTTTCAAAAGGCATCACTAATTGAATAAAGGGTTGCATTAACTCACCTTGGATTTCTCCTTTGGTTAATGGGAAGTTGACAAGATTCTTCAAAGCATCTAGGGGGATCATACAAGGATACCCCCTATCCCCCTATCTCTATATAATTATGGATGAGGGTACATCATATTGGAAGAGGCAAGAGCTCAAGGATTCATACCTGACATTGAAATGGTCAAAGGATTAAAGGCCTTAAATTAAATCACTTGCAATTTGTTAATAACACTCTTCTTCTAAGAAGAGTTTCATTAATCATAGCTAGAAGATTAAAAAAATTCTCATCATATATTTGAATTTTTTGAGAGGCAAAGTGAACAACAAGAAAAGTAATGTGTTTGGGGTTAATGTGGATGACGTAATCATAAAAAAATGCCTCCATCGTAGAAATCTCATATGATTCAAATTGGAGTCATATTCCTTACCTAGGAATTCCCCTATCCTTAGGGCAACTACAAAGCTCTACTAGGGTCTCCATTGTAGAGAAATTAAAAAACAAATGTTGATTCAAGTCTAGTCTAGTTGAATCCTCAAGCACAAAAGGTCATGATTCGAGCAACTCTTTCCAACATCTCCTTACAATTAAGCATAGTTTTGATTGCCCCTTTAATGTTTTTGGATGAGATGGTAAAACTCATCAAAAACTTCATTTAGAAAAGAGAAAAATCATCGAGGAAGAAAAAGGTATCCCTAGTTTCCTCAGAGAAAGTAAAATTTTTAAACGAAACCTTGGCATAAAAGACACAAAATTAATAAGCCACAATTTGGATGCGAAGATCACCTAGAAAAAAATCGTTAAGGAAGAAAGATCACTTAAAGAAAAATCGTTGAGGAAAAAAAAGATATCCCTAATTTCCTTTTAGAAAATAATACTTTCAACTTTTAAATGAAACCTTAATATAAAAACCCAAAATTAATGATCCACAATTTGGGTCCAAACATCACCAAGAGAAATCGTTCACGAAGAAAAAGATATCCCTACTTTCCTCATAAAAAGTAAAACTTCCAACTTTTAAAGGAAACCATAGTATAAAACACCCAAAATTAATGAGCCACGATTTGGGTGTAAAGATCACCTAGTACCCAATAAGTGGCAACCCGCACCACACCGCCTCGTACTATTGGATCTGAAATTCTTAAAATTGTCCTCCTTTTCTTTGATCTAAGATCATCTCTCCTGGCTCCCAAACAACAGCCAGCCAACCAGAATCTGGGACTTTTTTGTCCAGATAACAGTCAGCCAACCCTCTTCTCGTCTCACACGTCGCAAATAATAATCTTCATTTTCTTTTGGATCTCTTCCTGGCCAGATTTCTTCCCTCCTGTGTGGACTGGGTGAGTTTGTCCTCAGCACTCCCAAGACCGTCTCCCCTCTTGGAATCTTATGATCAATTGCTGAAAGGTAAATCCCCAACTCCACTTTAGAGGATGTTGTAATTTGGGGATATATCACTGGGTTTTATTCTGCTAAGGATAATTATTTCTCCCTTTCCTCGCAGCTCTCCACCCATCTCGCATCTCAATAAGCTTTGGCTGCCCATCTCAGTTCCTAAAACTGATTTCTTTGGTGGGTCATGATTCATGAGAAGATCCTCACCATTAAAAATCTTTCTAAAAGGCAAATACAAGAGCCTTCTAGAAGTGAACTATGTTTTAACAGTGAAGAATTGATATCCCATTTGTTCCTTCATTGCCTTTCTCCTCCTCTTTGGTCTGCTCTTCTTACGGAGATTGGCCTTCCCAACTCTTTTTACCCTTACTCTTGGTTCCAGCTCTTTATTGAATGGCTCCCTTCCTATCTGTATGGTCTGAAGGGAAAAGGCTCATACCAGTTTTATGGGAGATCATTACTGAGATCATCTCTTGGATCCCGGGTTGGCGAGAAAGGAAAGACCTTAAAAAAATCAGTCTTTAAGACTTGATTAATCAAGGAATCTTGGTAGCAAATTTCTCGAAGGATAAATGGGCAACAAATCTAACCCCAAAGGAAAATATATGGATGGACTCTTGGGGGCTATGGGAATAGGAACTAAGACAATCTCACACCTGTTGGGTGCATGATGACATCAGCCTCCCCCTCGAGGGAGATCAATTCATGGATTAGTTCAAGCAAGATGCATTCTGTTGTTTGATGGAGCCTTAAACGATAACCTTGGACCCTCAGGCTCAAACGGAGTTTATTGGCCAAACAGAAATCTCTTGAAAATGGGCAAAATTTTCTATTGCAACCAAGCTGAGGTCCTGACTTCATGGAAAACACTGAAAAAATAGAGGGATATCAACTACCAACATGTCATGGTAAGTTAAACAGTTAAATACAGAAATTATACATATGTTAAGCTGTGGTTAAGCGGCAAATTGGAGTGCTTGCTGTAATGATCCCGACGGTGTGCTGCAGGAAAGCTGTACCTATCTATGTGGTAGTCTTGGCAATCTTGATGCCCCACGGATACTAATAAAATATATGACAAAAAAATGTGGGAATTGTAGAAGATAGAATAATTAGAAAACGCTGAGAAATGTGAGAAACACATTCTCCCCTTATAACTCCAGCTAATCAAAACTTGCAACATGCTTCAAATATTTATAATCACTCAAGTACTGCCTGAAAGCTACACTGAAACATGAATACGATATGAGTTAATGAAACAAATACTTTCTTGATGTTTTAATTTCTAGTTGAGCAATTTTAAGAGTACAGTATCAGGGAAGGTAGTCTATGACAGTTTACCATAAAGTTCTAAACACCCCATGTGCAAAATCAATGATTTTCACTGAAAATGTGTATTAGATATATTTCATAATGAGCATATGGAGTCCAACTTTCCAGGATCTGATTCACAAGTTCTCTGGCCTCTTTGGTTATTGATTTTCTGTTTATTTAGCATTTGAGCTTTCAGAATTATATATATGGAGAACAACGTGTCAATGAGGATAAATCAAAAGGTTTTGTAGTCTATGGCTCCTGTGGATAAGCTTTCGAGGCAAAATTGCTAAGAGATTTAACCATGCTGCTAAATGGAACACTAGTGTCAGCCCTAGACAGCAAGCATTAAGCCAGCAAAGAGTGGGAAGGAGATCATTGCTTAGCATTAGCAGTCTTTGGGATCACTTTATTGAAAGGTTGATTTCAAGGCAATTTTAAGCTTTTGAAACTTTTTTACAAGATATCGTTTTACTAAATAAAAGAAGTCTTTATCTTGCATTACAATTCCTCTGGTTAATAGTGAAACAAACAACTTACAAATGACACAGAAAAATCAAAAGCAGTCACTTCAAGAAATATATAAAACAAGCAACATTCCTTTAACTGAAAGAAGCTATACAAAGAAAATTGAGAGAAGCTATAGCTGGCTGGAGGTTGTTAAAGTACTTGATACTTGATATTTCAGTGCTACCAGAAATTAGTTTGCCGGTCTATTTTCCTTCTCCATATTGTTATACTAGTCCTTGCTAGCTACCAACATAGCAGGTGTATTTGTAGAGTGAATAGCATTAGCAGAAAAGTTTGTAAGTGCTGTGTGGGATGTGACCACCAAATGGATGGTTATGGTAAATAATATGGCAATGCTGGTTGAAAAAGTCTAATAAAAACACTTTGGTTAACACTCATCGAAGATTAGTGTTAAGTCATTTGTCATGGTTGATGCCGATGCAAGGCTAATATTTAGTATTTACAACCTAATGTTGTGGATCATGCCCAGATATAACAAGCAGGAGTGGGATAACACATGGGATGAGTCCTTGCTTCAGTGATCTGAGTTGCCGCATACAACCATCATTTCTGGCATGCTTACCATCAAAGCAGATAGTTTGTTCTTGGTGTCTACTTCATAGGTATGTTTTCTAGGTTGTTCTTGTTCTTGAGGTCTACTTCATAGGTATGATAATGGATATGTTACTGTCAAGGGGACTCAGATAATTATAAGCAAACTCATGACCCTTAGGAGGCTTCCACTAGAGTTGATTAAATGCAGTTGCTTCTCTCTCTTAGCAAGAACATGTTGTAAAGCTTTCATAAAGTAGAATGATTAGCATATCTATCTTTTTTCTTTTCTCAGAAAAAACAGGTTGAGTGCATTACATGCTATGTTATGCTTAGTACAAGTCGGAATATGAGTCGGAAATTTTTGGTTAGTACACGAAAAACCAAAATGAACTTGTCATTTCTTTGAAAAATACATTCACACATAAGCCTATGGCTGCAGTCGTAATGAAACAAAATTGTTTTACTAATGTGACAATAAGCACAAAAAATGGATCACCTTCAGATTATTTTAGTTGTTATTGGCAGCAAGAGTGCAAATCATTACTGTCAATGCCATTGTTTGTAGACGAATGGATTGAAACTTAAAATGCAGTTGCAAATAGATCGGCTAGACCAATTGAAAAAATCTTAGAGAAAGGCTTGGCATACAAGAACTCCAGAAGGAATTTAGACAGACTGAACAGTGTCAGACAGGTGAAACGAAAAAGGTGGAGCTTATCCTAAACTTTCACACCATTTTATAAAAAAGGCCGTAAAGATCAACCGAGTGATGGAGGGACCAAATGTAACAAATTTGAACTAGTTATGAGAGAGACTGTTACTACCTTACCAAGTCCTTAAAAATTTGAGACTGCTGATTCTGACCCACTAGGCACTTACAATGCTTCTTGCCAACATCCTAACGGGTAGAACACTTGTGCAACAGATCTTCTTTGATGTGCATAGCTCACTATAGATGTTGCACTGAATACTAAAAAATTATACAAAGAAGAAAGCAAGAAAACATTTACAATTAACTTAAACCCTATCAGCCAAAAAATAACAATGATCCTATCCCTCTTCTCTGTGGAGAGTACGTCTGCTGTCTCTGACGCTAGACGCGGGGTTTAATCCAGAAGGAATAGCCATTGGAAGGCACCCTGCAAGAAGAAGAGGACAAACTTCTTATGAATGATAATAATAATAACAATGTAACAGTGTAGTAACAATTTAAGACCAAGGTTAAGTGAAGCTCCAAGTACTTTGGGACAAGGGAAGGTGCCGTGGATTTGTGGCCTAGTCAATCATGTATTAGATATTGTTGCAATGCGATCTTTTGTGGTGGTGTTAGTGTTCTATTTTACAACAGGCATGATTGACGTGGATCTCATTCCACTACCACTAGGTATGGTGTTTGATAGAAGCAATAAAATTCATGGCTAGGAACTCTTTTCCAGGCAAAGAAACAGAGACTCTTGACAAAGCACACTGAGAAAGTATTCATGAGAGTCTTGCTTAAATTCAACTCAGCATAGCAAAAGCAAACAGCTAACGTCCGATGTTTAACTTGGATTTACGAGATGTGTTGATTTCACTCAGACTTTTATAGATATGGCTAATCAAGAAACAAACAATTCATTGCATTGCAAAGGACATCAGAATTTAAAATGACTATATTACAATGATGGACATCAGAATTTAAAAAGACTATATTTGCCTATGGGAGTTGAGCATTTGCTTTGACAAGTTAGCCATGATTAAAACAAAGTAAAAAATTCACCTCTATCCATGTTACAATTAAAAGAGAAGGAATAATGCATCATAGTATTAAAATTACTGAAAAACAACAATTTCTCTAGTGATGAGAGTTCTTTCTTCATATTTCAAAAATGTGTTACCTGATACATTACAAAATGTCATTTCTCCACGATTGCATTACAACTGAGTATCCCTAAATAATGCTGGTTGATTGTGATTTTGATGTGAAATAGTAAATTGGCCAAAACAAGAACCCTGCCATGGACTGGCTGTGACATGACCCAGCATTATAATCTCACTCATTACTGATGCGCGCTACATGGATCACACTGGGTCTTAACTGATGATCCCCTGACTATCTTACTTTGAATCTCTTTCAATAAATAAGAACAACTCAATAGAATACAACCCTGACTGTGTCAGAAACCTTGAATTTTTAAATGAGGGTGTTGTCATTGGATAACGTCCGGATCAACAGGCTTCTCACTGTAAATTTCAAGTAACTTCGTGGCATGAGGACTGCACTTCACATAATTTTCGAGGAATTTTCCCTCGGTTAAATAAAGGACACGAGTGAGATTAGGAAGACGCTTGGAAGGTTGCATTGCACTTATAGCCTTGAACACCTCGTGGCGAGGCTTGATCGTACACTCCAAACTGTATTTCAGGATCTCAGGATTTATCAAAATAAACTTTGCAGGAAGTCCTACAGAATGTATGAAAAAGTCCATGATCTTCTGCATCTTCTCAATGGAAACATTTACTACGCGTGGGCTTCTCCTAAAAAGCTCCTTGATCTCATCTTCCAGGAAGCCCAAACTTGCCAAATGCTTCATTTTCTTTTCCAAATAATCAGGCCCATTACTTTTAGTCAGAATCCCAGGTTTCCATTTCAAAACCTTGGAGATTGCCTCGGATCCGAAAAGGTTTTGAAGATACTGGACGTTGCGACGAAGAGTTTTCTCTAGACTGCAGTAAAGCAATTTAGGTTCACGTGATATGACAGTTCTGAAGTCGTGTGCAGTGAGGCCCAATGTTTTTATGAACTCAAGTTTGGGTTTCAAATTCCGATCAGTGTTGAGATTAAGAATACGGGGTTCTCTGGTAATCATCTTCGTTATCTTGTCTTTCGTTAATCCATTGTATATGGCATTTCCGAAGTCTTGTCCAGTGAAGCCCAATGTTTTCAGCAACTCAATCTTGGGTTTCAGCTGCTCAGCAATTAATTCAAGCAAAGTTGGGTTTCTGGTAATGATCTTCCTTACTTGGTCTTCTGTGAATCCTGAATCTCTCAGTAACTGAACCGTTCGCTGGGCTGTATGAGTGGATCTCATTCCCACAACGGATGGCTTTATTCGGAGGATAGTTGAGAGTTCAGCCTGGCACAACCCACATTCTTTGAGTAAGAAATCTGACATGGGCCATGTGTTCTCCGCTTCTGGGTAGCGTGTGGGCCTGTCATCACCAGCAGCAGCAGATATAGATTGCAAGGATAGTTTTAACAGAACAATCCGTGGAAATGGTGGAGATAGTGTTGCAGCAGCCCCCGCCGCCAGGTGAGATCCAAAGGAGGAAGCGAAGTACTTGGAGAACATTGCAAGGGATTGAACAAAAGATGAAATGAGATAATTGCGACAAGAGCTGAGAGTGATCCCTAAAAACGAAATGGCCAAAGGAGTCAAGGAGAGGAGGGTTTATGTAGGTAAAGTTTGGAAGTGAGTGGTGATGGTACACATTTAATTTGATTATAGGGTTATGGTCATTCAGCCTTGGCAACTTGGTTTTCCTAGTTACTTTTTTATTTATTTATTTATAGCAAAATTACTATAATTTTATAATTTGTGTTAAAGATAGAGGTGTATGGGTTATGGTCATCTAGCCTCCACACCCTGGTTTTTATCTCATAAAGGGGTTGCCCAAGTGAAGTGAAGGTATCGTGGTTGTTTTCCATAGATTCTTTAAAACAAAGGGTTATGGTCACTTTTTAGTAAAATTACTATAATTTGTGTCAAAGATAGAGGTATATCATGAGTTAAATTTTTGGAATAGATAGATTGCTATTTTGAGATTACGTTAGGAGGTGCTATGACATATTCATCATTTTGTATCACAAATTCCAAATTCATTCTATTTGTACATTTTTCTTATGTTTTGGCTTTCTTTATACTTATCTCTTTTTGTCGACCTCACTTTGTATAGACATACTTTTGTGGTTATTTGTGGGACATTAATAAAATTATCTTATCTTCTTTATTAACAATAAATATAGGATATTAAGTAATTTTAAAATGTAAAAGAAGATAATTGAGTGTAGATCTAATGGTTGGGAGGAATATTGTTATCCTCCCCACCCAGGTTCAAATCTCGCTTTGTGACACTTGCTCTTTGGGAGAGGACTTAAAGGATCCAAAATGTCTTGGACATCCTTCGTAGAGGATTCCAAAAAGCTACTACTAGTATAAACTCTAATAAAAACACCTAATATTATGACTACCAATATTTGTGGGTTGTGATTCTTGATGTTCTAACTCTATATCCTAAAGCATTTGATGTATAGTTTCCTCCTCTTTGAGCTCACCAAGAGCAGATCCCATTGACATGTGTAGGTTGGATGTTGTCAATTGAGTTCCTTTGTTAAGATTACATACCATATTTTGTAACATCAAACACTCTGCTTCCAAAACATGAATTTGTCCCTTTTATTGCAAAATAGTGTCCATAATAATTGCATTATGAGAGGTACATTGATGCTTATTGTTGTGTACTTGAGTAGTTACTAAGAAAAATGAGGTCCCATTGCTACTAATATATTCTTTGAGCTTGCACAATACTCTATGGATATCATGAATTTACCTATGATAGTTTCCATGGTTCCTAGGGTTGTCCATTGCCTAAGAACAACCATGCAGCCCCAAATTCTTATTTGCACACCCTAACAATGAAATTCCATAGTAGTTCAAAGGCTTCATCCACTACGAAACTGAAAAAGGATCACTAAGGCTATCCAAGAAGGAGAAGAAGATGCTCACCCACACAACATCATACGTTGGTCTTGTAAACCCTTGAATGTCAACCCTTCTCTTGTTAAGATGTGTGGCTTCATGCATGACAAGTTCATGAGTTTAAAGGTCACCATAAGATCAAGAATAAGGAAGAAAAACTTAGGAGATGGGTTAAATAAATGCTTCCCCTCTTTTTGCAACGAAACAACCTCAATTCTTGAGGCTCAATTGGCATGGTTGCCTGCATGTTGATTCAGGTTTCTTAAAACGTGATAAAATTCAATGTCCTCAAAATCAACGCTTCATTTTTTTATTCTTGGTAATGGTCAGACTATATTACCATCAATTGAAGGGTGTGACTTGAGCATGAACTCGATGATGGTTACCAAGTCCCTAATGACTATAAGAGACTTAAAGATGGTTGAGTTACAAATTCTAGGTCCCTGTAAGAGGGCATATGCCTTGACCTAATTATTTTTTGTTGTCCTTAAACCCCAATCCTAGTTCAATTCAAGAGTTCCTCTAGGGTCAATAATGATTCCCCGAACCCCGCACCTATCATTTCTTCACAATAAATATTTTTTAAATCAATACAATCCATGGATATTTTTGGTATTAATAGTAGAAAAAATATATTTAGCAAGTTGTTACTTTGCACCTATAATTTTCCTTTATAAGAAAATCAATTTAGACCTTGTGTTAGCTTGCATATAGAAAATAAGCTCTAAAGATTAGGAGAAAAATTGTTCAATTTCAAATTGATTGAGATTTGTAGTTATCAAAGCCTAATAATTTGCAATGGTCTAATGAAGTATTTAAAATCCAATTAGCTAATTTGTATTGATGGGCTTGGCAATATAATGGTTGATTGTGTTATATCTAATATCCTTGTATACAAGCAAATAGTTAATTTTGACATCTTAAATAACCATGAGCTAAACTCGGATCATAAAACCTTAATCCTAACTCTAACCTTTGTTGTTCATAATAATATCATAGAATGAAAATCTAATAATGGAAAGCTCTTGATCTTCAACAAAAATAAATTTGATATTTTTCTAAAGGATTTAATAAGTGAATTAAATCTCTTGTTTAGTTATAACTATATTGAATACCTCTATTATAGTTTTACAACAACACTCTCAACTTGTATAAATAAGTACTCTATCGAATTTTTGAGTAAAACAAAAAAACAAATGGGTAACCGTTGGTATGATAAAGAGTGTAAAATTACTAGAAAATCCATTAGATAAGCCTCTAATCAATCCCTTCAAATTGACAAGATAAATAGTTTCAAAGTCTTAATTAAGAGGAAAAAATATGTTATATAAATAAAAAGCTAGAGAAATTTTTACACCTTTCTAAATTCGATCCTAAAAAAAATTGAAGGAAAATTGTAACTCAAAAAACTAAATAAAATAATATGGTTGCCTTGAGGCATTGGAATTCATAACTTAAGAAAATTTATGAATCCCCTAACATCATTGATTTGGATTTATGTGAGAACGAAATGAAATAACAGATATAGAACCGCATACACATATATATTACAAGGAACGCAGTGATACAATAAACACAAATTCTAATAAATGATGGAAATAGAATAGACTGTAAAATAAAGCATCTAGAATGGTGGTAGCTTATCTCTGAGAAGAGATGTGATGACTACGCTCATTCATGACAAGTTGAATAAAAAAAGAGGCCGAAAGGGCCTATTTATCATAATCATGAGGGAAAGAACCCTAAACATCCAAAAACCTAACCTTAGGAGATGAATCGCCATAAAGTTTGCGGCCCCAAGGTGGTTAGTTGAATAGTCAACTTCCCGGGGTCATAACTTTTGCATACGATCTATGTTTGGGGTGCTTGGTATACCATTAGAAAGATCTAGCCGAGGATTACAATAGTGGATTGGGCCCAAACAAGAGCCTATAGCTATCATTTAGCCCACTGCGAGCCTAAAAAAAGTCGTTTAAGGCCTCAAAATGGCCCAGAAAATTCAAAACCCAAAAATATGTAGAAAAACTACTAGAAAATTGCCAAAATGGAAAATTGTTTTGAGCTAGTGGAATAGGTGGGTGACCACCGATACCCATATGGATCAGTCCTGCCCCCTTAGGAAGCAATGTTATCCACTGCGTTGAGTGCCCCCATCAAATGGGGAAACTTCTCCTGAACTTGACTCTTGGTGAGCCACTTGCCTTGGTGGAGTAGATGCCCTGCTTTAACAACCCGATATAGTTGGATCTTCTGCTGGAGGGTGCCCTTAACCTGTGTGTCCATGATATGATCAGTGGTTGTCTGTTTTATGCATTCAAGATTCATCTCTGTAGGTGTTAATTTCTCTTCCACCTCCGATGTGTCCAACAATGGTGGAAAATATGGGCGAGGGATCTCCACATTAAATACTAGGTGTAGGCCAATGAATGGAGGAATGCTTATTTCGAAGGCATTATCACCAACTGCGTTGGTGATGGTGTATGTCCCATATTGAAGTGGACGAATCTTGTGATGGGGTTCGGTAAGCCTATCTTTCTGCAAATGCAATCAAACCTTATTGCCCACCTAGAACTTGTGTGGAACTCGATGCTGGTCATGCCAATTCTTGTTCTTGGTATTGGATTTTTCCAAAATGTCATGGACCACTTGGGGATGTGTTGGATTCTTTTAAAAAATCCGGTGGCCTTATCAGACTCAGTCTGATCATGGGTATATTCCTCCTGTGTGGATGCAATGGGAAGAGCTACATTAATTAGGGCCAATGGTTGGAACCCCAGGCACACATGAAAAGGGCTGTGACCGATAGAGCTATGAAGGGGTCTTTTGTAGCTATGTTGAACATAATCCCATGTGCGGGGATGTTTATAATTTTACATTCTCGGAATATGCACAATCATCTAGTTGATTACCTCTATCTATCCATCTGTCTGGGGTGGAAGGCAAGGTGCCTAGAAACCTGTTGTCCCGATATGAAATGATAGTCTATAGCAGCCTGATTTGAATAGCTTAGTAGTGGCTTTGGTGGATATGCTCTTCTTACAAGCTCTCAGAATGGCCATCTTAAAGAAGCGATCCATGACCACAAACACACAATCATTACCATGCTTGGTTGAAGGTAGTCCTGACATGTAATTCATAGCGATGGATTCCCACGAACCATTGGGAGTAGGCAGAGGGGTGTACAACAACCCTTGCTTCTTAATGGTAGTTTTCGCGATTGCGTAGGTAATGTATAATCTTATGTATCTGTCGAGATATTGTTGGATATTGGGCCAATAAAAATACTTCTGCAACACTACCACTATCTTTTTAGTGCCAAGGTGCCCTGCCACCCAACTGTAATGCGCTTCCCAAATCAACTTCGCACAATCGCTTGAAGGAACACAGAGATGGCCCAGGTTTCATATCAATCCTACCTGGAGATTAAAGTATGCCACTAGTGTGCCCGCACATAGTGCTTGATAGGTGGGAGAAAATTCAGGATCATTGTCATATAGTTGAGGCCACCCAGAGGTCTCGTGGCTAGAAGAGTTGAGCACCGTGGTAAATGCTACTACTGGAGGTCGACTGAGGCATTAAACAACTCGATTGGTGCTTCCCATCTCATATTTAATGTTCAAGTGGAATTGCTGCAAGTATGTGGACCACTTTTGGTGATGGTCATTCTGTAACTTTCCTTGTGTTTGCATGAACTGCAAGGGCTTGTTATTAGTATGGATGACTGTCTCTTTGCCTAGGATGTAATGCTTTCATTGGCGGAAGGTTGGACAATGGAATACATTTCCTTGTCATAGGTGGGGTACTTGTGAAACGCATCTAAAAGCGTCTCAGTGTGATATGCCACTAGATGGCCATGCTAAGTGAGGATTGCACCAACAAAATAGTCCAAAGCATATGTCTCAATTTCAAAGGGCTGTTGAAGATCTGGTAAGGTAAGGACAGGTGTTGAACATAAGCGTTGCTTCAATTCCTCAAATGCTTGTTATTGTGGCTTGGACCAAAATTTTTTCCTTAGACCCACTTTTGGTCACCTGGATAAGGGCCCAAGAAATATTAGAGAATCCCAACACAAACCTGTGATAGAAGTTGGCAAGGCCTAGGAAGTTGTGAAGCACTGTGAGAGTTGTCAGGGTCGTCCAATCACAAATGGATTTGATCTTCGTTGGATCTACATGCACATCATCTTCATCAATGATGTATCCTAGATACTAAATCCTCTCCATGCAAAATTATCACTTCTCTATATTGGCATATAACTTGTGTTGTCACAGCGTGCCAAGGACCCCATGGATATGCTGCAAATGTTCTACCCACATTCTATCTTCAATGAGGATATCATCTAGATATACGACCACAAAAGAATTGGTGGATGTCCGGAGAATATCGTACATCATCCTCATGAAAGTTGTAGGAGCATTATTCAAGTCGAAAGGCATGACCAACCACTCAAAAAGGCCTTCCTGAGATCTGAAGGCAGTCTTCCTAAAATCGGTCTACGAAATTGGCACATGATGATAGGCAAACTTTAGATCAATATTATTGAAATATTTGGCACACTTGAGTTGGTCAAAAAGGTCATCGATCCAGGGAATGGGATACCAATTCTAGACTGTAATTTTGTTTAGAGCTCTGTAATCAATACAGAGTCACCATGTCCCATCTTTCTTTTGTACCAACACAATTGGACTCCCACAAGGTGAGGAGTTGGGTTGAATATGCCCTTTCTAGATTAATTCTTGAATCTAATGTTTGATTTCTTCATTTTCCACGAGGGAATTCCTATATACCAAGTCATTAGGTAAAGGCACCTTGAGTATCAAATCAATGGAATGCTTGATCTGGAAATGTATTGGCACCCCGACAGGTGTGTTGAAGATGTCTTTGTATGCTTCCACAATCTTGTCTACATTTTTATGTTGTGTAGAGGGATCCCGTGTAGAGGTAGTGGAAGTTGTTGTGATATTTTGCTAACCCTTAGAATGAATCATGAAGAGGACAAATTTCCTAGTTTGGGATATTACCTTCCTGCACTGATTAGTTGTAATGAGAGACACTACATTGGTGGGAATTATATTTGGTATCCTGTAGAGTTTCTTACCCAAAGTAACAATGACACTACGAGGCTTGGATTCATACACAACATGACATTTCCACATATATGACTATCCTAAAAGAACATCAAAAACTTCAAGTGGGAAAACATCACACATTACCTCATCTTTGAAGGGCTTAATGCCATAGGGTAGGCATCATTGATGACTCAGGAGGATGTCCCGTCCCTAGCTGAGCCACCCAATGTTTAGGGTTGATGGTGTGGTGTCGTTGCAAACTTCAACCATTTGATGACCTATGTCAAAATCAGGTTCTTTTGGCTTCTACTATCAATAATGAAATGTAGTGTAGTTCCCTTGACCCACATTTGTGAGTGGAAAAGACATTCTCCTTCCCCCTACTCCTATGTATCGTCAAGCTGGACCTTTGTGGTAACGATGGTAACACTAGGTTTTGCATCGATGATCCGCTTTACCTTGTCTGCATCTAGGACATTGGGTTTGGTATCAGAGTCAGAACCAGGATCTGACTATGAATCCTTGATCTCGACCACCAATTATTTCTTTGCGTGACATTTAGCAGTGTTGTGCCAGGGGATCTTATGGAACTCGCACTAGTTCCTAATGTCCTTCTTTGTCTTCTTGTTACCCTTCTTTTCTTGTGATTTGGATTGGTTTTCTTGGTGATGGTTGTCCTTACTCTGTCCTTTGTTTTGTGGCCTAGGGTTTCCCTTTCCTTTCTTTTGTAGTAGATTCCCAGACCCAAACTCCCACTTATTCTTTGGCTTAAATTTTTGCTCTATTTTGACACCATATCGATAAGCGGTGCATAATGATGAGTTGTTTAGGAACTCCATTTTGGTTTCGGATGTACCTATGCAGGATGCTACAATATTTTAGAACTAGGTGTTGCTCGGAGTCCCTAATATCGAGCTTTGTGAACAAGGTATGGAAGCTATCAGTGGACTGTGACACCATTTTGTCCCTCTCCTACTGCAAAGTGGTCCATTTTGTGTATTGGTCGTCACAGCTGTGAACAAGATAGTATTGCTTCTTGAGGGATTCCATAAAATATTCCCAGTTGGGCTCGGCCCAAAATTATTAGTCTCGTCTATGGCGCTTTTCTCACAATAAGTGTCCCACCAATATTTCATATGGTGCACCACCTTAAGGAGCGCAAGATGATATTTTTCATATTGTAGAAATTGTAAATAGAGAAATATCCCTCTAGAAAAATTAACCATTTATCTAGGGCATCGACATCTATCTGAACTTCAAATATAGGAATATCAAAGTTAACTTGTACCTTGAAGGGTGTGGCTCCTTTGAAGTGACTTCTTTTGTTTGATGATCCCTTTGATGTTGTTGACACCTGTCAAAGGATTTGGGAAAAATTATCCATCATCTCGTTAATTTGTCACGAGAGGGATTCCTTGAGCAACATCTTGATAGGATCTCCTTCTCCATCGTCTCCTTTTTCCTTATCCATGCGGCGTGGTTTGGGCCACCGAGGAAGGTCTTCCTTAAACAGAACTAGTTCAAGACACAATTGTTTATATTCCGACCTCATAAGGGACATGCATGGAAAATAATGAAAGATTATACTACACTGATACCATTGATCCAGATTCATGTGAGAACAAAATGAAAGAATATATAAAGAAACACATATACAGATATATTGCAAGGAATACAGTGATACAATAAACACAAATTCTATTAAACGGCGGAAATAGAATAGATTGTAAAATAAAGCAGCTAGAATGGTGGTAGCTTATCTCTGAGAAGAGATGTGATGACTATGCTCATTCATGACAATTT
The DNA here is from genome assembly GCA_027924585.1 of Larix kaempferi. Lineage (NCBI taxonomy): Eukaryota > Viridiplantae > Streptophyta > Pinopsida > Pinales > Pinaceae > Larix > Larix kaempferi. The sequence goes on from BSBM01001365.1 coordinate 5,510,692, forward strand.
GTATAAAAAAAGAGGCTGAAAGGGCCTATTTATCATAATCATGAGGGAAAGAACCCTAAACATCCAAAAACCTAATCCTAAGAGATGAATCGTCATAAATTTTGTGGCCCCAAGGTGGTTAGTTGAACAATCAACTTCCTGGGGTCATAATATTTGCATATGATCTTTGTTTGGGGTGCTTGATAGAATGTTGGAAATATCTATATGAGGAGTGCAATAGAGGAACATGCCTAGATGAGAGTTTATAGCCATCATCTGGGCCGCTCCGAGCCCAAAAAACATCGTTTAGGGCCTCAAAATGGCCTCGGAAGTTCATGACCCAGAAAAACATAGAAAAACTACTAGAAAATTGCCAAAATGGAAAACTGTTTTGAGCTAGTGGAATAGGTGGGTGGCCATCGATATCCATTGGATTAATCATGGGCAACATTAAAAACTATTTTTTTTAAATGACTAGGGACATAGGTAACTAGACAAAGTGGCCTAGGATAAACCTAAGATCAAATCAATTGGCTACCACTATGCCCCCTAGGACATATGCATTAGCCTACAAGTCAAATATATAAACAACTAATGATCCAACCTAGCTCGATACATCATATGCATATGAATAGGGTGCCTACCTTTCCATTCAAGTCACTTCATGTCTATATCCCTTTTAGGATATGTCACTATTAGTATTTGAACATGGAGTGTGGAGGTTAACAAACTACTCCCCACCATTTGAGTTATGATCCCATGACAAAACCCTAATTTCTAAGACATAGGTTTTTAGTTTGGAATACATAGAATTTGGAGTTAAATGGCTTGAAACTATGGAAGCAAAGGACAACGAAGAATATCAAGCATAAATCCTAAAAAATGGAGGATATGTCCTTATCCCTTGCATTCACAAGCTGTTCAACTTGGAAATCAAATAAGGCTTCCCTAAGCCATGGACAAAGCCTCATTGTTCCTATTTATAAAATTGGAATAAGAACAAACCCTCAAATTATAGTACCAATATGTTTAGGCCTATTTGAGCTAAGTTATATGGAATTTTTATGGAAATGAAGATTGGAATATGGTTGAGAAGTCATGAAAATAGGTTGAATTTGGACCAACCATAGTCGACGAACAACCTAGTCGACTCGTCGGCTAGGCTCCTCCAACATCTCCCCCACCGAAAAAATGATTCTTCATCCAAAAGAGATCAAAACAATGTATTGAAACTGGATCAAAATTGTGAGGGTTGTTGCTCCTTGTATATGCGAACTAAATGTATACATGTGATAAGTCTGACTAGTGCAAACTATTAGAAATGTGCCCATGTATGACTAAGTAGCTGACAACATGATTTGGTACTAAACAACATCTATGCCTTGAATCAGGTACTAAAAAACATCTGGAAGTTCTGCAATTACGTAGGTTCCCAACAAAAAAGTCGATTGTTGTTTCAGAAAATATAAGCATCCAAGAAAATAGTTACTTGGTTCGCTAGACTTTCCACGTTCTCTCCAGCTTGTAAATAAGTCGGGTGTGGGAAATGGAGCTTGGAAGACATGATTGGTGGCAAGGAATAGAATGAAAAATACTGGTATTAGAACATCATGGTTTCTCGAAATTATCATATATCATGGAGTGGAGGGTATATGTCATTAGGGGGGTGTTGAAATGCTCATATATCACGAGAAGTGATGAGGAACATGCATGGTAGAATAAAAAAGGAAAAGGACAGGGGTGGCGAAAAAGAATGCCATGACTTCCCGAAGATGTTACTGTGATACTAAATGGGGTATGGGTGGTCTTTTATAGAAAATGTAATGAGAGATCAGCGGAGTGATGAAATGTTATGGATGGGACAGATGGGGAAACGACAAATGTCAAAGTATGGTGAGATGATTGCCACATATATTCTATGTAGAGACTATGGATTTGATGGAGGGATCGTATGTGTATCAATTAGATCGATGCCTTAAAGGTGAGTTGTATGCTGGCATGGAGGTAATTTAAATGATGATATCTAAAATGGCACTGACTGCAGCGGTGCTGGTAATACGTGATGGCTGGTATAACTTGTGTGAAGAAAATATGTGAATCATGCTTCAGAGGACATCCTTCATGTAATTTCTGACTCGGTCAGTTGATCTACTAGGTAGTAAGAATCGATCGGTACATTTCTGGTAGACGGTGCTAGGTATATTTGCTTCGTCGAACATCCTAGGCTTTATAACGCTTCAATCTAGCACCATTGAAAACTTTTACAAAAACATTACCTTGTAATGTTCTTAGTCGGATAGATCCATTGTGATTGATTTCTTTGATAACATATGGACCAAGCCAAGCTGTATGCAATTTATTCGATTTTCCTTTAATATGAATATCATAGAAGAGGGTTAAGTCACCAACTGATATATTTTGTTTTGAATATTACGATCATTCCATGCTTATTGTTTTTGTTTCTTAAATTCCTGATGTTGGATGGAAATCCGATGATGTTCTTCTAACTTGGATAAGTCGAAGTGTTTATTTTCTGTAGCTTTAATAATATCCAAGTGGAGTATATCTACAATAAGTGTTTCCTGTTGCTTGAAGTGTAGCAGGACGACTGCTTCTTGCCCATAAACCAATTTGAATGGGCTCTTACTAGTCGATAATTTATATGATGTACTTTATGACCACATAATAGTTGGTATCATATCATCCCAACCATCTTTCTCAGTACTACAGATTTTCATTAATCCTTTAGTCAATGTCTTGTTAAATGCTTCGATGGCTCCATTCGACTATGGATGATACGAAGAACTCTTCTGATGATCAACCATGAATAACTTTAGTAATACTGATATTGTCACCTACCCAAATTCTGAAAATACTATTTTATTGGCAAAATACTTTATGTTAAATTTTAATTACAAAGTTTTGTAATTATGACCAAGTTTGGTCAAGGATGAATGTAATTACTGATTATTATTATTTAATAAATTAAAGTAGGAGACAAACAGCCAAGGGAACTGTTAAATGAGTGTTCACTGACCCACTAGGAGGAATGGAAGCTGTTAGAAGGTATGGGACAGATGACAGCATTTGCACTTCACTACTAGCTGTTGGTTATGGGACAACTACCCCTAAAAATGTGGCATTATCCCCCAGGTGGGTGGGAGTGAGCAGGTAGCTCATTAAATGACCAGTTAACCACTAAAAGGCCCGGGCAGCCTACATAAGGCAATTCGAATTGAGCAGGCAGCTCTCGGACAATATTTTCTATAGAAATATTCCTCAAGTGCATCAGGTGATCACTAAGAGATTCGAATAGGGAGGCTATGTGAGACTGCAACTGTAAGTTTGCTAAAAATACTGAGAAGGCAATCCAGAGGTGCTGGTGCAGGTCTCTTTGACTGTTGAGTCTTGAGGACTGGCCATTCTACATTCTACTGCAAGTTGATGTACTAAGGCTTCTACAGAATATTCCTCCTGGTGGTTCAATGAACAAGCTCGGGGGTCCTAAGGCAAGTAACATTGGCTGTCTTCAGGAATTGGTTGGGTGGAATAGGTTCCTTGGCCTATTTGTTTCTCCTACAGTTAACCAGGTTTTACTGTTCCTACTTTGTTTATAGTTTAGTGTTTCTGCTTAGTTAAACTCTGTCATGTAAAAGAAGTTATTTTATGTTATGATCTAAGTGTGTTTCTGAATAAAATAGCTTAGTGAAATAATTGAATTGATAACCATCTCTATATTTTTCCCCATGTTGTTCTCTACATAGTACTCTAGTATAGAGAAGCAAATTAAGGATAGATGAGAGATAGGCATAATGCCATTGATTGGATAAATGATTTCAGTAGTGTTCTGGTTTAAAATTCTGTCCTATGTTTAAAAACAGTAAAACATTACAGTATAGCATCAATTGTAGTATAGAATTCATTTAAATAACACATGAAAGAAAAACACAGTATACTTCTGCACAGTTCCATATATTTCTCTAACTCTATTTATTACAGATAGTAATATTATGCATTTCAACATTTTGAATTTAATGTTTTTCCAGTACTTCAAATTCTACGAAATATAGTAGCTGCAACTTAATTCTATACAATTTTGTTATGAACAAATACTTATCATTCTCATTGCATTTGTCAAAATTTGTTTTCATATATTTATACTTCCTTATAAAAACCAAAACCCTATGTTATATCAAACCCTAGATTTATTTGGTACACAGTTCATAACACTTCATCAAATATTCTTGGCAACATTAGACATTATTGCCGAAGTTTCAGTAGCTTGATATCTAAACCCTAGACAACATTTCAACTATATTTTATTCATGCCAATACTAACAGTAAGACATTATTTATCTCATAGCCGAAAGCATGATTCGTATCATTGTCTAATTTAGCTCACAACCCTAGCATTAAAACATATACAGATTCAAAATATTCATATATACGAGCTAAGGCTTTCTTTTGGTTAGAATTTCTCTGCACAAGTAAGGTCGACAAGGAAAAGTCCAGGTAGGGTTTCTTTCATAAAACAATTAGAACATTGAGGCAAAGCCTCTACAAAAATATTTAACAGTCAAACAACATCATCGATTTTTCAAACATAGTTATCCACAACGAGAACGAAGTACAGGCATACATTTTTTTGCATAGCGTTCTCAACGATTATTTTCAAAACATAACTTTCCATTGCAAAGAAACGAGCCATTGTTTACAAGTGCAAGAGAACCCTCGGTTCTCGGTTTCCATTTAAAATTATATAACAGAGAATTACATTAAGGCCTTACAAGGTTCCCAACAGTACATAGAGTTACCCTCATCCTCTTTAAACATAAAGCCGAGACCGTGGAAAAACAAAGCTACACAGGGTCTTTCCCTGGACTTAAACAACACGAAAACGAGAACCAAGTTCTCATAAACAACAAAGCCAGGCATCAAATAGCCAAGTGGCAACTTAAAAGACTGAGTGGATACCCTCTGTACAGTTTGAATCAAAACAAGATCAACTTAAAACTTTGCAGTCGGCCGTCACTGAAACAAGTCGAAGGTTTCCAACTCTTAGCACACAGAAAACACCATTAAAGGCACCTACGAGGTTTTCGAGAACCATCAGAGCTTACCAGGAGAAGTAGAAGCATATTCCATTCTCCATGCTTGCACATGAACCATCCTATGAAGTGGGTACATGTGTTGGCCCGGTTTTGCAACTAGGCTTAGTGCTATGGGCACCTGCTAACTAGTAGCAGCAGTTTCAATGGAAATAAATAACAATAAACTAATTAAACAAGACTATTCATGGATCTAAGCAAAGATATTAAGCAAAATAGCAAAAATAATTTAAAATCAAGAACAAGAACATATAAAATAAAGAATTTGTATTGAAAGAATGGGGCAAGCAAGTGCTTGCGGAATCAATACCTCTAATGGTGAGGTTGAGTAGCTCCAAGGGTGAGCAACTCCAATCTCCAATGGTCTCTTCTCCAATGTGGTTTGCAATGGCTAAAATGATCAGGGGAGATTTCAGCAGCATAAGGATGAGATAATGGATGGATGTGAAATGAGGAGCCCCTACCACCTTTTTATAGGTTTTGGTGGTGGGGAATACCATTTGTGGTTTTTTGGAAACCAAATGGTATTGACCAACATGGTTTAGGTACTTTTCCCTCCTTTTTCCTTTTTTGAATAAAATTAATATTTTAATTCCCTTTTTAATATTTTTGGGAATTTGGACCCTTTTTGAGGGTTTTTTTTATGCTTTTCAGGAAAAATAATCTTTTTTAATGGAAAAAGGGGTGTACTAAGGTCTTTTGGTGACCTTTTGTTGGTTTCAGAGGCTCAGATGGTGGAAAAGTGGACAAATGGGTCATGTGAATAAGGGAATGAGCTAGTGAGCACTTTTTAGGTGTTAACAACATGCAAAATACATTTCGAAGGGATTAAAACAAGAATACAAGAATACAAGAAAGCAAACAAGCAACACAATATTTTTTATCTTCGTGAGTATTTACCTTTTATTTGAAGCTCGGAACAATGGCACATCACACCATCAAAGAAAATGACGAAGCATATTGATATGTGACAGCAACCCTATGTTAACACAGAAGACCATTCTCACACATAGGACAATCGAACCCATACCGAATCACATTCTTTACATTGGCTAGAGAAACCCCATCACTATAATGGCGTATTGTGGGTTGAGTGCAGAAAGCTTAAGCATGCAACTATTAAAAACTACCTCTCACAGGTCATAGGATCAAAACCCCTGAGAGGAACTCTCTCCAACCATACATTTTGGCAGCTTGTCGGCCTCAACTCTAACGTAACAATGAAGACCGGGAAACTCGCTACCATTACATACAATGAGGTTTAGGGTTACATAATCAACGATCAATATTTGGTGAGATCAATGAGCAAGGAGATGCCAACAATGCTATGTTGAAAGCCGAGCAAACCTTGCATTAATATCTGATTAATTACAACAACCACGAAGTTGCCAACACTGCATGCCAAGGAACATTACCGTGTACAGCTCGGAGGAGAGGCGATATGGCAGTCTTGTACAGCTAGGATTCCTAGTTACATTATCAACCAAAGTTCACGGGAATGGAATTACGTGGGTTGACAGCCACACCTTCCACTATGGAGTGTTGGTCAGAACATTTAATACCTGAACGGGACACTGTCAACCTGCAGTTAGAAATTTAATAATCGTCAACTCATCACTTCATTAACACGATTTTTGTGAATGCAATAACATACATTAATAATATTGAGGACAAGAGTTAAGTCATATAGCATGGTTTAATCTATTGCTTAAGTCATAACCTTTCGAAGGTTTGTTTACATCGTATCCATTGTTTGAATAGGATAATATCCTATAAGTGCTAAAGTATAGCTAGGATTGCATATGGAAAATGATATTATTGTTTATTGTTTATCATATCATTGCATATTAACTTTCATATCAATGTATTATTGCAGATACATAGTAACTATAGAATAATTCTATTTCCATTTCTATAGTTTTGTATAAACAATAGGATGAAGTTTTATAATGATAGATTAGAGCATAAATACCATATTCACAATAAATCCCATGTGATTAACCATGTAGGACAAAGAGTATGGTATCATCATAGGTATAGTTTAAGTGTGGACGAGATACACTCTACAGCCAAGTTCTTATACAAGCACTAGTCACTATACCTTATATATATTAACTGTGTATTCAAATGATAAATACATGACATAGAGTAGTCTAAGTTCTGTAGACGCTAAGTATAATGATAGTTCGAAGATGTAAACATTATTTCTACAAGATTCACAATAGCATACTCAATAGATATTAGTATCACTGTTTTAAGAATAATGACAGTAGTCTTATGATAATAAATGTCGCATTATAACATAACACTTGGATGATGCGAAATGATAACACTGAAGAGCTTCGTAAGACAGTACAAAAACTAGGATTTGAAGCATGTACCCATACCTTCAGTAACTTGTGTCGCAAGGAAGTACTTAGCACTCTAATTTTACATTGACGATGAATTGAAAGACACAAGTACTCTTAACACATGTTGTCATAGGATTTCTTACCTGCGGTCTGCACATGGAAACAAGATTCAAATGCCTTAGCTAAACGCAGCTAAGTAAACTCCAGGGTACCTCGTAAGACCCCTTCATCATCATACAAACAAACTGTCAGCACTTCATCAAGAACATTATAATAGTACAAACAATGTACAACATGTAATTATATTTAGAACTGAAGCAGATCCGTAAATGGTATTTCCATGCATAATCTTAAAAGATCTTTCGTTAAGAAGATTAACATCTGCTTCAATCTGAAGTAGCAAATACAATTATATCTTATTTATTTGAGATACATGACATTTCATCGTCATTAATTATCTTAGTTAAGAATTCGAATTAATTTATATCTTCCGCATTAAATGGCTTTGATAATTATTGCTATTATAAAAAATTTTAAATTTTGATATTTTTTTCATGATGTTACATGTGGTATCAGAGCTCATGTTCGAACTCTAGGCCTGAATAAGGTTCAAGAACACGCAGTACAAAATTTATTTACAACATAAATCTTACTAATTCAAAAATTTAAAACTATTTGTGTTACACAGAAATTATTTTGAGTTACAGGTATGGAAGGATCAGTTGGACATTTAGAAGACAGATTTCAACCCAACAGTCATATCATCATGTCTCTCGTGCTTAAGTACGCATCGTCTCAGTATGTCATTGGTTCCAAGTTCATATAAAAATCCAATTATTACAGTATAAGGTGTAGCTTTCATCACAAGTACCTTTCGTTTCTTTTCCGACATTTCTACAGGGTCTTGAACTTGCTCCAGGAATTATGCTATGTCATGTAATTATGTTGGGATGGCTTCAACATGAAATAGATGGACATAAGGTAATTCGTCATTAATACCGTTGTGATCTTATCCTGTGTCAACCTGGGATAGATGGTCGGGTCCGACATTATTTTTCCCTGGTCGGACAATTATTTCGAACTCAAACTCCTGAAACAAGAGTAACCATCAACATAATCGACCATGATGCAGAGGTTTATTGACTAGGTACTTGAGTGCTTGTTGATCTGTATAAAATTTAAATGGATTAGCTAGAAGATAGTATCGGTATTTCTGGAGTGCAAATACCATGCCCAAAGCTTCTCGTTCTGTCGTAGAATATTTTTTCTCATCCTTGTTTAGTTTTTGGCTAGTATACGCATTCGGGTGGTCCATTCCATCTTCTGGTGGTTGGGTAAGAATTGCGCCAACTGCAATTCCTGAAGCGTCGATATGAAAATGGAATTGAATCGACCAATTCGGGAACCTCAAGATTGGTGCCTCGATGAGTTTTCTTTTAAGTCGCTCAAAAAAATTTGCACATTCTTCCAACCATCTAAAGTCTTGATTTTTTTGGAGTAATTCTTCCAATGGATACGTCATATCCGAATAATGCCTAATGAATTTCCAGCAATAACCTGTATGAACAAGAAGTATGCGAACTTGATTTGGATTCACTGGAGGTTTCAAATCGAGAATGACTTTGATCTTGGAATAGTCAACTTTAATCCCTTCTTTGCATACAATATGTCCAAGTAAAATGCCAATAGGAGTAGCAAAGATACACTTTCTAATGTTCAGCGATAGTTGAACATGACAACAAAATTCTAACACCAGTCAAAGATACTGGATATGGTATTTTAAGAGAGTATATTTTATAGTCGTCAAAGTAAATTGCCATGGTTTTATATGTATATTCTTGAAAATATTTTACCACAATCCTGGAAAATACCATTGGTGCATTCTTGATCCCAATTGGCACGACTTTATAGGCGAAGGATCCAAATTTGCAGACAAATGTTATTTTTGTTGGTCTTATTTTGCGATAGTCACTTGATTATAGCCGAAAAATCTGTGAGTGAAAGAATAGCATTTATGTCCTACGACTTCATTAAGAATTTCGTCAGCAAATGGTGTGGGGAATGGATTAGTTACCGTAACTTTATTCAATCCTATGAAGACACATATTCTTAATTTTGTAGGATCATGCTTCTTTGGCTAGATGACCATGGGACTAGCCCATTCAGACTGATCAACTGGATAAATGATTCCTGCATCGAGCATATTCTTGATCTCCTTTTTGACTATATCCTTATATTTGTTTACCAACTTATACGGCCATTTCTTGACCGGTTTGGAATCTGGCTTTATGCCAATCTTCATCTCCCCCATTTCTTGTACAAGTCCTTTCAAATATTTGTAGTCTCATGCAAAAACATCTTGGTATTCTTTGAGTAGGTTGGTAATGTCATCTATTGGCTTATTAGACCAATAATCTCCAATTTTTTCTAACTTTGGTCAGTCGTCGTTGGATATGTCGATTTCTTTTAGTTTGATTTTTGCATCCATCCATTCCGGTGCTCTTGTTCATTAATCTTATTCTCCCCCTCTTTAAATTCCGTGAAAGCCTGGGGAAATTCGCTTGCGATCAATTGTTCTGGTTCTTCTCACCCTTCTGTATTGATATTCAACAATGTCTTTACAAGGTTTTGGACATGAGGATGTTGTCTTTTCCATTGAAAACTCTTTCCTAGCATTTTATCATTTTTAAGATCAAATCGTGCCGATCGATGTATTTCTCTCTGGGTGATATTATTGCAAGTCAGCTGAGGTCATCTTGTCGTAGTTAGTGTAGTAGTCTTGTCCGTCGGTTGGATAAAAAAATTTATTTGATCAACTGTTTCTCGTATATTTTCTTCTTTTGAGGTGAAAGAAAAACATTTGATGAAATTTTCTTTAAGTTTAGGCTAGTTGAATGTGTCCCCTTGAGCTTCTTCCATCTCATACCATTTGTTGGGTAGATCTTCAAGTGTGTTTAGAAAAAAGATGAGGGTATAGTCTTTCATCTCTATATCCCACTCGTTTCCATTTGCTTTCACATAGATTGATATGTCTAACTGGGTCTTGGCCTTGCGTGAATTTAGATATTATAATTTGTGATGTAAGTGTTTTCCCACCAAATCGTTCAATAAAATTTGTACAAGAAATTGTCCAAATTTATAGACGAGATCTATGTGTATCCCACCATCTTGCAGCTTGTCCAGTGAATGTTTCGAGCAAGTTCTGGAGTCGGACTTGTTCACCCACTTTTTTAGATACTTCTTCAATATGCATAGATGGAGATTCTCACTCTTTATAGTGAAGTGGTGGAATACTCGTCATTTCCTTTATTGTTGGGATTATGGTAAGATATTCTCTGATTTTCTTTTGAAATGACTTTGGAATGATGGATACGGTAAAACATTGCCATGTTGTTTCTCTAGGTATGACTTCAATAGACCAACATTTGTTAAATTTTCAGAATTTACTTCAATTTGATCTAGGATCTTAAGTAAGGGAACAACATGTACAACAAATCTACAACATATCAATCATGGACACAATAATGCAAGCACACAAGAGACACAGAGTTTACTTGGGGAAAACCATAAAGGTGAAAAACCCCAATAACTTCCTCAGAGATAGATAGAGCAATGATACAACCAGAATACAAGAGATAGTCTTCTCCTAGCAGCAGAGCCTCCTCCTCCACAAGTGCGCCACTCTCCCAAGTGTAAGTGAGAGAATAGAATGATCAAATAGAGATCTCCTGATCTCTATTTATACTAGACTTGACTTGCCTAATAACCTTTACTAGGTCGGCCTTAACTTAACCACATAACACAATGCTGACTGGGCCGACACCCAATAGGGTGGTCTAATAACCCTTTGACCCACATGGCCGACCCCCACTAGGGTGGTCTAACAACCCTTCGACCCACATGACTTATACAGGGCCGACCCCAACAAGGTGGTCTAATAACCCATCAAGTATAAGTTACGACACTTACAATATAAATGATGACACTTCCGTATAGAGGAATAATAACATCTCTATAGGAATATAAAATACATATATGAAATACATGGGTGAAATACATTCTGAAGTTACATATACATCAACACTCCCTCTTAACTAGGAAGGTATTTCTTGACATAGGTCTGTTAGCACAAGTCTTCTTCTTAGGATCATCATCAGCGAATCATCATCCTCGAATCATTGTCATCGTCATTGATGCTGCTATCTCAATCAATCTTTGAATCTACTTGTCATAGGAAGTTCTACAGAGCCAGTCGTTTTTCATACTAGATGTAGGCCCACCACCTGCAGGTCTTCATCATCATTGGCCATACTGTGGAATCCTCAGGACTTATTATGTGTGTCACAAAACCTTGCAAGAGCATCCCAGGCTGTTACGAGCACACAACTCTACCTATAGGATCTCCTAGGGATCTATTACATGTGACCCTACCACAAAACCTTGAAAGAGAATCCCAGGACTGATTACGAGCACACATCTCAACCTATCGGATCTCCCAGGGCGCTATTATATGTGGTCACCACAAAACCTTGCAAGAGCATCCCAGGACTTATTACGGGAACACATCCCAACCTATCGGATCTCCCAGGGCGATATTACATGTGGTCATGGCAAAACCTTGCAAGAGCATCCAAAAACTTATTACGAGCACACAGCTCAGCCTATTGGATCTCCCAAGGCGCTATTATATGCCATAGGACAAAACCTCGAAAGAGCATCTGCCAGATATCCCAGGGCCAAATTATATGCCATAGGAAAAACCTTGCAAGACTATCTGTAGATCTCCCAGGGCCAAATTTAATGTCCTCCTAGAGCAAAACCTTGTAAGAGCATTTGTCAGATATCCCAGGGCCAGATTACATGCCATAGGCAAAACCTTGAAAAACTATCTGCAAATCTCCTAGGGCCAAATTATATGCTCATCTTCACAACTTGATCCATGGCCACCGAGTATCATCCTGATACTCACCATACATCATCCTGATGTATACATGATCATCCTGATCATCATCACTGCAACATCCTGCTGCATGTCATCTTGAGCAACATCCTAAAGCTCGTCATCCATGATCATCCTGATCATATAATGCATCTACCTTATGCATACCAAGTATCTACCTGATACATATCATCATACATGATCCACTTGATCATACAATGTATCCACCTGATACAAATACAAAAACATGATCCACCTGATCATACCTGATACATATCAACATACATGATCTACCTGATCATACATAGTATCCACCTGATACAAATACAAAAACATGATCCACCTGATCATACTTGATACATATCAACATACATGATCTACCTGATCATACACAGTATCCACCTGATACATATACATATACATGGTCCAAGCATCCAACATGATGCACATACAAAACATATACAAATGATCCTACCGATCATATCCAGCATCCAACATGATGCGTACATACATATATATATAAATGATCCAACTGATCATATCCAGCATCCAACATGATGCGTACATAGATATACATATAAATGATCTGACTGATCATATCCATCATCCTCCTGATGCATATATAGAGTAGTAACTGGAGCATCGTCCTGATGCTCATCATCCAGCGCTTACCTCCATAGCCATGTGAAGGATCCTCCTTCCAACATGCTTGGAATGGCTTCTACAAATGTGTCCATCACTTCTTCCTCGAACTGTCATCAATCTGAAGAACACCAAGCCTCTCCCTGAAGTACTCGAACTTCACCCTGGCTAGTGGCTTCGTCAGCACATCTGCAATCTGCTCGTCTGTCGCAATGTACAGGAGCTTCACAGCTCCTCTCTGCACCATATCCCTGATATAGTGATATTTGATCTCAATGTGTTTCGACCTGTCATGAAACACTGGGTTCTCGGACAGCTTCACACAACTCTGGTTATCACAAAAGATACCAGTAGCATCCAACGGAAGATCAAATAACTCAGACAGTAGCTTCCGAAGCCATACTACCTCACAACTAGCTGAACAGGCTGCAACATACTCTGTCTCAGATGTACTCAGTGCTACGCAGTACTGCTTCCTGCTGAACAAAGAGATCACACCTGATCCCATACTGAAGCAACATCCAGATGTGCTCTTCCTATCTGCAGCACTGCCAGCCCAATCTGAATCAACATAACCCTGCAGGTTAAACTTTTGATTCGCTTCATACTTGAGCCCATAATCCACTGTACCCTTCAGGTACCTCAGAAAATGCTTTACAACGACCAGGTGAACACTTCTCGGATCTGTCAGGAATTTTCTCAATGTGTTCACCGCAAAGCAAATATCTGGTCTCATGTTCATCGGGTACATAAGGAAACAATCATCTGATGATACATAGAGACATCAATCGACTCAGATGAAGCATCACATAGAAGCTTAAGATTCGATGCCATAGGTGTGGCCATGGCCTTGCAATCCATCATCCCGAATCTCTTCAGGATATCTACTGTGTACTTCCCTTGACCAAGGAAGATACCACCTGCACTCTGCCACACCTCCATACCTAGGAAATAATGCATCATTCCCAAATCTTTCATATCGAACTCAGCAGCAAGCTTCCTCTTAGTATCTGCAATCAATCTGTCATCTCCTGTTACAAATACGTCATCCACATACAGGAGTAGAATCACAGGATTCCCTTCCTCAACCTTGTAGTAAAGGTTGGAATCCGCTTTACTCTTGGTAAAGACCAAACTAGATAGGAAACTGTCCATCCTACCATACCAAGTTCTGGGAGCTTACTTCAAGCCATACAAGGATTTCTTCAATATGCACACATATGACTCCCTGTCATGTATTTCAAAATCGAGTGGCTGCTCCACATATACTTCCTCTTCAACTACACCATTCAGGAAAGCAATCTTGACATCCATCTGGTGTATTTTCCATTTCATTGCTGCAGCTAGGGAAAGTACTGTTCTGATGGAAGTGTATCTGGCTACAGGAGCAAAAGTCTCTATGCTATCACCTGCAGCATGCTTGATCTTGTAGATCCTCTTGGAAGTCACTACAGAATCCCCTTCAGGTCTTGGGACTGCATCCCAAAAATCTTCATGATCGACTGGTACTCCTCGATCATGGCATTCTTCCCAGATCCTGGGAACTTCAATATCTTTAATATTTTCAATTGATAACTTTGTTGCTGAACAAATGTTGTAGTCCTTCTTTTGTAGGTGATGGTATACGATCTTTCCTACACAACAAGTTAAATTGCATGATTAGAAAACATCTCATAGTTTTCAGAACAAATTCTTACACATAAAGAAATATGTCATACAGTCATGCAATTATCTTAGCCAATGCTTCAATACAACATTTATCCATATTCCGTAACTTTCTAGATGCCTTCTAATCTCTACCAGAACATTGTTAAGAGTGTGGACAACTCCTAACATGTCAGCAAAGAGGTTTCATTCTAGATAAGTAGCAATGGAATGTTGTACAGTGCCATAGGCCACTTACCCATGTATATTAGTAGTATGCTGTTCATCAATGCAACTATTCTAATATGCATAATACACAACCTAATTCTAGGAACATAAGCATATACATCACTGAATAACATTATGTAAGAAATGACAATTCAAATACTTATCTTTGTTTGGTTGCTAGGTGGACTCCCTCTGAATCTTTGCAACTCCATTCTGATGTGGATTGTGAGAAGTGGTCAACTCCCTCTGAATATCTGCATCCTTGCAGAAACTACTGAAGTGTGCTCCTTTGCTTTCTTGCAGGAACAACTGGAGTGTGCTCCCTCTTGATCTTTGCTTCCTGGATTACCTGTCCTTGAACTTACATCCATCCTTAATCACTATGCATGCTTATTAGTATCATCATTGTGCTATCCTTGAGGTCTCATACATAATCACACATTTATTAGTATAATCTTAATACTATCAAAACACAATAATCTTAAACATGTATAGTCATGATCATTCACATATAATAAACATTAGTATTCAAGGTTTCAGGTAAGTCTTCTTTTACTCATGCATATTCTTATTTGATCATAGGACTCTTCTGATTAGTTAAATCATCAATGCATAAACCCGTGATTACTCAAACCTATACCTTCATGATTCTTCTGGTTAGTCATATCATCAATTATGGTAAGAAACATAATATGCATATAGCCATGACTATTCAAACCTATGACTTCATAAATAATCATTATCAACAACACAACAGTATAAGATCGTAACACAAGGTAGGAATCTAGCTTGATATAGGAAAAACATACCTAGATTAGCATGCTAGCTAGTTATGTCTAACATACCCGCATAATGTCTTATGGTTCTCTTCAGTGACTTGTGATAGTAACCTGCATGTCTCATAGGTTAACCATTGTAGGACCAAGTTATACATACCTCGAAAGTAGATCTTCTATGTGATCCATGAAAATGGATAAATCTTTGTCTTCATGTCACCATGATCATATGTTCTTGAAGTAGAACATGATTTTTCTTTCTTGGTGTACCTTTTATGTTAGTGAACAACATAAACCTCATACAACATCACAATGCATTAGTACATTCATAAGTGTCAAAACCTTAATCAATGAATATCTTCTATTAAGGTGATACGACAAGTCTGGTAATTAATCAAGATTGTACTGTAATGATATGAAGACAAACGTATGATAAAATTAACCATGAAACATACCTGTATGCCATACCTGTCAAGATTGCTTGTAATCTTCTTATGGAAGGCCTTAGCCTCATCACCCTCTGAGACAGGAACTTCTTCACTTATGCAGGTGACCAATCCATCTTCTTCTAGGATTAACCCAATCCACTTGATTTGCAAGAACTGGACCTGGAGCTGGATTAGGGTTTGTCAAAGAAACCCCAAAAATTCAAACTTTGAATTTCAAACTTCCGAAAGGATAGAAATATGTGCCTTGATGAGCTGATCAAGTTGGTATATTTAGAATTTGAAAACTGCAAAGTTTCAACCCTTGAAATTGCCTTTTAGATTTCCGGATTCATCGGGGAGGACCCTGAATTAGGGTTTGAGTTTCTCGGAGCTTCACCCAACCAAAAGATTTGATTCAAAGCTCTAAGCTTCAATTTTTCTGAGGAGCTTCCAGCCGTGGTCACAGATTTCAAAAATTCCAATTTTTGCAGAAGCTCTAATTTTCCATCTTTCCGATCAAAGTCCCGAACTGGGGTTTGATCAAGCCCGGCCTTCTGCCCAACCAAAAAATCTGATCTTGGTCTCTAAATTTTGATTTTGATGAGTAGCATCCAGCCGTGGTCTCCGATTACAAAAATTCCAACTTTCTCCGAAGCCCTAAATTTCGGAATCCATGAATGAAGGTGCTAAAAAATAATTCTGTTTTGACAGAAATATGTACCTGATTGTTTCTGGTGTAACTCTAAATGTTTCAATCCACAGGGTCTGAAATTTTTTTTTGAGATAGCACGACCTGTTATCTTTACATCCCAATAGGTCTGACCTTAATTGGATTCTCTGAGAGAGAGTTATTCCAAGTGTCGCAACGTGACCTGTTTATGGGATAATATAGGAGAGCGAACTTTTAAGGCATGCCATGTGTCACTAGTTCAACTTCGGCCTCTGAAATTTTTTCTTGAGATAGTACAATCTGTGTAATACCTATCAAGTTTTACGAAATTTCATTTGGAGCTTCCTAGCCCAAGTTATGACCTTTTTCCCAAGGTCACCTGATTTTGACTCAGATCTGGAAGAGGCAGAAACCCTATATTGGACAGATCATAAATCACAAAGTACAACGAATTAGAGGTTTTCCTTTGGACAAAAGGTACATGGGGATCTTATCTTCGACCTATAAAAATTTCATATCCGAAAACTTCTCCAAAATGGATTTATAGCGAAAGTTCTACGATGACTGGTTTTTGCTATATCAAGCCCTAACATCGTAAGTGCAACAAGTGTCATACATGCCATATCATGCCTTCTATCAGGCTAGATCGGATACCATGTTAAATTTTAAGAATTTAATTCAATTTGATCTAGGATCTTAACTGAGAGAACAACATGTACAACAAATCTACAGCATATCAATCATGGACACAATAATGCAAGCACACAAGAGACACAGAGTTTACTTGGGGAAAACCATAAAGGTGAAAAACCCCAATAACTTCCTCATAGATAGATAGAGCAATGATACAACCAGAATACAAGAGATAGTCTTCTCCTAGAAGCAGAGCCTCCTCCTCCACAAGTGCACCACTCTCCCAAGTGTAAGTGAGAGAATAGAATGATCAAATAGATATCTCCCGATCTCTATTTATACTAGAGTTGACTTGCCTAATAACCTTTACTAGGTCGGCCTTAACTTAACCACATAACACAATGCTGACTGGACCGACATCCAATAGGGTGGTCTAATAACCCTTTGACCCACATGGGAAACCCCCACTAGGGTGGTCTAACAACCCTTCGACCCACATGACTTATACATGGCCGACCCCAACAAGGTGGTCTAATAACCCATCAAGTATAAGTTACGACACTTACAATATAAATGATGACACTTCCGTATAGAGGAATAATAACATCTCTATAGGAATATAAAATACATATATGAAATACATGGGTGAAATACATTCTGAAGTTACATATACATCAACAACATTCACAACCTTGTGATTCATAGTTTTTAATTTGCCAGTCATATAATTCTGAGTCAGAATTATATCATATAGATAAGGGAGTCCCCAGTTACAGTTCTCCATGATTATTACGTTTGATGGAATCTTCATTATTGTGGACTATTTGATACAGACCTCGAATGTCTTCATCGTGTTCATCAAGTTCTGCCCAGGGTTTTCCTTGAGATGGATTGATTGGTATAATTACTTTTTTTCCATCTCCTTTAAGTTTAATGTGCTCTTTCACCAATGAAATGGAAGCTTTCATTTTAAGTACCCACGGTCATCCGACTAATGCTGGAAAAGATTTGGCTCCTTGTCTTGGATCAATGATTTTGAAGTCGATATGGGTGTTGATGCCCATACTTGAAGTTTTAACATTTCGTGACACGCTAATGGGTTCAATCAATCCTTGGTCAACTAATTTAATATATATCCCTGATTCTTCTAGTCGTGGCCAACCAATGCTTTCCCATGTTGATCTGTTTATGAGGTTTGCTTGTGATCTAAAGTTGAGGACGACTTGTGAAATTCGAAACCCGTCGACTTCTAGTTCAACTAGAGAATCCATGTCGGCTTTGTCTTTGTGATTCAGACTACATAACATTTTGGTGATGTTTTCAGTTTGGCCATTATTTCTGATAAGATGAATTACGTTGATTAACTTTGCCACAACTTCCTCTTTTGTTAGTAGCTGAAATAATTCATGAAGCATTTTACTATTATTTTCTTCTTTACTTTCATTAGATGTTATTTGTGAGAATGAGGCAGTTTTGAATATATATTTTTGCTTCATCGGATTAGGATAATCTTCTTGAGTATTGTGCAATTGAGCGACATGAGGGTTATCTGCCCCAGCCTTTGTGCCTTGTCATGTAACTACATGCAATTTTTTAGTGCTACATGCTTCATTTTTAGAGAAACACGGTAAGGTATTAACAATTTTTCTTTTATTAAGGGAATCTAACATGACGGGGCACTCTTTAATATTGTGCTCCCTAACTCCAGGCTTTGTACAAAATTTTAAGTCGGTCCTATCCTTCCATTGACAGCTGGAACTTCAATGTTCTTCAATAAAACATACATAACAGCGTGGTCGAGTTCGTCCTGGTGGTTGATATGCCTGATTATTATAGTTTCTTCCTCGACCATTGTATCCTCCTCATCGATTATTTCCATAATTTCAATGGTCGGTATTGCGATTATCCCGTCGTCATTGATCTATTGCCTGTGTCTGATAGACAGTGTGGTGATTTGCTTTAGCCATTATATTCATTATGCATTCTGTAGTCGAGTGTTGTGTCGTCTGGAGACTTCCACACCATTTTGGATTGACATTATCAACATTATATGGGAAATCTGTCATCATGTGGGGCTCAAATATTTCACATATATCACAAAAATATGTCGTTTGCATCGTTTTGACATTTTCTGGCTTCCTTTCTTCAGGAAACATATTCAATCGTTCTTCTAGCATTCTCATTTCCCTTTGCGGAAGGTTATAGTTATTCTGATAGTTTCTTCCAACATCATAAGGACAAGTGTCCTTAGTATGCCCTTCATTAGAGCATTTACTGCACCATAGATCATTATGTCAGAAACTCAAATGCTGCATCGATTTCTCCATTCGCTCAAATCTGTCTTGTAATTCTTGGTCGATGGTGTGACTAGAGTGATTTGATTTTGATTCAATTCGCAATGCTTTCTTTAGGGCATCTTCATAGGTTGCGTAGTCATGCATCAACAACGGAGTTGTGATTCTTTCATCTAGAGCATCGAAAAAAAATTGACTGACTACAATCAGGTCGATTTTGGAGAGCATTTGGCTTAAAAGAAATTTAAATCTTGTATCATATTCTCAAACAAATTCTCCCACTCTTTGCTTAATCTGCTTCGGGTGTTGATGTATATGTAACTTCGGAATGTATTTCACATATATGTATATTGTATTCCTATAGAGATGTTATTATTCCTTTATACGGAAGCGTTTGTATTCCTATAGGGATGTTATTATTCCTCTATATGGAAGTGTCGTCATTTATATTGTAAGTGTCGTAACTTATACTTAATGGGTTCTTAGACCACCTTGTTGGGGTCGGCCTTGTATAAGTCATGTGGGTCAAAGGGTTATTAGACCACCCTATTGGGGGTCGGCCATGTGGGTCAAAGGGTTATTAGACCACCCTATTGGGTGTCGGCCCAGTCAGCATTATGTTAAGTGGTTAAGTTGAGGCCGACCTAGTTGTGTAAAGGTCAAGTCAAGTTAGTGTATAAATAGAGAGTGCGTCTCTCTCATTTTACACATTCTATTCTCTCTCACACTCTCGGGAGAGTGGCGCACTTGTGGAGGAGGAGAAGCTGTTACTAGGAGATGTCTATCTCTTATGCTTGTGTTGTATCATTGCTCTATCTATCTCTGAGGAAGTTATTGGGGTTTTTCACCTTTATGGTTTTCCCCAAGTAAACTCTGTGTCTCTTGTGTGCTTGCATTATTGTGTCCATGATTGATATGCTGTAGATTGGCTGTACATGTTGTTCTCTCAGTTAAGATCTTAGATCAAATTGAAGTAAATTCTGAAAAATTTAACATGGTATCAGAGCTAGCTTGAAAGAAGGCATGATATGGCATGCATGACACTTGTTGCACTTACGATGCTAGGGCTTGATATAGCAAAAACCAGTCATCGTAGAACTTTCGCTATAAATCCATTTTGGCGAAGTTTTCGGATCTGAAAAATTTACAGGTCAAAGATAAGACCCCCATGTACCTTGTGTCCAAAGGAAAACCTCTATTTTGTTGTACTTTGTGATTTATGATCTGTACAATATAGGGTTTCTGCCTCTTCCAGATCTGAGTCAAAAACATGTGACCTTGAAAAAAAGGTCATAACTTGGGCTAGGAAGCTCCAAATGAAATTTCGTAAAATGTGACAAGCAGTACACAGACTGTACTATCTCAAGAAATGTTTTCAGAGGCTGAAGTTGAACCAGTGACACGTGGAACTCTGTACAAGTTCGCTCTCCTGTATTATCCCATAAACAGGTCACGTTGAGACACTTGGCATAACTCTCTCTCAGAAAATCCAATTGAGGTCAGACCTATCGGGATGGAAATATGACAGGTCAGGATACCACAGAAAAAGTTTTCAGACCCTGTGGATTGAAAAGTGCGGAGTTACACCAGAAACAATCAGGTACATATTTCTGTCAAAACAGAATTATTTTTGAGCACCTTCATTCATGGCTTCCGGAATTTAGGGTTTCGGAGAAAGTTGGAATTCTTGTAATCAGAGACCATGGTTGAATGCTACTCATCAAAATAGAAATTTAGAGACCAAGATTAGAATTTTTGGTTTGGAAGAAGGTCGGGCTTGATTAGTCCCTAGTTCGGGACTTTGATCAGAAAAGTGGAAAATTAGGGCTTCTGTAAAAATGGGAATTTTTGAAATCTGTGATCACGGCTGGAAGCTCCTCAGAAAAATAGAATCTTAGAGCTTTGGATCAAACCTTTTGATTGGGCAGAAGAGTGGGCTTTATCAAACCCCAGTTCAAGGTCTCATCCAGTGAATCCAGAAGTTTCAAAGGCAAAATTGAGGAGTGAAATTCTTGATCAGCTCATCAAGGCGCATATTTCTATCCTTTCGGAAGTTTGAAATTCAAATTTTGAATTTTTGGGGTTTCTCTGACAAACCCTAATATAGCTCTAGATCCAGTTCCTGCAAATCAAGTGGATTGGTTTAATCTTAGAAGAGGATGGATTGGTCACCTGCATAAGTGAAGAAGTTATTGTTTCAGAGGGAGATGAGGCTAAGGCATTATATAAGAAGATTACAAGCAATCTCGACAGGTATGACTCATCCAGGTATGTCTCGAGATTTTTCATGATTAAGTTTATGATATGTTTGTCTTCATGTTATTACGGTTAGAACAATCTTGATTTTAGACTTGTCATATCACCTTAACAAAATTATGAATGCATGCATTAGGGTGTTGACACTTATGATTGTACTAATGCATTATGGTGTTGTATGAGGTTTATGTTGTCCACTAACATGAAAGGTACACCAAGAAAGACAGATCATGTTCTAGTTCAAGAACATATGATCATGATGACATGAAGACAAAGATTCATCCATTGTCATGGATCACTTAGAAAATCTACTTATGAGGTATGTATAACTTGGTTCTACAATGGATAACTTATGAGACATGCAGGTTACTAGCACAAGTCATTGAAGAGAACCAAAAGACATTATGCGGGTATGTTAGACATAACTAGCTAGCATGCTAACCCATGTATGTTTTTCTTATATCAAGCTAGAATCCTACCTTGAGTTAGGATCTTATATTGTTGTGTTGTTGATAATGATTATTCATGAAGTCATAGGTTTGAATAGTCATGGTTGTGTGCATATTATGCTTCTTACCATAATTGATGATATGACTAACCAGAAGAATCATGAAGGTGTAGGTTTGAGTAATCACAGGTTTAGGCATATTATGTTTCTTACTTTAATTTATGATATGACTAACCATAAGAGTCCTATATAAACTTTGAAATGCTTATTATTTCTGTTTGAAATGATCATGACTATACATGCTTAAGATTATTGTGTTTTGATAGTACTAAGAATATACTAATGAATATATGATTATGTATGAGACCTCAATGATAAAACAATGATGATACTAATAAGCATGCATAGTGATTAAGGATGGATATAAGTTCAAGGACAAGAAATCCAAGAAGCAAAGATCAAGAGGGAGGACACTCTAGTTGTTCCTGCAAGGAAGCAAAGATCAAGAAGGAGCACACTTCAGTAGTTTCTGCAAGGATGTAGATATTCAGAGGGAGTTGACCACTCCTCACAATCCACATCAGAATGGAGTTGCAGAAAAGAAGAAAAGACTGAGAGGGAGTCAACCCAACAAACAAACAAAGATAAGTATTTGAATTGCCATTATTTGCATATTTTATTGTTTAAATAATATTGTTCAATAATGTATATATTGATGTTCCTAGAATTAGGTCGTGTATTATGCATATTAGAATAGTTGCATTGATGAACATTATACTACTAATATACATGGGTAAGTGGCCTATGGCACTGTACAACATTCCATTGCTACTTATCTAGAATGAAACCTCTTTGCTGACATGTTGGGAGTTGTGCACACTTTTAACAATGTTCTGGTAGAGATTGGAAGGCATCTAGAAAGTTACGGGATATGGATAAATGTTGTATTGAAGCATTGACTAAGATAATTGCACGACTGTATGACATATTTCTTTATGTGTAAGAATTTGTCCTGAAAACTACGAGATGTTTTCTAATCATGCAATTTAACTTGTTGTGTAGGAAAGATCGTATACCATCACCTACAAAAGAAGGACTACAACATTTGTTCAGCAACAAAGTTATCTATTGAAAATATTGAAGATATTGAAGTTCCTAGGATCTGGGAAGAATGCCATGATCGAGGAGTACCAATCGATCATGAAGATGTTTGGGATGCAGTCCCAAGACCTGAAGGGGAGTCTGTAGTGACTTCCAAGAGGATCTACAAGATCAAGCATGCTATAGGTGGTAGCATAAAGACTTTTTCCCCTGTAGCCAGATACACTTCCATTAGATCAGTACTTGCTCTAGCTGCAGTGATGAAGTGGAAGATACACTAGATGGATTTCAAGACAACTTTCTTGAATGGTGTAGTTGAAGAAGAAGTGTATGTGGAGCAGCCACTTGATTCTGAGACACATGACAGGGAGTCATATATGTGCAGAACTTGGTATGGTAGGATAGACAGCTTTCTATCCAGTTTGGGATTTACCAAGAGTAAAGCGGATTCCAACCTTTACTACAAGGTTGAGGAAGGCAATCCAGTGATACTACTTTTGTATGTGGATGACCTATTTATTACAGGTGAAGATAGATTGATTGTCGACATGCAGCGGAAGTTGGCTGCCAAGTTCGAGATGAAGAACTTGGGGATGATGCACTATTTGTTTTTGGCATGGAGGTGTGGCAGAGTGTAGATGGAATCTTCCTTAGACAAGGGAAGTATGCAGTAGAGATCCTAAAGAGGTTCGGGATATGGAATCAAGGCCATGGCCACACCCATGGCATCAAACCTGAAGCTTCTGTGTGATGCTTCATCTGAGCCGGTTGATGCCTCTATGTATCGTCAGATGATTGGGTCCTTGATGTACTTGACGAACACGAGACCAGATATTTGCTTTGCGGTGAACACATTGAGCCAATTCTTGACGGATCTGAGGAGTGTTCACCTAGTTGCTGTAAAGCATATTCTGAGGTACTTGAAGGGTACAGTTGATTATGGGCTCAGGTATGAAGCGAATCAAAAGTTTAACCTGCAGGGTTATTTTGATTCAGATTGGGCAGGCAGTGCTACAGATAGGAAGAGCACATCTGGGTGCTGCTTCAGTATGGGATCAGGTGTGATCTCTTGGTTTAGCAGGAAGTAATCCTGTGTAGCATTGAGTATAGCTGAGGCAGAGTATGTTGCGGCCTGTTCAGCTAGTTGTGAGGCAGTATAGATTTGGAAGCTACTGTCAGAGTTATTTGATCTCCCGCTGGAGACTACTGGTATCTTTTGTGACAACCAGAGTTGTGAGAAGCTATCTGAGAACCCGGTGTTCCATGACAGGTCGAAACACATAGAGATCAAATACCACTATATCAAGGATATGGTGCAGAGAGGAGCAGTGAAACTCCTGTATGTTGCGACAGATGAGCAGATTGCAAATGTGCTGATGAAGCCACTAGCCAGAGTGAAGTTCGAGTACTTCAAAGAGAGGCTTGGTGTTCTTCAGATCGACGACACTTCGAGGAAGAAGTGATGAAGACATTTGCTGAAGCCATTCCAAGCATGCTGGAAGGAGGATCCTTCAAATGGCTGTGGATGTAAGCGCTGGATGTTGAGCATCAGGATGATGTTCTAGTTTCTGCTCTGTATGATCAGCTGGATCATTTACATTTGTGTATGTACACATCATGTTGGATGCTGGATATGATCAGTTGGATCGTTTACATTTATGTATGTACGCATCATGTTGGATGCTTGGACAATGTATATGTATATGTATCAGGTATGATTAGGTAGATCATGTATGTTGATACATTGTGTGGATCATGTATCTATGTATGTATCAGGTAGATACATTGTATATGATGATATGTATTAGGTAGATACTTGGTATGCATCAAGTGGATGCATTGTATGATCAGGATGATCGTGGATGATGAGCTTCTCCAGATGACATGCATCAGGACGATGCAATGATGATGATCAGGATGATCATGTGTACATCAAGATGATGTATGCTGAGTATCAGGATGATACTTTGTGGCCGTGGATCAGGTTGTGCAGATGAGCATGTCTGGGAGATCCTATAGGTCAGAGTTGTGTACCCGTAATAGCCTGGGATGCTCTTTCGAGACATTGCTCTAGGAGGACATGTAATTTATGCCCTGGGAGATCTTCTGGTTGGAGTTGTGTACCCGTAACATCCTGAGATGTTCTTGCGATGTTTTGTCCTATGGCATGTAATTTGCTCCTGGGAGATCTGGATAGGATGAAAAAGGCCTCAGATGCTTTAGCCAGGTTTTGCCATGACCACATGTAATTTGCTCCTGGGAGATCTGGACAGGATGAAAAAGGCCTCAGATGCTTCATCTAGGTTTTGTGGTGGACCACATGTAATGTGCTCCTAGGAGATCCGACAGGTAGAGCTGTGTGCTCGTAAAAGCCTGGGATGCTTCAGCCAGGTTTTGTGGTGAGATCACATGTAATGTGCTCCTGGGAGATCCGACAGGTAGAGTTGTGTGCTCGTAACAACTTGGGATGCTTCAGCTAGGTTTTGTGATGGGTCACATGTAATGTGCTCCTGGGAGATCCGACAGGTAGAGCTGTGTGCTCG
Source organism: Larix kaempferi (assembly GCA_027924585.1). Lineage (NCBI taxonomy): Eukaryota > Viridiplantae > Streptophyta > Pinopsida > Pinales > Pinaceae > Larix > Larix kaempferi. Next base: position 5,536,732 of record BSBM01001365.1, read on the forward strand.
TAATAGCCTGGGATGATGTAGCCAGGTTTTGTGACGCACGTAATAAGTCATGAGGATTCCATAGTATGGTCAGTGATGATGAAGACCTGCAGGTGGTGGGCCTACATCCAGTATGAAAAAGGACTGGCTCTGTAGAACTTCCTATGATGAGTAGATTCAGAGATTGATTGAGATAGCAGCAATAGTGACGATGACGATGACTCGATGATGATTATCTAGTGATGATGATCTAGAGAAGAAGACTTGTGCTAGAAGACCTGTGTCGAGAAATATCTTCCTAGTTAAGAGGGAGTGTTGATGTATATGTAACTTCGGAATGTATTTCACATATATGTATATTGTATTCCTATAGAGATGTTATTATTCCTCTATACGGAAGTGTTTGTATTCCTATAGAGATGTTATTATTCCTCTATATGGAAGTGTCGTCATTTATATTGTAAGTGTCGTAACTTATACTTGATGGGTTCTTAGACCACCTTGTTGGGGTCGACCCTGTATAAGTCATGTGGGTCGAAGGGTTATTAGACCACCCTATTGGGGGTCGGCCATGTGGGTCAAAGGGTTATTAGACCACCCTATTGGGTGTCGACCCAGTCAGCATTATGTTAAGTGGTTAAGTTGAGGCCGACCTAGTTGTGTAAAGGTCAAGTCAAGTTAGTGTATAAATAAAGAGTGTGTCTCTCTCATTTTACACATTCTATTCTCTCTCACACTCTCGGGAGAGTGGCGTACTTGTGGAGGAGGAGAAGCTGCTGCTAGGAGATGTCTATCTCTTATGCTTGGGTTGTATCATTGCTCTATCTATCTTTGAGGAAGTTATTGGGGTTTTTCACCTTTATGGTTTTCCCCAAATAAACTCTGTGTCTCTTGTGTGCTTGCATTATTGTGTCCATGAGTGATATGCTGTAGATTTGCTGTACATGTTGTTCTCTCAGTTAAGATCCTAGATCAGATTGAAGTAAATTCTGAAAATTTAACATCGGGTGATGACATGCCAAATGCTTTGAATCGTCCACCTTGAAGTGGTCTATGAAATCGTCTTTGATCTGGTTTTTTTTTGGACTTTCCTCCAAAAAAATCATGTACCACGTGAGTGCACGATTTCTAAGTTCTCCTGGAAATTGTGCAATTCGTTGATTTTCATCATCAATTAGATTAGATTTCCATAGAGCCTCACACACAAATCAATTCGTTTTAGGATCTCCATCTCCTTCGAATATAAGGGTATTGATTGGAATACATACAACCATGTTGTTACTTCTATGAGATTTTGGACTAACCAACTGATTATTGAAAGAAATTACTATTATTGGACTACTGATGAATTTTGATGAATGCAGCTACTTCCAAGACAAATGTATCCCCTTACATACTCTTCCTTATCCGGTCGGGCCTCCGACAAGTTAACAGATTCAATCATCAAATTTGCTGGCAGGGGGGGTACCTCGATGTGCTCTGAGTAAAATAAATTGAAAGAATGTCTCCCAAACTCAGGAGTGAAGGTAATCCAATTACCTCGCTCTGGTCGCTGGATCATCAATCTATCTACAATTCTGCCACATTGGTCTAGTCGGTTCCAAATGCTAATGTCTCTTGGTTTTAATCCCATGTCTCACTCGACGATATGTCTAATATTCATTCCAGTCGTTATCATCATAGGTACATAACTAACGAGAGTTACGACATCTGGAATTGTGATGCACATTTTCTGGGGGGTCAAAACCGTTGCTTTTGACCAATCTTCATATGTTGATGCCTCACCTTCTTCTTCAATTGGTTGAATTTCCCTCGACTTAGGTCGGAATTTTGGCTGCTTGAGCACCTCTTCTCACTTCTTCAAGCCTCACTTATGATGTAACGGGCTAGAAATCTCCCTCAATTTCTCTCGTTGTCTGTATCTTTTTTCTCTCTCTAATATTTGAATATCTGTTGTTTATTTATGGACGACGGGACATTTATTTCATCGCAACGGACTCGACTTCTGATAGGCCTTCATTCGTCCATCGACTAGCCTCCAACTTCTTTATTCAGAACACATCTTTAGCAACCCTCGATTTTCGACCCAACTTCTATTGATCGACGGATATGAGGTCAACAATGGCTGTCATTTTCTAAAAAAGTATTCCCACGGTCGTTCTTTCATGAACCGTTCCCACTCTTTTTGCTTGTTTTCCCAATTCATCGCCACATGCTCCTCCAAGGGTGGATTGGGTTCGACGATGTGTATGACGTAGTTCTCGATAAAAAATTTATATATTAGGCTAGGGATAGAGCAAAAAAAGCTTTCATGGAGGTTAGTGTAAAATTTGCATCGAATTTGATCAGTCGACACTCTATCCTCGATGGCTTGATCCTCACAATATTCTTCATAGATTTTCTCGAACCATTCTAAAAAATTTGTTCTTCTGCCATTAAGGATCTTTCACATCATCAAATTTTGATTATGAGCATCCAATCTGGTCATGAACAACTAGTAGGAATTTATTTATTTCTCCAGGAAAAGACTCTAAAAATTTCTCATGGGCCTTGGTGAAGAAATTCTTCCTTGCTTATGCTAATGTCATCTTGTTTCGTCATGCATAATTCTGGATACAGTTCGCTACTTTCTTGTCCCACCACTCTCAGATTTCTCTCTCTGTTACCATTTATGCATCTTTCTCATTTCTTCAAGATCTGTACTACCATAAATAGAACCAATGTTGTAGTCTAGGGGATTGCATCGGTTACCAGTAGTACATTATACTAATATAGAGAAAGAGTCACATACATATACACATCATAGAACCATATATGAGAGTAAATGGGACAACAACAACAAGCTTTATATTAAAAGGGACCAAAGCAGAGTACAATGTTAGGGAAGAGATATATCTGATGTCGGCTCTACAACCTATTTATATAAGTTAAATATAGTTATTCAGTTACAACTACCAGTCGGTCGACTTACCGAGCGAAAGATTTGGAACAACCATATTCGGTGGAGAACCTAGTCGACTCATCGGCTAGGATCCTCCAACAGGACCCAAGGTGGTTAGTTGAACAACCAACTTCCTGGGGTCATAAATTTTTCATACGATCTTCGTTTGGGGTGCTCGATAGACCATTGGAAATATCTAGCTGAGATGTGAGATAGTGGATCAAGCCTAGATGAGAGTTTATAAGTATCATTTGGGCCGCCTCGAGCCCAAAAAACATCGTTTAGGGCCTCAAAATGGCCCCAAAAGTTCATGCCCCAAAAAACCATAGAAAAACTACTACAAAATTTCCAAAATGGAAAATTGTTTTGAGCCAGTGGAATAGGTGGGTGGCCACTGATATCCATCTGGATTAATCATGGACAACATTAAAAAATATTTTTTTTAAATGACTAGGGGCATAGGTAACTAGACAGAGTGGCCTAGGATAAACCTAAGATCAAATCAATTGGCTAACACTATGCCCCCTAGGACATATGCAATAGCCTGCAAGTCACATATATAAAAAACTAATGATCCAACCTAGCCCGATACATCATATGCATATGAATAGGGTGCCTACCTTTCCATTCAAATCACTTCATGTCTATATCCCTTTTAGGATATGTTACTATTAGTATTTGAACATGAAGTGTGGAGATTAACAAACTAACTCCCCGACATTTGAGTTATGATGCCATGACACAAACCCTTATTTGTAAGACACAGGTTTTTAGTTTGGAAGACATACACTTTGGAGTTAAATGGCTTGCAACTATGGAAGCAAAGGACAACGAAGAATATCAAGCATAAATCATAGAAAATGGAGGTCATTTCCTTATCCCTTGCATTCACAAGCTCTTCAACTTGGAAATCAAATAAGGCTTCTCTAAGCCATGGACAAAGCATCATTGTTCCTATTTTTAAAATTGGAATAAGAACAAACCCTCAAATTATAGTACCAATATGTTTAGGCCTCTTTAAGCTAAGTTATATGGAATTTTTATGGAAATGAAGATTGGAATATGGTTGAGAAGTCATGAAAAAAGGTATGAAAGACCAAGTTGGTTTTAGAGGTTATCATTGAACTATGGACGGCGTAGTGATTCTTAGGATCATCGCAGAGGAATGTTGTAATAATAAAACAAATCTCCTACATTGCTATGTTGACTTCATGAATGATTTTGACATGGTGCCTAGAAAGAACCTTTGTATTCATAGATTATAAGAGTTAAAGGTTCCTTTCAAGTTGGGATTTGCAAAAATATATAGAGGATCATGGATGAAGGTCACGCAAAGCCAAAAGAATTTTAAAATTTATAATCTTAAAATTAAAAGCAATACACTATATCATATCCTCTTCATAGAAGCTATTATTTCCCACATTGAAAGTGTGGCTATACGTAGGTTCTCACAAGTAGTAGACAATTCACATGAAAGACAAGAGGCTTCCTAAGGTTACTTGAAACTCCAATCAAAGTTGCATACAACTAAGTCTTGGATAAATCATTGGGGAATAGAAAAGGAGGTCACTTTATAGAATATTGATGCCATTGAAAGGACTATCATGTCTAAGTTTAAGGAGAAATTGTGACACAATAAATAAATAGAGGATAAGAGAAAATTAAGATCCTATAAAGAGGCCAATAACCCCAATCTGGACAATCGAAACTATCCTTCTCATAAAAGTGAATCTCTCCCCCACCGAGAGCATGGCTATGACTAGGTATCTAATGTACAAGAAGAAGGTAAACAACATGGGATACAAGAGGTTCTAGAAGATTACTTCAAACTCTAGTAAAAAACACATGTGCCTTAATCAAGGTTGGCATAAAGATACCAAGTCTTGGCTAAATCATCGAGGAGTCGAGGAATAGTTCACTCTACAGAATATTGATAGTATTAAAAGTATTATTACATCTAAATTTAAGGAGAAGTTGTGGTGCGATAAAGAATTAGAGGATAAGAAAAAATCAAGATACTATAAGGAGGTGATTAGTACTAATCTTGTAGATCAAAAGTATCTCTTTATTTCAACTAGCATAAAGAAGAAAATCAATATTGTTAAAACAAGAACAAATTCTCATGAGCTCTTAGTGGAATATGGGATAGGACAATTCTTAAAATGCTGTGGGATGAAAGAATGAAAAACACTTTCTCTTGGAATGTCTTACATATGCCCACATTATATCTAATTTTCAAGATATTTATAGCAATACCGACTTTCGTATTATATTAACTTTGCACAACTATGGAGATTTATGAAAGTTCATTTCCAATCTTTACGAGCATAGAATTAAAATTATAAGGAAAAATGTAATACCCCTGGGTTTGACTTGGAATATATTAAATCAAATCATGTAAATGATGTAATATGCTAGTATGGATTCCTAGTGCGGAGCTCAAGGACGCCAAGGGCCAACTAGTGAATATCTAGGCATGTATGATGTAAATATTTAATTATGCACTGTGTGGTTGGATTATGCCAATTCAAAATGCTATGTAAAGATTATGTTTGGAAATAATAAAATGATCCAAGATGGTTGTGTAAAGAGCACTAGAGGGGATATGATTCCACTAAAGCAGAATATGAAAGGGGGCATATGGGAGACTAAATCATGTATTGCTAAGTGTCAACCTTAGAACTCATCCATTTGTTTCCATGTGCTTTAAATGAACTAATTACTCCCTTTTTACAATTTCACCCAATCATTGAATGCACATGTGAGGTTAGTGGGGAAAGTATTCTCATGTAGTTATGTAAGCATGGGATGAATATACTTCCATGACTTCTCATGTAGTTATGGAAGCATGGGATTAATATACTATCCCATGTTCGGAAGTTATTTTAGCTATCTTTTCCACCATTCTCTCATCTTTGGAGTCGATTGTCCATTTTTTTCATTATGCAGATTTTTACCTATAGGTGGGGGAGACTAACCATAATTATTTTTTTGTTATTCATTACCAATTACCAGACTGTGCAAACCCATAAATTCGAATTTAGAGACAAAACTGCATTTTTGAGGGAAAAATAGATGGTTGTAGGTGAGCTTAGAAGTTGGGAAGCTAGGGACCTTTACCCTTTAAGTTCTGCTACTTTTGCATGCTTGAGGAGCCATGAATTAAGGCTATAGGTGGTTCTCCAACAACATATATCGAGTTGGAATCCTTTTATGTACACATTGGGAGCACCTAGAAAGATGGATCGCTCAAGGGAACCACGATCAATGAAGGGGATTCTTGAGCCCATAAGGGTGTTGTGTGGGGTAGGTATTGTTGGGGCCAAGGATACGAGGGATGAATGAGATCCTTGTAGAGATATATATGAGCATTAGGATAAGCATATAGAGAAGAATGGGTTGTGGGATGAGAGATAAACCTATAGGAGTTCCCTTCGCCCTGGTGGCCTCATAGTCCAACTTGTGGGTGGGCTCTCAGTAGAAATAATATATGCTGGATAGAGTGCCTACGAATGGGTGGAAAATCGCTCTTACAAAACCAATTGCTTGGATCTTCTTTGTTTAAAGATAAGTATTCTCTTGTATTTGAATGTGGAATGATTTTATTATTATACCTATGAAGAATATGATAGTATATGCATGTTGTGTGTCTGTGTGGATAAAATTAATTTCAGCTATGTATATTGATTTATGCATCTGCACATGCATTTCATTCTTTATGAATTTTGTATTATGCCCATGGGACAAAATTTAGAACCCCATAGATCGTAAATCTCCCCTTCGTTGGTTAAATTGATGGATGGGGATGTCACAAAGTGGTACCAGAGCTATTGGTTGCAACATCGAGGCTGTATGGGCTAGAATCCATAGTCACAAACAAAAAACAAGAGATGCATTGGAAGTGTTGATAAGCATGTTTGTAAAAAAATTCATGGGTTTAAATTGTGATTGGTGTTTTAATGCAGCCCAGGAATTGAAACTGTAATTCTACCAGCAAGGGTATTAGATTGGGTTGAGGAAAACTAGGGAAAATTTTTGAATTCACAAAGCCACCAGCAAACAAATTTTGACTCTATTACATAGTAGAGATATTTCATAAATCGAGGAAAACAAAATTTCTTTTATTGTGAAAGTGGGAAAATTGGGGAAATTCGATAAGGTCCCCACCCGTGCCATGCAAAGAAGAGTCTGTGGGGTGCATCAGAGATAAATCCACGAGCGCAGTGGAGAAGAGTTTGTAGGGTGCAAGAGAGGAGATTTCTACAGGTACAATGAAGAGAAGTCCATGGGCACAATGAAGAAGAGTTTGCGGGGTGCAGCAAAAGAGAGGTTTGTGGGTGCAGTGGAGAGAAATCAATGGGCACAATGTAGAAGAGTCTGAAGGGTGCAATGAAGGAGAGGTCCATAGGTTCAATGGAGAGAAAACTATGAGCGTGGTTGATTGAAGTCCATGAGTGCAGCAGATTGCATCAGAGTTGTTTTAAGGTTATAGTGGAGAGAAGTCCATGGGAACGCCAAAGAGAAGTCTGTGGCCGTGACATATTGCATCGAAGTTGTTTTAAGGTTGCAGTGGAGAGAATTGGATGGGTGCATTGGAGAGAAGTCCAGGGGTGCAATAGAGAAAAGGCCCATAGGTGCATCAGAGTAAGTTGTCAACGCACATCCCTTAGGGGTGTAAAAGTTATGTCTAGGAGGAAACCCCACCGAGGAAAGTTTGATGATGTATATACAGTTCCACTTTTGGGTCCCATTTTTGGGTTTAATTCAATGGATTTGCAGGGAAGGTTGATATGGAAAGGTCGATAGGGAAGGTTTGATCCAACGACGATAATGTAGAAAAGCTAAAAAAAGGTATGGAGCCCAAAAATTGTTTGGCCATAATAGGAGCAATTTAGCTCAGAATTTGATGAGACCTGAGGTGTTCGGATTCCATTGATGAAGTCCACATAAATATTAGTGACAGGCCTAAGTCCATCCATCTCCGATTAGACAGAAAATTCAAAATAATGACTTTCAAAGATCAATGTCTAGAGACCCATTGAGGGCCCTATTTCGACCAAAATTTCTATTTTATTGGTTGTGCACTAGGCATGCGATAACTATGGAATCTTGGGGACAAATTCCAAAAGGTGTGAAGTCGAGATGCAAAAGAAGGCCAAAATCGACAATTTTGGAGCACTTTTTGGGGATTTTGGAAAGCTTGCAGGAGGTAAAAATGACCCTAGATGTTGAAACCAGAAAATATTTTGAACTTAAAATTTTACCTACTCATAAAAACATACAAATTTGGTTTGATGAATTTTTTCTAGAAATGCTTAGTTTGAGAGATGGCCATTTTCAATAAAAATTCCAAGTCTGGAAAAAAGTGCGAAGTCAAAATTATTCGATTGAAGAATTTTATAGAAGCTGACTGGAGCATTAGATCAGAGATCTGGAAGTTTTTAAGTGATTCTTGTTATATGTGTTAATTGTGCCCGATAGAAAAGCTTTTCTAGTTCTCACTAGATTTTCTTCTACAGGTGGTTGAAGTTGGTCTCTGAAGCTAATTGCACCTGTAGAAAAGGTGCAGAATTGGGAAAAATCAACAATTTTGGAGGGATGCAAATTTCATCTATGAGATCAAAATGAGGCATGAAGATAGGCATTGGAAATATTATCAATAGGGGAACGATGCTGCACACTCATAATATAAAAGGGGGATTCAACTTTTCTAACATTTGAACAGAAAAGTGTATGTAACCTTAATTTGACAAAAAATGTCAATAGGTGTTGTTTCCATAATGCATGGAATTTAATTTTATAAAATTTTAAGAATGCAATGAAGTTAATTAATGTGTTTATATGAACACTTTTGTAGATTCAATATCATATCATGAACAATTAAGTATTCAATTTAGTATAATTGGAAATCCTTGGTCTTGGTTGGGTCATCAAGACCATCATAATGGAAGATGCATAGGATCCTTATGAAGCTAAAACTGATGTCATGGGAGAGAATATTTTGGCTTTAGAATGTAGAGACATAATCCAATGGTTGAAGAAACCAGGTAACTCCCTTGGACACTGCATAAACCATGAGGAGCCTAAGAAACCACTTATACTATGAAACGAGAACTTTATACTATGAAAGAGAATTCTAGACATGAAAGCGATGATTTTTGCAAAAAAAACACCAAAAACACCCCTCAAATAGAAAAGTGTTGATACCAGTATACACAATTTTTTTTTGGTAAAAAATAGAGCTATGGCCTAAACATCCCATACTCTTGTTTACAAAAACTTTAAAATCAACCCCTAAATTGGAAAAAGTTTTTTTCTTCTTCAAGAGATAAATTACAACTTTTTTGAAACTTGCATATTAAACAAACAAACAAAAAAATCATAAATAATTTCACCACTCTAACCATAAAATACAAAGAAATTATGATGCGATTGATAATGAAATAATATATTAGACCATACAAGAACAAATAATTAATATAAATATTCAAAAACTTATTTAGAGGTTAAAACTCATTTTATATTTTTATAAATTTTAAATACAAGATTTGAAATGATAAGAAAATTATCAATTAAAAAAGTTAAAATACTAAATTTTATAGTTATTCAAAATTATTGTTTCCCACATTACAAGTTTAAAAATGAAACATATATTAAATCCAACATTTTTTTTGTTTGCCCAACTTATGTTTTACATGTTATATATGTATGTAAATATAAAGTTAGAATTTGCTTTTTGTAAATAAATAGACTTTTTAAATTTTTTTTTTTTATATATTTTTTGTAAATAATATATATTAATGTAATTATATTGTATATAAAATTAAAACTTGTAAACAAAAGAAAATTTTCCAATGTCTACTAAAGGGAACTCGATTATCATTAAAATATATTATCTAAAAAACAAAACATAGGTCTCTTTAGGTTATGATAAAGTTTTGTTTTAGACAAAGAAGATGCATGCATTTCAAGATAGCTTAATGAATGTTTTAACAATTAAAACAATGATAGTCATTTAAACTTTATTTTATTGTCTTTCAAGAATGAAATTAAGTTTGGTCGTAAGGTTTATGTTGAAGCCTGAGTCACGTGGAAAGAAGGCGTTGAATGAAGATTATACTATACATTACAGATTCACCAATCTATGGGCATGGCCTTTATGTGAATATTGAATGTGATTGCATTAAAATTTATGTGGGCTACATTCCCTCAAATCCATACGTAGGTAGGGGTTTCCCAAGTAATTGCAATAGACCAAAGAGAGATTTTTCATGAATGTACAATGCACTAAGGTTAATTAGAGTGTGAACTGGATTCATAATATTAAATATGCCATTTCCATTAGACAAACTATGAAAGAAAATCTGACCCTAAAAGTATTAAATTGGGATTTGCGTCAAACATAAGTATATAAAATTGATTGCCCATGAATTACATCGCTGGAATTATTGTTTTCTAAATTCCTGCCATAATAAATTCAAAAACATTGCAATCCAAATTTATTAGCTAATTTCCAGGGTAATTTCCAACGGCAAACCATAATCTTCGGGTGTCACAGGAAACTTATATAGCAAGAATTTTTGAGAGGTTTATTGAAAAACGTAGAGTCTGCAAGTAAGAACCGTAGGCATAGATGCCCCCCCCCAATGTCTCTTGTCTGACCGACGTCTATGAAATCAGCATCAGTAACCCATTCTATACCGTTTTCTGCCGTGTGATTTTATTTTCCTCCACAACTGATACTCAGATGCGCCTAGACCACCAAAAAATAATTAATAAAACAAAATTTTGCCAACAAAATATTGAACAAAAAATGATCGATAAGAGCTATAAAATAGTATATAAAATGACGATTCTAAACAAAGTAGACAAAATGGAAACACGCTAGCATCCCCATAAGAGCGCACTATTAAGCCCTTCATTCAAATTCTAAAGTTTCATTACCGACCTGGTTGAGTAGTAACAACAACTAATAAACTGAAGAGCAGGTCCACTGGTGCTATCCAACTGCCCCATTTGCCATAGCGAATTTTGACCATGGTTCACTCCATTTTTGAAATGTGCTCCTAGCAGTAGATCAGAATGCTTATTATAAAGGTTGTTCGAAGAGTTATGTAAATCTTTGAGCATATTAGTAGTCTCATATTTCTGGCAGACAGATGACACATCTTATGGCAAACTGCACCTCTGGCCACACTCATTTTGGGTGCTCAAGGGCCGCCCTCACAGGCTGCTCGATGCCTTGCATCGCGCCGCCAGTGAGGGGTGGCCCTTGGGCGCCCAAGTGAGTGGAGCATCACACCGCCAGTGAGGGGTGGCCCTTGGGCGCCCAAGTGAGCGGCTTCGCTCACTTGGGCGCCCAAGGGCCGCCCCTCACTGGCGGCGCGATGCTGGGCATCAAGCAGCCTGTGAGGGCGGCCCTTGGGCGCCCATATGAGCGAATGAGTGTGGCCAAAAGAGCAGTTTGACGTGATTACAAATTTAAAAAGCATTTTAATACTGCAATGATCTAAATGCATTTTAATACGACAAATAAAACTTGAAAGAAAAAATCTTTTGAAATTTATACCAATTTGTAGGTTGATTCTCTTCAATTTTGATTGCAAGTGTCATGCAGGGGATACCCAGGACCTATATATGAGTATCGTGCAAAATTCCCTTTAGACAAGAATCTGCCCATATGAGTATTGTGCAAAAGTCCCTTTAGACAAGAATCTGTCTAGTAAATTCGTGCTTAAGAAGAGTGTTTCCCATTGAAATTGATACGAGGTCGTGCACTGTGCCACAACAGAAGTTGCGAATTAAATATTATTGAAACATCCACGGACTTTTTCAAAATTCCAATTTATTCCAATTCAATTTAAATCTTGACAAACGTTTGTTACACTCTCTTGCTTTAAATTTGGTGGATTTTATTGTATATTCTGTTCTTTGGATTTAGCTATGAAATGACTATAACATTTTTGGCAATATTGTAAAATGATATATTTTTGATTCAATATAAATATTAAATTATAGTTTTTTTTTCAAAAATTTATTCAATTTTATACCTATTCAATATATTCATATAAATTAATAGATAAAGATGAAAGATATAAATTGGAGGGACTAATAAGTATGTAATATATATAATATGGCAAAGTGATAGATGATGATACATATTATAATAAGATCATGTAGTAGATATATGGCAAAGTACTGGAGGATGATACATAAATGTATAGCAAAGTAATGGAGGATGATACATAAATGATTAGGTCAACTACATTGAAATTTTAAAATACTCTAAATTCATCCAATGGTTACTTGAAATTTTTACATGCCACTAAAGCACAATGACAATTTATTTTTAGTTTTTTTTTCTCTTTTAAGAAGAAATAATGTATAACTACATTTAAATTTTTTTATCAAATATATGTATATATTGATAACTATCCTCATTTTAAAGATTTAGATTATTGCCATCATTCCAAAGATAGAAAGATTTAGGTTATTAATGTTTAATAATGATTTTGATTTTTTATAAAAACTGTAAAAGGTTCTAAATATAAATCTTAGTATTTAAAATAATATTTATTGTACATAGATATCTCTTTAGCTCAATGTTATGATATTTTCACAAACATATATACCTCATTTCCACAATCTTGTACATAGGTTTTCAATAATTTAAGAATTTTGTATATATCTTATAACAAAATCAATAAAATTATATTCCAAGAAACAATTGATAAGAGTGGTGGACAGGCATATAGTGGCAATTATGATAACCCTCATTGGGAAGTTTGAAGTGTTCTATCTTTCTAGATATCTTTTGAAAAATGGTGCAAAGGCATATTTTATATTGCCAATTAAGATAATCCTCGTGAACTTTTGGGTGTTCAACCTTTCTACATAGATATATAGATATATTCCATGTATAAATTTTTAAGCCACGAACTAGGCTTTGTGTCTTTCTACCAATTATCTGTTTTCTCTAATGTGATTGTGATTATAGTCACTTGCTATAATCCTATATTTTTCTTTTTAATATTGATAAAATACAAATATTTGGCCTCCAATGGAGTCTTAACACTTAGATATCTGTGTTCCAATTGATTCAATATATTTCCCCTGTTCATAATGTATCATTTTCATAAAAATAAATGGTATAGGGAAGATATGTTTGATCTAGTTTTTTCATAGAATGAAGGAATAAATATAAAATGGAAATATACAAAAAAAGATACTGCAAAGAACATAGTAATATAAAAAAACACAAATTCTATTAATGGATGAAATAGAAAAAGACTGTAAACCACAAAGTAATACAAAAATCTTTGAAGATAGATGTATGTGTCAGCTATGCTCATTCCAATAAATATTACAAGAGACTAAAAGTGCCTAATAACTTAAAGTGTTGATTAGTTTCATGTCTTGAAGAAAATGTTAAATTTGACAATTTTTTGATAAGATATATTAGTAATGTTTTGACTTTGAGACTTTATTTTAGAAATAAAATTTCTTATATAATAGTTTTAATATGTTTTTTACAAATATATGGCATATTTTTTCTTGAATTTATGTGAATCGTCACTTTTCGGAAAATAATATGAAATAGTATCATTTTTATACAAAAAATATCTAAAAATTCATTGAAAATGGTTTTAAATGTCTTTATTTTCTGATTTTTTTACAATTTTGTCAATAAAAATGTCTTATTTTATAGAAAAAATTGCAAAATGTATATTTTTTATTATTATAAATTGCTTATAAATGTATGTTATTTTGTTAAATTTCTAAAAACACACTTGAAAATAGAAATTAAATATATTTTACGACAAAGATAATTCAAAGGCCCAAAAAAAGGCCTCAAAATGAAAATGTGTGATACTGGTATCAACCCTTTTTGAAACGGAGGTAAAAATAGCTACTCAAATTAGGAGAGAGAAAAACGAGAACTGTGTCGAGTTCTCGTTTCATAGTATAAGTGGTTAAGAGTGGAATTGCAAAGTTACAGACACTATAACAAATCACTCTTTTAGGGGTGGTTTTGCTAACCCCCCCCCCCCAATTTTTTTTTAGGTATTTGGGGGCGGTTCTTAAAACCCGCCCCCAAAAGTCCTGAGAATTGGACTTTTGAGGGCAATTTTTTTAAACCCCCCCCAAAAGTCCAATGCTCAAGACTTGGGGGGGGGGGGGGGTGGAAAGACCCCCCTAAAGGTCCTTTTCAAGGCGATTTTTAAAAGAACCCCCTAAAAAGTCAAGATAATTGGACTTTTGGGGGCAGTTGTTTTAAAACCACCCCCAAAAGTCATCATAATTGGGATTTTGGGGGCGGTTGTTTTAAATCCGCCCCCAAAAGTCATGATAGTTGGAATTTTGGGGGCGTCTTTAAAACAACCGCCCCAAAAATCCCAATTGTCATAAGTTTTTTGGGGGGGGGGTTGAAAGACTCCCCCCTAAAGGTCATTTTCATGATAATTTGGACTTTTGGTGGTGGTTGTTATAAAGCTGCTCTCAAAAGTACAATTGTCATGACTTTTTTTTTGGGGGGGGGGTTTGAAAGACCCACACTAAAGGTCCTTTCCAAGGTAGTTTTAAAAAAAACCCCTTAAAAGTCATGAGAATTGGAATTTTGAGGGCGACTTTATAACGACCACCCCCAAAAGTCCATATTCTCATGAATTTAAGGGGGAAAGGGTTTAAAACCGCCTTGAAAAGGACCTTTAGGGGGGGTCTTTCAACCCCCCCAGAAAATTCATGACAAATGGAGGTGACTTGAATCTCGATCTATAAAGGAATATTCTATCCATCTATTGATTGAATATTGCCTCCACCAACCATGCATAGCCACTTAAGGGTATCATTCGCCTATGATAGATTATGTCATTTCCACTAGGTGGTTTTGTGTAGTATCTACATGTCTCAGGGCCTTATGAGTGATGCTTCAGGGAAAACAACCACACATGTGGCCCTAAAGAAACCAATGAGGCATTTAGAGAAATGAACAATTCCTAAAGCACCATGCATGACCTTGCATGGATATTTGTGCCACTATGTATCCATGTTGTGGGGCCTTGGGGCCTTGGATATGGTCAAGGGAGGAGACTTGAACCTTTGGACCTAAAGAAATCTTCTATCCATCTAAGGCTGAGAACATCACCACAAAAACCACACATGGAATCTTGATGGTAACATTGGCCTATGATTGAGGATATTAACACAATTAAAGTATGTAGGTGTCTTAAGGCCTTGGGAATGATGCTCTAGAAAAGAATTCCATGCCTTTGGCCCTAAATAAATCATCGAGGCATCTAGATCCATGAATAATGCCTCAAAGAACCATGCATGGTTTTCTAAGGGTATCCATGGAGATTTGTATCTAGGTCTTGGGGCCTTTAGAACTTTGACATGGTCAATGGAGGAGACCTGAACCTTGAGCCCTAAAGAAATATTTTAGCCATCCAAGGCTAAGAAGGTTTCCTCCACTAGCCACACATGGCCTCCTGACAATATAGTTGGCCTATGATTAACGATGATGATTCCATAGTTGGGTTTGAGAAATATGTAAGTCTCTATATGCGTTAGGAATTACATTCTAGGGGAAAGACCATGCCTTTGGCCCTAAAGAAACTATTGAGGCATACAAAACCATGAACAATGCCTTAAAGCACCATGTGTGCATGCGCAAGGGTATACATGTCTTGGGACTATATTGTATTCAAGTCTTGGGGACTTGGGAGATTGGACATGGTCATGGGAGGAGGCATGAAGTTTAAGACCTAAAGGAATCTTCTATCCATATAGGGCTAATAAATTTGTCTCCACCAAAAACAGATGGTGTTGTGACGGTATCGTTGACCTGCGATTGAGGATTTCAATGACATTAGGTGGTTTTGAGTAGTATGTACATGTATCAGGGGGTTGGGAATCAAGTCTTAGGGAGGAATACCATGCCATTGTACTTAAAAAAATCATTGATGCATCCATATCCATGAACAATTCCTCGAAGCACCACTCATGATTTTTCGGGGGTATCTATGGCACTATGTATCTAGGTCTTATGGATTTAGGGACTTTGACATGGTTAGTGGAAGAGACCAAAACATATGGCCCTAAGGGAAGCTTCTAGACATCCATGGCTAAGAAGGTTGCCTCCACCAACCACACATGGTCTCTTAAGGGTATCATTGGCCTATGATTGAGGATGTCAATGCTATTAGGTGGTTTATAGAAATGCACACGTGTCTCAAGGTCTTGGGAATGCCATTTTATAAAAGAGGACCATGCCTTTGGCCATAAAGAAACTATTTAGGTATCCAAAGTCATTAGTAATTCCACAAAGCACCACACATGGCTTTGCAGTCTTCCTCCCTAGGAATTGATTCCCAACACCCTGATACATGTACATCCAAGTCATGGGGACTTTGGGAATTGGACATGGTCAAGGGAGGATACCTCAACCTCATGCACTAAATGAACCTTCTATGCATTCAGGTATAAGAGGGATACCTAGATCAACCACACATGGCCTCCTTAGGGTATCATTGTCTTATTATTGAGGATGTTAGTGCAATTAGATAGTTTTTAGTAATATCTACATGTGTTAGGGACTTATGGATGATATTCTAGGAAATCCAACTATGTGTTTATCCTAAATTAAATATTAAGGCATTTAGAGTCATGAAGAAGGAGTCAAGGCATCACGCATGACTTCATAAGGGTATCCATGGCACTATGTATCCGGTTTTTTGGCCTTGGGGCCTTGGACATGGTTAGTGGAAGACACCTTATCCTTAAGCTCTAAAGGAATATTCTAGACATCTAAGGATAAGGAGGTGGTCTCCACTAACCACACATTGCCTCTTCATTGTATATTCATTAGCTTATGATTGAGAATGTCAATGCCATTAGGTTGTTTTGAGTAGTATGTACGTGTCTAAGGGACTTGGGAATGATATTCCATTCCTTTGGCCCTACAGAAATTGTTGGGGAATTCAAAGCCATGAACATTGCCTCAAAGCACCATGCATGACTTCGGAGTGGTATCCATGGCACTATGTATCTAGGTCTTGTTGCCTTGGGGCCTTGGACATGTTTAATGGAGGAGACCTAAACCGTAAGCTCTAAAGGGATCTTGTAGCTATCTAGAACTAAGTAGGATTCCTCCATTAGGTGGTTTTGAGAATAGATATTATAGTTATAATATATATATGTGTGTGTGTGTGTGTGTAAAGATATTAATACATTTAAAATAATTAATAAAATCATATAAAAAGTACAACGAAATATTTAATTTGCATTTGGAGGTTTCATTTGTATTTGGAGCTATGGATGATGAAATGGCATGGAGATTTGATGTTAGTATAAACATGAAAGGATTTCTATGGATGATGAAATGGCATGGAGGTTTGATATTAGTATAAAAATGAAAGGATTTAAAATGGAAGAGAAATCCTAATGACCTTGCTCATTCTTTATCCTTATGAATGAATTTTATAAATAATGCCCTAATATAAGGTAACCATATTTTTTCACAGAGAAAATATATATTTTAAGGTAACCATATACCTTACTAATGCACACACGATATTGATATTTCTGACATTGATAGTTCCACATACTTGTGATACCACAAAACCCATCCATCATAGCGATGTTATTTGCCAATTTAAACAGAGCTAATTTTCATGGGTAATATACATTAATCAAAATAGAAGATCGAGAGTTCATATTTCATACTTGTGGCTTTGTTTCCTAGACAAAAACCCAATTAGTGTCAACTATGTGTCCCTCCCTTGCATGAGGCATGCAACCGCTCTTTATTCCTTAGTGAAACACACAATTACTGTTACAACAAGAAATCATCAATTTCATACTTGTGGCTTTGTTTCCTAGATGACAACCCAATCAATGTCAACAAGTGATTTCATTTTATGAAGAATAATGTATATTTCTTGGGCCACTATCCTTAGCTATTGAATTTTAGCTTGTGCCTGGTGAGACACAAAAAAAATGCTGATCCACTTTCTCATCGACTTGCGAAATCTGAGTGAGTTTTTCTTCTTTTTGAGTTGGGTTAAAAAGTTGGCATGCCTTATTATGTAGTAGCATAATTTTCTCTTAAAATAATTTATGTTGATTTTCTCTAAACTTTGTTATGTTCATCCAATTTTACATAGATATGTTCTTCCTATTGGTAATTAGTACCAACATCCAATTTCCCACAAGTAATAATGGGTTGATGTATCACAACCAACTTGATCTATTGCGTTGTCCAAAAATATATAAATATAAACTAAATATTAGCATAAAACATTTCAAATATGAAAAGTTGCATGTCACGACTCTTTAATAATGTTTCCACATGATTTTTGTAGATCTATGTGATCATTAGAACACTTCTCAAGTGTTTAATGTACATAGAACTCTATACTAATAGGTGTGATCATGCCACTTTCACTTGCTTGTGACACCTAAGTGTTTTGTAATGAATATTATGCCACAAATAAAATCCTATTGTAGATTATACTCTTAAAAACCATGGAGGATGGGATAATTAAGCATTATTGAACTTCAAGTTTTACCTTTCTAGAGAGCTATGTGTCCCTCCCTTGCATGAGGCATGAAATTGCTCTTTATTCCTTTGTGAAGAACAAAATTATTATCACAACAAGAAATCATCAATTTCATACTTTTGGCTTTGTTTCCTAGACAACAACCTAATTAGTTTCAAAACCACTTATACTATGAAACGAGAACTCGACACAGTTCTCGTTTTTCTCTCTCCTAATTTTAGTAGCTATTTTTACCTCCGTTTCAAAAAGGGTTGATGCCAGTATCACACATTTTCATTTTGAGGCATTTTTCTGGGCCTTTGACACATCTTTATTGTAAAGTATTTTTAATTTCTATTTTCAAGTGTGTTTTTTAGAAATTTAACAAAAAAACATACATTTAGAAGCTAGTTAGAATGAAAAACACATACATTTTCGAAATTTATCTTTAAAATTTAATCATAAATAATATACTTTTTATCGAAAAAATAGTAAACAAATCGAGAAAAAGAAGACATTTAAACCCATTTTTAACAGATTTTTAGTAATTTTGTATAAAAATGATACTATTTCACATTATTTTTCATAATATTTAACCACCTAAGCAATTATTATTAAAATTTTAAAAAAAAATATTTATAAAAATTACATTGCCCTCTTTTATCCTAACCCTATCCCTACCCCCCCACAAACTATTACAAAAGTTAAAAAAAAATTATAATGCGTCCCTTCTACCCTAACCCCCTAACAAACTATTAATAATTTTTTAAAAAATTTACATTTAAAAAAATAATTACATATCCTACCCTAACCCCCCAACCAACCATTAATAAACATTTAAAAAAACAAAGTACATTTCCTAATGCCCTAGCCCCCTACATTACCCCCTACCTTAACCGCCAAAAAATTACATTTCCTAATGCCCTACCCACTACGTTAACCCCCCAATGTTACCCCATTGCCCCTCACACATTGTTTTAACCCCAAAAAATTAAAACCCAACTTAAAAAAATTAAACAATTAAAATATAAACCTAAACTTAAAAAATAAAAAATAAAACCTAAACTTTACAAAAAAATAAAATAACAAAAGGGCAAACTAGACTTTACAAAAAAACAAATTAAAAAAAAAAAAAAAACTTTACAGAAAAAAAATAAACAAATTAAAAATTAAAAAAAAAACTTTTTAAAAAAAAATTAAAAATTAAAAAGAAAAACTAAACTTTAAAAAAAAAAACTAAACTTACAAAAAAAAAATTAAAAATTAAAAAAAAAAACTAAACTTAAAAAAAAAAACATAAACAAATTAAAAATTAAAAAAAAAACTTAAAAAAAAAAAAAAAAAAATTAAAAAAAATAAACTTAAAAAAAAAAAAAACAAATTAAAAAAAAAAAAAAACTTTACAAAAAAAAATTAAAAATTAAAAAAAAACTAAACTTTAAAATAAAATAAAAAATACAAAAAAAAAAACATCAAAGTCCCCCACCTCGCCACTCCCCTCCCCTCTCCCCCGCTGCCCTTCCCCTCCCTCCTCCCCTTCCCTCCACCTCCTCCGCCCGCCCCCTCCACCTCCTCCTCCCTTTCCGCCCGCCCCCTCCACCTCCTCCTCCTCCTCCCTTCCCCCTCCCCCTTCCACTTCCGCCCGCCCCCTCCACCTCCCTTCCCCTTCCCCCAGCGCACTCCCTCCTCCCCCGTCTCTCCCCTCCCCTCTCCTGTGGGGCGGCCCTTTGGGCGCCCAAGTGGGCGGAGCCAGCATCCGCCCGCCCAAAAGGGGGCGGAGGAGGGGAGTGGCGGGGTAGGGGAGGATGGAGCGGGGAGGGGGGACTTTGTTTATTTTATTTTATTTTAGTTTTTTTTTTAATTTTTAATTTTTTTTTTAAAGGTTTTTTTTTAAATTTTTAATTTGTTTTTTTTTTTTTAAAGTTTAGTTTTTTTTTAAATTTAATTTTTTTTTTAAAGCTTTTTTTTTTTAATTTTAAATTTGTTTATTTTATATTTTTTGTAAAGTTTTATTTTTTAATTTTTAATTTGTATTTTTTGTAAAGTCTAGTTTGCCCTTTTGTTATTTTTTTTTTGTAAAGTTTAGGTTTTATTTTTTATTTTTTAAGTTTAGGTTTTTATTTTAATTGTTTAATTTTTTTAAGTTGGGTTTTAATTTTTTTTGGTTAAAACAATGTGTGAGGGGCAATGGGGTAACATTGGGGGGTTAATGTAGTGGGTAGGGCATTAAGAAATGTAATTTTTGGGCGGTTAAGGTAGGGGTTAAGGTAGGGGGTAATGTAGGGGGCTAGGGAATTAAGAAATGTACTTTGTTTTTTAAAATGTAATTTTTTCAAACATTTATTAATGGTTCGTTGGGGGGTTAGGGTCAGATATGTAATTATTTTTTTAAATGTAAATTTTTAAAAAAATTATTAATAGTTTGTTAGGGGGGTTAGGGTAGGAGGGGCGCATTATAATTTTTTTTTTAAACTTTTGTAATAGTTTGTTGGGGGTTAGGGTTAAGAACTTATTTGTTGAAAACAGAAAATTTCAATTTAGGGGTTGATTTTAAGGCTTTCATAAACAACAATATGAGATTTTTAAGCCATGGCTATATTTTTAACCCAGAGAAAAAAAACGTTGATACTAGTATCAACACTTTTCGATTTGGGGGTTGTTTTTGGTGTTTTTTATGAAAACATGATACTGGTATCAACACTTTTTGATTTGGGGGTTGTTTTCAGTGTTTTTTATGCAAAAATATGAGTTTTTATGGCTAGAGTTCTCGTTCTTCGTATATAGTTCTCGTTTCATAGTATAAGTGGTTTCAACTATGTGTCCATCCCTTGCATGAGGTAGGAAACTGCTCTTTATTCCTTTGTAAAGCACACAATTACTATTACAACAAGAAACCATCAATTTCATACTTGTGGCTTTGTTTTCTTAGACAACAACCCAGTCAATGTCAATAAGTGCTTTCATTTTATGAAGAGTCATGTATCTTTCTTTGGTTGCTATCCTTAGTTATTCAATTTTAGCTTGTGCTTGGTGAGACGCAATAAAATGTTGATCCATTTTCTCATTGAATTGTGAAATATCAATGAGTTTTTCTTCTTTTTGAGTTGGGTAAAGAAGTTGGTCTGCCTTATTATGCAGTTGCATAATTTTCTCTTAAGGCATTTATGTTGGATTTTTTTATAAAATTTGTTATGTTCATCCAATTTTACATGGATATGTTCTTCGTGTTGGGAATTAGTACCAACATCCAATTACCCAGTTCATTGCTCCTATGATGTATCTTGTACTTCCATTTCTATGAGAGTCTCCTTTGTCTTAATGACCATTTCCTCATCATCTAGTATATCAACAATCTATTTGCTTGAAAAACCTACTTTAGCTGGAATAATCATTACTCTATAAGAGGAGTATCTCTAAAAAGAGGACAAATATGACCTTCATATGAGTGGAAACTAATTGTAGGATGCCTCTAACTTGTTTATGCCAATGTGTTGCATCCTCGAAATGTGTATGGATTCATTGAAACCAATAACATTTCATAAGTCTTTGATGACTGTTGATATATCACAAAGTTGAAGGATTAAGAGTGCATCTATGTTGATTATGGACTTCTATCTAAGATACTTTATAGCTTTTTTATTAGTTGTATATGCATCCTTGGATTCTTTAGAGTTTCAATGGTCATGAACAAGTTAGTCATATAGTGTGTAGTTTACTTCATGCCCTTACTTGTATATGGCACATCATCTAGAATGTTTGGGGTAATATATTTTGGTACAAGTGTTGAAGGAGTTGCTTCTAAATTTCTCTCCTTTGATTTAGAACTAATGCTATCCAAGATAAGACTTCTCTTTCTCTTCTTTGAACTTTATGCCTCATTCCCCTATTGATCTAGAAAAAAGGTATCTTACATGACATGTTGTTGCTCAATTTTCTAGCACGTGGCACCGAAAAATATAGCTAAGCCATGCCAAATCCTTAGTTTTACCTAAGTATTCATTTCATAAAAATAAATATATAAAAAAACGTGTTCATGGGTTACAATTCGCATCAATGTGATACTATGGATTTTTAACCCATAATATAATACAAGTATATGCTCATTGTTGCGTGCATAATATAATACAAGATCATATCCTCATTGTTGCGTGCATACACATATGCTAATTCTTGCATTCAACTATGCACACATAAATAGATACACATAAATAGATAGGAGAAATAAGCATCACATCCCACATCACTGCATGACCGTTTTATGTAGGATTTGTTAGGATTAATTCAGATTGATCCTTTATCATATATATAAATTCATCGAAATCCAGTTAGGCTGTGATAAATTACTCACACTATGAACTGGCATACGAGATCATATCCTCACCATTGCGTGCATACACATAGGAGCGACGGACCTATTTTAAGTTTATATAGTTCACTGTTGCTTACAATGATTCCGTGAGATCCACAGTAATAGTTGCCTGTTATGGTTCATGTCCTGCAGTATCCCACTAAATAACCAATGAAATATGAAATCAACGCATTAGCAAGTGGTCAGTGTACCCACAATGTACCGGATAAATTCTCCATTACATTTATAATAATGGAAAAAGTTAGTTACAGTCTGCAAGAACTAATAATAGCTCTAAGGTTTGCATAAATATACATAATATATCAAAACATATTAGGAACAAGAAACAACAACGTTTGTTAATGAATGGACCTGTAAAAAGTATGGTCCATTGTCACTCCTCAAGGAAAAACATGGTTTTTTTAGTAAAAACATTCCTTAACACCTATGATGTATAACAGAGCACTCGTAAAGATATGCTCCGTATGAGGAATGACATATCTAAGGGATTGTACAACAAGGAAAGGGTGTTCTTCTTGTGTTGTATGGAGCAAGGTATAGAGTGCAAAGCACTATGGTGGAATACAATTCAGTTGTGGTGATTTAAAAGTTTTAATGGCTTGTTTGAAATCCATCCCCTCATTGGTGGTCTGAAATCCTAGCATTTAGTGGCATTATGTGAACCTACATATTGTGAAGACATAGTCATTTAAAAACCACTAGTTTATTCTTTCAACATAAATATTATTCTATCATGACTAGTATTATCTGTGTTTCTCAATAAGTAGCATGCAAATTTTTGAACAATAGATTATACATAGTTATTAAATAAAATATAATAATAATAACATAGCCACCAACCTTATTTAAGTTGGACTAACTATTTATGGAATTAATAGATAATGTCACTCCCATGGAAATTATACCAATAGAGCATTTAACTAGTATATTATACCTGAAAACAATATTGAGTTCAGTTGCTCAAAACATATTTAAAGGAAAAAAAATAAATATTTTTAACCAATTCTTTGTCATAAAAATTTGACATGTATGCATGCTTGCTATTGTTGTTGATATAGCAATATGTTGTGATTGGAGTATTTTTTTAGACATGCATGTGGTTGATTTTGCTAATTGTTGTAGCCATCTTGTCATGTTTGTACAGGGATTGACTAATTGAGTTCACAAATATATAAAGAGTTTGCTTCAAAGAATTATTGGGTGCAATCTGTATTTTTTATTAACTAACTTCATCAATGATTTCTGGTTGAATGAATCATAAATATATGCTCTGTATTTGAAATCATGTAGCTTATCCATGTCGAACATTTTTTATTTTATTTTTATATTGCACTTGGCATGGCTTTGATTTCCACAACATAAGTTTTGGAACAAATTTAATTTGACATTGTAGTTTGAGATATGGTTGTACCAACTCTCCAAAGTTGAGGTTTATAAGGGATGGCTATGCCATGATAACGTTCTAGATCAAAACACATCGATTTATTAATGATTTTTCATTCTTTGTTTTGTTTTGTTGTAGGCGATTTGTGGCATGTGATCTTGGTAAATTGAGTGTGAGGAATTTCTCACCGCCCAACTGGGTTCGGTGGCTTTATATATATGATAAAGGAGCAATCTGAATTAATCATGGCAAATCCTACATAAAACGGTCATGCACAGATGTGGGATGTGATGCCCATTTCTCCTATCTTAGATTGTTTATGTGTGCACAATGGAATGTTGGAAATAAACTATGTGTATGCACACGACAGTGGGGATATGATCTCGTATGCCAGTTCAATATTGGTTGATGTATCCACCCGTGGATCTAGTTCGAGATATTTCATTTTCGACAGCTTTTAAGTATTTTTATGGTGGTATTTTGGTTTCGAATCATGTGGGGACATGATCTTCCTAGCAGACGGAAACGATTGCAAACAGAGACGGAGGAAGATGACAGCGGGAGTTACCGGAGCGAGAGACCTCCGGTGATCGGGGGTCAAAATGGTCACGTAGTTATACTGCTCCTATAAATACTCTCGATTCCCTGGTTGTCGTTGCCTACTTTTCTTTACCGGAAAAGCATTGCTTTCTTTCTTTACCAAAAAAACATTACTTTCTTTTTGCTTTTATTTTCTTTACCGTAAAAGCATGTGCCACAAAAATAGTTGCCGAAGCATTCCATTTGAATGTATTTAAATTTAGAATTTTTATCATTTAAGCTTCATTTATATTTAAGATTTGCTCCATATTATGCATTAAGTTTACCATCAATATTAAAAATTTCATATACTTATCTTCCATACAAAACTTGATTTAATCCATACAACAATTTAGAAACCATACTTAGCTGCCATACAAAACTTGATTTAATCTTGATTTGATCAATAAAAGCATTTAGAAACCAACAAACGTTTAGATAATGCATGGCTTAGCTAATAAAAAATTATATCATTTTGTGAAATGATGTCATATGGTGGATTAGGGGATCCAATTAAGTACTATGAACAAAGTTGTGAATCTTTGAACTCTACTATTAGATTGCTCGTGTGGAATTAAAATATATGCATTTACATCTTTTGAAAGGAAAAGACCATGGTATTACCGGGTTTTTGTTAATTTTAATCATGTTCAAGGAAAAACACCACATACTATGGGTTGTTTAATTTTTTTTATTAATTATATGAGCATCTTAAAACATACATAATAGTTTATGAGAGCTTAAAAAGAAGTGGATTTGATACTGTATTCTTTAGATGATTTATTATCAATTATGGTGATAATTGATAATACAATATTTATTAGATCTATTGGACAAACCCAAGAGAAAAAATGTTATTTATAACAACATAAAGTGGCCGAATGGATAATTATTACCACTGGGTAGACAAAGATGACCTATGTAAACCCACAAATTTTAAGAGTTGGATTACAACTATGGAAACTATAGAGTTGGATAATTGTTTGGAAAAGAATGTCAACAGCAACACCCCCCCCTAAAAAAAAACAAGGAGTAATCAGATTAAAACAAAAAATGGGTCTGGACAACAAAACCCGCTAAGGAACTGATGTACAAACTCTCATACGTAAATAAAAAGAGAATAAACCCATAGGAAAAAAAACTCCTTCCTAAAAAAGAGTAAACAACATAAAAATGTATGAAGGAAGGAAGACTCAAGATGACACCCCAAAGACAATTTCCTTCACCCAAAGCATCGCTTGCAACTATAGAAAATGAGGCAATGAAAAAGGTTTAATGAAAATGTCTGCAACTTGCTCTTGAGTAGGTAAATACTCTAAACTAAGAACAACATCCTAGAGGAGTTGTCGAATGAATTGCATGTGAATCTCTATGCATTTTTTCCTTTGATGCTCCACTGGGTTGCGAGAAATAAGTATGGAACTTTGATTATCACACGAAATAATGGTGGGGTGATATTTCTTAATTCCAAACTCTATGATCAATTGTCGAAGCTGAAGGACCTCTTGACTAGCAAAGAATTGCAGCACAATACTCAGGTTCTACATAAGATAATGCAATCATTGATTGCTTCTTGCAAGACCAAGCAATAGGAACAATTATAGGTGATAGAAAAAACCATATGTGGATGTTCAATCATCAACTGAGCCAGCCCAATCGGAATTAGTGAAACCCACAAGATGAGAAGCACCTGAGCTATCAAGAATGTCCAAATTGGTAGTACCATTAATGTACCTCAGAATTTTCTTGGCTACCTTCTAGTGCCTCTATCGAAGAAATTGAGACAACTAAGAGACACGCCTGCAAATGAGATGGTAGGTCATGTATGGGTTAATTACAATAGACTCCCAACCAATTACCTATATAGAAAAGGATTAATACATGGTGAAGTACAACTCACAAAAATTTGAATGCCTTAACTAAAATGGAGTGGGTGGAGGCTTGCAATAAACCATACCAAAGCAATGAAGCAAATCAAGGGCATACTTTTACTGAAAAATGGAAATACCTTGTGAAGATTGAAGGACCTGCAAGCCGGTAAAATAATGCAAAGGACGATGGTTAGTCATATCAAACTACTCCATTAGTGCTCAATGAACACTTTGAATCATGGATGAAGAACTACCGATGAGAATTAAATAATCCATGTACATAACCAAAATCAAGAGAACAACACCCTACCTCTTAGTGTACACTTTAAGATCGGAATGACAACGATTGAAACCTAAAACAATAAGAAAAATATCCATCTTCTCATACCAAGCTCAGGGACCTTGCTTGAGACCACATAATTAATGTCAGAGCTTGTGAAGGATCTTACACACAACCGGAAGATTTCTCCATGTAAATTTCGTCGTGAAAATATCCACGTAGAAAAACACTCTTGGAAATGGGGGAAAAGGTCCTGGAATAATCAATTCATTTAAGCTGTCAAAATCCCTTGGCTGCAAGACATGCCTTATGCTTGTCAACAAAGCCATCTACTGCATACTTGGTTTTATAAATCCATTTTCAATGATCAAGCTTGTGTTCCTTAGGAAGAGGAACGAGATTCAAGGTGTTGTTATTCTTTAACATGGAAGAATACTCCTTTTCCAAAGCAACATCCCATTTTGGTATACTAACAACATCAAAAAATTGTCGTGGATTAGTGGAAATGTTTTCACTCAAAAGAGAATTATGATTTCTATGTGAAGAAGTATGGAATGGGTTGGTGACTAAAAAGATAAAATTAGTTTCCTTGCAGCCATATCTTTGAGGTCTCTTTTGTTCACAAAGTATCTTTCTCAAAATTTGTTCTTGATCAAGTGGTGTTTATGGAATATTTTCTTCTACCTGATCTGCAACTTCATGCATATTTTCTACTTGTTGATTTTCATTGCCATTAGTGTGATTTGCAATAACAATATTTCCATAAACTTCTTGTTCTGCAAAAACAAAAATGTCAATGCAATATACACCATTATCTGCAATACAATCTATGGGAGGATTAGGAGGGATGATTAGGTCGAAGTGCTCATCAAAGTGGACTACCCTTCTAAATAAGGCATCGATAGAAATAAGATCAAATAACATGTATTCCTTAATATCCTCATAGTAACCAACAAAAATAAATGGTTGACTCTTCTTCCCCATTGCTTTGTGCTTTTCATCTGTAATTAGGGCTCGATCTTGACTGCAAAATCCCCTAAAATAAGAAACATCGAGCTTGACATAGGCCAAAAATGAAAACCGCAAGATCACACTTAGAGATAAGTTACATAGTGTTAAAGTGGTGAAAGATGAGAATGTAGCCTCCTATCTAACTCGTGTTGCATAGGTAAAGGACGAGTTGGCAATAGTAGGGGAGATTATCCCAAATTCTGAGTTTGTGAGGATAGCCCTGAAGGGCTTCACCAAGAACTGGGAGGTCTTTGTCAAGTGTATTGTGGGGAGGGAGAAGCTTCCCAGTTAGAGTAGGTTTTGGGATGACTTTACCCAGGAGGAGATCCGGGAGGGATCTCAGAATGGTCAAATCAATGAAGATATTGAGCAAAATCAAGCAAGATCAGGTGCTTTCAGTGCAATGAGTTTGGCCACTATGCTTCGAAATGTCCGGAGATGAAGGGGAAGGTGGAGAAAGATACAATAATATATGCCTTAGTGGAGGAGTACGCTGCAAAGATTGAGAAGGAGTTTCTCTAGCTTCCATAGATTCCAGTGTGGAACCTTTGTCTTTGATCATGTCTGGATAGTTGACAGTGGGTCAACTAGACATATGACCAGACTGTATGGTGCTTGTTAGATCCTATTAGAGTTGGGCCCAAGACATTTTGTGTAGATAGATATTGATATTCCTCAGGTAGTAGTTCAAGGTGTTGGAACAGTGAGGTTCCAACTAGACCTTGGAGAGGTTCTCGAGGTGCATGGGGTCCTATTTATTCCTAGGATGGGAGTTAGAAAACAGTTAGTTTCATCCTTGGAGGATGATGGTTTTGGATTGATGGTTAGGTCTTGTCATGTCTTCCTTTATCAAGCAGAAGAACCAGTTGGTACCACTATCCTTCTCGGCAATTGCAGGGACAGTTGTATGTGTTGAGAGGACATGTTGTACATCTAGGATCAGGAGGTTGGCTATCTGATTCATATTCTAAGGATGGGGCAAGAGTTGCAGTTGATCAACCGTTATCTTCTGATGAAGAGAGTGTATCTCTTCAGATTATTGGAAGGAGACTTAGCTAGTACAATGATGGTGAGTAGGTTCAGGAGGCTTAGATGGAGTCTCAAGGTTCAGAGTTTCATTTTGGCTTCAGACGCTTATCTCCGAGACGTATTCTAGATTAGGAGGGAGTTACTTCAAGAAACACGGATGGTGATACTGTTACTAGTTAGTGCCAGAAGGACCTCCTTCGTTAGGAGGGAGTGTTGAAACATCTAACTCTGGATTTCCTTCCTCATATTTTTTGTGTGTTTGTAATGAGGGGGACAAAGTCTTTTGGTCCTTGTGTTTTTTTATTTATGTACAAAGTGACCTTATGTAAATAAAAGAAAAATTTTGTACTTGATTAAGTTGTGGGTCCCATTTAAGTTGTGCTTTTAATGTTTAGTTTTTATTATTTAAAAGTGCAAATCATGAGAACCCTAGATCTAGTGAATTAATCCTAGCCATTGAAATGGTAGTTAGGAGTTAGTTACTAGAAATGAAGTATCAAAATGAAGTGAAGGGAAAAAGGAAAAGATGCACCAGCAGAAGAAGAGAGAGAGAGAGAACTGAAGGAAAAGGGTAGATTTTCATCAAGGAGATAAAGGGAATGATTCCCAAGATAAAGAGTGGCTTGATTTCCAAGGTTGCTAGGGAATCACGATTTCAAAAAAAGTTGATTGCATTAAATGTCCAGATAATACAACATTAAATGTTGTCATAGTGGAATGATTTCCAAGGTAGGTCTGTCGGTACCGTACAACATTTATTTCTAGCACGTGCGAATGAATTTTGCTGCAGATTGGCACAAATTTTGAGGTTTCTGAGCATTTATTACACTCTGAATTAGACCGTACAAGAACTCTCAGTTTGGAACGTGTGAGGGGGCCATACAGATGCACAGAAATCGAGGTTTATTACTGTCAAACTGAAAAGGTACAACAGTTTATTAAGTATGGTCTGTTTGTTTTTCCATTCTCTCAAGAAGAAAAGAAATGAAGTTGTAATTAATTTCAATGCTCTTAATAAAAAAAATTCTCTCTAGGGTTTTCCCAAGTTTTGGGTTTTTCCTTGGTCAAGGTTGACCAAAAATTAACTGTGTACAATATGAATGTTCAGTACTTGTGAGTTTGAAGAATTTGGCATGGTGTTTTAAATTCTTAAAGTCTGCAAGTTAATCTTTTAATTTAAAACCTAGTTGCTAAATGTTTAACAAAATGCCTGCAAGAGAAAGTTTATGATTTTGTCATTTTTCTTCAATGAGTGTCCCAGGCGTAGTCTATCCCCAAATAACCATGATGATTTGGCTAGGAGTGCAAGACTTGAGATGCAGGTTGAGGACATTCTCACCAAGTAAGCTTGGTGTGATGCGGAATGTCTCCCTCGCTAAGAGTGGGTGTTGATGTTTCTCTAGGTTGCAGCATCAGGCAAACATTTTTACAGATTGGTCATGCTGATTTGACCAAGGAATATTGATACATTCACCCTCATAGCTTGATTCATATGGATAGAGGTGAATGGACTAGGAAGGGGCAGCGATTCTCCCACGTCATATGGTGTGGAGATGGGCCCCAAGGTGCTCTCACATTGCCTGCTCCAAGATGGAATGATCTATTCTATATTGGAGTGATTTGACTTGCTTATTTGAGAGGGATTTCATCCATTTGTGTAATATACAATTCTAGTCTAAGGTTGAATTTGACATAGACTCTAAGAAATGTCCGAGACTTCTTAGTGTGGGTCAAATCAATATTAGAGCTCTATGGGTGAATAGACGTGCATGTGAGGAGATGATCATCAACGAGGACAACTTTTCTATGATGAAGAAATAACCAAGAAGACAAGTCAACCATTGAATAAGTCCCATATACCATTGAAGAAGCCCAGGAAATATTGAAGAAGAAGAACGGATAAGTCGATCTTGAAGATAAAAAGAAAAGTGGAAAAAAAAGTACAAGTCAGCCCCATTAGAAAAATCAGGGTGAATTGAAGTGTATAAATAAGCAGTTAACATTTCATTTTCACAATCCAACTAATACATCACAACAACTCTTCTAGCTAATGCGCACTTGTCAAGAAGGCATAGAAAAGGCACAAGGAGCTAATTTTTAAGGTTCTTATCTTCTCTAAAGATTCACTATCCCTATCTAGGGTTTCTTTGTGAAGGTCACACTCTCTTGTGGCTAGAGTTTCCTCGTGAAAAGAGGATAAATTTATGTGCTAGGGTTTCTCTTAAAGAATGGTAATGTACTTGAATTGGATTGATTCCTTCTAAGAAAAGTTGGTTGGGTTTTCTCCCAAGTTTGGGTTTCCCAGGGTAAAAAAAATTGTGTATATTGAGCATGGTTGTGTTTCTATGATTTTTGTTTCTGCTGCAATTTAAGTTGAAATTTTCAATGTGGAATTATTCAATGAAAACTATGGGATTAAATAAATGTGTGAAAACATTATGAAATAAATGTCAAGATCTGAAAATTGTATTTATATTGCTATATGAAAATAGGTGTTGAGAGGGTAGATTAATGCCAAATGGGAAGTTAAAGAATCAACATATATGAGATTATGTGCAAAAGGGACTTTTATGGAAACCTTTTCCAATACAAAAAATATATAGAGATTGCATTTGGGAAAGAGGCCCATATTTTTTAACTTCTGTTTGTCTTCATATTAGGTTTTGACATAAAAGATTCAATCAGGAAAATGAATATTTTTCAAAGGCCCTTGCGTGGCTTCAATTATGTTCCTTACCTCTAGAATACTGGCAAGAGGATGTTCTTGAAGGCAATGTTAATAGTTTGGAGATCTATGTTAGGAATTGGAGGTCACATCATCTAGAAGATATACATCTTATGCTCACACATCCATGCATATGAATTTTTGAATTTCTTTCACCCACTGCCTGAGTCAATAGCTCTAGACTTCCAAGATGTGGAATGGACACAACCTTTGGATTATGAACCCATTCTGTTCTGGTGCAAATACTGTGATGCACTATGGCAGTGTACACCTCATGCGGGATTGTCCTTTGAATCAAACAGTGTAACAAGCCCAAAAAGAGTCTAATGACAGTTTCCAGAAGGCCAAAAACTAGCGAAGGAGGTATGGAGGAACAAGGTGACTAATAATCAAACCTAGTCCCACCCTACTAACCGATTTGTAGTTTTGTTCGATCTAGAAACTAATGGCGGAACATCAAGACCAAGGAGGCGAATTCCACCTAGGGAGAGGTTTCAAATGTTAACAAGGAAATCAGTGAGGATAGTTTTCCCTTAAAAATTTCAATCTGA
Organism: Larix kaempferi; assembly: GCA_027924585.1. Taxonomy (NCBI): domain Eukaryota; kingdom Viridiplantae; phylum Streptophyta; class Pinopsida; order Pinales; family Pinaceae; genus Larix; species Larix kaempferi. The sequence continues at coordinate 5,568,990 of BSBM01001365.1, forward strand.
GAATCACCAGTGTTCTGAAAATATTTACACCGAGGACAGAAGCAGTAAGGCCACACTCAAACCAAGCATCTCAAGAAGTTACTCTTCATAAGGAAAGCGACTTCGTACGGGAAGTCAAAAGTTAGAAAACAATGGGAGAATCAAGTGAGATTAGTAGACCAAATCATGTAGAGCAAGAGCAAGGCATGGGAACAAGAGCCTATGATGGATGGGTGCAATTAGAGGAACATTGGAAAGGAGATGTTGATTTTCAAATATCCTAGGAAATCAGAGATTGAGTAAGTGAGGATATGCAATATGACACAAAAATGGCATAAGGGGATCTCTCCTTACTGTGAAGACAGTTTAAGGAGTTTAATAGAGGATAAGCTCATCTATCCTTAGAAAAAGTTTAATCACCAAAAACATAAACACCACCAGAAAGGAGTAGTTGCCCTGTCCCAGAAGCACTGGTGATTAAGTTGACTCCGTCCAAGCACTCTAAAAGTGACCCCCAAAACAAAGGCAGGAAAACCACTGCAACAAAACTCTGAGAGGAAGGAGAGAATATTGTAAACTTGGGTATGGCAGTCACAATGAAGGACCCATTCCTTCAATCTTCTCAATCATCTCATTAATGAAAGTTTTATTGTTAAACATTTAGGGACTCGACTCGCTGGGAAAACAAAGAACCTTAAAACAAAATTAGAAATGTTAAAACCTGACATTATTTTAGACAGGAAACCAAATGTAACTTGAAGTTTCAAGAAACTTATAAAGAGTGCTTCCTTGTCTCTGGAGGGGAGCACATTGCTCAACAAACAATGAAAGAGGTTTTTTAGGAGGTGGAGATTGACAACTATGAGAGCAGCAGATGGTGGAGAGCAGGCTTTTTTCAGCATATGGGAAGCAATGTGGGGGAAATGAAGATGTATGTGCCAACTGATAATAGAGAGAAGCTCCTTTGTTGGGAGAGTCTTAAATATATTTACCAACGAAGAGAGGGATATCACAGGTTAATGGTGAGAGATTCAATACAATCATCTCCCTACCAGGAAAAGAAGGTAGAAAACAAAGGGTGGAAGAGGCAGGGAACTTTTTGAGGGAAATGATCCAAGACCGACACCCAATGGATATCTTCCCAAATTGGACGCTTCACTTGGAATAACAAGAGAGAAAACAAGGATTTTATAGGAGAACGAATTGATTGATTCTTCTGCTATGATCATCTACTCAATGATGACACAATGGTGGAGGTTCATACTCTTCCAAGTTCTGCTTGAGATCGCTGGCCAATTCTCTTCCACTTACTCAAACATAGTAGACCTCAACATGTTTCTTTTTGTTTTGACTCTTTGACAGGATGTGATTTACAAACCCCGAATTTAGGGACAATATCAAGCAGTGGTGTATAACAGCACATCCCCGGGATCAATCTAAAATATTTAAACTTTAGCAGAAACTAAAGATGTTGAAAAACAATCCTAAGGATTAGAATCCAACCACCTTCAAGAACATATTCAAAAGTAAGCAGAAGCTAGAAGGGAGCATGAAATTATTGTAAGAGAAGATCATGAAATAAGTAACATCAGATTTGGAAATATAGAATCACCAACTCCTGCATCATCTGGATGAGAAGGATCAGCAGGACAAGACCTTTTGGAAGCAAAACTTTCATGTTATTTGGGAGCAGGAAAGGGATAAATACATTGAGTTTTTTCATCAAGTCACCATGAGGAACCACGACATAAATCAAATCACTCAACAGGACAAGAGCTGGAATCTGCTCAAGAAATTGAGGAATTAACTAGCTACTTTAAGAACTTGCTAGCAGAACTGGAAGAGGACCAACAAGAAGCTACTAGGCTAATTTGTAAAAGCATTCTAGGGTTAATTATGCAAGACCATAATTGGGCATTGATAAAAGAAGTGACCAAGAAGGAGGTCCTATGGGATGTCTTTTATCTAGCTAAAGGGAAATCCCCAGGCCCACATGGTTTCCCCTCTTTTTTTTTCAAGAATGTTAGGATATAGTGGGAAAATACTTATGGCAAGCAGTGGAGAAATATCATAGAAAGGAAACTACGTTCTGAGGTTTAAAAGTCATATTCAATTCCCTAAATTGAAGGAAGAGAACGCTAGATCTACAAACAAGTTCAGGCCCATAGTACTATGCATTATGGTATGCCAGGTAATTTCAAGATTAATGTGATAGATTATAACCCATGCCAAATAAGGTCATCTCCAAGGAATAGAGGTTTTGTGGGAGCTAGACAAATTTTGGACAGGGCAATAATTTTTCAGGAAATGATTCATTCAAGCATCGGGAATGATGATCAAGCTGAACATGTCTAAGGCCTGCGACCAGCTAAATTGTGCCCACTCATACTATTTTGGAGGCTTTTGATTTTGACAGCAGCTGGGTTTTAAATGGATTAAGAGTTGTATAACCTCTTCTTTTTTCTCTATTCTTTTTAATGGATTTCCATCTTGCCCCTTCACTCCTGGTTGGGGTATTTTCCAAGGTGACTTGATTTCCCCATACTCATTTATTTTGTCGGTAGAAGGTATGAGAAAAACTAAGGTGTGTTGGATATGTGTTGTATTCTTTGCATGTAGACTGTGTGAGCAGGCATCTCTAGAACCCCTAGTGGGAGGGAAAGGGGGGGCTTCCGTCAAGGTACCGTCCTTCCATGGGTGGGGGTTTAGGGGGAAGTAACCCATTGAGGGTTTGGGGCCTGGCCTTCGAAAAGTTATCTTGGCCTTTTTGGTCCATTTTTGTGATTTTTGGCTTTATTTTTTAGCAAATGGTTTTGGCTCATACTAATATAATCATGGTTAAGGGATTGGAGTTAATTAATGCTACAATACCTAAATATTGTATTATGAACAGTTAAGTCAAGACAATGAAATACAAAGGTGTAGATCTGTATTAGGGCGGTTTTCCCAATTAAAGGATTCCAAGGTAAATCTTGTGTATTCTATGTTTTCTTATGTTTTAAGATTCTTTTAGTATTGCTTCTATTGAACAGGTCTATCAATCTTTTCAAGGTGGAACTTATTTCCCATCTTCAATTTGTGGACATGATAATGCTTGCTGGGATAGCTTCAATTCAACAAGAAAAATGACTTAAGATGATCTTAGACCTCTTTCTCCTAACCTCCAGATAAGTCATTAATGAGGGGAGATCCAAAAGTTTCTTCCTTAATATCGGGATGGATGTGCAACAATGTATTTTCCAAATCTTACGTTTCCTAAGAAGCTCCCTTTATACCAAGTACTTCGGAATACCATTAATTGAAAACTTGAGAAGGAACTTGTCTTGGGAAGAGGTCGTAACTAGAAATTTTGAAACAACTAGACATTCCAGACTCCTCTAGCAGGTAGGATTCTTCTCTTTAAGGCAATCCTATAAGCCATCCTAGTGGCATATTTTTTCAGCCTTGGCTGCCCTTGAGAAGGTGATCAAGGAAATCAAGAAACTGCACAACGATTTCTTGTGGGAAGAAACAGTATTGGAAAGAAAGTGATCTTAGAAATCGATTTTCCAACCAAAAGAAAGAGGGCTAGGCATTGCAGTCTGAAAACCATGAATATAGCCCTTAGTGTCAAATTGATTTGGTGATAGGTAAAGCGCATGATTTACTTTGGGCAGAAATATGGAGATAAAAGTATGCCCGGAGAGTAGATTAGGGGAATGTACCCCATCAGGAACTGAATGATCGACATTCATTAATATGGAATGGAGTTAGAACCAGAATGGAGACTATACACTGTAAAGGGTGATAGATTTTTGGAGGTTAAGGATTTCCAATATGCCCCTTTTAAGAAAATGCATTGGACTAACATGAGCCCCTATCTCAACAAGATTGTTGTCAGGAGACTCAAAACATATTTCTGGGAGTCGGCTGGAAAATCATATTGGATTCCAGAGTCCATATATTCGGAGCTCTAGTGAGGATACTTATATAATATATTAGATCTATGCTGCAGGGGAGAGCCCTCCCAATTCACTCCTGAAGCACTCTACAAGTGGGAGCAACCCAGCATGCTTCCAGTTGGTCCCTCCCGGGAGCATTTGACAGCAGTGCTACTCAGAAATTTAAGGCACTCCTTGGCCCTGTCGAAAATGATTTGGTAGCACCACTCCTAGGGCACTTCTGAGGCACTCCCAAAGCCCCCCCAAACCCCCAAAATATGCTCCCCAAGCACACTCTACACTCCCATGCACTTAAGAGTCTTCTTTTTTTACTTGTGGGAACCAAGGAAAAGTTCCAAAAGGGAAAATAAGTCATAGCTATGGTTCTTTGATGGATTAAAACACTCTTTCACTCCATTTTCTCTTGTTTCATCACTTATTTCAATCATTTCATTCATCTTTGCTAGGATTTTGAGTGGGCTTCTTTCTAGTTGTTAACAAGCAGATTTGTGAAAGCCTGGAAGGGAGATTGAAGGTTGCCATTATTACATTCAACAACCATTGGAGAGATGAAGAGGTAGGATTTTTCCCCATATGTTATAAACTTGTATATTTTTTTAATGTTGAATACCATACTTGAATGTCCTCTTCTCCTACTCTTTCCCATTCCTCTTCTCCCTCATTCTATTGTTGGAAGCAGGTTATCCTCAAGAAGCAAGATATGTATGTGATTTATCTTTTTGGTTCAATTTTATATTATGATGGTGTTGTTGGGAAACCTAAATACCAACAACGAGAAGTAGGCAGTGGCACATACAATGGAGAGGAGGAACAAATGGAAGGGCATGATAAAACTGACATTCATAATGGAAATAAATCCAAAGAGAAATCAACGCCATTGTGGAAGTATGTGACAAGGCATAAGTGGGGGAATGGGGGAAGAACCACTAAATTTACATTTTCCCATTGCAACACACTTACACAGGATCCCATACCTGAGTGATAAAGCATCTCTATGGAATTAATCCATGTGATGAAAAGAAGTGTATAGGAGTCAAAACCCGTGACAAAGTGCCAGAGAATGATATACAAATTTACAGGAGGAAAGAGGAGGAACCACAAAACAAATTCAAAAAACCAAAGGTTGAATCTAAGACCTTGAGGTCATACAAAATATTTGGTGGTCGTTCCCCATCTCCCTATGCTAGTGGATTCTCCCCCATGCATTCAAGGTGTAGAACAATATTAAACTTCCTTGACCAAGGTTGTAGGGATGGCATGACTACAAAAGTGTTCAGAGTTCTCTATGCATGTGCCATACCATTCAATGCTCTTTTCTCACCCTAATGACATGAAATGGTACAAACCATCATCAATGCCCTTAAAGGATACAAGATCCCCAGGTATGACAGAGCCAAGACCATGGGAGTTCACATGGAAAGAGTCAAAATCCATAATTCTCTGGAACAATTTACAAATGATTGGAACAAATATGGGGTATCCATTGTAATTGATTGTTCGAAAAATGTTCAAGGTAGGCCATTGATAAATATTCTTGGTTTGTTTTCTTTTAGTGTAGTCTTCCTTTCAGCCCATGACAACTCAGATCAATATCAATATTGCAGAACCCTTAATTAAAACCATTCAAAATATTAGGTCATACAATGTCATTCAATTCATTACTAATAATGCTGCTAATTGTAAGGCAATTAAAGCAATCATTAAGAATATGTACCCTAACATATTTTAGTTTAGGTGTTTGGTTCACACATTGAACCTCTTTATGCATGATATTATTAAATTGAAGGGGAATGATTATAAAGTGAATGGTGCAATGCACAAGAAAGGGAAGAGAATGATAAAATTTATTACCAATCATAGTCATGCCCACTACATTTTCTACGATCACTCTAATTTGGAGCTACTTAAGATTGCAAAGAAAATATTTTCCAGCTATTACCTGACCTTTAGGAACCTTTTTTCAAGGATTTAAATACCTTTATCAAAAGTTATGCATGATGATTCTAATAGTGAGATATAACAGAATTTAACAACGACACAAAACACGATCACACAATACACATAAATTTACCTTGGAAAACCCTTTACTGAGAAAAACCAACAAACCAATGAGCTTTACCTCTCATCTATTAGCAACACCCTTAACCACCATTTACAACAGTGATTTACATGATCACAATCACAATTCATACACCAAAATTACTACTTAGCCATTGCATCATATTTATAAATGCAACGCCTACACTAGCTCGTGGTACCATAGTTAGTTACAACTAACCACTCATTAATGGTGATCCATAACTTCCTAACTAAATGCAATTATTCTATTACAATTGACTCAACGAGTCAAACTTATTCGACCACCCGCTGAGCTTCTTATCGTTTTGTTGTTCGTCGACTTCTTGTTGACCAATTGTGATCATCAACCAGTCGACTATGTGTCGAGCAATCGACCTATTCTAATCGACTAGTTGACATGAATTCAACCATTTGTTGACTTCAAACTCCAGTCAACTATCGAATTCAACCATCAATTACCATGCAAGGAATATAACACACCCAACATTCTCCCACTTGTTGTTTTCTTTTGCAAAAACAAGAGATTCAAAACTTTAGTTCACTTAAGCAAGGTTGACAAGTCCATTGATTCACTACACCAAGTAAACTTCTTGGTACTCACTACTTGGTCAATGAGTTTCTAATGTTCTTAAAACTGTTTATCTTTTCCAACAACATTTTCTTGTTCTCCACCATTTCCCTTACAAAATGGTGTTGCACATCAATATGCTTTGTCTTTGAATGGTATGCTGGGTTCTTTGCTAGGAAGATTGCCCTTTGACTATCACAATCCAACCTAACAACTTGTTGTTTAAACCCAAAATCCGAACACAATCTCTGCAACCAAACTACCTCCTTGCTTGCATGGGTAGATGCCATGTATTCAACCTTAGTAGTTGATAGTGCAACAACCGCCTTCCTTTTACTCATCCAACTAACTGCTCTATTGGGTAACTTGAAAACATATTCATTGATTGACAGTCTACGATCGAGATCTCTAGCCTAGTTGGAGTCGAAAAAACCATGTACACTTATTGCCTTGTCCATTTCAGGTTTTCCATGGTAACAAATTGCATAATTTGTTGTGCTAAACAAATACCTAAAAACTCTCTTGACCGTTTCCTAGTTCCTTCCGGATGTCATCTTGGGATGATAAGGGCCATAGTCCAATCAATAAAGGTGCGGGAAACAATTATGGTAACCCTCACACAACAATCACCCAATGTGCAAGTACCCTCGCAAAGACAGGCACTCTCCAAGGGAGTTAAGGTAGATGGTAGTCATTTGTGTCAGATACCACAAACACTTCCCACTTGCAGTCACCTGAGCGAAACCTAGGACAAGAAACTATGGCCACCATTTCTCAATCGATAGTTGGCTAGAACAATAGTGGGCCAGGTGTCTGCAAATGGGTAGGGAAAGTAGGAACAAGTTTTAGACTTGAAAATTCATAAAGAAGTGGTGTCACCCCGAGGGCTTGTTGCTTCAGCTAAAGCTCCCTAACTCGCATATCCCACCAAGAAAGCAATGAGGGGATAATATCGATCGCATACTTAGCTTAACCTCATGCTTAATGTGCATATGAGATGTTTTCCCAACAAATGTTTACTTGTACTAATGGATTTTCTCTTAACTAGTGAGGGCCTTGTTGCCGCCGAGATTGCACAGCTAGGGGGAGCATATAAAAAAAAATTCAAAGCTGCTTGGTGTGGCCTTGGGGGAAAGCAAAGTGTCAAGTGTTGTCACTTGATCTCGACTCCTCCGTTTAGGAAACATCCTAACGAAGTCAAGGGGGGTACCCTATTAAAAGAAAAGGTTTTCTAAAGCTTTTAGTTAAATTTGTGTGATTGGGATGGATGTTATTTTTAGGAGTTTTTTGAATTGCAACAAAATTAAACCAAGTTTAGTCGCAAATTTAATTAATGGCACATCCACAGCATGATACAAAAATATGAACAACAATTTGAGATAGATAAAAAGCAAAGATGTTCGTAAGATATAAATCAAAGATTTATAAAGTATTTATGTTGGTCAAAGACCAGTGCTAATGGAGTCACTTCCCGTTAAATACTGTTGAGAGAACCGTTGTGCGAGTGATTCTTGGTTTATTTTATTACGTATTTTAAGAGATGAGGTTGACATATTGTGGGATGGGGGGATTCTCAATATACCTTGCGGTATAGGAAATATGTCTGGAATGTAATCTAGGTGGCTTCGTACAAGGACGTGTGGGTTGGAACGGAGTCTCGAGAGCGGTGTTCAACACTACACCAACAAGGGTGTAGTCTAACTGTGCTCTGAGGTCTCCTCCTAGTTGTTCTCTCTTCCTTAGTCGAAATTTCCCCACTTTCGATTACTTTCGAGGCAACGCTGGATTTTCGTTGGTTTGAGGGGACATGATTTTTTTAATGTTTTAATTTAATTAAATGTGAAAAATTAAAGGACTGAAAGAAACCATTTTTGATATCCCAAAGCTCAGACTAGCCTGTGATGGGTAGAGCATACACGGTGTTTTCAAATAGTTTGTTCCAATTTTATTGACTCTCTGACAGAGAGCACTCTTGATCCGCTAAAGGCGTGATTCAATAGATTTTGTTATGAAAAAATGAAAATAGACTCTCCTACAGAGAGCACACTTGATCTGCCTTATGGCGAGATTCAAAAGAGTTTGAAAGCTTTAGTTAGACCCTCCTATAGAGAGCACTCTTGATCAACTTATGCTGAGATTCAAGAGATTTTAAGAAAGAGCAAAAAATTCTCCGACAGAAAGCACTCTTGATCCGCAAATGGCGAGATTCAAGAGATTTTGATGATTTATTAAAACAAACTTTAAACAATAAAATGATTCTAAAACTTTTAAAAGAATAAAAATTGAAGAAACTAACTAACTTGCAAAATGAAAATTTCAATAAACTTGAGATATTTTGCGAAATAGTAAAGCCTTGAAAGAATCCATGCAAAATAATCTTTGAGAACTTTATACAAAAATTAAAACCTTCTAAATATTCTTTTGACTACTTAGGAAAAAAAGGAACTAATCTAACATACTATTATTCTAACTATGAAAATATGTTAAGCAAAGAAGGGAAAGATATAGGATTCCCCCAAATGGGGGAATATGGGTGTGGGAGCCGTAATCCCACTTGCTCTTTTATTAATTATTTACAATCAAATTAACTCTCTGATAGAGAGCGCTCTTGATCCACAAAAAAATGAGATTCAAGGGACTTATGGATTTCCAAGAAGGTGGAAGGAGAACTAGGGGTTGAAAGAAAGTAATTTTTTTATAAGTTTTTGCTCCAAAAAAGCTCCCTTTCCTTACTTTCTTGTAAAATAAACATAAAAACCAGCCAACTATGATTTATTTGGATTAGTGGATTAGCCTAAAAAATTCAATAAAATTTACAAAAGAGTCAATACTTGTAATATAATGAAAATTTAAAGCTTCAAGTATTAACCAACTAGGACTAGATCTAAACTTGAAAAGTAAAAAATATGAGACTCTTTAGATATTCCTAAGCATATAACAATAGATGATTGGATAAAAAATTAGATCTACTGTTTGTAAAATAAAGTAACTAAGAAAAAGATTTGTTTTAATTTTGAAGAGATAGAAAGGAGAAACCCAAGCCAAAGCTTGAACAATGAGATGACTTTGGAAGTGCCTGTAGGACAAAAAACCATTAGCTGTAATGAAAAGAAACAAAGAGGATAAGGAAGCAACCGAGCTCCAATTTCTACTTCACTTTCGATGATCTGCAAAACTCAAACAACCTTCAACAAACAAGATCAAATCTAGTGTGATAAACTAAATAAAATCAAAAGAGCATTAGTATAACCGACTACACTTTGCTACTTTCTACTCTATGGACTACAGAGAGCCTTTTAAGCTAGCAATCTTGCATATGAAAGACAAATAAAATTATGCTAGTATCACCTCAATTCAAGCATTCACCATGAGATTTTGCACCATTTAGACCTCCAATGTCTTCACTTTATTCATAAGTTATTTTCCAAATAGAAAAAGCATTACACACAATTACAGCAGAGGTTCCTTGCATTCCCATACTAAATAATGGAGCAAGCCTCGCATTATATAGCCAACGGAAGAAGGAGAGGGCGAGTGCATGAATCGGTTGAGAGAGGGGTGCACATCTCACAAATCAAGGAGTGATTCGTCGTTGAACTATGCGCTTGGAGCCTTGGGTTGGTGTGATGGGATGAGGTGGCAGCCACCTCACAAAAGGGGCGCCCTCTCACTTTGGAACCAACGCCCCATCCTTTGCGAACTTCAATGTATGCAAAGCCGCTCATGTGAAGAGAATGGCACACTTCAAGCTTGATTTATATCGCTATCCTAATGTTTGAAACTTATAACATGTGCTTTATTCATTTTAATGAGTCGACCTTCATTAGAAACCAAATTTCAACCATTTCCACATATTTTTTTAATCATTTTTGGACTTTTTGATTTTTGTCCCTTTGTGCATTTTGTAGCATTTTAGCATTTAAATGTCGTTTTGTAGCACTTTTAGGAAAAAATGCCACAAAGGACCATTTAAATTCCTTAAACCCAGGAAAAGTGGGTCCTATGTTAAAGAAGACGATCTAAGAGTGAAAAAGAGCATCCCCACGCCAAATTCTGCTTCCAGACCATGCTTTAATTACACTTTGAATTTTTCCAATTAAACCATTAAAAATGGTTTAATTTTACGGAAACAAATTATTTTTATCGGAATGAAATTACCAAACTCCTAGGGGACCTAGTGCATGTCCATACGAATCAATTTAGATGGCTAGCATGTAAAAAATACACAGACACGTAGACTTTAATAACCTCCCTAGGTTCGACCATAATGGTAAATACTCCAGCTTTGGAGGCGTGAGTGAAAAACTCAGGAATTATACACCACTAAAGCGCAACGCATAATTCCTAAGGAAAAAACACTCTAGAGTATCCCCCCGACAACTAAACCTAAGGTAGGCCAAGCCTTTTACAAATTGACCATGCTTAGAAAAAATTATTACAATTCCCCCAAGGGGGTCTGGACATTCAATTTTTATAAAGGACCAAGAATTTGGCCTGATGAACCTATGAACACTGACGATGAACATTGAACATGTTCATAAAACTGGTGGCTCACAAGAAGTCCAACTATGGTACAAAATAGTTGGTAACAATCCTAGTTTTTTTTTAGTGGCCTTGTAGAATTGACTCTCCAAACCTACTGCCAAGGACCTAGACCTAGACCATTCTTGGTGTGCTATCAACAAAAATGAGTCCAGTTCCTTTTATTTAGATTGTTCTTAATGAATTCATCTTTTGATTAGGAAATTAAATATGAAAAGAAGATGTTCACATGATGCAAAATTATAAGGGCATTAAGAACATTCAATTAGCATCCACCACTTTCATTCTCCACTAAAAAAGGTATCCGATGCAACTTTTAATGAACCAAAAGCACAATCTCACTATGAAACCAAATCGCTTCTTTACTTTCACTTTCAAAAAGAAATGATCATTTACTAATTCACTCACTAAAAATGAGAATGCAAACTACATACTATCAACAAAATGCAAGAAAACTGGCAAAAATAGTAATAAACAAACAATGATTTTCTTCATTTCACCTAATGAAACCAATCAAGTACTTACTAAAGCACCATAAAAATGCTAAAACACTCCTAAATAGAGACCTACAAAATTTTGAGTGACTTCTGAGACCAAATGCAGCAGTAGTCAATGCAAAAAATGAAAAATAGAGCAGAAACCCTCTTTCCCAAGCCACATACATTTGTTTCCAAACAAAGGTGTGTGCACACACACTTGTTAGGAAGGATAATAACATGTACACACTCTTGTGCCTTCTAGAAAGAGAGTGTGCTTCTTGTAGGTATCTAAAAAGTTTTAAAACCCTAAAAAACTTACAATCCTTTAGTTGGAATCAGGGTAAGGAACTATTCTACAGATAGGTAAGTTTCAAAAGACTTGAGAAAGACCCAAAAACCATTCTTAAGGAGGCCCTAAAGAGAAGAATTTAAAGAATTCTTCCCCAATGGAGTCGTAAGTTATGTTATGGGGATAAAACCCCAAATAGTTAGAGATGACTATACATAGCAAATGGAGAGACAACTATTCAAATTCCCCTAGGATTACTAACTTACAATCATACAATTAACCAAAGAACCAAGAAAAAGGCATGATCAATCAAGAGAGAGAGAGAATATTACGTGGATCCTATAGGTTTTCCTATAGCTTTCTTTCATGCATTAACTCCAAAGCATTCCCGTTGATGAATCATGGAACCTACATAGAAGAAAGACAAACCCCTTCTCAAATATTATGGCAATAGATAAGCATGAATCAAATCAGAAAATAAATTTAACATCAGTCAATCCTAATTAGCCTATCAAGAAGTCTAATCCATTTATACCAATAAGAATAAAAAATAAAAAATATTGAACATTGAATTGGGGGGGATGAGAGATGTTTATTAATGAATAAAAGAACAACAAGTACAAATATCACTTGATCCAGTTGTCAACACCTCCAGAACCTTTGCATGGGTCCCTATGAACCTAAGCCACTAATGCCTTGATCCTCCCAAGCCTTCAAACTCCTCCTTGAACATAATATGGGAGACAATGATGAAAGTGGACCTCATTGATCAAAGGATAATGAAATATAAAAAACAATGATTTTTTTAGGGGGGGTGGACATAAAAACATAGAGAATTAGAACCAATTCTTCTAGCATAACCTCAGTATGAGTGCTTGATGCCCCTATCTAATCCATGAATGTCTTATTTATACATTATTGGGCATGATTGAGATACATGGAAGGTGGTTTCAAAAAGTTACACCTAAAAAAAATGTTTTTCAACCATTCGTTTCACTAATTTTGAGGTTCCGTACATTTTCGAGGCACCCATTCTTTTCCTTGTCGTGGATCAAGATGTGTGTTCCCTCAAAACCATGATTCTTTTAGTGAAAAATGGGTTGGAAAGAGTTGGTAGGTTTTCCTGAGGTGGGATCATCACTTATGGATGGCTCAAACATTTGATTCAAGGCCTATAACAACTATTAGGAACTCTTCATATGACATTAGGGACATTTGAGATTGATTAAGGACAATTGGATGCCAATAGAGATGCTTTGATACCATTAGGGTCACTCAAATGCAATTAGGGTCATTAGGCTACCATTAGGGTTACTGAAGTTCCAATTAGTGCTATAATAGAAGATAGAGTTATGCCTTGAGTAAGTGTTAATGAATGGATAGCTTCAACATTATAATAAATATGATTTAAAACTTTATTAGAGAATATTTTTTCTTTCACTTTGTTGAAGAGGTTCAGAGTGCAAAATGCTCACAATTTGTTGAAGAGGCTCACGATGCAAAAATGCTCACACAGTCTTTAGATGAGCTACACGGATATAATTTTTTTAAATAATTCTTAAACCAAGATCCTCTTCCTTGTGCGGGGTGCCTAATACTTGAGGATGATACCCTAAACCCCTCACCCCCATTAAGAAACACCATAACTTAGTTCGTTTTCAAAAAACACCCTTTAAGGACTATTATAAAACTTGATTATTATACTTAGTGTTCCACAAACACCTTCAAAAACAATTATAAAGGATAATTACTATATACTGGAGTAAAGATTGATTTGTGAATAGAACTTAAAAGGAATCCATTAAAATGTGTGTTTAGCTCATTTGCCAAAACACCCTCAAGGATGATCATAAAGGCTGATCACTATACTTTGTGTTCCACAAATACCCTCGTGACAACTATTATAAAGGCTACAATATTATACTTGAGTAGAGACTAATTTGTGAATCAACCTTAAAAATAATTCACTAAAATGCGTGTTAAAGACCCATGTTTCCCAACTACTAAATCAAATGTAAAAAAAAAGAGATTTAGATAACAAGTTGCATATTGATGGCTTTACATTATGGAGTCGCCCCAAGAACCTTCTCAAATAAAACTTGGGATGTGTCTAAATATACATCAAGGGAAAAAACTAAAGGCCAAACTGATATGGCCAACCAAAGTAAACTTGTTCACTATAAAAAATGTTGTCATGCAATATAGACACGTAGAGAGAAAAATATCAAAGAAAATGAACTTAGAATTTTGAAATATTTTTATGTTAAAAAATGTTGAGAGAAAACTACATTTTAACTAAACTTTTTGTAAATATAAAAAATAATTTTTTTTTACATTATTATAAAAAATAATTAAAACTGTAAGTAAGTTGAAAAGTAAATCAAGAATTACCCAATTTCCCGACATGTCAACCTCAAGCTGACCTTGATATGAGCTATAAGCACATTATCCTTGAGCGCATATACAACTGCTAATTACACCGATATGTGTTTATATTTTAGAATTTGGGGTGGACTAGAGCCTATGCTTTTCCTAGATTGCACGAAGATGAGACAAGTGTACTATCCAAATTGATTTTATGGCAGTCATTCCAAATTCGAAATAAACAATTATAAAACATATATATAAAAAATAACTGGTAGCCATGCATGGATAACTGGTATCTAGGTGATGCATGAATAACTCATAGATGCATGGATCACTGGTAGCTAGTTGATGCATGAATAACTCATAGCTGATGCATGGATAACAAGCCATTCGTGTAACTACACATGGAGAACAAGTAACTTGTTGATGTCACTTAACTTGTAATGTAACGTCCCCACCCATCATACCAGTGCAATGGGGAGGATCGTGATGCTAAAACTGGGCAATTGGCCCCGATACATACTAAATAAAAACAACCACATATATAGAAAGACAGGCATGCAGATGTACACATCTAAGCAATACAGCAGAAGTAAATACATAGGTAGAAACACTTATCTTCATTTCAATTGTCCCAAGCAACTAGCTATGTCGCTGCAACGTTCCACCCAACCGTAGGCTCTTCGACAGCTTATACTGAGTCCGTCCGAAGGCCACCCCCGAGCTGGGCATGATTTTCACAAGGACAAAGGGGACATTCACGCTCACACACCGTCTATTAACCATTTTATTTTAGCCAAGCCAGTCTAACTGGGTTTATCAGGCTGCACTTGCACAATGGATGCTCATTCCCAATCTCAAGCCAGAACCAGGGATTACCCATCACCCATGCCCATCATACTCTTCTTTCTCACAGCAAAAACGATTATTGACAGGGTTACACATTTACAACAGAGGTGTTCACAAAACAGGGTCCACATTGGTTCTCCCAACTCGTGGTTCACCCAAACGAACTGTGGAATTTCGATTTCAACCCCAGGGAGCAAAACCGATTTCTCTCCACTGGTTAGGATCCCTTCCAATGGCCTAAACAACCCCCAGGAAGACCCAAAACGTTCTGCTCTCTTTCCCCATGGGTAACCAACACAAAAACGCCCCTTCCCAGCTAAAAGATGGAGGGAGACACAGAAAAACGAGGGAGGAAAACGTCCAGGCAGCTTGAGCTGCGTGAGAGAGCAAGGCCATGGTGAATAATGGCTTAGGCAGCCATTTCGTGGCTCTATTCTTGCCCAAAAAGACCAACACGTTTTTCCATGAAGGGTGGCTTGCCCATACCCGATTTTGGACAGCCATACCTTCCCATTCCCAAGGCAATAACTTCCCCAACCAACTCTTGGGAGAAATCAATGGTTGGGTACAAAAGTCAACATGGGTAGTTGAGGGTTTGATGGGTTCCCTCATTGACACTTGGCTTGACTCTATTGGCTCAAGGGTTTGAATGTTTTCCCTCCCAATTCCTTGTGAAATCATGCCCCCATCTCTTTGTTGCATTGCATAGCTAGTTGTGGGTATTTTTATTAAAATGCATATTACATGATGTTGAAATTCCAATGTGCCTGGCTAGCACGCAAAGCATATGCATCAATAAATCGATGGCGGGGCCCTGGCCTTGAGCTCCTCACCATGATTTCATAACAAATATTACATCATTTATAATGTAAATTCCATGGGGCCAAACTGGGGACATTACATTCCCCTCCCCTTGGAATAACACCGTCCTCGGTGTTTCAACACTTCGGACTATATACCCACTTTACACATGATTCATAATTCACAGATGGTGGCAGGTCTGTCCTGCAATTCGTCTCTTTACTTTGACCTTTCACGATCAAGTCCCCTAGCTTCCACAAGTTCCTCCTGCTAGCTTTGGTCTTCCAGCTCTACGGGTGGGCATTGCTCCAGAGCAATCCCTTCCGTTTGTTTATCTTCCAGCTGATCTAAAAGTCTGGAATTTCATGGATGCCATCTTTCTTGTTGTCCTGGCAACTATCTGTGAGACTTATCATGGCAATTCCTGTTAGGACAAGCATAACACAATAATAAAATTAGTCAATTATTTTCCTAATTGACTTGGAACGTCCATGCTTTACTCACGAGACTTCCACACATTTCATGCTTTCCCACATACACATGAACTCATTCATGTTCATCCTTTCACAAGAAAATAACTATTTTAGCATTCACAATTCATTTCAAGCAATTAAACACAAATTGTTCTCGTTTATGACATGCACTCAATAGTCTTTTGTTTCTGAGATGCATCAGTCAAAAGGAAAGAGAAGAGTAAGAGTTTCCCCCTCTTAGTCTTGTTCCAATCCGGAGCCACACCATCACTTGTGGTTCTATTCTCCTTAGCCTCTTTCACTTCAATGTGAATGCTTAACTTGCCCTTTCTTGGCTATGACACTTAGTGTCTAAGGTCTGCATATGGATTTCAACTAGGAAACCCTTCCCCATTGTTGTTTACAGAACCTTTGGCTGCTAGGACCCACACAGTTCCACTAGCACCATCTTTCATTACTGCTCATACTGAGCTCTTTAGGACAGTCATATGCCCACATGCATCCTTCAGATGCTTTCATAGTCCTTGCTTCCAGCAATACCTACATTCAAACATTGAATCAATTCACATGTTTAGTTCATTTTCAGAGGGTTTTTTCTCTAAACAAGAGTTTAGGAAATCATAACCAAATCGTATACACACGTATTTTCATAAGCAAGAAGCTGCAAGGTGACTGAATACTTATCTGTATTGGATGTCTTCACTCTATTCCACGGGATCCTTCTTTGCTTTACGAGCCTTGTATTTCCCGTGAACACAATAACGAATGTTGGGCCAGCACGTAGGCTACTCCACAATCATTCAAATAGGCAATTTCGGGCCAGTACGTCGACTGGGTTTATCAATCACTTCCTTTAGCAACATGCTAGGCCAGTGCTCCGACTGGTTTTTATCAATTGTTTAAGGGGTGTTGGGCCAGCGTACACGCTGCCTTACCATATCAAGTGGTTAATGCCCAACTAGTCACTCTCTGGACTTATCAAGAACTTTATAGCGTTCAATCAGCTACTCCCTGGATTTCTTAATAATTTATATCGCCCACTCATTTACTCTCTGGATTTACCAGCAATTTATATCGCCCCCTCATTTACTCTCTGGATTTACCAGCAATTTATATCGCCCACTCATTTACTCTCTGGATTTACCAGCAATTTATAGTCTTTCAGGGTCTTGCCTTCCTGCAATGGCCAAGGTTTCCAACAAAGAAACAATAGTGTATCAGCTTAGCTGTTCGAAGACTTATACCTATAACCTTCATTATTTCAAACAAGACATAAATGAAAACGAATACTTATCTGTATGGTGCATTTCCCCTCTGGTCCACAGGATCCTGCTTCGCTTCTGCAAGTCTTAGGATCGCCCATGGACTTGGATATAGTTAATGCTTAACCAGTACACCTCCCCATCGGCTGGATTTACCAAGCATTTGGTGGTTCCCAACCAGTCCCATACCTGGTTGGCCCTCTCCAGTGCCGAGCCAGCACATTCGTCTGGGTCATCGACCAATGGAAGGAAACTGCGCCACCGGCCATCATAGGTCAAGGCTCTACTATGGAGCCATAGGTATCTCAGGGTTTTCCAGTCAGTCATCGGCGCCCGCCCTCCCACTGCTGTCCCAATAGGAATCTCAGGGTTTTCAGTCAGTCATCGGCGCCCGCCCTCCCACTGCTGACCCAATAGGCATCTCAGGGTTTTCAGTCAGTCATCGGCGCCCGCCCTCCCACTGCTGACCCAATAGAGATGTCATGCCTTTACCAATGCCACCACACCTTCTTGCACCATAACCCTTCACACACATCGGCTCTTTATTTATACAAGGACGCCACTCCTTCTTTCGTGCAATTCGGTGGTTCCTTTTAGGAACTTTATAGGTGACTTTCTTGACTGCAGGTTAACATGACCCCTACTCACACAAGGATGATACCTTCTCTTATTAAACAGCTCTTCGGGCCTGTCCATCCCTTCTGGTAATATTTCACGTGAGCATAGATAGGTTGCTAATTCCATACAGTCTCTTTGTGTGCCCTTCTTCACTCTGCCCGTTAATGTGCAGTATCAATCTGCATCTGTGTAGGCTGACAACACAAGAAGGATAAGCAAGCTCATCAGTATTGTTGTTCAATTCTTCACCACATTTCATATCATTCACTATCAAGTATTGAAACACCAGGAATGCGTCCATTCCCTTAGGGTGTAGTCAATATTGAAAACCCTATCATGACCCAGCACCAGAAAAGGTGTGCACCCCCTTTCCGATGTGCGCCATGTAGGCCCTAATCATACTCAAGCAATCTGCAATGATATAAATAAAATAGAGCATGCTCTGCGTATTGACCCTAATAATTTAGACATGCATGTTCTTGTCTAGGGTCACGGAATACTCATTCATTTTGCAGATTTGTCTCACATGCCTTCTGGGCATAGCTTTACCATCTCACTTTCATGGTTTACCGTCATGCGGTTTGGCTGAGACATTATCAATGGCGTTTCACCCGAAACCCATTTCCAAAGCATGGGATCCTTCCCATCTAGTTTGGCTTCTACAGGCCATCACACATGGTCTTCCTGCAAGGTGTCCTCCTGGCACACTTTATCAAATAGCCAAACAGTCAACAACATTTAGCAATAAGCTTCAAATATGATTGTTTCATAACCACTCCATAACATTAACAATTAAATTCAATATGAATTTACAATTCTGTCTCCTGCAGAAATTGATTTGCTTAGCAATGAGTCTCTCCTCATATTGTTTGGCCCTTGTAAGTGGTATCACACTGCCCATTATGGTTTCACCCTTGCTACCATACATGAACATCCACCTACAGCATGTCTTCCTGACACAATTCTATATAATCCAAACAATCATTAGCAGTTATAAGCAACTCTCAAATCTGAAATTTGTAAATCTGTTTTCCTACAGAAATTAGATTTGCAACTATGAGACTATTCTCATAAACTTAAACAGACAATTTTCAGATTTGTTTCATGCATAAATTTCAACCATGAGAACCTTCTCATAACCTTTGGCTTCTGCACATGGTAGAACTCGGTCTTTACTATGGGCTTATCCTCATTGCCATACGCAAGACTTTTCTACCTGAAAACTGAAACCTCAGTCAGCCAAACACGTTGTAAGTATGTATGCATATTATCATAATCAGGACCACCAGTCCTCACTTGCTTTGGTTAATAAGCACATGACCAACATTCACATGGCATGATATAAATTCATATGAATGCATTGAGATTTCTATACAGTCATATGGTGTAAGGATCATTTCCTTCACTTACCCACACCCCACCAAGCTTGGTAGGTTAACAATCCCAATCGGTATTCAATATCATATGCAACTAACTCAACATAGCTCAAACATCGTGGAAGAGATCTTACCAAATCCTCTTTCAACATTCATGCAATTGGCACCAATAATCATTACCTGCATGGTTACTATTAACATCGCTTGATGTTACCTGATCAATTGGCCTCTTACCAAGGCCGTTCAGTCCTTTTGCCAACTTTATGATCATAGATTTGTTGCACCATTCTTTCTGCATAAGGTTGTTGGCTTCATGCAACAACATCCTTGGCACATTTAGCCATGATCTTTGTTATCTTTGGTCCTACAACCAATACCAACATCAATAGCGATTATCAATCATAATATTCTCTATTAATGGTTCATTGCATAAGCAGACTCCATTATTCTACCAATATGCAATATCCCATTTACGCACAAGCATTTCCATATGCACTATGCAATGTTTGCTAAGGTGCCATTTAGTGCATATACATCTATGTAATCCCTTACATTTTTAACATTTTTATGCCATATGACAATTTCATAATTGTAAGTATGATAACAAACAGGGGTTTAAGGAATTCTTCCCTTTTCGATCCCTCCTCGTATCATGGAATTTCTCTTCCATATCCTGCAATTGTAGAAATTGCCCATATTGACAACATAATTTCTTTGTCAAAAACAGCCGCTGGCACTCTTCTGCACTAAATAATTATGATATCTGTAGACCTCATTCAAACTCTGGTCATGTATCATCGTTCCCTGCTGGACAAGCTTTCCAATGCCTGTTTTCATGCTTCATTCCGACATCAGGTGTGGAAACTGCATTCCTTCAAAAATGACAACTTTCACTCCAATTTGGCACATTTTTCATAGTTGCATTTTGGCCCAGAATGCCAACTTTAGCCATTTGTGGAAGAAAATCTATGAGGAATCACAAAAACTTTTCTATCGGGCGGAGTTAGTCCATATAACAAGGAACACTCAGCAATTCACGGATCTTAATTCCGATGCACCATTCATCTTCTATGAATTTCTGGATTTCACTACTTCTCACTTTTCACATTTTCCCAAAATTCCAAATTTTGGGCCAAAACGGCCATCTTCCAAACGGTGCTTTCTAGAAAATATTCGTCTAATGGAAGTTGTACGTCTTAATGAGAATATGAAATGTCTAGTTCAGTAAAATTTCTGATTCCCACATCTAGGGTCACTTTTACTGTCCACAAGCTTTTCAAAATCCCGAAAAAGTGGCCCGGAACAGTGCTTTTTGGCCTTCTTGCTCACCCCGACTCCACATCCCTTGGAGTTTGGCTCCAAGATTCGGAACTTAACATTGTGCCTGCTTCATGACTGCCTCGTATCAATTTCAGCTTAAACCGGCCTTCTGTCAAGCCTCGGGACTCTGTCCTTTAAAAGCCACTATTCCCCATTTTCTGTCAAATCGGAGTGTAATGGGATAGGGGTCTTCACTGGTTCTTCCATGGCCCTCGTCAATGGCCTCCGAGCCCCACAGGAATCATCGCATTCTGAGTTCGGATGCTCCTGCTATCCAAAAATCAAGTTTTAGCCACTTTACTCTTTTTTTTTTTTTTTTTTTTTTTTTTACGGGCCGGTTCTCCGAACGCTTCCGCAATGCGGAGCAGTTCGGCGAACGCTTCCGCAATTGCGGAGCAGTTCGGCGAACGCTTCCGCAATGGCGGAGCGATTCGCTGAACTCTCCCGCAACTGCGGAGCCATTCGGCGAATGCTCCCGCAATGGCGGAGCGATTCGCTGAATTCTCCCGCACTGCGGAGCCATTCGGCGAATGCTCCCGCAATTGCGGAGCCATTCGGCGAAGGCTTCCGTTGCGAAGCCATTCGGCGAATGCTCCCGCAATTGCGGAGCCATTCGGCGAAGGCTTCCGCCGTTTCGGAAGACTTTCCCGAATCCTCCCGTGATTTCGGAGCCGTCCGCGGAATCCTTCCGCACTATCGGAAGACTTTCCCGAACTCTTCCGTAATTTCGGAACCGTTCGTGGAATCCTTCCGCAATTTCGGAAGACTTTCCCGAACTCTTCCGCAATTTCGGAACCGTTCGCGGAATCCTTCCGTAGTTTCGGAAGACTTTCCCGAACTCCTTCCGAAACAAAATTTTAAACAAATTTTTTTTGAAAACACTTAGAAAAATTTTCTTCTTTTTCGGAGCAGTTTGCCGAATTTTTCCGCGTTGCGGGTCAACTCGCGGAATCCTTCCGCAAATTTAGGAAGAGAAATCCTTCCGCAACTTCGGAAGGGAATTCCTTCCGCAAATGTCGGGCGACTTCCCGAACTCTTCCGCGCTGCGGAAAAACTCACGGAATGCTTCCGCAGTTTTCGGAGCAATTCGCCGAATGCTTCCGCAATTGCGGAAGACATTCGGGAATTCTTCCCGAAACAGGCTTAAACGGATTTTTTTTTTTTTTTCAAACAGACTTAGGAAAGATTTGAAATCTTTCATTCATTTAACATTCAACAATCCAACCAATGGATTTACAATTTAATCTCTGTACACACACACAAAATTCAAAATTCAAAATGCATGTACACACAAAATGCATTTTAGTTTCATTTAATGCATTTACACACAATGATTTATATCTTTGTGAAGGCCCAACAGCCGTAGTGTTGAACCTAAAGCTCTGATACCAAATGTAACGTCCCCACCCATCATACCAGTGCAATGGGGAGGATCGTGATGCTAAAAATTGGCAATTGGCCCCGATACATACTAAATAAAAACAACCACATATATAGAAAGACAGGCATGCAGATGTACACATCTAAGCAATACAGCAGAAGTAAATACATAGGTAGAAACACTTATCTTCATTTCAATTGTCCCAAGCAACTAGCTATGTCGCTGCAACGTTCCACCCAACCGTAGGCTCTTCGACAGCTTATACTGAGTCCGTCCGAAGGCCACCCCCGAGCTGGGCATGATTTTCACAAGGACAAAGGGGACATTCACGCTCACACACCGTCTATTAACCATTTTATTTTAGCCAAGCCAGTCTAACTGGGTTTATCAGGCTGCACTTGCACAATGGATGCTCATTCCCAATCTCAAGCCAGAACCAGGGATTACCCATCACCCATGCCCATCATACTCTTCTTTCTCACAGCAAAAACGATTATTGACAGGGTTACACATTTACAACAGAGGTGTTCACAAAACAGGGTCCACATTGGTTCTCCCAACTCGTGGTTCACCCAAACAAACTGTGGAATTTCGATTTCAACCCCAGGGAGCAAAACCGATTTCTGTCCACTAGTTAGGATCCCTTCCAATGGCCTAAACGACCCCCAGGAAGACCCAAAACGTTCTGCTCTCTTTCCCCATGGGTAACCAACACAAAAACGCCCCTTCCCAGCTAAAAGATGGAGGGAGACACAGAAAAACGAGGGAGGAAAACGTCCAAGCAGCTTGAGCTGCGTGAGAGAGCAAGGCCATGGTGAATAATGGCTTAGGCAGCCATTTCGTGGCTCTATTCTTGCCCAAAAAGACCAACACGTTTTTCCATGAAGGGTGGCTTGCCCATACCCGATTTTGGACAGCCATACCTTCCCATTCCCAAGGCAATAACTTCCCCAACCAACTCTTGGGAGAAATCAATGGTTGGGTACAAAAGTCAACATGGGTAGTTGAGGGTTTGATGGGTTCCCTCATTGACACTTGGCTTGACTCTATTGGCTCAAGGGTTTGAATGTTTTCCCTCCCAATTCCTTGTGAAATCATGCCCCCATCTCTTTGTTGCATTGCATAGCTAGTTGTGGGTATTTTTATTAAAATGCATATTACATGATGTTGAAATT
Source organism: Larix kaempferi (assembly GCA_027924585.1). Classification (NCBI taxonomy): domain Eukaryota; kingdom Viridiplantae; phylum Streptophyta; class Pinopsida; order Pinales; family Pinaceae; genus Larix; species Larix kaempferi. The sequence goes on from BSBM01001365.1 coordinate 5,592,489, forward strand.
CCAATGTGCCTGGCTAGCACGCAAAGCATATGCATCAATAAATCGATGGCGGGGCCCTGGCCTTGAGCTCCTCACCATGATTTCATAACAAATATTACATCATTTATAATGTAAATGCCATGGGGCCAAACTGGGGACATTACATGTAACCTATCGGTGTTCACAAAGTCACAAGTTAAGTGGTTGTGCTAGTAATCCTCAATGTTGAAGTGGATTGTAATTTTGATAAGTAGAATGGGTACATGAAAAACTTTGGTCACATGGCACAGAGTTGATTTGCTCATCTATTATGTATATTTAGTATTTGACCAGAGAGTTGATTTGCTCATTTATTTTTTCTATTTAGTATTTACAATATGTTTTTAACCATGTTTAAAATTAATAATTTAATTAGTATTCACAATATATTTTTAACAAAGTTTAAAACTAATAATTTATCAAACTAAAGAAAATAAGGTATTTAGGTTAAATGATATGGTATTTAGGTTAAAAAATAAGAATTTAATCAGTATTCACAATATATTTTTAACAAAGTTTAAAACTAATAATTTATCAAACTAAAGAAAATAAGGTATTTAGGTTAAATGATATGGTATTTAGGTTAGAAAATAAGAATTTAATTAGTATCCACAATATATTTTTAACAAAGTTTAAAACTAATAATTTATCAAACTAAGGTATTTAGGTTGAATGATATGTGATTTAATGATTAAACTAGGACATAGAATTTTGAAAACTAAATTATAATTATAAATAAAATATGCTCAAAATTGTATGATAACATAAAAAAAACTTAATAAACTTTCACCATCCATCCTCCTTCCTTAAGTGAAGTTCAATATAAATTCAAAAACCTACCCTAACAAAAATAAGCTTCATTGGCATTTCCTACATCTTATGTTCTTTCAATTCCTACATGAATTATGAATGCTTTCTATACTCAACCAAATGAGGCATTAGATAGACTAGTAAATTCTGTAATATGTAACAACATATACAAAGTCAATTGCAAAAACATCAACCCAATAGTATACACACAACTTCTTTAGAAAATATGTGATTAAAACAATAGAGAGTAGAAAATGTGTCTTGATTAAAAGCAAGATGACAATAACCTGATTTATTATGCAAATCAATTTTTTTAAAATATTATGCAAACCAATGTTGTAAAGAAATTTTGAAGTCTGTTTCAAAAATATTAAAAACACTATCAACACATAAACACATATTTGAAGGCGTGAAAAATAGTTTAAATAAATACGAGTATGGGAAAATGACACATATAAAAATATTATGTTAAACAAATTAACTAAAGTATTTAAAACAAATGCACCTTAAACAAAACATTATGGTATGCACCTTTAAAATAGTCTTCACACTCTATGCATATATTATGGTATGCATATTTAAAATAGTCTACACATTCCATGCATACATTATGGCATGCACATTCAATAGTTTGTCACACTAAAGTATTGCAAAATACTTAATATATGGTAAATATAATATCAAGCAGATCTTAAAATTACACGGATGGACATTTACTTAGATTTTATGTCTTCAAGTAATTCAACTTAATATTGCTCACTGCATTAAAGACCAAATAGATTTAAATAAATAAATCATCTATAAGATGCTTAATATTGTTGGTTGTGGAGTTTGATCTTCTTGATTGAGAGATGATGTTGTTTCAACCGTGTTTGTACCCCAGTTTTATATGATATGCAGGTGGACTGTACACTCACCCCAACGAGGGGGCATTGCCCCCCCACGGGGGTTCAAGGGCGAAGTGCCTGAAAGAAATTTGTTGGGTTGTTTTGTTGGCCAATAGATTACGGGCCCATGGTTTTGGGTAGCTTGTGGTATTTTCCCATGGTAATTCCCCTTTAAAAGGAAGACATTGTAATACAACTATGTAATGTATTGCAGCATTTTAAAGATCTTTGATTATATAATAGAGACTGTAAGAGAGTGAAGAGGAAGTTGCAGCAGATGTGTTGCAGGTTGTATTCCTTCATTTGCTGGATGGTATAATAATAAGGACTGGCAATTTCTGTGTGGACGTGGTCCATCTTGGGTGAACCACGTTATCTTGGTGTCTCTCTTGTAATGTGTTTTATGTGATTTATATTTGCGTCTCGTTTATTGTTATTGCTCTGCGATCCTGTTTTTCTAACAAATATGACTTCTAAGAAATGGAATTGAAGGTGTGAAAATTTATTATAGTTCAAAACAAGATGACATTTTTTCCATGAGAAAAAAACATAATATTCTTGTTAAGAAAAATATTACATTCTTCATGTGCATCATGCATGATCAATGCAAACCAAGTTTGGTTATGCATGATCAATGCAAACCACGTCTGGTTACACCTCTTGGTTTCCACATTCAAGTCTTGCTACTGTAAAAGAAAAATCATATACCTAACATGTTTCCTCATGAAGAAACCAAAACAAGTATTTCAAAGTGTTTCTGATCACAATACAATATTAATAATCAAAACAACTCATACATCAAGTTGTTTTCAGTTTCAGAAAATTGATTTGTGCATAGATCCAAAATTCAATATCCTGAGTCACTCAATATACTATCAACATGCCTGCATCAACACTTTCTTATATCAACATGCTCTCAAGAGTTTTGATCATATATATCTTATATGTTTTCTCAAGAAGAAACCAAATCCGTATTTCAAGGAATCTTAGTCATTAACCAAAGCTCTATAATAAATATACAACTCATATTTATCAGATCATTAAGACCCAGGATGGTCTCGACTATCCAATTTCACAAAATTATGGGCTTTCCTCCAAACATGGCTCTCTCAGTCCATAATTGAAACCACATATACTATCAACAAGTTAGTTACCAACGTAGTCCGATCTGGTCTCAACAAAAGTTACCTTATCATGTATTCCTCATAAGGTAGTTCCCTACAGGATCGTTTGACTTGAAAATTTTCCAATCTCCATTTCTCATTTTTGTTCTGTCATTTGCTATCTTATATGCCTCATGATTCAATTCTCTAAAAACATGTTGATAGTTTACTTCGAGGAAATCTTTGCTAATTCTTCTAATCTCTTCTAGTAATGCTTCTAGTTGCAAATTATAATATTTATAATCTCTCATCATCCATTTTACAACCAGCATCGAGTCTCTGAATATTTTCAATCTTTGGATTCCTTTTTCCAGTGCCATCCAAAGAAGAATCCATAAGGCACTCAACTCCGTGAAGTTATTTGTACTTGTACCCAAGCCAATACTAAAAGAGAAACTTAATGACTCAGTTAGGTGTAGAACTCCTCCAAGTCCACAAAATATTTGATCTCCATGAGATGCCCCATCAAAAAATTCCTAAGGTGTCGAGCCATCGATCTCTACTAGAATTATATCTCTAGGATTCTTCACCTTCTTATCTTGAGGAAAACGTTTTAGAATACTTATACTCTACATGCCACATTGGAATGCTAGGATAATCATGTTCTCAAAAGATTGTCATTTCTAGCAAGCCAAATGCTCCAACTAATGATTTCCAAAAGGGCTATGAATTCCTTCAAATCATTATTATCACACCAGGCACGCAAGCATTCATCCATTGAGTTTCCTGTCCATACAATTGGTCCATTTATGAAAGATACCACATACCTCCAAACTTGTTTAGTATAAACGCACTCCACTGCCAGATCCATATTACTCTCCTTAGCTTCCTTACAGAGATAACACCTTCTTGGACCGTTTGTATTCATATGCTGTAATAAGTCCCACGTTAATACTTTATTGGATAACAATAACCATAATTATTTTTTTGATTTTAAAGGGAAATGCATCTTCCAAACTACCCTCCTACACCAGTTGAAATCCCCCTTGCAGTCTTTCTTTAAGAGCACATTATAACCATCCTTTGGTAAGTACTCCTTGTTTAGTGCATGAGTCCATACTAAAGCATCCTTGCTACCACGAAGATGGACATGGATTGACTTAAGCTTCCCAATATAACCTTCCCAACTTCTGATATCCTCCTTGCTAAATCCCAACATATATGTCGTTACCCAGCCTTGCTTCCACTTTGAAGTTTCTAAAGGATTGGATATTTGACTTAGAGAGTAGAAACCCATTGGCCAGAGAAACCTAACCATGTGCAATGGCAGCAAATGCGCAAAATCACTTCCCACCCACGGATCCTCCCCCAAGCATACACTAAGCCTGCCGCCTATTTTCCAAGCCAATCCATCCCCGATTAGAGCAAAAGCCGAAACAATTGCTTTCGATGTGATTGAAACGTTGCATGTTGATTTAAATGTATTTTGGATCCCATTTATGAGCAACACGGGGCTGATATATTTTTGTTCCACCAATTTAGACTAGAGTCCCGAGCCTCCTAACAACTTCCAAATGCTTTTCACCACCAAAGACTTGGGGAAGGTATCAGATTCTTTATGCCCCACCCTCCCATTAAGGATGGAGCTGAGATCGTCTTCCAATTAATCCAAACATTCCCTATCTTTTTGAAGCTACCAGACCAGAAGAATCTCATACTTAATTTTGCAATCTTGTCAAACATGCACCTTGGGATCCAAAATAAACACTAGTACATTGGTATGGCCATCTATACTGATTTGATCAATGCTATTCTACCTCCCTTAGAAATCCAACGCAAATACCAATTTTCTAGTCTCTTTTCACATTTAATGATCAACCATTCCCAATCACTGATACGATAGGAGGAGAGTTTAATATGGAGCCCCAAATATTTCAAGCCTTCATCGAGATTGATCACCTTAAATCCCAACTGCATACTGAAGCATCGCAAATCATCCTCCTCAACTCCTTCTCTTAATATTGTATACTTTTCCGCATTACCACCATCCCTATTGCATTACAAAAAAGGATCAAGAATACTTTACAACATCTCTAATTCCCTTTTTGTTCCATCACAAAAGATCAAGATATCATCGACAAAAAGTAGATGTGTAAGCCGAAACTCCCCCCCGTACAGACTCATTTTATGCCTCCAGTCCTCTTAGCTTCCCTAATTGCTCTGCTAAGTCCTTCTGCTACAAAGAGAAATAACAAGGGAGCCAAAGGGCACCATCTTACCCCTCTCCCAAGTCTAAAAAAGGTGGATGTTACTCCATTTATCATAACCGTAAGGAAGACCATCATCATGCATGCCATAGTCCACTGTATAAATGGAACATAGAACCCGACTTGAGATAAAATCATTTGAAGGAATACCCAACTTACACGACCATAGGGATATCCCTATAGCCTTATGGATTTGTCTACTTGCTAGAAACCCAAACTGTTCAATAGTAAAATTAGCTAATAATATTCCTTTTATCCTATTAGCTATTATCTTTGCAACTAACTTGTAAATGTTATTGCATAATGAAATTGACTTGTAGTCATCTAGACAATCCACATCATCCCTTTTTGGTATGAGCGAGATGAATGTTGCATTGAAAGCCCCTAATATCTTTCATTGCTTCCTAGAAACCTCAACTACTCTTAACAGATCCTCGTCCACCATATCTAGAATGCCTAAGTACTCAAACGACATGCCATCAATACCCAAGCTTTTGTCCTTTTTAGGCTCTGAAGAGTCTTCTCCAATTCTTCTTTAGATATTTTTTTCATTAGTTCCATGTTATCCTCATCATTCACAAGGTTAGGATATGATTGGACTAATTTTACTTTCCTTTGCAACAAAAACCTTTTCATCCTCATTGAAGAGTTTCAGGAAATGATCCACCCCCACATTTGCCAAATCTTCAAACTTGGTAACCTCCTAGTTATCCTCATTTTTAACTTCCAAATTGTATTCACATATTTTCAGTGATTGGCAAAATTATGGAAATATTTTTTATTGTCATTCCAATGATTGGAAAAATTATGGAAATATTTTGTATTCTCATCCCTGGTAGCCAGCGACAATGTCTACTTTTGATTTTCCATTTAACTTCTTTATTTTCCAAAATTTCCTTATGTCCTCCTCAAGGAACCCTAATCCTTCTACCTTTTATAGAATCACCAGTCTTGACTCAATGGCTAATAAATCTCTTTCCTCTCTCAATTTCTTAATTCAAGCCCAATAAGTGATTTTTTTTTGCAATCTTTAAATTATTTGAGAATTGTATAGCTACAGACTCCCTCAAGTTTATGTGAAACGACTTCCAAGCATTTTTCAACAGCTGAACACAGTCCCCGTCTTCTAACCATGATGGATTAAGTTTGAAGGGACATGAAGGTTTTCCCGAGTCTCCCACTAATTAGATCACCACTGGATGGTGATCTGAATCCCCTCCCATCCCAATCCATTGTTGAATGCGCAATGGAAGTTCTAAAAGAAATCGATCCAGTCGCTTCGCTATGAAGTCATTTCCTCCTCTTCTAGTAGACCAAGTCAGCTTTATTTTTTTTGTTCTTTATCACTCAACCCATTGCATTCTATCATTTTCAAGAAGAAATCTGATAAAATATCCGTACGCCCATTCTGGCCCCAGGTCTCTGACATACCCACAAAAAAATTTAAATCTCCTCCCAAAATAAGATTACACTCCTTAAAACAGATCTTAGCCATCACAGATTCCCAAAAAGAAATCCAATCACTATTCGGCTCATATATATTCAGAAATAGGAGTTCATTCCTTAGTTCAAGAGAATGTAAGGTCGCTCCTAGTCCTGATTCAAAGGCTCAAGAATTTACAAGTTTCATACTTTGACTACGCCAACTGAAAATTACACCTCCAAATTTGCCTTTAGCATCTACAAATCCAAATTCCCATACACTGAGCAAAACATCCATCTCCTTCTCCTTCACAAGTTTCTCACCCTCACTCATTGTTTCCTACAAAAAGATCACATCCGGCGTAATCATCGAACTCTGAGATTGAGTTGCAGTCCTTATCTTGAGGTTGGATAGAATATGGAAGCCCATTGTAGTCCTTATCTTTGGGTTGAATAGAATATGAAAGCCCCTTGGCGGATGACCTATTAGTGAATCCTGAGAAAGGGCCATTGAAATTTGGATGAGCTATTGATGAGGCCTGAGAAAGGACCATTTAAATTTGGAGAATTTCTACTTTTGGGAGACCTCGCAACAATTCATTCACCAGAGTGGCCTCTCTGCAATGCTGTCGGTTTCATCTTTTGTTGCAAATTGCAGAATCCGATCTCAGGACTCTCTGCAATGCTGCCGCCGGTTTCATTTTTTGCTGCCAATTGCAGAATCCAATCTTGGGGTGAAGGACTCTGGAGTTGCTCAAATGCCTTAATTCTTTGTCCTCTACCACATTCACCTACCTGCCTTGCAGTGGGCAGATTACCCAACAATGCAAAAATAGGACACCTACACAAATTCCTAGGCAAATTGGGACAAATTTGGGATCCACTAGAAGAGCAGAGCACGGGAATTCCATCCCTGCTCGACACCATGAGTATAGGTTACAGATAAAAGAGGAAAATCGACAAGACACCTTGTAATAGTAATAGAGATAAAATGAAGAGCTCATACTATCACACAAATTTCCTAAAAAAATTTATGAGCATTATGATTGATTACATTTCAAATTTCTGCCAAATATGTAAGCACACGCAGCCAGGAAAGTATAGGTTACAGATAAAAATGCAAAACATGTAAGCACATGCAACCAGGAAAGTAAAGGTTACTGAGAAAAGAGGTTGCAAAAAGAACCAAAAACTGACTCGATTAATGGTGTTCAAATAGATAACACATTAATCATGACCCATACGCACAAATATAAACACGTGATTAGAAAAAAATACAAAACAGATATTCAGCACGAAGTAATACACATGTTCGGGTACACAGGGTACTACCAAAGGACCGAACACCAAGAGCAACCACTTCACACAAACAGATCACAGATCAACACACCGATGTTTTGACGTGGTTTAAACCCTCTTGAGGGAAACACTCCACGGCCCCGGCCAAATAGCTTCTACGGGACAATTTATTATGCAAAGAAAGAAAGTTACAAATGAGCTTCTCATAATCGATCAACTAAACAATGACCCTCCATGCTCTTTAAATAGAGATCATGGACCAATCGGGTGTTAAGCCACGGATCAAGGTTAGGTTTGATCTAAGAGAAGTTGAGCCGTCGGATCACTCTATGTCGGAAACATATCGTGACCGTCGGATTAAGTATATACAAATGCATACTAATGCATACTAAAGAAACACACTATCCCTAACGGATATATTACACAAGTTGATCTTAACTAACTCCTAAGTGTCTAAATATCCTAACATCCCCCCTTAAGAACAACTTGGGATAGGATTGAAGGATTTACAAAAGTGACACTATTAGGAGAAGGAAGGAGGCATTAGAGCCTATCCCCCCTTAATGACAAGTTCCTGAACTCCTAACATAGATCGAAGTTTAGAAAACTTCGCTTCTGTAAGAGACTTGGTGAAGATGTCTGCAACTTGATCATCTGTAGGGCAAAAGAGCACTTCGAGAACACGATCATGAACAAGATTTCTGATGAAGTGCATATGTAGCTCAATGTGTTTGCTGCGTTGATGTAGAACTGGATCTTTGGCAAGCTTGATGGCACTTTGATTGTCGCACCAAAGTGGAGTAGGCTGCTGCTGCTCGAATCCAAACTCTGAAAGGATCTGTCGAAGCCATAAAGCTTCCTGACTGGCATTAACTGCTGCTCGATATTCTGCCTCTGCTGAAGAAAGAGCAAGAGCTTGTTGTTTCTTACAAGCCCAAGTAATAGGTCCAGAGCCCAGACTGAAAACATAACCTGCAGTAGACTTTCGATCATCAGGATCGCCGGCCCAATCTGAATCAGTGAAACCAACCAACAAAGGTTTCCCCCCTGTACTGTAATGAATCCCAAACTGAACTGTACCTCGAATATATCGAAGTATTCTTTTAGCTGCTTTCCAGTGACTTTCATGAGGTGTCTGCATATAACGGGCAACTCGACCAACGGCAAAGGAAAGGTCAGGACGGGAATGAGTCAAGTATAAAAGACAACCAACAAGCTGACGATACAGTGTGGCATCTACTTCAGGTGAAGTACAAGTGGCAGAAAGTTTGACTCCAGACTGGAAGGGAGAAGGGGCTGGTTTACAATCTTCCATGTGAAAGCGACGAAGAAGGTCACAAGCATACTTAGACTGAGAAAGAAAGATTCCTTCTTTGGTTTGCAGAACTTGGAGACCAAGAAAATAATGCAAATGTCCTAAGTCTGACATTTCAAAAGTTTGTTTAAGACTGGATTTCACATGGGTTATAAGCTTAGGGTCACTACCAGTAAGAATAAGGTCATCAACATATAGAACAAGTATGATGAGATGGTTTCCTACTTTCTTGGTATAGACATTGGGGTCAGAATGGCATCTAGAAAAACCAGTGTCAAGGAGAAAGTTATCCATTTTGGCATACCAAGCTCTAGGAGCTTGCTTAAGGCCATATAAGGATTTCTTAAGGCGACAGACAAGGCTAGAGTTATTCTGAACATAGCCAGGAGGTTGTTCCATGTAAATTTCCTCCTGTAAATCACCATGTAAGAAGGCAGACTTGACATCCATTTGATGGACTTCCCAGTTGTGTAAGGCTGCAAGGGAAAGAACAAGGCGGATGGAGTTCATTTTGGCGACAGGAGCAAAGGTTTCATTGTAGTCAATCCCTTCAACTTGAGAAAAACCTTTGGCAACTAACCTTGCCTTAAGTCTTTCAACACTTCCATCTGATGCATACTTAGTTCTGTAGACCCATTTACATCTGACAAGTTTTCTTCCTTTTGGAAGAGGTACAAGATCCCAAGTATCGTTCGCCATTAAGGAACGATATTCTTCATCCATGGCTGCATCCCAATCTGGATTCCCTGAAGCTTCTGCAAAGGTTTCTGGATCATGATTCTCGGAAACTTGAGCCAAAAGAGAAGAGGCTCGCTGAAACTGAGAACGTGTTCGACGTTGATCTCTAGGATCACCGGCAAGATCACCAGCTGCTTCACATGTTGAACGGACCCATCGAGGAAGCACTTGTGCTGGTGCAACTGGAGGAACATGAGCAGGCGGAGGTGGATTTTCATCCTCACTGTCATCATCAGAAACTGGAGTTGGAAACCTGTCAAGGAAGTTGGAAGAAGAAGAAGAAGGCACAAACGCCGAATCAGGCTCGCAGGCCAAAGATGGCACACTCGCCGAGTTAGGCTCGCAGGCCAAGATATTTTCATCAAATTTAACATCTCTTCTAATGATTATAGCATGAGAATGTGGTTGAAGAAGTCTATAACCTTTTACATCTTCAGAATATCCAACAAATATGCACTTTTCACTTTTAGGCTGCAATGCTTTCCGTTTTTCATCCGGAATGTGAGCCCATGCTTCACTACCAAACACACGAAAGTGACTTACATCAGGTTTAATTTTACTCCATGCTTCTTCTGGTGTTATACCTTGTAATGCTTTTGTGGGGGTGCGATTAACTATGTAATTTGCACAATTTATGGCTTCAGCCCAAAATTGAAGACTTAGTCCCTTAGATTGGATCATACAATTAGCCATTTCTTTTAAAGTGCGGTTCTTCCGCTCAGCTACACCATTTTGTTGTGGTGTATATGGAACAGTGTGCTGTTGTTGGATGCCTTGTTCAGTGCAGAAAGTAGTGAACTGTTTGTTAACATATTCTCCTCCATTGTCAGATCTTAACTTGATAATTTGATGACCAGATTGTTTTTCAACAAGGGCCTTGTAGGCCAAGAACATGTTAAATACTTCGCTCTTAAGTTTTAGGAAATAAACCCAAGTGCGTCTGGTGTAATCATCAATGAAAGTTAAGAAATACTTGAAACCAGAAAAGGAAGCAGATGGAAGAGGACCACACAAGTCACTATGCACAAGCTCCAAGGGAACCGAGGCGTGCCAAGAGGCACGTTTGTCAAAACTGTCCCGATGATGTTTTCCGAGTACACAACCGGAACAAACACCATCTCTGCAAGATACCATCGGAAGACCTGTCACCATATTTTCTTTACATAGTTGTTGCAATGAGCGATAATTTAAGTGACCAAATCGCTCATGCCAAAGTTTGCTCAAGTTATCACTATGAGCAACAAAAACTGAAGGGAAAGGTGATGACCCAAAGTTGTTAAACTTGTACAACCTGGTAATATCATCAACAATTCCGGTAGCTAGAACCTGTTGAGGATCTTTAAAATCCTTGATTACAACTTGGTGAGGTGTAAAGGTCACAGTTTTACCTTCACCAGAATGAGTGATCTGATAGACTGATAACAAATTGCAGGAAATTCTTGGAACACATAGTACATCACTAAAATGACCATTATCGACTGGAACTGTTCCAGCTCCTACAACACTTAGAGATCTATCATCACCAACAAATATTTGTTTGGTGTTACATTCATGCATAGTAGAAAAGATGGCTTGATCCTTAGCCATATGATAAGATGCTCCAGAATCAATGAGCCATTCATTTGAAGTAGAAGAAGAAGATGCATTATAAGAATAACCAGAAGCACAAAGTGCATGTCCATGAGAGGCAGATTCTGAAGGCGAATCTAGGCTGATGTGGTGCTTCTTCATTGCTGCTTCCAAGGCTGCCATCTTCTTGAAACACTTAGATTCATCATGATTATCTTTCCCGCAATAGTTGCAATGACGCTCAGTCTTCTTGCCTTTTGGCTTGGATCCTTTGTCATTTTTTAAAGAAGGAGCTGACTGAGAGGGTTTTGGACCCTTGTTTGACTTATTATTGCGAAAATTTTGTTTCTTGGGAGGCTTGGACTTTTCTTTCTGTTGGGACAATAAGGCTTTCCCAGATGTATCTGCATTGTTGATTATTCCAAGATGAATGAGTTTATCTTGTTCTCTAATCAATGAATCACAAAAGGATTCAAGACTAGGCTCTTGATAGCTAGCTGCATTCAATGACGCTTTCATGGAGTAAAATGTAGATACAAAAACAGAATATGCAGGTCCAAGTTTGGAAAGAATATGATAAATGCATTGTTTGTCTTCCCTCTCAATCTTACATTCTGCACATAAGAGCTTGAGAGTTTTGTACTTAGATAAATAATCTTGAATGCATGAAAAGTCACTTGGATTTAAAGAAATCAACTCATTTTCGAGTTGGTGACCTCGAATTTCATTGTGTTTACCAAACACAGTTTCCAACTTGTCCCAAGCAGCATTAGGTTCATCAATTCCAGATATGTGGAATCGCAAATCAGTAGAGATTGACATCCCAATCAATCCACGAGCTTCATCACATCTATTTGCCCATTTTATTTTCTTATCATCATCAGTGGGTTCTTTTTCTTTCCCTGTTGTAATTCTGAAAAGTCCCCTACTTCGTAGAACATCCTCCATACGAGATTTCCATGAGAAATAGTTGGAACTGTTAAGTAGAATATCACAAAGGGCGGCCATATTTATAAATTAATGGCTGTAAAAACAGAAACCAATAGTCTGGATGTGAAGAGCTCGAAAAAATAGGCGGTTTCAAAAAAAACGGCACTAAAAACGGACTTTGTATGATGAAGTTATGCTTGAACAAAGAAACTGTTGAAGATGTCCCCAATAGTGACGTGGCAGCTAGTGAATGGCCAGCAAAAAAAGAACCCCCCTCTTCCCAAGATGAACCTTTTGACTATCACTTTACAAAAAAGTTGCTTTTAAGTGAATCACTTTTGTAAAATAAGTGATTTCACTTTTACAATGATATTACTTTTAAATAGTGCAACAATAAATAAAAAGCTTAAGTGACTCACTTGTATTTTTATTTTTTTATTATTTAAGTGAGATGCACTTTTACAATAAAGTAACTTGAAAATAGAAATTGCATGCACTTTTCTTTTTAAAAGTAACTTCCTAAGACTTGAACTCAAGACCTATTAAGGAATAAAGCAACTTTGGACCAAGTGAGCTAGTTTAAAAGGTATGTAAAATATGGAAATGAGGAAGGGGGCTTTTTTTTTTTTTTTTTTTTTTTTTTACTCTTCCCGGAAAGTCTACGTTTTCTCTCTGTTTCTGATTTGCCGAGATCGCGCAAAGTGCACGGCAAAGAGCATACGCAGCCGAAAAAACCCTTTCCCTTTCTGTTTCTGATTTGCCGAGATCGCTCAAGGTGCACGGCAAAGAGCATACGCAGATGGGAAAGCAACAATCCGAACCAAAAAAAAACTAACAGTAAAAAAAAATGAAATATGAGATTTTTTTCTTTTCAAAAACGAAATAAAAAAATGCGTCACTGTAACATTATACCTTCAGATCTGATGAAAAACGCGTTTCTGGAGCAACCGGGAACCGTTTTCGATCAAACGAAAACTATTTCCCAATGGAAACGACGCTCCGGACACAATGGAACACCTCCCACAGCCCAGAAATGCACAGAAATACCAGAACTAGAAACCCTTTCGAGTTTCGGCAACAGCAGTTCAAGATCTAGATCATAACCGGAAGCGGCACTTCAGAAAAGCTCTGATACCATGTTCGGGTACACAGGGTACTACCAAAGGACCAAACACCAAGAGCAACCACTTCACACAAACAGATCACAGATCAACACACCGATGTTTTGACGTGGTTTAAACCCTCTTGAGGGAAACACTCCACGGCCCCGGCCAAATAGCTTCTACGGGACAATTTATTATGCAAAGAAAGAAAGTTACAAATGAGCTTCTCATAATCGATCAACTAAACAATGACCCTCCATGCTCTTTAAATAGAGATCATGGACCAATCGGGTGTTAAGCCACGGATCAAGGTTAGGTTTGATCTAAGAGAAGTTGAGCCGTCGGATCACTCTATGTCGGAAACATATCGTGACCGTCGGATTAAGTATATACAAATGCATACTAATGCATACTAAAGAAACACACTATCCCTAACGGATATATTACACAAGTTGATCTTAACTAACTCCTAAGTGTCTAAATATCCTAACAGACAGGGGAAGAACTCAGGCAGCCTTTCTCATCATCTTGGAAGTACTCCACCTTTAAGGATATTGCATAAGTATGAAACAAATTGAATCACAAGGCATAGAAAACCACCAATACAAAACTGCATCTTTCAAGTTATGAATTTGTCCCCTATTCTGTTGATGAGCATGACATATAATTTCCTTGAAACACTTTAACACCGACTATGAGAATAAAACAATCCCGTCTTCTACTAAATTTATAATCTAGTGTTACAAGGAATTATTTAAAATTCTAATCTTGTGTTACAAGGAATTATTTAACATTCGAATCTCGTGTTACAAGGAATCATTTAAAAAACTACAAAGTCAAGGTAAGCTGTCTTCATTAATGTTGTTCAAACAAACAACAAGCTGATCGTTAATACAGAGACATGGGCATAATTAAAAGATAATGCAGAAAGATGGTCAACAAGAAGGAATGGACATACATAGATAATAAGAATTAGAATGACAAATCGACTAATAGACACAACCCACTCTTAATTAAAAAAGAAATAAATAACTTTGCCAGCATTCCTCTTCGAGATTACACCTCTAAAAGTTTTGAGTAGTAAACAACAAAAGGCTAAAACAAATAACAAGAAATACAAAATTTAAGCCATGCAATTTACTCCATCATCAGAATTTTCTGAAATTGTTGGATTGTATTCTATTGATGAGCAACGCATTTACTTTCCATCATAATAACTCTGAAAGTAAGCAATGGAATATTCCTATATGTTTCTGATCATATGCATCCTGGATATTAAAGATTATAGAGATTAAGAATTTGTAAACGAAACCAGAAAATTAGTGAACCAGACTCCATTATCATTGTTCAAACATAGCACTTTGATTATGAACGGTGGAATTATGAACAGTGGAGCACGTTCCAACTTCTGATGTGTAACTTGCTGCATTTCAACCAAGGGTTTTGCATAGGAAAATGATAGTTACAATAAATCACATATCTCAAGAAATAGAAAACAACTGATGCAAAACACAATTTCACCTTTTACTAAAATTGTAACCTACTGATTAGCAATGTTTTATGTTTATAGATGAGCACCCCATTTAACTTCCATTTAAAACTCAACTGAACTGAGATTAACCATTCATATTCTGCAAAATTTTAATCACATCCATGCAGGAAACTAAAAGATTACCAAGAATTTGTAAAAAGAAACCAAAAATTTAGAAGCAGATTCCATCAATGTTGTTCAAAACCTAAAACAAAGAGCACAAATGATAATTATAATACTAAATACAGATAATAAAAACCCAGCATATCATTGAAATCATTTCGACATTAGCACTACCTTCTATTGGTGAAGATCATGTTTAACTTCCATAGACAAATAAACAAGATATTTTAAAATAAGACTAAGCATTCCATAAACAAATAAACAAGAAATTTGAAAATAAGTCTAAGCATTCCATAAGCAAATAAACAGGATATTTGAGAGTAAGATTAAGCATTCCAATATTTTTCTAAATTTTGAATCACAAGCATCTAAGAAACTAAAAGGTTACAAAGAATTTGTAAAAAGAAAACAAAAAATTTAGAGAAAACTAAATAGACAAAATGAAAATCCCATACACAACATTTCTTGTCCTCTTGGCAATGTTTCACCTCTAAGGGCTTTGCAAAGAAACAAAAACATAAAGCCAAATTAGGGGAAACAGAAAATAATCCATATAAAACTCAAATCACATAATTTGTTATAATGATTTCTTTTCACTAGCACTCTATTCTATTGATGAGCCTCACATTTAACTTCTATATAAACATTCAACAACAAGGAATACACAGAAACATACAAATAAACAAGAAAATATAGTAGATGACTTGCAAAGGAGATGAACTTCAGAAGCATTCCTCATCATCTTGGTAAGATTCCAGCTCTAAGGGTGCTTAGACAACAAAAGGTGTTAAAACAAATAACACATGATTTAGAATCCATGCAAAACTCATCACTTTTCTGGATTGCAGTGTATTCTGCTGATAAACATGGCATTTGATTTCCATGAAAAAAATTAACAACGGCTTTGATAATTTAAACATTGCAATATTATGTTAAATCATGATAGAAATTAAAAGTCATATATAAAATATAGATAATTTTATTATTGGCCAAAAAATAATCATAAATATAGATAATTTTATTATTGGCCAAAAAATAATCATAAATATAAATAATTTTATTATTGGCCAAAAAAATCATAATAGAGAAGAATATCAAAATGTGAAATAATTAAAATAAAATAAAGCATATGCATTCAACATATTATGCAAAGACGGAGCTAACTAGAAGTAGCATGAAGAAGAAAATATCTAATCCTACATGTGTTCAGGAAATTAAAGATTATAGAGAAAAGAGGTTGTAAAAAGAAACCAAAAAATTGGTAGAAACTGTCTCCATTAATGATGTTCAAATAAAGAACAAAATCATGAACCATCCACACAAATATAAACATGTGATTAAAAATACAAAACGGATATTCAATAAGTAATACAGAGTCATGGGAGGAACTCACACAGCCTTTCTTATTATCTTGGAAGTACTCCACCTTTAAGGGTATTGCATAAGTATGAAAAGAACTGAATTAAACAGCATAGAAGACTACCAATACAAAACTGAATCTCTGAAGTTCATGAATTTGTCCCCTATTCTGTTGATGAGCATGACATATGAAACACTTTAACCAACAACTATGATAATAAAACAATCCAATACTCTACTAAATTTCTAATCCCGTGTTACAAGGGATAATTGAAAAAAACATAAAAACAGGTTTGGAGAATCCAATATTCTACTAAATTTCTAATCCCGTGTTACAAGGGATAATTAAAAAAACCAGAAAACCAGGTTTAGTTGTCTCCAATAATGTTGTTTAAACAAACAAGTTGATCATTAATCGTACAGAGACATGGGCATAATTAAAAGAGAATGCAGAGTAGACATTCAACCAGAAGGAATGCACAGACACATATAACAACAATTAGCATGAAAAATAGAGTAATAAACACAAATCTAAAATGGAAATAAATAAATTTGCTAGCATTCTTCCTCGATATTCCACCTTTAATATTTTTGAGTAATAAACCACAAATAGGTAAAACGAATCACAAATACAAAAGTTAAAAGCAAGCCATGCAATTTACTCAATCAACAAAATTTCCTGAAACTGTTGGATTTTATTTTATTAATGAGCCATGCATTTAATTTTCATCAACAAATTATAATAATGCTGAAAAAAAGCATTGAAACATTCCTAAATATTTCATACAAACTAGAAGAAAACACAGAATAGGCGTTAAAAAACAGGGAATACAGACAGAGATAACAGGGAGTAAAATGAAAGAAGAAAATTCACCACATGACTAAAAAATAAGTAAATATAAGTCAAATGCATTCATAATCACCCTGCTTGCATTTGACTTTGGAGAGTTCTGCATAGAGAAAAAAAACTCGATACAAATCATGGGAAATATAAATAACTGATACAAAAATGAGCACACAATTTCTTAAATTTGCTGCATGCTGATTACATGATCTCCATGAACAAATTAACTACATACATTCCAATATTTTGCTAAATTTCTTACCTAAATTGTTAATTACATGATCTCCATAAACAAATTAACAACAATTAATTGAACAAACATACATTCCAATATTCTGCTAAATTTCTTACTGGTAAATTAGAAGTTACAGAAAAATAAATGTTAACGAAAGCATAAAACCAAATGGAAACCTCTCCATAGACGTTGTGGCAACTTATTAAAGAAATTAATGGAGAACAGGGACTGCACTTGATGAGTTCAAGTCATCAGATGAAGAACGAAGCAAATGAAAAAAGAACAGAGAACAAGGGCACACAATCACAAGAAATACAAAGCACACCATGCAATTTACTCAATTAATCAATTTACTGAAACTGTTGGATTGTAATCTATTGATGAGAAATGCATTTAATTTCCATCAACAAATTATAATAGGTCGAAAGTAAGAATTGGAATATTCCTAAATATTTCTGATCTTATGCATCTTGGAAATTAAAGGTACAGAGATCAAGAATTCGTAAAACGAAACCAAAAAATTAGTGAAACAACCTCCATAGTAAACAGACATTTCGATATTCTGCTAAATTTCTTACTGGTAAATTAAAATTTACAGGAAAATAAGTGTTAAAAAGAAGAAAAAAACTAGTGAAAACCTCTCCATTAACGTTGTGGAAATATAATACAAAACTATGATTCGAAGAAATTAATAAAGAACAGGGACTGCGCTTGATGAATTCAAGTCATTAGATGAATAAAGAAGCAAATGAAAAAAAAAAGAAAAAAACGCACTGCATCACAGACATCCAAGCAAAAAGGGAAACTTATACACACAAGCAGGCACAAGCTCAATTAAAAGAGAACAGAGACTTCAAATGCACGCGATGTCTTCAGTCATCAGATGAAGAAAGAAGCGAATGAAAAAAGCAGTGCATCACAGACATCCAAATTAATAGAAAACGAAAAGAGAAACAAGCACTGCATTGCAGACATCTAAGCAAAAAGGGAAACTTCTACATCGATCTAAGAAGGAACAAGCTCAAATAATAGAGAACAAAGACTTCAAATGCACTCGATGAATTCAAGCCATCAGATGAATAGAAAGAAGCGAATGCAAAAAGCACTAAATCCCAGACATCCAAGCAAGCAGGCACTGAATGACAGACAATTTTCATCAACAAATTATAATAGCTCTGAATATTCCTAAATATTTCTAATCATATGCATCCTGGAAAACAAATTATAATATTCATAAATATTTCTGATCATATGCATCCTGAAAATTAAAGGTTACAGAGATCAAGAATTTGTAAAACAAAACTAGAAAATTAGTGAAACAAACTCCATTGAGTAAACATACATTCCAATATCCTGCTAAATTTCTTGCCGGTAAATTAAAAGTTACAGAAAAATAAATGTTAAAGGAAGCAGAAAACCAGTGGAAACCTCTCCATTGACGTTGTGGAAAAAGAATACAAAACTATGATCCGAAGAAACTAATAAAGAACAGGGACTGCACTTGATGAGTTCAAAGTCATTAGATGAAGAAAGATGCAACTGAAAAAAGCACTTCATCACAGACATCCAAGCAGGCATAAGGACTTATAATGCACTCCATGACTTCAAGCCTTGAGATGAAGAAATAAGCGAAAAACAGTGCATCACAGACATCCAAGCAGGCATAAGCTCTCGATCAATACTAGAGAGAACTTATAAATACGTCCCAGCAGGCACAAGGACTTCTAAATACTCTCGATTGTCTGATTGCCGTTGCCTACTTTTCTTTACCGGAAAAGCATTGCTTTCTTTCTGCTTTTATTTTCTTTACTGGAAAAGCATTGCTTTCTTTTTTACCCGAAAAGCATTGCTTATTTTCTATACCCGAAGAGTTGTGAATCTTTTAAGTATTATTAACAAAGTTGTGAATATTTGGAGTTTACCTGTAGATTACTCATGTAAAATTAAAATATATAGATTTAATATCTTTTGAAAAGTAAAGACCTGATTTTGTTAATTTTAATCTTTGTTCAAAGAAAAACACTACATACTATAGGTTATTTTTAAAAACTATTAATAATATGAGTATCTTAAAATATATATAATGTTTTTAGGAGTATTTAAAAAAAAAAAGATTTGTTAGTGTACTTTTTTAGATTATTTATTAATAATTATGGCGATAATTGATAATACAAGATTTATTAGATATATTGGGAAAACATAAAAGAAAACTCTTATTTATAATAAAATGAAGAAGCCCAATGGATAACTATTACCACTCGGTAGACAAAGATGACATATGTAAGCTCACAACTTTTAAGAGTTAGCTTACAACTATGACAACTATTGACTTGGATAGTCTCTAGTTGTCATAGACTATATATAAAAAAGCAAAACACAAGGAATAATCAAATAAAAATAAAAATGGGTCCCGACAACAAAGCTTGTAAAGGAACCCATGTACAAACTCTCATACGGAGAGAAAAAGAGAATAACCCATAGGAAAAAAAACTCCTTCCTAAAAGGGAGTACACAACATAAAAATGTATAAAGAAATGAGGAGTCAAGATGACACCCCAAGCATCGCTTGCAACTATAGAAAATGAGGCAATGTAAAAAGTTTAACGAAGATGTTTGCAACTTGCCCTTGAGTAGGCAAATGCTCTAAACTAAGAACAACATCCAAGATGATTTGTCGAATGAATTGCATGTGAATCTCTATGCATTTTTACTTTGATGCTCCACTAGGTTGCGAGAAATAGGTATGGCACTTTTTTATCACACCAAAGAGTGGTGGGGTGATCTTTCTTAATTCCAAACTCTATGATCAAAGGACCTCTTGACTAGAAAAGAATTGCAACACAATACTCAAGTTCTACATAAGATAATGCAATCATTGATTGCTTCTTGCAAGACCAAGCAATAGGAGCAACTTCTAGGAGATAGAAAAAACCATATATGGGCGTTCGATCATCAACTGAACTAGCCCAATTGGAATCAGTGAAACCCACAAGCTTAGAAGCACCTAAGGTATATTGAATGCCAAAATTTGTAGTACCCTTAATGTACCTCAGAATTTGCTTGCATACCTTCTAGTGACGCTAATAAATAAATTGAGAGAACTAAGAGATGTGTTTGCAAATGAGATGGTAGGTCATGTATGGGTCAAATACAATAGTCTCCCAACAAATTGTATATATAGAAAAGGATTAACACATGGTGAAGCACAACTCACAAAAAAATGAATGCCTTAACTAAAATGGAGTGGGTGGAGGCTTGCAATAAATCATGCCAAAGCAATGTAAATCAAGGGCATACTTTTACTAAAAATTGGAAATCCCTTGTGAAGATTGAAGGACCCGCAAGCCAATAAAATAATGCAAAGGACCAAGGTATGTCATATCAAACTGCTCTATTAGTACTTGATGAACACTCTAAATCATGGATGAAGAACTACAAATGAGAATTAAATCATCCATGTAAATAACCAAAATCAATAGAACAACACCCTATCTCTTAGTGTACAACGTATGATCGGAATGACAACAATTGAAACCTAAAACAATAAGAAAATTATCCATCTTTGTTGGCGGGCATTTCTACCCTATAGCAAGGAAACTAATGCTATCAACTTGGTTGGGGTGACAGGTAAGTGTATTGATGCTATTGCAGAAGCATTTACAAAAAGAAATAGATTATAGATTTAGGGAACACACCTTTTAACCGAAGTCTGATCCTAGCCTTGACTCGATCTCGTGTTCAGCTTCCAAATCTACTTTTCCTTCAACAAACCTGAAACAACAATACCTTTCTCAAAACATTTTGGGCAACATATAAAGCTTGAAATAAACAAAAGCAATGTTTAACATTCAACATTGACCAAAATAAATCCAACTTAAGATGTCATTTCCTAACACATTCAAATTGGAACAAGAAAAACACTTCAACCTTTATTTGTCAAAAATAGAATGATGTACAAGTATACCTGATAATGAAACAGGTTCCTGCAACTAGATTCTGGGCTCTGGCTCTGCTCTGGCTTGGATGTCTTCTGCAACAACTCCTCCAATGCAAGCTTCTTCAAAGTTTTTCCATTAATCAATCTCACTAACTCCAATTTCTAACCCTTCTCCTTTAACCTTCTTGGTATTTATATGATTAAAAAAGCAGTTCAGGTCGATATGTAGTTATGGAGGAAGTTGGGGGAGTTAGGAAACTGCCATCAACTAATCCTCCTCGATGAATTAATTTATTTTTTAATCATCTTTTAAGATGTACGCGACTCTTCTTCAGTGGAGTAGCGTATAGGGCGCTACTCTTGTGTTTAACAACTAGCGCTCAATCGATTTTACATTGCGAGCGCTACTATGCTACACTGGAGTAGCGTATACTTGGATATGGGCGCTACTATTATACAGTGGAGTAGCGTATGGGCGCTAGTCTCTTTCAGTAGAGTAGCGCTCATATCTCAAAATGATATTTTTTGGGGTTTTCTAATAATTTCAGGAAATGGAGTGAGTTGTCATATCATCCAAGGTCTACATGCTCCTCTATCCAAGTTGTCCTTTTGTGTGATCAACAGCTCATGGTGATCATGGACGGAGAGGTGCAAGTTTGACCTATAACAGATGCCCCCTAATGTGTGAGGTCAAAGGTAAACGATGGCCGAAATACATTACAATCCAAAGCCAGAGGAGGAGCACAGAACCGCAGAACACAAGTCACAAGAATCCTGCAACAAAGATCAAGGTCAGCGACCAATTACATTGTTGACATCATATAGATGTGCAGTGATACAACATGATCTCCGATACATAACAAGGCGATGTATATAAAAGCATGGCCACTTGAAATACAAGTGTGGATCCATGTCAAACTGAGAGATCATAGCCATAACAACAAACTGGATCTATGTCTCATGGAGAGCCTAATATAAGTGAGGCTCAGTCTTGCGCAACTTGGGTGATAACAAAATGAGGTAATGTCATCCAAATCCCAAGGTCTTCATCCCAAAACAACCCTAGGTACAAACCCAAACCATGTGAATAGATGATTTGATAGTCTAACATGGAGGGCATCGTTTGATTACCGGTCATTGATGTATACCGTTAACAAACGCGAGGACTTCCACCGATAATGATGATGGGGTCCAAGGTACCAAGTACGATTCACCAAATGTGAATAGATGAACTTGGAGTCGAACACTTGGGAATCCTGTCGAAGAAGAGACATTAATGTATTCTCATCATTCAACACCGAGGAAAATTGCCACTGGTGACTGCAATCTCCAAGGTACTAACCGAAACTCTAAACTTCAATCCCAGAATAATGATTTGGTGTCGATGGGAAGAAGTCCATTGGAAGGGAGGCCTTAAGGCATCCTCCATCATCCAACTCGAGGAACACTCAACTGGTAAGAGCTGATATGGAACAATATGCAACAAGACTGACACTAGGAAGGCCGACACATGAGGTCAAGGTAAACTGCAGAATGGCCGACATAGGGTATATCCTTGAACATTGAGCACGACACAAAGTGACTCAGGCAGTTTCTGACATAATGGGGTAAATAAGTCTGAAATGTAAGAGACATTAGCAGACCCTCCATATGGTTGGAAGAATAACCAGGTTGGAAGAATAACCAACCGGGGGAGTAAATAACTCGGAGGAAAGGTTCACCCTGAGGTCAAAAACTAAACCCAACCGACAAGATAGACTCAAGTAGGTGCTGTGTTCAAAGATAGAACTTGACTGAAAACTGCCTTTGACAAATGAAGATATGATATGTCTTTCCCGTTCCTTATTCTTTTTAGATAAAAGAATACCCTTCTTGTTGTTTTAATGAGTCCAAGAAAGAATGAAAACTCAATAGGTCCAACCATGTAAAAAATTTAACGAGCCCATGGGAGGAAGACTCAGTACCTTCTTCATAATTTATAGAGTTCGAAGAAGAGATAG
The DNA here is from genome assembly GCA_027924585.1 of Larix kaempferi. NCBI lineage: Eukaryota > Viridiplantae > Streptophyta > Pinopsida > Pinales > Pinaceae > Larix > Larix kaempferi. Next base: position 5,615,979 of record BSBM01001365.1, read on the forward strand.
AATATTACTCTATATGTACTGATCTCTGGATTTTAATATCGAGCCGAGATCTGTTCTTGCTCGCCTGTGTTTTCAGTTTTAAGGAGTCTGAAAAACTTAAACAATAACTCCATATATCTGCTCGTGGATTTTAGTATCGAGCCCAAGCAGATTAATGCTCGCTGGTGTTTTCCTGTTTATAGAGTCTGAAAAACTTAAACAATCCTCTTTTCACCTATCCGTGGATTTTATATCGAGCCCGGATTGGTCTGTGCTCGGCGGTGTTTTCTTGTTTATAGAGTTGAAAAACTTAAACAGTCCTCTACATACCCTCTCGTGGATTTCACATCGAGCCCGAGTAGGTGAATGCTCGCTTGGTATTTTCATGTTTAGAGAGTCTGAAAACCCTAAAGAGAGACTCCAAAAGGTCCTTTTTCGTACAATTAGTCTCCTCCCCCGAAAAAGTATAAAACAATGAAAGGAGAACTCTTCTAGCGCATACAGGAGTATACCTAGAGTATACCTTTTCCGTAGTGAATCCACTGAGGCCCCAGAAAGGGATAATTCTATACCTGAGTGGATGAGCCTTCGGATACTTTAACGAGCTCGAAGAGGACAAGTTTTCTCAGCAATCTTGTTTAGGTTTAGATAGTCCAAACAAGAGCTTAAAATGACTTAAAGGTCAGCTTCTAGGATCGTAGCTTCATGCCCTGCCAAAACTAGGTCTTCAACAAAATATTAGTCGATGCGGCAAAAATCTTAAATGATATATGAATTTGGAAGGTTTAGTTAACTGACAAGGTCTATCATCAAGAAATTTGAGCTTAGGAGACGAATCCGACAACAATTAGGTGAAAATTGAGCTTGGATCAGTGTTATACCGTATTGTGTGTTTCAATCGATTAATTAGGATTTTAAGAAAAATTTGAAACTATAGAAAACTAACAAATATGGGTAAAAATCAAAATCCAATTTTATATATAATTTCATTGTTTTAAAAAAAATCAATTTTCAATTTGTGTTGTAGGGCAAAAATTGGGCAACATTTTGCGAATTTCAAATCTCCACCGCGATCAAACCAAGCATCCAATCACCAAACTGCCTCCACCAAGTAAGTAGAAATCTCCTTAACTTGCAATTTCATGGTTTATTTTTTAATTTTTGAGCAAAAATAGCTTTGCAACGCAATGTTCATAAGCGTTTATGCGCGGGCGCTACTGTGTATACACAGCAGTAGCGTATAAACTCGATGGGCGCTACTGTGCTCAAACAGAGTAGCGCCTACACGCTACTGTGTAGTATACACAGTAGCGTACATACTTGTAAAGCTACCTACAAGCGCCGAGACTCAAAATTTTTTTGGTTTTTTGTGCAGGATGGTCTTACAATGGAGGGAAAGGGAGCATGAAGACATGGATAGGTTAGCCATGCAAGACCCGGCTACCCTCCATGCACTCCGAAGATGCGGTTTGTTGAAATTTTATCGAACCGTAAACATGCGGGCACTAAACAAGCTGTTTCGGAGACTGATTCAGTATTGGGATGTAGATACTAATACCTTCATCATCCACGGGAAAACTCTTGAGCTTACCATTGAGGACATCTACTTTATTACCGGTCTCTCAAGGAGAGGAGACGTAATCAATCTGAAAGGGTCTTCTCGTTTGGGTGTACGATCAGTGCAAGAATATGTGAATACATACTGTGTTGCCGGGGTAGAAAAATCGGGAAGCCAAGTCTTGATTTCAACTATTGATGGTCTCCCTTTGAAAGTGATCGTGAGCATGATCAACCGAGTAAGCGGTAGTGCATCACAACACTTAGCTTCCAGGCATTCGATGCATATTGGTGTACAATGCTTGCACGGTCATGTTTATGATTGGAGTACTAGTTTGCTGGCCAACATGAAGTATCAATTGACGGGTTGCAAATCCGGCACAATGAAGAATTTTGGGTACGAAAGTATTTTGTGTACTTTCTTCTTCGAGAGGATGCCTGCTATTAGTTTGGGGATGCCTCTACCACAGGTTAACCCCCGTGAGCCCAGACTAGGCTGTTGGGGTGACATTTTTCTTCCCCAGGGTGGTGGGGAAAGTCACTATTGTTACCACACTGATGACTTCTGGGGGTGGTGGGAGAGGCAAGTACTCGCTTTTGAGCAGTTTCCCTATGCTGGATTGGATTTCCGTCACGATCCAGAGCTGGTGCTTCCGCCAGGTGGAGCCTGGAGAGATATTGGTATGTTTAGATTTTGAGAATTTATTTAACTTTTTCAAACTTTTTCAAGTATTTGATTTTTATGAATGAGTTTTGGAGTTCTAATCAAGTGTCAAATGCAGATGTTGGGCCTGTTCGTCCTGAGGGCCATCCTACCATCTATGTGAGGCCAACTGATATTTCCGTAGTGGATGCTATGTTGGGAACCCTGGAGAGGAAAATGAGTCGGTTGACTCATGAGATTCTTGCATGCCGCATGGACCAGATACCTGTTGACATGCAGGAAGATGTTGTTGGGGTGCCCCCAGCATGGCTTAGATTACTGCGGAGGGTTGCTAGACTAGTGATATGCTATCGCAATGCGGTAGATGATGAGGAGGTCCCTCCTTCTCCATAGGAGAAGAAAACATTCTATGTATATATTTTTGAGGCTACTATGCCCAACTTTTGTACTTTTATGACTTGACTTGATGAACTCATGATCCAAAACTCGTATTTTTCGATACAGTATCGGTTATTTACATGTGTATGCGTTTAAATTTTATGTGTGTAATGTTATTTATGACAATGTATGATGCAAATGCCAGTCTAACACATAGTTTGATAATGAATCAGCTAAAGTGTTTAAACTTCTTGGAATATGTTCATATCTGATAGAATGAAATTGTCTTTCCAATAGTCTAACTCGTAGAAACTGACGTAGCAATCCTGGATCCCTGATCTGATAGACACCTGTTAACTGAAATATAATTAATTGTGAGTCAAGCCTTACCTCCAGGTACGAAATTCCATGACTGAGAGCATCTCGGAGAAGTTCTATAACTGCACTGTATTCAGCCACATTATTCGTGGTAGGTCCCAAACAAACCCCCCCCGAAGAGACAAGTTGGTCAGCAGGTGAATAAATGACCCAAGCTGCTGCAGCCAACTGACAGGTGTGGCGACTGGCGCCATTAGCAAATCCTAAGAAAAGTGCGGTTGACATCTGGTACACGAAACGAAACACACATAAGATCACCTAACGAGCATAACAAAAACTAGCTTTACAAAAATATACAGCTATGTTACAAGAAAAAGTACTACAGCCTAAGCATAGTACTCCTTCAGGTAGGGTCAATGCCTGGATCCTCCTCGTGAGGCCGGGAAAAGGTGTTATGGAACTCACAGAAAAGATTAGTATACGGAATGATTTCATCGAGATAACATCCCGTTTCAAAGAAAATGTTTTCGTTGACCCCAGTGAAAATATTCACCAACGAGGTATGTAATCTATTTGCTTCAACAATAGCAAATTGTGAAGGAGTGAGACCAGTATTTTCGTCGGGTGGTGAACAAAATTCACCTCTCTCTAACAAGTTAAGAAAAGGAAACAAGAAAGACGTGCGATCTATATGTTCACGAGGATGGTCCGGGTCGTTTAAGGCTTCTAACATTTCTTCATCAGAAGGTAAAGTAATTCTTGAACTGTCGAGAGAAAGGATCGGGTCAAGTGTCTGAGTAGTGGCACAATCTATCTTTGACTCGACAGACACCAATTGAGTCGACATATGTTCTGTTGTAGTTTGATGAGAATCCAAGTGGGTAACTTCTACAACAGGAGTGGGCACGGAGGGGTTTGTATTATTTGGGAGAAAATCGGAATCAGTTGTCAAACTAACCGCGGAAGTTTCAGACGATGAACATCCCTCAGTACCAACAAATAAAGTAGGAGCGGGTAGGTCAAAAGTGCCAATTAGTGATCCGAAAAGTCCTGCTCCTAAACTCTCGCCAACTGGGGCGGTTTTATCAATCAAAGGAATTGTGGTTTCCGAAGAAGTCTGGTTGTTTCTCTGAGTGAAAGAAAGTTGATCGACTGTAACGATCCTACCTTCAAATGGGAACATGACCACTCGAAAAACTGCCGATGCTATAGCTTGCATGGCGTAAGTCCAACTCCTGCCCAATAACATATTGTAATCGAGCGGAGCGTCCAGAACTTCTACCTCAACAGCAATTGTCTTACCGGCCAAAGTGACATCAAATGATGGAAAAACTCCGTGTGGATGGAAAGTTCTGCCATCAAATGCAGTAAGCAGTGTGTTGGAAGGGGCTAACTCAGGAGAACCTAAAGCTTTCCAACAGGAAATCGACATTACGCAAGTCGATGCTCCCTCATCTACTACAGCTCGTCTGATGGTCATTGGACCATGAACGACCTCTATCTGAAGGGCAACGTGATAGGGCAACCGGTATTTGACATCAGTCATATCAAATCTCGCAGACATGTTGGAGGATTCCATGCTCCCAATAGCTGCCAAAAGTGCATTTCGTTGCAATGGACAACTCTGCAAGACTTCTAGAGTAGACATGGCACAAGGGGTTTGGGCTAAATCTTCAACCACATTGTAGTTAGAAGCAGCCCGTGTGTTGGGATTGTGCGATGCTCTCTTCAAGACACCTTTCGGAAACTTGGGCATTGGGTCCACAGGTATGTAGAGTGGAGTGGAGGATTCAGGAATCTCCTTATCCTTTTTCTGCGCTTCCAGGGTATAGTTCCTGGCTCTAGTTTGCAAAAGTGCATCTGAATTAACCATGTTTATAAATGTTTGATCAACCGAAGCATGCGAAGTGCCCCCAGTTTTGGGGGTGCCAGAAGTTGAGCCTTGCCCTTTAGGAAATGGATCTTTCAAAACGGCAGGCTTCTTTTCTCTTAAGAGCTTCTGGGCTTCTTCAAGTAGAGGGCATTGGTGGGTAAGGTGGTTCTGCTTGCAAAGTTTACAAGGGAACTTAACCTTCTTTTCCTCTTTGTTACCCTCTTCGGCATTGTCTTTTTTGGGCTTTTGTTGGTTCCCCTCTCCTTTCTTGCCCTTCTTTTTGTTGTTGGGCTACTGAGGGTCCTTTTGATTGTTCTGAACCTGATTGACAGGATCAAAAGTAGAAGGAGAGGTCGTGATGGAAGAAATATCTGCAGTCAAATGTTTGACAGTTAAGGCTTGGACCTGCTTGGTCAGTGCTTCGAAGGCTGCAGAGTTAACTGAACCCACTATGCCGTCAGCATGTGGTCCAGGTTTGGGTCTACTCAGATCAGTGTTTGATCTCGGTGCGTCAGGTATAATCTCGTACAGTAAGCCAGATTGTGCATATACAAGGTCTAACTGTTGAGTCCTTAGGGTGGATTCTTCTTCATTGGATACTCCAGATGTCGCTACTTCCTTAGAAATATAAGGAAGGAGTGATTTCAAGTACCACTCAAGCAGGAACTCTGGAGGAATGTTGGCCTTTATGAGCCTCTTCCGTCTTCACCACTCCTGAATGTGGTCAGATAGGTGAGTGGCTTTATTTTGTCTAAAAGTAGACAAAAGTTCTGTTCCGGCATCATACCGAACAGGAAGCTGGAAATGGTTCAAAAAGACGGTTGCTAGATCCGCAAAACTAGAGAAAGTATCCGCAGGTAGTTCAATGTACCATTTGGCTGCAAGACCAGTTAAGGTCCTTTGAAACAATCTCAATCTGATGGAATCCTCATTTAAAGAATTGGAAGAACACCAAAGGTGGAAGGTAGTGACATGGTCACCAGGATCTTCACCTGTTTTTCCTTCGAATTTTGGAATATCCGAAGGTAATTTGGTGGGAACTGATGGCCATGTGGCATTGTGACACACAAGATCATTTGTCAGTTTAGAAAGATCTGGAAAATTCAAAGTTGCCAGAAAAGGTAGACAAGGCTGGTAAGATGGTACTTGATAAGGGGAACCTCCCATCGTTTGTCCCATGAATTGTTGGTAGGGGTTGCCCCCAGCCATCTGGTGATAAGGGTTACCCCCGACCATGTGCTGATAGGAGTTGCCGCCTACTAACTGTTGATAGGGGTTGCCCCCAGTTAACTGTTGGTAGGGGTTGCCCCCAGCTATTTGTTGGTAGGGGTTACACCCTGCCATCTGTTGTTGTTGTGCGAAAGAGTTACTAAAATTTCCCCACCCATACGAACGTGGATTAGTGCTTTGCAGATTCGTCCACTGTGGCTGGGTGTTAGCCCCGCCATATTGCTGGTTAAAGATGTTGCCCCCTCCCCCTGAAAATAGGGAAAAAGGGACGTTACTTGCAGGCATGCTACCCTGGTTCATGTTAGGTCCTACAAAGGTATTGAAACCAGTAGAAGCTGATGTGGACGGTGCAGTCATGGTACCCATGACTAGCATGTTTGCAGAAGCACTTGGTCCTACCACAGGTGTGGAAACCCAAGTACTAGGAATCTGATATAACGGTTGGGAAGTAGAAGGTGTTGCACAGTTGGCTGTACTTCTAGGTCCAACATTAGGTGTAGGAATAGATGCCATTGTTGTAAAACTAGGCATACCTAATGTACTAGTGTTGAAACTGAAGGATGGAGTAGGCACAGATGTGGTTTGTGCCTGACTAGGTGTAGCAGTAAAAGAAGGATTAACTGTACTGGTGTTCATACCTAAAGTGGGAGTTTGGGGAACCCCTTGTTCACCTCCTGAGTTAGACATCAGATGTACAGGAAAGGAAAGGTCTGCACTGAAAAGGGGCTGCTGGAAACCAACAGGTGACAGAAGTGGAATTATAGTATTGGTTAAGGGAGGATTGAAAGGAGTGTTATACTCCGCGGAAGTAAGATCTTCCACCTCAACAGTACTAAAGTGTTGCTGATCTGTGGTACCTGGTAGTGGTTCCTCAGGAACCTCAATTTCAAGGTTTTCTGTTACATGTATTTCTCCAAGCAATTCTATTTCAGAGGTAATTTCTGAAGAAATACCGGGGTTTACCCATTGTCATCTAGCTGGTTGTATAGGTTCTGTCCTAACTGGTGGAAGGTTTTGAATCCTTCTCGATCTACGGGGTTGTTGATTCTCCATGATTAAAAATATAAAATAACAGACTAGAACCTAGTGGCCACTATAACTAGGGGGTAAACAGCACGCCAACTAAAAAATGTCCTAAGTATACAAACCAGGCAAACAAAGGTGCCTTCCGGAGAAGAGTCTGGGATGATTAGGGCCCAGAACAGATCAACGAAGGAAGAAAGACAGTTACCTGGGGTCCACAATACAATGACTAAGGGTGCAAGCGTTGGAATCACCCAACTGCCCTCCCAAAGACCTGCAAGGGGTTTCCTCCCACGTCTGTCTTAGGTACAGCAGATATACCCTCTGCTGTCACCTGTGTATGAACCTAGAGTCTGATACTATGGATACCACAACACCGAAAATTCCTGGGGGAACAGTCACCGGTCGAATCAAAAAGCGTGGGCAGGGTAGCTAAGCCCGAAACTCTAAAGAGTCCCCAATACGCAATCCGATCCTGGTGTATGCTCGAACAGTAAGTAGGAGGAGTATTCCCACAAACTGATCTCGCAATGACCTACTGCATAGATCCCAGGCAAATTTTGAGTGAGGTGGGTTTACCTATGATAGTCTCACTACGATTTTTGCGCAATGTGTGATATTGGGTGGTTTAAGGTGATTTAAACCCAAGACCCTAACCAAAACTAGTTGGTGTAGTGTACCCTAAAAAGAAAAATGTTTCTATTTCATTTTATTAGTAAATTTTAGGGTTGTTATTACTCAAAAAGGGTAGTGGGTGTGTGAGCGTGGTTATAACAAGAAAACAAAAGTGCAAATATAATTCAAACTTTCCTACAACAAAGCTCTTTTCATTTTTTTTTATCTACTTCTTTCCAAAATTGAAAATCTAAGCAAACCTAAAAAAAAAATTTGTTTTCTTTTTTGAAAATATACAAAATATACTAAGTTATCTTGTAATAACAAAAAACAAGTTCTATTTAAGCTTAAAATACCAATTTTTTTTTGCTTTTTCAATAAACGAAAAAGAACTATGCAAAAATGGAAAGCCAAATAAAACTTTATATGCAATGTGTGTAAGTATGGGTAAAAGTTCTTAGGCCTATAGCTGTCGAAACCCTAGCTTGAAAAAGACTTGATCTACAGGTTTTTTACAAAGAAAAAGCCTCTAAACTTGGACACCAAGTGGGAGAAAACAAAGGAGAAAAATACCAAAGGACTGACCTAAAGTATCTAGCCCTAGCAAGACCACAAAGCCAAGCACAAGTAGACAAGCAAGCTGCCCTACTAACACAAAGAAACTGAGAGATGAAACTAGCCTACAACTGTTTAAAAAGCACTTGTGACCAGCAGAAGACAATGAGTCTAGGAAGAATGAAACTTGACCAAAAAGAAGACACCCTAGAAGCTCTACCAAGGACCAAACCCTAAAACAAAGGATGGGAGTAGTAGAGAGCAGACAACGTCACCACAAACAACAGATACAGGAGTATACAGGTTTGTAAACTGGCAATGAGTAGTCAGGGTCTAAAGAAATGAAAAGCGTTCGTCACCAAACACCACCAAGTCTTCCAAAAAGTCTCAAAAGTTCCAAAGGTCAACAAGCAGTTTAAAAAATGGAAAAAAATTTAAGGAAAGGTTCTATGACTTGACCAAAGGTAAAAAACCTCATGCAACCATCAAAGGGATCCTACAACATAGTCAGCAAATCACCAAAAGTTTTAAAACACAAGCAAACCAAAAAAGAATGCTTCAGAAAGTGTACTCTACTGTGTAGTAGAGCAACTCGCGCCCCTACTGAAATGGGTGCTACTGTATATATAGCACAATAGCGTATGGGCGCTACTGTATATATAGCAGAGTAGCGCTCATATCTCAAAGGCTTGAAAACTGACTTTGGAAGGAATCAAAAACTGATGAAAGCAAGCAAGTAACAGGGAAGGGGTACCTATAAAGTTTCTTGACACATCAAAGAAGTCAAAACAAATTGAGAAGACACACAAGAAAAAGGGTTCCTAAATCCAAAAACTCTATTTCCCCAGCGGAGTCGCCAGTTTGTTGGTAGGCATTTCTACCCTATAGCAAGGAAACTAATGCTATCAACTTGGTTGGGGTGACAGGTAAGTGTATTGATGCTATTACAGAAGCATTTACAAAAAGAAATAGATTATAGATTTAGGGAACACACCTTTTAACCGAAGTCTGATCCTAGCCTTAACTCTATCTCGTGTTCAGCTTCCAAATCTACTTTTCCTTCAGCAAACCTGCAACAACAATACCTTTCTCAAAACATTTTGGGCAACATATAAAGCTTGAAATAAAAAAAAAGCAATGTTTAACATTCAACATTGACCAAAATAAATCCAACTTAAGATGCCATTTCCTAACACATTCAAATTGGAACAAGAAAAACACTTCAACCTTTATTTGTCAAAAATAGAATGATGTACAAGTATACCTGATAATGAAACAGGCTCCTGCAACTAGATTCTGGGCTCTGGCTTTGCTTTGGCTTGGATGTCTTCTGCAACAACTCCTCCAATGCAAGCTTCTTCAAAGTTTTTCCATTAATCAATCTCACTAACTCCAATTTCTAACCCTTCTCCTTTAACCTTCTTGGTATTTATATGATTAAAGAAGCAGTTCAGGTCGATATGTAGTTATGGAGGAAGTTGGGGGAGTTAGGAAACTGCCATCAACTAATCCTCCTCGATGAATTAATTTATTTTTTAATCATCTTTTAAGATGTACGCGACTCTTCTTCAGTGGAGTAGCGTATAGGGCGCTACTCTTGTGTTTAACAACTAGCGCTCAATCGATTTTACATTGCGAGCGCTACTATGCTACACTGGAGTAGCGTATACTTGGATATGGGCACTACTATTATACAGTGGAGTAGCGTATGGGCGCTAGTCTCTTTCAGTAGAGTAGCGCTCATATCTCAAAATGATATTTTTTGGGGTTTTTTCCAATAATTTCAGGAAATGGAGTGAGTTGTCATATCATCCAAGGTCTACATGCTCCTCTATCCAAGTTGTCCTTTTGTGTGATCAGCAGCTCATGGTGATCACGAACGGAGAGGTGCAAGTTTGACCTATAACAATCTTCTCATACCAAGCTCAGGGAGCTTGTTTGAGACCATGATAATTAACGTCGGAGCTTGCAAACATGTGAAGGATCCTACACAAAACCAAGATATTTCTCCATGTAAATTTCCTTGTGAAAATATCCATGTAGAGAAACACTCTTGGAAACAAGGGAAAATGTATTAGAATGATCAGTTCATTTAACCTATCAAAATCCCTTGGCTACAAGACGTTCCTTATGCTTGTCAACATAGCCATCTACTGCATACTTAGTTTTATAGAGCCATTTACAATGATCAAACTTGTGTTCCTTAGGAAAATGAATGAGATTTGAGGTGTTGTAATTCTTCAACAAGGAAGAATACTCCTTTGTCATAGAAACATCCCATTTTGGTACACTGACAACAACAAAAAATGTTGTGGAATAGTGGAAATGGTGTCACTCAAAAGAAAATTACCAGTTGTATGTGAAGAACTACGGAAAGGGTTTGTGACTAAATAACTAAAATTAGTTTCCTTGTAGCCATATAGTTTAGGTATCTTTCGTTAAGAAAGGATCTTTCTGAAAATTTGTCCTTGATCAAGACTTGGTGTTATGGATTATTTTCTTCTACCTGATTTGAAACTTCATGCATATTTTCTACTAGTTGATTTTCATTGCCCATAGTGATTTGCAACAACAATATTTGCATCAACTTCTTGTTCTGCAAAAACAAAAATGTCAATTCAATCTTCACCATCATTTGCAGGACAATCTATGGGAGGATTAGGAGAAGTGATTAGGTTGAAGTGCTCATCAAAGTGGATTACCCTTCTAAACAAGGCATCGATAGAAATAAGATCAAATGACATATATGCCTTTGTCAAAACCCAAATTTTCCGAAAAATTTAAAATTTTTAAAATAGCATGTAATATTATTAATTGCAGTCATTTAACTGTTTGATTAGCTTAAGTGATCATAATTGTGTCTGAATGATCTTTTATTATACTTAAATTTTAATATGAGTTTCTTTACAGTTACTGATTGTTTTTTTGTTTTGCAACCACAAGGGGGAATTGCCATAACAGACTGGGCTTACTTAGCTTCCGAGCTAATGCAACAGATTTTCTTTCTCTTATAGATATACAGGTAATGTGTGGGTCGCTACAATTAAATCTTTAAAGTATTTTAAATCCAATTGCTGTACCAAAACATCCAGTAGAAGTATTAGCATGCTAACCAGGTTTATCAAGCTTTTAAAGGTAGAACTCTTCCTGCATCATGCCAAGTTCAAATTCAGAATATGTTTTGATTGATACTTTAATTGCAAAGGACTGAGAGTTGATAATATCACTATGTTTATACTTTTCTTATCTTTAGCAATTTTCAAGGATTACCGGTCAATACATGTCTCCTATTATTAATTTAAGGGTTTGCATTGATTGGAATCTACTTTTGTTTCCATAAATGATACTTGAATAAAATCTATAAGCACTTATAGAAATAGTCCTTAGTTATCATAATTGATTAAACTCGTTGGGTATTAAGGATAGCAAAAGTCTATTTTTCTTGTTTATATCACTAGGAGCTTGAGACTATTAAGAAATTCTTATGATATTGTAACTAGACGTAGCAAGGACTAGGGTATCCTTAATCCAATTTTTATGAGTTGTATAGCTTGAATTCCACCAGTTAAAGTCCCATAATAAAAAAAATGACAAGTTTTATACTATCTGTGCAAAGCTATAACAACCGACAATTAGTAGTGGAATTGTAACAGCTAAACCCTAATATCATTACATTATCTTACAGGCTTAACGAAATAATCTATATCATGTCACATGAGAAATAGGGTGAAATGGCAATGTCGTGATAAGTTTTATGAACAACATCTAACTCACTTGATACCTACATCCTTAGGATTTTTATAGTTAAAAATCAAATCCTCCATATTTTAAACACTTTAAGACTTGATTTTTTTAACGTTATTATAATGCATAGTGTAAATGGAACGTAAGGAAAGGTTTCATTAAAATATTATGCAAGGTTCAAAGATTTTGTTCTAACTCTTTGATTGTGTAAACATGATAGGTGATACTATGGTATCATGTGCATAAAGGATATTCGAACTATGATTTGGTTTGGAAAACAAATGATAGAGAATCTCATTGCAAGACTACAGCTCGTCGACCCACTGCATGGAAATTATTAAACAGCTACGTGGTTGCTCCAGGGCCACGCATTTGTGATATTAAAACGTTGACTAACCCTACTTTGTCATTTCTCCTTTGCCTTCGGGCTTGGTCGCTCTGCGAACCCTCCTGGTCCAGTCTCTGTTGTTACTGTGTGCTAGTAGCTTCTATGCTGCCTCAGGCCTTCGTGTTTGTCCATTGTATCATTTTGAAACTCATTATATTTTGCTTGTTGGGCTGCTGTAAGTTTGTTATGAACCTAGGGTTTATCCTTTTGTTATCAAACTTAACCCTGTCACGGCGTGACCATAACTCTCGGCTTGGTTCTGTTAAGGCTTCCATCGTGGAAGGTACCCCCTGGCTCTGCCAGTTCGTTCTTTTGGTGACAAAGATGGGGTTTATACTTATTTTGCTCGTGCTGCTCGTGGTTTAGCAGGCTGTTATAATGACTGAGCTCCTTTCAAAATCACTGGTAAGTTTGTTTACTCCTACGCTCTGCTAGTTAAAAGAAATGGTTTAAAAAATTTAGTGTTTAACTGATACCACTCTGTCGTGGCAGGTCCTGGCTCCATTTGCAGCGTAGAAGACACAAGCTTCGGCAGTTGGTTGCTTAACCTGGTAAGCCTGGTTTTTTACCATGGCGTTTCCTCCTTGCTGGTTGTTAGGATGGTTAGGGTTTGGACTTGGAAAGAGTAACTCTGTGGTTACAACCATTCTGATTGGTCTTTTAATTGCTTGTTGAACGAGTTCCTTAACAGGTTAACCCTGTATTGTGAAGGGTTGTTATGGCTTCGGTCAGGGTTGAAATCATTTGCTTTTCTGTTGTATGTAAGTATTTTCTATAAAGAAAGAAACTGTGTAAAAAGGAAAACGAAGGCTGTAAGCCTGCCTGTAGATGGGGTTCTGGCCTCGTTACTTTGTTTTATTACTGGGCTTTTAAATTTCACTCAGGGTTTTCACCCAAGGTTTTATAATACGACTTATTATAACTTTTCCTGTATTTTTGGGCTCGTTTAGCGTACATTTTGTTTTGGATTCGTCCAGGAACAAATGAAACTAGTCGTATAACCACTTATATTTATGATACGACTGTAAGTGGAAACATTGTCTTAAATATCAACATTACTTTTACTTGTACATACTGGTTTGTTAGGGTTCTACCCAAATTTACAGTTGAGGTTTAGTTTAAATGCTTGTTCTATTATTGCGATTATGACTCTGTTGGTAAATTTGAGTGCCAAGTGAAAGATATTAATATGATGTTGAAGCTCGACAATGAGCTAGTATAGTGTTCTACTAATTCTTTGGTTTTAAAATAATAACTAGGTTATTAAACTAATGATAAATTCTTTTTAGTATATTTCTATCAAGGTTTTGTACAATGATTTATTTGATAGGTAATGACTGGATAAATATTAACTAGGGTTTGTGCATTGATTTAAATAATAAGCTATGACTGGTTAAAATTTGACTAGGGTTTGCACCCTATTATAGAGATCCTAACTGTAACTACAAAACTCCTGCAAAGACTGTCGACCAAGATATAAATATTGTAATATTTATGGTTATATTCACTATTGTCTCCTATGACTGTTTATTAAAATTTGTATACACAGAGCAGAATTACTTTGTATGTAATCTTTACTTATCCATTTATTAACTATAATTACCAGGTTCATACTTGTAATAATAAATTATCACTTAGAGTATTACTATTATACTGAATGCATTATAGGGACATTATTAGTAATGTAATAATGATATTTACTTCTTACTAGAGATGTTGACAAAACACAGTAACTCTACCAAATTTAACTATTGCTATTCTGAGATTCTAACCTTCTAATTAATTACTCCTCAGACATATAGAAATCAAAACTCTTGCAAAGACTGTCGACCAAGATATAAATATTGTAATGTTTATGGTTATATTCACTGTTGTCTCCTATGACTGTTTATTAAACTTTGTATACACAGAGCAGAATTACTTTGTATGTAATCTTTACTTATCTATTTATTAACTATAATTACCAGGTTCATACTTGTAATAATAAATTATCACTTAGAGTATTACTATTATACTGAATGCATTATAGGGACATTATTAGTAATGTAATAATGATATTTACTTCTTACTAGAGATGCTGACAAAACACAGTAACTCTACCAAATTTAACTATTGCTATTCTGAGATTCTAACCTTCTAATTAATTACTCCTCAGACATATAGAAATTAAACATAGCATACATCCATTCATATTTAATAAACATAAAGGAATAAAATAACAATCATAAAGGAATAAAATAACAGAACGTGTTTAAGCTGTGGACAACAACAACAATGGGAGGCAGCTCCTCCCTACCAACTCCTGGAGAGTGCTCAGACAGCAACTTCTCAAGACCCCCGAGCTTGTTCTGGTCTCCCTGGCTGGAACTAGGTGCAGCAAAGTAAATTCTCTCAGCCCAAACAGCTACAATGGAACCAACTTACTGCAACATTCTTCACAAACAACTTCCTTACTGTATTTCCCTCTTCCTCAATAGATTTCCTGAATAACATTCACTTGAATGCATTCTCCCTGGAAAATTCGAGCCCCCAGCTCTGTTCATTGAGTTCTTTTTAAAAGATTGCCTAGGTCTTTGTTGGGTTAACTGTCATTAATGAGCCACCTGCTCTGATTCCACTTTCTTGGGGAATCATGACCCCAAATATAGGGAAGTTGCCACCTGCAACTTAGGAAGTGTTTTAGGATGTTGCCACTTGTCTTTTGCCTTTCCACCTAGTTCCATCCACCAGTTTGACCAGTAACCTCTTTTTAACAGCTCTCCCATGCTGTTGTCTCCATAAATTTATTTATTAATAATAAAATATTCTGAATTACACTCCATTTCTGGTGACTTTGCTGAGTCATCAATTCCTACTTAGCATTAAATTTAACATAATGTCTCAGGAATATAATAAAAAAATTACATAATTTTTACAAAATTGGGGCATGTGACAGCCTTCATATCCTCATAGTAACCAACAAAAACCAATGGTTGAATCTTCTTCTCCATTACTTTGTGCTTTTCATTTGGAATTAGGGCTCAATATTGTACTACAAAATACCCTAAAATAAGAAACATCGGGATTAACATAGGTTGAAGCCTCCTCTGGAATGATATTCAACACTGCCCGATGAGGCATGCGGTTTCGATTGTAATTTGCACAATTCATTGCTTCAACCCAAAAATGAAGGTGCCATGTTATTGGACTAAATCATGCAGTTGTCCATCTATTTCAATGTTCATTTTTTTCATTTAACAATACCCTTTTGTTGAGGGGTGTAGGGAACAAAGTGCTAATGTTGAATGTCAAGTTCTCTACAAAAATATTTGAATGCCTAATTGACACACTCCACCCCATTTAATGTGCATATTTTATTTACAGAAATAGAGGGTTACTTCTCAACAAAATATTTGAAGGCCTTTAAGTAGCAAAGACCTTAGTCTTGTACTTATTAAAGTACACCCAAGAGCGACGTGAGAAGTTATCAATACAAGTAAGTGCATACATATCCTTGGAAAATGAATGAGTTCAAAATGACATTATATCACTATGTACCAACTGAATAGGTTTGGTAGCATGCAAGGCCATACCTTTAGGAAAAGGTTTCCACTAGTACAATTTGGAAAATTTATTACTATGCGACCAAAAAAGTTAGGCACGATAGTTTTTAAAAGCTAAATACTACCAAATTTGAGCAATTTTCAATGACACAACTAAAAATGACTAACTAAAATGGTTGTTTAGTCATGGGATCAAAAAAACGACTAGATAGTAAGTGACACAACTAAAAATTCTAACTTAAACGACTAATTTATTCTAGGGACAATTACTAAATAATAATTACAAGAAAAATTAATAGGATTTTTAATGTTGAATTTAACTTTGTAGTACATTAATCCCCTTAGGTCCATGACTTATGCCATGGATATTTTAACACTACTAACATGACTTATGCGATGGATATATTAAAATTATTAATTAATTATTGTAAATTGGATTAACTTAATGATAATGAAATTAATTTCAAGTTTATACCATGGTTGGAGATCCAATTTAACAAAGTTGAGGTCATGGTTTATCAACATAGTTGGAGGTCATCTAAGTTTATGAACAATATAGTTATACACCCTTAAGTTGACATTAATAATACAGTTGGAGGTCATGGTTTATGATTAACAATATAGTTGGAGGTAATTATAATAAGGGTTGGAGGTGATGGTTTATGATTACTTGGCTAGTTGCATGGATGAGCAAGTGGATTCACCATGTCTCATAGCTTCAAGGATTTAATGTGTGACAACACCCCCTGAAGTAGACCTCACATATTATAACTTGGGTCCTTCCCTAGGTCATTCCTCCTCCCTCAATTAATATCTTGTGCCATTTGATATGGATTGGGTTAGTATGGTCCATAGAGGGGCCAACTACCATCCCAACTTGTATATAGAGGTTGTACTCATATTGGTATAGGGGCCATATAGTGGTTCTTGGTGCATGAACCCGTGACATTGAAAAGGTATGTAAAGTAATACACAGAATGTAAAAGTATACAAATTTTGTTGTTAGTACACGACACACATGTAAATTGATAATGAGGATTTGGCATTATGACCAAAAACAACACATTATCGTTTTGAACCGATGTCCAACGACCTAAAACAATTCATGGACAAACTCTACTTGAGATGTTCCCATTCATGGAGGGGATTTATTCCTTTAACAACTTGGATAACTAGTTGAGCCCATTGGCGCCAAATATTTTCCTTTGGAAGGAAGCGAGGAGGGTTTGGTTGGTTTTGAGAGGCAAATCATTGGTTTTTAATTGGGTTTGGTGGGACTCGAGTAGGGTTTGGTTGGTTTTGAGGGGGAAATTCTTGTTAATTAGGTCTAAGAAGAATTTTTAGGGCATTTATTTGGTCACCATTGATGCCAGTTGAGGAAATTGTGATGCCCATTAAAAATTGTTTAGGGTTTGGAATTTGGGTATATATTTTCCATTGCTGCCATGTATAGAAGTGTATCAGAAATTGGAGGCTCTTGAAGAGGTAGCTGATGAATTCTGCAGCTTTAGAGTCAAAATATCATTCTTTCCTTACTAAATTGTAGGTTGGTTTCTTGATTTTATGTGAAAATTTAGCTTTTGCATGTTAATCTTGAAAATCAGGGCCCTCGGTAAAAGCCCTTTTTTATTTTTATTTTTGTCTATGGAAAACAATGGCATTTTGTATTTGTTTTTGGTTTCTTGATTTTATGGGTAAAATTTATCTTCAACATGTTAATCTCGAAATTCAAGGCCCCTAGTAAAAAGCCATTTTTTTCTTTGTATTTTCGTCTTTGGAAAACAATGGCATTTTCAATGGAGATGAATCTGGTGTCATAAATCCTCTTTTTTTCTGCTTGGTCATATGGGGTTGTATGTGAATGACATTGAACATATGATATGTTCATCCTATTTTTCTTACCCATATTATTCGTTTCCATCTATATAACATTTCATGATTATAAACTACTACTATGTTTGTCTATATTTTTATCCTCCATGTTCCTTAAACGAGAAAATTTTGTCTCAATAGTGTCAGGTCCAATGCTTGATCATGTTTCTTTACTTGTTGTGATAAAATTTCTACTTTAGATAGAGCTACTATTTTAGTTGGATTTGGAAGCCTTCAATGGGCTCAGTATACCAATTTCATACCTGGGGCCGAACAAACTCTTCAATTCACTCATACTGGCATAACTTTTCATCATATCTTTGTTGCGTCATTTCTTCGCATTCATACCATTTGCATATGGAGATAAATTAAGTTGTATAAGAGAAGTAGATTGATTGAAACCTTTTTTCTTAATTTACTACTATGCATAAGAAAGAGATCCAGGCTTTTGATAAACTGAAGTAAAACCAAAACTAGATTTTTCTAGGGAAGGTTTTGTATTTTTCTTATTTAGATATGTAAAGTTGGGAACAACTATAGCTAATTGATTTTTATCCATAATATATTGATTCATTCTCTTATTTGAAGAAATAGAATTGGGATCAGTAGTAGTGACGCAAGGCATTGGTTTGGATGTTCGTGTTTTCCTTGGCAGGTCCTTAGAAGACAGAGGATAAACCACTACATCAAGAGCAGAATTCCTGAAATTCATTTTCTTACTTTGATTTTTACCTGTGTGTTCCTTGATTAAATCATCAGTTTCCTGCTCTCCATCCATTTTAGTTTGGGTTAAAGTGCTGGCATGGATAGCATGATTTTTCTTCCCTTCAATGTCTACTTTATTCTACTCTAGGAATTTCTCCACTAGCTTAAATTCTACTTCCTTCTCCGACCTTTTTGAGGGAATTTTGTCCCTCAACTTTTCCGCTCTTTTTAACATGTATAATTCATATTGTTTCCCTCTCAAATCCCGAGAAGAACACTCATCACCCAACTGTGTCTATTTGTTACTGTTTTCAATGATTTCTTCCAAAAGTTGTAGATTCAAATCCATTGAACTTTTAAACATCCTAGATTTTTCATATATTTTTTCTTCTGAGCAGTTGGATATTTCAATTCCATACTTGTAGAATCTTCAACATTGATGTTCATAACTAGAGTATCAGACATGCTTTCAAAAATACCGTGGATTTTGAATTTGCCAGCAATAGTTACTTCAATATTTCTGGCAATCTTCCTTATCTGTACATTCAATTGAAGTTTGGTCTTGTATTTTTCAACAAATTTCCTTGGAAATGGAATGGGTTCATCTACCTTGATCTTGAATTACATCTCATTACCTAGATTTTTTCCAATGATCCTTACCTTCATACATATTTCCACTCTCATAGTAAAAACATGACCAAAGGAAAAGGAACATCCTTTGTCTAGGCATGGAAATATTTTTGAAACACACACCATCAGTGGTCCCTTGCGATCACATGTCTAATTGCAGTTGCATATATATCATCAAGAGGTCCTTCAAATTAATCCAAAAAATGCCCTGCCTATTATATAAAGGAACCATACCATTTCTACTTTCACAGACATAGGACTAGGAGTGAAAGGCTCCACCTTGCTTAGTACGTATTATGACCCCCCTTCATATTCCAACATCCAAAATTTTCCAGATATCTCTTGATATTTGAAGGCCCAAAAATTCCCAGTTTTCTCACTGTTGTGGATTGTTTGGTTAAAAGGTTTTTTTTTTGGATAGAAAGCATTACCACTCGAGAACTGCAATGGAACAAAGTTCCCATGAGCTATTATAGTGGTCTCTACTCAAAACATAGAATAGCAAAGTTATGATTTAGTGATTTTTTCATTCCACTTAGTTTGAAAAATGGCTTGTCATAGTCACATAACAAACTGTTAGGACTATAGCAGAGTTATGATTTAGTGATTATGTCATTCCACTTAGTTTCACTAATGGCTTGTCATAGTAAAAACAATCCCCTTAGTTTATTGTTAATCCTCTATCATGTAAAGTAGTCGCATGACCTATGCTTGCAACTAGACAATGAAATTTCCAAAATTTTCCATGAATGTTAGCTAAACATTTGTAGGATCACTAACACATATTTGATAGGGAAAATGAGTTGTGGAATGAATGTATGACTTACAATATTGTAGTTTATACAATATAGGTAAATATTAATAACATTGAGTTGTTTTGGTTCCTTCTCTTCCTCACATTGTCTGCATGTGATCCATAAGTTGCTTCAAATTCCAATTCAAATGTTAATAATACGCCTCAATTTTTATTTTATGAAAATTTTCTTTTTTTCTCCCACATCTATATATATAATACACATTGTAGCGATAAATATTTGTGGGAACTAACTGGAAATTAGTCTCCTATGGATCACAATCTTTGTAGAAAAAACCTAACGAGAATTCCTGACTTTTGCAAGCATTCCTTTCATGTTACTTTTCCTTCCCATCACATGCCTCGAGTGCACCAAGGATTACTTAGATATTCAAAAATCAAACTTCATTATTTTTCTAGGATTTGATGTTTCCTTAGTGTCTCAAGCACCTATGATCATCCCAAGTAAAACTTAAAAAAAATGTAATTTGTATATACTATGAAAAATGTTTTCATGATTGCACATAACAAATGATTCATTAAATGCATAATTAAATTATCTGGTGCATTAGTAATCTTCCTTAGTATTGACTTTATGACATCTAGATTTCAACTTTGGATTGATAGAATACCTTGCATGTTGTGTTTGTTATTGTAAGTCATTGATCCTAGGAAAGGGTACCAATTCATTAGAGTGATCTTTGTAGTCAACACACCTTCTTTGAGAGCTATCTTTATTTGATAATAAAATAATAGGTGAACCATACAATGATGCACTTAGTTTTATGGCTGATTGCATCAACATCCATCTTCTTCATTGATTCTTAGGTGAGTACAACACAATCACGACATCCTTACCTTCCTAGGAACAAGCATTGTCAAAATGCATATGCTAGAGTTGGTCATAAGAATTACTAGTAGGTTGTTCACGAGGACATGAAACTTCATCTTTTGCAAAGATGGAATATTTCTCAGTTCAAGCTCTATGTAGTTTATATGGGGCTCAAGGGGGATTTCAATGTAAGGGGAGATTCTATATTCTAATTGTTGTACAATGATGTTCTTTTCCTCCTTTTGGATGATAATGTGTGTACCATTCATAGACATATATCCACTAGTTAAGGATTTCTTCTCATGACCAAGGATGAGGGTTACATCTTGGGGCTGTAAGGTGTTGTGAGGAGTAGTGTGTGACCTTTGATGATAAATTGTGAACCCATAGAGGCAATACAACTGCTACGACTAGTAGAACCCTTGTGCAAAATTGCTTGGGAGACAATAAAATCCTTTGATCCAAAGCAGAAATAAAATCTCAAACTGATGTACCAAAAAAATTAGATAATTCATCCCAAAAGACTACTGAGAAAGGTAATGCATTGGTAAATAAAATTGTAGAAAAGATAGTTGAAGCTCAAAACAATCTCTAAAACATAAAATTATAAATCTATTATATTTTAACCATTAACCTAGTGGTGTCACAGACTCTAGTTTATCTAATCAAGTACATACTCTGGTTTTGTGCATTGCAAATTGAAAATGTTCTTTTGTTTATTGAGCGAAATCTATGTAGATTTCCTACTAGCACATCAGAATTCAAGACAAAAATCTGTAGAGCCATAATGAGTCAAGTTCCACCGGAGTCCTATGTTGTAGATGTTCCTCCTTACGACCTTTATGTTGATTCATCACATCATCTGGTTGTTCTCATCAAACATAGTGAATGGGTAAAAAATGCAACATAATGAGGCTAAGATAACTATGATTGTCATACCAATATCAGAAAAGAATTGATCATGGCTAAGAGAACTATGGGAGACCCATAGTTTCATTTTAGCCCGACCAATATTCATCCACAATTAGAAGTGGCGCAGCCATCCATTGTTGTAAAGGATTTTGATTATGCACTCATTATTCCTATGCTATATGATAAAGAATAGGATAGGACATGAGGGTTCCTTTATGGGGAATATGATTGTGTATGATTTAACGATGATGAATAGGAGGTGTCAGTTTTTTATTTATGTTCTATGCTTGTATGCTATGGTGATTCCATGTATGAATTTGCACTTTCAAGGAAAACAAAACATTTTATGGATGAGGTTCATTTTGTCCTCTCTTACTGAATTCATAAGGTTTTTATTGAATGCATAAGGTTCAACGTTGTCCATAAGATACTTGTATTCCGTATGTAAATTTGAAAGGCTTACCATGCTTTGACAGTTGAAGTATAATCACCAAAACCAAGTGGTTTATCATTATGCATTACACCTTGATTAATATTTTTAATTGGGAAGAAAGAATATAAATTCCATTGATGTCAAGAAATATCATAGGAAACAACACTACTGAAATAATGCCCATAAAAATAAACCTTCCAATCATAGTGAGGATTCTGATTATGATGGCCATGCAAATGATTATGATGATGATTTGTCACCTTAACTAGATTGTCATATTAACTTGTTAGCTTGTCACCTTAATTTGTTACAATGTTCATTGTTACACTGTTCATTGTTATCTTGTTTCTTGCTTCCTCACCTCAGGGGGTATGAAGGTAAAATGTTTAATAACCATTCTTTGTTTATTTTAGTTTTATTCGTTAATTATCTGTTCTAGTTTGACACCAGTGTTTTGAATTTCATCTCCTAATAGGCTAGTAATGGGCCCACCTCCTACTATGCAATGGAGTGATGAGGATGATTGATTATGGTAGTTTGTCCATTATGATATTGTGCTCAATACTTATTTTAGTTTATCCATGATTCTTATATGGTAATGATGTTGTAATGGATATGTGCTTATGATGATATTATGACATGTTTATTTTGATGGAAACACATAGTTGTGCAGTTTATTAAAATTTTTGCAGGTCACCTGCAAAAATAAAATACATGTGAGCATTCAGTATGTCAGCAAGGGGTAATGGCATGGTTGTTGGACAATTATTTTTGGTTATGGTGATGTGTTGTTCCTCACCTATTGTTTGTGATATACCTATAAACAAGTGTTAGTAGTGAATGGTGTGCCAATGCCTATGTTAAAGCTATATTGCAGATTGTAAGAGTCCAAAGCATAAGAGAATACAAGCTTATATTAATTAATAAACTAATGGATTATCAAAATTGCCTCGATTACTAGCACAAGTGGCAATAGTGCCAACTATATAATTTGTTAATACAAGGTAGCATGATGGTTTCATTTGAAAATATATTTGGCAATTAAAATACATGAAAAAAGTGTGTAATCTATCTTGCAATACACCATGTTAACACGTGAATTAAAATCCATTTCTACAATGTTTTTTTGTGGAGAAATCACAAAACTTCATTCAAATTGAATGGTGGAGATTCGATGGCATTTGAACTAGCTTTTGGTTCATTTTGATATCTGGTTGGGTCTTTTATTTAGCTTTTCCAAGGCTAAGATCAAGCTCCTTTCCTTGGCATTTGGTGCATCGTTTCAAGGTCCACAGGGGGTTCATTCATTGAACTTGTTACATAACATGACCTCTCATAGGATATTAAAGAATATCCCTAATTTCACTAATTATTGAAAAATGCCTCGTAAAATTGTATTGTTGAACCTCCCTCCCAATATACCTTTCCAATTAATAAAACCCTAGTTTCACCCGATATTTTAGGTATCCATTTTTATGAACACATTTTTAATATTCCCTTTATATCATATTATCAAGTTGTAACAAATAGGATCCCTAATGCATCTTAGTATAAGTGAAAATGATGATAAATAAAATAATAGCATAATGTTAATAATGATCCCACCAGAATTGTAGGGGTGACTGATCAATTTGAAGCATTGGATAGTGGAAGACCCAACAAAATAGTAATGGGGAAGAAAAAATGTGTGAAAGACAACCCAGTTAAGAGATCAATGTAACAAAGTATGTAAAATATTGATAATCCAATAGTCAATGAAATGCTTAGAAAATATGAGAATTGCAGATGTTTCACACCATAGCCTGCCAATCTACCAATTTTATATCATGTAAATACAAGTATAGCCATAGAGAGATCATGTTTTTTATAAGCTTAATAAATTAAACTCCATAAAAATGAAAATTTGAAACCATTTAGTGGATGGAATTCCCTACCCTCCTATCAAAACAAACATCATGTATGTTTGAACCCAAATGAACATGTGCATAGCTTGGATTTGGGTCATTCACAAGATGCAATGAATTGCTTCCACTTCCTCTACATTTATTTTTGCAAGAAAGGGAATTAAAAACATTTAGTTACATTTTCTTGGGTTATATCTAGTTTTTTTAATCTTTACAGGAGGGAAAAATATCCATTGTTAAGATTCAAGCATACAATACTTATAAAGATACACAGATGGTGAAACTTATATGATATCATTTCATGGTAACGATAAAACATAGGGTATGTAAATAAGGATTTAGACTTTCACCTATGTTCATGTCAATTCCAATACAATATTAAGACAGACTCCTTGCATATAATAATTGAAATCACAATTATGAATGTGCCAAATATAACTCAATCTAACAACTATTCCTATTGTGAAAATGTTAAAGAAGAATACAAAAAGTTGAAAAAAATAATTAATCAAGAAAGATTTATCTAAATTTTCTTGGTTCCAGTGAGCCAAGAAAGATTGATCTCACTTTTCTTGGTTTTCGTGGAGGAAGGTTTGATTGAATCTCAATACCCACCTAAACCCCAACCTAAAAAATAAAGAGTTAGATATTTTACTAGAATGCCTACAAAAAATACAATACAATTGTTCAACTTTAGAACTCACGATTAGCTAGATCTCTTAACTTTGGAGTTGATGAGGAACCAAATGCATATTCAAGCATAGTGAATAGTGTCATAGGTTGCAATGTGGCTTCTATCTAGAAAATAAACACACTTTGGAAATTGGTCTCGTATAGAACAACAAAGTTATAATGTTACAAGACTGCCTCAGTTTTAACACTAGCAAACTTAACCTGAATTATGGAGAAAGTGTGAAATATTGTATACATATTCATAACAAGTGGCAACGCTAAACTTTTTGACATCACGTCAATAACTTTCTGCATAAAAGAACAAAATACTATCACCCTAGTTATCTCAATGCCATAAAATTCTCGTATTGTAGTGCTTGCTATTCCAAGAATCATACCTCGTATCTAAATGACTTCGCTAAGCAACAAAAATAGTAACCCCACAAAAATAAAATATAGAGTGGAGTTAACACTAATAGTTGCAATATTATCAGAATTTCAAAAATCCAAATACAATTGCAGAAGTTGCTTCGAGATCTTTACAAAAAGATTCAAGCCTCTGCTAGAAGAAGAAAGGATGAAGAAAATAACTCACACATAAATCCATAAAGTTTAGGTGAATTATAGACATTCAAATATATTTTGATAAAGAAAAATGGAAGATATGATAAGTCAAAATAATTGTTAAGTCAAGAGTACTAGTTTATCTTATTGCTATGATGCTATATATGACATAAATTGTACTCAAAAGTGTCACCTCCATTTCCACTACTAAAAAGCTACTAAAATTTTAAAGGGGCATTGCACTAAATTTTGAAAACATGTAAACATAAAGTATTTGATTAGATGAACTTGACATCAACTCTAAATGACCACTAGTATAGAGGAAATGAAGTTCTTCATCTTCCACAATGTGATGAATCAGATTCTATCCTCCTGAAGACAATGATGATCATTTGAGTGAGCACAACCTTTGATACAACCTATATTATTGCACTCTTGCTGAAATAGACACAATACAGATAGTTTAAATAGTTACATATGATAAATTTAAGAAAAACTCGAGGCGTTAAATTTTTTCCTCGAGCATTATAAGGTTCGGATATAGATATGCTAAGACATACAAAGAGTTTACCTATTAAGTGCAATATTATAACATGTGCATATCACACATAACAAACACTCTCCATGAACTGCAATAAATTTACCAAAGACACGTGTGAGAATTTGTTGCCTTTTTCTCACTTAGCCACTCTAAAATACATAGTAATAAGTTTCTCTTCTCATAAAGGCCAGATTTTAGCAAACTAAAAAACTTCAAATATCACATTGCATATGAATAAGTTGACGAAGTCAATAATTTTTAGTAAGGATGTATTTAAGGTAACCAAGGAAGTTGGACAAAACATTACAAGATAGGATAAGATACAATAATTTTATTGCTATCCAACAAATAACCAAGAAAAAGTCAATGAGACTAGAGAGTACAAGCAAATGATGGTCAATAGACTAAGCGAGTGCCTAGAAAACTCCTAAATACTAAAATATATTAAAAATGAAATATACAACTACATTAAAAAAAGTGGTAGGATCTTGGTGCAACAGGGGAGGAAACCCATACAAGGCACAATGCCCTAACTCAACATTGACATCATAACTAGAATAAAATAGAAGTAGAGGAGAAAAATGGTGAAGCAATGTCCTTGACTTCATCAAACGTTGTGAAGGGACCAAACCAAAGCAAAGCTTGATGATATGCTCTAAATAGTATCTGCGGTTGAGCAAGCTTGGCTATGCAATCCTGGAGGAGGAGCTCTAGTGAAAAAATGCACTCTCTAAACAATTGGCATTGAATCCCAAGGGTTTATCTCAACCATCGTTGTTGGGAATTTGGCTAGTTCCATGGAAAGTGCCCAATTAAAATTCCCCGTCAATGAGGTGTACTAACCTACATTGACAAGTTTAGTAGGGATTGTTACCAGCTAAGTTGTACTTAGTTGGATTATCAAGCGAGCGGGCAGAGTTGAACATGTTACATTTTCATTTTTGATGATTTGATGTCCAGCAAGCCTTTTAAAGGCCCCATTTAAAAAAAAAATTCCACATGTCCATGGCCCTGCGGGGTTTGTAATAAAATGTACTAACGTGACGAGGTTAACGGGCCTTAGGGGATTGTTAAAGTCCATGGGTCAATGTATATGAACATGCTAGACATTGTTTTTGAGTCATATGGATCAGGCTTCAAATTTGAAGCCTTCAGGGCCCTTCAGAGGTCATTTTACACGTCATAGAAGGCCACTTCAAATTTTACCATGCAAAAAAAATTTAATTTCATGGTAAGCCCTTCAATAATTAAATTAACCACTATTGTTTAAAATTGCAACAGAAGGGTAGCTTAAAATTTCACCCATCAACAGTTTTTAGTGGGAAATTGGGAATGCGGCTACTGGCTAGGTGACTTGAGAGTGGGACTCGGTTACTCTCCAATATCCACATGTTCGATCATCCATGGATCATGGACCATTGGGCCTCTAATAATATCATTGAGCAACTTACGTGGACGGGCTTACACTGAGCAGCCCATGGCTTGAACGCTTCGAAGTTCTCGTGTTTGTAGCGAGCGCTTACGTGTTTAACACATTTAATGGCATCAACAAAATTATTAAACCTGGTAGGTGGCTCATACGTGTTGTTGCTAGCGGGCTTACCAAGTTGCAAGCTATCACATACCAATTCGTGAATGCTGACTCCGTGAGTTAATTGAGTATTCAATGTATAATATATTATGTTAATGTGCCCCCGCGAATTTGGCATTTCAGACAAAGTCCACAATCCATAAACTTCTTGTAATGTTGCAGGTTGTTGCTCCTGCCCGTGGCCCCTGCCTATAGCCCTGTGTTTTCTTTGTTGTATCAAGTTAATCCTACCGTCTACGGCTCCCAGCCTCACACCCTGTGTTTTCTTTGTTGTATCAAGTCAATCCTGTAGCTCCCGAGTTCCACCTTTTGTTTTCTTTGTTGTATCAAGTCAATGCTCGAATTTCATGCTTCCATGGCTCCGATCATCAATATATAATATTGCATGAATATAAACAAGATTTTTCTTATACCCCTATTCCACTATGGTTGAGCTACTTCCAAGTTCCACCTACCCTATCTCCTCCAATCCTCCAGGAGAGTTTGCGGAGCGAAGTTGGCAATGCCAGCCTGCCATAAACATATTTAAAGAAATTCATTTTCTTTGAGGAGCTCAACTTCAAGGCTGACTAGATTTTTGACATCCTATGAATTTACAAGTATGTAAATCATTTTATCCATTCATGATCCCATCAATTATTTAAAAAATTTGTTATTTGATTAAAATTTTGTAACTTCAAAGTTCAAACACAATATTATTATTTGAATGAAATTTTGTTACTTCAAATGGGCCTTGAAGGCTTCGAATTTGAAGCCTGGACCCGAGAGTGGGTTTGTCACAAATCTCCATGAGAGGCTGTTTAGAACGAAATTTATCAATTCCTAATTGTAGCAACAACAACAATTGCTTATTTCTTCATATGTCCTGTGTATACGCATATATATGATTCCATGTGCTCCTTGCCTTTCCCTATTTTCCATTGTCGCCCGATCGAAGCTCTTGAGAATTTAGCTACCCTTTAACTTTCATGAAATGGAGGGGACAAGGAAGACCATTGTTTTCACTCTGAAACCGAGTGCTTCCCTGTTCAGCTGCCACTGGACACGGTTGCATCCCTATGGGAAACAGGTGTGCGCAATGTGCCCCCGAACTTTACCAAAAAGCCCGGGGATTTGGGGAAGTTCCTACTTTCCCAACCTCCATGCATCTAGTTAATGGGTAAAATCAAGAATCCATACTTTGTATCTAAAACTATATTACATGAGCTATTTTCCCCAATTGCTCAGTCATCGAATCGACACCTTCCTCTAGTACACGGTTTAAGATTCTTGGTATTTATTAATATGAAGACCACCGATGCTACTGCACTTACAATCCGCATTCGACTATATGAACTGGGACAAAAATGTTTTTGTAATCTTGATTTTTAGAATGACAATGCTACTTTACCTTTTGATTTTGTTTCCCTTATCGGTTGGTCTGGAAAAAAACATGAACTTCAACCATATAACAAGAACTTCAACCATCTATGCATCTCCTCTCTACTTGGTCTACCTACGTTTTACTTATGCTTCACAACCCATCCTCTACTCCATCATACCACGGATTTAGTATGTATAACGGGATCTAGGGGGGGGGCTATAAAGAAGAAGCATACAGGGTCCATAATTAACTATTGAGAACAAAAGTTGGATGGAGTCAGATAGTTCTCTTTTCTCAATTTGGGAAACTGCTAAGATGGCAAAGGTGGCATAGTGGCCTAGAGATTGAGCCGCTAGATCGGGGCGAAATATGGTTATGTTATATGACATATATAATGTTCAGTGCTGCTATATCCACTGAAAAATAAAGCCTCTCAACTTTACTACGTCAGTAAACATTGAAATTTTGATGTACTATTACATTTTCAAATGAAAAGAATAACTTATTTTTACATGGCAACATTGAAGGGTTCAATATCTCATAGCCCTTCATAGTGAAATGGGACCCCACCCTTCAAATTTGATCCATGATATGGATATGTATTAAGTCCCCCTAGGTTGTTTTTTAATTTTTGGTGAAGTTTTTTTTTTTTCGTAAATTGGGCCACTTTTTAATAGTTCAATTAAAATTTTTGTAAATGGCATAAAAATGTCATCTAGGAGTCTTTTTTCCTTGGTGGTGCTCGTTTTCCGACTCAGAGCACCCACCTTACCCCTAAATCCACTTTTTATAATGTTTGGGTCTTTAATTTTTCACTTATGCTCAAAAAAATAAAAATAAAAAGTGAAAAATGGAGAGAGAAATGCAAAAAAGTCAAAAATCATAAAAAATTAACTTCCAAATTTTATGGGATTGGAAGTCATAATTATTTCAGCTATGTTTTAGGAGTTGTAAGAGCTGATTTTGGAAAGATTCCGGGCAGCTATATTAGTGAGATTACTTCCCCACTTGAGGGGGGCATATTTCCCAAAATTGGGTCCCTTCAATCATGGAATTTGCAGCTATGTTTATGGGCTGTCACATGGCTGATTTCTATCTGATTTGGGGTTGATTTTGGCAGCCCATTACATGGTAGTGGGCAGCCCCATTTTCTCCACGAGTTATGCCACTCATTCCACCCATTTCTCTCCATCTTTGGCTATTTAAGCATGGTTGTCCACTCCATTTTCTCTAATTGGAGTTTGGGAGTTAGAGCTAGCACTTGTAATTCGATTTTGTACTTGTCATTTTGCTTAATGAATAAAGAGACTTTGGAGGTCAAGCTTGGTGTAATGCTTTTGATGAGTGGGTGAATGTCATGGTTTTCATTGAGGAAACATGTATTTGAGCTACTTGTTTTCTTTTGCACCTAAATCTAGCTTTGGGAAGGATCAATATTGATTTATAAGGAGGATTAGATAATTTGTTTATTATTTAGTCTTTTATCTATGCAAGTGTAGAGATTTGATTTAAATGTGTCATTTGTTTATGAGCATTTCCTTTTGATTTCCCATATGTATTTTTCTAGATTTGATCATTTGGTTTCAAGTTGATGTGATTTGCAGGTTATTTCAAGTGGATGAGTGGATGATCTTATTTGTTTCCTTTACTTTTCTAACATATTTTTGCAGACGTAGCCCCTTAGTTCTCCACCAAGAAGATTCCAAGGCTTCTTCAAGGAAAAAATTGATAAATTGATAAAAACTCTCCATATCTCCTTCTCTTCTACTTCATATTTTCACCTTGGTTACTGGTTACTTTTGAAAGAGTAATAGTGGTTTGTAATCTGAA
This sequence comes from Larix kaempferi, assembly GCA_027924585.1. NCBI lineage: Eukaryota > Viridiplantae > Streptophyta > Pinopsida > Pinales > Pinaceae > Larix > Larix kaempferi. The sequence goes on from BSBM01001365.1 coordinate 5,646,487, forward strand.
CTTTATATTCTAATTTATTACTCTAAATGTCTGATCTATTCCATTTACAAAGTGTTCATCTTTAATAGATTAAACCTTTTCATTTATCTAATATTTTACTTTTCTCAACTTGTAAAAAATTGTCAAATCTTTAAGAGTTTTGAAGAGTAGTGTTAGATCTGATTTAAAAGTTCATTTGGCTGTTATAAGAGCTAATAATTTGCAGCTCACTGAGTTTTCAAAGATCCTAAGGAGAGACAAGCCTCACAGCTTGTCTCACTTCGTTAATTTTTTGCATTTTTACTTAGTTTTTCACTTAGATTTTTTTGGGGTTTTTAGTAGGTGACCCAAACACACTCTTAAAGTGTTTTGGGCCATATTCTACTAATAATTGCTTGCTGATTTGTAGTAGATGATGATCAGACAAGGGGAGATGCTGACCCAAAATTGAAGATCTGGGCCATCCGAAGCACCCAAAGCTAAAATTTTTCAAAACCGAATATCTTTCCTCTCTATTTTTTGTAAGCCACTAAGTCATAAAAAGACTGGGGCACTTCTATTGTATTGTAAAAGCATATCAAACGAAAGCAAGTGGGCTAACCAAGTGCCCACACCCCATCCCCCCATGGGGGAGAACCGTGTCGACTCAATTTTCGTGGTTTGCAAATTTCTTAGTTTAGATTTCATTTTCCGCATTTAAGAAAAATAACTAGGATTAAAATTTACCTCGTTGGTCCATTCCATTGGTGGGCCACGAGTTCACTTAGGATTTAGATTTTATCATTTTTTTTACAAATTCAAACACCCCCTCGCTTTCCCGAAGTAGGGTTTCAGGATAAGGGATTTCCCGAATACTGGCCTGAAAAGAGACCCTTGGGGCTCTAAAAGATAAAATTTTGGTTCCTAAAAAACTTAAAAATTTCCAAGGTCTTCTCCCGTATGCTCTGTGACCAACTTGCAGCTCCGTCTGATCATGTTGGTACGCATCAGAAAGGGGAAGATGACTAGTAATAGGTTCTAACACCACCCCAATAAACAAACCTTCTTGTGAAAATCAGGCACAACACGAATATTCTTTTGTTGTGAGGAATTTTTTCAAAAGACTTGGGATAAAACTGGATAGTGATCTCTTGGAAACTGTTAGGCTTGCCCTTGTTGGTACAACATCTGAACACCTCCTTGAGACTCCGATTCAGCCTAAGTCTGAGTGAGAAACCACACATCAGAATTCTGGACATGTTCCTTGTACCTTTGCGTATATCGGGAACCCACCAGCCCTAATAAAATGATCATTACCACAATAAAGTTAAAATAAACCAAGAACAATCGCACAACATTTCTTTTTCAGCTCATGCATCTATTTTGACTCCATTATAAGGCACTGGTTTATATTGTTTCATTTCAAGTTGTTGATGAATATTGTAAATGATGATGATAATAATGAATATTTTGCAAATGATGTATTGATGAATGATGTTTTGTTTTATATAAATGTATGTTGCATTATCTTGGTTTCAAAAAATATTTCTAACTCCTAGATTAGACACCATAGTTTGTTTTCATCTTTAGGGTCCACCCCCCTTGGCTTCGCTAGGAAATCCTAGATGGAGGAGTCGAGTTTTCAAGTGACAGCACTTGACTCTAACATGCCCCCAAGGCCACACCAATAACTTGAAGACTTCTGCTGCGTTTTCCTAGGTGTGGAACCAGGTGGCAACAGGGATGTCATCCACGAAAGTGGGAAAGTATCCCTTGGATTTCCCAGCAAGGTTTTCCTTGGAAAATTTATTAAAAAATTATATCTAACGCCAAGGAGGAAATCCTCCTAATAGAAGCCTGACTACTCAAGCAAACCAAGTGGGTAGTACTTTGTATGGTGAGGGTATGGTTGGGCTCTCCTAAAGGAAAGGTATCTCTTAATCAAGCCGAGAGGAAGTTTTTTATCTCACTAGTATGCCACCAACAAGATCAAGAAGTAAAGAGCCTGAGTGGCACTTACTGCCTCTAGCAATCAAATTATGCTCAAAGGAAAAAGTGATGAGCTTGATAGTGCTGATATTGAAACATTTTGTAGAGTCTCTCATCCCTGGTTCATTACCTTATAGACATATAAGGCAAGCCATTTTTGGTAGGGGTAGATAAAACCGCAAGGGAACCTGTAGATCATTAGCTCATAGATGTATAATGCCAGGAAACACTAGTTACACCCCCCAAGTCCCTACCCACCCCACCCCGAGCCTTGGACCAAGTTATGCAACCTACTTGAATCTTGTAGTATATGGATATCTAAAAACAAGAGATCCTCGAACATGATCTTATGGAGATGGAAAAGACGGCAAATCCTCTTAGAGCATGGAATGTGGTGGTCCATCTTAATCCATAGATGATGGAATCAAACATGCAACTATCCAATGGGGGTCCTTACACCATATACCCAAAGGTGTTGAATGTAACCATGACAAACAATGACACAGTCTAGAATCTGCATGAAGTGTTCATAATAAAAGATCTTCTTGATCCCAAGACTCTAAGTGGAGAGCTCAAGTGCTCTAAATATCCACCCAATAAATGTCATCCTTAATTTCCTTGTTGATATCTACTTTAATGGGGAGGAGATGGCTAGGGAGGGATATATGAACTCTTCTTTCAATAAGTTTATGAGTTTTCAGATCCCTATGTCCTCCAACTTTCTTACTTTTTCATAGAATACTTCTTACATTTACAAGGGCATATTTATAGCCACACCAACAAAGGGTTTTAAACCTAACTCTCCATGTTAATAAAAGCCTGATCACCTCATTGCTTTCCATCATACCACACTCCCATGGGCCTATGTCCTCCCACTAATGATTCAAACATTCTAGTTTTCTATTTAATACCACTCTCTTTAGCAAGGTATATTTTAGAGTGATAATCTTCTGATAAAATCACATAAAATCAACTAAAGGAGCAATCAATCCTCTCATTGAAAAACATAACTAAGAAGATCAAATTTAAACAAAAAGATTTCTCAAACTCTACTCAATAATAAATAAAAAAAGCAATGTGAAAGCTTGAGTCCCTAAAAAATAAATTTAAACAAAAAGATTTCTCAAACTTTGCTCAATTGGAAATAAAAAAAGCAATGTGAAACCTTGAGTCCCTAAAAAGCAAATGCAAATGTACTCAAATCACCAAAACTTATATTACCTGTCTGATGCAGCCTAGAAAGTAATGACTTTCTACCATTGTTGTCGAACTCCTTAGAGACTCCTAGTGTCTGGTTAGTTTGGCCAAGTTTGTCATGGGCCAAGTACTCCCCTGGCAGATTCTGCACTCACCAAACTCAAAGGTCTCAAAGCCTACTCACTAGACTTGGGAGTCTTAGAGTGTATTCGGACCCAACCTCCAGCAAATCACACCCCACATGTGCAACTAACATTTGAACTTGTTAAAGGGTTCTGGGAGGGAATTTTAGGACAAAAACGATGCATTTGAGAGGGTAGAAACCTTTAAGAAGACATTTCTCCCCTCATTCTCTCATTCCATTCATCTTCTAAGAGCCATTTCATACAAAGAAGATTGTTGTGCACTATCACTAGGAGGAGGTGAGTTCATCATCATCTAGAAGGGAAATTGAGGGAGCTTCATCATCAACACATATAACTAGTTGTTGTGTTCACGGTGAAGGAGGATGCAATTCATCACTGACTACTTTGTGAAGGAGACTTCAATTCATCACTAGATTATTTGATTCAGCTTGATGAAGAGACTAAGGATCTCTCTAGTCATCGAAAATCAGGATAACATCCTTGTTGAGTTTGTCTATCAGATCTGGGTGAAGAAGAATCTGGGTATGTTGGATAGAACTGAAGTCAATGGGAATCATATCAATTAGCTTCAGACATTCAAAATTGGGAGGACAAATTTTAACTTGAAATATTTGGAATATTAATTGTTTTATTTACATTGTTTTCTATATTATATTGAATAGGTGTATCTTGTAGTACTCATCCTTACCTTATCATAATTGGTTCAAATATCAATTTATAAATAGATAAATATTATAGTCTCAAAATTCATGTTTCGATGTTTTTGCTTCATTAATCATTTACTTCTATTCTATCTAGGTTCTGTAATTTGCAAGCCAATATAATTGATGAAGCACTCTACTGTAACGTTGTGCCTATATCTTACGACAAATCTTGATAAAAAAAAGTTCAAATAATGCTTCATCTCTATAATCAAATAATGCCAGCAAATGAAAATTAAATTAGTATGGAAAGCTCCACAAAGATAAATTTACTACAATAATCTTGTCATGAGAATGTCATCATCCAAGTTATCTCCATCTCCACTCCTTTTGTACTCTCGTAATCCTTATCACTCAAATGCTCATCAACTCCATATTTCTTGACAAGCATTGTATGCTTTAGACAGATTTCCTTCCTATATTCTCATGTTCTGAGATTTGGAAGTCAATAGCATTGTCAAATACCTTAAGTATACCAATATTGTTTCTAAAAACATCTTAACAAGTGAAAAGTCATGTAGTGGTTCATCTCCAACTGTAAATAAAACTAATTATATGGAAAACAAGATAACATTTAACACTGGAAAAAGGGCATTCAATGTACTTCAATAGTTTGGTCATAAGTGGCTCGTCATCAGAGTCATCTGCTTCCCCCACCCCTACTGCAGTTTTATCATCCTTGTTAGCAGAACGCCTAGCACTAGATTTGGACTTTCTAGAAGTGACCTAATCATTCATCATCATAGTGCTTAACAACTCCATATTTCTGTTTTCTTCAGATGGCCTTGTCACTAGTATGCTTAGCAACTCTATATTCCCGTCTTCTTGAGGTGGCCTTAAAGCCAAGAAGCTCAAGCCTTCGATTCACCGGAGCTACCATCAGTCCAACTGAATCTGCAGAGGACATCGATCAATAATGAGCAACAACCTTCTGAAAAGTAGTCCAACCTTAGAATATTACTATCTAATCCATTTGCTGATGTCCTCTTATTTTAATAATAACTACTTATCAACGGTATAGCTAAAGAAAATCCCCAAGACAGATAAAATAGGATAATTTTATTAGTGTCCACGAATGACTTCTGAAAACTGCATGAGTGTCAAAACAACTCATATAAGCAAGTCATTAAAATGTAAAGCATAAGCGAAAAGAAGCTAAACTACTGAATGAGAGAAATAAACAAAAACATAACCCTAGAAATAATAAGATAAGGGGCTACACATCATCAAAAGCAGGTGAAAAATAGATGTGGTCAAAGAGAATTTCTAACACAGGTTTGAAAATCAATGAATGAATGTTTTACTGCTCAAAACGTTATGTAACAAGACACTCATGCACTTCACTTGGGACAAATCTCTTCCTCTTCTTGCGAGATTTCTTCATATATTTTAATCGAGAGTTATTTATCTCGGAATCCCTGCAACAAGAATCATGACATAAATCTCATATTAAGACAGCAATACAAAATCCCCAGAAAAAATGAGATCAAGTTGCACACTTACATAATACAAACATTATATAAATTTTGTTGTAGCTTTTACAGTGAATATTAGGTAATGTCTTGGTATGCTTAGGGTTACTAGAAAGTTAATCTGTCATTCATGATGGAGAATATTGCTTGTGACTTTCAATTAACTATTTTGAATGGCAATTCTTTCTGGATTCAAAATTCTATATATCAGTTGAATCACTTATCACCTACATTATCAAATCCTTATGGATTTCTATTGGATCCTCCCAAATATGAATCCAATCAGGATACTCCCAAATATGAATTAGATCTAGATACTTACTGTATGTCTTGGATACTTCTCATATCCATGTCTGGAATGGAGTAGAGCATGGACCGGTACAGGATCTCATATAAATACAAAAAACAAAAGGCGTAGAACCAAGAGAAAAAAACAAGAAACCAAGAAAACAAAGTGACACAATAAAGGCTATAACTGTACAATGACACATGCTACACAACATTTCATGCCTTTAAATGGGCTTAGGGTTACATAGAACCCACTCTAAAATACTGTGGTTGAGGTAGAAACCATGAACTGGATCAAACATTAGGAACAAATACTAGTGTATTATGTGCTGCTAGTAAGTTAGAAGGATTAATGTACAAAAAGCATTAACATACTCTGTCTTAGAACATAAGCTATTCATCTCCCTTCTCATTTGTGTTCGTGAAGTTATTGGGTCTTTTGTAGCACAAACCATTATCACATTAAAATTATTTTTTCTTGTTAAAATACTTTAGTAAACTGGCATCTCAACATCATTGCTCTCACTTGGTTACATTACTACTACAAAAAGAGGAATTTTCCATCTTGTTCTATACAGTCACTTGGCATCTAATGTAATATCACCTCAAGCCATAATACAATTATTGGGTGTTGATTAATTAGTGCTTAGTTTGTTTTCATTAATTCACTGCTAGAGGGATTACACTATCATTTGAGGGTCTCCATACTTTGTTGGACCAAACATTTTTTTGGCAAAGATAAGCTCAAACTCAGATCTTACTAGTATTTGGTTTGGTAATTTTTCGAGTACCATCTTAACTAGATGGTATCCTGTTACAGAGATTTGTGAATGGTGTCCAACAACTCAAATTACAAGATAAATTTGCTTTCTGAATACATAGTTACTTTCTATTGGTTTCGTTTTGGCATCTAAGTACTATTACCTAAAAAATATTTGTGTTACCCTTGAGGCGAATTCATAAAGGTCTTTTTGATTAAATTAAGCTCTCTATTGACTACCCTTCTTCTACCCTTCTTTCACTGTTGTGGGAAAAATTGACCCTCATTTTGTTAGTCATGTGTTGGTAATCTTGTACCAGTAAGGACTGACATTCATACAATCTTAAAGATGTACACTTATTAAATGGGCATCTTACAATTTTTGGCCAGCCATCTATCACGTCCCATGAGAATGTAGTTGATGATCCAAACAAAAATACAAACAACACCAATCACTATTGTCAATCTTTCACCAAATTCATCTAATTTCCTTTTCAAGGGCGTATCAACACCTTCCATAGAAGCTTCCAGAATTTGTGTCTGAATTTTACCTATTGTTGTAGACATGTAATTGCTCCTAACATGATATAGTTCACTCTCCTTTTTGTTTCGGATCTACTATTATAAATTACTATTTTCATAAACAAATAATCATTGTTGATTCTTTTCCATATGAGAAAGAAACAATGGTTGGTATATTACATTTGACCTCAAACCTATACTCTGTTTACACCCTTGTAAGAAGAGTTGCGCTAGTTGACTAAACCAGTGGGTTCATTCTATAGTTTTGAATCTCTGATTTTGTTGACTTATGGATATTTCTTTCATGTCAAGGGTTTGATGCAGATATTGTCAGTGATTTAGCTTGCAATTGTTATAATAATAAGGGCTGCTTTAAATTGATTTTCTTATCCTTCAACAGAGCCCACACTGCTTCATTACTTATGGTGTTGTACCATCCAAACTTTTGCAATACTTAATGTCAAATTTACAAAATAAATAACACCATACTGCAGGATTTGGTTCACCTCACTGTTAAGATTTTGTTTCATTATATCATTGCTGTAACTCACAATTTGCTACAGTAAGAGAAATTGCTCAGAGTGACTATTTGAGCCCTTAATGAAAATTTATTTTAAGCACTGGAGTGTGTCCTTAGTTCACTGGAAAATTCTTTCTCTATTTTGCAACCATTAAAGGGAGAACATATGCATACTATTACTTGTCCATACTTGTGCAAGCCTGGAGTTCAACTATCTCTATAGTGTTCTACTTCTTATCTTACTTGCTCTTTTATGCTTTCATCTTATTCAACAAATTAGGATCTAAGTATATCATAGAATACACCAAAAAAGTGATCCGACCATTGCTCTTTTAAGAACTCATACTCTGTTTTAAACACCTTGGAAATATATCATCCTTAATTTCCATATCGTTGTTTGTTTACTTGCAGATTTAAAAGGTGCATTCTCTATTAATGCCATGATCTTGTTCCAAATCTGAATTTGAAATCTAGTCATATCTCTTAATACAAGAAAGCAGGGCTCTAAATTAACTGTTATTAAAATTTAATTCAGATTCATTAAGAAGACTTCATACACTATAATTTCAGCTCTTAGATATGTTATTGTTGATTATGGAAATAATGATGTTAGTTTTCATTATGTTTGAAATATCTTGAATCGCTTTCTCTTTGTTCCAATTGACAGGTTTTATAACTCTCGAATTCAATTAATTCATCAACCAAAGCCTTTATTTATACATTAGCTAGGAGATTCTTGGACTTTGGATTCCAAGAGATCCGTTGGAGTCTCCAAGACTCCTCATCTTCCATAACTGAAACTATTTACATTATGTACAATAATGTTGATATCATAATACCAGAGGATTATATTTCCAACATTCCCCCCCCCCTTAATCTGAAGGGGTTTTTGTAAGTTTGAGCATGGTTCTAAACCTTTCAAACTTTTCTCGTCCAAGAGCTTTGGTGAAGATGTCTGCAATTTGCTCATCCGTGGAACAATGTCGTAAATGAACTATCTTGGCCTCTACATGATGTTGAATCAAATGATACTTTGTGTTGATGTGTTTGGTTCGATCATGGAATCTGGGATTCTTGTCCAACTTGATTGCAGAAGTGTTGTCAATCAAAAGTGGAGTTTCAATCAATGTACCAATATGTGCTTGTGATTGATTTTCTTTCCATGCATGAAAGTTCTTGAAAGTTTGAAATGCTTCTGATTTTGTCTTCAACAAGTATACCCAACACATTCTACTTGTTAGGTTTTCACTTTCATGTTTAGCATAATAATATTAAACAATCTATCACTGAAAGAAATACAAGCACAATGAACACAATATTTCTCTCGGGGAAACCACAAGGGAGAAAACCCCGGCAAAACTTCCTCAATATAGATTTCACAAAGTAAAAGATAAACCCCAAGACAAAATCAGCTTCTCTTCTTCTTGTGAGAGCTTCTCTCTCTCTCTCCTATGTGAACTTGTGTGAGTGAGATGAGTCAATACAAATGAGCAAATCATCCTCTATTTATTATCTTCCATTGAGGTGACTTTTCCCCAACTGGGTCGACTTGTCCTAACTAATTGGGCCGACTTGTCAATTACATAATATAATAATATTTTTTGGGTTCTTCTAGGCCGACACAAGACCTAGGGTTTACATTGAATCTTTCACTGACTCTTACATTATCAATTATATCAATGACATCTCCCGAAGGAGGAATACAATAATATAATAGACAAATACATTTAGAATACCTTTCACAATTACATTTCTTTAACACTCCCTCTTAACTAGGAAGGTATTCTATGGGCAACATCAACAGCATCAACAATTGTCCAACTGACTTGTGAATCTCTATATGTCGTAGGAAGTTTTTGGATCATCATATGTCAGGGGTATCACATCATATGTTGGAACATCATCATCAACATCAGCATCGTCTACTGGAACATCATCATCAACATCATCATCATCTGTTGGAACATCATCATCATCAGCATCATCATCATCATCTACTGGAACATCATCATCATCATCATCATCATCTGCTGGAACATCATCATTAGCATCATCATCATCTACTGGAACATCATCAGTAGCATCATCATCATTTGTTGAACATCAACATCATAATCATCATCTGCTGGAACATCATCATCTGCTAGAACATCATCATCAACAAGTACTGATCTTTAGTCACCTCAAGACTGGCATCAGTCACCTAAGGACTAGAACTCTATCAGTCGAAAAGTATTGATCTTCAGTCACCTCAGGACTGGCATCAGTCACCTAAGGCCTGGAACTTTATTAGTCGGCAAGTACTGATATTCAGTCACCTCAGGACTGGCATAAGTCACCTAAGGACTGGAACTCTATCAGTCGAAAAGTATTGATCTTCAGTCACCTCAGGACTGGAATCAGTCACATAAGGACTGGAACTGTATTAGTCGACAAGTACTAATATTCAGTCACCTAAGGACTGGAACTCTATCAGTCAACAAGTACTGATCTCCAGTCACCTCAGGACTGGCATCAATCACCTAAGGACTGGAACTCTATCAGTTAGCAAGTACTGATCTTCAGTCACCTAAGGACTGGGACTCTATCATCATCACTCCCTATTTCGAGGGAGGTCCTTTTGGACCACACCAAGATTGTCTCGAAAGTATTCAAACTTTATGAGAGACAAAGGCTTAGTCAACACATCAGCAACTTGTTCCTCTGTAGGAACATACTTGAGCTTTATAGTTCCCTTCTGCACCATATCCCGGATATAGTGAAACTTGATCTCGATGTGCTTCAATCTATCGTGGAACACTGGATTCTCTGTCATCTTGATGCAACTCTTGTTGTCACAAATAATATCAGTCACATCTATCTCTGCATCGAAAAATTCGGCCAACATCTTGCAAAGCCACACTGCTTTGCTACAAGTTGAACATGTTGCTACGTATTCAGCTTTTGTTGTGTTGAGACCAACACAGGGCTTCTTTCTACTAAGCCATGAGATCATACCTGATCCCAAACTAAAGCAACATCATGAAGTGATTCTTCTATCTTCGAAACTTCCGGCCCAATCCGAGTCTGTGTATCTCTATAGTCTGAACTCACTATCAGAAGCATATATGAGTTCATAGTCTATTGCACCTTTTAGGTACCTCATCACATGTTTTGCTGCAATCAGGTGAACATGTTTAGGCTCCACCATATACTGGCTCAAGGTGTTCACAACAAAACATATGCCTCGTATGGTATTGTTCAAGTACATCAATGACCCAATAAGTTGTCTGTACATTGTGACATCTATTGTCTCTGATGAAGTATCATTCAGGAGATTCAAGTTTGTCACCATAGGAGTAGTCATGGCCTTACAATCCAACATCCCAAATATTTTTAGATCTCAACTGTGTATTTTCCTTGACTCAGGAAAATCTTATCTGGAAACTACCATACTTCAAGACCTAGAAAATAGTGCATCATCCCAAGGTCTTTCATCTCAAATTCTGCAACAAGATTCTCTTTACATTCAATGATGGGATTTTCTTCTCCTGTTAGGAACAATTCATCCACATACAATAGTAGTATCATAGGTTCATCATTTATGGTCTGATAATAAAGATTAGAATATGCTATACTCTTGGTAAAGCCTAAACTCATCAGGAATCCATTAATTCTTCCATACCATGCTCTGGGTGCTTGCTTCAACCCATACAATGCTTTCTTCAATTACATACATGTGTTTTTCTGTTTTTTGTTTCAAATCCTTTTGGTTGTTCGATGTATACTTCTTCTTCTATCTTTCCATTCAGGAAATTTGTCTTTACATCCATCTAATGTAACTTCCATTTCATCTTAGCTTCCAAGGCAAGGATGGTTCTAATTGAGGTATATTTGGCCACATGAGCAAAAGTCTCCTCATAATCAATTCCTTCCTCATGAGAGAACCCCCGGGCTACGAACCTTGCCTTGTACTTTTCAATACTTCTGTCTTCTAATTGTTTTGTTTTTAAGATCCATTTCGACGAAACAACTGACTTGTCCTTTGGTTTTGGTACTGTTATCACCTAACTTGTAGTTGCTCCTAGAGATGGATCCAAGATGGATGGCAGAGAGATTGGGCAACCAAAGAGGTGCAACCAAGATAACCTCGACTTCCAATGGATGGTTGTCACACCAATCGAGGAAATCTTCACTTTATGTTATCTATCCCAAGACCACAAAGGGGGAGACCCAGATCCACTCCCGATAGGAGAGGTCAGACCAACACACCAGATCAAATCAGATAAGGATGAAGTACGTAAGGTGTATGGTGAACCCTAGATCTATGGATGAAGTCACAAGATGAGTAATAGTTTGGATCAAGGGGTTTAAACAGTGTAGCTTTGGTCCAATATGAATGTGTGAGTGACTTATGATTATTTGGAATAAGATCCAGGATTAGGGTACTAGTCAATTATGAGAAAATCCACTACCTTGGGAACCGTGTCCAATGCAGGGTAGTTAAGGACCAAATTGGGGCTAACCAGTACCAAAGATGAGCTTGATAGATGTATATGACAATGTCAAGGTGCTCAAGCAAGCAAAACAAAGATCAAACCACAAGCAAACTCAACAATCTAGGAAAGTTGATTTGGCTTGGAAAAGAGCAATGCCTTGGGAAATGGGCCAAATGGAGTTGGATGTCCACCAAATCGTAGATCAGGGATGTTGAGGTGTAGAGCTAGGTGTGTCTTGAAATTTAGAATCATCCAATGGCTAGATCTCAGTAGATCTGAGATTGAAATGTATCACAAAGTGACCCAAGTGGGGCTCAACCCTCAAAATGAGGAATGGGGCCAACAAGGTGAAAATCAGTGAAGTGACACACTAGGGGTAGGTTATCAAATGTGGAGATGAAGGATCAAGTGGGATCTCACCTACCCAGGTGCTAGATCTTAGCAAACTCATCCCTCCTAGGAAGTGCGACCTCCCTTGGAGAAGCTATTTTGCCTTGGGAAATGGGTCAAATGAGGGCCAATCCACACCAAACTATAGATCCGAATTTCCGTGGATGCTATAGAGGTGGGTTTTAAATTTTATACCCAAAATCCAAGTAGATCTTGCTAGATCTGAGAAAATGTAAAATGAGGGTTTGAAAATTGAGGGTTTTAATCAATGAAGTAAATATGCCAATGGATTGGAACCAAGACAAGAAGAACAAACCTGTGGATCTTACTTGGATAACCTTGTAGATGCCTTGATGATGATGATCTATGCAATCCCGATCAATTTGAAGCGATTTGAAGTAGTTTTCTATGAAAGTCGATTTGCCCAAGGAAGCCAATGTGCCCTCTCTCCTGCACAATAAACATCAACAATATCAAATTTAATGCATCAAGAGATAAAGACTATTGCTATAGAAGAAGTAACAAGAGAAAAGCATAGATCACAATGATACTAATGATAACCCCCTGATACAAGTGAATGCCAAGCCAAGTGAGTTGAGGAGCCCCTGTAAAAAGGCCCAAGATGAATTCGCCCTCCTGTAGACAAGACAAAGTTTCCACGAAAATAGATCTTCCAACAAATGCCCAAATGCTAGGATACAATAGACTTTCCAATCACCATCTAAGAACACCAGATGCAAAGGAGACCACAAGAAAGTTTTTCTATATCAAGATTCCAAGAGCCAAAGAACCCTTACAATGAGAAGCTCTCTCCTTTAAATAGGAAGGAGAGGCATCAAAACCCTAACCACTTTTTGAATGAGTGGCTAAGATTAAAAGATCAAAAGATCTAATCAATGGTTGAGATGAGCTCAACAATACAATACACGGATCAACTCACTAATACAATATAATAATGGACAAATCGCCCATAACCAGGGGGTCCCACCAAATGTCAATGATAAAACATAAGAAATAGATTATGGTGGGTCCAATGGGTAATTTCTAACACCCTTGGTCAATCCCCATAGCACAATGTCATCAAAATAATCATCTAAGCACCAAATCGTGCCTCTCTGGGAAAGTCGTGAGCCTTGGAAGGCTCCAAAAATCATCAAAAAATGCCATAAGTGATGGATGTGGGTCCCAATGAAGCTGAAACTGCTGGAGAAGGTGTGGAAGACATCCCACTCATCATCACAAGTCATCCCATGCCATAACCTTGCCTCAGTAGCCCAAATCGAATTCCTTTGTAGCCATTCTTACCATTTCTGGACTGCCTCGGGAAGTGTGAAACTGCCCAAACTGCCTCCTAGAGTGCCTGCGCTGTCAAAGTAAGCTCACCAATGTGTCTGGGAGGGGGGTAATATGGTAATAACAAGTGGCTGGACCACCCCCTCTATGTACAACGCCCTAGGTGAACCAAACAAATCTCATCACTGCTCTGACAAGGCCTCCGACAGGCCAAAACTGCACTAGGATAGCCAACTGAGGCCAAAACATCACTGTAACTGCCCGGAACTGAAAACAGATTGTCTCATTGGACTCAGAAGGTCCAAATCCATCTAAAATGTGTACTCATACACCATATAGACCTCTGCATGGTCAAAATAAATACTGATCATATCCGACAGACCAAATAATAATAATCTGTGAAAGTGCCTAAAAGCACAAATCATCATCATAAGCCTGAAACCACTGCATAATCCCGCCATGGTGACATGTACTAGACCATATATCATCTATCTGTAGCATCTGAGGTCTGTCACCTCATGTCCTGTGGTTGACTTTTGGTCAAATTGGGTTTGACCAAGTCAACATGACCAAAATATAACTCAAACTATCATCAAGCTACTGCAAGGTGTCAAAGATTAAAACATGCTTTACAATCCATTCAAATAGCAATTATAACAAATAGCAATCATTACTGGCGATCTAAATCCAAAAATAATAGGTCATTAATTACTATTTATTACTCAGATAAGACTTTCAAGGTCATATTCACTTCATAGTTGTGATCAGTTTGCTAGTGAAGGGTGAAGGCTAAGAATAAAATGGCTAGGTCAAATGATGACTTACTGACTCAACACTGTGACACTTTGGATATGGAAAAGGGAATACACACCATAACATATAGTGGACAAGCAACAACATAGGGAATGGCGATGTCTCACAAACAGGTAAGTTGTTCAAAGTGTTTATTCACCTTGACAGATGCGCACAATCCATAATACAAATGAGGCCAGCAATATTTTTGATACAGATTTTAAGTTCCATTGCTTTTTGGGCCTATAGTTTCCATAGCCTTTGATCTATGTGTGTTTATAAACACATTGCATAGATTTACATTTAATTAGGCTTCTTGCTGCAGGTGTGTTTTTAAGGCACTTGTTTACCTGAGCACTTCTAGGTGTGTCCTCGACAGCTTGTTTACCTAGGTATTTACATTTCACAATATATATAGCATTTGATATTTCATAGCCATTTTCATTTGGCTTGCCTTTCATTCATGTGTGTTGAGAAACACATTGCATGAATGGGCTTTTCATACAAGATACAACATTTCATTTCCATACTTTGTATTCATGGCAGGACTAAAAGTTTCAGGTTTAGCCAACAACATCTTTAGTGACTAGGGGGACTTCTCAAGGAAATCCAACTCACCAAAGGTAAGTCTTGTCACCAACTCAGAGCCGAGACACAGTAAACAGGGAAGCTTATCCAATACAAAGGCTATAGTGGGGGAAGGTCCTCCACGCCACTAGTCAAGTAGTAAGTCAAGGTAGTGAACAAACTGGGTAAGTCATGGATGGATGAAGACAGTGAATAATGAAACCGACACTAGCAAGCCAAAGTATGGCGGGAATGATCACCTCTATTATCCCTAGGGAGGGTAAAACCAATGCGTATAGGCCAAGAACTTCTAAGTCTGAGTAGGGACAAATATGATATATATATAGTACAACCAGGTCCATATATCTATATGATCGCCAAATCATGATACTAAATGCTAAGACATGCTAAGAGAATGGAAATAAAAGCAACATAACCACAACACCACAATATACCTACTGAGTCATATACCTGAATGCTCATCATCTAAACCATCATCTGTCCTCTGAAACTACTGCTGTAACTCTGGGCACCATTGACTGCTCTGTACAAATGGCTAAATAGCTACATCGGTCATCTCTTTGAGTGTCCTGAGACTCAATCATGGCATGGGGAATAAAACTGTTGTCCATAAACTGATAGTGATCCATAGTAGATGCACATCTTAGCATCTCAATGCAAGGGAACTGGCTGAAAAGTGTACTGGAATCTGACAAAAAATGTATGGTAGCCCGGCTACCATATATGTGATAACAGGTACCACATCCCAAACATCATTATTAATGATGGACTACTATTCTTCATTCATAGAATCCAACCATTCCTTCTTCTTTACTGCATCTTGAAAGCATGTTGGTTCTTCTTCAACAAGGTTACACATCAAGGCTACATAACTAGAGTATGGCCTTGGTCTTTTGCTTTTTCTACTGGTTCCTTCTGGGGCACCATATATTCCTGCATCTTGTATTAATTCTCGTGCCCAAGCTGGTATTCTCTTCCGTGGATTCTCTTCATGAGGTGTCTCCTTAGGTCTCTAAGGTTCTACCATGTCATGATCTTCTGGAATAGGTTCCTCTTCAATGTTTCTGTTTGGTACATTATTAGTTTCTGCAATTCTAGGAGCTTCATGCTCCTCTTCATCCTCATGAGTCTTTTTAGACTTGTTGAAACTTGTGTCTTCATCAAATGTAACATCCCGACTGAGCTCAATCTGGCGGAATCCTGGGATGTAGATACGGTAAGCATTTGATTGCTCACTGTAACCCACAAATATTCCCTTCTTTCCTGAAGGTTCCAAATTTGATCTCTTCTCTTTTGGAATGTGAATAAATACTGGACATCCAAATATCTTTAGATGACTGACTTTAAGCTTCACACCAACAAACATCTCTTGTGGGATCTTGTTGCCAAGAACATTGTGAGAGATTCTAGTATGTACATAGATTGCGGTTCTAGCTGCTTCCGCCCATAGATGCATGGGTAGGTCTTGATCATGGATCATGTCCTTCACTGCTTCCATGATAGTTATGTTCTTTCTTTCAGCTACATCATTCTGTTGTGGATTATAGGGAATAGTAAGCTCCCTCTTAATCCCTGCTTGTTTACAAAAATATTTGAAATCACTTGAAGTGTATTATCCTCCATTATTTGTCCTTAGTATCTTTATATTCTTTTCAAAGAGGTTTTCTACAAGAGCCTTAAACTCTTTAAACTTTTCAAAAACTTCATTCTTATTTTTTAGAAAATAAATCCATGTTTTGCGGGAGTAATCATCAATAAAAGAAGCATAATACACATACCCGCTTAATGAAGTGGTAGACATAGGTCCACAAATGTCAGAATGAATAATGTCCAATATACCTTTAACTTTGTTGTCACCGCTTTTGAATGGATTCTTTGTACTTTTTCCTTGAGCACATCCTTTGCATACTCCTTCATGATCAACCTGGATTTCTGGTAGTCCATTCACCACCTTACTTACTATTGGTAAGGCTTTGTAGTGTATATGAGCTATTCTTCTATGCCATAGTTCATATGGGCTCATGGTATTGGTCATCAGTGTTGAATCTGCATGACCCTTAAGCTTATAAAGTCCTCCTTCTACTCCAATGACGACTGCATCATTGATAGTCTTCCCCTTTGGCCACATAAGAACTTCACCATCTATAAATGCAATTCTAAGACCTTTCTTATCTAATGCTGAAATAGAAAGAAGGTTCTTTTTCAAACCTAGGACATATAGTACTTCCTTCATGTTCATGGAATTTCCAGAGTCCAATTTGTAAGTAGCCTCTCCCATTCCTTGGATGGGATATTGGTAGTCATCTCCAAGCTTTAATTTGCGTGGAGAATCTTTTTGCGTGAGATGTATAAGAAATTCTTTGTATCCCGTCATATGTTTTGAGGCTTCACTATCCACTATCCAAGTATCACTTCCATGAGATATTGAACCGGTGAGTGTTGAGATTAGCACATATTCTTCACTGGAATCTTCATCTTCTTTGGTTTTGACTTCATCATCATATTCACTATCTTCCGCTGCATGAGCATGAAATCTCTTCTTTTTCTTCTTAGGTTGTCCAGATTTGAGTGGACAATATCTAGCAATGTGTCATGTCTTGTGACAAGAGTAACATTCAATTGATGATAGGTCTTTCTTGAACCTCTTTCTCCTTTGAGGTATTTGAGATCTTTTGGGAGGTTTATCATGGGTACGTACATCACTCTTTCTTTTCCTTCCACTTTTGGCATGAGTTGCCAAAGCTTGATCTTCATTGTCATTTAGTTTCTCCTCTCTTACTGCTATTCTTTCTTCCTCTTGTACACATTTTTCCCGTAGTTGTCTGAACTGGATCAATTTCTTCCTAGCGCATATTCCACGAACAAAGGGTTCCCAATATCTAGGGAGACCATTTAGAGTGGTCATCACAACTTCAACATCTTCTACCATGTCTCCAATAGATTCTAGTTGTTCTTTGAACTGAGATACTCTAGAGAAGTATGAGTGCATAGTCTCATACTTTAGGATCTTCACACCCTTGAGTTGATTTCTCAAGGTCATCTTTCTATTAATGTTCTTCCTTTCAAATAGGTTGGTCAAAGCATCAAACATTTCTTTTGGGGTCTTCTTTGAGGATACTTGAGGGATCAAGTGATCTTTGATAGAATTAGCTATGATCCTCTTAGCTTTGATCATATTCTTTTTGTGTAATGCTTTGGCCTCATATCCTTCTGGTTCTGTAAGTCCCTCTTTTATAAAGCCTTCTAGGTCATGTTCTTCAAGAATGAGCATGACTCTATATTTCCATGCCCTGCAGTTCTCAACTCCTTCAATCTTTTCATCAAGCTTGGTATTGAATGTCATTTTGATATAATGAAAAACTCAAATGGAAATATAATAGATGTAGGACTTACCAGCAAAGTTGTCCTAAAAACTACTTCTACCTTGACCTAGGGTTTGACAAAGAAACCCTAATTTTCCAACTTCAGAATTTTGGAAAACTGATTGGATGAGAAAATTCGCCTCCTTAAGGCGATTTGAGCAAAGTACTCCTTATCCTGATTTTGTGAGCAGATGATCCAAAAATTTGATGCCCTAGTTTTTCCAAGCTGTAGTGGGGGACCCAAAAACAAAAATTCTCAGAATTGAATTCTGCTTCGACAAAAAGATGCACCCTAGTGAGGCGAGTTAGATGCACCCTCTTTTTCACCTGGTCTGTGGAGAGAGCTCCCGGAATAAGAAGCCCTAGTTTCTGCAGTTGCGGAGGCTACACAATGTTTTCTTTTAGG
Organism: Larix kaempferi; assembly: GCA_027924585.1. Classification (NCBI taxonomy): domain Eukaryota; kingdom Viridiplantae; phylum Streptophyta; class Pinopsida; order Pinales; family Pinaceae; genus Larix; species Larix kaempferi. The sequence goes on from BSBM01001365.1 coordinate 5,665,349, forward strand.
CCTGCTCTGAAACCATGTTAGTTTTTCACTTTGTTTAGCATAATAATATTAACAATCTATCACTGAAAGAAATACAAGCACGACAAGCACAATGAACACAATATTTCTCTCGTGGAAACCACAAGGGAGAAAACCCCAGCAAAACTTCCTCAATATAGATTTCACAAAGTGCTGATAAACCCCAAGAAAAAATAAAATTCTCTTCTTCTTGTGCGATCTTCTCTCTCTCTCCCATGTCAAATTGTGTGAGTGAGATGAGTGAATACAAATGAGCAATTCATCCTCTATTTATATTCTTTCGTTGAGGTGAGTTTTCCCCAACTGGGCCGACTTGTCAATTACATAATATAATAATATTTTATGGGTTCTTCTAGGCCGACACAAGACCTAGGGTTTACATTGACTCTTTCAATGACTCTTACATTACATCAATGACATCTCCTGAATGAGGAATACAATAGACAAATACATTTAGAATATCTTCTGCGGTTACATTTCTTTAACGCTACTATAGTCATCAACAAAGGTCATGATGTACTTATTTCCATTTGCAGAAGGAATTGGCACGGGGCCACATAATTCAGAGTGCACTAGCTCTAACTTTCTACATGCTCTGAATTTAGACTCTTGAAATGGATACTTACTATGTTTGCCTAGTATGCATGCATCATATTTTGTTCTTTTGCTTAGGAATGGTGGGAAAACCAAATACACCATTCTTCCTTAATAAAGGAAGAGTGTTATAATTCAGATGGCCAAATCTAGCATGCCATAGTAAATTGGATGACATATTAACTTCTTCATGCTGAGAGAGATAGGAAAAGTTTTGAACTCTTGTTGAAGAGCCCCTCAATTTCAACAACTATCCATCTTCATAACTGATCATGATGACCTTGTTGTTAGAGAACTTTCTTATCTCTATAATTCTATTGAACATGTGGATGGAATGGCCTTGCTGTTGAATCTGCACTAAGGATAGAAAGCTTCTCTTCAACTCTGGAAGATAGAGAACATTCTTTAACATAAAATTAGGGAATCCATGCAACTTAAGCCTGATTGAGTGAATTCCATGTGGTTTGAGGCTAGATTTGTTTGCAAAGTACACTATGCCATCTACAATGTCATTTAGTTCTTCAAAACAATATTTTTCTAAATCTTTTCTAAAGGTCATATGAGATGTTGCACTAGTATCAAGTAGCCAACAATCTTTGTAAGATGAAAGAGAAGTTATTTCATTAATTCCAAGATTACAATGTGCAACAATACAATGAGCAGAATCAGGGGCTTTACCATCCTCTTGGATTTTATTTCTTCCTTCTTTATTCTGGTTAGGTCTTCCTTTGATGGAGTCCCAAGAATCCCAAAACCGATATGGTGCATGTCTAGTCTTACCGCAACAATTGCACTTCAAATCTAATCTTTTACTTGAGTTGTTTATGCCTCCTCTTCCTTTGAAATTTCTTCTTCCTATGCCTCTTTTGCTGCTTTATCGCTTGTAAGGGTATTTGGGCTTGTTCTTTTCTTTTTTAGCAAAGCAAAGAGATTCTCTAGTATGCTCACTTGTATTCTTTGCAAATGATTTCTCTCTTTCTGCAATCTTCTCTACGAGGGTGTCAAAGGTGAGGTCTTTGAACTTGTCACTTGCTTGCAGATATTTGAGATAGTTGGAGTGAGTAGGATGAAGTGACTTTACAAATGTTGCAAGTGGAAGGTCTAGTTTCATACCAGAGGCTTGCATCTTGTGCATGATTGCTCTGATCTTAGATTCAACCAACTTATGATCATTATCCTTTACATCCAAACTAAATAGCTTTAACATTAGTTGAATCACTTCCATTTCAGAGTGAGATTCATACAAATATTTTAAAGTCTTTAAAGCTTCAAAGCATGATTTTGTAAGAAATATATGTTGGATTGCATTTTCCTTGATAGTAGCATAGATCATGGCTAAGGATTTTTTGTCTCTAGTCTGCTAGATAGCAATTTCTTTCTCTGATGTTGGAGGTTTTGGATCAGAACTGATGACTATGCCTTTGTCATTGAGAATAGTTTTTCCTTCACAGATGTGGTCCCACAGATCGTTGTATATGAATGTAGCCTTGATCTTCCTTGACCATTTTGGATAAGTGTCTTTTCCCATGAGGGTAGCACCAACTATTAATGCTAGTGAATGCATCTTCTGTAGCTTGCAATTGAACTTGCAACTTTAAGAAAAATATATGAGAGAGAGGATATGAGGGTGTAGATTTAAATTTTTGCCCCCTTCTTTACAAAGTGCTTCTTATTACAATTTAATTCTGCAACTTCCTATTCTACAACACACCCTAGAATGCTATTACACATACTTTTGCAGCAAAAGCTTATATTTCATTTACCCTCTACTCTAACTCAAATCTTCATTGAATATGAGATTACAGTTACTCTTTACAATCATCTAGCTCACATTATCACAATCATCTAGCTCACATTTTCATCTAGCTAGCAGTCTTCATGATCATTAATTTTCCCCTGATTCTCCTTGATATGGAGTGTCTCACTATTTAAATGAAGGCCGCAAAAATATTGTAGGCTCAGTTACAATGTATAAATGAAGGGCGCAACAAAAGTATTGCAGGCTCAATACAATGAATCCCACAGCAAGAATATTGCATGCTCGCTACAATATATAAATGAAGGGCCCAAACAATCTTTATCGTATCTCCACGTAGGAATTAAGGTTTGAAACAAATGTATTAAAAACTATTACCTCCACGCAGTCACAGGAAGAAATGGAGTTGCAACAATCAATATATTCAAAGTGCTCTAGTGTCGAGATCAATCCCAAAGTGTAGAGATATCAGTTTTAAATCTGGTTACAACGCCTCAGTTTCCATTGATGAAAGGAGTAGTCTTCAAGAGAGGCAATTTGCAAAGGCGTAGTCTCCACGAGAGGCAGTTTGCAAAGGCGTAGTCTCCACAAGAGGAAGTTTGCAAAGGAGGTTGCAGCTCGAGGTCTCAACCCACATTGAAGGAGGTCGTAGCACATACAATGTTGCAGTTTCGGTAAACGCTGACATGTTGCAGCTCTCAAATCGTGGACACAACCTTTACAAACGATAGACTCTCAAACAACGTGGACGCGGCCTTCACAAAGGATCTATAGACTCTCAGAAAATGTGGACGCAACCTTCACAAAGGATAGATTCTCATAAAATGTGGTCGCAAGCTTAACTATTCTATTCAGGAGGATAGATTCATGCACTCACTCAACATTCAAACAATACCAAACAATCACCACAGAAATCAGGGTTTAGGTATGGAACACAAAAATGCCCATGGTAGTAGTAGGACGCAGAGGGACTAAGATGGCAGAACATGGAAGGCAGTGCCAGGTCGCATAGACGGTAGGAGTTGAAAGGCAGTGACAGGACTTGGAAAAGGGGATGAACAGACAGAATTCCAACTACATGAGTTATGGCAGGTAGACAGGAGCGGATAGCCAGGATCTGATACCAATTCAATTAACAGGTTTAATAACTCTCGAATTTAATTAATTCATCAACCAAAACCTTTATTTATACCTTAGCTAGGAGACTCTTGGATTTAGGATTCCAAGAGATTCGTTGTATTCTCCAAGACTCCTCATCTTCCATAACTGAAACCATTTACATTATGTACAATAATGTTGAAATCTTAATCCCGGAGGATTAGATTTCCATCACCACAAAGTTTGGGGTCTATCTCATTGATCACTTTTATCGTGTCACTTTAATGGAGAGTTAGTACTTCTTTAACAAACTACTTAAGTCATATAAGGAAGGGTAATTACTGTTGGAGATGAGGTTGGTTTATTGCAAGTATTTTGTTTCTCATTAACAACAGTAAGCTCTAGTATTAAAAGGACGTGGCCCACTTGATGCAACTCTAAATTTTTTGGGAAGGCACCTCTTGTACCTGTTATGCCATATATTGTATGGGCATACTAGAACATATTTTTGATTTCATCTTGCTTCAACTATATGGATGAACCCCAGACTTGTGTGCCAAGGAAGATATCAGTGATGAGCATGCTAAGGAATGATGCCATTTTGATGCCACTTTGGCTTCCATTCCAAGCCTAAGGATCTTGTTGTATTCTCCTTCCCATAGTTTTTTAAATGAGTTTGGTGAATATTTGAATAAAAATTTCATTGTAATTGCTTGGATTACAATTCTTGTCTGTGTGCAAAGAATAATCAAGGCCTTGGGGTTTGTAATCATGTAGAACATATTATACTTGGAATAGTTTCTATGTATCTTAATGGCAAGGACTATAGCTAACAACTTTGTGTCATTCATTTATCACAGTTCTTTCTTAGAAATATTTTTTCGAACTTCTCGTCACAGAACTGTTCAACCATCACAATTGGTTGATGCCATCACTAGCCCAATTGCACTACTATTAGATATCAAAACTTATGTTGGATGCCAAATTTGGAAAAAGTAAATTTGGGATTGGAAACATAACAAAATCTACACAATGATTTAGACCCACAAGTATCCAACTCAGCTTTACGATGAGTTATATTTTTTGTACATAATTTATACAAAATGTTCCAAGTCAGTGTAGGGAAATTGCCTCAAAGTAGTGAATGTTAACTAAATATAAACGAATGACTCCAAACTTCAAAGATGACTTCATTATTCAAAGGGGAAAATCATAAACATAAAATGGGGGAGTTATGATCTATCTTAGTTTGACATCGATACCAGTAAGTTGAGTGATTACATGTTTGACATGGAGACTAGTGAATTGGCTTGATATGCATTTTGAGACCTTGACCTTGACCTTGACATTCAAATAGAAAAATTGAAGAGAGAATTTGACTGAACATAACTCAAATTGTTGTATTAGGTGTGATTTACAAATGTGACAATTATTTGCAATCAATAACTACGACGTTGTTGTATATATGTAATGATTAACTCCAAATGAGGGGTTTGAATATTTTTCCATATAAGAAATAGAGCTAAGTAGAGAGAGCTTAGAATTTAAATAAGTCAAAAGAATTGTCCTTGTGATTACAATGTTCCTTTGAGAATTATAATTTACTTAAGCTATTTACATGGAAGCTAGTAGAAAGCAAACTCCCTAAACTTAAAAAACACAAAAAATACCTCGTACTAACCTTTTTGCCAATTACCTCTTTTTCGAATTTATGAATATAGTAAGTAATAGTGTCAAACTCTTGCGTGTTGGTCAAACAAATGCACAGATGCAGCTTGGATTCATGAGGCCATGCATGCTTTCCCTTAAGGTGTACCCACAAATCTTCCAGCTCTTCTAAATATTGTTTCAAAAAGCTAATCTCAGCATACACAAGCGACTCTACTTCTGAGAATGGTTGTTTAAAATAAAAACTTTAATATACATAGTCGAGGGTGCCTCTTTTGTTGCATCAAATTCAAATACCTCTGTTTCAACGGTTGGCACCAAAAAAACAAACGGATTCATATATAAAAAACAGTATCATATACATTGGCTGAAAGGTACCAGATAATGAAAAGAACAAGAAATATTAGTATCATAGCTTATATTTGGACACATGCATGATCAATATCTAACATTTTAGTCAGAATCAATCATAGAGCATAAAAGAGTTTTAATACCATGACATTCTGGTTTCAATGTGTTTAGTTTCACTGAGCTAGTACATGTCTTTCCATTGCAAGTAAAAAAATATAGGGATTACATGTGTCCGTTTCAATCAAGGGAGATCATTTTTCTCCACTGACCAATGTCTGAGCTAAGAGCCATCCTTCACCTTGTGCCTTCACCCATGATCATAACCTAGATAATAATATCACAACAAAGCAAAGAAAAACAGAGCAATTTCAACTTTAGCCTTTAATCCTTTACATTGCAAAAGTGTACTCATGCACTACACCATGTCCCACCAAGTCCAAATATATTATGCAAATTTTAAATACCACAAAATAGAAAAAAAAGAAAGCAACTATAGCAGAAAATTTAAATTTCAGTAAATTAAATTGATTACACATCATGCATTATTTTATATTGTACTCAACCACAACCAACATTTGACAAGACTAATCTTGAGAAGCCCAATATAAAAATGGATTGCATCCATACAAAACACCTCTGCAAACTCTAGCTCATAGGAATGTCCAAATCTTCTTCACAACATTTTCCAAGTACGTTGTGACAATCGCGGAGGTAATGAATTCTCCAAGCCGGAGTCTGGCAATTCTAAGTAGCAAAATTATAAGACACTACCATTTTTTGGCCAAGGAAAATATATATGTAAAATCAATACCCGAGTGATAGTATACTTGCACGCACTGGGAGGTTGAAATAATATTCTTTGGCTAGTTGCTAGTTACTTTGAGGCTCCTAATTGCCTTTTTCGCGATTCATCATTGGATCATCAATGCATCTTGCATATGTGTCTAGGATGCCCCAACATAGTTTAAAATTGTCCTTTAATCCCTCCCGGACACCATTTTCTATAATGGATTTCATCGTTGTACTTCTCAAGAAGTTCATTCTCCAGATGACACGTAGATGTGTTGTCTTCTCTCCTACAGATAGATTAGGTCCGAGTGTTATACAAAACTGTAATTCAGTTTGAAAATTGGTCACAAATGGAACATCAAGTTTGCTAATTGTTAACATCACCATAAAACCCCCTTTGTCAGATCTCAAATACCTATGTTCTTATGTGGCTTTCACACAACCAACCATCCTTGAAGGAACATTAAAGTATGTCACAATTATGTATGGAAGCCCATTGTCCAAATTCTTCCATGGACCCTTATAAAGCTCTTTTGTATTTTTTGCAATGGCAAGGTCCTGTACAAACTGTGAACCATGCTTAAAAAGGATGCCATTCAATCTTCTCATACTCACTGCATAAGACTGATAAATGAGAATTCCACCTGCCAAAGTATCATTTATTTGCCCTTCTTTACTGTCAACTTTGGGATCATCTTCAAGAAAGGAGGAAGAGACAAGAACTTCATTGTTTTAGGATTCTTACTGATTTTAGAGGAATCTTGAATCCACAACTGGTCTAGTTGGTGAACTGCTATTAGATCTTGAACCATTCCTAGTTTTAGAGATTAATGATGACAAATGATTAACAAAACTTTGTCAATTTGATTTAAGTTTTTCACATGATATTTTTTTCCAGAGACTGCATCATTATCTGATGATAATAAGGATTTAGATGAGCTTATTCGAGAAAGTTGTGGAAGGTCTGATGTATGGGAAACAAGCTCAGAGTCTAGTGTTGAAGAAATGAATAAAGGTTCTTGTCTATCATTGACTGCTGAAGTGGTAGTTGAATCATATCCAACATGATTTGAATAGCTACTACCATAAAGGGATACTGCCAGGTATATCTCTCCTGCCATTCAAAACCCTAAGAATTAGTAATGACACTAGAAATAATATTTGTAAATAACTAAACATCAATGAAGGAATTAAAAACAAAATTCTCTTTTATTTTCTATCCTAACTGTTACCCCCGTATTTGTATGGGTGTGCGCTTAAAGTAGTTCTCGTCTATTTTTGCATCATTCTATGGCACTATAGTTTCCTGAAGGGTAGGACTGGGTGCTAAACATCCATAAAAATCATGCAAGCAGCCATGGATAAACAATTCTAGGCACCTCAAATAAGAAGGTATCCCATCTCTTTAATTATAGGCAAGTCTGTTACAAAACAATGGCAAAAAGAACCCAATGATTGATGTAACTCTGCACAGATCCAGTAAAAATACTTTGGTGGGGTGGCCAATGTAGTAGGGGCAGATACCGCTAGATATTTTGCTGGGGATGTATCCGACAACGTATTGGGGACCTATGCCGGTGTGGGCGCTGCCATACAGGCTAATATCAACAATACCAAGGCAAAATCAAAGCAGAGAAGTACATTGAAACACGCCATTTTGCTTGTAAGTTGTTGTTGCGGAGCATTACTCCAATTTGTTGTGATGGAAAATTTATGGCATTGGAACACTTCCTCCAAATGAACACAATAAGATGCTCAAGAAGAGGAAGAAGATATGCGTTCCCCGATGAAAATCATAGTACAACTATATTGGTTTTCTTTCCATGCTTTCAGTCGCATCATGATTCATGCATTCTCATAAAAACCATAAGATAAAAATCCCTATGAATTCGTGACTCATGAAAGATGATTTGGCTCATGCAACAAAAGGCGAGCTCTGGTGTGTAGTGTATCGAGAGAATCGAGGAACTAATGGTGGATGAATGGATGACAATGAGTTCTTGGTCTTGAATATGAAGTTATAGGAATGAACCAGATTAAGAAGATTTATGTTCGTTAAAAATATATGAGCCATAACCTCATCATAACTTGTTTTGGAGGGATCCACCTCACTGTTTCATACCTGTGGTGGAGGCCATAAGAATTTGCAGCCAGTATTCGGTCCCTAAAGAATCTCCAAACCTTCAAATACGCTATCTATAAGAATTTGCAGCCAGCCTTTTTCTATGCACGGGATAGTGGACATCTTCTAAAACATGTACGGCAAGGACAGATTTGGTTATATTAGGATCTGATTCAGGCATTTAAGGGAAGACGTTCCACCAATGGATTTGGAAGTGCACCTGACTTTTAACAGTGCCTCAGCTCAGCCACAGGGCATGTTGAAGGAATCAACCCCTTCCTTGTCATTTCCTTGAATACCTCCCATTTTGTGATAGGTGCCCCTCTTGCTTTTGAAGAAAAAATTCCCACCAAAATAATGCATGCCAAATAACAAACAATAATCTTCCACTTATCACTAAATTCATGGTATCCAATTTACTACATCCAATTCCTAATTTGTCTAATTATAACCATAAAACTACTTTCAAATTAAATAATATTAATTTACTACAAATTTTTATATGCATGAGTGTCAATAAACATGTTTAAAGCTAGTCTCTACAAAAAAGAACATAAGAATTTGAGACCATATAACAACTTTATGTTTCCTTGCATCTCACTTCCTTACTCATGGCTCATAAATTTTCTTATGATCTTCCAAAGATGGGTTGTATGGCATCTCATTTTTTCTTGCGATCTTGTAAAACGTGGTTCTCTCAACCTTGTAACTTTTTTGTGACATTACAAGGGCGTAAGTATTGAATATGCTCTCAATCTTGCATTTTTGTTATCAATTTGCAATTAAGTTTTCTAACTTTGCAATTATTGTATAGCCTCGTAAATGATGAGGTTTTGGATCCTCTAAATCATGTAAATTTACTATGATCCTAAAAGGGCGTTGTGAGATTCTTAAATCTCTAACTTTTTTGTTAAACCCTAAGGAGGGGGTTTTAATAATTACGACATCGATGTGTTTTCAATAGAAATGATAATAACATCACAAAAATGATAGAATCATAAACAAGAGGATTCACAAAGCACACACACCTTGAAACAATGTTAATATTAAAGAGAGGAAGGATGTATCACATAAAATTTCAGAAATGCACCCTTGAAGTGGACTTCCAAAATGGCGAGGACATGATGGAAATACCACCCACACCCTAATTCACAAAGATAAGGAGAATTAATTATGTCAATGTGAAACGAAATCTCTAACAAGGAATATGCTATTGTGATATTGTGATTTTAACACTGTCAAATTTCTATCTCCAACAATAAACTTAAGGGGGAGTACTTCAATAGTATTAGAGGAAGGGAGGATTCTATTACATTTCATGGGATTTACAACTCGAATTCATCAAATCTACTTTGGACTTGCAGCCCAAAGCTAGCATTGAGATTGACAAAGCTTTTTGTTGTTGACGCCTTTTAAATCATCTTCATCTCACATTTGTTAAATGCATGTAAAACTATTCAAAGATTTTGTATGGGTGATGACTTCTAAACCATCTTCATCTCACAATTGTAACACATGTAAAATTATTCACAACATGTACATCCGATGGTAACATTAAAACACATCATTCTAGTTTTGGGAATTTTAACATACCCTTATCAATTGGTTTTAATGACCATTTGAAAACCTTTAATGCTATGGTATCTATCACATATTGGTAGAAATATGAAGGTACCATGCACTTCTTCATTAATATTCTGTGTAATATCATCAAACTTGAGCATACTGATCATGATATATATGTGTGTGTGTGTGTGTGTGTGTGAAGCCAATACTAATATTTTTACTACCATAATAGAGATATATGAGAATGGGCGACCGAAGGAGGTATTTATGATTCTACAACTTTCAAACATAAAAAAAAACTAATATTTATGCCATTATATTGTAGGACTATGCCAATGCGAAATATCTGGAAGATGGTATACAATTCCATGCACACATTATTTCATGTGGAATTGAGTAGTCCTTATTTGTGAGTATGTATGTTGGTTGTGGGAGTTTGGAGGATGCACACAATGTGTTTGACAAAATGTCTCGACCAAAGGTGTTTTCATGGACTTCATTGATGGGATGATATGCAAGGCTGGGGCACTATCATGAAGTGCTTTTCTTCTTTTGTTGAATGCAAGATGTAAGAATATGTCAAAGACGGGAATTTGTTATGTACATCTCTTGGAGTATTTTTATCACAACCTTTTACACAATATCAGCCAAGATAGGGATTTTAGATGGACCACCTGAGCCATTTATTGCATATTTTATGGATTTTGTAGTTAGGTAGATTATGACACTTTCAAGATTGAGATTGGCATTTCGTTTGTCTTTGACTACAACAATTGCCTCCATTGGTAGATTACTACTTCTAGAATTTGTAATTACTATCATGGATACAAATGACCTATGTGCCATTCAAGGGGCAAATTTTAAATCAATGGAATATATTCATCATCTTGGATTCATAGTCCAAGAAAACTAGAAGAAATCAATTCAAATATGGTTATAGATACAAGAACACATATAAGTTATATTAAGGCCATATCATCTGCACAACACTTTGTCTACATTGAAAGTCAATACTCCTTAGGATCTTCTTACAACTATTCATCTCACAAGACTGCAGGTGTAATTATAAAAATGAGACGTTTGTAGTTTACATTGTGATACTAGTTTGGCCTGAAGGTTTCCCTACCAGTGTAGTTGTCCATGGAATTTTTTTCTAGAAGGCATAAGGACTCTAGTAAGAAACTCGATTAGAATGTATGATGCAATACTATTGAAGAACATTGCTTCCCTCAACTTGAGTTGGATTTACTATGAAGGACACATGGCTTACATATGCATTGGTGAAAAAAATACAGAAGATGTCGCTAAGGTGCCAAAGGGAAGTCCTTATCATAGTGCGACAAGTGGAGGTTGATGAAGCCATTGTACATCAATTATTGGAATCTTATATTCAGACAAATGACATCAGGTGGGTGGATGAAATACTAAACAGGATACTAAAAAATACTAAAGGAAGAGATATAAATTTTTCACTATTATTAAAGTAAATTATTTCCATGAAATTCTTCCAGTAATAAGGAGACCTTGTATAAATTGAATACACCCTCCATATGGAGAAATTAGTACCTAACTTATACAGTGAAATTTAGTTCTTTCCTTTCATGGATAAATTATGGACATGCTATAAATTCATGAAAATTGGTAGAATGTTGTTGTAGAGAGTGGTTAGTGGAGGTTGAACGGTTAGTGGAGGCTTGTAAAATGTGAACTTGCTTGGTCTGTAGATAATAGTTTCTAAAGTAAGTCCTCTAAAACATGTGTTAGTTGATTGGCATTGTGCCAAATTTGTGATGTACAATACCATTATAAATTATCTCTGCAAATAGGGTAGTGTGGTGGAAGCATAAAATTTGGTTCAAAACATGTCAAATGATGGGTGTACTCCTAGTGTTATTACATACAACTCATGGCTTCGTGGCTCGTGTAAACTGGAAAAGATGGACAATGCATTCAATATCTTGAAGGATATGGAGATGAAACTGAAAACTAATCTTCATACAACTACTTATAACACAATTCTAGATTCCTTTTGAAAGGAATGGAAACTAGACAAACTTAATTCAAGCTTATGAATCACATGAAGAGTAGTAATTCCTACAATGTGGTGTCCTACAACATTATTTTAAGTGGACTAGACAAGCTAGGAATAATTTCTAAGGCTCGCGAGCTCTTGGAATCAATTATGGAAACTAACATCACTCGAGATGTGATCTCCTATAATGTATTAATTGTCAACATGTGCAGGGAGGCTATGCTATTTGATGCAGAGAGGATCCTAAATGAGATGACCAGAAGTGGAGTTACACTAGAAAACATAACATGCAACACACTTATTCATGGGTATTGCAAGGAAGGTAATGTTGAAAGATCCAATCCATTGCTTGATGAAATGTTGAGCAAAATTTGTCTTCCTAATACAAATTATGTACAACATTTTGGTCCAATGTGTCATGTATATTAACTTTTGACTTGACAGATCTTCACTCTTGCATCAAATTTATGTAATCACATAATACATGTTTAAGGAGGCTATATAATGGGATTTTCCAAGAGAAGTTTTATAAATTATACAACCTCATGACTTAATGATAGCAGGCCTTTGAAATGATATAATTCTTAGGATCTATAGATAGAGCTATACTTTAGGCATTATTTACCTATCTCTTAAACACTTTGAAAGCTTAGCTTCCCTATAGTATCCATTTTCTAGTTCATATTAAGATGACTTGAGTATATATTTGGATGTTTGGCCGACATCCTATTCCTATTCCCTATAGAGTTTCCATGCATTCATAGGGGATCACGGTTGAAAGAATTGTTAGACTCAAAATTAGGGTATAATGTTGACAATGTTATTTTGATTGGTAGTTTGAACAGGGATACAATGCCATCAAGGAATGGCATTCAAATCTTGTGCGTTTTTGTAGCCAACTGAGTTAATATACAAAGCATTTTACATTGAGAACGTGGTGCATGCATTTCCCCGGAGCATGCATCTTTTGATTTGGAATACAATGATAGTATTCATACCCTACCTTCTAGACGAATTGAGATGTTGGTTTATATTACTATAGAAGAGTATGAGGTTGTACTTCCCATGGTAAATTTCTACATGCATAGGGTTGTTATCATGTTGTTGGGATTCATGGAGTGGAGTAGATTGTTGTAATATTATTAATACTGAGAAGGGGGGTGAATCAATATTAGCGCAATTATGATTTTTTTTTACTTCATATCATATTGAACTTGAACTTAAATTATGCATTCACATAAACAATAACATTCATCCACATATGCACAAAACATAGAACGCACATATTTTTACATGGAAAATGAAATTAGAGAAAACCATAGAATGATCTGTTATAATATAAATATTCAATGGAAGCACCAACTTCCAAAGTTCTCCAGCACCAACTGGAAGGAGGCATCGAACCCCTCATTTTATAGGCTACAACTTGAAGGAAGTACCAACTCCCTGATTTACTAGCTTCAACTAGAAGGAGGCACTGACCCCTTGTTCCTTGTCCTGTCCTGCCACACTGATATGTAAGTAGAAGATATTTCCTTGTTGTAGTTCTAATCCTTGCACTCTTCTGATAATTTGTTGTTCACAATGATGTGTGCACCTTTTGTACACTGATATCTTGCTTTTACTTATACCAACATCGCAATTGAATTCATACTTCTCAAACTGTGTACTACTTCATCATATTCTACAGTCTACGCTTAGGTTCATTATGTCGTTCTGTTACTACGCATCTACAACTTCAACTGATACTACGCATCTTCTGTCGTGTTTTTATTTGTGCATCAGTGTCAGATCAATCTGTGCACCTTCTGAATATCACACTTCTATCTTGGTGCATCAGCCTTTAGATAATATGCGACCTTCTATGCATCATATATGATTCGAACTTCAAGTTCTTCGCACTTGTCTCATATTATTCTATGTTGCACATCTTCTACTATGATACCAGTCTATCTTTGCACATCAAATAAACAACTTCACTTCGCGCATCATTAGCTATACCTCAAGTCACTGTTCGCGCACTTGTACTAGATCATATATGAATTTCTGTGTATCATCTACAATACTACCATTCTGTTCTCACGCACTTGCGCATCCTTTGTATTTCTACATTTATGTCTTTGCGCAACTATCACGGATAAACTACATCATCATGTGCACCATCAGCAATTATGTTCTCTTTTTCGTGCACACTCGGCTCTATGCTCATGTTATTCTAGTTCCACAAGCCCTTGATGCCCCAAAATAAGAAGCTTTCTAAATCTGTATCTTCCAGTCTTGAGCTTACAAGCTTGCTTCAAATCTCCAACTTGGCTTCTTATTAATACGTGTCCTACATGGATGGTATTCCCACAAGTTGGTTGTGGCTTCCCTTCTTCCTTTCTTCATGGTTCATGCTTATGCCACTTTTCATGTTGTACGTGTTAGGATATTCCTATACTCCATCCTAGTCCTACCAGTATTTTCCTCATTTGCATTTTCAGTCTTGCATGCATTCCAGTCATCAGTCCTAGCACCTAGCCCCAGTTGGCCAACCCTCGGGAGCTTCTCTCAGCTTAGTTTTAGCCCTCCTAGCCAGTGTAGCGCCCTTCTTTCACCTACTACTTGAAAAAGGCGCCCTCCCTCACTTACCATTCAGTTACACTTCAGTTATTGAGTGATTTGTGGATCTGCTTCTTGATTTGAGGACAGATTGACTGTTAACTATCGCTGACACTCTGATGGACCTCCAGTTAGCCCTGACAGCCTGTTCTGACTCCAGTAAGCTCCTATTGCGCCCTCCTTTGAGCCTCCTTCACTACATTAGTGCATTATGTTTTTTTTACACTTATTACATTCAGTTAGACTCAGTCTTCTGCATGTTAGGAACCCATGTCTTTACTTTGTTAGTATGTTGTTGTTGGACGCATATGCTTTGTAAGTCGTCCCGTAGTATTTGTTGATCAATAGTTTGTGTTATTGTTGTTGGCGCATATGCTTTGTAAGTCGCCCGTAGTATTGTTAATCCATAGTTTGTAACGGCCCATGGTTTCGACCCATAGTATTGGCGCCTAGAATTAGTATATAAGTGTGTGTTGAGACCTATGAAGGCACCGTGAAGTTATTTGTATTGAGCTTGCTCATAGGAGGCTGCCCCCTCGAAGTGGCCTGTGATCAATATAAAAGTGATTCTGAGTTCTGTCATTTCTGCTATCTCGCATTTTCGTATTAATTAATTGTTGTAGGTGCCTCACATCTGGTATCAGAGCACTTTCTTGGGCTCGCTGGGTGAAATTTCTGCCAAATTTTATTTTGCATCTGTTGCAGGTTCGGATTTGGGAATAATCCCTATCCGCTTAACTGTGGGAAGTACTTGGGCATAAGCCCAAAAAATCATTGTGAGGAGTACCACAGGAACCCCGAAGTCGCTGGCCCATTGAGAGGACCTGCCAGCGAAAAGGGCAACGACCCCTACCTGATTGACTAGTTCCCACCCGTGAGGTAAACCAAGAGCTGTCGTTTGTGGCAAAGCGGTTATCAGTTTTACCTGAGCCGTGGAGTGAGGGGTATTTCCCCAATACGTAAGCCATCAGACAACATTGGTGGCCGAGTGAAACCCCTGAACTGTTAGGAAGCCGCACATACCTGGGCTCCATATCTACTTTCAGCTGAACTATTGTTGATCACTACTGTGCCGTTCAGATCCATTTTGCAAGTCGTTTCAGATTCAGCTGCTTTCAGTCCATTCAGTGCTGTTCCAGATCCCTTCCGAGCCGTAGCCGCTCCAGTATGGAAAAAAAAAAAAAATTCAGTTTTTTGTCCATATCTCCCTTGTTTTTACTCTGTTTCCCTTGAAAATTTCGGGGAACCCCTGTCATCCCATTCTGCATATTTCATTCCTGAGGACCCTATCCCCAATTCCCCTTCCCAAAGCCCGAAAGCCCACATTTGTCTATTTTTAGGGTTTGCCATAACTTCCTCAGATTTCACCCAATCACCTTCAAATTTTACCACAGAGTTCCTTTCTGAATTCTGCTTCTTTGTCCCCCTCTGCCAAATTTTTCCATTCTTTCACCCCGCTTCTGAAATCCTCATTTTTGCTTCCTTGTCTAGTCGACAGTGTCCAAAACCTAGTCAAACCCCAATTACCCTTCCTATTTTTTCCCTAGTCCAGATTTTCCCTTACTGAAGTAGTTTATGTTTTTGTTTTCCTACCCAATCAACCGAAAATTTAAAAAATAAAAAATAAAAAAAATCCTGGTTATGGTTGTCACCTGTGCAGGAGCAAAAACCATGGAGGAAGCACTTGCAGCCATCCAATCCAAACTCCAGGATCTGGATGAAAAATTTCTCGGCCTCCATCTTGAACATTCAACTATGAACAACAAACGACAGTCCGAGTCTTCATCAGACAATGGGTTCTCCTCTTCCAGCAATTTCCGCGGTCCGAAGCTTGATTTTCCTTGCTTCAATGGTACTGATCCAACTGGATGGATCTATCGTGCAGAACAGTATTTCAGTCTGCATAATACTTTTGATGTCAACAAAGTTCCGCTGGAATCATTTCACTTGGAACAGGAAGCTCTACAATGGTACCGTTGGTACATCAAGGCTCATCCAGAGCCCAAATGGCCAGACTTTTGCCAGCTCCTTTTGCAAAGATTTGGTCCTAGTGCTTTTGATGAATTCACAAGAGCCCTCACTAAACTTTGCCAAATTGGCACGGTGAGAGAATATCAAACCGAATTTGAGAATCTAGCCAACCACATCGAAGGCTTGTCAGATGACTTTTACGGGAGTTGTTTTATCAGTGGTCTAAAGGATGCCATCTGCTCCGAGGTCAAAATGTTCTGTCCCAACACAATGATGGAAGCCCTAGGGTTGGCTAAGTTGGCAGAAGACAAGATTGCAGCCCAACAACGCTCCAAGCCCACTTTTGTTCCCTTCCGAAATATGGGTTCTCAGCGACCACCTATACCGCAGGCTCCTCGATCGAATCCTATCAAGCGTTTGTCTGAAATAGAGATGCAAGCACGCAGAGAAAAAGGGCTTTGCTATCATTGTGATGAGAAATTCACTCGGGGACATAGATGTGTTCAGCAAAAGCTCTATCTCTTGGATGTGGAGTCTCCGCCTGCCTCTGAAATTGGTGACGAAGATCCAGAAACACTGGATGCTCCGGTCGACATTCAAGAACCACCTATTGACCCTCCGTCTCAGGATGACCAGCCAGAGATATCTCTCCATGCTTTAGCTGGAATCACCACCCCCCAAACAATGCGGGTCAGGGGTTACTTCAAGAAGCTTCCTCTTACAATACTCATTGATTCTGGTAGCACTCATAATTTCATTGACCCTCGGATCGCCAAACAAGCTGATTGTTTTATCCATCCTTACTCCAACTTTGAAGTCATGGTTGCCAATGGGGGCACCTTATCTTGCAAAGGGAAGTGTCGAAATGTGCATATCTCTATGGGAGATTATACCTTGCGCTCTGACATGTTTGCCTTTCCCTTAGGGGGATGTGATGTGGTTTTGGGCGCTCAATGGCTACGCACACTCGGCCCTATCTTATGGGATTTTGCTGAACTTTGGATGCAGTTTTCCCTCAATGGACAAAAACACACATTGACAGGATTACAACCAGGTTCTCTCAGCATCATCAGTTCACATCGCATGGAAAAAATCCTCAAGAAGAGTTCACATGGGGTCATTGCTCAGATCCATTCCATCCAGATGCAACCATCAGCGGTCTCCACTACTCCTTTGGATCTACAACAAATTCTGGATCGATATACAAGTGTCTTTGCTGAACCAGTGGGCTTACCACCTTCCAAGCCAGAAGACCATCGTATTAAGCTCCTTCCTGGTAGCGTTCCTCCCAACATCAGACCCTATCGCTACCCATTTCACCAAAAAACGGAGTTTGAAATGCTCGTTCGGGACTTATTGAAGCAAGGTATTATTCGCCCAAGCACTAGTTCCTTTTCTTCTCCAGTTATTCCTGTCCGCAAAAAAGATGGGTCATGGCGCCTCTGCATTGACTTCCGAGCACTTAATCACCTCACCATCAAGGATAAGTTTCCAATTCCTGTTGTTGATGAGCTTCTGGATGAGCTTCATGGGGCTCACTTTTTCTCCAAGTTGGATATTCATTCTGGGTATCATCAAATTCGGGTTCATGAGGATGATATTCCTAAAACAGCTTTCCGCACACATGATGGCCATTATGAGTTTTTGGTCATGCCCTTTGGCCTCACTAATGCTCCTTCCACATTCCAGGCCTTAATGAATAAAATATTTCGACCCTACTTGCGGAAATTCATTCTGGTATTCTTTGATGATATCCTCATCTACAGTAAAACATGGGATGAACATCTCCGGCATCTGGATCTTGTCATGCAACTTTTCTCTGACCATCATCTCCATGCCAAGTAGTCTAAATGTGTTTTTGGACAGAAGGAAGTTGAGTATCTCGGGCACATTATCTCAGCACAAGGGGTTTGCGTGGATCCTGCCAAAATCGATGCCATGAACAATTGGCCACATCCTCAGACACTCAAGAGCCTTCGTGGTTTTTTGGGGTTGACTGGATACTACCGCAAGTTTGTCAAGGATTATGGGAAGATTGCAGCTCCATTAACTGCTCTATTGAAAAAGGATGCGTTTACATGGACACCTGCTGCTCAGTGTGCATTTGACAAACTAAAACAAGCTATGTGTACTACACCTGTGCTAGCTATGCCCGATTTTTCCAAGCCCTTCACTATTGAGAGTGATGCTTGCGGAAATGGACTTGGTGTTGTTCTCCTTCAAGATGAACACCCCATTGCGTTCACCAGCAAAGCCCTTTCAGGTAAGAATTTAGCTGCCTCTACCTATGAGAAGGAAATGATGGCTATTTTGCATGCAGTACAGAAGTGGCGCCCATACCTATTAGGGAATCATTTCTGCATCAAGACTGATCACCAGAGTCTGAAATATTTCTTGGACTAGCGTGTCTCCTCCCCGGCACAACAAAAATGGGTTAGCAAACTCATGGGTTATGACTATGAGATCACTTATAAGAAGGGTAAAGATAATATTGTGGCAGATGCTCTTTCTCGCACATTTGATGCCCAAGGTTCTCTTTCAGCTATTTCTATGCCTGTTCCAAATTGGTTGCAATCTGTTCAACAGGGTTATGTCAATGACTCTTCCTTATCTCAAATCATCCAACGCTTGACCAACAACCCTTCTGCTGTACCACATTACTCTTGGGATGGTCCTTCTCTGCGATACAAGGGTCGTTTGGTGCTTCCCCAGAGCACAAATCTTCAACAGGCTGTCTTCTATGAACTCCATGCTTCTCCATCGGCAGGGCACTCTGGGTTCCTCAAAACATATGAACGAGCACGGCGTAACTTCTTTTGGCAGGGCATGAAAAGGACAATTCAACAGATGGTGGCCGAATGTGATACCTGCCAGCGCAATAAGGGTGAAACAACACTCCTTCCAGGATTGCTTGAACCCTTTCCCATACCTACACGGATTTGGACAGATATTTCTATGGATTTCATTGAAGGGCTCCCTAAATTTGGCGGGAAGACAGTGATTCTTGTTGTGGTTGATCGCCTCTCCAAATATAGTCATTTTTGTGCTCTCAGCCATCTTTATACAGCCTCCTCCGTCACTCAAATTTTTCTGGACCAGATCTTTCGTCTTCATGGCATCCCTTCTTCCATTGTCTCGGATCGTGATGCGACTTTCACCAGTCATTTTTGGACAGAACTATTTCGCCACACTGGCACCAAACTGCAGATGAGTTCAGGGTATCACCCACAAACAGATGGTCAGACTGAAATTGTCAATAAATGCTTGGAAACTTATCTTCGTTGCTTCACCTCGGAACAACAACATCAATGGGAAAAGTGGCTACCTCTCGCTGAATGGTGGTACAATACCTCTTACCACACTGCCTCTAAAATGACCCCCTATGAAGCAGTCTATGGTCAGGCACCTCCATCTCTTCTTCCATACACCCCCACCAGCTCACCAGTTCAGCAAGTTGACACGGTCCTTCGCAACCGTGATCAGATTCTTCGCATTTTGCGGGATAATCTTCACATGGCAAGAAATCGCATGAAGCAACAAGCTGATCAGCACCGTTCGGAGCGCACTTTTCAAGTCGGCGATATGGTTTTTCTTCGTCTCCAACCGTACAAACAATCCTCCTTGAAACTCAAAGGGCGTCATAAGCTCGCTCCAAAGTTCTATGGGCCATATCGGATTCTTCTGAAGATTGGGTCCGTTGCTTATAAATTGGAACTTCCTCCTTCTTCCTGCATTCATCCAGTATTTCATGTCTCTTGTCTGAAGAAAGTTCTTGGCACCAACATCAGCGGACAAACGATTTTACCCGAACTGGATAATGAAGGATCCATCCTTTTGGAGCCAGAGGCCATCCTCAATCGGCGCACGCATCAGCTTCACTCTCACTCTATCACAGAGGTCTTAATTCAGTGGCACGGCATGCAACCAGAGGATTCTACATGGGAACCACTCCTTCAGATTCAACAACAATTTCCACATCTAAAGCTTTGAGGACAAAGCTTTTTTTTAAGGGGGAGGGGATGTTAGGAACCCATGTCTTTACTTTGTTAGTATGTTGTTGTTGAACGCATATGCTTTGTAAGTCGTCCCGTAGTATTTTTTGATCAATAGTTTGTGTTATTGTTGTTGGTGCATATGCTTTGTAAGTCGCCCGTAGTATTGTTAATCCATAGTTTTTAACGGCCCATGGTTTCGACCCAAAGTATTGGCGCCTAGAATTAGTATATAAGTGTGTGTTGAGACCTATGAAGGCACCGTGAAGTTATTTGTATTGAGCTTGCTCATAGGAGGTTTCCCCCTCGAAGTGGCCTGTGATCAATATAAAAGTGATTCTGAGTTCTGTCATTTCTGCTATCTCGCATATTCGTATTAATTAATTGTTGCAGGTGCCTCACATTGCATGGATGACACTCTCCGATGATGATTAGGACTCCTAGTGGTGCACTGTTGACACTCCACTGATGATGTTGATGACTCTATTGATATGATGATCACTCTATGAGAGCCTAATTCGAATTGCCACCTTGGCATTCGAATACTCTCCACCATTGTACTATTTATTGTTCATACTTGTGATTAATAAATTAGTGTGTGTGAAGTTATTTTGCTTCTATCCGAGTTCTACTGTATTATTATCCTATTGCTCATTTACACTGCATTGACCACTCTTAATCTTATTCCTAAATTCTTTCTTGTGAGGTATACATCAGCTCTTAGATCTGCTGTGAGGATTTTCACACTACGCCACTAAGGTGTCATCTCTTGTTGGTATTGTGCATAATTGGTTCTTTTCCTAGGGGCTCTTGCACCCTTGCAGCGTGGTCTTGCGCCCTTGATGTACCATCGCTTTTGGTACTTGCGCACTTGACTCCTCAACCACTACTTTCTTCTTGGTACTTTTGCGCGCTTCAACAACTTGAATGCCTCTTCCGATTGGTGAGTCATGTGGGTTTTCAGGACTTGCTTACATGTTCAACTGCTTCTTGTTCTCAAGCCTCTTGCGCACTCCTGAAACTTGTCCAACCATTTCTTTGGCATATACCTTTGAAGTGGCACAACTAGCCTACTAGGTGGACATGGAACTTGCACAAGTACCATGTGTACTGAATGTATTCCTTATGTACTTCTTCAAACTGACACAGGAATACCGAATCCTCTTTGACATCAGTTGACATTAATGAAAACTAAAGTTCAACAATATCCCCCTTTGGCATTGATTTCAACACTTCATGAAGCTATGCATAATCATATTTGGAAGTTGTGTGCTTCATCTGTCTTACTCACAGTACTCCCCCTATGTGTACTTTTCCAGTTTGAGCCTTTTCTGATTTGCAGATTCTGTTGTTAATGTTTTTCTTATATCTTTCATTTTTGCATGGAGCTCTTCCACTAATGTATGCATTTTGATCTTTCTCCCCCTTTGACATCAATGTGAAAGAGGTTCCATCACTACATAATTACAAGTTTTCCTTTCTTTATTTTAGCGCTATCCTTTGTGCTTCTGCTTGCTTTGATTTCTCCCCCTTGTATTTATGCTTTCTCCTCTTCTCTTTCGCTGGGGTTACTACGTAGAGTACAACCATATTGCAATTTGTACATTCAATGTTGCTTTTGTAGGTATCTAAGATATGCCCCCCCTGTATAGTTGTTATCTTCCTTCTATCTTGATCTTTTTTTCTTGTCATACCAATCATCAATTCCATCTTCCTGTTGTATTTACTGCACATTGCAGAGTTACATTTGCTTCTGATTTGCATTGTCTTCTATGTCCAATTATTCCCTTTCTGACGCATTTACTGCATTGTGACCAAACATCGTTACCTTTTCTGACGTTGCATATCTCACCACAACAACCACATATTTTTGCACACATTTCCATCTGTTAGCTAGCTTGGCAATAAAAATATGTGACAAACAATTCGTGTGGAAACTTCAATGTGTCACATTTGTACTTGATCCTTTTGGGCAACATCATTCCAGTTGCACATAACAATGAATTGGATTTCCGCTTTTTGTCCTCTTGCCCAAATTCATTAACTCATGCAATAACATTTTATGACTCCATAACCAGCTTCGAATCACGCGAACATGAATGTGATTTACTCCTACGTCTCTTAAATTTATTTTTCTGCACCCGGAGAACCACCTTCTAGTTCTATAAATGAGTTGCGAATTTTCTAGTTCAACATCCTTGTTCCTTCACTGTCTAGCTTGTTCTGTGTCTTGTTGTCTTTGAGTCTCTCAAATTATTTCATAATGTATTCCTTCTTCCAGTGGTTCAATGAATCATTCAACAATCTTCGCTTGGCAATGCAGTCATAGAAGTTTGAGTTCACACGGCTAAGAGTGTACATGGGCGTCTAGTAAGCCCAAATGAAGGAGTTTGAATTCAACCAATGGTACACACAATTGCAAGTGAATCACATAAATGTTGAGGGATTTTCCAGTATGAGAAGGCAAATTGACTTTCTAGAGCAGTAGCAACAACGAATTCTCAACACGCTGGACCTAATTCGAACTAAACCATCTGTTGTAGATGCATCATCTTCAACTTTTCATCTTTGTCCTCTACAACCATCTTCTGAACTCAACGAGCCAGTTCCAATGGATCTTGAGCTTCGACTTGCACAACAACCAGCCAATCATGACACGGAATTAGACCTTGAGTTGCGACTCGAATTATCCTTGAAATTCTTAATTTGGTTGATATCGATTCTGTCGTAATTTTTGAACTTCAATTGTCTTTAGGCCTTGGCATGCAGCCTCTTTTGCACTTCAAATCTATTCTCAGCAACAGAGGACTCATGTAATTTTGTAATGATACAATTTTGAATATAATACAAGCTTTGTTTAGGTATCTACGTGTATTTGTACACTCCTTATGTTTGTTCATCAACAATACTCATTTTCATTCTACTTTCTGTGTATGAGCTCTTTTATGTGACAATTCAATATATCACTACAAACAATTAAACATATGTGCATAACTTTTGCAACATAACATTAATGCGACAACTAATGTCAAATATTCTCTAACTATAATACTTTATTAGCACACTCCTTGAATTCCTAATGAACATCGGGTTGAATTCAAGGATCTCACTTAATCTCTTAGAGATCATCAAGATGGGAGGCAATGAATTGCTTCTTGAGATGTACTTGGGTTGTTAGCTTCTTTTGCACATGCTTGAGGAGTTTTCCTTACCCACATATTCATGTGCGCACTTCCATCTTGATATTGCTCCTGACTATCCCCCCTATTGGTCCTTGTATTGCGATTGTTATTATGCAACATGTTTCTTGGACAGTTCATTGTTCTTTGACAATACATAGCCTTGTGTCCAAATTCATCACAAGCATAACATCTCATGGTTTGAATATATTTCGTAGTATGACCAATGAAATTGTACTTTGTGCACTTCATTGTATTAGTCCTTCTTTTGGTAGAGTAATGAACATAATTGTAATTACTGAAGGAATTATCATACATGAATGCCTTCATTTGATTTAGATGGTGCCTACTATCGTAGACCTTCCCAGATGTTCTATTGTATGCAAGTCCCGACTTTGATCATTCATAATATTATTCGGGATAAATGTGCTGCCTTTGAATTTATTCTTCATTTCTTCTTCAAGATGATCCTTGTCAGTTTCTAAATGTGAGCAGTTCGAGGTATCACTCATGATGTGACCTTGAACCTATTTCTTCCCTTTTATCTTAGTCAATTTTCTTCTAAGTGAGAAACCTATTTATCCTTCTATTCAAGCTAACTTGTTAGCAGTTTATTTTTATGCGTTGCTTCTTCCAGAGATGTCTTCAATACTGAATTTTCTTCTTCAAGTATCATGATTTGTCTACTGCGCAATGTAGTTGTTTCTAAAAATTCATTGCCTTTTCACTAAACTGTTTTTCAAAATATTCTTGAATCACCTTGGCTTGATTTACTTGTTCTTCATACATGGACAATTAGTCCTGCAAGAGTTTATTCTTCCTCCTTGACTTCTTCAATTCATCCAAGGAACTTACCAATTTACCTTCCCAATCAACCCCTCCAGCTTCTTCTTCATATTGACTACTAGAGGTGTATTGAAGGATCCACTATTGAAATACTTATTCAAAGCTCCTTGATGGGCTGTGTTTATGACTTTTTTTGCTCCCTTATTTTACCTTGTTCTATGACTCTTTTGATACAATCCTATATTATCATTGGCTCTCTTGCTTACATTTTGCACATTTTGGCCTGGGTAAGGATTGATCTTGTCCTCTTTTCTATTTGTCAATTGCTTATGATTGGATAGAGTTATGCTGCCATTATTGCCTACTATAGAAGTGATGTTTTTAGGTTCAGTAACAATCTTCCTACTGGTTACAGAATGAAGAATTATGAGAGCTGGAGGATAGGAATTTCAGTCTCGAGCTACCACACTAAGGCATCAAGATCGATGTACTTCTTACATGGTTTTGGTCACCTATCTAGCGTTCAGATGTTGATGTAGTCGATCCAGGAATTGGAGGTTTTGTACTTAATTTGGTATTCTGAGCGCATGATGACTCATAGTTGACCACTCCGATATCCCTGGGGATCATCTCCACTTTCCACGATGTATATCCCTGAAATATCTCTTGGAAGATCTGAAGATAAGTTATCTTTGGAAACCTGTTGTAACTATGCGATTTCTCCTATTTTCTCATAAGCGCTGATGTATAAAAGACATGGGGACTCTTCAGAAGGGTTAGCCTCAATTACATAAGAACTATTGAACACTGTATCAAGTTTTTATATATAAGAGATTCCTGGTTTATCTGATTCCATGTGTTGATCAATTTCGTGTGTTTGAGAGGTTGTTCAGCTCCTGTTGCCAAAGTGTCACGTACCCAAAATTTTGTAAAAATTTAAAACTTTTCTAAGTGCCTAAAATGCCACTAAAATATATGCGGAAGTATAACTGTGGGTTTACTTCCTCTAGATATTGCTTACAAATAATTATAACTTTACGACTTATAATACTGTTATAAACGTCGTCATGATAATCGAAGAAAAAGACCCCTCAAATGTAATTTATGAATCACAAGTACTATCTCCTGTCACATTTTCATAATTAAGATATACAATTTATTTTCGACTAATCTAATTCTTAACTTGATGGTCAACCATTTCTTAAATCTTGCAGGAAACACAAAAGTTTCATTATGTCTTAACATACATCTTTAAGAAGCATATACATCTTTTATCATACTGATAGAACAACTTAAATGGTAACAACATAATTATGATCATACAGAAACATATTAGCGTTATACATAATATAAACAACCAACTATCTAAATGAATTGGATACTTCAAAATAATCATAATCATTTTAAGAAAGAAACAAGTAGTCAACATAAAGATATATTGAGAAACATCATACGCAAGCACATGAGACCAAAGATAACGTGGTTCACCCGTACACGGGCTAGTCCACAAAGGTGTGTGCATCTTTTATTAGCCATCAAGATGAGGTTTACATCTACAACAAATTGTTGCATTTATCAAATTCCAACCTTCCAAGGTTTTCAAGGTTTTCTATCCTTCTAGATAGGGATCCTTCCATCAACAAGAGGAAATAAACATTTACATTCCCAGCTTACATTTTTACAATCGGTAGAAATGTATAAACTCATAACAATGAGTAAACTAGATTTAGTATTGCACATATATAACCTCAAACCCTCATGGTTCATTACCATTTTCAAATATATATATTACCAGCTATATATATAAGTCAAAGCATGGAATAGACTATGATCTATATCTCGACTTTCCCATAATCGTTGTAACCAGGTATTCAACCCAATTTAAAAATTTAAAACATGGATTTATTTCCACTGATCTGGTCAAGTACTCTATTTGCAAAGTACATATTTGAGCTGAATAATTATTATAGTTATGATTTTTATTATCCTAAGGAAAAAAAAATGAAAACTCTTATACGAACGAGATAACATAAAAATCCGACAAAGTTTGGGCCTGCGCCCTTCCTTACAAGTCCATGCTTGAGCTGGGCCAAGATATAAACAGAATTAAGAGAAGGCCATTTCACATGGATCATACGCAGTCAATAATAATAATGGGTCTCTTTGTGCAAAGATAGCTGCGACATAATATGAATGTAAAACTAAGAAGATAACTGACAATGTTTGTTGTGAACGTAGGTAAGGATCGAAAGTAGACAAACTGGAAACTGGTTATGGCCTCTGTAAATTGTTTTTCTTATATTCAACTGCAGGAGCGGTATATATACATTTATATAAATCTAACAACCTGGAAGACTACACTTTTCTATTTATGCAGCTAAGGCTCGATAATCTGATCTGGGAATAGTGGTTGTCTCAGTGGTTAAATACTCACGGCAGGCGCAAGTTATAAAATGCTCTAACAAGGAAACAATAACCAACAAACCCATTCACCAGTGGGCTAGTACACCGAGCTTGCCCTTGAGTAGTAGTACTAGTTCTGCTTATAAATAAGTAAATAAAAGACAATTTCCGAAATACGTGATCCATACACCTATAAGACAAAGGCGCAGAGAGGGACTACCAGATCGCCTATGTATATAAAATATCGATATCATGTAGGGTTATAGTGATATAAAGATAGAGATCCGACTAGAGATCTAAATTTTATTACAAAGGAAATCAACGCATAGGAAAGGGAGGTTGTGCCTTTCCTTTACTAAGACGTCGATCAATGGAAGGAAGGAAACATGTGCTTCCTGAGAATGATTATATCAGACATAAGGAAAAATGCTATCAAAGATCCTGAATAAGGACCTAGCATGATATACACCAATACTTAAACTCGAACCTAGATTAGTTCAGGGACAGGGTAAACATACCATGCATCAACGTCTCATGCATCCAGTTACTCGGGTGCTAAATCTGTTTTGTACGAAGATTTAATTAAATCAAAGGTAACTGGAAATCCCTTTATATACAATCAACACAGATAGTATAGCCCTTTTGGGCTTTAAACAACCAATCTCCAGAACTCCAAATCGTATCCTCCTCCCAATCCTCCTTTTTCTTCCCCGAGTGTCGTCCAACGTCCTGGTTATTATCTGCCCCCCGCCCTTAACATAGGATGTTCGGCGAATGCTTCCAAATGGCAGTCATTACTATCAAACCGGTCGCCTAACTGCCGAGCCGATCGTGGGTTTTCGAAGAGTACTCAAACTCTTAACGCCGAGTAGGTAGTGTAGGATGTGCTCACAGAAATGAGCAAATACAATCGTGGGTCATGGAGCTAACTAGATCCAAATGGTAGCTAAAAGAATTTAAATGCTAACAACTTTTTAAATAAGAACTCTTAGTTCACGCCGTAATCATAAGCCATAACAACAGGGTTCTACGCAGCATTACTACACATCTATTAGAAGACTATGCTAACATATCGGTAATCCCATGTAGAACAAAATAAAACCCAAGCATCGAGAAGCCGTAAGGTTACGAAAATACAAAAATTATTTCTTAACAGATTCCCAAGATTATTTTTATATTAATGTCATCAACTCATCGGTGAGAGATGATGGTTTAAATTCATCTATCCCATACTTCGGTTTACCTCAGAGGCAGTGATAAAAGCATTCAGCCTGCGTTCTTCTACTAGTATGTGTGTCCAAAGCAGAGAATAAGAGTTTTTGGATTGCTTAATGCGAAAATGATAATAACGAAAATATTTAACAACAAAGATCTAAAAGGAACATGATCAGATGCGTTCACAGCGATTGGAGTAAGGGTATTGTCAAACGCATTCTACTGTGATAAATATAAAAAGAATCTTTGATACCTAAGAAACTAAGCTACCGAGATGTATGCAAACAAAAGTGAAGTCAGCATATATATTTAAAACAGGGATTACTTACAACTCATTGTTATCATGCATAGTTTTGCTGCGGAGGTTGCTTACTGCCCATCCCTGCAGACTACGCTATATGTCACATGATATTCTAGTATCCATCGCGGCGTCCCCTCTGTCAAGCATCATGTATACCTCTGTGGATTTCCCCCCTTCGCAGGATTGGATTTCATCCTTATAAACTAATCCACCAAATTCCCCACTCTCTTGCGGTGTCAATCTTAGGTACCTTCTATTGTGACAAATGGCGGTCTCTTCAGAACTTGGAGCTAGGAAATCCGCTATCCAGAAGGAGCACGATTTGGTGGTTGGAGTTTGTTAAATCTAAGGGACACACTCGAGAAAAACAAGGGAGTGGTGTTTTAAAACCATCAAAGAAAATAGGGAGGTTGATGCTTTCCTCTCTTATGCGACCGCCACCTCGACTCTCTCATTAATAAAAAAAAATATGATTCATAACTGAATAAACTTTGAAGTTAACCCTTGTGTATATAACTAAGTGTCTATACCTTATAGTTAACATAAGGGATCATACTATTTTTAAGTATAGATGGTAATTCACTAAAGTAGCTCATTATTAATATTTGAAAAAGAGGATCGATCTATGATTTACTATGTACATTTATTATTGTCTATCATAATCCCATCACATAATATTAGCACATATAAAAGCCTTTATGTAACTCCTTTAAATTTTTTTTATCCTTCCTATATATACTTATCCTTTGTACATAATTCTCTTGAAGTAGCATGATTGTATTATATATGAATATCTATTCAATAATTTTAATATATATATGACACTTATATATAAAAATAGCTTTTTTCACAACTATTTATACATATATTATGCATTAAGTAGTCAGATGTAATCTCTATAATTATATCTTTATATATATATATAGAAAGATAGATAATGTTTACCTAGTCATTTATTTATATTTGACTTTTACTTAAGTGGGTTCTTAAGAATTTAAAGGAAACCTCACTAGTTCCTAACCCTCTAATGTTGATGACTACAAAGTAGAACTCTCATGGCTTTTTAGCCATCCTCCCTTCCTCCTTGGAGGATTAGTTACTCATCGATTAGTCGTATTACCATCTTCTGGGCTTAAACTAAACTTATAAACATAATCACTATCTTGAGGTCCACTGGTTGGGCCTTGGCCTTGAGCTCCTCACCAGGGCCGTTTACACAATCATAATTACATTTACGAAAAATAAATAATAATGGGGTTCAAATTGGAGGGATGTTACATACTCCACCCCTTAAAGATAACACCGTCCTCGGTGTTTAAACAGTTTGTATTTCACATCCTTCATCATCTTTCGCTTACTTTTTCTCTTAAGGTTTGTTCGTCTTTACATCTTTACGATTTCAACAAGCTCTCTTCAATTATAACCTGCACATTGTACAACTCGTACCAGATTTTTCAGTATTTTTCAGTATAACATAAGTATACAAAATTTCAAAATAGCAAATGTTTCTCATTCATCCTCATCTTTGATGAAATATTTGCTTACTTTAGCATTCAAAACATTCTCACATAAATACATGTGATAGTCCAGCTACATGACAATCATTATCATCAACTCATATCATAAAACAATTCTTTCAACTGAGCTTTGAAATCACCAAACCTCTTTGTACTTCCGCAATCATGGAGACTTGCATACAAAACTCTTATGTATTTTCTGCAATCGTGAAGACTTGCCATACAAAACATGAGTCTTCAATAACTCAGTCGGAAAACCTCTGCATACAGCAAAAATATGACAGTCTTACTCTGCAACTCATTACATAGCTTTCCCTCATCGAATCTTCTTGTGGGCTCAGTTCTAACACCACAAGGAAAAAGTTTAGTCTCCTCAGAGAACCTCTTGTGTGCTCCGTTCTAACAACACAAGGAAAAATCATGAGCCCTTCCTCTGTTCAATTCGATGGTTATAAAGTTTGCCTAGGACTTTTGGGTCAGTATAACATTCAACGAGCTTCCCACCTGCTCTGTTCCACTTCCATGGGGAACATGACCACAATTTTAGGGAAGTTGCACCCTGCAACAGCTAGTAAGTGAGTGCAAGATGCAGCCTCTACTTGAGTTCTGGAAATATTATTTTCCCCTCAAATCTTCTCATTTGAGTCCGAGAATTTTACTTAGTAACAATCATTTAGTATTTCTTGTATTCCACATGCGACAAAATAGCCACAACTATTTAATGAATATATTCATCTATTTACCATCATATTCTATGCATTTTGATGATAACACATCATCAATCATAAGTCTTATCACCATTCATGATTCATAAAATCCTGTAAATAACATGTAAAGAAAATCATTACTTACTTTTGAGCAACATAGCTCAACTTATCTGTATAAGTCAACTTCCCTTTTTGATCATGTCATCAGTTGGGATTAAGTTCACTCCCAAAAATGTTAGTATAAGGATAAGTTTTTCTGCTTCAA
Source organism: Larix kaempferi (assembly GCA_027924585.1). NCBI lineage: Eukaryota > Viridiplantae > Streptophyta > Pinopsida > Pinales > Pinaceae > Larix > Larix kaempferi. Next base: position 5,696,280 of record BSBM01001365.1, read on the forward strand.
TTGCTCATCTTCTGAACATATTAGTTCCATAGCATTATACGCATACTCATTTACTTGTGCATCCTCTTCATTTCATCCTGACGCAAACTCTTTTTCTTAACAAATAAACATGTTAGTTTCATAATTTAAAACGGCTAGTTGTACATAGATTCATTTCAAATTGAATATTTTTCAAACCTTTAACAAAATGATGATACTCATTAATAGTGTATTCAAGTAATTTCTGAACTTCACTTTCTAATTCCTCATATTCATTTTAACATGCTTAGTTCTAAACATGACACATTTTATTGAAACACATTATGATCTACAGGAGTTAAAAACATCCTAAATGATGACCATATTATGCATTCTACAGTAATGAAATGCCTTTATTTACAATATCTCAATAATCTAGCCCATAGCTTGGGATATCCTACCGCTTCATATGAATGTATAACTTCACCTTGATATAAAGTAACTTCAAATGTACATAAATGTAACTTCTCATATATAAGAATATATATACTGCATTTTTGGTTAAGGTCAAAGTATTATCATTAACATCCAACTTCAAAACAATTCTTATTATCAAGAGTCAGCCAAATCTCATTAAATTGAAAATACACAATACTCACATATCAAATTAGATTTGCACATTAACTACTTTGCTTTAATAACTGGAATACTCATCTTTACTCCTTTGGGAAACTTTGAAGTTTGAACTTTTGAATGACATTGCCCCTCGTCCATTCCAGTTCCATGCATCCAAAGTGAAACAAAATAATCGATTAGTAAACTTAACAACCTTCACACTTTATTTATTGCATGTTGAGCTCATTAGGTCCAAGTGTTGTAACCTAAAGCTCTGATACCATATGTCACGTACCCAAAATTTTGTAAAAATTTAAAACTTTTCTAAGTGCCTAAAATGCCACTAAAATATATGCGGAAGTATAACTGTGGGTTTACTTCCTCTAGATATTGCTTACAAATAATTATAACTTTACGACTTATAATCCTGTTATAAACGTCGTCATGATAATCGAAGAAAAAGACCCCTCAAATGTAATTTATGCATCACAAGTACTATCTCCTGTCACATTTTCATAATTAAGATATACAATTTATTTTCGACTAATCTAATTCTTAACTTGATGGTCAACCATTTCTTAAATCTTGCAGGAAACACAAAAGTTTCATTATGTCTTAACATACATCTTTAAGAAGCATATACATCTTTTATCATACTGATAGAACAACTTGAATGGTAACAACATAATTATGATCATACGGAAACATATTAGCGTTATACATAATATAAACAACCAACTTTCTAAATGAATTGGATACTTCAAAATAATCATAATCATTTTAAGAAAGAAACAAGTACTCAACATAAAGATATATTGAGAAACATCATACGCAAGCACATGAGACCAAAGATAACGTGGTTCACCCGTACACGGGCTAGTCCACAAAGGTGTGTGCATCTTTTATTAGCCATCAAGATGAGGTTTACATCTACAACAAATTGTTGCATTTATCAAATTCCAACCTTCCAAGGTTTTCAAGGTTTTCTATCCTTCTAGATAGGGATCCTTCCATCAACAAGAGGAAATAAACATTTACATTCCCAGCTTACATTTTTACAATCGGTAGAAATGTATAAACTCATAACAATGAATAAACCAGATTTAGTATTGCACATATATAACCTCAAACCCTCATGGTTCATTACCATTTTCAAATATATATATATTACCAGCTATATATATAAGTCAAAGCATGGAATAGACTATGATCTATATCTCGACTTTCCCATAATCGTTGTAACCAGGTATTCAACCCAATTTAAAAATTTAAAACATGGATTTATTTCCACTGATCTGGTCAAGTACTCTATTTGCAAAGTACATATTTGAGCTGAATAATTATTATAGTTATGATTTTTATTATCCTAAGGAAAAAAAAATGAAAACTCTTATACGAACGAGATAACATAAAAATCCGACAAAGTTTGGGCCTGCGCCCTTCCTTACAAGTCCATGCTTGAGTTGGGCCAAGATATAAATAGAATTAAGAGAAGGCCATTTCACATGGATCATACGCAGTCAATAATAATAACGAGTCTCTTTGTGCAAAGATAGCTGCGACATAATATGAATGTAAAACTAAGAAGATAACTGACAATGTTTGTTGTGAACGTAGGTAAGGATCGAAAGTAGACAAACTGGAAACTGGTTATGGCCTCTGTAAATTGTTTTTCTTATATTCAACTGCAGGAGCGGTATATATACATTTATATAAATCTAACAACCTGGAAGACTACACTTTTCTATTTATGCAGCTAAGGCTCGGTAATCTGATCTGGGAATAGTGGTTGTCTCAGTGGTTAAATAATCACGGCAGGCGCAAGTTATAAAATGCTCTAACAAGGAAACAATAACCAACAAACCCATTCACCGGTGGGCTAGTACACTGAGCTTGCCCTTGAGTAGCAGTACTAGTTCTGCTTATAAATAAGTAAATAAAAGACAATTTCCGAAATACGTGATCCATACACCTATAAGACAAAGGCGCAAAGAGGGACTACCAGATCGCCTATGTATATAAAATATCGATATCATGCAGGGTTATAGTGATATAAAGATAGAGATCCGACTAGAGATCTAAATTTTATTACAAAGGAAATCAACGCATAGGAAAGGGAGGTTGTGCCCTTCCTTTACTAAGACGTCGATCAATGGAAGGAAGGAAACATGTGCTTCCTGAGAATGATTATATCAGACATAAGGAAAAATGCTATCAAAGATCCTGAATAAGGACCTAGCATGATATACACCAATACTTAAACTCGAACCTAGATTAGTTCAGGGACAGGGTAAACATACCATGCATCAGCGTCTCATGCATCCAGTTACTCGGGTGCTAAATCTGTTTTGTACGAAGATTTAATTAAATCAAAGGTAACTGGAAATCCCTTTATATACAATCAACACAGATAGTATAGCCCTTTTGGGCTTTAAACAACCAATCTCCAGAACTCCAAATCGTATCCTCCTCCCGATCCTCCTTTTTCTTCCCCGAGCGCCGTCCAACGTGCTGGTTATTATCTGCCCCCCGCCCTTAACATAGGATGTTCGGCGAATGCTTCCAAATGGCAGTCATTACTATCAAACCGGTCGCCTAACTGCCGAGCCGATCGTGGGTTTTCGAAGAGTACTCAAACTCTTAACGCCGAGTAGGTAGTGTAGGATGTGCTCACAGAAATGAGCAAATACAATCGTGGGTCATGGAGCTAACTAGATCCAAACGGTAGCTAAAAGAATTTAAATGCTAACAACTTTTTAAATAAGAACTCTTAGTTCACGCCGTAATCATAAGCCATAACAACAGGGTTCTACGCAGCATTACTACACATCTATTAGAAGACTATGCTAACATATCGGTAATCCCATGTAGAACAAAATAAAACCCAAGCATCGAGAAGCCGTAAGGTTACGAAAATACAAACATTATTTCTTAACAGATTCCCAAGATTATTTTTATATTAATGTCATCAACTCATCGGTGAGAGATGATGGTTTAAATTCATCTATCCCATACTTCATTTTACCTCAGAGGCAGTGATAAAAGCATTCAGCCTGCGTTCTTCTGCTAGTATGTGTGTCCAAAGCAGAGAATAAGAGTTTTTGGATTGCTTAATGCGAAAATGATAATAACGAAAATATTTAACAACAAAGATCTAAAAGGAACATGATCAGATGCGTTCACAGCGATTGGAGTAAGGGTATTGTCAAACGCATTCTACTGTGATAAATATAAAAAGAATCTTTGATACCTAAGCAACTAAGCTACCGAGATGTATGCAAACAAAAGTGAAGTCAGCATATATATTTAAAACAGGGATTACTTACAACTCATTGTTATCATGCATAGTTTTGCTGCGGAGGTTGCTTACTGCCCATCCCTACAGACTACGCTATCTGTCACATGATCTTCTAGTATCCATCGCGGCGTCCCCTCTGTCAAGCATCGTGTATACCTCTGTGGATTTCCCCCCTTCGTAGGATTGGATTTCATCCTTATAAACTAATCCACCATATTCCCCACTCTCTTGCGGTGTCAATCTTAGGTACCTTCTATTGTGACAAATGGCGGTCTCTTCAGAACTTGGAGCTAGGAAATCCGCTATCCAGAAGGAGCACGATTTGGTGGTTGGAGTTTGTTAAATCTAAGGGACACACTCGAGAAAAACAAGGGAGTGGTGTTTTAAAACCATCAAAGAAAATAGGGAGGTTGATGCTTGCCTCTCTTATGCGACCGCCACCTCGACTCTCTCATTTATAAAAAAAAATATGATTCATAACTGAATAAACTTTGAAGTTAACCCTTGTGTATATAACTAAGTGTCTATACCTTATAGTTAACATAAGGGATCATACTATTTTTAAGTATAGATGGTAATTCACTAAAGTAGCTCATTATTAATATTTGAAAAAGAGGATCGATCTATGATTTACTATGTACATTTATTATTGTCTATCATAATCCCATCACATAATATTAGCACATATAAAAGCCTTTATGTAACTCCTTTAAACTTTTTTTATCCTTCCTATATATACTTATCCTTTGTACATAATTCTCTTGAAGTAGCATGATTGTATTATATATGAATATCTATTCAATAATTTTAATATATATATGACACTTATATATAAAAATAGCTTTTTTCACAACTATTTATACATATATTATGCATTAAGTAGTCAGATGTAATCTCTATAATTATATATTTATATATATATATAGAAATATAGATAATGTTTACCTAGTCATTTATTTATATTTGACTTTTACTTAAGTGGGTTCTTAAGAATTTAAAGGAAACCTCACTAGTTCCTAACCCTCTAATGTTGATGACTACAAAGTAGAACTCTCATGGCTTTTTAGCCATCCTCCCTTCCTCCTTGGAGGATTAGTTACTCATCGATTAGTCGTATTACCATATTCTGGGCTTAAACTAAACTTATAAACATAATCACTATCTTGAGGTCCACTGGTTGGGCCTTGGCCTTGAGCTCCTCACCAGGGCCGTTTACACAATCATAATTACATTTACGAAAAATAAATAATAATGGGGTTCAAATTGGAGGGATGTTACACAAAGGCAGGGCCCCCTTCTGTAACAGGTGCTGTTATAAGTAGGATTCTTTTCCTTTATGAATGTTGATAGATTAATTATTGATGCAGTGTTGATTATTTCAATTAATTGATATGCAGAATTGGTGTGTTGATCATAGTTGAAGTGTGAATATTTTAATGAGTGGTGCGATTAGATTACAGAGTTGTTTTTATTATTATTGACAGAGGAGTATATGAATGATAAATTCCAATTTAGTATTAATTCTGCAGTGAATGGATGCATTTAGGTTCTTTTGGAATTCTGTTGTGAGTGCTTAAGGATAGAAGTAGATCATGGAATTTGATTAGTTATTCAACCTTTTCATTACAGTGTGATTCAGTGAATTATTTTCATTAGGAATTTCTCAGTTTGTTAATTAGAATTGGAAATTTATTTGCTTTCTGTAATTTGACAGATTGTTGTTGGTAGTAATTTCTTTCTGTAGTCTAGCCGAATGTTATTGATAGTTAGATGCTTTCATTAGATTGCAAGATTCTTTCGGTAGTCAGCAATTTCCTAGGAGTCCATTCACCAAAAGATTAGATCCTAATTTTTATTCAGTAATTCATTAATCTTCTCTGCGTTAAGATCTTCCAAGTTGCAGTGTCTGGCATATATTTTGCTTGGTAGCTCATAAGCCTTTGTAGCCATGGGTTGATAATTTATGAACAAGCTTTTCATTTCAATTTAATTAAAAAGGGAATAAAAGAGCTCGTCATTTTGGCGCCGTTGCCGGGGAGCCGCCAAGGACATTGTAGTTTGATTGATTATTTTGGTTCCAGTTGTGATTTCTTTTCTTCTTTTCCTTTGAGTGGATTGTGTGTGTGACAATTTTGGAAATAGCTTGGTATGATTTCAGAGCAGGGTCAAGTAAGACGCACCGACATATTCATTCAGAATATTGCCTGCCGTAAGTCCCTGTGATCTTGGAACATGCAAAGTATTCATGTGTAGAGTAAGAGATATTACAGGTAGACTGGTATATGCATATGATACCCCTCCCCCATGTACTAATCGTGCAAGAATTTCAATAAGAGGAGGATGTGTTCAGGGAAAGTCACCTTCTCTTGGCAGCCCCAAAGAAGAATTCGTTCCAGAAAAAGAGTTGGTTCAAGAAGAAGGGTTTCCTGAACAAATCAGTGTTAATAATCAAGGAGGAGAGGAACAATTGGTTGCTGAATCCCTGTGGTCCATTGGGTCAACTACTTTAGAATATCTAATGGCAGGTATGGATGGCGAGGGAGAACACATTCCCCGCGGGGAAGAGACAAATCGAGGAAATACAAATGGATAATCTAGTATGGGAACGGTTACTTTCGAATTCCCAATCCGAAATTCCGGATCTACACTTACAAACCAGATGAAGAACATTCCACATTCGACATTTCCCAACTTTCATGGTATGGCAAGTGAAGACCCGGATACGTTCCTATTTGAATTTGATGTCCATTGTAGGAGTTATGTCTATGTTACAGATCACCAGAAACTCAAACTTTTTCCAGCCACTTTGAAAAGCTAGGCTCTGAGATGGTTCATGGGCCTGGGAGGGGATAGTATAATGACTTGGGATCAAATGAAGAAAGCTTTCCTGGATAAATATCAAGAATACTGCAAGGACAAGGACCGGAAGGAAGCCATTTTTAAGATGACCCAGCAGGAGGATGAGAATTTAGAAGACTATGTGGAGATATTTCAATATAATCTACAAAGATCAAGACAGAATGGGTTAAATGATGATACATTGAAGATTATGCTCCTATGAGGGATTAGAGATGATTGCATCGATCCACTAAATTTGATGGGCGCAAGGGATGTATCCCTACTAAAATATGTAGAAATATGTGACCTCTGTAGAATATATTCGAGGAATGCCTCCAGATCAGGAAGAGGGATTCGGGAGACAGTAAATAGAACCACGAAGACCTTAAGAGAAGGAGTTTCAAGGGTGGAGATTGGGAACCTCTTGGAGGATTTCAAGACTGACATACTTAGTTCCCTGAGTTCTCAATTAGATGCACTTCAAGCAAAGAAAAGGAAAGAGGAGGAGGATCGAGCTTTGTCTATCTTATGTCCTAAATGCAGAAAGAGACATCCCCTCAAAAGCTGTCCATTGGACAAAGTGGAGATCTGCCTTCTATGCGATCTGGAGCACCCTACAAAAGAATGTTCTTCGCTGCTAGGGCTCAAAGCTATATATGAAGAAGCAAGGATGGATGCATAAATAGTCTGTTTTATATCTCAAAAACATCCATGGCAACCTCGACCTTCAGGTACAGTACTAGACCCCATGCAATCATTTAATCCTTACTGGAACAATGCTCAATTACATCAGTCGCAAGTTCCACAAGCTCCACAAGTCCAACAAAACTCTCAGCCTTGGTACCCACCTTTTCCTCAACAAACTTGGGCACCTTCCTATCCCCAAAGTAACCCTTGGCAATCAAATTGGAGGAATTCAAATTTTGGGAATAATCAACAGATTCAACATTTAGCCCCGCAATTACAGAATCCTCAATTCCCATTTGCACTAGTACAACCATTAATGCAACCCCTTCTACAACCTCAGTTAACCTTTCCAGTGAACAATCCACCTCCAAAACCACTCCTTCCTGCACAACCCGCTCCTAGCCCTAATAATAAGGTTGGACAACCTGTAATGGCTGCTGAAATACCCAATTATCCAGCCTACTCCATCTCCATAGTGGACTGCCATGATATTCAATTACGCTCTAGCAGGCAAATTAATAAAACCACCTTGTTGATGCCCCGAAGATCGCAGCATCAAGCAGAAAGGGATTCTCCCCAGTAGACTATCCCAATTAGATTGTCCACCGTTTGGTATGGGGAATCCGTCTGGTTAGCGGTTCCGGCAACCGTTAGATTTGGAGATTTGATTCAATTACACCGGTTATGGCCCGATCCACCATTCTTTTTTGATTTTATGGTTAAAAATGATATGCAAGTGCCTAAACTAACTTGATCTAAATACAGAACTTGAAACAAATCTGGGTCTAAAACTGAAATAAACCTAAACTATCCCTGCAAGGAGCAAAACTATAAGTATGAGTAATATGTTGGAAGAAGTATCTAAAGATCAACAGACATCCATAAATCATAATGATACATCTACAGCAAGAAGGCAAAAGATATTAAAAGATAGCTTCCAATTTACATATAACGCATTCCATTACTCATGTAGGAGAAAATTCATTTGCACAAGAAACAATAAGATCATTCAATACATAGAAATAATTCAAGATAGCAAAGAAAGATCTCACTGTAGAATATGAAAGTCACAAGAATAATCCAGCATACATCCAACATCTATTTCCATGCAAAAGACATCCTCTCCAGGCTCTTATTAGGCAAAATTCATTTTCTTGGAGCAAGTGCAAGATAGCTCGTACAAGTTAAGAAAATCCTTTTCCCTGCAAAAAGTCCCTTTACACTATTCCCTAAGCCTCCATTTATATCTTTACAAAATGCCTCTTGGGCTTCCACCTGGATTTTACACTTGTCCTTTCAAGACTTTTTCCAGAAATAACAAATCGTGGCCCTTTTCTTATAATAGATTTTTTCTCAAAAATAAAAAAAGGACAGTTGTCTAGTGACCCTACGCTCTAAACAAAGGGAAAACAGATCAAAATAAGAACAACGCATTACGACTAGCGTGTTCATCCTTGAGGAGGCACTTCTGCTGGGAGTGAGGTGCTTGTGATGGCTGCTACTGATGTTGCTACTTTCTTTTCCTCTTCTGCAATGTAACTGAACCAGATACCAATGTCTTTGAACCACATTTGCTGGTGAAGGGAGCAAGATCTTCTGGGAAGTCACATGCCTACCAAGATTTGCTTCAATACCATGAATTTCTGCAATTGCTGCTTGGTGGATTTCTTTAAGCAAATGATGTATACTGATGACAACCCAATATAGTGATGGAGATCATCAGTGGCCAGGACATCAATCTTCTTTACATATTCTATTTGAATGCCTATCTCTTCCTTCAAGTCTGATAAACGTTGCTCTTTGTTTGGAAACTCACCGAGGGACTGAGGAAACATCAGCTTGCATTTATCATGCACTTCATGGATTTTTTGATACAGGCTGTTACTTTTATCAATTGTTCCCTGGATCTTAGCCATCAGCTTGAGGCCATAGTTCCTGCAAAATTCCACAAGGGCTACATCTTATTTAAAATCATCTACTGACTTGAATGGGAGATGCTTGGGGAAATCAACCTTCCCTTCTCTCCATTCCATCTGGATCAGGATGTTTGCTTTAACCCGAATGTATTTTCCCTTAAGCCTATTGGCCTCTGCATTGATTTCTTTCAATCTAATCATCATGGCTTTGAGCCTGAACACTTCCTCAGTAATCAGCTCCTGTGTGGTGTGCATTTGTCTTAGAATGTCACAGGATAGCTCATGAAAGGGAGACATATCTATCGTTCTTCTTTCTGCCTGCTCTAATTGTTCAACCATTGCCTGCTTATCTGCTTCTAGATGAAAAACTCTAGCTTCAGAATCGTTATTTTCCGCTTCTAGAACCATCATCTGGATTTCCAGGTGCTCCTTTTGCTTCTTCTAAATGGCGATACTTATCTGTCAACTCCTTGTGATCAACAGACAGGCGATTATATTTATTCACTACAAGATCCCTATAAGCCTGCTCATTAGCCACAGTATGCTGCAACATGCGAGCTCTCCTCTTTGTTGACTCAAATTCTCTGACCATATCGACCACATTGTCCTTTGTTTCTTTTGCTGCTGACACAGCGACGGATGCCATGGCTATGGGAGCCTTATTTGTATTCTGCATCACCGTGGTCTCTCGCTGGGTGACAATATCTTCTTGGAAGAGTCTCTTTATCCTCTCTTCCGACTTCAAGACCACTGCCTTCCTCTTCTTATAATGCACAAATTCATCCCATCGGGACACAGTATGATCTTCTGATGGGGTGTAAGGGATGATTGGAAGATCTCTTACATGTACTTCTGTCTCTATGGGTGGGGTCTGCACTACTTGAGATGTGTCGGTTTCCACATTTTGGGTGCTGGAGACACCTGACTGAGATGTGTCTGTTTCCATATCTTAGGTGCCGGAGGCACCTGCCTGGGCATCTTCATTGGTCTTAAGCTCTTCCTCTGCCTTTTGTTCCTCTTCAGTTTTACGCCTTCCTTCTTCTTCTTCAGCTTGCTGTTGATTTTCACTTTCCTCCCTCTGCTCTCATTCTTCTGCTTCCTTCTGCTACCTTGCCTCTTCAGCTTCTCTTTGCAACCTTGCTTCTTAAGCTTCTCTCTGGAACCTTGCTTCTTAAGCTTCTCTCTGCACCCTTGCTTCTTCAACTTCCTGTTGTAGTCTTGCTTCTTCTGCTTCTTGTTGCAATCTTGCTTCTTCTTTCAATCTTTGTTCTTCACGGGCCAGGGCCTCAGCTGCTTCTCTCTCTTTCTGCAGACTGGATTCTCAGGTTGAGGCAGAGCTAGAGCTAGCTCCACTACCGTGACGACAAATCTACAACTCAGTCATCTTGCTGATGCCTCTAAACACTTCTTCCTCTGCATCATAGTAATGAGCATACTTAAAATGAGCATATACCTCCTTGCAGTGCTCGACAACCTTGCTCCACCTGTCATTTCTATGGAAGATCACCTCACTGAAGTGGAAAGATTTCAACTCTTGAATGTACTCCTCGGCTGTTGCAACCCATGAGAATTTATAGGCTCCTATGCAAAAAGGCAAAGGAGGGAAGGAAGCCTTATGTTGCTTGTTAAACACTCCTCCTATTCTATCAAGGAAAACTTGCCTGACTGCTTCCTTGAGGACTACATAATCCATAGTGTATTTTGGAAAATGGTTACTTGGTACCTCCAAACATCCTGATGTAGGTGCCCTATTATGAGAAGTAAAAATCGCCATAGTTTTCCAGGACCTCCATGGCATTTTCTGATAGACAATTGGGCTCTTCCTTGAACATCTGCTCATACAGAGGCATGATGAACTCTTTGCAGATGAGCTTGTAGTTTGATCTGTAATTTTTAGCCCACATTATCTTATAGGCAGTGTAGACCGGGGTGTTGGCCTGATCCCACGTGCAACCTAGCCCGGGGAAAGAGAGCTTGGCCAAAATGCAGTCAATAAGATATGAAGACATGTAGAATTCTGACTTTTTTAAGGCCAAACCTTCTCTAGCTGTGGCCACTGTGGATGCCAAACTATCCGAGAGAATAGTATCCCAATCAAACATAGTTCCTTTGAATGCTATGAAGTAGATGATGGGAGCCCACTGTATCCTATATACAGTGCCATCGGGCATGCCGAAAATTCTTCATAACATCAGGGAAATTAATCTAAAAGGAGGTCTTAGGCTCTGAACGTCATATTCATCATTATCTCTCTTCCTCAACTGCTTGCCTGTGACCAATAGCCTTTTATCCATCTCGATATTATTCACCTTTCCCAACCATTCATCGTTTAGAGCTTGCTGGGGACGTGAGAATTTGTAGGCTGCTGCAATATAAGCTGGATGGAATGAAGCGAAAGGCTCTCCCTTGTTGTCATGCAACACTCTTGTTTGTGGGTTGGCATGTTCCAGTATCCATCCGATCACTTCAGAGCATGGGAACAATTCAGGGCGAGTAGAAGCCCTGGCTATGCCGGAAGTTTTGATGTTGAGGTAGATTTGTTCTTCCTCCAATAACACGTCTGGGATATCTTGATCCCTGATCATCCGGTAAACATCTCCCCAACGGACCTCGGGAGGAACGCCGATGGTACACTTAGTGTCTTGGAAAATGGTTTCAGTCCTTAGTTGCACTGGTTCTGGTTCCATCACTTTAGCTTTCTTTCTACCACCTTTTGGCATCGTGGCTTATCCTTTTCAGCAACCAAATGTGAATGATTATAAAATTGTGACACATTATGAGAGTGTAACATAAAGTAAGACAATTTTAGCATGCCAATGATAAATATAGACAAAATTATAAAGTTGCATGTTGGGGAAGCAAACTAAACATAGGTCATTCCAAAAAACAAAATATGGTCCTCAGACTTGATTATTCTAGGGAGACAATGCCTGGTTGGGAACTTTTGGAATGCTTCCGAAAAGGTAAGCATACGCCTTGTAAAAACCCACTTCCTTCCTAGTCCTTGGAGATAGGATGTCCTCCATCATGGTACTTCTAATGGCCAATGGTAGGCTGGCCTGGAGTGGAAAATCCTATGAGGAAAAAGAAAACCAGAAACCGTTTTCCACAGTCGTTAACTGAACCGAACAGGTGAGTGGTTGAGTATCTCAACTGACTACTACTGACGCTGATAATACTTGAGAAGCGGTATGTAGCCGGTATAAAATTTGGGTTTGAGTAAACCTGGGTAGGAGTACAACCGAAACACATCCAGTGGAAAAAAACAAGCTCGAACGACTCAGAGACAAAGGGCCAACTGGGAACGACTTGGTCATGGCTATGACTCCTAGTTGGCAGCAATGAGAAACTTATGTGGGCCACGACAGCCGTAAATTCTTTAAAATGATACATGCTACCAGTGCCTACCGGCCACGTTATAAAACGGGAAAGCACCCAAGAAATCTCAACGTAGAGATAAGACAAAGATAACAGTTAAAAAGCTTACCTGGATACGAAACAGTGGTGGAGTGAGGTCTACACGGTGGTGGATGTGCTGAGCTGTAGCGAAACAATGCAATCTACCAAACAACGTTCTTTGAATAAAAAACTAACAATGGGAACAATGAACCCCACTGCCCTTATATAAGGTTTGACACGTGCGGGCATTTAAACGGGTAGATGACAACTTTAAAACGGAGTTAAATGCTCATACGGCGTGGTCTTTTCAAGCCGACTTGGCATTTAAACGCGACCATCGGCTGTGGCGAGGACTCACAAGTTTCATCCACAGTTGCGGCCAGAACTCATGAGTTCGTCTCGAAAGGCGAGAGACTTTGGTGAGGCATTTGCTTGTTGCGGGAGAGATGAAAAAGACGCTTCGCAGTGGTGGAAAAGTTTGGTGAGTCGTTCTGTCGTTTCGGGAGCACTTTGTGAGTTCTTCCAAAATTCACTTTCCCAAAAGTTTATAGCAGCCGGTTTTTCCGAGTTGTCCCGAAGTTTCGGAAAGACTTAGTAAGTCCTTCCGAGATTGACGAATGACTTTGTTAAGTCTTTTCCGAAATATGAACGGTCAAGTAACCTGGGGAAAAGAACAACTTACTGCGGCAATACTTGGCGAAAGCTTCCGCAATTTCGGGAGAGAATTGCTGAGTTCATCCGCAGTTTCGGGAGAGAATCCTAAGTTCATCCGCAGTTTCGAGAGAGAATCCTGAGTTCTTCCGTAGTTTTCGGGAAAGAGTTGTGAGTTTTGAATTAGAAGAAAAACTTCAATTTTTTAAAGCAGATTCCTCAATTGAAACAAACTAAGTCCAAAAAGATTTCAAAGCAGACTTGACCTTTTTTAGGCAGTCTTTCTAGGAAAATGAAAGGAGGGTCCCCAATATCTACAAAAGTTTTTGGGGGGATGTTGCTGCAACAACAATTGGCGAGTCGCTGGCGAACACAGATCTCTGAAAAAATCCCTCTTGTTGATCCGAAACCTTCTTAAAAGATATCCATCTTATATGTAATATTCAGCTGAGCACTTGAATCTCGGTGAAGGAAGGAGTCATTTTATCTGCTGGCCATTGGGGAAAGGGGAGCTTTGATGAAGACATCTTTAAAAATTTCAAAGGGCCAACATATGGGGTTCATTTCTAGAAGATTCATCTTTCAGATGGCTACTGCTATCGGACTCCACAGGATTTGCAACACCTTCTCATAGACATTATTGCTCTTGTTCCTCATTCCCATGCCGCCTGCATCCCTTTTGGATGTTTATACATTTGACAGCTTTGTTGTTTGGACCTTTTAGAAATATTTTCTTTAAACATGATCTTTGATTTTGGATCCTCAATCCATAATGTCCTTTTGTGTGAGTGAGATATTTTATTGATTTGATCAAACCTCACGGACGGAGAGGAGCCTAGCTTGAGATGAGTCTTTTGGACAGCTTTCTTGACTTATACGCTTTGTTTTTGTCTCAGCCATGCTTCAATTGAGGCGAGAATCTATGGAAAACAGACCCTTGATCTTAAGCCATTTTGGCTGTTAGATTTGTAGCATGGAGTCATTTCAATACCCTATGCCCTCAAGATGTGCTACTCTTTGTGGGTCCAACTTCATTGACCTTCTTGAGATGCCTTTAAGTGTGAGAGTGGATGGAGCCCGAAGATAGTAATAAAGATAGTCATAGATCTTTGCTATTTAAACAAGGGTTAGTGTGACTAGCAGAATAGGCTTCCTTCCTTCTGGAGAACGTTCAGCAAGAGCAAAATATATAGATAGTCTTTCATTTGAGGGTATTTTCGGCTTCATGAGTTGTGATATTTCTTCGAGAGATCTATGTTGATGAGAAACCCGACCGCAGGTGTTTTCAGAAAACAAACTTTGTACAAAAGATTCAAATGTTGAGAAAAGAAACAACATAGCTGAAAACAATGAAAACAAAGGGCTAAAGAAAGATAAAAAAGAAGAAGTTTTATTTATGTACAGAAAGTTTCAGTGAGACTACGCAAAATGTTGTTTCACGGGAAGGCCATTGAGAGGAAGAGTTACTTCCTCTCCTTGGAGGTCTGTCAGCTTGTAAGTGGATGGGCCGAGCTTCGCTGAAATTTGGTAAGGGCCTATCCATAAATGTTGGAATTTCATGTGCATCCCCTTTCCTTCATGATTATGGTCCCATTTCAGGACTAAATCCCCAACTTCAAAACTTCCTTTACCGAACTTCCTCTTATCGAACCATCTTTTGACTATGTCTTGGTGCTGATGGAATTGGTCTTTGGCTTTCTGTCGAGCTTCTTCAAGTTGAAGCAAGTTATTGATCCTGGATTGTAAGACTTGGCTACCAGACCCTTGAGAGGCTTGGGACAACTGCAAGGATGGAAGCAAGATGTTGGGAGGGAGAATGGATTCCTTGCCATAGACAAGAGTGTAAGGGGAAACCCCTAATGCGTTCTTTGGAGTCACCCTATCTTCCCATAAGGCATTTGGGAGAGCTATATGCCAACTTCGCTGATTTTCTATCACAGTCTTCTTGAGAATTCGAATGAGGTTTTTGTTTGAAGATTCAGCTAATCCGTTTCCTTGAGGGTAATAATTGGCTGAATAATGCAGTTTAATTATCCATTCATAAACAAATTCATTTATCTTAAAAGACGAGAAATAGGGAGCATTATCAAAAACAAGGGAAATTGGAACCCCAAACTGGTTATGATGTTTTCCTTCAAGAAACTGATGACTACATCTTCATTGATCTTGCACAATGGGATAACCTCCGTCCATCTGGTGAAGTAGTCGGTAGCTGTCAGGATGTATCGATGTTGTAAAGAATAATTTGGGTTTATCTCTCCGATAACATCTATGCCCCATTGTTCAAAAAGTTCAGAGATAATAACCAGCTGCAAGGGTCCTATTGCCTTAGGTAATTTCCCAGCACTTCTTTTACATATATCACAGTTCCGTGCATACGCATCGACATCTCGGAATAGAGTGGGCCAATAATATCCAGCTCTAAGTATCTTGTGAGCTGTTGTCTCCACTGAATAATGTCCACCAGTGGGACCATCGTGTAATTCTTTAACAACTTTACTTGCATCTTCCTTTTCTAGACATCTAAGAAAAATTCCATCGTAATTCTTTCTGAAAAGTATCCCATCAATGATTTGATAAGCTGCTAATTTCAAATGGAGTGCCCTTCTTTGCTTAGAGCTCCAGTGCTCAGGTAGGTATCCTTGATGCAAATAATGCACCAGATTTCTATACCATGATTGAGGGGCTGTGAAGATAGGACATACTTCAACTAAGTTCAGCTCAGCTTCATTTTTCCAATGTTGCTCTTCATCATCCGGATTTTCTGTAAGCAATTTCGCAGGCCTTGTCCTTTGATGATAGTGGCCGGTTTAAATTCTAAGTCGTATTCTTGAAGAGCTGTGACCCAGTTTCCCATCCTTTCCCCTAATTCCTTTTGAACGAAGAGGGATATAACAGCTGGGTGGGGAACTATAACTTTAGTTCTGTTCTTAAGAATATATGGTCTGAACTGTTTGGCTGCTTTGAAGACGGCATATGCATGCTTGTCAACAACGGGATAATTTAGTTCAGCCCCTTGCAGATCAGTGCTCATAAACGAGATTGGGTACTCGTCCCCTAGTTCCACCTTTTGCGTGAGCACAGTCGCGAGAGAGTCATCTGAAGCAAAGGTATATAGGATAAAATCCTTATCAAAATCTGGGCTTCTTAAGGAAGGAGCTTTAGGTATGGCTGCCTTAATGTGTCTGAACGCGTCCTTTTCTAAATCTGTCCACTTGAACTGTATGTTTTGTTTGACCATTTGTTGTAAAGGTTTAACAATTTGCACAAAATATGGAACAAACCTTCGGACGAAATTGATAGTGCCCATAAAGGACTGCATGGATTTCTTGTTATGAGGCATTGGAATTCTATTGATAGCTTGTACCCTTTCCTGATCTATTGATACTCCTATTTTGGAAATGATATGGCCCAATACTTTACCTTCGGGAACAACGAACACACTCTTCTTGGGATTCAATGAGATACCATATTTTCGACAACGATAAAAAATATGCTTCAAATGAACAACATGATCTTCCCTTTTCTTCGAAAAAATTGTCACATCATCTAGATAGACAACAACACATTGACCACCCAATCCTCGGAAGGCGATATCCATTGCTCGCTGGAATGTAGCTCCTACGTTTATCAGGCCGAATGGCATCCTTCTATATGCGAAAGTTCCCCACTTAGTGCGGAAAGTAGTCTTAAGAAGATCTTCCTCGGCTACTAATACTTTATTGTAACCAGAGAAACCATCGAGAAGGAAAAATAGCTCAGATCCTGACACCATTTGAAGAATTTGTTCCATTGAAGGGACGGGATAGTTGTCTTTATCTGAAGCTTTGTTTAAATTTCTAAAGTCAACACATAGTCTTATCTCTCCTAACTTCTTTCTCACGGGAACTAAGTTAGCAACCCACTCAGAATGCCGGACCTTAAAGATTATTTTAGCGTCCAATAGCTTCTTCAATTCCTTTTGAATCAGAGGTTCCAGAGTAGGATGCATCCTTCTTAATTGCTGCTGAAATGGATTGACACCCGCTTTCATTGGTATGACATGCTGAATAATGCGAACGTCATATGTTTTCAGATCCTCATAATTCCATGCAAAAACATCCTTATATTGTCAAAAAAGTTTGATGAACCTATCTCTTTCTCCTGATGAACAACATTTGCCAAGGTTGACAAATTTTGGTTTAGCCTCGGTGCCCAAATTAACCAACTCATGCTGAATTATGAACTGTTGGTTTTGGTATTCACTGGCCTTTTGAACTTACTTTGAAGATCAAACAACATTTCGAGTGACCTTACCCCTTTGGGGATGAAATTTCCTTTAGTTGCATCTTTCTTTTGTAAATCAAAATCGTGTTCTTCTTCATCTATCATAGCTCCTTGGAAAATGTCTTCGTTCGTTAGAAAACTGATAATCTGCTTGTCATCATCGAAGACCCTGAAGTTTGTGACATTGTCAGGGACAGAAGGCCTGAAAATTCATTCAATTGAGCATTTGTTATTAGTTGGCACCAATCTAGAAGCGGATGTTGCTAACAAATCAGCTGCAGAATTTTGCAATCTAGGAATAGACTTTATATTGAAAGCATCAAAATGCATAATTAAATCCCATACCTCAGCCTGATAACCTTTCAAATGAGGTGAGAGACAGTGAATGGTATCTCTTACCTGTCTCACAACTATTTCTGAGTCACCAAAAACCTTCAGGTATTTAACATTTAAACCGATGGCCTTCTTTAATCCGTGTACCAAAGCTTCATATTCAACAGTGTTGTTAGTATAATCAAATTCTAACCTATAGGACAAAAAATACTTATTTCTTTCCGGATCCATCAGAACACAACCGGCTCCGGCTCCTTCCAAAGTTTTAGAACCGTCAAAGTATAATGTTCAAAACAGATCTTTTGATTCAGCTAAGTTAGTATCTCTATGATCTAAGTCAGTGACTAAACTAACTATATTACAGTCAATATCATCAGTCCGAGAAAAATGAAGGAGATCGGACTGTTCATCTGATTCATGGCTGATAGTTTCAGACTGATAATTACTCGGATCAATTTCTAAGAAATAATTCCTCATAACTGAGGATGAGAAGGTTACAGCCCCATTCTTTCCCTCTAGTTGAGTTACATTTTGTTTCATGTGTGGTTCTCTCAGGACCTTGATCTGATTCTGTTTATTTTGATAAGGAAACCACAAATGAGACCAATCAATTGCAAAGTAACCATTCAGCTTTGTGGACCAGGCCCTACTTAGGATCAAACCATAGGCCTCAGGAATATCAACTACCATTATGTCAATAAACTGACAGACTCTAGAGTCGGCTGACAATCTAATGAGGACATCTTTCATTTCCCCAATAACTTTGACAACAGTTCTATCTAACTGAATAATTTGGGAAGGAGATGGAATAGGTTGCCCATTAATTTTTTTACAAATTGACAGTGGCATGACATTTGAAGATGCTCCAGAATCTACCAGACAATTGTGAACATTATGATTGAAAATTCCAAAGGTTAATAGGAACGGCAACGTCTAAGATTTAGATTTCCCACCGATACTAGCCTCATTAATTTGAGGATCTTCTTGAGTATCTGTTAATGGAGTGCTGGGCTAGGATTGCAGAGCATGCAGCAGCTTATCTCGTTGCTGAGGCAAACTGCACATATCGAATATTGATACATTTGATTTGACTTTCTTTATATCTTCAATAATGTCATATCCTATATCAGATTCTTTTCCAATTCTAGTCGGATAGTCTGTTTTATTCATTGTGACCTTCAGTCGTTGAACTGTGGTGTCAATGCTTGGCTGCTTGGCCGCTGTTGGGTTAGCTTTAGGTTGCGGTGGAATGATTGCTATATGTCTTCTAGGTATTTCTTTCGAAATTTTAGGCTTGGAAATAGTTGAGTTTGGCACAGGATCTAAGATGGGACCTTTACTGCGAGTGTTAATGCTCACAGCAGAGGTTGAGCCTTCCATGGGATCTTCTTCTACCAATTTAGTTAAAGGTACTGTTATCACATATATAGTAGCTGGGCTACCATACATTATTTTTCTGATTCCAGTACACTATTCAGCCAGTTCCCTTACATTGAGATGCTGAGATGAGCATCTATATTGGATCACTATCAGATTTTGGACAACAGTATATATTCCCCATGCCATGACTGAGTCTCAGGACACTCAGAGAGATGACCGATGTAGCCATTATACCATTGGTACAGAGCAGTCAGTAGTGCCCAGAGTTACAGCAGCAGTTTCATAGGACAGATGATGGTATAGGTTGATGAGCATTCAGGTATATGACTCAGTAGGTATATCATTGTGTTATGGTTATATTGCTTTTATACTTATTCTTATAGCATGTTTTAACACTTAGTGTCATGATCTGGCGATCATATAAATATGTGGACCTGGTTGATCTTATTATATATATTATATTGTCCCTACTTAGACTTAGAAGTTCACTATTCATACTCATTGGTATTACCCTCCTTAGGGAGAATAGAGGTGATCATTCCACCATACCTCGGCTTGCTAGTGTTGGCTCCATTATTCATTGTCTTCATTGATCCATTGCCTACCTTTTAGTTTATCACCCTGACTTACTACTTGACTAGTGGCATGGAGGAATTTCCCCCCACTATAGCCTCTGTATTGGATGAGCTTCCCTGTTTATTGTGTCTCGGCTTTGAGTTGGTGACAAAACTTACCTATGGTGAGTTGGAGTTCCTTGGAATTCCCCTTAGTCACTAAAGTTATGTTGGCTAAACCTGAAACTTTTAGTGCTGCCATGAATACAAAATCTGGAAAATGAAACGCTATATCTTGTATGAAAAGCCCATTCATGCAATGTGTTTCTAAACACACATGAATGAAAGGCATGCCAAATGAAAGTGGCCATGAAAATAAAATGTTATATCTTTTGGAAATGTAAATACCTAGGTAAACAAGCTATCCATGACACACCTAGAAGTGCTCAGGTAAACAAGTGCCTTAAAAACACACCTGCAGCAGAAAGCCTAAAATAAATGAAAATCTATGCAATGTGTTTATAAACACACATAGACCAAGGCTATGGAAACTTCAGGCCCAAAAAGCAATGGAACTTAAATGCTATATCAAAACAATTGTTGGCCTTATTTGTATTATGGATTGTGCGCATCTGTTAAAGGTGAATAAACCCTCTTTGAACAACTCATCCATTTGTGAGACACCGCCATTCCCTGTGTTGTTTCTCATTTAGTATATACTATGGTGTGTATTCCCTTTCCCTTTTCCAAAGTGTGACAAAGTTAAGCCAGTCAAGTCATCCCTTAGCCTAGCCAGTTATTTTAGCCTTCTCCCTTCACTAGCAAATTGATCACAGCTATGAAGTGAGTATGATCCTGAAAGTCTAGTCTGAGTAATAATAATAATTAATGATATTATATATTTGGATTTAGATCGCTAGTAATGATTACTTTGTGTTATAATTGTTATATGAATAAGTTGTAGAGCATGCATTAACCTTTGACACTTTGCAGCAGCTTCCGATGATGGTCTGAGTTATATTTGGTCATGTTGACTTGGTTGAACCTAGTTTGACCAAGGTCAACCATAGGACATGAGATGGTTGTACCTTGTGATGATATGGATAGATGATATATGGTCTATGTACATGTATATGATGATTCTATGCAGCAGCTACAGGGCTATGATGATGATTCATGGTTTACAGCAGTATTTGATCATTTACAGATTATTATTATTTGCCCTGTTCCGATATATTGGATATATATATTGATCATGCAGAGACTCATATGGTGTATGAGTAAACATCTTGGATGGATTTGGACCTTCTGAGTCCAACGAGACAGTTTGTTTTCAGTTCCGGGCACTTACAGTGATGATTGAGCCTCAGTAGGTTATCTCAGTGCAGTTTTGGTCTGTCGGAGGCCCTGTCAGAGCAGATGTGATTTTTATCCGGTTGACCTAGGGCGCTGTGCTTGGAGGGGGTGGTCCAGCCACTTGTTTTTACCATATTACCCCCCTCCCGGACACACTGGTGCCCCCACCTTGACAGTGCAGGCACTCCAGGAGGCAGTTTGGGGCAGTTTCATGCTTCCCGAGGCATTTTAGGATTGGTAGAAATGGCTATTTAGGAAATTGATTTGGGATACTGAGGCAATGTTATGGCATGGGATGATAAGTGATGATAGATCGATGTCTTCCACACCTCCTAGTGGTATCCCATCCAGGACGGTAGAGGAGATGGGCAACTAAAGAGGTGACCCAAGAGATGCCACGGTTCCCAATGCAAGGTGGGAGTCACGTCAACCGAGGCACTCTTTGCTTTAGGTCAGGGTGAAACAAGACATAGGGGGAGACCCTATAACCAATCAAAGATGATTGGACCCAAACAAAGGTTCCTAAGGACAAGTAAATGATTAGTTACGGAAACCAATGCAAGGTATAGTGGACCTAGAAGTTAAAGTATGGTTGAAGGTGGTTTGAGAGATGGTTAGTGTTTCAACCAATGTATGATTTAGGCCACATGATTAGGTATAATGACAAGGTATATTACTATGTGTTACACAAGTGGGTTCTATTTTTTTGGGATATGTGAAATGGCTTGATGTGGATCCACAAGGTGGACTTTAGGGATGCAATTGGCACTAGAGGCTATGCAATGAATAGATCTATGGATCTAAGTTGAAATTAAGAGTACCCACGTACAGGATCTTAAGTTTGACACAATTCCCAAGGAGTGCAACTTGCTTTGAGGAGGACTAATACATTGTTGGATGGGCTAATGGAGTCAAAAGGTATGTCAAAGTGTAGATCGGGACACCTAGAGGTCAAGTCAAGTGGGCTAATTGAGATTTAATGGTTGGATCTTGCTAGATCTAGGATTTCATGAAATGACCCTAAGTGGACCACAATCCCTTAAAGCAAGGAATGCTACCCCCAAGGTAGATCGTCACAAAATGATACTTTAGACCTAGGTTTCAAGGTATGGCCATTCCAAATCCACAAAAATATCAACCACCCACTTCCTCAAAGTGGGCAAACTCACTCACCCAAGGGAGTGCAACCTTGCTCAAGGAGGGCTAAAAGGTGGGTTAAGTGGATCAAATCAAGTCCAATGGCCACCAAACTATAGATCCAAGTAGTTTATGCACCGATCTATATGGATCTAGAAAATTGGGTCAATCCAAGGGTTAGATCTTACTAGATCTGAGTTTTAAGGTGCCAAATGGTTAAGAAGGGGGTTTTAATCCCTTAAAACGTGGAATGATGCCCACAAGGTAGAAATCACCAAAGTAAGAATCTAGGGATAGGTTATCAAGTGTGTAGATTACAAATCAAGCGGGATCTCACCTACCCATGTGCTAGATCTAACCCAACAAGCCTCTCCAAGGAAGTGCAATTTGGTTCAAGAGGGCTATATTGCCTTGAAAAGTGTATCAATTTTAACCCAATCACCACCAAACTATAGATCCAACTAGGGGTGGATGCTATAGAGGTGGGTTCTTAAGATCTTCTCAAAAGCAAGGCTAGATCTAAGTAGATCTAAGAAATACCAAAATTGGGGTTTTAATTAATTAGGGTTTGAGACCAATGAAGATAGAATGGATGAAAGAGGCACATACCTTGTAGATCTTACCTCAATTGCTTGTGGTCACCTTGCAAATTGATAGCATTCTCCTATGTGTATATTCAAGAGTGAGATCCAAGAGCTCCAACCAAAACGTCCTCCTCCAAGATAGCCAAATCATCCTCCTCCTACAAGACAAGATCAAAGAAACAAGTCAAGCAAGATGATTATGAAAATGATAGAAAGATGTAATAGAAAGCATCAATTATGTCACAAAGATACAATAATGATACTCCCTATCACAAGATCAACCCAAGAGAGAATATGTGGATCCCTCCAACAATAACCCTCAAGAATTCGCCCTCCTCTCCACCAATTCGACTTTCCTACAAGAAGACTAGTAGAAGCACGAAAATACACAATGATACATAGAAGAGATACTGTATACTCAATATGCAAGAGAATCCACAAGACAAGAGAGATATGCTCCACAAAGAAGTGTTCTATTCCAATATTCCAGAGCTCCGAAGGTGAGCTATACAATAGGGGGTCTCCTCCTTATATAGGATAATAAAGGCCAAAACCCTATACCACTCTACAATACTACATCAAATGAGTGGTTGAGATTAAAAGATCTCATTATACAATCAATGGCTAAGATGAACCATAACAATATATCACATGGATCACCCAATATAATGATGATGCCATAGTATAAAATAATCATGGAGGGTGACGTCAACCACTAGAAGGGGTAAAAATACCAAAAATCCACCTCATGATGACTAGGACATGACATAATAAGCACATCGTGGGGCTAGGAGGCATCAATCCTTACTAGCTCATCCCCAAGGCACAATAAAATAATAAAATATGTCCAAGATAATATAAATGATCAAATCGGTCCTCAAAATCTGTGACAGACAAGCAGTAAAAGACCTCCTGTGATTGATGTGGGCCTACCCACATGGTGAAAACTGGCTGGAAGATAGTGGGATCACCCTGGAAGACCTCTGTGAAAACCAAATGCCAAAACCTTGCCTCAATTGCCCAAATCGAATTCCTTAGTGACCACTTTATCCCATTTTTTTAACTGGCTCGGTAACTATGAAAGTGCCAAAACTGCCTCCTAGGGCATCTGCGCTGTCCATCTGAGCCCACCAGACTCTCCAGAAGGGGGGTAAATGGTAAAAACAAGTGGATGGACCACCCCCTCCTTATACAGCGCCCTAGGTGAACTGGCCTCTCATGGCCCCTGCTGCTCAGGCTCGGAAATCAGCCCCAAATCTGGTCAACAAGTGTAAAACTGCATCAATCACTCTCAGAAGTGCCCGGAACTGAAAGATAAGTGTCTCATTGGATCCAGAATACCCAAATCCACTAGGAATGTGTACTCATACACCATGGGTTTCCCTAATGGGCCAGCTGTAGGGTCCACCATATATGGACAGTGCATAATCTGATGATTTGAAGTAATAATAAAGCCTGCTGAACTGCATCAATCATCATCTGAATCATATGTCCATCATATGATATCATCATCAAGTATGTGGGACCATCAATCATCATCAATATGCATATATATATGTCCCACATCATCATGGATCCCAATAATATATAACCAAGGATAAATCACATCAGTAGACTAAGACATGCTTCTCTAATCATTCTCACAGCCAAGCTCAAAGTATAACATCCATTCAGTGGCATTAATCAAGTTAGTATATTCCTTTGTTATATAAAATTAGTTGCACACTAGTTCAAATGACAAACTCACCCATTGTACATGGTCAAACTGCTAGTGAAGGATGAAGGCTAGGAACAAGGTTGGGCCAAGGGGTTGACTTGTCTAACTTAACTCAAAAATACTTTGGACTGGGAGAGGGGGGAAAACTACAAACTCTATGCTGGACAAAATAACACGGGGTATGGCTGTGCCTCACAAATGGATAAGTTGTTCAGAGAGTGTTTATTCAACTTAGGCATCATGTCTACATCAAGTTGATCCAGGTTCATTAGGATCATTCAATTTCATTTCATGGCCTTTTTGGCCTACATAACCCTTCGGATCTCAGGTGTGCTGATAAGCACAACTAGTTGCAGCTTGCATCCAGGGCATGTTTTCAAATACATATAAGGTCAGCAATTGTTTAGATATAGCTTTTAAGAACCATTGCTTTTTTGGGACCTTTCTTATACTCTTCGAGGAATATTTTTAGCTGTTCATCGCTCTTGCCCTTTTTAGTTTCCATGGGTGAATTTATAAGTTTCCATAAGTAGAACATGAGCTTTCAGTTTTAGCCAACAACATCTCAAGTGACTGGGGGGAGTTCGAGCCAATGCCAAACATCGGGACAACCGACCAGAATGATTTAGGCCTACAATCCAACTCACCAAAGGCAAGTTTTGTCACCAACTTAGAGCCAAGACACTGAACATACAGGGATGCGGTCCAAACACAGAGGTAGAAAAATGGGGAAGTCCTCAGTATCAGAAAGTCAAATGAGATAGGTCAAGGTTTAAAGTCAAATAGGAAAGTCATGTATGGATGGAGTCAAGTGAATATGGAGCCTACACTAGCAAACAACTGGTGTCAGGAAAGACCATATCTATGTAAGGTGGAAAACCAGTGGGTTTTGTTAAATGAACTAACTGAGCAAGCAAGTGTCCATTTTTTGATTTACAGATCATTTTAAACCAGTTTGCCACATCAGGAATAATATACCAAGCAGATGCTGTGAACATGACTAAATCAACAAGATAATAATCCACAGTCAGTGATAACATATCCATAGATCATACAACATCATTATAGTAATAATCATCATATACCATCTGAAACACTGTTGCAATACATCTCTAAGCACTGAACTGAAACTGTATGGGATAAATGGTCACATCGGTCATCAAATCTGAACTCTCAAGGCTCAGCCTTGACACAAGGTCTAACATAAGTCTGAATAATATACTGCTCTGATCATGAGTGATCACAAAATATACAATCATCATAGCCATGCTCTGAATAATGGAAGCTCTGGAATGTGCAGATATCTGCTAAACAAGAATAGTATCCCCGCTACTATGGTGTGATAACATCTGGCTCCAGCTGGGACAAGTGCTGTAAGGGAGAGAGCGCTTGAGAACCTTAGAATCTCTGGTCTCGATCTGCTCTGCATCAATCTTCAATCCAGCACTGCACCATCCTTGCTTTCAGCTTTTATTTTGCACCTGTACCTGCGCTCACAAACACTCGAATACCTCATGGAGCATGTATGGGAAAAATATAACATAAAACTGAAACTGAAATGTGTAAAAGAAAAATTTAAACTAACATGGCATATATCATTTATTCATCATTCATTATTTTTATTACTGTGCAGGAGGAAAATATAACTTTTTCAAGCAGGCAATCTCAACTTGCACAGGCATCCAAAAATGTAAATGGCAACTAAAAACTCTTTAATGTATGCAGGAGAAAAGACAAGCTTAAGGAGCAAGGCTCAAATCAATAAAAAAAACAAAACAAGCAGACACTCCAAGCAGAAAAAGAAAAAGGGGCAATACTCATCACACAGAAACGGAAAAAGCACACAAATCCTATTGCTCAAGTGAGCTTATTCAGAAGCTACCTACTCTAAATAGGAAAGGCAAGGCATGGCGAGGAAGATCAGGGATGATAATCCCTTAACTCCCTCTGGTTGATAGGGAGTATGATACGTTGGCCAGTCCCAGTGGTGAGAAAACACATCTCACCCATGCAGCGCTCAACAGTGAGCGGTCCAACCCAAAAGTCACCTGATCCCCTAGATCGTATATAGAATAGATCATTAGGCATTACGACCCTATCACCAGTTTCGAACCTTCAGTGATTTACAGATTGAGGGATGGCTTCAATAACATGTTCAGGAATAGGTTGGATATCATAATTGCATTGAGGTTGAGGTGTTACTATGCTTGAATTCCTGTTAGGAGGAATTGTATCAAATCTGGGAGATCCACCGTCTAAAGGTACAGCTACCCTACCAATCAAGACTTCTCTTATATCTCTCCTAGGAGGACTTTCTTCTTGTAAGTGAATGATATACTTTGGAGTTTCCCCCACAGTCCAAAAGTCTCTATCAACATCCTCATCTTTTTCAGTATATACTATGGGTGGTAGGTTTTGGTTTTCAATACTTCTGCTACTACCCTCTCCAGATGGGATAGGAATGGTCATGTTTTCTAAAGCTGTCAGATGGTCAGTAGGAAGGAACATATGACTAGGAACCGTGCTAGGCATACTCTGAGTTCTTATACCTAAAGATATTGGTGAAGAAACAGGAGTATGGAATGAGACTGTGGAGTCCATATTCTCTTCACCAGCGGGTAATTCACTGGGCAAAAGGAACCTAGGGTAAGGTGGAAGCCAACTCGGATCAGTAGGTTCTTCCTGAAGCATGGCTATATTGCTCAAAGAAAAGTCTTCCCCATGGGCATCATGGACTAAGGCATGTTCTTGCCAACTCATAGAGTTGTCATTCACTTGCCTCAAAACCCCATCCTCCAAGGACAAATGGGACAAATGATAAGAGACATCAGAAAAGTGATAATCAATTGGTTCTTCATTATTCCCCTCAGATGAGGGAAGGTGTGTTCCTTCATTGCTATTTTCCCAAGGAGTGATGTGAGGTAAGCCTTGTCTTCCTCTTTCTATGTTAAGTTCTACTAGGAACAACCACTCATGTACTGTCTTAGGTATATACTCACCCCTTCTAATTCGATCAAAGTTATCCTCAGAAGTGTTTAGCTGAGTAGTGGGCTCAGGTTGTTCAATGTGTGGCCCTATACTACTAGGCTGGTTCGAAGTCCTAAGTTCTTCCGACATTTCACCCTGAAGTGACTCAAGGTTTGCTTCTCTAACATTCATAGCTCTTTCCCTTTCTAGACTAGGATCATTATCATGGCCACCCATGACCATGAATATACCTTCAGGTAATAACTCACCCTCACCAAAAGTGTTCCTCACACCATCCTCATAATTCTCGAGATGTCCATCATAAAATGGCTCCCGATACACCCTAACCAAAGACTCATCAGAGTTGGGAATAGTAGCATATGATAAGTCCATCTGAAGATGTCCCCCTAACCCAGCAGACCACTTTCTACAAAGGAGCATACCATAGGCTGGGGGGAGATCTATAACTACTATATCCATTAGCATGGATATGTTAGGGCATGAAAATAGGCCAGCTCTCAAGTTTTTAATCAAACCAAAGACTTTAACTGGTTTAGAGTCAATCCCACAAACGTTCCCATAAGGTCTAGTTATTTTTAATCCCATGGCTTCCATGAATTGCAAAGGCATCACATTCATGGAGGCACCAAAATCCAACATACAATTATGCAGAAGGATATCACCAATGTGAAGTGTAAGATAAAATGGTTGGTGACCACCATTCTTTCTCTCATATAGGGCAGTTTGGATGTTAATGGGAGGATCATCCTCTTCATCAACCATAGCACAAGGTGTTGGGTTTTGAGAAGATGAACCTTCACCACTACTTGTGGCAGTCTCAAGGATACTCTCAAAAAACTCTACCACTTGTTCCTTTATCGATGGGATTTTCATTAACTCAGTGAGTGGAATGTTATGCATAACTTTGTCCAATTCCCTCTCAATGTTGATATCAAAGTCATACTCCAGCAGAGGGAATGGCTCACTCACTGGACTGGGCAGCTCATTGCTTCTTTTTCACTAAAAGGTATGGGATTTTGGCCATCCTTTCTTCGTTGATAGGTTTTAGGGGGAACTTGACTATTACTACTAACTTGCTCAGTAGCATAGATGGGACAACTAGGGTTGGGTTCTTCTATGGACTCTTCTTCATGATCCATCAAAATCCTTCCGAAGTCCTTGTCAATTTTTAAGTCATTAACCCAATTAATGTTCTTTGGAGAATCCAGAGTATCATCACCATTAGTAGTATACTCAGGATCTTCCAACTTTTTCTCTTCAGACCAGTTTATGATAGGAGGCTCTTGGCTCACAGGGTTTCTTCTATCACCTTCATTAGGCTTCTTTTGTTGATTCCAATAAGGTTTAGGGCCATAAGGATGCCTATATCTATCCACTTCTTTGCTCTTAGCTAGATCCCTAGTCAGGAGAGTTAAATTCTTCATCATTTCATGCATGCTCTCCATCATTTCATTAGGATCTTTGCTAGGTTCCTTACTTTTCTTAAACTTAGGCTTAGATCTGGAAGAAGATCCACTGATCAGGTCAAAGAAATTTTGTTTTCCCATGGAAGCAACGTTTGCTTCGGCTTTCCTAGCATTGTCTTGTGCTATCTTCAAACTACTAGGGTCTTTGTCTCTCAGATGGTAACCTAGGTAGCCTTCATATGCATTGAGGTAATGGATCAAAATGGCTTGATCAAGGGGCCTTATGTTACTTGGGATGTTGGCCACAGTCTTATCAAAGCGCTGGTTAAACTCATGGACAGACTCATTCTCCTTCTTTTTGATGTCAAAAAGTTGGTGTAAAAGGAAGCGCCCATCTAACTTGACTGACCACTCTTGCTTGAGTTTATCGGTGAATACATCATATCCATTGATTGATGATGCAGGCAAGCGGTCAAACCATTTGCGAGCATCACCCTCCAAGGATGCAAAGAGACCCCTTATAAACACATCTTCTTCCTCAGCCCCATAAGCTTCCATGTGAGCCCAGACATTTTCTATGTGGTCCTCAATGGAGGTGGCACAATTCCCATTGAATTTTGGGATCTTCTCAAAGTACTTGTCAGGCATGTTATGGGGAGCACCCAAGATCTGAGAAAAGTCTAAGGGAGAGGCCCTAGCCTTGTTTCCAAAAGCATGAGAAACAGGAGGATTGTTTTGGTTGTTGTTTCCGGAGTTGGATTGACTTTCTCCAGCCATTGGGTTGACTGGAACTGAAATAGGGTTAGGATTAGGAGATGAGAGAGGAACCGAATTGAACAAAGGGGATCCCAAGACACGGTTTGGAGAATCTGAGTTAACCAGTTTCCAAAAGAAGTTAGATGATTGGGCTCTAGGATCTCTTTTGTGATAGGTGAGTGGGGTTCCTTCTAATTGATTTGGATTAGATTTACTTCGAGTGTTGTAAGGATGACTATGAGCTCGCTCCTCAGTGGAGTCACGATTAGGAGTCGCCAGGTAGATTTTTAAGCTCTACTACCAAGATATATGTCGTTAATAAGCAGGGGGGAAAATGAGACACAAAGGTATGTTGAACCAAGGTAGGCCTCTACCTCCCCGGCAACGGCGCCAAAAATGTTATCACACAACTTGTAGTTGCCCCTAGTGGTATCCCATCTGGGATGGTAGAGGAGATGGGCAACTAAAGAGGTGACCCAAGAGATTCCACGGTTCCCAATGCAAGGTGGGAGTCACGTCAACCGAGGCACTCTTCGCTTTAGGTCAGGGTGAAACAAGACCTACGGGGAGACCCTATAACCAATCAAAGATGATTGGACCCAAACAAAGGTTCCTAAGGATAAGTAAATGATGAGTTACGGAAACCAATGCAAGGTATAGTGGACCTATAAGTTAAAGTATGGTTGAAGGTGGTTTGAGAGATGGTTAGTGTTTCAACCAATGTATGATTTAGGCCACATGATTAGGTATAATGAAAAGGTATATTACTATGTGTTACACAAGTGGGTCCTATTTTCTTGGGATATGTGAAATGGCTTGATGTGGACCCACAAGGTGGACTTTAGGGATGCAATTGGCACTAGAGGCTATGCAATGAATAGATCTATGGATCTAAGTTGAAATTAAGAGTACCCACGTACCGGATCTTAAGTTTGACACAATTCCCAAGGAGTGCGACTTGCTTTGAGGAGGACTAGTGCCTTGTTGGATGGGCTAATGGAGTCAAAAGGTATGTCAAAGTGTAGATCGGGACACCTAGAGGTCAAGTCAAGTGGGCTAATTGAGATTTAATGGTTGGATCTTGCTAGATCTAGGATTTCATGAAATGACCCTAAGTGGACCACAATCCCTTAAAGCAAGGAATGCTACCCCCAAGGCAGATCGTCACAAAATGATACTCTAGACCTAGGTTTCAAGGTATGGCCGTTCCAAATCCACAAAAATCTCAACCACCCACTTCCTCAAAGTGGGCAAACTCACTCACCCAAGGGAGTGCGACCTTGCTGTTAACACCCAAAAAGTGCTCACTCAACCCCCCCCAACCTCAACAACCCCCTTTAGTGCTGCAAAACCCATTACCGACCCAAGGCGTGGTGAACACTCAGCCGTTGGCCCCTCAAGCTAACGTGCAACCCCAACAACAACAGATCACCTACGCTGCCCCTGATCAACCCATGTTTGACTCAGGTACCCACCACTTACTGATGATGTCATCCGCTGACGTCAACCTACAGACCCGTCGGAACCAATATGGCTCCACCTCTGAAGCCCCTCCCACGGAGAAACCTACTAACGCCCATCCCACCGATCAGGCGTTACGTATACCTCCGCCGCCCATAGACGGCGCCGCGAAAGCACCTCGTTTCCCACTTCGCCGAATCAACAATAACCCTAACGCGCGCGCTGCGTCAAACTACAACATCGTAGACGACCTAGCCCAATCTCCCGCAGCCATGTCTGCGTTGGAAGTCTTGAAGAACTGCCCTTCCCAGCGCAAGACTTTACTTTCCGCCATCGGGGGGATTGACCCAACTGATTCACATTTGATGGCGTTTGATTTAGACCAGTCTGAACCACGCCTACCTTCCAGCTTAGCCTTCCAAGTTACAGTCTCCGTTAGGAATCTTGTTATCCATCGGTGCATCATTGATGAGGGTGCTTCCACATGCGTTATGTCTACATTTGTATGGCAGAAGCTAGGATCCCCTCCTCTCCAGCAGTCCACCACTGCGTTACGTGCCTACGACGGTCGTTCGGCCCAGCCCCAAGGCCTTCTACCCAACGTTCCAGTCCAGTTAGGTGGTAAAACAGTCCTTATTGACATAGAGGTAATCAATGCCCAATTGGATTACAACCTTCTACTTGGTCGCAGCTACATGTATGCCATGCGGGCAGTTGCCTCTTCTGTCTTTCGCACCATGATGTTCCCCCACGAAGGACGCGTGGTTAAGATTGACCAGCTCACCTACTATGATCCCAGTGCTCCGGCGGCACCGGAAAATGTTCTCCCCATGGTTGAACAACCTGTTTCTAGTGCCACCACCTCGTTTGTTTCCTCTACGGGGCCTGGAGTCTACTCAGACGCGCCGATGACCTCCACCTTTCAATCCATTCCTCCGCCGTCATCTACACCCGAAATGTCTGACTTATGTACCTTGTCCCATGACATCCTACCACCTAACAATCAACCATCCTTGTTGCCTAAACCACCATTGGTACCTAGTCACATTGGTGTTACACCGATCCATACGATCCCCTTCCTAGTTCCTCCAGCAGGAGTAGTAAGCGCCCCGGTCATGGCTACCCTTAGCCTCCCTGGGTTAACCTTGGGATTACCTGTATGGTACCTTTCGCCTCCCGTTCGCCCGCCGACACCTGATGTCGTCCTCCAGCCGGTGAAACCCATGGCTACTACCACTCAGCCACCTCCCGGTGTCTCTACCCCTTCGTCCTCCACGACACCTCCTCCTCCTCCTCAACCCACTGGGGGCAGAGGTCCTCAACCTTACACTGCTGTCCCACCTCCCAAGACAGTCAAGAACCCTCCAATGTTTCGTGCTCCTCCCAAATGCTCGCTGTGTGACGAGTTGGGCCATGCGACCCACCAATGCCCACAGTTACCCGCATTACAGAAGCACATGCAGATGCTCGACGACGATCCTAACATCCCAACAGTCGAACTAAACCCAACTCCTAAGCCTAAAGATAAGTCCCTACGTACCAACCACTCATGCGCCATCTGCGGTATTTACGGGCACTATTCACATCATTGTCCCGATCTCCCGGATTACAGAGCAGCTCTTTACGAGATGAACAATCTGGACCTTGAGACGGCACCACCTACCATTGAGGAGATCTACCCCCCGTTCTCTCCCCCTTCTGAAGAGGTTAATATCATCTACATGATCTCTTCAACCAACACTTCCACTACCCCCTCGTCAACCGATTTGACGACACAGACTTTCCGTACTGATGAGGAGATTCTTGAGGCCCTAACTGCCCCGGATTATCCTTGGGATGATATGCACCACCGTTCCTATTTCATCCCAGAAGCGTCTTCCTCTAGCACCGCTACCCAATACGCGGTCGAATCCAAAGACTTCCTCCCCACCAAGGTTGACTGGTTCAAGGACCCTATTCCTGCTCCTGATGCCTTCGAGGAGGGCAACATGGCCAACATCTCACCTGTCTTCCAAGTTGATATTGCTGCTCCAGGTCGTGCTCCTGAACTCATTACTCTAGGAGCATTCTGCAGTAAACAAGAGATTGAGGACTACACACACCTTTTCAAAGAATTCCGTGATGTCTTTGCCTGGTCTTATACCGAAATGCCTGGTATTGACCCCGCCATCATAGAGCACCACCTTGACTCCTCTGAGTCAAGGGGCATAATAGATTCCCTCGACCCTGGGATAGGGGGCATGATCAATCATTTTGAACCTTCCCTATCACATCTATCTCAGCACGTCAATGAACCTATTGTTCAAACCCACACATATGTGATCCATAATCACAAACCCCATGCACATAGCATGGGGGCAAGTCATTAACCCTGCTCACTTTTTCACATTTGTGATCTCAACCATTTTTGAGGTCACATGTCACTTGTACATTGGATTTGATACGCATAGTTCTTTCCTTTGACCATTCCGGAGTCCTTATGACCTCCGTTTTTCGCACCATTTGCACCGTCGGATTCATATTTCCGCGCTCGTGATG
The DNA here is from genome assembly GCA_027924585.1 of Larix kaempferi. NCBI lineage: Eukaryota > Viridiplantae > Streptophyta > Pinopsida > Pinales > Pinaceae > Larix > Larix kaempferi. The sequence goes on from BSBM01001365.1 coordinate 5,730,118, forward strand.
ATGCTTGAGATCATTTCTCGCTCTCACCTCCAGATTTTATGGGCATTTTTCAAAGTGCCCCCGTCACCTCGGTTTGCGTGACACATCGGCCGTTACCCGTTTTTGACATCCTTTATATCGCCGGATTCATTTTTCCGATCTCGTGATGATGCTTGAGATCATTTCTCGCTCTCACTTGATATAATTTCAACATTGTGTCCCAACACCTTGCTGCCTCGGTTTGCGTGCCACATCGGCCGCCATCGGATTGTTCCACATTTTTACATGAGCCATTCACTCCTGTCATACTGCAAATGTTTCGTTATTTTGCCACCATTTCATCTACCCCGCAAGGAGGTCCATCAGTGTTCCCACCTACCCTCGTTCTTGGTCATCATTACTAAACCTTGATTGAACACTTCCTCCTTGCCTGGCCAGTCCTTTTGTTCGGTATAATTTTATCCCTTTTTCGGGCCGGACAAGTCCTTTACGAAAAAGGCACTTAGGGAGTTTCCGTTAAGCTCTTTTCTGACTCCTAAAAGAATGAAAAGATCGCCGAGCAATCTTGCTTCCTTTCATGCTCGTTAAAGTACCTGAAAGGGCGTCTATCTGGTATAAGTTTAACCCTTTTCCGGACCTGGTAGACTAATTACGAAAAAGGAATACTCTAGTCACACCGGCTAGAAGAGTTCTTCATTGCATCCTTTTATGCTTCTTTGGGCCTTGGAGACTAAATCTACGAAAAAGCAACCCCCTGGAGTCTTCTTACTTGCTTTCAGACTCTCTAAAATTGAAAGCAACCACGAGCATGAACTGTCCTGGGCTCGTAAAATCCACACGACAGTACCATTCCATCATTTCAGAGTCTTCTTATCGCTTTCAGACTCCTTAAAATTGAAAGCAACCACGAGCATGAACTGTCCTGGGCTCGTAAAATCCACACGACAGTATCATTTTATCCACACACTTCTTCTAGTTCCTCAACCCATGAAGAAGTATCCTCCCGTGCCTCATGGCACTATGATCGATCATCTCGGCAGCACCCCCAATCAGGTCGCCTTTGTTCAGAGTATTCAGCAGTCTTCTGCCATTTTACACCAGCTTGAGTCTCCCTCAGCCAGTTATCCTCCCAGATCCATTACAGCTATGATCCCTTTCCCCTCAGACAGTTTCATATGCTGCCAGATCATTTCCATTATCATACTCTGAACAAAGGAAGTTTGAGTCCACCCACTCTACTTGCCCAGTTGTCCCACCACAGTTTGTTAGTCCTGCCATCAGCACTATCACATTTCGATCTTCTACCTCGCGCTCCTGTCAAGGAAACATCATTGCCTTGCTAGGGGCAGGTCTCCCTCTGTCGACGACAGCTCCTCTATTCCAGAGGATAGGCCCAGAGGTCCCTACGCCTTGGACTTATCACCATCTGTGGTAAGTGCCTACGGATCATTCTGAGAGGAGACATCATTGCCTCTCTGAGTGGTTGTTCCTCACATGCTCGACTTCAGCACCTTGATCGCATCGTTGAGGATCGCGTAGGATTATATCCCATCAGTTTTTAGTCGAAGACCCCGGATTTCCCCCGACTCTAGCACATTGGTGAGTCACTTCGGAACGCCCAGTTGTATGTTCCTGTGGATGTCCGGGCTGCGTTGGCGTTTGTATTCGGAAGCCATCCAGTTTCATGCTTCCTTGAGTACCCAGTTTCAGTTCCAGATCAGTTCCAGTTCAGTGTACCATGGAGAGTATGACCCCAGTCACTATGCTCCAGCAGCTCATCAGTTCCTTTGGTACCACACTCAGTAGCCCTGTTGATTGTTCCGGTGCACCAGTTCTGCAGTTCACACATGATCCACTCAGCAGTATGTCCCAGATTTGTGTCCCCTCTGGACTCTTATGATGTACACAGTGGTCATGTATCTTACAGGTCCCCCTTTTCGGGCCTTACAGTTATGTTTATGTATCTTGATACGAGCATGGGTATGCCCGCCTCGTCCATATATTGAGATTATTCCTCAGTCAGTATTTGAGGTCATGTATATTTCAGGTCCCCATTTTTTGGACCCCATTGATGTTATTATGTTATATCCTGATACGAGCATGGGAATGCCCGCCTCGTCCATATGATCAGATGATTCCTCATCCATTATTGAGGTTATGTACTTTTAGTTCTTGCAGTTGTTCGGGATCGTTGTTCCGGGCTTCAGTTTGTTTCTTCTCTTCTCTCCACTCCCTAGGAAAACCATTCATGACTTATGATGTCCATCGGCCATACGATGAGCTCCTGACCTCGCACATCAGGGGGCAATCTGTTAACACCCAAAAAGTGCTCACTAGCTCATTTACCACATTATATGGCTCATTTGTCCATTTTCCTACCATATTTCCATTAAAATCCCAAAAAATCCCATTAAAAAGCCTCCAAAAGGCCTAAAATGCCTCCAAAAGGCCAAAAAAACCATCAAAATAGCCTAAAAAAGGCTAAAAAACCCCCTTTTCCTCCAAAAATAGCAAAAATCCCCTAAAAAGGGAATAAAAATATAAAATAATGAGGAAAAGGAGGAAAAAACCCTATACAGCTGCCTAAAACCATGTGTTTCCTAAAACCATGGGTCAGCACTCCACCACCAAAAAACTATAAATAGGTGATGGAGATCCCTTATTCCACATCCACAATCACAAGCACCCTTACTCTGCCAAAATCTCTCTCGAAACCCTAGTTCACCTTTGAACTATTTTCACCTTGAGAGCCACCTTTGGCCCATTCCCAACATTGGAGAAGGAGAAGGAGCATTCAGAAGCTTGGAGCATCCTCTTGGACACTGCAAAGGGCTTCACCAACCTTGACACTCAAGGTAACATCAATACAAAGTCATTCTTTCATTTTGGTGTTTATGCTTCATGCTTGTCTTAGAAATAATTTAATTTTTTGTTTTTGCATAATTAGTTTAATATACTGAACTGCTACTAAGGAGTCCATTCTCCTTAGTAGGTGCTCATTGGCACAAGCTAGGGGTAAAACCCTAGCTACACTTGCTCAAGGAGGGCTAAAAGGTGGGTTAAGTGGACCAAATCAAGTCCACTGGCCACCAAACTGCAGATCCAAGTAGTTTATGCACCGATCTATATGGATCTAGAAAATTGGGTCAATCCAAGGGTTAGATCTTACTAGATCTGAGATTTAAGGTGCCAAATGGTTAAGAAGGGGGTTTTAATCCCTTAAAACGTGGAATGATGCCCACAAGGTAGAAATCACCAAAGTAAGAATCTAGGGATAGGTTATCAAGTGTGTAGGTTACAAATCAAGCGTGATCTCACCTACCCATGTGCTAGATCTAACCCAACAAGCCTCTCCAAGGAAGTGCGATTTGGTTCAAGAGGGCTATATTGCCTTGAAAAGTGTATCAATTTTAACCCAATCACCACCAAACTATAGATCCAACTAGGGGTGGATGCTATAGAGGTGGGTTCTTAAGATCTTCTCAAAAGCAAGGCTAGATCTAAGTAGATCTAAGAAATACCAAAATTGGGGTTTTAATTAATTAGGGTTTGAGACCAATGAAGATAGAATGGATGAAAGAGGCACATACCTTGTAGATCTTACCTCAATTGCTTGTGGCCACCTTGCAAATTGATAGCATTCTCCTATGTGTATATTCAAGAGTGAGATCCAAGAGCTCCAACCAAAACGTCCTCCTCCAAGATAGCCAAATCGTCCTCCTCCTACAAGACAAGATCAAAGAAAGAAGTCAAGCAAGATGATTATGAAAATGATAGAAAGATGTAATAGAAAGCATCAACTATGTAACAAAGATACAATAATGATACTCCCTGTCACAAGATCAACCCAAGAGAGAATATGTGGATCCCTCCAACAATAACCCTCAAGAAGTTGCCCTCCTTTCCACCAATTCGACTTTCCTGCAAGAAGACTAGTAGAAGCACCAAAATCCACAATGATACATAGAAGAGATACTGTATACTCAATATGCAAGAAAATCCACAAGACAAGAGAGATATGCTCCACAAAGAAGTGTTCTATTCCAATATTCCAGAGCTCCAAAGGTGAGCTATACAATAGGGGGTCTCCTCCTTATATAGGATAATAAAGACCAAAACCCTATAGCACTCTATAATACTACATCAAATGAGTGGTTGAGATTAAAAGATCTCATTATACAATCAATGGCTAAGATGAACCATAACAACATATCACATGGATCACCCAATATAATGATGACGTCATAGTATAAAATAATCATGGAGGGTGACGTCATCCACTAGAAGGGGTAAAAATACCAAAAATCCACCTCATGATGACTAGGACATGACATAATAAGCACATGGTGGGGCTAGGAGGCATCAATCCTTACTAGCTCATCCCCAAGGCACAATAAAATAATAAAATATGTCCAAGATAATATAAATGATCAAATCTATCCTCAAAATCTGTGACAGACAAGCAGTAAAAGACCTCCTGTGATCTTTGTGGGCCTACCCACATGGTGAAAATTGGCTGGAAGATAGTGGGATCACCTTGGAAGACATCTATGAAAACCAAATGCAAAAACCTTGCCTCAATTTCCCAAATTGAATTCTTCAGTGACCACTTTATCCCATTTTTTTAACTAGCTCGGTAACTGTGAAAGTGCCAAAACTGCCTCCTAGGGCATCTTCGCTGTCCATCTGATCCCACCAGGCTCTCCAGAAGGGGGGGTAAATGGTAAAAACAAGTGGCCGAACCACCCCCTCCTTATACAACGCCCTAGGTGAACTGGACTCTCATGGCCCCTGCCGCTTAGGCTGGGAAATCAACCCCAAATCTAGTCAACAAGTGTAAAACTGCATCAATCACTGTCAGAAGTGCCTGGAACTGAAAGATAAGTGTCTCATTGGATCCAGAAGACCCAAATCCACTGGGAATGTGTACTCGTACACCATGGGTTTCCCTAATGGGCCAGCTGTAGGGTCCACCATAAATGGATAGTGCATAATCTGATGATTTGAAGTAATAATAAAGCCTGCTGAACTGCATCAATCATCATCTGAATCATATGTCCATCATATGATATCATCATAAAGTATGTGGGACCATCAATAATCATCAATATGCATATAAATATGGCCCACATCGTCATGGATCCCAATAATATATAACCAAGGATAAATCGCATCAGTAGACTAGGACATGCTTCTCTAGTCATTCTCACAGCCAAGCTCAAAGTATAACATCCATTCAGTGGCATTAATCAAGTTAGTATATTCCTTTGTTATATAAAATTACTTGCATACTAGTTCAAATGACAAACTCACCCATTGGACATGGTCAAACTGCTAGTGAAGGATGAAGGCTAGGAACAAGGTTGGGCCAATGGGTTGACTTGTCTAACTTAACTCAAAAATACTTTGGACTGTGAGAAGGGGGAAAACTACAAACTCTGTGCTGGACAAAATAACACGGGGGATGGCTGTGCCTCACAAATGGATAAGTTGTTTAGAAAGTGTTTATTCAACTTAGGCATCATGTCTACATCAAGTTGATCCAGGTTCATTAGGATCATTCAATTTCATTTCATGGCCTTTTTGGCCTACATAACCCTTCGGATCTCAGGTGTGCTGATAAGCACAACTAGTTGCAGATTGCATCCAAGGCATGTTTTCAAATACATATAAGGTCAGCAATTGTTTAGATATAGCTTTTAAGAACCATTGCTTTTTTGGGACCTTTCTTATACTCTTCGAGGAGTATTTTTACCTGTTCATCGCTCTTGCCCTTTTTATTTTCCATGGGCGAATTTATAAGTTTCCATAAGTAGAACATGAGCTTTCAGTTTTAGCCAACAACATCTCAAGTGATTGGGGGGAGTTCGAGCCAATGCCAAACATCGGAACAACCGACCAGAATAATTTAGGCCTACAATCCAACTCACCAAAGGCAAGTTTTGTCACCAACTTAGAGCCGAGACACTGAACATACAGGGATGCGGTCCAAACACAGAGGTAGAAAAATGGGGAAGTCCTTAGTATCAGAAAGTCAAATGAGATAGGTCAAGGTTTAAAGTCAAATAGGAAAGTCATGTATGGATGGAGTCAAGTGAATATGGAGCCTACACTAGCAGACAACTGGTGTCAGGAAAGACCATATCTATGTAAGGTGGAAAACCAGTGGGTTTTGTTAAATGACCTAACTGTGCAAGCAATTGTCCATTTTGTGATTTACAGATCATTTTAAACCAGTTTGCCACATCAGAAATAATATACCAAGCAGATGCCGTGAACATGACTAAATCAACAAGATAATAATCCACAATCAGTGATAACATATCCATAGATCATACAACATCATCATAGTAATAATCATCATATACCATCTGAAACACTGCTGCAATACATCTCTAAGCACTGAACTAAAACTGTATGGGATAAATGGTCACATCGGTCATCAAATTTGAACTCTCAAGGCTCAGCCTTGACACAAGGTCTAACATAAGTCTGAATAATATACTGGTCTGATCATGAGTGATCACAAAATATACAATCATCATAGCCATGCTCTGAATAATGGAAGCTCTGGAATGTGCAGATATCTGCTAAACAAGAATAGTATCCCTGCTACTATGGTGTGATAACACTACCCCCAGATTGTCACTTTTCTGATTTCCACCTTGTGGGCCCTATTCCACATTTTAAGGGATTTAATCCCCATTTTGGACCACTTGGTGTCTTCAAACTCAGATCTAGTAAGATCTAGCCGTCGGATTGCCTTGAAATTGTAGATCCATACTCCCACTTGATCAACCTACTTGGATCTAAAATTTGGATGTCATCGGACTTGTCTTAACCCCACTTATCCCACTTTTAGGCCTCCTTGGGAAAAGTCACACCACCTTGGAGAAGGGAGTTTGTCCACTTCTAGGACATGGGTACTTGATATTTCAGTGGATTTGGAACGGAAATAATTCAAAACCTAGGTCTAGTAGGTCACTTTGTCAAATCTTGCCTTGGGGATAGCATTTCTTGTTTTAATGGATTGTGGTCCACTTAGGTCAAACCTAGATCTAGACATATTCATCCATCAAGACTTTAATTTCCCACTTGTCTCATGCAATAGGAGTCCTTAACCACAAGTTAACTTTACTTTGACTCCATTATCCCAATTCCCAAGGCACTGGTCTCTCTCCAAGTCAATTCGAGTTTCCTAGATTGTTGGATTAACTTATGGTTTGACCCTTGTGTGGTAAACTAAACCCTTTGATGCCATCATACTGCATGATCAAGCTTGTCATTTGTACTAGTTAGCCCCAATTCAACCCCTAAACTACCCTGCATTGGACACGGTTCCCAAGGCAGTGGATTTTCTCACATTGTACTAGTACTTTAATCCTGGATCCTATTTCATAACTTATAATTCACTCTCACATCAACAATGAACCAAAGCTATACTCATTGAACCCCTCACTTGTCTTGTGAATTCATCCTTAGGTCTAGGATAAACCATACACCTTACTTCATTTAGAGTTAACTTGATTTGGTGTCTTGGTTTTGATCTCTCCTGTCGGGAGTAGATCGGGTCTCCCCCTTTGTTGTCTGGGCTAGATAACATAAAGTGAAGGTTGCCTCGACTGGCGTGACAACCATATATTGGATGTCGAGGTGATCGTTGTTACACCTTTTGAGTTGCCCTTCCCTATTGCCATCCATGAGTGGATACATCCATAGGGGTAACTACAGTTTAGGTGATAACAGGTACCCAATCCCATAGCACCATAGTGGTGTCTGGAGGCGGTTCCTCTACCTCAGGGTTTGATTCCTCTGGAGGCGGTTCCTCTACCTCAGGGTTTGATTCCTCTGGAGGATCATCTTGATCTGGGATCTGTGAATCTAGCATTTGGTTCATGACTAAAATCATAGAGTTAATCCATTGTGGGCAACTCTTTTTCGAGTGCGGTTCTTGATGAAAGGTGCATAAATTTTCCATCCCTATTTCATTGAGATTTAAAACAGAGAAAGTGTTCATAGGTGGATGAGGTTGATTGCTGTCTTCTCTCTTCTTGTAAAGTGGCTTGAAAGGTTTCTTAGATGTACTAGCAGCTTTATCTTTCTCGAGATCTACAATTTTATTGGACAACTTCTGCATCATCTTAACTACATTCTCCATGTCTGCTGATGACTCTTCTTTATTTCTAGTGAGCAGCAAGGATTTTTTACTAGCTGCTGGTTTTGTCTCTGCATCTAATGCGTGCTTAGCAATGTTATCCGCTTCTTCTTCCACCTTTCTAGCTTCTTCAAAATTTTCTATCAAGGTGGTTTTCTTAGATCTTTTAACGAACATTGCTATGGGTCCTTCAAGAGCTGTTGTATAATATTCAACCAGAGATTCCTCTACTGGTTTATTTGCTTCGCTGAAATTATTTAAGAGTGTTGTGAACCTTTGGTTGAAGTCTTGAACCTTTTCTTTCTTTTCTATTCTCATGGACAATAATTCTTTCATGAGCGTAGCTACAGTCTTTTGGTTTCCATATTTCTTTAAGAAACATTTTTCAAATTCATCCCAGCTTGAAATCGAGCTAGGTTGTAAGCTAAAATACCAAGAAGAGACTTTCGGCTCAAATGTGTATGGAAAAAGCCTACAAACTACATCTTCATGCTATACATTTAAAATATTCAGGGCTAAATAAAAACTCTTGAGATGATCTTCAGCGGAAATGACTTTCCCTAGGTCGAATTTAGGCAGGACTTTCTCTAGATTTTTAGGCAGATTGTGGAATGGTCTAGCTAGATTCAATGCTCCCCTCGCTCTCCAAGAAGGTACATCCATGTCTCTATGTGGAGAATCAACTGGAGAATTGTGTGGTGAATTCAATGGAGTGTTCTTTGGAGTAATAAGTTCTCCAAGACTTTCTTGATCTGAAATATTTTCTGGGTTTTCAAGATCGACTTTGTTCAGGGGTTCTGTAATTTCTTCCAAGGTTAAATTCACAAGTTCTTCAAAATTCTGCACAAGAATTGAATCACGGGTGTACTGTCGTTCTTTTCTAGGAGAAATTTTCCTAGGGAGGAAATTTACTGCGTTTAAACCACCTAGTTGTCTAACATAAGATTGTGTATGTCTCCTTAAATCTTCTATTTCTGCAAGAGGCACAACATACAATACTTCTTGAGGTTCAGAATCATAGATGAGATTTTCTTGATTTGCTACTTCAAGATTTGGGCAGTATGAGATTCCTGTTTTAAGCGGGTTTTCAGTAACATTTTTGACAGTGGGAGATTTTCCTTTATCAGCCATGCACTTTAGGCCCTCCTTCTAGTGCCAAAAACTGTTGATGTCCCAAAGATCCCAGCATCAAGCAAAAAGGGATTCTTCCCGGTAGACTATCCCAATTAGATTGTCCACCGTTTGGTATGGGGAATCCGTCCGGTTAGCGGTTTCGACAACCGTTAGATTTGGAGATTTGCTTCAATTACACCGGTTATGGCCTGATCCACCATTCTTTTTTGATTTTATGGTTAAAAATGATATGAAAGTGCCTAAACTAACTTAATCTAAATGCAGAACTTGAAACAAATCTGGGTCTAAAACTGAAATAAACCTAAACTATCCCTGCACGGAGCAAAACTATAAGTATGAGTAATATGCTGGAAGAAGTATCTGAAGATAAATAGACAACCATAAATCATAAAGATACATCTAGAGCAAGAAGGCAAAAGATATTAAAAGATAGCTTCCAATTTACATATAATGCATTCCATTACTCATGTAGGAGAAAATTCATTTGCACAAGAAACAATAAGATCATTCAATACATAGAAATAATTTAAGATAGCAAAGAAAGATCTCACTATAGAATATGAAAGTCACAAGAATAATCCAGCATACATCCAACATCCATTTTCATGCAAAAGACGTCCTCTCCAGGCTCTTATTAGGCAAAATTCATTTTCTTGGAGCAAGTGCAAGATAGCTCGTACAAGTTAAGAAAATCCTTTTCCCTGCAAAAAGTCCCTTTACACTATTCCCTAAACCTCTATTTATATCTTTACAAAATTCCTCTTGGGATGCCACCTGGCTTTTACACTTTTCCTTTCAAGACTTTTTCCAGAAATAACAAATGGTGGCCCTTTTCTTATAATAGAAATTTTCTCAAAAATAAAAAAGGACAGCTATCTAGTGACCCTACGCTCTAAACACAGGGAAAACAGATCAAAATAAGAACAACGCATTATGAATAGTGTGTTCATCCTTGAGGAGGCGCTTCTGCTGGGAGTGAGGTGCTTGTGCTGGCTGCTACTACTTTCTTTTCCTCTTCTGCAATGTAACTGAACCAGATACCAGTGTCTCTGACAACCACATTTGTTGGTGAAGGGAGCAAGATCTTCTGGGAAGTCACATGCCTACCACGCTCTGCTTCAATACCATGAATTTCTGCAATTGCTTCTTGGTGGTTTCTTTAAGCAAATGACTGTATACTGATGACAACCCAATATAGTGATGGAGATCATCAGTGGCCAGGACATCAATCTTCTTTACATATTCTATTTGAATGCCTAGCTCTTCCTTCAAGTCTGATAAATGTTGCTCTTTGTTTGGAAATTCATCGAGGGACTGAGGAAACATCAGCTTGCATTTATCATGCACTTCATGGATTTTTTGATATAGGCTGTTACTTTTATCAATTGTTCCTTGGATCTTAACCACCAGCTTGAGGCCACAATTCCTGCAAAATTCCACAAGGGCTACATCTTCTTTAAAATCATCTACCGACTTGAATGGGAGATGCTTGGGGAAATCAACCTTCCCTTCTCTCCATTCCATCTGGCTCAGGATGTTTTCTTTAACCTGAGTCTATTTTCCCTTAAGCCTATTGGCCTCTGCATTGGTTTCTTTCAATCTAACCATCATGGATTTGAGCCTGCACACTTCCTTAGTAATTATCTCCTGTGTGGCATGCATTTGTCTCAGAATGTCACAGGACAGCTCATGAAAGGGAGACATATCTATCGTTCTGCTTTCTGCCTACTCTAATTGTTCAACCATTGCCTGCTTATCTGCTTCCAGATGAAAAACTCTAGCTTCAGAATCATTCTTTTCCGCTTCTAGAACCATCATCTGGATTGCCAGGTGCTCCTTTTCTTCTTCTAAATGGCGATACTTATCTGTCAACTCCTTGTGATCAACAGACAGACGATTATATTTATTCACTACAAGATCCCTGTAAGCCTACTCATTAGCCACAATAAGCTGCAACATGCGAGCTCTCCTCTTTGTTGACTCAAATTCTCTGACCATATGTTATAGGTCAAACTTGCACCTCTCCGTCTGTGATCACCTTGAGCTGTTGATCACACAAAAGGACAACATGGATGGAGGAGCATGTTGACCTTAGATGATACTTTGACTAACTCCATTTCTTGACATTACTGGAAAAACCCAAAAAATATCATTCTGAGACATGAGCGCTACTCTACTTAAAGAGACTAGCGCCCATACACTACTTCAGTGTATAATAGTAGCGCCCATATCCTTCTATACGCTACTCCTTCTCAGCATAGTAGCGCTCAACATTTAAAACTCGATGAGCGCTAGTTGACAAGCACTATAGTAGTGCCCTAAACGCTACTTCAATGAACAAGAGTCGCGTACATATTAAAAGATGATTTAAAAACAAATTAATTTCTCGAGGAGGATTAGTTGCTGGTAGTTTCCCAACTCCCCCAACTTCCTCCATAACCATACATCGACCTGAACCACTTCTCTAATCCTATAAATACAAGGAAGACTAAAGAGAAAGGTTATATGGATTAATGGAGAAACTTTGAGACATAGAGATCTAAAGAAGAATCTTGCATGGGAGGAGTTGATGCTGAAGATATCCAAGCCAGAGAAGAGCCAGAACCCATAATCAAGTTGCAGGAGCCTGCTACATGATCAGGTATACCTGTACATCAATTTACTTTTGACAATAAAGGTTGAAGTGTCTTTCTTTTTCCAACTTAAATGTGTTCTGAAATAACATCTTAATTTGGATCCGTTTTGGTCAATATTGAATGTTAAATATTGAACCTTTTCTTTGAGTCTTTTTCCATTTTTTGAATCGCTTGTTTACCTTTGGAATGTTTGGACTGTTTATGACTTTTTTGGAAGACTAGGTTGTGTTTTGTGGTGAGCACTTCCACTTTTTTAGGCCCTGACTGTATGTTGCTAGTTTACAAACCTGCATACTCTTGTATCCGCTGTTTGTGGCAACGTTTGTCTGCTCTTTACATATCCTATCCTTTGTTTTAGGATTTGGTCTGTTTTAGAGCCTCTAGGGTGTCTTCCGATTTGGTTGATTTCCAATCTTCCTAGACTTATTGTCTTTTTCTGGTTGCAAGTGCATTTAAACTGCTGTAGGCTGATTCATTTCTCAGTTCTTTGTGTTAGTAGGGTAGTTGGCAGCTTGCTTGTCTACTTTTGCTTGGCATAGTGGTCTTGCTAGGGCTAGATACTTTAGGTTAGTCCTTTTGTATCTTTCTCCTTTGTTTTCTCCCACTTTGTTTCTGAGTTTAGAGGCTTTTTCTTTGCAAAAAACCTGTAGATCAAGTCTTTTTTGAGCTAGTGTCTTGACAGCTATAAGCTTAAGAAATTTTTATCCATACTTACACACATTGCACATAAGTTTTATTTTGCTTTCCATCTTTATAGTTCTTTTTCGTTTATAGAAAAAGCAAAAAACATTTGGTAGTTTAAGTTTAATAAGACTTATTTTTGTGGTGACAAGACAGCATAGGATATTTTGTACCATTCCAAAAAGAAAACAAATTTTTTTAAGTAGATTTGCTCAGATTTTCAGTTTTGGAAAGAAGTAAATGAAAAAATGAAAAGAGCTTTGTTGTAGAAAGTTTTGATTTTATGCACTTTTGTTTTCTTGTTGCAACCACGCCACACAAAAGCACTACCTTTTGAGTAATAACAACCCTAATTTTTTTTTAATAAAATGAACTAGAAACAATTTTTCTTTTTAGGGATACACTACACCAACTAGTCTTGGTTAGGATCTTGAGTTTAAATCACCTTAAACCACTCAAGATCACACATTACGCAAAAATAATAGTTGGACTATCACAGGTAAATCCATTTCACTCAAAGCTTGCCTGGTATCTATGCAGTAGGTCATTGCGAGATCAGATTGTTGGGAATACTCCTCCTACTTTCTGTTTCGAGCATACGCCAGGATTGGATCGCGTATTGGGGACTCTTTTGAGTTTCAGGCTTAGTTACCTTGCCCACGCTTTCTGATTCGATCGATGACTGTTCCCCCAGGAGTTTTCGGTGTTGTGGTATCCTTAGTATCTGACTCTAGGTTCATACACAGATGACAACACAGGGTATATCTGCTGTACCTAAGACAGACGTGGGAGGAAACCCCTTGCAGGTCTTTGGGAGGGAGGTTGGGTGATTCCAGCGCTTGCACCCTTAGTCATTGTATTGTGGACCCCGGGTAACTGTCTTTCTTCCTTCGTTGATCTATTCTGGGCCCTCATCATCCCAGACTCTTCTTCAGAAGGCATCTTTGTTTGCCTGGTTTGCATACTTAGGACTTTTTAGTTGGCGTGCTGTTTTCCCCCTAGTTGTAGTGGCCACTAGGTTCTAGTATGTTATTTTATATATATAATCACGGAGAATCAAGAGCTTCGTAGATCGAGAAGGTTTCAAAACCTTCCACCACTTAGAACAAAACCTTTACAGCCAGCTAGACGACAGCGGGTAAACCCCGGTATTTCTTCAGAAACTACTCCTGAAACAGAATTTCCTAAGGAAATTCTTGCAACAAAAAACCTTGAAATAAAGGTTCCTGAGGAACCACAACCAGGTACCCCAGATCAACAACACTTTAGTTCAGTTGAGGTGGAATATCTTACTTCTGCAGAGTATAGCACTCCTTTCAATCCTCCTTTGACTAATACTAGAATTTCGCTTCTGTCACCTGTTGGTTTCCAGCAGCCCCATTACAGTGCAGATAATTCCTTGCCCAGACATCTGATGTCTACTCTAGGTGGTGAACAGGGAGTTCCCCAAACTCCCACTATAGGTATGAACACTAACACAGTAAATCCTTCTTTTACTGCTACACCGAGTCAGACATAGACCACATCTGTGTCTACTCCGTCTTTCAGTTTTAATACTGGTACATTAGGTATGCCAAGTTCAACAACGATGGCATCTATCCCTACACCTACTGTTGGACCTAGCAGTACAACTAATTTAGCACCACCTCTTGCTTTTCAACCGTTATATCAGATACCTAGTACATGGATTTCCACACCTGCTGTAGGACCAAGTGCTTTTGCAACCGTGCCGGTCATGAGTACCATGACTGCATCGTCTACATCAGCTTCCACTGCTTTCAATACCTTTGCAGGCCCTAACATGAATCAATGTAATATGCCTGCAGGTAATGTCCCTTTTTCCTTATTCTCAGGGAGGGAGTAATATTTTTAACCAACAATATGGTGGGGCTGATACCCAACCACAGTGGACGAACCCACAGAGCACTAATCCACTTTCATATGGGTGGGGAAATTTTAATAACTCTTTCATGCAACAACAGTTGGCAGGGGGAAACCCCTACCAATAGGTAGCTGGGGGCAACCCCTATCAATAGATAGTAGGTGGAAACCCCTATCAGCATATGGCCAGGGGAAACCCTTATCAACAGATGGTTGGGGGAAACCCCTACCAGCAGACGGCTGGGGGAAACCCTTACCAGCAGTTCATGGTTCAAACTATAAGTAGTTCCCCTTTTTCGACCCCAGTGTATCAAGTACCGTCTTACCGGCCTCGTTTACCATTTCTGGCAACTTTAAATTTGCTAGATCTTTCCAAACTGACCAACGATCCAGTGTGTCATAATGCTACATGGCCATCAGTTCCCACCAAGTTACCTTTGGACATTCCAAAATTTGAAGGCAAAGCAGGTGAAGACCCTGGTGACCATGTCACTACTTTCCACTTATGGTGTTCCTCGAATTCTTTAAACGAAGATTCCATTAGATTGAGACTGTTCCAAAGGACCTTAACCGTTGCTGCAACCAAATGGTACATTGAGTTACCTGCAGCCACATTCTCTAATTTTGGGTATCTTGCGACTGTCTTTTTGAATCACTTCCAGCTTCCTGTTCGGTATGATGCCGGAACAGACCTTTTGTCTACATTTAGGCAAAACAAAGCCACTCATCTATCTGACCACATTCAGGAGTGGCGAAGATGGAAGAGGCTCATTAAGGCCAACATACCTCCAAAATTCCTTCTTGAGTGGTATTTGAAATCACTCCTTCCTTATATTTCTAAGGAAGTAGCTACATCTGGAGTATCCAACGAGGAAGAAGCCATCCTACGGACCCACCAGTTAGATCTCGTTTATGCACAATCCAGGTTATTGTATGAGATTATACCTGATGCACCGCGATCGAACACCGATCTGAGTAGACCTAAACCTGGACCACATGCTGACGGCATAGTGGGTTCATTTGACTCTGCAGCTTTCGAAGCATTGACCAAACAGGTTCATGCCTTATCAGTCAAACAATCGACTGCAGATGTTTCTTCCATCACAACCTCTCCTTCTACTTCTGAGCTTGTCAACCAGGTTCAGAACAATCAAAAGGGCCCTTGGCAGCCCAATAACAAAAAGAAGGGCAAGAAAGGAGAGGGGAACCAACAAAAGCCCAAAAAAGAGAATGCCGAAGAGGGTAACAAAGAGGAAAAGAAGGTTAAGTTCCCTTGTAAACTTTGCAAGCAGAACCACCTTACTCACCAATGCCCTCTGCTTGAAGAATCCCAGAAGCTCTTAAGAGAAAAGAAGCCTGCCGTCCTGAAAGATCCATTTCCTAAAGGGCAGGGCTCAACTTCTGGCACCTCCAAAACTTGGGGCACTACACATGCTACGGTTGATCAAACGTTTATTAACATGGTTAATTCGGATGCACTCTTACAAACGAGAGCCAGGAATTATACCCCGGACGCACAGAAAAAGGATAAGGAGATTCCAGAATCCTCCACTCCACTCCACATACCTGTGGACCCAATGCCCAAGATTCCGAAAGGTGTCTTGAAACGAGCATCGCACAATCCCAACACTCGGGCCGCTTCCAACTACAACATGGTTGAAGATTTAGCCCAGAACCCTTGTGCCATGTCTACTTTAGAAGTCTTGCAAAGTTGTCCTTTACAACAGAATGCACTTCTGGCAGCTATTGGAAGCATGGAATCCTTTAACATGTTTGCGCGATTTGATATGACTGATGTCAAATACCGGTTGCCCTATCACGTTGCTCTTCAGATTGAAGTCGTCCATGGTCCAATGACCATCAGACAAGCTGTCGTAGATGAGGGGGCGTCGACTTGCGTAATGTCAATTTCTTGTTGGAAAGCTTTAGGTTCCCCCGAGTTAGACCCTTCTAACACACTGCTTACTGCATTTGATGGCAAAAATTTCTGTCCACATGGAGTTTTGCCATCATTTGATGTTACATTGGCCGGTAAGACAGTTGCTGTAGAAGTAGAAGTTCTGGACGCTCCACTTGATTACAACATGTTATTGGGCAGGAGTTGGACATATGCCATGCAAGCCATTGCATCAACAGTTTTTTGAGTTGTTATGTTCCCATTTGAAGGTAAGATCGTTACAGTTGATCAACTTTCTTTCACTCAGAGAAACAACCAGACTTCTTCGGAAACCACAGTTCCTTTAGTTGATCAAACCGCCCCGGTTAATGAGAGTTTAGGAGCAGGGCTGTATGGGTCGTTAATAGGCACTTTCGACATCCCCTCCCCTATTCTTTTTATGCGTTCTGATGTGGGTACTACTACTGAAACATTCACAGTTGGTTTAAGAACTGATCCGTGGATCCTTCCTACTACATCAGAACCTTTTGTGCCTCCGTCCATTGCAGAAGTGGCCTATATGGAAACACAACACACTACAATGGAACATATCATGACTCCACCAGTCTCTGTTGAGTCAGATATGGACTATGCTCCAACATGATCACTGAATTCCACTCACTCGTTCGATTGTTTAGATACGGTTTTGCCATCTGATGAAGCCATCTTAGAAGTCATGATGGGCTTGAACCAACCTTGGGAACATATGCATCATAGGTCCTACATGCTTCCAGATCTAGATAGGATTGAGAGAGGAGAATTCCCTATGAGACCCGGTGGATTGGTTGATTTGTCATCTTCTCCTTCTACTTCAAGAGCTGTTTATGCTGAAGGAAATATGGCTAATATTTCAAGAACAATTCCAATCAACATTTCCACCAAACTCGGGGTCATGGAAAATATTTTTATTGGTGCAGACTGTTCTCCAGAATAGATCGCTCTGTATACAAAACTTTTTAAAGAATTCCGCGACGTTTTTGCCTGGTCATATGAGGAGATGCCAGGTATAGACCCAGCCATCATGGAGCATGTCATTACGACATACCCTAACGCAAAACCTTTAAGACAAAAGCTCCGTCCCGTGAACCCTAGAAAAGCGGCCGCCATCAAGGAAGAGATTGAAAAATTGCTTAAAGCCAGTTTCATTTATCCGATTGACATGATGGAATGGGTTTCAAACCCCGTCCCGGTTGATAAGAAGCAAGATACTATTAGAGTCTGTACTGAATTCTGGGATTTGAACAAAGCTTGTCCGAAAGAAAACTATCCCACACCATTTATCGATCAAATTATAGATGCGTGTGCAGGACACGAGATGTTCTCTTTCATGGATGGTTTTTCGGGATACAATCAAATAGAAATCAAACCCGAAGACCAGCATAAAACAGCTTTCATTTTCCCGTGGGGCACCTTCGCTTATTGGAAAATGCCATTTTGCTTGAAGAATGCTGGAGCTACCTTCCAGCGTGCGATGAATTTCGCTTTTCATGATATCAAACACATTGTAGAACCTTACTTAGATGATCTCCCAGCGTGATCTTGAAAGAGATGGGACCATCCAGCCCATCTTAGACAAGTGTTTGAAAGATGCAAAAAATATAACATTTGTTTGAATCCCAATAAGTGTGTGTTCTGTGTCGAATCGGGGCATCTCCTGGGCTTCATTGTCTCCAGTTGTGGCATAATGGTTGACCCGTTGAAAGTAGAGGCGATTGTAAATCTGCCTCCTCCTCGCACCTTGCGACAACTCCAAAGTCTACAAGGCATGTCTAATTTCTTACGATGATTCATCATAAACTATGCTAAAATTACCAAAGGTTTTATGAGGCTACTCAAACAAGACTCCTACTTTGTGTGGGACGACGCTGCTCAAGCATCCTTTGAAGCTTTAAAAAAGGCACTCCTTTCAGCACCCTTGTTGAGCCCGCCAGACTACTTAAAAGATTTTCTTTTATATCTAGCAGCATCTCTTAATACAATTGGAATAGTTTTGGTTTAGGAAGACGATATGCTCCAAGAACATGTTGTCTACTATCTTTCTCGCGCATTGATAGCCCCTGAGGTTAAATACTCGCACGTTGAGAAGTTGGCACTTGCCGTGGTCTATGCGGTACAGAGGCTTCGTCACTATATACTTTTATGAACTACTACTGTGATAGCAGAAGTCAATCCTTTTCAGTACGTTCTCACCCGACGAATCATTGGGGGGAATATAATAAATGGATTGTAATTCTACAAGAGTTCGATTTGGTCTTCCAATTAGCCAAGTCGAAGAAATCACTAGTGTTCGCTGAGTTAATCTCAGAATTTCCAAGTGACCTAGAATACGTTGAGGAAGAATCATCATTCCCAGACGAACATATTTTCCTCATTGCTTCCTCTGACCCATGGTACGGGGATATCTTAGTATATCTCCAGACTTTGAGATGTCCTACTACTTTTTCTCGAGAAGAGAGACGCAAGCTCAAAAGCCATGCGAAGAAATACCTTATCATATTAGATACTTTATATCGACGAGGGGTAGATTCCATTTTACGACGCTGCTTAACTCGAGAAGAAGCCGAAGCAGTATTAAATGATGCCCACAGTGGAGCTTGTGGGGGACATCTTTCCGGGTTGGCAATAGCTCAGAAGATACTGCGTGCCAGATATTTTTGGCCCACAATCTTTAAAGATTGTGTGGAAGCAGTGAAACACTGTCGACCGTGTCAGTTTTTCACTAAAAAAATGAGGGCACACCCAGCTCCTCTTCATCCTGTAATTACAGCAGGTCCCTTCACAAAATGGGGGGTTGATTACATGACATGCAATCCAGCTGCGGATGGAGGACATCATTACATCATTGTTGCCGTTGACTGCTTTACTAAGTGGGCAGAGGCAATGCCTACTGTTAAGGCAGATGGAGAAACTGCCGCTTATTTCGTGTTTAATCAGATCATAGCACGGTTTGGCATACCTAAAGAGATAGTGACTGATCATGGAAGTCATTTCCAAAATAGCATGATGACTGAGTTGTATACAATGCTTGGTTTTCGACAAGAACATTCGTCTTCATACTATCCACAGGCGAATGGACAAGTTGAAGCAGTGAACAAAATGTTAAAGGTTATACTACAAAGAATTGTTAATGCCAGTCGAAATAACTTGCACATTATGTTGTACCCGGCTCTTTGGGCTTATCGAGCCAATGTTAAGACTGCTACCGGTTTCTCTCCCTTCCAACTTGTGCATGGGATAGAAGTAGTTGTACCAATTGAATGCGAGATTCCTTCGCTAAAACTAGCAGTTCAGTTATTACCAGATACTTCAACACTAGAAGAACGTTTGTTACACTTAGAACAGCTAGATGAACAACACTGAGACACACTCACAACAAACGAGGTACACAAAAAATGAGTCAAAGGACAGTACGACAAATCTGTCAAACCTAGGGTTTTTGTTGAAGGAGACTTGGTCCTGCTTTGGGATCAAGACAAGGAACCCTTAGGACCTGGCAAATTCAAATCCAGGTGGTTCGGACCTTTTATAATTTCCAAAGTATTGAAGAAAGGTTCCTATGAACTGATAGATTACGAAGGTAATAAGTTGGCCGAGCCTAGAAATGGGCTCTACCTGAAGAAGTACTATGCTTAGGCTGAAGTACTTTTTCTTGTAACTGTTATCACCTAAACTGTAGTTAACCCTATGGATGTATCCAAACATGGATGGCAATAGGGAAGGGCAACTCAAAAGTTGCAACCACGATCACCTCGACCTCCAAAATAATGGTTGTCACGCCAGTCGAGGCAACCTTCACTTTATGTTATCTAGCCCAGACAATAAAGGGGGAGACCCGATCTACTTCTGACAGGAGAGATCAAAACCAAGACACCAAATCAAGTTGATTCTACATGAAGTAAGGTGTATGGTTTATCCTAGACCTTAGGATGAAGTCACAAGACAGGTGAGGGGTTCAAAGAGTATAGCTATTGGTTCATTGTTGATGTGAGAGTGACTTATGATGTTTGAAATGAGATCTAGGATTAGAGTACTAGTTTAATGTAGGAAAATCCACTGCCTTGGGAACCGTGTCCAATGCAGGGTAGTTTAGGGGTTGAATTGGGGATAACTAGTACACATGACAAGCTTGACCATGATACATGATGGCATCAAGGGGTTAGTTCACCAAACTAAGGTCAAACCACAAGTTAATCCAACAATCTAGGAAAGTCGAATTGACTTGGAGAGAAACCAGTGCCTTGGGAATTGGGACAATGGATTCAAAGTAGGGTTGACTTGTGGTTAAGGACTCCTAGTACATGAGACAAGTGGGCAATAAAGGTCTTGATGGATGAATAGGTCTAGATCTAGGTTTGACCTAAGTGGACCACAATCCCTTAAAACAAGGAATGCTATCCCCAAGGCAAGATTTGACAAAGTGACACCCTAGACCTAGGTTTTGAATTATTCCCGTTCCAAATCCGCAAGAATCTCAAGTACCCACGTCCTAGAAGTGAGTCAACTCACTTCTCCAAGGTGGTGCGACTTTACCCAAGGAGGATAAAAATGTGGGTTAGGTAGGTCAAGACAAGTCCGATGGCATCCAAACTTTAGATCCGGGTAGGTTAGTCAAGTAGGAGTGTGGATCTATAATTTCACGGCAATCCGACGGCTAGATCTTACTAGATCTGAGTTTAAGTGTTCCAAGTGGTCCAAAATGGGGATTAAATCCCTTAAAATGTGGAATGGGGCCCACAAGGTGAAAATCAGAAAAGTAATAATCTGGGGGTAGGTTATTTGATGTGTAGATTATGGATCAAGCGGGATCTCAACTACCCACCACCTAGATCTAGGTCAACTCACAACCACCAAGAAGTGCGCCTTGCTTGGGAGAAGCTAAGTTGGCTTGGGAAGGGGGTCAAACGGAACCCAATCCTCACCAAACTATAGATCCGGGATGCCGTGGATGCTATAGAGGTGGGTTTTCAATATTATGCCCAACAACCCACTAGATCTAAGTAGATCTGAGAAAATGTAAAATGGGGTTTTGAAATATTTAGGGTTTTAACAATTTATGAGCTATGTCAATGGATTGGATCAAGGTAAGAGAAACAAACCTGTGGATCTTACCTGGGTAACCTTGTAGATGCCTTGATGATGATGATCTATGCAAACCCGATCAATTTGAGAAGCTTTGAGGTAGTTTTCTATGCAAGTCGATTTGATCCAAGAAGCCAATGCGCCCTCTCTCCTGCACAACAAACGTCAACAATATTAGATTTGATGTAATCAAGAGACAAGACTAATGCCACAAGAGAAGTAACGGAAAGAAAGCATAGATCACAATGATGCTAATGATAACCCCCTGATACAAGCAAATGCCAAGAAAGTCGATTTGAAGAAGCCTTGCAAAATCGCCCTTGTTGAAGTCGCCCTCTTGTAGACAAGACAATGATTTCCACAAAAGATAGATCTTACCACAAATTCCAAATGCTAGGTTGCAATAGACTTTCCAATCACCATCTAAGAACACCAGATGCAAAGGAGACCACAAGAAAGTTTTTCTATACCAATAATCCAAGAGCCAAAGACCCCTTACAATGAGAAGCTCTCTCCTTTAAATAGGAAGGAGAGGCACCAAAACCCTAACCACTTTTTGAATGAGTGGCTAAGATTAAAAGATACAAATGTCTAATCAATGGTTGAGATGAGCTCAACAATAAAATACATGGATCACTAATAAAATATTATGTAAGTGGACAAAATCGCCCTAGAAGAGGGGAATCCCACCAAATCATGATGACAAAATATCATAAGAGGCTTATGGTGGGTCCAAGGGGTAATTTTATCCCTCCTTGGTCAATCCCCATAGCACAATAAATATAAAATAATCACCAATGTACCAAATCGTGCCTCCATGGTCAAGTCGTGGGCCTAAAAAAAGACCTCAAAAATCATCAGAAAGTGCCATAAGTGATGGATGCGGGCCCCGATGAAGCTGAAACTGTTGGAGAAGGTGTGGAAGACCCCGATATATCATCACTGATCATCCCATGCCATAAATTTGCCTCAGTATCCCAAATCGATTTCCTCAATAGCCATTTCTACCAATCCTGAAATGCCTCGGGAAGCGTGAAACTGCCCCAAACAGCCTCCTGGAGTGCCTGCGTTGTCAAGGTGAGGGCACCAGTATGTCCGGGAGGGGGGTAATATGGTAAAAACAAGTGGCTGGACCACCCCCTCCATCATCAGCGCCCTAGGTCAACCGGATAAAAATCACATCTGCTCTGACAGGGCATCCAACAGACCAAAACTGCATTGGGACAACCTACTGAGGCTCAATCATCACTGTAAGTGCCCGGAGCTGAAAAAAAACTGTCTCATTGGACTCAGAAGGTCCAAATCCATCCAAGATGTGTACTCATACACCATATGAGTCTCTGCATGATCAAAATAAACATCCAATACACCGGAACAGGGCTAATAATAATAATCTGTAAATGACCAAACACTGCTGTAAACCAAGAATCATCATCATAACCCTGTAGCTGCTGCATAGAATCATCATGTATGTATACATAGACCATATATCATCTATCCATGTCATCATAAGGTCCAACCATCCCATATCCCATGGTTGACCATGGTCAAACTAGGTCTAACCAAGTCAACATGTCCAAATACAACTCAGACCATCATCGAAAGCTGCTGCAAAGTGTCAAAGGTTGATGCATGCTCTACAACTTATTCAAATAACAATTATAACACAGAGTAATCATAACTGGTGATCTAAATCCAAATATATAGTGTCATTAATTATTATTATTACTCAGACTAGACTTTCAGGATCATACTCACTTCATAGTTGTGATCAATTTGCTAGTGAAGGGTGAAGGCTAAAATAATTGGCTAGGCTAAGGGATGACTTGATTGACTTAAATTTGTGACACTTTGGCAAAGGGAAAGGGAATACACACCATAGTATATACTGAATGAGCAACAACACAGGGAATGGCAATGTCTCACAGATGGATGAGTTGTTCAAAGAGGGTTTATTCACCTTCACAGATGCACACAATCCATAATAAAAATAAGGCCAGCAATTGTTTAGATATAGCATTTAAGTTCCATTGATTTTTGGGCCTGAAGTTTCCATAGCCTTGATCTATGTGTGTTTACAAACACATTGCATAGATTTACATTTATTTTAGGCTTTCTGCTGCAGGTGTGTTTTCAAGGCACTTGTTTACCTGAGCACTTCTAGGTGTGTCATGGACAGCTTATTTACCTAGGTATTTACATTTCCAAAAGATATAACATTTTATTTTCATGGCCATTTTCATTTGGCATGCCTTTCATTCATGTGTGTTTAGAAACACATTGCATGAATGGGATTTTCATATAAGATATAACATTTCATTTTTTCCAGATTTTGTATTCATGGCAGCACTAAAAGTTTCAGGTTTAACCAACACAACTTTAGTGACTAGGGGGAATTCCAAGGAACTCCAACTCACCATAGGTAAGTTTTGTCACCAACTCAGAGCCGAGACACAATAAACAGGGAAGCTCATCCAATACAGAGGCTACAGTGGGGAAAAGATCCTCCATGTCACTAGTCAAGTAGTAAGTCAGGGTGATAAACTAAAAGGTAGGCCATGGATGGATGAAGACAATGAATGATGGAACCAACACTAGCAAGCCAAGGTATGGTGGAATGATCACCTCTATTCTCCCTAAGGAGGGTAAAACCAGTGAGTATGAATAGTGAACTTCTAAGTCTGAGTAGGGACAATATAGTATATATAATAGATCAACCAGGTCCATATATCTATATGATCGCCAGATCATGACACTAAGTGCTAAGACATGCTATAAGAATAAGTATAAAAGCAATCTAAACCATAACACCATGATATACCTGCTGAGTCATATACTTGAATGCTCATCAACCTATACCATCATCTGTTCTCTGAAACTGCTATTGCATTCTGGGCACTACTGACTGCTCTGTACCAATGGTATAATGGCTACATCGGTCATCTCTCTGAGTGTCCTGAGACTCAGTCATGGCATGAGGAATATGCACTGCTGTCCACAATATGATAGTGATCCAATATAGATGCTCATCTCAGCATCTCAAATGTAGGGGAACTGGCTGAATAGTGTACTGGCATCAGAAAAATAATGTATGGTAGCCCGGCTACTATAAATGTGATAACAGTAACATAGCTGTATATTTTTTGTAAAGCTAGTTTGGTTATGCTCGTTAGTTAATCTTATGTGTGTTTTTCGTTTCGTGTACCAGATGTCAACCGAACATTTCTTAGGATTTGCTGATGGCGCCAGTCGCCACACCTGTCAGTTGGCTGCAGCAGCTTGGGTCATTTATTCACCCACTGGTCAACTTGTCTCTTCGGGGGGGGTTTGTTTGGGTCCTACCACGAATAATGTAGCTGAATACAGTGCAGTTATAGAACTTCTCCGAGATGCTCTCAGTCATGACATTTCACATTTGGAGGTAAGGCTTGACTCACAATTAATTGTATTTCAGTTAACAGGTGTCTATCAGATTAGAGATCCGGGATTGCTACGTCAGTTTCTACGAGTTAGACTTTTGGAAAGACAATTTGATTCTATCATATATGAACACATTCCAAGAAGTTTAAACACATTAGCTGATTCTTTAGCAAACTATGTGTTAGACTGGCATTTTCATCATACACTTTCATAAACAACATTGCACACATAAATTTCAAACACACGTAAATAATCGATACTGTATATAGCCGATACTATATCAAAAAATATATGAGTTTTGCGGTCACAAGTCTATCAAGTCATAAAAGTACAAAAACTGGGCATAGTAGCCTAAAAAATATATACATAGAATGTATCCCTCTTCTATGGAGAAGGAGGGACATCATCATCATCCACTGCATTGTGATAGCATATGACTAGCCTAGCGATCTTCCGTAGCACCCTAAGCCATGCTGGGGGCACCCCAACAACATCTTCTTGCATATCAACAGGTATCTGATCCATACGGCATGCAGGAACTTCATGAGTCAACCGACTCATTTTTCTCTCCAGAGTCCCCAACATAGCATCTGCTGCAGCAATATCAACTGGCCTCACAAAGATGGTAGGATGTCCCTCAGGACGAACAGGCCCAACATCTGCATGTGACACTTGATTAGTACTTCAAAATTCATTCATAAAAATCAAATACTTGAAAAAGTTTGAAAAAATTAAATAATTCTCAAAATTTAAAACATACCAATATCTCCCCAGGCTCCACCTGGAGGAAGCACCAGTTCTGTATCATGATGTAAATCCAATCCAGCATATGGAAACTGCTCAAAAGCGGGCACTTGCCTCTCCCACCACCCCCAGAAGTCATCAGTATGATAACAGTAGTGACTTTCCCCACCAACCTGGAGGAGAAATATGTCACCCCAACGGCCTAGTCTGGGATCACGGGGGTTAACTTGAGGTAGAGGCATCCCCAAACTGATATCAGGCATCCTCTCAAAGAAGAAAGTACACAAAATACTACCGTACCCAAAATTCTTCATTGTTCCGGATTTGCAACCTGTCAATTGAGATTTCATGCTTGCCAGTAAACTAGTACACCAATCATAGACATGACCATGTAAGCATTGTACACCAATATGCATAGAGTGCCTAGAGGCTAAGTGTTGTGAGGCACTACCTGCCACTCGGTTGATCATGCTCACTATCACTTTCAAAGGGAGACCGTCAATAGTTGAAATCAAGACTTGGCTTCCCGATTTCTCAGCTCCGGCAACACAATATGTATTCACGTACTCTTGCACAGATCTTACACCCACACGAGAAGACCCTTTCAGATTGATTACATCTCCTCTCCGTGAGAGACCAGTAATGAAATATATGTCATCAACTGTAAGCTCCAAAGTTTTCCCACGGATGACAAAAGTATTGGTATCCACATCCTAGTATTGAATAAGTCTTCGAAACAGTTTGTTTAAGGCCCTCATGTTTACGGTTCGGTAAAACTTCAATAACCGCATCTTCGGAGAGTGTGGAGGGTAGCCGGATCTTGCATGGCCAACCTATCCATGTCCTCATGTTCTCTCTCCCTCCATTGAAGAACCATCCTGCACAAAAAATGAAATTTTTTTGAGTCTCGGCGTTTGTATGTAGGTTTTCATGAGTGAGCGCTACTGTGTATACTACACAGTCACGTATGGGCGCTACTCTGTTTGAGCATAGTAGCGCCCATTGCATTTACACGCTACTGTTATGGTTACACAGTAGCGCCCGCGCAACAAAGGATGAAAACTAAACCATGAAAATGCAAGTAGGGTGAATTCTAACTTACTTGGTGGAGGAATAACGACATTTGGATGCTTGGTTCAATCGCCACGGAGATTTGAAATTGCAAAAGGTTGCCCCAATATTTTCCCTACAAAAAAAATTGGAAATTGATTTTTAAAATGAAATTATATATGAATTGGAGTTTGATTTTTACCCACCATTGTTTAATTTTCTATAGTTTCAATTTTTTCAAAAAATATCTAATTAATCAATTGAAACACATATATGGTACAATACTAATCCAAGCTCAATTTTCATTTAATTTTTGTCGGATTCATCTCCTAAGTTTAAAAACTCTTGATGATAGACCTTGTCAACTAGTTAAATATTTCAAATTCATATATCATTCGAGATTTTTTTCTACATCGACTAATATTTTGTTGAAGACCTAGTTTTGGTAGAGTATGAAGCTATGATCCTAGAAGATGACCTTTAAGTCATTTTAAGCTCTTGTTTGGACTATTTAAACCTAAACAAGATTGCCGAGCAAACTTGTCCTCTTCGAGCTCATTAAAGTAATCGAAGGCTCATCCACGCAGGTATAGAATTACCCCTTTTCCGGGCCTAGGTGGATTAACTACGGAAAATGTATACTCTAGGTATACTCCTGTATGCGCTAGAAGAGTTCTTCTTCCATTGTTTTATACTTTTTCGGGGGAGGAGACTAACTGTACAAAAAAGAACCTTTTGGAGCCTTTCTTTAGGTTTTTCAGGCTCTCTAAACATGAAAATACCAAGCGATCATTCACCTACTCGGGATCGATGTGAAATCCACGAGAGGGTAAGTAGAGGACTGTTTAAGTTTTTCAACTCTATAAACAAGAAAACACCGCCGAGCACAAACCAATCTGGGCTCGATATAAAATCCACGGATAGGTGAAAAGAGGACTGTTTAAGTTTTTCAGACTCTATAAACAGGAAAACACCGACAAGCATTAATCTGCTTGGGCTTGATACTAAAATCCACGAGCAGATATATGGAGTTATTGTTTAAGTTTTTCAGACTCCTTAAAATTGAAAACACCGACGAGCAAGAACAGATCTCGGCTCGATAGTAAAATCCAGAGATTAGTAAATATAGAGTAATCTTCTATCTCTTCTTCGAACTCTATAAACAATGAAGAAGGTCTTGAGTCTTCCTCCCATGGGCTTGTTAAATTTTTACATGGTTGGATCTATTGAGTTTTCATTCTTTCTTGGACTCATTAAAACAACAAGAAAGGTATTCTTTTATCTAAAAAGAATAAGGGATGGTAAATACATAACGTATCTTTATTGTCAAAGGCAGTTCAGTCAATTATCCTTGAACACAGCACCTACTTGAGTTTCTCTTGTCGGTTGGGTTTAGTTTTTGACCTCAGGGTGAACCTTTCCTCCGAGTTATTTACTCCCCCGGTTGGTTATTCTTCCAACCATATGGAGGGTCTGCTAATGTCTCTTACATTTCAGACTTATTATTTACCCCATTATGTCAGAAATTGCCTGAGTCACTTTGTGTTGTGCTCAATGTTCAAGGATATATCCTGTGTCGGCCATTCTGCAGTTTACCTTGACCTCATGTGTCGGTCTTCCTAGTGTCAGTCTTGCTACATATTATTCCATATCAGCTCTTACCAGTTGAGCGTTCCTCGAGTTGGATGATGGAGGATGCCTTAAGGCCTCCCTTCCAACGGACTTCTTCCCATTGACATCAACTCATTTTACTCTGGGAATGAAGTTTAGAGTTTCGGTTAGTACCTTGGAGATTGCAGTCACCAGTGGCAATTTTCCTCGTTGTTGAATGATGAGAATACATCAATGTCTCTTCTTCGATAGGTTCCCCAAGTGTTCGACTCCAAGTCCATTTATTCACATTTGGCGGATCGTACTGGGTACCTTGGACCCCATCATCCTTATCGGTGGCAGTCCTCGCGTTTGTTAATGGTATACATCAACGACCGGTAATCAAACGATACCCCCCATGTTCGACTATCAGCTCATCTATTCACATGGTTAGGGTTTGTACCTAGACGTGTTTTGGATGAAGACCTTGGGATTTTGGATGACATTACCTCATTTTGTTATCACCCAAGTTGCGCAAGACTGAGCCTCACTTATCTTTGGCTCTCCATGAGACATAGATCCAGTTTGTTGTTATGGCTATGATCTCTTAGTTTGACATGGATCCACGCTTGTACTCCAAGTGGCCATGCTTTATATACATCTCCTTGTTATGTATCGGAGATCATGTTGTATCACACTGCACATCTATATGATGTCAAAAAATGTAATTACTAGCTGACCTTGATCTTTGTTACAGGTGTTCTTGTGACTTGTTTTCTGCGGTTCTTTGCTCCTCCTCTGGTTTTGGATTATAATGTATTTCGGTCATCGTTTCCCTTTGAACTCACACATTAGGGGGCATCTGTTATAGGTCAAACTTGCACCTCTCCGTCCGTGATCACCTTGAGCTGTTGATCACACAAAAGGACAACTTGGATGTAGGAGCATGTTGACCTTAGATGATACTTTGACTCACTCCATTTCCTGACATCACTGGAAAAACCCAAAAAATATCATTCTGAGACATGAGCGCTACTCTACTTAAAGAGACTAGCGCCCATACGCTACTTTAGTGTATAATAGTAGTGCCCATATCCTTCTATACGCTACTCCTTCTCAGCATAGTAGCGCTCAACATTTAAAACTCGATGAGCGCTAGTTGACAAGCACTATAGTAGCGCCCTAAACGCTACTTCACTAAACAAGAGTCGTGTACATATTAAAAGATGATTTAAAAATAAATTAATTTATCGAGGAGGAGTAGTTGCTGGTAGTTTCCCAACTCCCCCAACTTCCTCCATAACCATACATCGACCTGAACCACTTCTCTAATCCTATAAATACAAGGAAGACTAAAGAGAAAGGTTAGATGGATTAATGGAGGAACTTTGAGACATAGAGATCTAAAGAAGAAGCTTGCATGGGAGGAGTTGATGCTGAAGATATCCAAGCCAGAGAAGAGCCAGAACCCAGAATCAAGTTGCAGGAGCCTGCTACATGATCAAATATACTTGTACATCAATTTACTTTTGACAATAAAGGTTGAAGTGTCTTTCTTGTTCCAACTTAAATGTGTTCTGAAATAACATCTTAATTTGGATCTGTTTTGGTCAATATTGAATGTTAAACATTTTTTTTGTTTCTTTCAAGCTTTATATATTGTACAAGATGCTTTGAGAAAGGTATTGTTATTGCAGGTTACTAAAAGGAAGGTGGATTTGAAGGTTGAACACAAGATCAAGTAAAGGCTAGGATCGAACTTTGATTGAAAGGTGTGTTCTCAAGATCCATAACTTATTTCTTTTCATAAATATCCTTGTAATATCATCAATACACTTACCTGTCACCCCACTCCAGTTGATAGCATCAGTTTCTTTACTATAGGGTAGATTTGCTCGCCAACACCATATCGACCACATTGTCCTTTGTTGCTTTTGCTGCTGACACAGCGGCGGATGCCATGGCTATGGGAGCCTTATTTGTATTCTGCATCACTGTGGTCTCCCGTTGGGTGACAATATCTTCTTGGAAGAGTCTCTTTATCCTCTCTTCCGACTTCAAGACCACCGCCTTCCTCTTCTTATAAAACACAAATTCATCCCATCAGGACACAGTATGATCTTCTGATGGGGTGTAAGGGATGATCGGAAGATCTCTTACATGTACTTCTGTCTCTATGGGTGGGGTCTGCACTATTTGAGATGTGTCTGTTTCCACATTTTGGGTGCTGGAGACACCTTACTGAGATGTGTCTGTTTCTATATCTTGGGTGCCAGAGCCACCTGCCTGGGCATCTTCATTGGTCTTAAGCTCTTCCTCCACCTTTTGTTCCTCTTCAGTTTTACGCCTTCCTTCTTCTTCTTCAGCTTGCTGTTGATTTTCACTTTCCTCCCTCTGCTCTCGTTCTTCTGCTTCCTTCTGCTACCTTGCCTCTTTAGCCTCTCTCTGCAACCTTGCTTCTTCAGCTTCTCTCTGCAACCTTGCTTCTTCAGCTTCCTGTTGCAGTCTTTCTTCTTCTGATTCTTGTTGTAGTCTTGCTTCTTCTTTCAATCTTTGTTCTTCACGAGCCAGGGCCTCATCTGCTTCTCTCTCTTTCTGCAGACTGGATTTTCGTGCTGAGGCAGAGCTAGAGCTAGCTCCACTGTCGTGACGACAAATATGCAACTCAGTCATCTTGCTGATGCCTGTCACATCCCCATTTTGACCCCCCTTCGCATTAAATCATAAATGATGTAAATATTGATATTTAATCATGGTGAGGAGCACAAGGCCAAGGCCCCACCATTGATTTAGCATTTTATGTATTGGCAATTAAAAATAGATGCATGTGGTTCTTGTGCCAGATAGTCACAATGTAAAATAAGACATCATGTAAATACGGATTTTAATGAAATACCCACAACTAGCTATGCAATGCAACAAAGAGATGGGGGAATGATTTTTATAAGGAATAGGGAGGGAAATTATTCAAACCCTTGAGCCAATGGTGTTAATCCATGTGTCAATGAGAAAACCCATAAACCACCAACTACCCATTTTGGGTTATGGATCCAATCATTTAATTCTTCCAGAAATTGGTTGATGCAGTTAATGCCTTGGGAATGAAGAGGTATGGCAGCAAATTTCGTGCATGGGCAAGCCATCAACCTGGAAAAACGTACTTTTGCTTCTGGGGCAAGAAAACACCCACGAAATGGTGCCCAAAGCCATTCTGAACCCATAGTCTTTCCTCTCTCATGCAGTCTGAACTACTGGGTCTTTCCTTCATCATGTTTTTCACCAATTTCCTGCATTTTCCATAGATGGGAGCTCGTTTTTGTGTTGTACAACAGTTGGGAGAAAGGGAGTCACGTTTTAGAGGTTTATAGAGGTCGTTTTTGCCCCAAAATACCCATGGGCGTTTTTCTGAAAACGGTTTTTTCTCTCCAGGGTTGAATCCCCAATTGCCATTTCATTTTTGGGTCTTCCCACGTTTTTTTGCGCTGGTAGAAACCCCATCTTTGGGCATCTCACTGTAAAAACGTTTTTATCATGCCCAATAATGGTGGTTCTGCTGTTATGTGCATCCTTGTTTTGGTTTGAATCTGTGAGCAAGAGATTAGGAGTGGTAGTGGACATAATTGGCTTGATAAACCTAGTGCGGGGGGGGGGGGGGGGGAATAACCTCTCAAGAAGATCAAGAGGGCTTGCTACTCTTCTATGCACACCTTAGACACTCTAGATTGGAAGGTATGGCCTGAGGGATTGTGCATTGGTGAAGGGAATACTTCCTTGAGTTGGGTGTGTAGGCATTGTGGGTGCCAAGCTAGATAGATCTTGTAGAGGTATCCCTGGATCTGTGCTTGAGCTCACTAGCTTAGCAATTCTTCCTTTCCATTTCTTGGTAGCTTGATAAACCCAATTGTAGATTGGCTTGGCTCATCTTGGTGTATGTTTGGCTATGTGTGAGTCTGCTGTTCCCTGGTTCCTTATAGAAATCATGCCCAGCTCGGGGGTGGCAGTTGTATCAAGAGGTTGATAAGCATAACTGGCCTATGGTTGGGTGGAACGTTGCAGATGCATAACTGGTTGCTTGGGACTACTTTGTTAAGATAAGTATTCTCTTGTGTTAACTTTGCATTTATGTATTTGATGAATATCGTGATTATATGATGGATGTGTTATTGAAATCATTTCCACTGTGTTTTCTTATAATTATACATTTCCATATGTCTTTTTATATTATGTGAATGCTTATTTAATAAAGTTCATGGGGCTAGATGCCCGGTTTTAGCATCACGATCCTCTCCATCGCACTATATGATGGGAGGGGACGTGACATAATGGTATCAAAGTTGCTGGTTGCAGCATTGGACCTCTATGGGCCAAATCCGATTACAGTTACATGGGAAGGTCCCTTCCTAATCATCACAGGTTACAGTATCAAGACTAAATGGGCTAAGTTGGATAATTGAAGAGGTAAGATCACCTCCTATTGAGCAGTGAGCATCCCTGAAAGAAGGAAAGATTTCAAATTGTTCTAAGTGTTTTTGAAAAAAATTGTTTAAGTTTGTTTTGGGAAGAACTTGGAAGTCTTCGCCACAACGGCAGGAGAACTCGCCAAGTTGACCCGAAATAGTGGAAAAAATTTCTAAGTATTTTCGGCGTCAAAGAGGAAGTTTCGGGAGAATTCGGCGAATTGCTCCGAAACAGCGGGAGAATTTGGCGAATTGCTTCGAAACAGCGGGAGAATTTGGAAAATCGCCGCGCAACTGCGGAAGGATTTGGCAAATTGCCCCACAATTGTGGAAGGACTCAGCAAATTTCCCCGCAACTGCGGAAGGACTCGGCAAATCGCCTTGCAACTGCGGAAGGATTCGGCAAATCACCCCGCAATTGCGGAAGGACTCGGAAAATTGCCCCGCAACTGCAAAAGGATTCGGCAAATCACCCCGCAATTGCAGAAGGACTCGACAAATCTTCCTACAACTGCGGAAGGATTCGGCAAATCGCCCCGCAATTGCGGAAGGACTCGGTAAATCGCCCCGCAACTGCGGAAGGATTCGGCAAATCACCCCGCAATTGCAGAAGGACTCAGCAAATCGCCACACAACTGCGGAATTATTCGTCAAATCGCCCCGCAATTGCGGAAGGACTCAGCAAGTCATCCCGTAACTACGGAATTGAGTCTTTGACTAGAAGAACTCGGCAAGCTGGCCCGAAATAAGTCGGAAGAACTCGCTGAGTTGCTCCGAAACAAGGAATTTCAGCCATTTTCCAAGGAGATTTTTCAGGTGGCGAAAATTGAAAAATGCCATGGAACTTGTGCGCCAGATTGCGGGGCAAGCCCCCTTGACCCTGTCGTCCCCCCCTCATATTTCGTTGATTGTGAGAAAATTCTATGATTTGACAAATTGTCAATATAATATTTTTCCACATGCATGAAAATAATTTATGAATTTCTGAGAATATAATGCAGCTAACAATTGTGTTGGAGAACACATTTTGCAGAATCACAGTTACAGCAGGGCAGCACTCTAGATAGTACAGTTGGAAAGTTTTGGATCTTGGTTGGGCCAAGAAAATCAACATCATGGATGATGCATAGGATCCCTATGAGCCTGAGACAGATGCCATGGGGGAGAACATACATGTTGAAAATGCTGAAACAAAATCTAATGGGAGAAGAAATCAAGAGACTCCTCCAGGTATTGTAGCCACCATGAGAAGCCTAAGGGTGGAGTTGCAAAGTTGCAGAGAAGATAATGAAAGGATGATTAAAGCTCAGGAAGAACAAAATCAGTTGAATGCATCCATGCTGTAGAGTTTAACAGACATCCAAAGGCAAATAAAATCTGGGCATCAGACATCAAATCTAGAAAGGGGTGGGAGTAGTTCTAGGAGGAATTACCGTAAGAGGGCCAGTAGCTCAAGAAGAGTTTCTATAGACATAACATATACTCTAGAAATATCTTCTAATGAATCATCTGACTCTGAACAATCCATTGAGGGTTCAAGTTCTTCATCTCATAGGAGTAAGAGGAAGAAGCACTACAAGAACAATTCACATGGGGAATTTAAGAAGGAGAAACCTCCTACATTTGATGGAGAGATAAAGTCGGGTCAAGAAGCTGAAGCTTGGCTTCTTGGGATGAGAAAGTATTTCCAAGTCCAAGACTACTTGGGAAATATGAAGGTAAGGGTATCCATCTTCAACTTGAATGGAAGAGCATCTATATGGTGGGAACACATCAGGCAAGTGAAGAAGATCAATGAAAGGAAGATTGTGTGGAAGTAGTTCAAGAAATACTTCAAGCAGAAGTACCTCTCTGACAGTTACTATGATGATAAGATCAAAGAGTTCCATGAGCTGAGATTGGGACAATTGACCATGGAAGAATATGCAAACAAGTTCTTGGAGCTACTGAGGTATGTCAGGTACATTCGAGATGATAAGGTGAAAATTCAGCATTTCCTAAGTGGACTGCCCCATACATATAAAGATAGAATTGAGTTTGATGAACCTCGAACTCTAGAGGAGGCCATAAGAAAGGCCAAGTATTGCTTTGATCAAAACAAAAGCAAAGAGGAATTCCATAAGGCATGGAAGGATAAGAAAAATGAAAAGTTTGATCAAAGGAAGAAGGTGTTCAAGCCTCCTGAATTCCGGAATCAGCAAAGGCAGCCATCACAGGTTGTGACTAAGCCAACTAGGATGATGGGAGACAAGCCAAGAGATCCAAAGGAGCCAAGAGAACCCCTTCAATGTTGGGGTTGTGGGGGAGACCACATGCTTAGGAATTGCCCACATCGGAATGGGAATCCAAATCAAGTCCACAACATCCAGGGAGATGAAACTGTGGGTCAAGTGGCGAGGACAATCCCTAGAATCTATGCAGCACTAGATGACCGCCAGGAAGATCATCATTCAACTGTGGTTGAAGTTGACGGTAAGATTGCTAAGCAATCTGTTTCTATTTTGATTGATCCTGGATCTACTCACAGTTATGTCACTCCTAGAATTGTTGAGATTTGTGCTTTTAAGAAATTAAAGCATAGTAAATCATGGTTAGTTCAACTAGCCACTGGAACCAAGAGAAAAGTTGGTGAAATAGTAGATAAATGTCCATTAGAGATGGATGGGCTATTCACTTATGCAGATCTGAATATTTTGCCACTTGGTTCCTATGATATTCTCATTGGAATGGATTGGTTAGAAGCACACAGGGTTAAACTTGACTACTACAATAATACATTTGAGTGCATGGACGAAGAAGGAAACTCGAGGGTTGTAAAAGGCATTCCAAAGGTGACTTCTGTTAGACAGGTTACAGCCATGCAAC
Organism: Larix kaempferi; assembly: GCA_027924585.1. NCBI lineage: Eukaryota > Viridiplantae > Streptophyta > Pinopsida > Pinales > Pinaceae > Larix > Larix kaempferi. The sequence goes on from BSBM01001365.1 coordinate 5,765,725, forward strand.
TGAAGAAGTTCTGTAGGAAAGGATGTCAATTGTATGCAGCCCACATTTTAGAGGCAACAGAGAATGAAAATCTTCAATTGGAGGACTATCATGTATTGCAAGAATTCAGGGATGTTTTTCCTAATGAGATTCCAGGACTCCCTCCAAAGAGAGACATTGACTTTACAATTGAACTTGTGCCAGGAGCGGCACCAGTGTCTAAGACACCCTACAGGATGAGTACACCGGAATTGCTAGAATTGAAAATGCAATTACAAGAGTTGCTGGAAAAGAAATATATTAGGCCAAGTGTGTCCCCGTGGGGAGCACCTGTTCTATTTGTGAAAAAGAAAGATGGAACACTCAGGTTATGTATTGACTACAGGCAGTTGAACAAAGTCACTGTGAAGAACAAATACCCATTGCCCCGAATTGATGACCTTTTTGACCATATGAGAGGAGCAAAGGTATTTTCAAAGATTGACTTGAGGTCTGGTTACCATTAGGTAAGAATCAAAGAAGAAGATATTCATAAGACAGCCTTTAGAACGAGGTATGGACACTATGAGTTTGTAGTGGTACCATTCGGTCTCACAAATGCACCAACTACATTCATGTGTCTCATGAATACTGTTTTTTTTGCAAGTATTTGGACAAGTTTGTTCTTGTATTCCTAGACGACATTCTCATCTATTCTAAGAATGAAGAAGAGCATGAAGAACATTTGAGAATGACAATGCAATTACTAAGGGAGCATAAGCTGTATGCAAAGTTGAGCAAATGTGACTTTTATAAAGATAGAATTCATTATTTGGGTCACATCACCTCCGACGAAGGAGTATCTGTAGACCCTGAGAAGATTGAAGCCATTATGAATTGGCCAACTCCAAGGAATGTGACTGATGTGAGATCTTTTATGGGCCTTGCTGGTTACTACAGGAGGTTTATCGAAGGATTCTCCAAGGTTGCAAACCCGATCACTTCTTTGCAAAAGAAGGGGATAAAGTTTTAATGGTCACCAAGATGTGAGAAAAGTTTTCAACGGCTGAAGAATCTTCTTACAAGTGCACCAATTTTGAAAATTGCAGACCCAGAAAAAGACTTTGTGGTGTGTACCGATGCATGCAATCAAGGACTTGGAGGAGTTCTTATGCAAGAAAACCACGTGATATGCTATGAGTCAAGAAAGTTGAAGGAGCATGAGAAGAACTATGCTACTCATGATATAGAACTTGCAGCCATAGTACATGCTTTAAAGATGTGGAGGCATTACTTAATGGGAAGAAAATTTGAGTTAAGGACAGACCATTGTGGTCTAAAATACTTGTTTGATCAGTCAACTTTAAATGCTAGGCAAGCTAGATGGTTGAAATTTTTTTGTGAATTTGATTTTGAAATCAAACACATAAAAGGGAAAGAAAACAAGGTGGCTGATGCACTCAGCAGGAAGGTACATGAAATGCATGTGGCAGCACTTAGTACTTGCCAACCAGATTTGAAGCAGCAGATTGTTAACCATATTGTTGATGATGAAGTATACGTGCAGATAAAGGACAAATTGCAGCAGGAAAACCTTGGCAAGAAGTATGAAGGCTATCATTTGGAAGAAGGCGGACTTCTTACTTATAAGAATAGAGTCTATATTCCAAATGCGGCAGATTTGAGGAGAATTGTTATGGATGAAATTCATAAAGCTCCATACTCTGGTCACCCAGGATATCAAAAAACAATTGCTACAGCAAGAAAATATTATTTCTGGCCAGGCATGAAGAAGGATGTCGTTGAATACATTTCTAAGTGCATGAAATGTCAGCAGGTAAAGGTTGAACACCAACACCCCGTAGGTTTATCGCACCCAGTGCCAATTCCAGAATGGAAATGGGAAATAATTTCCATGGATTTTATTACAGGATTGCCAATGACTATGAGACAACATGATTCCATCATGGTTGTGGTGGAAAAGTTAACAAAGGCAGCACATTTCATACCGGTTAAGTCCACACATAAAGCCGATGCCATTGCAAATATTTTCATGAAGGAAATTTTCAGATTACATGGGTTGCCTAAGGCAATAATTTCTGACAGAGATACCAAGTTCACTTCCAATTTTTGAAAAGGTCTCTTTGCATATTTGGGTACACAGTTGAACTTTAGCACCGCGTACCATCCTCAAATAGACGGGCAAATAGAAAGAGTAAATCAGGTGCTTGAAGACATGCTTCGCATGTATGTAATGGACAAGCCATCCAAGTGGGAGGATTATTTACACCTGATAGAGTTTGCATATAATAATGGGAAGCAAGAATCATTGGGAATGAGTCCATATGAGGCTTTGTACGGCAGAAGGTGTAGGACACCAGTGACTTGGGACAATCCAGTGAACATAATTGTACTTGGGCCAGAATTGCTTAAGGAAATGGAACAAGAGGTTGCAAAGATCCGGCAAAATTTAAAAGCAGCCCAGGATAGACATAAAAGCTATGCAGATAAACATAGAATGCATGGGGAATTCAATGTTGGGGATCATGCGTATCTTAGAGTGAGATCAAGGAAGAGTTCCTTGAATCTTGGGAGTTGTGCCAAGCTATCACCTAGATATTGTGGGACATTTGAAGTGCTTGAAAGAATAGGGCCAGTTGCATATAGACTTGCATTTCCTTCTAGCACTAAAGCTCATAATGTTTTTCATGTCTCTTTACTTAAGAAATATGTGCATGATCCTAACCATGTGATTAATTGGGATGTGATCCAGGTGGAACCCAAGGGAGAGTTCCAAACCGATCCATTGCGCATCCTAGACAAGAAGGTAACATTGCTCCGGAACCGAGCCATCGGACAGGTAAAGGTGCAATGGAAGCACTACGGTTTCGATGAGGCTACATGGGAGCTAGAGGATGCCATGAGAGTGGCATATTCATTTATGTTCAGTTTTGATGAGCACTGAGGATGGTGCTGATGTAAGGGGAGGGGAATGTCACGTCCCCATTTTGACCCCCCTTCGCATTAAATCGTAAATGATGTAAATATTGATATTTAATCATGGTGAGGAGTTCAAGGCCAAGACCCCACCATTTATTTAGCATTTTATGTATCGGCAATTAAAAATAGATGCATGTGGTTCTTGTGCTAGATAGACACAATGTAAAATAAGACATCATGTAAATACAAATTTTAATGAAATACCCACAACTAGCTATGCAATGCAACAAAGAGATGGGGGCATGATTTTTATAAGGAATAGGGAGGGAAATTATTCAAACCCTTGAGCCAATGGTGTTAATCCATGTGTCAATGAGAAAACCCATAAACCACCAACTACTCATTTTGGGTTATGGACCCAATCATTTAATTCTTCCAGAAATTGGTTGAGGCAGTTAATGCCTTGGGAATGAAGAGGTATGGCAACAAATTTCGTGCATGGGCAAGCCATCAACCTGAAAAAATGTACTTTTTCTTATGGGGCAAGAAAACACCCATGAAATGGTGCCCAAAGCCATTCTGAACCCATAGTCTTTCCTCTCTCACGCAATTTGAACTACTAGGTCTTTCCTTTATCACGTTTTTCACCAATTTCCTGCATTTTCCATAGCTGGGAGCTCATTTTTGTGTTGCACAGCAGTTGGGAGAAAGGGAGTCATGTTTTGGGGGTTTATAGAGGTCGTTTTTGCCCCAAAATACCCATGGGCGTTTTTCTAAAAATGATTTTTGCTCTCCAGGGTTGAATCCCCAATTGCCATTTCGTTTTTGGGTCTTCCCACGTTTTTATGGGCTGGTAGAAACCCCATCTTTGGGAATCTCACTGTAAAAACGTTTTTATCATGCCAAATAATGGTGGTTTTGGTGTTATGTGCATCCTTGTTTTGGTTTGAATCTGTGAGCAAGAGATTTGGAGTGGTAGTGGACATAATTGGCTAGATAAACCTAGTGGGGGGGGGGGAATAACCTCTCAAGAATATCAAGAGGGCTGGCTACTCTTCTATGCACACCTTAGACACTCTATATTGGAAGGTATGGCCTGAGGGACTGTGCATTGGTGAAGGGAATACTTCCTTGAGTTGGGTGTGTAGGCATTGTGGGTGCCAAGCTAGATAGATCTTGTAGAGGTATCCCTGGCTTTGTGCTTGAGCTCACTAGCTTAGCAATTCTTCCTTTCCATTTCCTAGTAGCCTGATAAACCCAATTGTAGATTGGCTTGGCTCATCTTGGTGTATGCTTGGCTATGTGTGAGTCTTTTGTTGCCTGGTTCCTTGTAGAAATCATGCCCAGCTCGGGGGTGGCAGTTGTATCAAGAGGTTGATAAGCATAACTGGCCTATGGTTGGGTGGAACGTTGCAGATGCATAACTGGTTGCTTGGGACTACTTTGTTAAGATAAGTATTCTCTTGTGTTAACTTTGCATTTATGTATTTGATGAATATCATGAATGTATGATGGATGTGTTATTGAAATCATTTCCACTGTGTTTTCTTATAATTATACATTTCCATATGTCTTTTTATATTATGTGAATGCTTATTTAATAAAGTTCATGGGGCTAGATGCCCGGTTTTAGCATCACGATCCTCTCCATCGCACTATATGATGGGAGGGGACGTGACAATGCCTCTAAACACTTCTTCCTCTGCATCATAGTAATGAGCATACTCAAAATGAGCATATACCTCCTTGCAATGCTCGACAACCTTGCTCCGCCTGTCATTTCTATGGAAGATCACCTCACCGAAGTGGAAAGCTTTCAACTCTTGAATGTACTCCTCGGCTGTTGCAACCCCTGAGAATTTATAGGCTCTTATGCAAAAAGGCAAAGGAGGGAAGGAAGCCTTATGTTGCTTGTTAAGCACTCCTCCTATTCTATCAAGGAAAACATGCCTGATTACTTCCTTGAGGACTACATAATCAGTAGCATATTTTGGCAAATGGTGCCTTGGTACCTCCAAACATCCTGATGTAGGTGCTCTGTTCTTAGAAGTAAAAATCGCCATAGTTTTCCAAGACCTCCATGGCATTTTCTGATAGACAATTGGGCTCTTCCTTGAACATTTGCTCATACAAAGGCATGATGAACTCTTCGCAGATGAGCTTGTAGTTTGATCTATAATTTTGAGCCCACATTATCTTATAGGCAGTGTAGACCGGGGTGTTGGCCTGATCCCACGTGCAACCTAGCCCGGGGAAAGAGAGCTTGGCCAAAATGCAGTCAATAAGCTATGAAGACATGTAGAATTCTAACTTTTTTAAGGCCAAACCTTCTCTAGCTATGGACACTGTGGATGCCAAACTATTCGAGAGAATAATATCCCAATCAAACACAGTTCCTTTGAATGCTATGAAGTGGATGATGGGAGCCCACTGTATCCTATATACAGTGCCATCGGGCATGCCGAAAATTCTGCATAACATTAGGGAAATTAATCTAAAAGGAGGTCTTAGGCTCTGAACATCATATTCATCATTATCTCTCTTCCTCAGCTGCTTGCCTGTGACCAATAGCCTTTTAGCCATCTGGATATTATTCATCTTTACCAACCATTCATCATTTAGAGCTTGCTGGGGATGTGAGAATTTGTAGGCTGCTATAATATAAGCTGGATGGAATGAAGCGAAAGGCTCTCCGTTGCTGTCATGCAACACTCTTGTTTGTGGGTTGGCATGTTCCAGTATCCATCCGATCACTTCAGAGCACGGGAACAATTCAGGGCGAGTAGAAGCCCTGGCTATCTCGAAAGTTCTGATGTTGAGGTAGATTTGTTCTTCCTCCAATAACACATCTGGGATATATTGATCCTTGATCATCCGGTAAACATCTCCCCAATGGACTTCGGGAGGAACGCTGGTGGTACACTTAGTGTCTTGGAAAATGGTTTCAGTCCTTAGTGCACTGGTTCTGGTTCCATCACTTTAGCTTTCTTTTTACCACCTTTTGGCATCGTGGCTTATCCCTGTCAGCAACCAAATGTGAATGATTATAAAATTGTGACACATTATGAGAGTGTAACATAAAGTAAGACAATTTTAGCATGCCAATGATAAATATAGACAAAATTATAAAGTTTTATGTTGGGGAAGCAAACTAAACATAGATCATTTTAGAAAACAAAATATGGTCCTCATACTTGATTAAGCTAGGGAGACAATGCCTGTTTGGGAACTTTTGGAATGCTTCCGAAAAGATAAGCATACGACGTGTAAAAACCCACTTCCTTCCTAGTCCTTGGAGATAGGATGTCCTCCATCATGGTACTTCTAATGGCCAATGGTAGGCTGGCCTGGAGTGGAAAATCCTATGAGGAAAAAGAAAACCAGAAACCGTTTTCCAAAGTTGTTAACTGAGCCGAACAGGTGAGTGGTTGAGTATCTCAACCGACTGCTACAACTTTAAAACGGAGTTAAATGCTCGAACGGCGTGGTCTTAAGTCGAATTGGAATTTAAACGCAATCGTCGGCTGCGGCGAGGACTCATAAGTTTCGTCCGCAGTTGCGGCCAGAACTCATGAGTACCTCTCGAAAGGCAGGAGACTTTGGCAAGGCATTTTCTTGTTGCAGGAGAGATGAAAAAGATGCTTCGCAGTGGCGAAAAATTTTGGCGAGTCGTTCCGTTGTTTTGGGAGCACTTTGTGAGTTCTTTCGAAATTAACTTTCCCGAAAGCTTATCGCGGCCGATTTTTCCGAGTTGTCCCAAAGTTTCGGAAAGACTCAGTAAGTCCTTATGATATTGACGAATGACTTTGTTAATTCTTTTCCGAAATATGAACGGTCGAGTACCCTAGGGAAAATAACAACTTACTACAGCAATACTTGGCGAAAGCTTCTGCAATTTCGGGAGAGAATTTTGAGTTCTTCCGTAGTTTCGGGCAAGAATTTTGAGTTCTTCCGAAACTTCAGAAACGCTAAGTTTTTTCGCTGTTTCGGGGAGCAACTTTAAGTCTTTCCGCAGTTTTGGGAGAGAATCCTAAGTTCATCTGCAGTTTCGGGAGAGAATCTTGAGTTCTTCCATAGTTTTCAGGAAAGAGTTGTGAGTTTTGACTTAGAAGAAAAACTTCAATTTTTTAAAGCAGATTCCTCAGTTGAAACAACTAAGTCCAAAAAGAATTCAAAGGAGACTTGACCTTTTTTAGGCAGTCTTTCTAGGAAAATGAAAGGAGGGGCCCCAATATCTACAATTTTTTTTTGGGGGGATGTTGCTGCAACAACACACCTCTCCTATAATTTCAGAGGAGGAAGAGGAAGAAACACCAGAAAACTTACCAGTCCAATCCAAAGAAATACCAGTACGATCCGAAGACAATTTCCCACCCATCCCACCCAGGGAATCACCTTCAATAGAGCAAAAAAAACTACCACCATATCCCGAATGCTTGGCTATAGAAAAGTCGATGCCACAGTCAGAATTTGATCTCCTTGGAGAATTACAAAATGTCTGCGTAAAAATTCCACTATTTCAAGCTATCAAAGACATTCCCATTTACTCCAAAGTCGTCAGAGAATTATGTTTAAAATAACCAGGTAGGAAACGAAAAGTCCCCCCAACAGTCCATGTGATAGGCGATTTGGCTGAATTGATGATGGGTAACACACTTACTGCTAAGTATTCTAACCCTGGTAGCCCTGTTGTTAAAGTGAAAATCAATGGCATTTCTATCTCTAATACACTGATAGATTTGGGAGCAGCCATTAATGTCATGACTAAAAGAACAATGGATAGATTGGGCATTATAAACCTTAGGCAAACTTCTACTATTTTATAGTTGGTTGACCAATCTCCTGTAAAACCAGAGGGCATTATAGAAGATCTTGTCATTTCAGTCGACTCATGGGAGTACCTGGTGGACTTCATGGTTCTACAAACGAAATCAAATTTGGGAGGTTATCCCCTAATTTTGGGGTGACCATGGTTGGCCACGGCAGATGCTTATATTGGTTGCCGGTCTGGAAACATGCACATATCTCATGGCCATGCTGTCAAGGAAATCAATTTATATCCTCCTGCGAAGCCAATAATACAACCTGAACCCCCTATTTGGCCAGATGAAGAGGAAATTGAGCAAGCAGATGAAACCTTACAACTGTATATGATCGAACAAACGCTGGCAGCAAAACAATTAACGAAGGATGATTTGATCAGTCAATTCATTTCTTCTAATCCCTCCGGAGACTTGGTAGAGTTGTTTAGTACAATTTGCGCTACTCAACAAATTGATAGTACTCCGAGTTCATCTAATAATGCTACTATGCCTGATAGGGAGTCTGAAATTATGGAAGTGGAAATTGAACCTGGAAAACTCCTGAAGATTAGCTCTACACTATCAAAGTAGGAAACAGAACAGCTGACTGCAATATTAAAGAAACATAAGTCTGCATATTCCTAGGATTATAGTGACATTAAAGGTTTACACCCTGACCTGTGCAACTAAGGAGGATTCTAGACCTATCAGGCAACCCCAGTGCAGGATGAATCTGGCACTCCGAGAGGTGGTCAAAGAGGAACTACAAAAGTTGCTGGCTGCAAATTTTATTTATCCCATTTCTGATAGCAAGTGGGTGTCTCCACTGGTCATGGTGCCTAAAAAGAATGGGAAGTGGCATATTTGCGTTGATTACAGGGAATTAAACAAAGCCATGCATAAGGACCATTTTCCGTTACCCTTCATCGATCAGGTGTTGGACACACTAGCAGGAAGAAAGTATTTTTCTTTTCTAGACGGTTTCAGTGGGTATAACCAGATTAGGATAGCACCGGAGGACCAAGAAAAAACAACATTCACATGCCCATGGGGTACCTTTGCATACCAAGTGTTACCTTTCGGATTATGCAATGCCCCTGCCACTTTTCAGCGGGCTGTTCTTAGTATCTTTTTTGATCTTATTCATGACACTATGGAAGTTTTTATGGATGATTTTATCTCCCATGGTGAATATTTTGCAGCAGCTTTGAATAATTTGGACATGGTACTTACACGATGCAAAGAAGTGAACCTCTGTCTCAGTAGCGAGAAATGCAGAATGATGCTCACTCAAGGCGTGGTTTTGGGTCATCTTATATATCCCGATGGCATTAGAGTAGACCCAACAAAAATCTAGGTAATCAACAATTTATCAGTTCCATCCACACAAAAAGAGGTACACAGTTGTATTGGATATGCAGGTTACTATAGAAGATTTGTTCAAAAATTTTCAAAAATTGCTAGTCCCTTATTTCTGCTTATGTCTAAAAATAAACAATTCGAATGGACAAAGGATTTCCAATTAGCCTGGGAAACTTTAAAATAGAAAGTGTCTACCACACCTATCCTACGAGGACCAAATTGGTCTTTACCCTTCCTAATTTCTATAGATGCCTCTGATACTACCATAGGAGGAGTCCTAGGTCAGCAGGAAGATCAGAAACCCTATGCCATATATTTTATTAGTAAAAATTTGATTGTTGCCGAACTTAATTATACTGTGACTAAGAAAGAGTTCCTGGCTGTCATTTATGCCATTAATAAATTTCTCCATTACATTACAGGATACCCAGTAATTGTCCATACCGACCACTCTGCTATTAAATATCTTATGAATAAATCCATCACAAATGGTAGAGTCACTAGGTGGCTTTTGTTGCTACAAGAATTTGACATTTCAATAATGGACAGACCTGGTAAAACCAATGTGGTTGCTCATTTTCTTTCAAGAATAACGATTGGTGACAAATCTCAACCGGTGGATGATGCTTTTCCAGATGAATACTTGTTTTCTATTTCTACTAATGTTCCTTGGTTTGCAAATGTAGAAAATTATTTGGTGGCAGGAAGACTTCCGGGGCATATGACATCAAAGGAAAAGAAAAGGATTGTGCAGCGTAGCAGCAGATTTTCATGGATTGATGGCTATTTGTTTTATACAGGACCAGACTTGGTGATCTGTTGATGTGTTCGTGAAAATGAAATCTATCCAATCCTGAGAACCTGTCATGATGGTCCATGTGGAGGACACTTTGTTGATAAACGAACAACCCATAAGATTTTACAACTGGGACATTACTGGCCCACAATATTCAAAGATACCCAGGCATATGTCCAGAGTTGTGATAGTTGCCAAATGATGGGGAAGCCACTTCAGTCTGATGAAATGCCACTTCAAACTCAGCTTGTGGTGGAACCATTTGAGAAGTGGGCATTAGATTTTGTTGGTCCTATTAAACCTCCATCCAGGTAGAACTCATACATTTTAGTATGCACAGCTTATGTAACTAAATGGGTAGAGGTAAGGCACTTCCAAGGGAAACAAAGCAGGTAGTCTCAAACTTTCTATATGCAGATATTTTTACAAGGTTTGGAGTTCCGAGGGAGATTGTTACTGATGGAGGCCCTCAATTCACATCTAAAATTATCAAAGCTCTCACAACAAAATACCACATCAAGCATAGGGTAACCTCACCGTATCACCCTTGGGCCAACAGGCAAGTAGAAGGCACAAACAAAATTCTGGAATCTGTGCTCACAAAGACTATCCAACTTCATCAAAGGGACTGGGATGATAGGCTGCTTGAAGCCTTATGGTCCTATAGAACAGCATGGAGAAGCACGACAGATTTGAGTCCTTATCAATTAGTTTATGGCAAGCAAGTCACTCTACCAATAGAAGTTGAGATTAAGACATTAAGAACTGCATTTCAACTAGGCATGGATTTATCACAGGCCCAACATACTCGCCCACAACAACTTAATGAACTTGATGAATTGCAACTGGATGCCATAGAACGTACATCCATTGTGCAACAACAAAGAACTAAGTGGCATGATGAATTCATCAAGACTAAGTACTTTCAAGAGGGTGACTGGGCTCTTCTCTACGACTCCAGGTTCAAAAAGTTCAAAGGGAAACTTCACACTTGCTGGCTGGGACCATATGAGATTGAAACACTTTTTGATAATGGTACAGTACAACTCAGAACCATTGATGGTGAAGGTACATTTCTTATGGCCAATGGTCATAGACTGAGACCATATAAGAAACCATTGTCCAAAGAGGCGTTCATCCGCAATATTGCTGCCTACTGGTGCACCAATGATTTCCATATCACTAGCTCAATCTCTGAAGAATAAAAAAAAAATGAAAAAAAATATAAAAAAAATGGACTGTGAAAATCCTTCTGGGACGCAGCCCTAAAAAAAAAAAAGAAAAAGAAAAAGATAAAAATGGACTGTGAAAATCCTACTTGGACACAACCTAAAAAAAATGAAATAACATAAATTTTTGGATTCTAATAAATCTATCTGTTTATCTGTTGCAGGGACATTCTATCCTAGTTCCCCTTCTTTATTCCATCCCTCTCCTGCTCACTTTTGGATGACCTTGCTTTCTGGGATAAAACCATTCATTATAGAACCTTTTCTGCTTTATTACGGAACCTGTTCCATTTCATTGCAAAATCTTTCTGCTCCATCACAGAACCTTTCTGCTTTATTTCGGAACCTGTTTAGTTTCATTACAGAACCTTTTCTGCTTTATTACGGAACTTGTTCCACCGCATTGCAGAACCTTTCCGCTGCATTGCAGAACCTTTCCGCTCCATCATAGAACCTTTCTGCTTTATTACGGAACCTGTTCCGTTTCATTGCAAAATCTTTCTGCTCCATCATAGAACCTTTTTGCTTTATTACGGAACCTGTTCCGTTTCATTACAGAACCTTTTTCGCTTTATTATAGAACCTTTCTGATTCATTATGGAACCTGTTCCGTTTCATTGCAGAACCTTTCCGCTCCATTACTAAACCCTTATCCATTCTGTAACATCATGAATCATTTCATAACAAGGTACCGGTTCCTTTCCGATGTTCCCAGCACTTCAATGGTCACATTCTTGGCCACCTTCCACATCAAACCCACAGGGAGGCATCTTGGTTACCTGTATGGCCCATCATTATTTGACATCGCCAGCAAATGAACGAGGATCACTCAACACTTGGTCTACAGCATTACAGTGTTAGGAACCCATGTCTTTACTTTGTTAGTATATTGTTGTTGGACGCATATGCTTTGTAATTCGTCCCGTAGTATTTGTTGATCCATAGTTTGTGTTATTGTTGTTGGTGCATATGCTTTGTAAGTCGCCCATAGTTTTGTTGATCCATAATTTGTATTGGCCCATGGTTTTGACCCGTAATAATTGTTGATCTATATTTTGTATTGGCCCATGGTTTGTATTGACACATGGTATTGACCCTGTTAAATTTTTAGAATTTACTTCAATCTGATCTAGGGTCTTAACTGAGAGAACAACATGTACATCAAACCTACAACATATCAATCATGGACACAATAATGCAAGCACACTAGAGACACAGAGTTTACTTGGCGAAAACCATAAAGGTGAAAAACCCCAATAACTTCCTCAGAGATAGATAGAGCAATGATACAACCAGAATACAAGAGATAGTCTTCTCCTAGCAGCAGAGCCTCCTCCTCATAAGTGCGCGACTTTCCGAATGAGAGAAGTGTGTGTGAGAGAATAGAATGTGTAAAATGAGAGAGACACACTCTCTATTTATACACTAACTTGACTTGACCTTTACTCAACTAGGTCGGCCTCAACTTAACCACTTAGCATAATGCTAACTGGGCCGACCCCCACTAGGGTGGTCTAATAACCCTTTGACCCACATGGCCAACCCCCAATAGGGTGGTCTAATAACCCTTTGACCCACATGACTTATATAGGGCCGACCCCAACAAGGTGGTCTAATAACCCATCAAGTATAAGTTACGACACTTACAATATAAATGACGACACTTCCGTATAGACGAATAATAACATCTCTATAGGAATACAATATACATATATGTGAAATACATTCCGAAGTTACATATACATCAACAGACCCATGGTATTGGCACCTAGACTTAGTATATAAGTGTGTGTTGAGGCCTATGAAGGCACCGTGAAGTTAATTGTATTGAGCTTGCTCAAAGGAGGTTGCCCCCTCGAAGTGGCCCATGATCAATATAAAAGTGATTCTAAGTTCTATTATTTCTGATATCTCATGTATTTGCATTAATTAATTATTGCAAATTCTTCACATCTGGTATCAGAGCACTTTCTTGGGCTCGTTGGGTGGAATTTTTGCCAAATTTTTTTTTTGCATCTGTTGCAGCTTCGGATTTGGGAATAATCCCTATCTGCTTAATTGTGGGAAGTACTTGGGCATAAGCCCTAAAAATAATTGTGAGGAGTACCATAGGAACCCCAAAGTAGCTGGCCCATTGAGAGGACCTGCCAGCGAAAAGGGCAACGACCCCTACCTGATTGACCAGTTCCCACTCGTGAGGTAAACCGAGAGCCGTCATTTGTGGCAAAGCGGTTATCAGTTTTACCTGAGCCATGGAGTGAGGGGAACTGCCCCAATATGCAAGCCATCCGACAGCATTGGTGGCTATGTGAAACACCTGAACTGTTAGGAAGCCGTACATACCTGAGGTCCATATCTATTTTCAGCTGAACTGTTGCCGATCACTTCCGCTCCAGATCCAGCCATTTCAGATATATTGTGAAAGTCATTCCAGATCCAGTCGCCATTTCAGATCCAGTCATTTTCGATCCCTTCTGCGCCGTTGCAAATTCATCTGTTGCAGATCCCTTCTGTGCCGCTAATGCCGATCCATTTCTGGTAAAAAAAGAAAAAAAAGAAAAAAAAAAGGAGTATAAAATTCTGTTTTTCAGCCATATCTCCCTTGTTTCAACTCTGTTTTCCCTGAAACTTCACTGACATCCTTGCAATCCCATTCTGCATATTTCATTCTTGAAGACCCTATCCCAAATTCCACTTCCCAAGACCATAAATCCCACATTTTTCTATTTTTAGGGTTTGCCATAACTTCTTCTCACCCGATTGCCTTCAAATTTTACCATAGAGTTCCCGCTTTTGAAATCCCCATTTTTTCCTTCCCCGTCCCTCAGAAAGTGTTGAAAACCTAGTCAAACCCCAATTACCCCTCCAAGTTTTTCCAAATCCAAATTTCCCCTTACTAAATAAGCTTGTGTTTGTGTTTTTCTATCCATTCCCCCCCCCACAAAAAAAAAATAAAATTCCTGGTTATGGTTATCACTCGCACAGGAGCAAAAACCATGGAGGAAGCACTTGCATCCATCCAAACCAAACTCCAAGATCTGGATGAAAAATTTCTCAGCCTCCATCTTCAGCATTCAGCCATGAACAATAACCGACAACCAGAATCTTCTGCAGCCACTGGGTTCTCTTCTTCCAGCAATTTTCGTGGGCCGAAGCTTGATTTTCCTCGCTTCAATGGTACTGATCTGACTGGATGGATATACCGAGCAGAACAATATTTCAGTCTAAATAATACTTTTGATGTCCAGAAAGTTCCACTTGCATCCTTTCATTTGGAACAAGAAGCCCTTCAATGGTACCATTGGTACATCAAAGCTCATCCCGAGCCAAATTGGACAGATTTTTACCAACTCCTTTTGCCACGATTTGGTCCTAGTTCTTTTGATGACTTCACAGGAGCACTCACTAAACTTCACCAAATTGGCACAGTGAGAGAGTATCAGACAGAATTTGAGAAACTGGCCAATCACACAGAAGGATTGTCTGATGAATTCTACAGGAGTTGTTTTATCAGTGGTCTCAAGGATGAAATCCACTCAGAAGTCAAAATGTTTTGTCCCAACACAATGATGGAAGTCCTAGGGTTGGCTAAGTTGGCAGAAGACAAGATCATAGCTCAACAACACTCCAAATCCACCTTTGTTCCCTTCAGAAATATGGGTTCCCAACGACCTCCCATCACGCCTACTCCTCGAACAACTCCTATCAAGCATTTGTATAAAACAGAGATGCAGGCACGCCGAGAAAAAGGGCTTTGTTATAATTGTGATGAGAAATTCACTCAGGGACATAGATGTGTTCAACAAAATCTCTATCTCTTGGATGTGGATTCTTCGCCTGCCTCAGAACTTAGTGAAGAAGCTCCAGATACAGTAGATTTTCAGGTCGACATTTAACACCCGCCTGTTGACACCCCATCTCAGGATGACCCACCTGAGATCTCTCTCCATGCTGTAACTGGCGTCACCACCCCACAAACAATGCGGGTCAGGGGATACTTCAAGAAGCTCCCTCTTACCATACTCATTGATTTTGGTAGCACTCATAACTTCATTGACCCTTGGATTTCCAAATAGGCTGATTGTTTTGTCAATCCTTGTTCCAACTTTGAAGTCATGGTTGCCAATGGGGGCACCTTACCTTTCAAGGGGAAGTGTCATAATGTGCGTATCTCTATGGAAGATTATAACCTGCGCTCTTACATGTTTGCCTTTTCCTTAGGTGGATGTGATGTAGTTTTGGGCGTTCAATGGTTAGCACACTTGGTCCTATCTTATGGGATTTTGATGAACTTTGGATGCAGTTTTCAGTCAATGGGACACAACACAAATTTATGGGCTTACAACCAGGGTCTCTCTGCATCATTAGTTCACATCGCTTGGAAAAGGTCCTTAAGAAGAATTCACATGGTGTCATTGCTCAACTCCATTCCCTTCAGATGTACCCACCAACGGTCTCCACTACTTCCTTGGATAGATATGCAGGTGTCTTTGTTGCACCAGTGGGCTTGCCGCCTTCACAAGACCTTTCCGGTAAGCATTTTTCCGCATCTACATCTCAGCAGGACATGATGGTTATTTTGCATGCAGTACAGAAGTGGCAGCCATCCCTATTGGGGAATTATTTTCTGCATCAAGACTGATCTCCAGAGTCTGGAAACTTTCCTGGAACAACGGGTCTCCTCCCCATCACACCTGAAATGGGTTCTCCAACTCATGGGTTATGACTATGCGACCACTTAACAGAAGGGTAAGGACAATATGGTGGCAGATGCTCCTTCTCGCACATTTGATGACCGAGTTTCTCTTACAGCTATTTCTCTGCTTGTTCCAAATTGGTTGCAATCTGTTCAACGGGGCTATCTCTTCTATGAACTCCATGCTTCTTCATCAACAAGGCACTCTGGGTTCCTCAAAACATATGACCAAGAACAATGTAACTTCTTTTGGCAGGGATTGAAAATGACAATTTAACGGATGGTGGTTGACTGTGATACTTTCCAGGTCAACAAGGGTGAAACGATCCTCCTTTCGGGACTGCTCGAACCCTTTCCCATCCCTACACAGATTTGGACAACTATTTCTATGGATTTCCTGGAAGCGCTCCAGTGGTATAGTACCACATCTAAAAGGACACCATATGAAGCAATCTCTGGACAGGCACCACCAGTTCTTCTTCCATACACCTTCAGCATCTCCCCAGTTTAGGAAATTGACTCAATTCTTCGAAACCGCGATCAACTTCTTCTCATTCTGCAGGACAATCTTCATATGGCAAGAATTCGGCTGAAACAACAAGCCAATCAACACCGTTCTACGCGCACTTTTCATGTCACTGATATGGTTCTTCTTCGTCTACAGCCTTCCATGCAATCCTCCCTAAAACTCAAAAGGCGCCAGTGGCCCGGAATGCAACCCGTGGATGCTACAGGGGACCCACTCCTTCAGATTCTGCATCAATTTCCACATCTAAATCTTTGAGGACAATGCTTTTTCTAAGGGAGAGGGGATGTTAGGAACCCATGTCTTTGCTTTGTTAGTATATTGTTGTTGGACGCATATGCTTTGTAAGTTGTCTCGAAGTATTTGTTGATCCATAGTTTGTGTTATTGTTGTTGGCGCATATGCTTTGTAAGTCACCCATAGTTTTGTTGATCCATAGTTTGTATTGGCCCATGGTTTTGACCCGTAATAATTGTTTATCTATATTTTGTATTGGCCCATGGTTTATATTGAAACATGGTATTGACCCATGGTATTGGCACCTAGACTTAGTATATAAGTGTGTGTTGAGGCCTATGAAGGCATTGTGAAGTTAATTGTATTGAGCTTGCTCAAAGGAGGTTGCCCCCTCGAAGTGGCCCGTGATCAATATAAAAGTGATTCTAAGCTCTATTATTTCTAATATCTCATGTATTTGCATTAATTAATTATTGCATGTTCTTCACATACAGATCCCACTCAGCAGCTAACCCAGTCATATCAAGTTCCATTTGACAGGACTTGTTACCAGGAATATCATTACAGCTTGTCTGTCTTAAGGAGGAATGATTGCAGCTCCCTACAATCATTAGCACAGGAAGTGGAGAACCTTCTATCCTTCTCGTTACTTAATATAATTATCGCAACCAGCCAGAGATTCAACTCCACTCATCCCTTCTCAGGTAAGGCAGGTACGTAACCCTCCTTCATTTGCTTTTGATAAGTACAATAGGACGGATCATTAATTATCATGCTAGTTGTTCCACACGAGGTCGTGTATCGAGTTAGTTGGGGGGGGGGGAATTGGGTTGCCTTTAAAAAAAATCCCGTCAAACCAACTATTGTCTGATAATCCCAATACCTACAAGTTCTCATCCAGACCAGTATTGATAACCCACCTTCGTATGATTTAAGTCCATTTTTTTCTCCCTGGGAAAACAGACAGGAACTTGAAACATTGCAAGCAATTGGGGAGGAACAAGAATCAAAATACAATGAAGGGGGCGATCCGGAGTGAACCTGAAAGCACAGAGATGGTCTATGGAAACAAAGAGGTCAAAATAGTGTTTCAGCAGGCAGGTTGGCTGGAGTATTTCGACAAAATGAAGAAAGGAGATGCTAGGATTGCAATGGAATTTGCGCTCAGTTATGATGGGGAAATTGTAGAAGTACGAGGATTGAAAATACCAGCGTATGAGCTCACAATCGCAAGGATATCCGAATTACCTCAGATAGGTGAAAAATGGTTTGAAAGGCGTGTGCCAATAAAGCCTCTTATCGACACATTCTTGAAACCTGGAGAATTGCTGCAAGGAACAGAAAAAGGGATGAAGCAGGCTTCATTACCAGTCCCATGGGGCGAGGTGGCACTGTGCATAATCAAATTCATCACATGTGAAGGTTGGTTCAGTCTGATTTTTGCTTATCATTTTAAAATTCTGAACCACTTAAGACACCGGAAATACATCAACATGCCATATTTTCTGTGGAAGTCCCTGGAATTGATGAGCAAAATGGTTAGGGGCAGCAATAATCCAGAAACAAGTCTGGCATATCATGGGTTGATTAGATTATTGGTGGAGGATGCCCTACAGAAACAAAACTAGACATGGGAATCATTCGTGGGCATACCCTCGAGCACTGGGCAGACAGGAAAGAAGAAGAGGAAAGCATTGGAAATTATCCTAGGGAGCCAATGGGAGAAACCAGTTCATGCGGTCCCAATGAGAAGCCTTCAAGTTGAAACCCCAACTGGTTCGATAGAAGGACCCCATACCCGGACAAGATCAAAGGCTAAGGGAGAGCGACAAGACTGAAAGAAATTGACTGGCGAGATTAAGGAATTGGAGGAAGAACTGGAGGTATTTATCATTTCCGAAAATACCAGTACACACCCGGAGAATCAACGGGGGTTGCAGGATACAGAAGAACCGCAGAAGAAAGAAAAACGATGGACGGATTTGTTCAGAAGGACGCGAGGTAACGGGATAAAAAGATGCCAGTATTTCCTTTTATGCAAATATCGTAGGGCATATGCTAAGTTAAAGAAAGATTATGGGGATTTGAAGGGTTCCTATCAGAAGAAATTAGAAGAAGTGGCAGTCCTGCAGGAACAAGTCCAGGGAATGGAGGGACACAGAATGGATTCCCTATTGGAGGCCATAGCATGGGAAGAAGAAAAGAGGGAAGGTTAAAAAGAGACATTCGACGAAGAAGGAACAGAGGATAGCAGGTGAGCAGAAAGTGTGGAGTTTAAGGAGGGGTCCGAAACAGAAGTACCAGAAGGGTTTGAAGAAAAAGGACCAAAGGACCAAGAGTTTCATGAAGAAAACCCTTCTGATGAAGTCCAAATCAAATACATGGAAGAAAGGATAGCTCATCTACAGGTGACGACAGGGGACTTGGAGAGGCAATTAAAATTGGCCAATAATCAGAAAAAAGGGAAAGAACAAGAGACAATTACAAAGCATATGCAGAGACAAGATTACGCCATGGCCATGAGGAGGCTGGGTCAAGAAGTGGAAAAACTAAAATTTGAAAAAGAATACATGAACTACTTGGCCCATTCCATGCGGAATTTGAGGCCTCCTTCAAATTTATATTCTGTATTTTTAAAAGAACAACTGATATCTTTTAGGCTGTCAATGGTAGCTATGGGGTATAATGACCATATTGAGACAGTAGATCAGTTTGTTGCTGCTTTTTCCAGGGGTAATGATGAAGAGCAGGATTTCCTGTGTGAATTATACATGCACAACTTGGTTATGACAGATTATGAAGATTGGGACTCAAACCCTCATGTAGGGGAAGTACAACTGAGGGAATTTATGTCCTTCATGAGAAATCATTTAAGATGGAACAATGCTGCCACTGCTGTGGAAAATATTGAATGGGAAGATACCCTTTGGGTAAGAGGCTCTCTGTGATGAACCTGCAATAATTAATTAATGCAAATACACGAGATATCAGAAATAATAGAACAGAATCACTTTTATATTGATCACGGGCCACTTCGAGGGGGAAACCTCCTTTGAGCAAGCTCAATACAATTAACTTCACGGTGCCTTCAATGACCTCAACACACTACCCAATACTATGCCCAATACTATGGGTCAAAACCATGGGACATATAATACTATGGGACGACTTACAAAGCATATGCGTCCAATACTATGGGTCAATACTATGGGCTAATATAAACTATGAATCAACAAATACTATGGGACGACTTACAAAGCATATGCGTCCAACAACAATATACTAACATAGTAAAGAGAAGGGTTGACACGGGTTCCTAACATCCCCTCTCCCTTAGAAAAAGCTTTGTCCTCAAAGCTTTGGTTGGAGAAATTGCTGCAGAATCTGAAGGAGTGGTTCCTCGGTAGCATCCTCGGGTTGCATTGCGGGCCACTGACGCCTTTGGAGTGTCATGGAGGATTGCTTGGAAGGTTGTAGACGAATAAGAACCCTATCAGCTGCATGGAAAATGCGCTCAAAATGGTGCTAATCGGCTTGTTGTTTCAGGCGAATTCTGGCCATGTGAAGATTGTCCTGCAGAATGAGAAGAATCTGATCGCGGTTGCGAAGAACTAAGTCAATTTCCTGAACTGGGGAGCTGCTAAGGGTGTATGGAAGAAGAACTGGTGGTGTCTATCCATAGACTGCTTCATATGGTGTCCTTTGAGAGGTGATATTGTACCACCAGAGCGCTGCTAGGAAATCCATAGAAATAGTTGGCCAAGGCTGTGTAGGGATGGGCAAGGGTTTGAGAAATCCTGAAAGGAGTGTCGTTTCACCCTTGTTGACCTGGAAAGTATCACAGTCAGCCACCATCTGTTGAATTGTCATTTTTAGTCCCTGCAAAAAGAAGTTACATTGTTCCCGGTCATACATTTTGAAGAACCCAGAGTGCCCTGCTGATGACAAAGCATGGAGTTCATAGAAGAGATAGCCCTGTTGAACATATTGCAACCAATTTGGAACAAGCATAGAAAGAGCTGTAAGATAAATTGGGTCATCAATTGTGCGAGAAGGAGCATCTACCACTATATTGTCCTTACCCTTCTTGTAAGTGATCGCATAGGGATAACCCATGAGTTGGATAACCCCTTTCAGGTGTGTTGGGTAGGAGACCCATTGTTCCAGAAAATTTTCCAGACTCTGGAGATTAGTCTTGATGCAGAAATAATTCCCTAATAGGTATGGCTGCCACTTCTGTACTGCATACAAAATAGCCATCAGTTCCTGCTGAGAGGTAGATGCGACTAAATTCTTACCGGAAAGGTCTCTTGAAGGCGGCAAGCTCATTGGTTCAGCAAAGACACCTGCATATCTATCCAAGGAAGTAGTGGAGACCATTGATGGGTGCATCTGAATGGAATGGAGCTGAGCGATGACACCATGTGAATTCTTCTTAAGGATTTTTTCCAGGCGATGTGAACTGATGATGCAGAGAGACCCTGGTTGTAAGCCCATTAATTTGTGTTTGTGCGCCATTGACTGAAAACTGCATCCAAAGTTTTGCAAAATCCCATAAGATGGGGCCAAGTGTGCATAACCACTGAACACCCAAAACCACATCACATCCGCCTAAGGACAAGGAAAACATATCAGAGCGCAGTTTATAATCTTCCATAGAGATACGCACATTTTGACACTTCCCCTTGCAAGGTAAGGTGCCCCCATTGGCAACCATGACTTCAAAGTTGGAGAAAGGATGGACAAAACAGTTAGCCTGTTTGGCAATCCGAGGGTCAATGAAGTTATGAGTGCTACCAGAATCAATCAGTATGGTAAGAGGGAGCTTCTTGAAGTATCCCTTGACTCGCATTGTTTGTGGGGTGGTGACACCGGTTACAGCATGGAGAGAGATCTCGGGTGGGTCGTAGTGAGATGGGGTGTCAACAGGCGGGTGTTGAACGTCGACCTGATCATCTACTGTATCTGGAGCTTCTTCATCAAGTTTTGAGGCAGGCAGAGAATCCACATCTAAGAGATAGAGCTTTTGATGAACACATATATGTCCCCAAGTGAATTTCTCATCACAATTATAACAAAGCCCTTTTTCTCGACGTGCCTGCATCTCTATTTCAGACAAATGATTGATAGGAGTTGGTTGAGGAGCAGGTGTGATGGGAGGTCATTGGGAACCCATATTTTTGAAGGGAACAAAGGTGGGTTTGGAGCATTGTTGAGCTGCAATCTTGTCCTCTGCCAACTTAGCCAACCCGAGGACTTCCATCATTGTGTTGGGACATAACATTTTGACCTCTGAGCGGATTTCATCCTTGAGACCACTGATAAAACAACTCCTGTAGAATTCATCAGACAATCCTTTTGTGTGATTGGCCAGTTTTTCAAATTCTGTCTGATACTCTCTCACTGTGCCAGTTTGGTCAAGTTTAGTGAGTGCTCCTGTGAAGTCATCAAAAGCACTAGGACCAAATCGTAGCAAAAGGAGTTGGCAAAAATCTGTCCAATTTGGTTCGGGATGAGCTTTGATGTACCAACGGTACCATTGAAGGGCTTCTTGTTCCAAATGAAAGGATGCAAGTGGAACTTTATGGACATCAAAAGTATTATGTAGACTGAAATATTGTTCTGCTCGGTATATCCATCCAGTCGGATTAGTACCATTGAAGCGAGGAAAATCAAGCTTCAGTCCATGAAAATTGCTGGAAGAAGAGAACCCGGTGGCTGTAAAAGATTCTGGCTGTCGGTTATTATCTATGGCTGAATGCTGAAGATAGAGGCTGACAAATTTTTCATCCAGATCTTGGAGTTTGGTTTGGATGGCTGCAAGTGCTTCCTCCATGGTGTTTGCTTCTGCACGGGTGACAACCATAACCAGGAGTTTTTTTTTTTTTTTGGTTGATAGGGTAGAAAAACAAAAACAGAAACTACTTCAGTAGATGTAAATCTGGATTTGGGAAAAAATCTGAAGGGTAATTGGTGTTTGACTAGGTTTTGGACACTGTCGAAGAGACAAGGAAGCAAAAAAGAGGATTTCAGAAGCGGGGTGAAAGGATGGGAAAATTTTGCAGAGAGGGACAAAGAAGCAGAATTCGGAAAGGAACTCTGTGGTAAAATTTGAAGGTGATTGGGTGAAATCTGAGGAAGTTATGGCAAACCCTAAAAATAGACAAATGTGGGATTTCGGGATTTGGAAAGGGGAATTGGGGATAGGGTCCTCAAGAATGAAAGATGCAAAATGGGATGACAGGGGTTCCCCGAAAATTTCAAGGCAAACAGAGTGAAAACAAGGGAGATATGGAGAAAAAACTGAATTTTATACTCTTCTCTTTTCCAGAAATGGATCGGCAACAACGGTGCAACGGCGCGGAAGGGATAAAAAACAACTGGATCTGAAACAACGACTGGATATGGAACGACTTTCAGAATAGATCTGAAACGACTGGATCTGGAGCGGAAGTGATCGGCAACAGTTCAACTGAAAATAGATATGGACCCCAGGTATGTACGGCTTCCTAACAGTTCAGGTGTTTCACTCGGCCACCAATGCTGTCTGACAGCTTGCATATTGGGGCAATACCCCTCACTCCACGGCTCAGGTAAAACTGATAACCGCTTTGCCACAAACGACAGCTCTTGGTTTACCTCACGGGTGGGAACTAGTCAATCAGGTAGGGGTCGTTGCCCTTTTCGCTGGTAGGTCCTCTCAATGGGCCAGCTACTTTGGGGTTCCTGTGGTACTCCTCACAATGAGTTTTAGGGCTTATACCCAAGTACTTCCCACAGTTAAGCGGATAGGGATTATTCCCAAATCCGAAGCTGCAACAGATGCGAAAATGTTTTTGGCAGAAATTCCACCCAACAAGCCCAAGAAAGTGCTCTGATACCAGATGTGATGAACCTGCAATAATTAATTAATGCAAATACACGAGATATTAGAAATAATAGAACATAATCACTTTTATATTGATCACGGGCCGCTTCAAGGGGGCAACCTCCTTTGAGCAAGCTCAATACAATTAACTTCATGGTGCCTTCAATGACCTCAACACACACTTATATACTAAGTCTATGCCCAATACTATGGGTCAAAACCATGGGACATATAATACTATGGGACGACTTACAAAGCATATGCATCCAATACTATGGGTCAATACTATGGGCTAATATAAACTATGAATCAACAAATACTATGGGACGACTTACAAAGCATATGCGTCCAACAACAATATACTAACATAGTAAAGAGAAGGGTTGACATGGGTTCCTAACACTCTCTCTCAGTCGAGAAGTTGTTTTTGGCCAGGAACCAGGTGATGCAAGATCAATCATTCGTTACTCTCCTAGAGACTGCTCAATCTAAGGTTGTTCATGAATGCAGGAGTTGGATTCCCTTTCATAGGTTGGAGGTTATTCTTTGTTTACGAAGGAGGGTTAATGCCCTGAGCTTGGATTTGAAAAGAAAAGACTCCTTCACTGTCAGAATGTTTGAGCGAGCTCTAGATAGAATACATGTGTATTTTGAATGCTTGAGTACATAGAGGGCCAATTGGATTGGGCTCCGATTTCACTTCCCTATACTGTGGTGCCCTGTGGTGGATGGGGAAGATAATGAATTTTTCAAGATTTTTGGCGAACATGTTAAATTTTTAGTATTAAATCACAATACTATAGGATCTTTGCTGAGAGAATAACATCTACAGTATATCAATGCATGACAATCATAATATGACAAGCATCACAAGCATCACAAGAATCAAAAGCATAGAGACAAGAGACACAGAGTTTCCGTGGGGAAAACCCTAAGGTGAAAAACCCCACAACTTCCTCAGAGATAGAGAGAGCAATGGCTCAACCAAAATACAACCAAATAATACAGAGATAGTCTCCTAGCAGATGATCCTCCTCCTCCTTACTAGTGCGCCACTTTTCAGAGAGAGTGATAGATACTTTTCCGAGTGAGTAAAATAGAGATCTCCTATCTCTATTTATACTCACCTTTTTGCCCAGTGACCTACTGGGGCCTACTTGTCTACTTGAGTACATCCACATTATATTATATATTAAATAGGGCCGAACCCATAAGGTGGTCTAATAACCCATCAGCAAGTACACACACTTGCGACACTTGTCAATCCACATGACGACACTTCCTTATAGAGGAATAACACATCTCTTATAAGGGTACAATAAATATATATATAATACACTGATGAAATACATTCCGAAGTTACATATACATCAACACTCCCTCTTAACTAGGAAGGTATTTCTCGACACAGATCTGTTAGACAAGTCTTCTTCTCTGGATCATTGTCATCGATGCATCGTCATCATCATCGTCACTGCTGCTGCTATCTCATCCAATCTCTGTCTCTACTTGTCATAGGAAGTTCTACAGAGCCAATCCTTTTTCATACTGGATGTAGGCCCACCACCTGCAGGTCTTCGTCATCACTGGCCATACTGTGGAATCCTCAGGACTTTTACGTGCGTCACAAAACCTCGAAAGAGCATTTGCCAGATGTCCCAGGGCACAGATTACATGCCATAGGCAAAACCTCGAAAGACCATCTGCAAATCTCCCAGGGCACAAATTATATGTGACCTCACCACAAAACCTCGAAAGAGAATGCCAGGACTGATTACGAGCACACGGCTCAACCTATCAGATCTCCCAGGGCACAAATTACATGTGGTCATGGCAAAACCTCGCAAGAGCATCCCAGGACTGATTACGAGCACACAGCTCAACCTATCGGATCTCCCAGGGCACAAATTACATGCCATAGGAAAAACCTCGAAAGAGCATCTGCCAGATATCCCAGGGCACAAATTACATGCCATAGGAAAAACCTCGAAAGACTATCTGCAGATCTCCCAGGGCACAAATTATATGTCCTCCCAAGCAAAACCTCGAAAGAGCATTTGCCAGATGTCCCAGGGCACAAATTACATGCCATAGGAAAAACCTCGAAAGACCATCTGCAAATCTCCCAGGGCACAAATTACATGCTTATCTGCACAACCTGATCCACGGCCACAGAGTATCAAACTGATACTCACCATACATCATCCTGATGTATCCATGATCATCCTGATCATCATCACTGCAACATCCTGCTGCATGTCATCTGGAGCAACAACCTGAAGCTCGTCATCTATGATCATCCTGATCATCAATGCATCTACCTGATGCATACCAAGTATCTACCTGATACATATCATCATACATGATCCTCCTGATCATCAATGTATCCACCTGATACAAATACAAATACATGATACATATCACCATACATGATCCACCTGATCATACAATGTACCCACCTGATACATATACAGATACATGGTCCAAGCATCCAACATGATGCATATACAAAATACATACACATGATCCAACTGATCATATCCAGCATCTACATGATGCATACATACATACAAAAATGATCCAACTGATCATATCCAGCATCCAACATGATGCGTACATACATACAAAAATGATCCACCTGATCATATCCAGCATCCAACATGATGCGTACATACATACAAAAATGATCCAACTGATCATATCCAGCATCCAACATGATGCGTACATACATACAAAAATGATCCACCTGATCATATCCAGCAGAAACCAGAACATCATCCTGATGCTCATCATCCAGCGCTTACATCCACAGCCATGTGAAGGATCCTCCTTCCAACATGCTTGGAATGGCTTCAGCAAATGTGTCCATCACTTCTTCCTCGAAGTGTCCTCGATCTGAAGAACGCCAAGCCTCTCTCTGAAGTACTCGAACTTCACCCTGGCTAGTGGCTTCGTCAACACATCTGCAATCTGCTCGTCCGTCGCAACATACAGGAGCTTCACAGCTCCTCTCTGCACCATATCCCTGATATAGTGATATTTGATCTCTATGTGTTTCGACCTGTCATGAAACACTGGGTTCTCGGACAACTTCACACAACTCTGGTTATCACAGAAGATACCAGTAGCCTCCAACGAGAGATCAAATAACTCAGACAGTAGCTTCCGTAGCCATACTGCCTCACAACTAGCTGAACAGGCTGCAACATACTCTGCCTCAGTTGTACTCAGTGCTACGCAGGACTGCTTCCTGCTAAACCAAGAGATCACACCTGATCCCATACTGAAGCAACACCCAGATGTGCTCTTCCTATCTGCAGCACTGCCAGCCCAATCTGAATCAACATAACCCTACAGGTTAAACTTTTGATTTGCCTCATATCTGAGCCCATAATCCACTGTACCCTTCAGGTACCTCAGAACATGCTTTACAGCAACCAGGTGAACACTCCTCGGATCCGTCAGGAACTGGCTCAATGTGTTCACGGCAAAGCAAATATCTGGTCTCGTGTTCGTCAGGTACATCAATAATCTGACGATACATAGAAACATCAACTGGCTCAGATGAAGCATCACAAAGAAGCTTCAGATTCGATGCCATAGGTGTGGCCATCGCTTTGCAATCTATCATCCCAAATCTCTTCAGGATATCTACTGTGTACTTCCCTTGACCAAGGAAGATCCCACCTGCATTCTGCCACACCTCCATACCTAGGAAATAGTGCATCATTCCCAAATCTTTCATATCGAATTCAGCTGCAAGCTTCCTCTTGGTATCTGCAATCATTCTGTCATCTCCTGTCACAAATAGGTCATCCACATATAGTAGTAGAATCACAGGATTCCCTTCCTCAACCTTGTAGTAAAGGTTGGAATCCGCTTTACTCTTGGTAAAGCCCAAACTAGATAGGAAACTGTCCATCCTACCATACCAGGTTCTGGGAGCTTGCTTCAAGCCATACAAGGCTTTCTTCAATCTGCATACATAAGATTCTCTGTCATGTATTTCAAAGCCGAGTGGCTGTTCCACATATACTTCCTCTTCTACT
Source organism: Larix kaempferi (assembly GCA_027924585.1). Lineage (NCBI taxonomy): Eukaryota > Viridiplantae > Streptophyta > Pinopsida > Pinales > Pinaceae > Larix > Larix kaempferi. Next base: position 5,793,188 of record BSBM01001365.1, read on the forward strand.
ACACCGTTCAGGAAAGCAGTCTTGACATCCATCTGGTGTATCTTCCATTTCATTGCTGCAGCCAGGGCAAGTACTGTTCTGATGGAAGTATATCTGGCTACAGGTGCAAAGGTTTCTTCATAGTCTATTCCTTCCTTCTGAAAGAAACCACGAGCTACGAATCTTGCTTTATATTTTTCCACACTGCCATCTGCAGCATGCTTGATTTTGTAGATCCACTTGGAAGTCACAACAGACTTCCCTTTAGGTCTTGGGACAACATCCCAAACATCGTTCTTCATAATTGATTGGTATTCCTCAACCATAGCATCCTTCCATTCTTTCTTTTATGCTGCCTCTTCATAACTGGAAGGCTCTTTGTTCATGATGTCACAGAGTAAAGCAACATAACTGGTGTGTGATCTGGTTCTCTTCTTTGCTCTGTGTTCTTCTTCTGGAATGCCAAATCTTTCTGCATCATGAATGAGCTCTCTAGCCCATACAGGTTTCCTCTTGTGAGAGTTATCCTCACGGGGTGGATCTACAGGTTCTTGTGGATCTTCAAACTCACGAGCAGTTTCTGGAACTGCTTCAGTCATGGTAGTGTCCTGAAATCTTGTTTCCTTAGGTTCTTCATAAACTTCGGTAGGTGCCTTTCTTGATTTGATGAATGCTGAATTCTCATCAAATGTTACATCCCTGCTGACATCAATCTTCTTGAACCCTGGAAAATATATTCTGTAAGCCTTCGAGCTTTCACTATAACCCACAAAGATACCCTTCTTTCCTGAAGGATCTAGTTTAGTCCTCTTCTCCTTTGGGACATGAGTGTATACTGGACAACCAAATATTCTGAGATGGATGACTTCAGGTTTCTTACCAGAAAAGACTTCTTCTGGTGTCTTGTTGTCCAATATCTTGTGGGGTGTTCTGTTCTGCACATATACAACTGTTCTAGCTGCTTCTGCCCATAGATGCATAGGAAGATCCTGGTCATGCAACATTGCCCTTGCTGCTTCCATGATAGTTCTGTTTTTTCCTTTCTGCAACTCCATTCTGTTGAGGATTATAAGGAGCAGTCAACTCCCTCTTAATCCCTGAATCACTGCAAAGCTTCTTGAAGTCATTTGAGGTGAATTCTACACCATTGTCAGATCTGAATGTCTTGATTTTCTTGTCAGTTTGATTCTCCATCAAGGTTTTGAATTCCTTGAATTTATCAAGCACCTCATCTTTGCCCTTCAAGAAGTATACCCAAGTCTTCCTGGAGAAGTCATCAATAAATGACACATAGTAAACATACCCACTTAGGGAACTGGATGACATGGGGCCACATACATCTGAGTGGATGATTTCCAGGATGTCTTTTGCCTTGCTTTCACTGCTTGGGAAAGCCTTCTTAATGTTCTTACCTTTTGCACATCCTTTGCAAACACCTTCATGTTTGGTCTTGATTTCAGGAAGACTTTCTACAGCCTTGCTTGCAATTGGAAGTGCTCTATAGTGCATGTGAGCAAGTCTCCTATGCCAAAGTTCACTTGGCTCCATGGATTCATGTATCATGGCATGTTCAGGTTGACCCTTTAGTTTATACAAACCTCCCTCTTGCTCTCCAATCACTACTGCATCATCCATGGTCTTTCCCTTTGGCCACATTAGTACTTGGCCATCAACAAATGCAACCCTCATACCTTTTGCATCTAAAGCAGAGATGGAGAGTAAGTTCTTCTTGAGTCCAGGTACATAGAGGACTTCCTTCATCTTCAGAGATTTTCCAGAATCTAGGTTGTAAGAAGCTTCACCACTTCCTTTGATTGGATATTGATAATCATCCCCAAGTTTCACCTTATGGGGTGATTCATGTTCAGAAAGGTTCATAAAAGATTCCTTGAATCCAGTCATGTGTTTGGAAGCCCCACTATCAATCAACCAATCATTACAACCATGGGAGATGGTACCAGTGAGTGCAGAGATTAAAACATACTCTTCTTCACTTGATGATTCATCATCACTACTGCTTTCTGCCTTAGCCTTCTTCTTTGGGGGTTCATCATCTTCGGTAGCATGAGCATGAAATCTTCTTTTGCTGCCCTTCTTCTTCTTACTGAAGTTGTTGTTGTTGTCTTTCTTCTTCTTGGGACAATCTGAAGCAAAATGTCCCTTCTCATTGCAAGTGAAGCATCTGAGATCTTTCTTATCTTTATGATAATGATGATGGTGAGAGAATCTTCTATTATGAGATGATTCCTTCTTGGATTTACTTCTTTTGGTGTGAGCTGCAAGAGCTTGATCTTCACCTCCCATCTTTTCCTCACGAGCTATAAGTCTAGCTTCTTCTTGAGAACATTCTTCCCGAAGCCTACTGAAAGAGATCAACTTCTTCCTTGCACAAATTCCTTGAATAAAGGAATCCCATGACCTAGGTAGGCCATTTAGAGTGGTCATCACCACCTCACCATTCTCCACCATTTCATCTACTGCTTCTAATTGTTCCTTGATCTGAGAGACCCTTGAAAAGTAAGATTGAATGGTTTCTCCATTCTGAAACTTCACTGCTTTCAATTGGTTCCGCAGGGTCATCTTCCGATTTATGTTCTTTCCTTCAAATAGCTTGGTCAAAGATTCAAACATCTCTTTGGGTGTCTTGAGAGAAGACACATGGGGAATGAGATGATCTTTGATAGAATCAGCAATGATTCTCTTTGCCTTGACCAAGTTCTTCTTGTGTAATGCCTTGGCCTCTTCATCCTCTGGGATAGGGATGTCTTCTTTCACATATGAGTCCAACTCATTCTCTTCCAGGATTAGCCCAATCCTATACTTCCAGGCTCGGAAGTTATCAGCCCCTTCAAGCTTATCCTCAAGCTTGGTGTGGAGAGACATCTTTAAGAGTACTTCAAATGGAAATAGAAAAGATTTAGGACTTACCACTTCAAGTGCTGAAAACTGGATCTGGTCCCGGATTAGGGTTTGTCAGAGAAACCCTAAAAATTCAAAATGTGAATTTCAAAATTTTGAAAGGATAGAAAGGTGCGCCTTGGAGAGCTGATCAGCCTAGTACATTCAGAATTTGAGATCAGCAAGGTCTTGCCCTTCAAAATTTCCTTTTTGTCCTCCCGGGTTCACTGGGGAGAGCCCTGAATTAGGGTTTGAGTTTCCTAGAGATCTACCCAGCCAAAAATCTCGATCCAAAGCTCAAACCTTCGATTTTTGCAAGGAGCTTCCAGCTGTACCTTCAGTTTCCAGAAATTCCTATTTTTGTGGAAACCCTAATTTTTAGGGCCAAAACTGAAAATGCTCGGAACTGAAATCTGATTGGACAGAAAGATGCGCCTTGATGAGTAGATCCAATCTACTATACTGAATTTCAAAAATCTGTGGAGAGAAACCCAATAAACAAGGAATACAAGCTTCCGTCACTGCAAAATGTCTTCGTCTCAGTTAAGCTTTGATACCATGTTAAATTTTTAGTATTAAATCACAATACTATAGGATCTTTGCTGAGAGAATAACATCTACAGTATATCAATGCATGACAATCATAATATGACAAGCATCACAAGCATCACAAGAATCAAAAGCATAGAGACAAGAGACACAGAGTTTTCGTGGGGAAAACCCTAAGGTGAAAAACCCCACAACTTCCTCAGAGATAGAGAGAGCAATGGCTCAACCAAAATACAACCAAATAATACAGAGATAGTCTCCTAGCAGATGATCCTCCTCCTCCTTACTAGTGCGCCACTTTTCAGAGAGAGTGATAGATACTTTTCCGAGTGAGTAAAATAGAGATCTCCTATCTCTATTTATACTCACCTTTTTGCCCAGTGACCTACTGGGGCCGACTTGTCTACTTGAGTACATCCACATTATATTATATATTAAATAGGGCCGACCCCATAAGGTGGTCTAATAACCCATCGGCAAGTACACACACTTGCGACACTTGTCAATCCACATGACGACACTTCCTTATAGAGGAATAACACATCTCTTCTAAGGGTACAATAAATATATATATAATACACTGATGAAATACATTCCGAAGTTACATATACATCAACAGAACATAAAGGTTTCTTCAGCATAACAGAAAGTGTCCACTCTTCTTATAAGTGGAGTGATGAGTTCCTAAGCAACTCTCCAAGCACCCCTGTTAGTGGATCACAGTCGTAGTTTCCATAGGGACATGCAAACCATTTGGTTGGGGGGAGATGACGGGCTGTGTTTATGACTTTTTTTGTTCCCTTATTTTACCTTGTTCTATGACTCTTTTGATACAAATCTGTATTATCATTGGCTCTCTTGCTTACATTTTGCACATTTGGCCTGGGTAAGGATTGATATTGTCCTCTTTGCTATTTGTCAATTGCATATGATTGGATAGAGTTATGCTGCCATTATTGCCTACTAAAGAAGTGATGTTTTCAGGTTCAGTAACAGTCTTCCTATAGGTTACAGAATGAAGAATTATGAGAACTGGAGGATAGGCATTTCAGTCTGAAGCTAACACACTAAGGCATCAAGATCGATGTACTTCTTACATTGTTTTGGTCACCTATCTAGTGTCCAGATGCTGATGCAGTCAATCCAGGAATTGGAGGTTTTGTACTTAATTTGGTATTCTGAGCGCATGATGACTCATAGCTGACCACTCCGATATCCTTGGGGATCATCTCCACTTTCCACGATGTATATCCCTGAAATATCTCTTGGAAGATCTGAAGATAGGCTTTCTTTGTAAACCTGTTGTAACTATGCAATTTCTCCTATTTTCTCATAAGCGCCGATGTATAAAAGACATGGGGACTCTTCAGAAGGGTTAGCCTCAATTACATAAGAACTATTGAACACTGTATCAAGTTTTTATATATAAGAGATTCCTGGTTTATCTGATTCCATGTGTTGATCAATTTTATGTGATTGAGAGGCTGTTCAGCTCCTATTGCCGAAGGTAGGGCCCCCTTCTGTAACAGGTGCTGTTATAAGTAGGATTCTTTTCCTTTATGAATGTTGATAGATTAATTATTGATGCAGTGTTGATTGTTTCCCTTAATTGATATGCAGAATTGGTGTGTTGATCATAGTTTAAGTGTGAATCTTTTAATGAGTGGTGCGATTAGATTACAGAGTTGTTTTTATTATTATTGACAGAGGAGTATATGAATGATGAATGCCAATTTAGTATTAATTCTGCAGTGAATGGATGCATTTAGGTTCTTTTGGAATTCTGTTGTGAGTGCTTAAGGATAGAAGTAGATCGTGGAATTTGATTAGTTATTCAACCTTTTCATTATAGTGTGATTCAGTGAATTATTTTCATTAGGAATTTCTCAGTTTATTAATTAGAATTGGAAATTTATTTGCTTTCTGTAATTTGATAGATTGTTGTTGGTAGTAATTTCTTTCTGTAGTCTAGCCGAATGTTATTGATAGTTAGATGCTTTCATTAGATTGCAAGATTCTTTCGGTAGTCAGCAATTTCCTGGGAGTCCATTCACCAAAATATTACATCCTAATTTTGATTCAGTAATTCATTAATCTTCTATGCGTTAAGATCTTCCAAGTTGCAGTGTCTGGCATATATTTTGCTTGGTAGCTCATAAGCCTTTGTAGCCCTGGGTTGATAATTTATGAAGAAGCTTTTCATTTCAATTTAATTAAAAAGGGAATAAAAGAGCTCGCCACTCCTATTTAACTTTGCACAACTTATGTATTCTTTTTGACAAATGGAAACTCTTTTTCTTTTCCTCACTAATTTCATCTTCCAAAAATGCCATGAAAAGTACCTCTTTTGGCTTATCGTCGCAATCACTTTCTTTGGAAAAATTGTTGTCTTCCTCAATATACAGACTCTTCCTTTATTTTGGAACTTTATTCATGTTATCAGGTCTGTCCTAAATTATCACCATTCTTCGTTCATGGATACTAGCCTCTTCCTCACTGTCACTACCACCATCTTCCTTGTATGGACACTTTGAATCAAAGTGGCCTATCCCTCCACATCTAAAAAATTTGAAAGGAAATTTATTCTTATACTTACCACATCCTATTTTTTAATTTCTCACAAAGTTTGATTCTTCTTCATCTGAATCATTACAAGAGCCTTTGTCATGTTCATGCTTCGCTTTAAAGGTTGCTTCCTTTTTTATTGTTTTTTCCCTTTCAGTTCTCATCTCATACGTAGTCATGATCCCTTGAAGCTCATCCTTTGTTAGATCTGCAAGATTAGTTGTATCTTCTAATACAAATACCTTTGAGTCAAATCTTGGAGGCAGAGTTCGTAGTATCTTTTGGAAAACTGATTCATACCTCCTTAGATGAAGCACAATGCATGACTTTAGTGAATTTTGTGTTTGCTAGTCCACATAAAAATGCATTGCTATCTCATGCATTTCCCTCATACTGTCTTTTCTCAAGTGGATCAACGGGTGTAGTTGTTGGTACATTTTAACCATCCTCAATGGTCTTCCATACATCAAATCCAAGTGATTGCAAATATAATTCCATCCTAATCATCTACAAGGTGTAATTGGTTCCATAAAATATTGGTGCTTTGTTGGTGGAGAGACCTTCCTACTTGTCCATATTTGCGCAAGGATCTATCTTCCAGTTATTAAGATGTTACTAAAGACACCTGCTCTGATTCCAGTTGTTGTAATCTTATTAATACTGAGAGGGGGGTGAATCAGTATTAGCGTAGTTATGAACAATTTTTAATTCATATCAATTATATTATGCATTCACATAAACAATAACATTCATCCACATATGCACAAAACACAAAACAAACAAATTTTTACGTGGAAACTCAAACAAGAGAAAACCATAGAATGCTCTCTTATAATATAAATATTACATTCATGGAAGCACCAACTTCTGAATTTCTCTAGCACCAATTGGAAGGAGGCACCGAACCCCTAGTTTTACAGGCTACAAACTAAAGGAATCAATAACTCCTTGATTTACCATATTCAACTGGAAGGAGGCACCGACCCCCTATTTCTTGCCCCGTCCTGCTGCCTTGATATGTAAGTAGAATATATTACCTTGTTATACTTCTGATCCGCACACTCTTCTAATAATCTGTTGTTCAAAAATATGTGTGCACCTTCTGTAAACTAACATCTTTCTTTTACATATACCAAGATCACAAATGACTTCATACTTTTCAAACTGGCTATTGCTTCATCATATTATGTAGTCTACACTTAGGTTCAGTATGTTGTTCTGTTACTGTGCATCTGCAACTTCAACTGATACTGCGCATCTTCTATTGTGTTGATGTTTGTGCTTCAGTATCAGACCAATATGTGCACCTTCTAAAATATCAAATTTTGGTCTTGGTGCATCATTCTTTAGATAATATGTGACCTTCTGTGCATCATATATGATTCGACTTTGCTGTTCTTTGCACTTTCCTCATATTATTCTATGCTGTGCATCTTTTGTTGTGCTTCCATTCTTTATTTGTGCATATGATAAAAAAATTCACTTCACCATCATTATCTATACTTCAAGTCAGTCTTCGTGCACATGTCTTAGATAATTTGTGACTTTCTATGTATTGTCTGTGATACTATCATTTTTTTCTCATGCACTTGCGCATCATCTGTATTTTTTCATTTCTATATTCACACAACTATCATAGATAAACTACATAATCCTGTGCACCATCAAAAATTATGTTATTCTATTTGTACGCACTCGGCTCTCTGCTAGATCATGTTTTTTTGGTTCCATGAGCCCTTGATGCCCCAAAATAAGAAGCTTTCTATATCTATATCTTCCAGTATTGAGATTACAAGCTTGCTTCAACTCTCCAAAATGGCTTCTTATTTATACTTGTCCTAAAAGGATAGTATGTCCACAAGTTGGTTGTGGCTTCCCTTCTTCCTTGCTTCATGGTTCATGCTTCCACTACTTTTCATGTTTTGCACCACTGAGGTGTCCTCTCTTGTGGGTCTTCTGCATACTTGGTTCTTTCCCCAGTAGGTCTTTCACCCTTGCAGTGTGGACTTGTTCCCTTAATGTACCATCGCTTGTGGGACTTGCGCACTTGAATTCTCAACCATATGTACTAAATGTATTCTTTATGTACTTCTTCAAACTAGAAATACTTCTTCAAGCTGGCACATGAATACTGAATCCTCTTTGACCTCAATTGACATCAATGAAAACCAAAGTTCAACATAGATTTGTTAAACATGATAATATTGCAGAATGGTAACTCTTCATATTATATATGTGTGAATAATTGCGGAGGGAGGCAAGGTATAATTATTGGAATGAAAAAATAAAAATGACATCAAAAAACAAGTGATAAACATAATACCATTAACAAGATATCTTATTAACAAATTGAATGGACCTAACCACTATGACCCTAGACACATAATGGGAAAGACTTAATTGTTGTGGTCTAAAACCCTCTCCTTTTATCAAAAACTATAGTGACGACGACATGGAGTCATCAAAAGCATAACAATTGTCTACCATGACATACATTTTTCATCATCACCAAAAAAGTATGGGTGAGGACCCTTCAAAGATCATCACCAAAAGTGTCGCCAAAAAGATAATTAGCAATGGATTTTAAGAACCCTCACCATAAGTGTCTCCAAAGAGAGAATTGGCAATGAGCGTTTAACAACCCTCACTAAAAGTGTCATTGAAAAGGGGTTTGGTGACGGGATTTAAAGAATTTTCACCAAAATCACTTACATCGACATTTTTTCATATCCCATCACCATAAGTGAATTTGGTGATGACCGTTTAAGGTCTGTCATATGCATGACCATCACTAAAGGATTTTTTTGTAGTAATGAATCTTTCATTACCTTAGTTCCATTAACAATTTGAAGATCCATTAACCAACCAAGCACATGAGCAACATGAAAACCCTTCAATAGAGAACTAGTGTCAACCATCCTACATCCTGATTGAGTATCCCATGTCCATAAAAGTCAATACCTCATGCCCTCGTCCGTTGGTTTTTCCTTTGTGTCCCCCCCACCACTTCTACACGAAATGTAATAAAATATAGCCTAAATATTTGTATTTCCATATAACATAATTAAGCCCCCTTGGCCCCTTAATACAGGGAAATATATTTTACTCTCCAATATGAATGGACGTGATAGGATATTTCCTACCCACAAACCCCTTGTTGGGCCTGGCCCAAGTGGGGCATTTTTTAGCAAGTCATATTTTGGAACTGCAGAGCTAAGCGCAGTTCAATTGAAGGCTTTTTGGATAATTCTATTTTGGGATGCTGCGAAGTGGAGCACAGCGCAGTGTCGGAAGAGCTGCGAAGTACAGTGCTGTGAGGAGACAGCGTTGCGAGGAGCCCGATCTATAGAGATCCGACAAGGAAGAAGGTTGGACGAAAGACGACAAAGATTCCGGTTAGACCATCGGTGGTCTATTTTTGGTAAAGATGCTCCATGATTTCCAGGCGACGGGTAAGGAGCAAAGCTGAGGAAAGCGACAGGTCACACATGCAAGGAATCACTACCTGAACCAATTGCATAATGCTGTTAGAGGAAGAACAACTCGGTGAAAGCGACCTGTTGGCGTGCACGCGATAGGGAGGCTGATAGCGACATGGGCATGCGCTGAGGGCGGCCATGACAGAAGATTCGCTACCAGACACCAGCAAGCTCAGTTAGCTGAAAACCGCGACAGTTTTGGAAACCCTTAGGGTTTCACCCAGCTATTGTAAAGACATGACCTACGAGCATGATCTATAAAATGGACATATTTTGTATGGGAAAGGGTCACTCTTCATTGTTATTGTTTTCATTGTTGACTGAATAGATCTTTGTTGAGAGACATTTTTGTAAAGGCTCTGTAAGCTGTGTGCACAGAGGCCTATTGAGAGAGAAGAGAGTCTACAGATGAGTGCGCAGACTGGAACTATTGTACACTTACCAAAAGACTAATACAACAATAGTTCCTGTGGATGTAGCTCCCATACTGGGGGTGAACCACGTTAAATCTTGTGCAGTGTGATTGTTTATGTGTTTGCACTTGTCTGTTTGCTTACAATGGATGCTTGAATTCTCATTTATCGGTTGTTATGTTCATGCTTTTATATGTATTCGCCATAAGATTGAGATGAGAATAATATGTTAAGTATTACATGTATGGCTGAATGATGAATGCGAAATATTCTAAGTTTGTGAAGGTATCAGTCCGTTGAATAATCACATATGTATGTAGAGTTCGTGTTGTGTAACTCCCTTGACGCGTAGCACCGGAAGTGCGCAGTATTGTGTGCCTCATCTGCTTACATCAATTATAAGGATAAATAATCTAAGGCAATAAATGAATGAATAAAGCACTAAGTAAAGTCTTCGCGAGCGGTTAAGTCCGAAGAGGGAGCGTATAAGTTAGTTGCGCTACCCTGTCTATTGAAACCTATCCGAACCACGCAGTCCTTGGATGCGCTGGTTGTGCAAGCACCGTCGCTTGTAGAAGTGTTGACCACGACGAAGGCTATCCTTGCACAATCCTTAGTCCGCAGCGCGTTGCGCAATAGATTTGTTTTAACAACTCATCACATTGCTGTGGAAACCTAGTTCCGCAGCACCCCCATAGCTTCGCCTTGGGTGAGACCTCAGTCTGTTCGCAAGCTGTTTCTGAAAGGGCCGGTGAAAAGGGGTTTTGTTGGTTCCTTGAAACCGCGAAGAACCTGGGTCTACACTGGAAACATCTAGAACAATTATTTAAGCCAACAAATGGTTCCGTTGCCATGCTAAGAATCCGTGATGAGTTGAAGTCATGATGTGCAATGAAGAAGAAGCTTCGTTGGGCATTGGCATTTGGCATCCAGACAAGAAAGAAATCCGGGCTTGGTGTGACAAGACAGAGAGAGATTTCATAAGAAAGGAGAATAAACACCCGCATCTCTCTGTTGCTTGGGTTTTCACCCATGCTTGTGCATATGAGCACTGTTGGAGCCTAGGCCGCAGCTACGGTAAAGCTGCGAATTTTGGGAGGAAAAAGCACAAGTATGAAAGGAAAGTGCTAATTTTGAACAAGCACTAAGTTTTGGATAGAAGGAGACGGTGCGCAGTATGATGCCAGATGGACAAGCTCAGCGCAGATCACGGATCGAAAATCGTGAAGCTCGCGCGCACGTCAGAGAAGAGTGAAGGTGGCTCAGCTACCATAATAAATAAGGCGATGGAGTAGAGGGCTCAGCTACCCTCATTTAAAGGCTAAGTACAGAATTTATGGTTGCTCGGATCAAGGAGGAGCAACGGACCAGAGCATTGAAGGCGAAGGACAAAGCGCCCATACCCACAATCTGCGCCGGAAGTCAAGGAGCCTGCAGGAAGCGGCGACATGACCACAAGCGGCGCCTACAGTACACCTACCCATGTGCGTGGTTAGGGTTTTTGGGAATCACTGTTGGGAAAGGCCCACAGTTTTGTAAAGGTGCGACCGTCATGGCCACCTATATATATGTATAATTGATAAGAAGAAGAGATAGATAGTGGGATAGTTAGACGGTTGGACTGTTAGATAGTCAGTCTTGAGGATAGATCATGTGTTGATTATCCTTTGCTGTGTTTTCTACTGAGTGTGTAGAAACAAGAGTAGAAATCGGATAGCCGAGGAGCTAATCCCTGAGTCGCCAGACAGTCTAAGTTGACGTCTGTGCCTTTGTAATCTCTGTAGAGAAGAGACTAGATCGAGAGAAGGGCTCCCAGCTGTGTGCGTGGAGTTTCCTGGAAAGATCTAAGGCTGCAGCTGTGTGCACAGCATATTGTATAACTCTATCATTTTCTGGTTAATATAACACTCCCGTGGACGTGGTTTCCCTCGAGGGGGTGAACTTCACATATTTCTTCTTGTTATAATGTTTGCGTGAATGATTATCTGTTTAAGTTCATTACCCGTGTATACAAGAATCTTGCATTATCTTTGCGACCGTTCAAGTGAGTTTGGGAAGTTCCCTTGTTAGCTATAATTGTTAAGTGTTGAAGAAGTGGTAGAGCGTTGTCGCCGCAGAGATCGAGGGATGCGTTACCGCGCTGGGCGCGCAGGGCGAGAAGATACTTAACGCATCGACGCAAGGGACAGTTGCCTTCTGCGCCAGAGCGGAGATACTGCGCAGCTGGCCTGCTGAGTGAGGAATCCGCGCAGTTGCACCGAGGGGACTGCGGGAAAGTCAGACCATCAAAGTTTGAGGAATCGTGAGAGGAAGAACAATCTCCGCGTCACCAAGGTTAAGGAAATCTGATTCCTTAGCCCCCCATAGCCACTTCGGGTGAGACCTCGAGCTGCTGTGCAGCTCGTTGCCGAGAGGGCCAGTGCGCCAAGGGGTTTGTTGCTGCGCTTCATTAAAACCCGGGTCTGCCCAAGAAAGCAGCCAACAAGCACCTACTAACTTCATAGTAGCAATTTAGATCAAACAGTAAAAACTAAATATTAATCTAACATGTGCAAGGAAGTAAATCTAGATTAAGAACAGTAAAAAATTAGATCCATGAGAGAAAAAATAAAAAAACTTGATATTTTCTATTAATGAGAAAACAATGGTTTACCTCAATGGTGAGGTAGCTAGAATTCTTGCAGCAGTACAGGAGTAGTGCTCCAATGCTCCAATGGTTTCTCTCTTCTCCAAGATGCTTCAATGGTTGGACAAGGGTTTACTCTTAATGAAGAACTTCAAGCTCAAAAAGGATGGGCAAAGCTCAAGAGGAATTTTGGCAGCATGAGGATATGATGAATGTGGATGAATAATGGGGAGCCTCTATCACCTTTTTATAGCTTTTGGGTGATAGAGAATACAACCATGGTTTAAGGTAACCAATGGTATTGCTAAAAGTGGTTTAGGGTTTCTTTTCCTCTTTTTTCCTCTGTTTTCCTGTTTTGAATATATTTTTGAATTTTATTCCCTTTTAATTGATTTTTGGGAATTTTGGACCCCCTTTGAGGGTTTTTTGTATTTTTTGACGAAAATTAAATATTTTGAGGAGAAAAAGATGGATTTTGGTCTTTTTGGTGACCTTTTGAAGGTTTTAGAGGTTAAAATGGTAGGAAAAGTGGACAAATGGGTCATGTGAATAGGGAAATGAGCTAGTGAGCATTTTTTAGGTGTTAACAGATTGCCCCTTGATATGTGAGGGTGGGATCTCATCGTATGGCCGATAGACATCATAGTTTCTTTGTCTTTTTCTTGTGGTTTGGAGGAGAGAAGAGACCGATTGGAGACTGGAACAATGGGTCCCATACAAACTACAAAAACTGAAAATACATGGCCTCAAAAATGAATGAGGAATAATCTCTGATAATGGATGAGGTGGGAATACCCATGCTCGTATCAAGATATATAAATAACAATGAGGCCCAGAAAAGGGGACTTGAACAATACATATAAACCTATTGTGTACATCATATTGGTCCATAGGGGACATAATGCTGGGACATACTCATGGTCATACCATGATTGATATGAAGAATTGATACATTGGAAAAGAGCAACAACCATTCTGAATGAGGTGTCAGAAGGGCTGATGGACTGCTGGATCTGAAGGTATCCAACAACTGGATGGATTCAATAACTGTGAGTCAGAGTCTCAAGGGTACACTGAACTGTATCTGAATGTGTACTTGAGGAAGTATACAACTAGGGTAATTCTGAATGTTGTCGCCAAGTGCATCCTAGATATCCATAGGAACATATAATTGGTTGTTCATAAAGTAGACTCATCAATGTGCTAGAGTCAGGTGACATCCGGGGTCTTCAACTAATAACTAAAAGGATCGATACCCTGTATGAATATCAACAATGTGATCAAGGTGTTAACATCGAGCATGTGAGAAACAATCATTTGGAGAGGCACTAAGGACTCCTTTCCAAAATGATCCGTAGGCACTCACCACTAATGGTGATGAGTCCAAGGAACAGGGACCTCTGAGTCTATCCTCTGGAATAGATTGGCCAGTGTCGACAGAGGGAGACTAGCAACTACCAAGGCAATGATGTTTCCTTGATAGGAGCATGAGGTGTACAACCAAAGTGTGATAGTACTGATGATGGGATTGAAATACTGTGGGGATGGAGAATAATTGGGGTCTTAGAGTGGGGGGGGGACTCAAACTTCCTTTGTTTAGAGCATGATGACATGGATGACTTGGAAGCATATGAAACTAACTTTAGCTACGGGGATCATAGCTTAAGGGATCAGGGGTATGTACTACAATGGGAGAGACTCAGGAGGGAAATCTGATGTATGGTATCAGGAAAATCTCAAGGTGGCATATCGCAGATTACTCTAAACAAAGGCGACCAAATTGGGGAAGCTGCCATAACAGTGTGATTATATATGTTTTGTTGTGGTACCAATGGGTACCGTTGGGGCCTTCTTCATGTTTTAAGGAGCTGGAAGAAGGGATACAAATTGTTCTCATCAATGGTACTGTCATGTGGATTTGTACGAGACCAAGACAGTTCAGGCTCGTGAGTGCTTTCAATTTTAAGGAGTCTAAAAATGATAAGAAGAATCTGAAATAGTGGAATGGTACCGTTGTGTGTATTTATTTATATGAGCTCAGGACGGTGAGTGCTCATGGTTGCTTTCATTTTTAGAGAGTCTGAAAGTAGTAAGAAGACTCCAAAGGGGCTCTTTTTGTTGGTTGTGGAGCCTGATCTTTCAGTATCATAGATGATGATTCAGCCGGGTTTGAACCCCTGGTTTGGTTATGATCCGGGCATGATCCCCAGGGGGTCCGGGGGAGTTTTCGCCAACAGTTTTCGGGACCATGGTTTTGGGTCTCCCATGGTATTTTCCCATTGTATTTCCCTTATAAAAGAAAGACATCGTAACACAGCTAGGGTTGATGTATTAGGTTTTATGCATTGTAAAGATCTCTAAGATCGGAAGAGAGACTATGAGACAGTGAAGAGGAAGTGCAGCGGTTGTGCTGCAGGTCGTATCCCTTCACTTTGTTGGACAATATAATAATAAGCACTGGCAACTTCAGTGTGAACGTAGCTCATCTTGGGTGAACCACAATATATCTGTGTCTCTCTTGTAATGTGTATGTGTGATTATATTTGCATTTCTGTTTATTGTTATTGCTCTGTGATCTTGTTTTTCTAACACTTTTTCATGTGTTAGTCTCCAAGGCCCGAAAAAGCATAAAAGGATGCAATGAAGAACTCTTCTAGCCAATGTGACTAGAGTATTCCTTTTTCGTAATTAGTTTACAAGGTCCGAAAAAGGGGTAAACTTATACCAGGTAGACACCCTTTCATATACTTTTAGCGACATGAAAGGAAACAAGATTGCTCGGTGATATTTTCATTCTTTTAGAAGTCAGAAAAGAGCTTAATAGAAACTCCCTAAGTGCCTTTTTTGTAAAGGAATTGTTCAGCCCGAAAAAGGGATAAAATTATATGGAACAAAAGTAATGGCCAAGCA
This sequence comes from Larix kaempferi, assembly GCA_027924585.1. Lineage (NCBI taxonomy): Eukaryota > Viridiplantae > Streptophyta > Pinopsida > Pinales > Pinaceae > Larix > Larix kaempferi. Next base: position 5,808,607 of record BSBM01001365.1, read on the forward strand.
AGGAGGAAGTGTTCAATCGAGGGACAAGTATGTGAACTAGGAACAACGGTGGGGGGGGGAACACTGATGAGGCCTTCTTGTGGGTTGATGAATGGTGGCAAAATAACACAATAAATGTAGTATGGATGGAGAGGAGGGCTAATGGATAGGACGCTATGCAAAAATTGGTTAAAAACAACGGTGACCGATGTGGCGCGCGGATCGAGGTGGCAAGGTGTAGGGACAAAGTGTCAAAAAATTGTTGGTGAGAGAGAGAAATGATCTCAAGCATCATCACGAGTTTGGAAAACTGAATCCGATGGTGTAAGAAATGCCGAAAAATTGATAACGACCGATGTGGCAAGCGAATCGAGGCGACGAGGGGTGTACGAAACAAGACCCAAAAAATCTGGGGGTGAGAGCGAGAAATGATCTCAAGCATCATCACGGGTTCAAAAAACTGAATCCGATGGTATAAAAATTGTCAATAAACTGACAACGACTGATGTGGCACGCAAATCGAGGTGGCGAAGGGCATGGAAAGGATGCCTGAAATTTTTTGGTGAGAACTAGAAATGATCTCAAGAATCATCACGGGCATGAAAATATGAATCTGGCGGTGAAAATGGTGTGGAAAATGGAGGTCATAATGACTCCTGAATGGTCAAAGGAAAAATATAGGTTAAAAAATGACTATAAATAAAGGTGAACCCACCAAGCCAAGGATGCATTGGTGGGGAGAAATGATGACCCGCGGGGGAAGAATACTAGGTGTATCAAATCAAATCAAATATACAAGTGACATGTGACCTCAAAAATGGTTGAGATCACGCATGTGAAAAAGTGAGCAGGGTTAATGATTTGCCCCCATGCTATGTGTATGGGGTTTGTGATTGTAGATCACATATGTGTTGGTTTGAACAATGGGATCATTGAAATACTGAGATAGATGTGATGGGGAAGGTTCAAAATGATTGATCATGCCCCCTATCCCAGGTTTGAGGTAATCTATTATGCCCCCCAACTCAGAGGTGTCAATGTTGTGCAGATGTTGTCTCAGAGAGGGATCAACAGGGCATTGAGAACCTACTAGCAGGGGGGTGTATCATGAGGCTATGGGCCATGGTGGCATACTGAAGTGATGATATGATGATGGGGGATTCCCTTTGCGGGGTGGATGCCCCCAGTATCGCCGACGAGAATGAAGATGATGATGAGTAGGCAAGGTTTTGGTCCTGCCCCCATGTTGTGGACATGTGGTTTCCTCATCGATTTGAAAAGCTTGAACATGTGTGTCAGAGGTATCAGTGGAAGGGTCCGACCGGAAAGAAGGTTCTCTAGTGGAAACCATGTAAATGGTGTTAATATCTTCCGAGGAGGAAGATGGTGGGGGATGAATTTCCTCAATAAGAGGAGGGGATGTCTCTAGGTCGACATTATTCAGTTCGTATAGAGTTGATCTGTAATCTGGGAGATCGGGGCAGTGATGTGAGTAATGGCCATAAATGCTGCATATTGCATAAGGGTGATTGGTACGCAGTGATTTATTGCGCGGTTGAAGGGGAAGGTCAAGTTTAACAACTGGGATGTTAGTATCGTCATCTAACATTTGCATGTACTCTTGAAGTGCTGGTAGATGTGGACATTGATGAGTAGCATGGCCTATGTCGTCGCACAAAGAGAATTTGGGGGGAGCACGAAATGTTAGGGGATTCTTTGCCAGCTTTGGAGTAGGTGCGGAAGTGTAGGTTTGTGGGCCTCTGCCCCCTGTGTGACGTGGTGGAGGATATGCATTGTTAGATGTTGATGCGATTCTTACCCTTGGAGGAGGTCGATTTGTCACAATGATAGGTTGGACAGGTTGTAAGATGACATTTGGTGTTGGTGGAGGGTTTGGGTTCGGAAGATACCAAACGGGTAGTCCTAATGTTAATCCCGAAAGATTGAGCGTGGCCATTACTGGGGTGCTAATGGCTCCTGAAGAGGGAAATAGGAATGGGATACTATGAATCGGTGTTGCTCCAATATGACTAGGCACTGCGGGTGGTTGTGGCAGTAATGGGGGATGTTGAGTAGGTGGCTGTGTGTTGTGCAAGAGGGTGCACAAATCAGATATCTCAGTCGTCCGCATAGGAGGTGGAATGGATTGGAACGTGGAAGTAATTGGTGATTCCAAGTAGATCTCGGGTCCGACTATTGAGACGAACGATGGAGTGGGCTGTTCAATCATGGGGATAACATTTTTCAGGAGCAGTGGGGGAGTTAGGATCGTAGTATGTTATTTGATCAATCTTAACCACACGTCCCTCATGGGGGAACATCATGATTATTAACACCCAAAAAGTGCTCACTACCTCATCTACCCCATTACATGACTCATTTGTCCATATTTCCTACCATATTTGCCTCTAGAACCCCAAAAACCCATTAAAAAGCCTCCAAAAAGCCAAAAAACCATTAAAAGCCTCCAAAAGGCCAAAAAACCATTAAAAAAGCCTCCAAAAGGCCAAAAACCCATTTTTTCCCCAAAATAATTCAAATTTCCTCCAAAATGGCAAAAACCCTCTAAAAAGGGAATAAAAAATACAAAAAAGAGGAAAAAGAGGGAAAAAAGGAAGCAGAAACCCTATACAACTAACCTAAACCATATGGTGCCCAAAACCATGGGTCAACACTCCACCACTAAAAACCTATAAATAGGTGATGGAGGCTCCCCATTTCATATCAATAGTCACCCCTATCCTTACTTTGCCAAAATCACTTATGAAACCCTAGCTCACCCTTTTGAGCTATTTTCACATTTGAGTGCTCCTTTGGCTCATATCCAAAAACCCTTTGGAGAAGGAGAAGGAACAACACTGGAGCTTGGAAGCAACCCTCCTGGACTACTGCAAGAGCTTCACCAACCTCATATTGGAGGTATAATCAATACAAAAACCATTTTTAATATATTTTATTGCCTCATGCACATGCTAGTTTAAATTTACTGTTTTCATTTACTGTCTTGCTGTTATTTTTTTTACTGAACTGCTACTAAGGAGTCCCTTCTCCTTAGTAGGTGCTCATTTGCACAAGCTAGGGTGAAAACCCTAGCTACATTTTTGGCAACTCCGCTAGTGTTCCTTTGAATTTCTGGTTATAGGTTTTAGACGTTTTTAGTTTTTTGCAATATTTTTCTGTTTTTTCCTTTCGGTTGTTCCTTTCGGCAGTCCAGTTTGCTGCCGTAAATCGTGAATTTTTTCCCCACAGTTGCGATCCGACCGTGTCTTTTAGACTGTTACCTGCGATCCAACCGTGGCTCTTAGACTGTTTCCTGCGATCTCCCCGCGGTTTCCAGTCTGTTACCTGCGATCTGACCGCGGTTCTTAGCCTGTTTCCTGCGATCCGACTGCAGCTGTTCACCCTTTTCCTACGATCCGCCTACGACTTTCAGCCATTTTCCTGTGATCTTCCTGCGGCTTTCAACCATTTTCCTACGATCCGCCTGCGGCTTTCAGCCATTTTCCCGCGATCCGCCTGCGGTTTTCATCCATTTTCCTGCGATCCACCTGCGGCTTTCCGCCATTTTCCTACGATCCGCCTGCAACTTTTAACCATTTTCCTGCGGTCCTCCTACGGCCTTTAGCCTTTTTTTTGCGATCTGCCTGTGACTGTCGACTTGTTTCCCGTGATCCGAATGCGCAGTTTCACCATAGAACCACGATCTGTTTTCTGCATTTTTTCCCTGTTTGAACCTAGAACTTTGCTGCAATATTTTCTGCACCTGCACAGCCACCTGTCCTATCTACAACCATACTTCCCTACAACCTTTTTCTGGAGTGTTATTTGTGTTTCATTTACAGATTTTTTTTTAAATTTCAGCATTTTAATTGGAAAAAGAAAATTTTGCATTTCAAAGTTTAATTTTTGCATTGTTATTGTTAGTTAGAAAGTTGCCCACCTCGTGGCACTTTTACTTGGATTCATTATCTCACACGCACACACTTTGTCACCTAATTCAAGTGAGCCCTAAAATACTGCTTAACACAACCAACATTCTAACCCCACTTGGAACACATAAGAATATTGTAGTTAGGTAGGGTCGAGGGGATAGGCATCCAAATAACACCCCTCGGTCGCTTACAATTGAGACATAGTTGTTGTCCATTAGGGAACCAAAACCCCCTAGTACTTTTTGACATGGTTTAAATCCAATTTATTGGGAAGGCCTCTCCCCTAGGAGGGTTGAAGTAGCCAGACTGGTTCCGGAAGCCTGAGTGGAATACCGCAATCCATTCGGTAACCGAAGGATACCTTTCGTAGTTCTCGGTGTACCACCCGTATGGGAGTACAACGACGATAGAACCAAATTGCAGATTCATCCAAATGAACGTGTCATGAACGGGGTATCTTAGTTTCCTTTCTTCTAGGATTTGACTACCCAGTGTCCCTCCTGGTAGGGGGATATCTTTAGCCACTTGGCTCTACTATCCATATTGTGTGACTTGGATTTCATCACCTTGTAGAGGATATGTCTGGTTGAGTCATAATACTATTTAGCTAGGTGTTTCCATGCTCCCTTACCTCCCTTTGGTCTAGCGAGTCCACTATTTTTATTTTTTAGGAAACCTACTGCTTGTTGGTATTCTGACCATTTTTGTTGATGCCCCACTTATTGTAGCACAACTATTACAGTGAGTGTTTTGAGTTGGTTGTTGGCCTGAGTGCCATATTTTTTGCGCTCTCCTTCTGCACACTCGGCTGCATTAGGGTTTTTGAGCTGTTTTTCACTCGACACAACCCCTAGAGACTTGACACCATCTATCACCATTGAGTCCCTGAGACATTCTCGGTGCCTCTGGGGCCAGCCCCTGCAGCACAGTTCACTTGACACCACCCTTCATAGATGTAGAGCTTCATCACTCGACTCCACTCGACATGGACGCAGAGCTCCATCCCCACTTATACTGCACCAACCAGCCCCATGGCTGGCATGAATTCCAACCCTTTCTTTGTAGGGACCATTGGTGGAGCGTCCACCACCACCCCAGCTACCACACCCGCTTTGGGTATGCCCTCGATGGGGCCCACACCCACCATCCGATCACTGTAGCTATTCCAGTTACTAGCATACCCATCCCAACTCCACCAGTGACTCACACTACCCTTGGCGGTGCAGGACCGTCCCATACCACCTTTGTTCCTCCACCTGGGGCAATGTCCCCAACCCAAACCCAGTCCCTCCACTTGGCGGCATTGGCCCCAACATGGTCACAACCACTAGTATGTCACATCCTTCTACTAGTTTTCCATTCATGGCTAGTCTTAATCTTCCTGACTTAGCCAAACTAACTAACGATCCCATCAGACACGACCCTACGTGGCCTCACATGCCCACCAAGATCCCATCAGACATCCCTAAGTTTGAGGACAAGGCAGGTGAAGACCCCCATAACCATATTATGTCCTTCCATCTATGGTGTTCCTCCAACTCCATAGTGGACAACTCTGTCCGAATCTGTCTGTTACAGTGCACCCTCACTGGCTCTGCAGCTAAGTGGTACATCGAGCAGCCCCATGGGACCCATACCACCTTTACCTCCCTCACCTCGACCTTCCTGAAGTTCTTTCAGTTACCTGTCCGCTATGAAGTGGGAGTTGAGATCCTACTATCTTGCAGACAGAACATGGCCACCCACATCACTGACCACATTCATGAGTGGCGTCGACGTCGTAGCCTCTGCAAAATCAAGTTAGATGATCGTATCTTCTTAGATTGGTTTCTAAAATCTCTCCTTCCTATCATTGCCAAGGATGTGGCATCCGAGCGACCGCAGTCCGAAGAAGAGGCCATTCTCAAAGCCCAGCAATTTGACCTTATTTACGCTCAGTCTGGTGATCTATATTCCATCATACCTAGCGCTCCCCGCGGTGATTATTCCCGACACGATGCACTGGGGGCATCCCATGCGGCAGATGGCATCATTGGCCGTATAGCCTCACATAAACAACCCTTTTCCATAACACGTCCTAGCCCTGGCCCCGACCTTTCGTGGGATACATCCAGTCCGGAGCAACCAATTCATATGCTCCCATGGCACATCATCACCATTCCCACAGACCCTCATGTCCACCTCAGTGCTTTGGTCATGCATCCCCTGCTTACGCCCCTCTGGTCACACCTCATCCATATTACCACCTGCAGGCTGCACAAGCTCCTGTATCCTCTCAAGCCCCCCCTGTTTATTATCCGCCCTAGGCAGCCCTTGCGGCAAACCCACAACCTATTGCATAAGCATATCAGCAACCCCCACAAGTTTCAGCACCTGCACCGCCTCCACCTACTTATTATCCACCGCAGCCTGCTCCTGCACCTACACAACCCCAGAACACACCTGCCACCCAAGGGCAAGTGTATGCACAACAAAATCCGCAGTGCAACCAAAATAACCAATGCCAATAAGGCCAGCAAAATCGTGGCAAAGGACGTAACCGTGGAAACAACCCCCCTCCAGATCAAGGCGGTCAACACCCTAATCCCCCAAACAATAATAACGTGGCACCTACCAACCAAAACCTTGACCGGCCGCCCAAGCAAGCTAAAAACCTTAATTTGCGAACAAACCATCCTTGTTCTATTTGCGGGGTCTATGGCCACTACACACACACTTGCCCACATTTGGAGCAAGCTCGGCAACTCTAGACTGATGATGCCCACCGCCAAGGGCACGCGGCTCCTCAGGTGCCTCCCAACCCCCCACCACCTCAGAATCCACCCTTGGTGTTACAAAACCCTTTACCAACCCAAGGTGTTGTGAACACTCAGCCATTGCCTCTCCATCAAGGAAACGTGCCACCACAACAACAAATCACTTATGCCGCTCCTGATCAACCCATGATATACTTAGGTACCCATCACCTGCTAATGATGTCATCCGCCGATGTCAACCTTCAAACCCGTTGGAACCAATATGGCTCCACCCCTGAAGTCCCACCCACCGAAAAAAACACCACCGCTCATCCCATCGATCAGTCGTTACGCATACCTCTGGCTCCACTAGATGGCGCCTCCAAAGCCCCTCGCTTTCCACTTCGCCACATCAACAATAACCCCAATGCTCGCACTGCGTCTAATTACAACATTGTAGATGACTTAGCCCAGTCCCCCACAGCCATGTCTGCATTAGAGGTCTTAAAAAACTATCCTTCACACCGCAAGACTTTGCTTTCATCCATTGGTTCTATTGACCCAAATGATTCACGAATGATGGCCTTCGATTTGGACCAATCCGAACCACGCCTGCCTTCCACATTAGCGTTCCAAGTTTTCGTATCCATTCGGAATCTTGTCATCCATCGGTGCATCATCGATGAAGGTGCCTCCACATGCGTTATGTCCACATTCATTTGGCATAAGTTGGGATCCCCCACTCTCCAGCAGTCCACCACTGCATTGCGAGCCTACGATGGCCGTTCGGCTCAACCCCAAGGTCTCTTAGCTAATGTCCCCGTCCAGTTGGTTGGTAAAACAGTGCTTATTGACATAGAGGTCATCAATGCCCAACTTTACTATAACCTCTTGCTTGGCCGCAGTTACATGTACCCCATGCGGGCAGTTGCCTCATCCGTTTTCCGTACCATGATGTTCCCCCATGACGGACGCGTGGTCAAGGTTGATCAACTCACCTATTACGATCCCAATGCCCCCGCTGCATCCGAAAATGTTCTCCCCATGGTTGAACAACCTGCTTGCGGTGCAACTACCTCGTTGGTTTCCTCAATGGGACCTGGAGTCTACTCAGATACGCCGATGACTTCTACATTCCAGGCCATTCCACCCCCATCACCAACGACCGAAATATCTGACTTATGTACCCTTTTCCACAATCCACCAACACCCAACCATCAACTGCCCTTACTACCCCAACCACCATTGGTACCTAGTCATTTTGGTGTTACACCCATCCATACAATCCCCTTCCTATTCCCCCCTTTGGGAGTAATAAGCGCCTTGGTTATGGCTACTCTCAGCCTCTCGGGGTTAACTTTAGGACTACCTGTGTGGTATATCATGTCTCCCATTTCCCCTCCGACACTAAATCTTGTCCTACAATTGGTGCAACCCATCACCGCTACTAGTCAACCACCTCCCGGTGTCACTACTCCTTCCTCATCCACCAATTCATCCCCTCTTATCAAGCACACTGGGGGCAGAGGCCCACAACCATACACTGCTTTACCCCCGCCAAAACCAGTTCAGAATCCCCCCGTGTTTCGTGCTCCTCCCAAATGCTCTCTATGTGATGAGTTGGGCCACGCTACCCATCAATGTCCATAATTACCCACATTACAAGAGCACATGCAAATGCTTGACGACGACCCCAACATCCCGGTTGTCCAACTCAACCCTACCCCTAAGCCTTGCGATAAATCACTGTGTACCAATCATCCTTGTGTAATCTGTGGTATTTATGCCCATTACTCACATCACTGTCCAGATCTCCCAGATTACAGAGCAACTCTCTACGAGATGAATAATTATGACCTCGAGACGGCTCCCCCCACCATTGAAGAGATCCACCCCCCAGCATCCCTGCCAATCAGAGAGATTAATACCCATGAAGAAGTCCCCCCTGTGCCTCTCGACATTATGATCGATCACCTCGGCAGCACCCCCAGTAAGGTCGCCTTTGTTCAGAGTATTCTGCAGTCTCTTGCCATCTTAAACCAACTTGAGGATCACTCATACCAGTCACTATCCTTGATCCATTACAGCTATGATCCCTTTCCCACCAGACAATTTCATATGCTGCCCGATCATCCCCGCCATCATACTTTGAACAAAGGAAGTTTGAGTCCACCCACTCTACTTGCCCAGTTATCCCCCACCCCCACAGTATGTCAATCCTACCATCAGTACTCTCACACTTCGGTTCGCCACCTCGTGCTCCTATCAAGGAAACATCATTGCCTTTCTAGTTGCGGGTCTCCCTCTATCGATGACAACCCATCTATTCTAGAGGATAGACCTAGAGGTCCCTACGCCTTGGACCCATCACCATCTATGGTGAGTGCCTATGGACCATTTTGAGAGGATTCATCAGTGCCTCTCTAAGTGGTTGTTTCTCACATGCTCGACTTCAACACCTTGATCGCATCATTGAGAATCGCATAGGGTATATATCCCTTAAGTTATTGGTTGAAGACCCCGAATTTCCCTCGACTCTAGCACATTGGTGAGTCACTTCGGAACGCCCAATTATATGTTCCCGTGGATGTCCGAGTTGCGTTGGCGATTGTATTCGGAAGCCATCCAGTTATATGCTTCCTTAAGTACCTAGTTTAGTTCCAGTTCAGTGTACCATTGAGGGTATGACTCCCTATCACTATGATCCAGCAGTTCATTAGTTCCTCTGGTACCACACTCAACACCACTATTGATATTCCAGTGTATCAGTTCTTCAGCTCAGACATGGTTAGCCCAGCAGTATGTCCAAGATTCTGTGTCCCCTCTAGACCCTTATGATATACACAGTGGTTCTCCATGAATCCTTCAGGTCCCCATTATTGGCCCTTATTGTTATTTTTTATCTATATCTTGATACGAGCATGGGAATGCCCGCCTTGTCCATATATTGAGATTCTTCCTCATTCATTATTTGAGGCCATGTATATTTCAGGTCCCCATTTTTTGGACCCCCTTGTTATTGTTCTATATCTTGATACGAGCATGGGAATGCCCGCCTCATCCATATGTTGAGATTATTCCTCATTCATTATTGAGGTCATGTACTTTCCGTTTTTGCAGTTTGTTTGGGACCGTTGTTCCGGGCTCTAGTTCGTTTCTTCTCCTCTCCACATCCCAGGAAAACCATAAAAGACTTATGATGTCTATCGGCCATACGATAAGCTCCTTCCCTCACACATCAGGGGGCAATCTGTTAACACCCAAAAAGTGCTTACTACCTCATCTACCCCCTTACATAACTCATTTGTCCATATTTCCTACCATATTTGCCTCCAGAACCCCAAAAACCCATTAAAAAGCCTCCAAAAGGCCAAAAAACCATTAAAAGCCTCCAAAAGGCCAAAAAACCATCAAAAGCCTCCAAAAGGCCAAAAAACCATTAAAAAGCCTCCAAAAGGCCCAAAACCCCCTTTTCCCCCCAAAATAATTCAAATTTCCTCCAAAATAGCAAAAACCCTCTAAAAAGGGAATAAAAAATACAAAAAAGAGGAAAAAGAGGGAAAAAAGGAAGCAAAAACCCTATACAGCTGATCTAAACCATATGGTGCCCAGAACCATGGGTCAACACTCCACCACTAAAAACCTATAAATAGGTGATGGAGGCTCCCCATTTCATATCCATAGTCACCCTTATCCTTACTCTGCCAAAATCACTTCTGAAACCCTAGCTCACCCTTTTGAGCTATTTTCACATTTGAGTGCCCCTTTGGTCCATATCCAAAAACCCTTTGGAGAAGGAGAAGGAACAACAGTGGAGCTTGGAAGCAGCCCTCCTGGACTATTGCAAGAGCTTCACCAACCTCACATTGGAGGTATAATCAATACAAAAACCATTTTTAATATATTTTATTGCCTCATGCACATGCTAGTTTAAATTTACTGTTTTCATTTACTGTCTTGCTGTTATTGTTTTTACTGAACTGTTACTAAGGAGTCCCTTCTCCTTAGTAGGTGCTCATTTGCACAAGCTAGGGTGAAAACCCTAGCTACAATGATGTGAAAGATGGATGAAGCGATGGCCTTCATAGCATACATATAACTACATCCAAGTAAGAGGTTGTAATCAAGCTAGGAATTGATGACTTCTATGTCGATGAGGACCATTTTTCCAACTAATTGAATGGGCACGTTAGCCAATAGACCTTGTGGTTGAGATGAATGGCCATCATAAGCTCGTAATGCGGTAGTGGATGGCTGCAGTGTGGGGCATCCAAGCTTCTACCAGACAAATGTTGACATTACACAGGTGGAGGCACCTTCGTCGATGATGCATCGATGGATGACAAGGTTTCAGATAGATACAAAAACCTGAAATGCTAATGTCGAAGGTAAACGTGGTTCGGCTTGGTCCAAGTCGAATGCCATCATTCGTGAATCGTTAGGGTCTATCGCACCAATGGTCGATAAAAATATTTTCCTCTATGCAAGACAACTTTTTAGGACTTCCAAGGCAGGCATGGCAGTGGGGGACTAGGCTAAGTCTTCCACAATGTTATAATTCGAGACGGAACAAGCATTAGGATTATTGTTGATCCTTCGTAGGGGGAAGCGAGGGGCTTTAGGACCCCCATCCAACGGTATTTTAGGTGTACGTAATGGTTGATCAGTTGGAAGGGTGGTAGTAGCTGGATCAGCAGGCATGGACTCAGGGGTGGGGCCATACTGATTTTGGCATGTTTGGAGGTGGACATCAGCTGATGACATCATTAACAGATGGTGAGTACCTGAATCCATGTGTTGGTAATCAGTTGCAGCATAAGTGATTTGTTGCTGCGGTGCCGGGGGTCCTTGTGGGGGATCCATTGGGTGGGTGTTCACTACTCCTTGGTTGGGTAAGGGATTCTGCAATATCATGGGTTGCAGTTGAGGAGATGGCGCTGGCTATGCCGCGTGTCCTTGGTGTTGGGCATCGTTAGTCTAGAGTTGGCGTGCTCGCTCCAAATGGGGGCATGAGTGTGTGTAATGGTCGTATACCCCACATATGGAACACGGATGGTTTGTTATTAAATTAGGATTTTTACCCTGTTTCGGTGGACAATCAGGGTTTTGGTTGGTGGGAGTGGCATTATTGTTGTTTGGAGGATTAGGTTCCTAGCCACCTTGGTTTTGAGGTTGATTATTCGCTCGGTTGCATCCTCTTCCACGGTTCTGTTGACCTCCCTGATTACGTTGGTTGTTCTGGTTTTGGGGCTGGTTTTGTTGTGCATACACTTTCCCTTGGGAAGTAGGGGGATTTTGAGGTCGTGCAGGTGTTGGAGCAGGCTGCAGTGGATAGTAAGCGGGAGGGTTTGGAGGTGGTCCAGGTGCTTGTTGTGGTTGTTGATAAGTTTGAGCTATTGGAAGTGGTGGGGCAGAAGGTGCTCCTTGTGGTTGGTAATATGCCGATGGGGCTTGTGAATGACCAGGAGCATGAGTGGCCTGCTACTAATAATATGTAGGAGGTGCATAAGCTGAAGGTGCATGACCGTAACACTGTGGTGTACATGAGGGTCCATGAATGTGGTTAGAGTGTGCCATGGGAGCATATGAAGTTGTCGCTCCGGAGTGAGATGTGGCCCGTGAAAGGTCGGGGCCAGGATTATTAGGCATTATTGAAAAGGGTTGGTTATGTGAGACAACATGACCAATGATGCCATCGGCGGCATGGGATGCCCCTGGCACGTCATTCCGGGATGGATCTCCATGGGGGGCGTCAGGTAGGATGGTGTACAAATAGCCAGATTAGGCGTAGATTAAATCAAACTGTTGTGCTTTGAGGATTGCTTCTTCTTCCGACTGGGGTCGTTCAGACGCCATGTTTTTGGTGATGGATGGGAGGAGATATTTTAGGAACCAATCCATAAAAATACAATCATCTAGCTTGATCTTGCATAGACTATGGTGTTTACGCCACTCATAGATGTGATCCGTGATATGGGTAGCCGTGTTCTGTCTACAAGACAATAGGATTTCTACTCCCGCGTCATAGCGGACGGGTAGTTGAAAGAACTATAGGAAAGTTGAGGAAAGGGATGTAAACGTAGGGTGTGTCCCATGAGGCTGCTCAATATACCATTTGACTGCTGAGCCAGTAAAAGTTCTTTGCAACAGACATAGGCGAATATAGTCATCTACTATGGAGTTGGAGGAACACCATAGATGAAAAGACATAATGTGATTTTGTGGGTCCTCACCGGCCTTCCCCTCAAACTTAGGGATGTCTGATGGGAGTTTAGTGGGCATGTGAGGCCAAGTAGGATCGTGTCTAATGGGGTCATTCGTTAATATTGCTAGGTCCAGTAGGTTAAGACTATCCATAAATGGAAAACTGGCATAGGAGTTTGACATGGTCAATGGGGCATATGTGCTATTGGTAGCATTATTGATTAGGCCATTACCCCCAAAGGGAATATTAGCCATGAGGGGGATATGACCCCCAAATAAAGGTGTGGAGTTGGTATGGGAGGATCTTGCGTCTCCAAGTGTAACATGGGTTACAGATGGGTTGGGATTAGATATAGTAACTGTTGGGTTTGGTATAGTATCAGGGATGGTAGTTGTAGGTCCCGTTGAGGGCATGCCCAGGGTATGTCCCATGGAGGGCATACCTATTGTAGGAGTAGGTTCCATAGAGGGCATACCCAGAGTAGGAGTGGGTCCCATAGAGGGAATACCCAGGGTGGTTGTGGGAGTGGTTGCTAATGTGGTAGCTGGGGTGGTGGAAGATGTTCCACCAACAATACCTGTAAAGAAAGGGTTGGAAGTCATGCCAGCCATGGGGCTAGTTGGTGTTGTGTAAGTGGGGTTTTCATATTCTACCTCAGAATCAGATGTGAAATGAGGGGCGTCAGAATCGGGTGAGGAGGCTCTATGTTGAAGACGTGTGGAGTCAAGTGACAAGGCTCTACATCTATGACGAGTGGGGTTAAGTTAACCGTACTGCGGGGGTTCACTCCAGAAGCATCGAGAACGTATCGGGGACTCAATGGTGACAGTCAGCTAGTAAAACTAATTGGTAGTGGTGAGAGAAAAACTCAAAAACCCTAATGCAACCATGTGTGTAGGAGGGGAGCACAAAAAAAAATGGCACTCAGGCCAACAACCAAACTCGAAACACTTACGGTAACAACTATGCTATGGTAAGTGGAGTAATAAAAAAAAGGTGGTAAAAATACCAACAAGCAAACGGCTCCTAGAAAATAGAAATGGTGTACTCACTAGACCAAGGGGAGGTAATAGAGCATGCAAACACCTAACTAAAAAGGTATTATGATTCGACAAGAAGTATTCTCTGTAAGGTGATGAAATCCAAGTCAGAAAATACAAAGCATAGAACCAAAGGCTAATGATACCCCCCTACCGGGAGGGACACTGGGTAGACAATCCTAGAAGAAAGGCCACTAAGATACCCCATTCATGACACGTCCAGAAAGGTGAATCTGCAGCTTCTGTTCTATCACCGTTGTACTCCCACAAGGGTGGTACAACGAGAACAACGAGTAGGTGTCCTTTGGTGACTGAATGGATTGTGGTATTCTACTTAGGCCTCTGGAACCAGTGTTGCTACTTTGACCCTCCCAAGGGAGAGGCCTTTTCGACAAGTTGGTGTATAACCGTGTCAATAAGTACTAAGGGATTTTGGTACCCTATTTGTCAACCACTATGTCTCAAATGAAAGTGAGTGAGGGGTGTTATTTGGATACGTATCCCCTCAATCCTACCTAACTACAATGTTCTTTTGATGTTCCCCAAGTGGGGTTAGAAAATTGGTTGAGTTAAGTAAAAATTGTATGGCTCACTTTTATTAATGGTGACAAGGTGTGTGTAAGTGTGGTTATGTACCAAACAATAAAGTGCCTCGCTTGGGCGAATATTTATCAAATTAACATGCTGATTTCAACTTGCAAGTATGAAAAATTAACTGTAAATGCTTTAACAACTTTCTTTTCAATAAAAATACTGAAAATTCTTTAAAATGGTAAAGTAAAGCAATTGATAGAAAAGTGAAAGAATATCTAGGGTTGCAAGTAAAACAGTAGGCTGTTAAGGTGCAGGGGAGATGGCAGAAAAATATGGGCCGAAATGAGTGAGAAAAATTCGGAAAAACCAATCGCAAGGTATAGGTCGAAATCACGGCTATCTGAGGCAAAAGTCGCAATATGGATCATGGCTTTCTAGGAAAATCTAGTGATCTGAGTTGCAGCTGAGGGGATGTAAGTTGCAATGTGAAATCGCTGCGATAGGTCAAAAACTTATGATATGGATCGCAGATAACGAGGCAAAACCCGCAATTTGGCTCAGGGTTTTGGGTTAAAAAATAGAGTTTGAAATCGCGGCTTTCGGCTCAATAGACGCGATCTGGGTCACGGCTGTGGGTTAAAAACCTGCGATTTACAAGACGGAAAAATTTGCTGAAAACAAAAGCCGAAATTTAAAAAATGGGACTATAGAGGCTGCAGAAATGACCAAGGGCTAGGGCAACAAGCTATAGGCTTAGTGGTAATCTAGATCTACAATAATAAAGCTAAATAAAAATCAAAATAAGAAGAAATCTAGATCTAACCAAAGATTCAAAGATTCAAAATAAAGCAGAGTTGCCAAAAACTGTTGCCTGGGTTTTCACCCAAGCTTGTGCATATGAGCACCTACTAACTTCATAGTAGCAGTTTAGATCCAACAATAAAACTAATGTAAAAACTAAAAGATAAATCTAACATGTGCATATTATATCTACAGTAAACAGTAAAAACTCAAATCATTCATGTAAAAATAGCTTTACAAATAACAGATTACCTCAATGGTGAGGTTGGTTGAGCTTGAGTTGCTGCAAGGGTGAGGTGCTCCAATGGTCTTTCTCTTTTCCAAAATGCTAGTGGGGGATTGGCCAAAAAGGGCACTCCAAAGGTGGATCTAAGCTCAAATGGTGGCTCAAGATCTCAGGAGTGAAATGGGCAGCATAAGGATAGGATGAATGTGGATGAATAGTGAGGAGCCTCTATCACCTTTTTATAGCTTTTGGGTGATGGAGAAAACAACTATGGTTTAAGAAAACCAATGATATTTGAAAAATGGTTTAGGTTTTCTTTTCCTCTTTTTTCCTTTTTTGAATATATTTTTGAATTTTATTCCCTTTTAATTGATTTTTGAGAATTTTGGACCCCTTTTGAGGTTTTTTTGTATTTTTGAGGAAAATTAAATATTTTTTAGGAGAAAAAGATGGATTTTGGCCTTTTTGGTGACCTTTTGATGGTTTTTTGAGGTTTTAGAGGCAAAAATAGTAGGAAAAGTGGACAAATGGGTCATGTGACTAGGGAGATGAGCTAGTGAGCATTTTTTGGGTGTTAACACTCTCTGACATCCAGTGGTTGAACAAATAATTGTGGAAAGACGTTCACGAAGTTTTCTGGGCGTATTTTGGAAACGAGCTACACGAATGGTTGTCGAGGCTCGCATAGCAAAGAAACTGTACACCACGGGATGTACCAACCGAGTGGACACCAGAGCTTATTGGAAGGCTCAAAGCAGTAGATAGTCAAATCACGAGAGCAGTCGAATTCTAGGTCGACAGTACACTGCAGAGCTTCGTGATGCAGTTCGCTGTGGACATGCTAAAGGCCTACAGCGCAACCGAAATAGATTTTTTCAAGGGATTCAGAGGTGAGTCTCTGAACAACTTCAGTTTATACATTAAAATGCTTTTAGCCGAGAAAGATGTTTTTAGAATGTAGTGAAATTTTTGGAATCTGTAATGGTCAATAGCATTTTTAGTGAGTTTGATGAAGAGACACATAATTTGAGAAGTGGGAAAAGATATAAATATATGCCTAAGAAGACTTCTAGTGGACTTGGACTCTGCATAGACATTGATTCACAAGCCGAAACTGATAGCCAAACCGCACCTCTATCTTCCACCTATCAGCCTATTACTCCGCAGAATCCACCGGTTGTGAACACCACGGCTCTCATTGCACAGAATCTACCTGTTCAAAATCCCCCAGTTGTGAATATCCTTAGCACTCTGAACATTCAGCACAATACCACGTTTATTTTTTTCGCGAGAACTCTGCGCAGAATCCTCCACCACCTAGAAGAAGTATGAATGAGGATATTAAGCTGTCGATATTCAAAGGAACGAGTCTAGAAGATCTTGATCAGTGTTGGTTTCTATGTGAAGTCGTATGGAGTGTTAAACAAGTACAGGATGATGTTGTTAAGCAAGCACAACTCGTCACCACCTTTAGACACAGAGCCTTGCATTGGTTCATGAAATATTCACAGGGACATAATATAATCCTGGTAGAAATCAAGGCTGCACTCTTAGCAGAATTTTAGAAACCAAAGTTGGAATCACAGTGTATAACAAAGTTAAAAGAAATCAAGAAGAAACCTAATGAGACAGTCTGGGAATTTGACTAGAAATTTAAGACACTATTGGACCAAGTAAGCTTGGTTATAGCACCGCAATAGCACTAGGAATGGTTTATAGCCATGCTGTTGCCCCATATCAGACTACCGTTGATGCAGCAGAAGGTGGCTCCATAGGAAGAAGCCTTGGATATCGCAATGAAGTTGGAAGCTTCACCCATAGGAGGAACTAGCATTGGGATGTCTCAGATTCAGACCCAGTTGGCTACCCTGACACTACAACTACAAAATATTAAGAAAGGAAAGAAAGAGAGACAAGAATTTTGGTGTACAGGATGTAAGGGAGAAGGACACACTAAGGATCATTGTCCTTTATTCCAGGAATTCCTTAACATGGGTGCACCAAACCCATTAAATCTGTACCAAGGGCCATGGTGTGAAATCTGAAGAACTAGAGGACACCACCTATAGGATTGCTATTTAATTCAGAAATATGTCCGAACTCCTAAAAACCTATATTGCAATTTCTGTAAGTCAGTTGGCCATGATGAATCCAACTGCCGCACATATGAACTCATGTTGGAAAGGAAGAAATATACTGAGCATATTTATGGAGGAGTATACAGAGTCCAGGAAGAGACTTCGCAGAAACAAGAGAATGCACAGCATGATCAGGGACCATATAGAGCCCACGGAGGATACCGTGGGAGAGGAAGGAATAATGGCCCAGTGCAAGGACGAGGCTGAGGTCAAGTAATCTGTTATAACTGTGGCGAGGCTGACCATGTGTTTAGAGATTGTACCAATCCATTCACTACGTGTAGTTATTGTATTTCATTCGATCATGTTATTGAAGACTGCCCAGTGTTAGAGGCAGAAATGCAGAAATGAAAGCGACAAGATGTGCCGAACCCAAGCATCCAATTGATCGTAGCAGAGAGTAGTCCTACGGATCCAAGTATCAATGTAGTGACGCGAAGTGGTGCTACGATAGGGAGAGATAGAGGAGCAAAAGCTTCAACTTCTGAGGTCTCCAACATTAAACAGACTCCTCTTGAAACAATATGGATAAGGAAAGCTGCTGGGAAAGCACCTTCTTTCAACTTGGAGGAAAACAAAGAAGTATTTGAATAAGAATGGGATATCTTTAAAGAATCAGCACCCAAGTCACCGAGAATCCCACTGCGCAGTGAAATACCGCATATAGAAGATATGCCAGCTATTTATGACAAAACGAGCGCCACAGCAGAGACAGGCACTTCTGTTGCGTAGTTCCTAAGGAGATGCATGAAGTTGCTGAAGAGAATAGACGCTATAGCGGAGTTGCAAAAACTGTTAAATCAATATGAACCACAGAGTGAAATGGACACTACCAATAGCGCAGTTCACCAGATCAAGAAACAAAAAATATCAGGCTGAGAAATGGGGCTCAGCGCACAGATAGGAGACTATGAAATGGATGATATCATCCTTGATCTGGGATCTGAAGTAAATGTCTTAAATAAATGGACATGGAAGTAGATGGGAGACCAAAGCTGTTATGGTCACCTATCTAGTTGAGAATGGCCAACCAGGATAAAGTCATACCATTTGGAAGGTTAGCCAATGTTATTGTTGATATTGGTGGAGTGCAAAGTCACACATACTTCGAGGTTATTGAGATTGTGGATGATAGTTAGCCTTATCCTGCACTGTTTTGGATTGACTGGGATATGGATAACCTCACTATCATAAACTTGAAAACAAAGAAGATGATCTTCGAAGGAAATCATCGCAAGGTCATCACACCACTGGATCCTGCAAACGGAGACATATACAATGAGCCGATTCATGAAGAATCCAGAGCTCCAGATTTGGACCGCCTTTACAAGATGACTGCGAACTAGGAAGATTATATTAATCCCACTACGGATGGTACACTCAGCTAGAGATGCAACAGCTCTTGCATCTCAGACTCTGATGCAGGATTGGAGAACTGGAAAAGTTGTATGCATGAAGTATCTGCAAGAATATGCGCAGAGGTAACAAGGTCACTACGCTGGATTGGAAAGGAGGTAAGCCCAATTCCCACCTATGATGGTTTATCTAATGTTTATTCCTTTATCAAAGAATATACTATAGAAATTGCAGATGAGCATCACTTACCAGCACTAGACATGGCACTGCACGCGACACCTGCCAGATGGTGGGCCGCGCATAAGTAGACATTGATCACATGGGATCAGTGCATAATGAAGAAGCAGATTAGGTTTGCTGACAAGGTTACACTATCTTTTGAAAAATACAATGGACAGAAAGATCCAAGGGATCATTTTGAACTCTATTCACAAGCATGGAAGGAAAGATCACAGATAGAATGGGTGCATCTGTTTGTGCACACATTGGAGGAGCATACTCCAAAGAAGTGGTATCTAGATATGTATTTGCACCGAGAAACCATAGATTGGGCGATGCTGACTGCAAACTTCCAAAACACCTTCAGTTTTGAAGACGAGAATCCCAGCATAAATGATGCTTTGCAGGTTATTAAGGAAAGGGTATTTAGACTAGAATGCCCACATAGAAACATGATGTTAGAAGAATTATTTGGAACTGATAGTGTACCTGCAAGCCTATAGCCAGAACGGAAGGAACAGGAAGAGCTTGCCATGGAATGTTATAATCTAGCTCAAGAGCCCGGAGAAAAAGAAGAAAGTGATGAGGAGGACCCGCGCAACATAAACATACCCGAGTCAGAGGGAGCACATGACATAGAGGGACCTCCGCTAGAAATCCCATACATGAGTGGACCTATAAAAATGAGGAAAGTGAACATTGGCACCAACGAAGAGCCGAAGTTTGCATCTATTGGAGATTACTGGGATGATCAGACGGTCGCAGAGATTGCAGACCTGCTACATGAATACCAGGACTTATTCCCGACAAAGTTTACAGAGATGAAAGGTATTCTGGGTGACTTAGGGGTTATGAAGATACCTCTTAAGATAGGTGTGAATCCTATTAAGAAAAGGTCCTATAGAATGAATCCACGATACAAAGAGAGAGTCAAGGCAGAACTCGATAAGATGCTCGACATGGGGATCATCGATCCGGTCGAAGAATTTGAGTGGATAAGCCCTATGGTTGTCGAATACAAAAAGAAAAAAGGTGAGATCAGGATCTGTGTGGACTTCAGAAAATTGAATGATTCTTCGATGCATGACCCATTTCCTACTCCCTTCACTGATGAGGTGCTCGATAACGTTGGAGGAAATGAGGCATATTCCTTTACTGACGGATTTTCGAGATATCATCAGATAAGAATTTATCTAGCAGATAGGCATAAGACCACTTTTGCCACCGAATGGGGGTCGTTCCAGTATACAGTGATGCCGTTTGGTCTGAAGAACGTGCCTGCCATATTTTCTAGAGTTGTGTTCGCAGCATTTATAGATTTCATGCATAAGTTTTTGGAAGCTTATTTTGATGACTGAACAGTATTTGGGTTGCCAAACGACCATTGCGCAAACCTCAGATTGATGCTAGAAAAGTATAGACAACATCAAATGTCATTAAACCTGAAGAAATGTATCTTTTGTGTATCCTATGGAATTCTATTGGGGCACATTATATGGAAACAAGCCTTGATGGTTGACCCTGCGAAGATCGCAGTCATTGTAAACTTGCCAACATGGAATTCAGTAAAGTAGTTGCGCACCACATTGGGGCATACCGGTTACTACAAAAAATTTATAAAGGGTTATGCACAGATAACCGCAGCCATGGAGAAGCTGTTAAAAAAGACACCCCGTTCATCTGGAATGCAGAATGTGAGCAAGGGTTTGACACATTAAAAGAAAAAATGGTAACTGCGCCGATCCTAGTTTTTCCAGACTGGGAGAAGCCATTTCATGTCCATGTTGATGCCTCATGTATAGCATTGGGTGCTGTTTTAGCACAACTAGGAGAGGGAGGTATTGACCATCCCATTGCATTTTCAAGCAGGAAGTGTTAAATTTTGAGCATTAATTCACAATACTCTAGGATCTTCACTGAGAGAATAACATATACAGTATAACAATGCATAACAATCACAATAAGCATGACAAGCATCACAAGAATCAAAAGCATGAGAGACAAGAGACACAGAGTTTCCGTGGGGAAAACCCTAAGGTGAAAAACCCCACAACTTCCTCAGAGATAGAGAGAGCAATGACTCAACCAAAGTACAACCAAAATACACTTGAGATAGTCTCCTAGAAGCAGATGATCCTCCTCCTCACTAGTGCGCCACTTTCTGAGTGAGAGAGAGATAACTTTCCGATTGATATAAATAGAGATCTCCTGATCTCTATTTATACTAACCTGTTTTCCCAGTGACCTTATGGGGCCGACTTGTCTAGCTAGGTACATCCACATTGTAATATATATATTTCAGGGCCAACCCCACACATGGTGGTCTAATAACCCATCGGAAAGTACACACACTTGCGACACTTGTCAATCCACATGACGCCACTTCCTTATAGAGGAATAACACATCTCTAATAAGGGTACAATAAATATATATGAAATACATAGATGAAATACATTCCGAAGTTACATATACATCAACACTCCCTCTTAACTAGGAAGGTATTTCTCGACACAGATCTGCTAGACAAGTCTTCTTCTCGGGATCATCATCATCGATGCATCGTCATCATCATCGTCACTGTTGCTACTATCTCAACCAATATCTGACTCTACTCGTCATAGGAAGTTCTACAGAGCCAGTCCTTTTTCATACGGGATGTAGGCCCACCACCTGCAGGTCTTCATCATCACTGGCCATACTGTGGAAATCTCAGGACTTGTTACGTGTGTCACAAAACCTTATAAGAGTCTCTTGAATAGCAAGAACCCTAAAGAGCATCTGAGGCCTTTTTCATCCTGTCCAGATCTCTAGGACTTATTACATGTGACCCCACCACAAAACCTCAAAAGAGAATCCCATGACTGATTATGAGCACAAGGCTCAACCTATCAGATCTCCTAGGGCACAAATTACATGTGGTCACCACAAAACCTCGAAAGAGCATCCCAGGACTGATTACGAGCACAAGGCTCAACCTATCGGATCTCCCAGGGCACAAATTACATGTGGTCATGGCAAAACCTCGAAAGAGCATCCCAGGACTGATTACGAGCACACGGCTCAACCTATCGGATCTCCCAGGGCACAAATTACATGCCATAGGACAAAACCTCAAAAGAGCATCTGCCAGATATCCCAGGGCACAAATTACATGCCATGGGAAAAACCTCGAAATGCTATCTGCAGATCTCCCAGGGCACAAATTATATGTCCTCCCAAGCAAAACCTCGAAAGAGCATTTGCCAGATATCCCAGGGTACAAATTACATGCCATAGGAAAAACCTTGAAAGACTATCTGCAAATCTCCCAGGGCACAAATTACATGCTTATCTGCACAACCTGTTCCACGGCCACAGAGTATCAACCTGATACTCACCATACATCATCCTAATGTACACATGATCATTCTGATCATCATCACTGCAACATCCTGCTGCTTTTCATCTGGAGCAACATCCTGAAGCTCGTCATCCATGATCATACAATGCATCTACCTGATGCATACCAAGTATCTACCTGATACATATCATCATACATGATCCACCTGATCATATAGTGTATCCACCTGATACAAATACAAATACATGATACACATCATCATACATGATCTACCTAATCATACAATGTATCCACCTGATACATATACAGATACATGGTCCAAGCATCCAACATGATGCTTATACAAAATACATACACATGATCCAACCGATCATATCCAGCATCCAACATGATGCGTACATACATATACATATAAATGATCCAACTGATCATATCCAGCATCCAACATGATGCATACATACATACATATAAAAATGATCCAACTGATCATACAAAGCAGAAACCAGAACATCATCCTGATGCTCATCATCCAGTGCTTACATCCACAACCATGCGAAGGATCCTCCTTCCAACATGCTTGGAATGGCTTCAGCAAATGTGTCCATCACTTCTTCCTCGAAGTGTCATCAATCCGAAGAACACCAAGCCTCTCTCTGAAGTACTCGAACTTCACCCTGGCTAGTGGCTTCGTCAGCACATCTGCAATCTGCTCGTCCGTCGCAACATACAGGAGCTTCACAGCTCCTCTCTGTACCATATCCCTGATATAGTGATATTTGATCTCTATGTGCTGCGACCTGTCATGCAACACTGGGTTCTCGGATAGCTTCACACAACTCTGGTTATCACAAAAGATACCAGTAGCATCCAACGAGAGATCAAATAATTCAGACAGTAGCTTCCGTAGCCATACTGCCTCACAACTAGCTAAACAGACTGCAACATACTCTGCCTCAGCTGTACTCAGTTCTACACAGGACTGCTTCCTTCTAAACCAAGAGATCACACCTGATCCCATACTGAAGCAGCACCCAGATGTGCTCTTCCTATCTGCAGCACTGCCAGCCCAATCTGAATCAACATAACCTTGCAGGTTAAACTTTTGATTCGCTTCATACTTGAGCCCATAATCCACTGTACCCTTCAAGTACCTCAGAACATGCTTTACAACAACTAGATGAACACTCCTCGGATCTGTCAAGAACTGACTCAATGTGTTCACCGTAAAGCAAATATCTGGTCTTGTGTTCGTCAGGTACATCAAGGACCCAATCATATGACGATACATAGAGACATCAACCAGCTCAGATGAAGCATCACATAAAAGCTTCAGATTCGATACCATGGGTGCGGCCATGGCCTTGCAATCCATCATCCCGAATCTCTTTAGGATATCTACTGTGTACTTCCCTTGACCAAGGAAGATCCCACCTGCACTCTGCCACACCTCCATACCTAGGAAATAATGCATCATTCCCAAAGTTCTTCATATCGAATTCGGCAGCAAGCTTCCTCTTTGTATCACACCAAGTTCTGGGAGCTTGCTACAAGCCATACAAGGCTTTCTTCAATCTGCACACATGTGACTCCCTGTTAGGTCCTGGGACTGCATCCCAAACATCTTCTTCATGATTGACGGATCATGGCATTCCATTTCTTCATCCCAGATCCTGGGAACTTCAATATCTTCAATATCTTCAATAGATATCTTTGTTGCTAGAACAAATGTTGTAGTCCTTTTGTAGGTGAAGCTATACGGTCTTTCCTACAAAACAAGTTAAATTGCATGATTAGAAACATCTCATAATTTTCAGAACAAATTCTTTACACATAAAGAAATATGTCATGCAGTCATGCAGTTATCTTAGCCAATGCTTCAATACAACATTTATCCATGTTCCGCAACTTTCTAGATGCTTTCCAGTCTCTACCAGAATATTGTTAAGAGTTTGCACTACTCCCAACATGTCAGCAAAGAGGTTTCATTCTAGATAAGTAGCACTGGAATGTTTTACAGTTCCATAGGCCACTTACCGATCACATGCATATTAGTAGTATACTGTTCATTAATGTAATCATTCTAATATGCACAATACATCTCCTAAGTCTAGGAACATAAGCATAATATTATTTAAACAAACAAAATAGGCAAGAAATGATAATTGAAATACTTATCTTTGTTTGTTTGTTGGGTGGACTCCCTCTGAGTCTTTGCTTCCTGGCAGGAGCTGCTGAAGTAGCTTCTTCTACACCTTTCTGTTGTGGAATGTAGGAAGATGGTCAACTCCCTCTAAAAATATGCATCCTTGCAGGAGCTGCTGGAGTGTGCTCCCTCTTGATCTTTGCTTCTTGGATTACCTGTCCTTGAACTTATATTCATCCTTGCTGACATCAATCTTCTTGAACCCTGGAAAGTATATTCTGTAAGCCTTCGAGCTTTCACTGTAACCCACAAAGATACCCTTCTTTCTTGAAGAATCTAGTTTAGTCCTCTTTTCCTTTGGGACATGAGTGTATACTGGACAGCCAAATATTCTGAGATGGATGACTTCAGGTTTATTACCAGAAAAGACCTCTTTTGGTGTCTTGTTGTCCAATATCTTGTGGGGTGTTTTGTTCTGCACATATACAGCTGTTCTAGCTGCTTCTGCCCATAGATGCATAGGTAGATCCTGGTCATGCAGCATTGCCCTTGCTGCTTCCATGATTGTTCTATTCTTCCTTTCTGCAACTCCATTCTGTTGAGGATTATAAGGAGCATTCAACTCCCTCTTAATCCCTAAATCACTACAAAGATTCTTGAAGTCACTTGAGGTGAATTCTCCACCATTGTCAGATCTGAGTGTTTTGATCTTCCAGTTAGTTTGATTCTCCATCAAGGTTTTGAATTCCTTGAATTGATCAAACACCTCATCTTTGTTCTTCAAGAAGTATACCCAAGTCTTCCTGGAGAAGTCATCAATAAATGAGACATAGTAGACATACCCACTCATAGAACTGGATGACATAGGACCACATACATCTGAATGGATGATTTCCAGGATGTCTTTTGCCTTGATTTCACTGCTTGGGAAAGCCTTCTTAATGTTCTTACCTTTTGCACATCTTTTGCAAACACCTTCATGTTTGGTCTTGATTTCAGGAAGACCCTCTATAGCCTTGCTTGCAATTGGAAGTGCCCTATAGTGCATATGAGCAAGTCTTCTATGCCAAAGTTCACTTGGCTCCATGGATTCATGTACCATGGCATGTTCAGGTTGTCCCTTCAATTTATACAAACCTCCCTCTTGCTCCCCAATCACTACTACATCATCTATGTTCTTTCCCTTTGGCCACATTAGGACTTGGCCATCCACAAATGCAACCCTCATACCTTTTGCATCCAATGCAGAGATGGAGAGTAAGTTCTTCTTGAGCCCAGGTACATAAAGGACTTCTTTCATCTTCAAAGATTTTCTAGAATCTAGGTTGTAGGAGGCTTCACCACTTCCTTTGATTGGGTATTGATAATCATCCCCAAGTTTCACCTTATGGGGTGATTCATGTTCAGATAGATTCACAAAGGATTCCTTAAACCCAGTCATGTGTTTGGAAGCCCCACTATCAATCAACCAATCATTACAACCATGGGAGATAGTACCTCTGAGAGCAGAAATTAGAACATATTCTTCTTCACTTGATGAGTCATCATCACTATCACTTTCTACCCTAGCCTTCTTCTTTGGGGGTTCATCATCTTCGGAAGCATGATCATGATATCTTCTTTTGTTATTCTTCTTTTTCTTATTGAAGTTGTTGTTGTTGTCTTTCTTCTTCTTGGGACAATCTGAAGCAAAGTGTCCCTTCTCATTGCAATTGAAGCATTTGAAATCTTTCTTATCTTTATGATAATGGTGGTGTGAGAATATCTTGTTATGAGATGATTCCTTATTGGACTTGCCTTTCCTGGCATGTGCTGTGAGAGCTTGATATTCATTTCCCATCTTTTCTTCTCAGGCCACAAGCCTAGCTTCTTCTTGAGAGCATTCTTCCCGCAATCTGTTGAAGGAGATCAACTTCTTCCTTGCACAAATTCCTTGAATAAAGGAATCCCATGACCTGGGTAGGCCATTTAGAGTGGTCATCACCACTTCACCATTCTCCACCATTTCATCCACTGCTTCTAGTTGTTCCCTGATTTGGGAGACCCTTGAAAAATAAGATTGAATGGTTTCTCCATTCTGAAACTTTACTCCTTTCAATTGGTTCCGCAGGGTCATCTTCCGATTTATGTTCTTCCCTTCAAATAGCTTGGTCAAAGAGTCAAACATCTCCTTAGGTGTATTTAGAGAAGACACATGGGGTATGAGATGGTCTTTGATAGAATCAGCAATGATTCTCTTTGCCTTGACCAAGTTTTTCTTATGCAATACCTTAGCCTCTTCATCCTTTGGGATAGGGATGTCTTCTTTTACATATGAGTCCAACTCATTCTCTTCCAGGATTAACCCAATCCTATACTTCCAAGCTCGGAAGTTATCAACTCCTTCAAGCTTATCCTCAAGCTTGGTGTGGTGAGACATCTTAAAGAGTACTTCAAATGGAAATAGAAAAGATTTAGGTCTTACCACTTGAAATGCTGAAAACTGGATCTGGTCCCAGATTAGGGTTTGTCGGAAAAACCCTAAAAATTCAAAATGTGAATTTCAGCTTTCTAAAAGGATAGAAAGATGCGCTTTGATGAGTTGATCAGCCTGGTGTATTCATAATTTGAGATAAGCAAAGCTTTAACCTTTAGATTTTCCTTTTTGTCCTCCCGGGTTCACTAGGAGAGCCCTGAATTAGGGTTTGAGTTTCCCGAAGATCTACCTAGCCAAAAATCTCGATCCAAAGCTCTAAACTTCGATTTTTGCAAGGCGCTTCCAGCTATGTCTTCAGATTTCAGAAATTCCTATTTTTGTGGAAACCCTAATTTTTAGGGCCAAATCTGAAAATGCTCAGAATTGAATTCTGATTGGACAGATAGATTCTCCTTGATGAGTAGAGTCAATATACTATACTGCTTTTCCAAAATCTGTGGAGAAACCCAATAAACAAGAAACTCAAGTTTTCCTCACTGCAAAATGTCTTCTTCTCAGGTTAGCTCTGATACCATGTTAAATTTTGAGCATTAATTCACAATACTCTAGGATCTTCACTGAGAGAATAACATATATAGTATATCAATGCATAACAATCACAATAAGCATGACAAGCATCACAAGAATCAAAAGCATGAGAGACAAGAGACAGAGTTTCCGTGGGGAGAACCCTAAGGTGAAAAACCCCACAACTTCCTTAGAGACAGAGAGAGAAATGACTCAACCAAAGTACAACCAAAATACACTTGAGATAGTCTCCTAGAAGTAGATGATCCTCCTCCTCACTAGTGCGCCACTTTCTGAGTGAGAGAGAGATAACTTTCCGATTGATATAAATAGAGATCTCCTGATCTCTATTTATACTAACCTGTTTTCCTAGTGACCTTATGGGGCCGACTTGTCTAGCTAGGTACATCCATATTATAATCTATATATTTCAGGGCCGACCCCACACATGGTGGTCTAATAACACATCGGCAAGTATACACATTTGCGACACTTGTCAATCCACATGACGACACTTCCTTATAGAGGAATAACACATCTCTAATAAGGGTACAATAAATATATATGAAATACATAGATGAAATACATTCCGAAGTTACATAAACATCAACAGGAAGCTCTCATCTTGTGAGAAGAATTATACCACCACTGAGAGAGAAGGCCTAGCTATGGTCTACGCATTGCAAAAATTCAGGCACTACTTGCTTGGTGCGTACTTCTCTATGTTCACTAACCATTCTGCTTTGAAATACCTAGTCAACAAGCCACTATTAGGGGGGTGAATCTGCAGATGGTTTTTACTCTTTCAAGAGTATGACTTTGAAATAGTGGTTAAGCCGAGAATATTGAACTTAGGACCTGATCATCTTTCAAGGATTGAATCAGGAGAAGAACCTACGAACCTTGAAGACAATATTCCTGATGCTCAGTTATTTGCTATCCAAATAGCTGATGATTACTATAAAGATATCATAGAGTTCTTGACTACTGGGTTGGCACCCATAGAGTTTACTACACATCAGAACAAGCAGATGGTAGTAAGAGCAGTAGACTTCACCATAATCACAGCTCAGTTATACAAATTGGGACCGGATGAAGTACTGCGCAGATGTGTATTGGAGCATGAGGAGCCATTCATATTGGATGACGCACATTCAAGAGCAGCAGGAGGTCACTACATAGAAGATATTGCGAGCAGGATTATGGTGGTTTATTATTCACAGAGATGCAAAGGAACATTTCTAGAGCTGTGATGTCTGTCAGAGGATAGGGAGGCCATTGCGAAGAGACGAGATGCCATTGAATCCACAGTTAACATTACAAGCATTTGAGAAATGGGCCATTGATTTTGTGGGACCTATAAACCCACCAGGGAAGAGAATTGGTGCGAGGTACATTATTACTGGAACTGATTACCTCACCAGATGGGAAGAAGCAAAGATAGTGAAGGACTGTAGTGCAGTTACTACTGCACAGTTCATTTTTGAGAATATACTTACAAGGTTTGGATGCCCGAAGATCTTGATGAGTGATCAAGACACTCACTTTCTGAACAGAACTATTGAGGCATTGACAGAAGAGTTCCACATTCATCATCAACGAAGTACGCCATATCATCCGCAAGTAAATGGAACTGTTGAAGCGTTCAATAAGGTACTGGAGACTACGCTGACAAAAATATGCAATGTTAATAGGGATGACTGGGACCTCCTCATTCCAGCTGTTTTATGGGAATATAGAACTACTTGCAAGAAGTTGACTGGACACACACCTTTTAGGCTGGCCTATGGACAAAAAGCAATGATGCCAATGGAATACATTGTTCCCAGCTTGAGAATAGCTGCATTTATAGGTATGGAAGATCGAGACACACTAGAAGAAAGGCTTCTACACTTGGTTGGTTTGGAGGAAGATCGCTTCATCGTAAGCTTTCACCAACAAGTGCAGAAAGAAAGAGAAAAGGCATGGCATGATCTCCATATCAAGAACAAGTCTTTTCAGGTAGGTGATCTAGTCCTCCTGTATGATAGCAAATTTATGAATTTTCTTGGAAAGTTTAAGATGCATTGGCTTGGTCCATATATTGTTGTACATGTTACTAATGGTGGCGCAGCCCAGTTAGCCATGTTAGCAGGAGATAACTTGCCAGGTTTAATCAATGGAAGCAGACTAAAACCCTATAGGGATAGTCCTGCTTCGCAGAATCCTTCATGATCAAGATAGAAAGGAAATTTCTAAGTGCCAAGTATAGTTGAAATTGGGCACTAGAAATGGGAAAGAGTCTGTATGCAGGGTGTGATGAAGAAAGTGTATATACCACGCAACACTTGTTAAGTAGTGAGGCTGCGCTAAAAAAAAAATGAAAAGAAAAAAAGAAAAAAGGAACCGCGTAGTTGCGAAGTCCAGAATGCAACTGCAAATATCAAGTGAGACAAAAAGCTAAGTTCGGAAGGAGGAAATCAGGCCCTGCGTAGTAACTGCACCGGAGTGGGGATGGTCTATCGCGCAGTTCGACACACTACTCCAGAAAAATAGCCGTTAGAATGTCGGTCGCAAATATAGCCATTATAAAGTACCTTGCCAGCGATCGCTCCAGCATTTAACACATAAATAGCCGTTCTGAATGAGTTAATGAAGGAAAGGACCGATATATTCACCAGATTTTTCCAACGGATACCGCATTTAATGCTTATCTAGCCATTGAAGGGCGTGGAGGAGGCTAGCTGCGCCCATAAATACCGTTGTATTTGGACTTGCGGGCGTTACCAGAACCCTTGAATTTTCTTGCGAGCAATATTATGTGATTGATTTTCAACAAGTTAATAGAGACCCCATTGTTCTGCCCATATTTGTCCAGTGAATGTCTGAGAGGTCCTCTATTGAGGAAGAGTTCACGGTCTAGGATACTGTGAAGGTATTCAAATACGTAGGAATCGAAGGGTTGATGAGAACCCCTGTCAAGAAAGTCATCATAGAACAAGGACAGGTTTCTAGAAGATCACCAAGACACGGTCCAACAATGTAGGACAAAGGCAAAGACCCAGTGGTGCCGAAAATGAAGCAACCAAAGATGAGTTTGATCGTGCCACAACCGCCGATAACCGATAAGGAAATACCATTGAAGCTCACCCCTGACTATATCTCACCACGTGCACTGGACGCATTGGTCATCAAGCTAATGAAAAATGTGAAGTATGATTTTCCACTATCACCCATGTCGAAGCATGTCGAGGTGGACAAAAATTTGCTGGGTAAGATCCCATATTGTAAGTGGGAGGAATATGATCTGCTTCAGATGTAGAAGGATCCCAATGAACCTAAGTTTCCATAGTTCCAGCCCAACCAGTACATGTGCTGAAAGAAATATGTGAAAGGAAACCTTACTTTAGTCGCAGAACGTTGGCTATCCGAAGTAGTCCAATCGGGGCTGCTCAACTTGCCGAGACTCCCGCATTTCGACAGAACACTAGAGCGGAATGTGGTGGTGCAAACTTTGATGTCGTGCACCCACCAAGGATATTTGTGGCTTGACCCCAATATCGACCTAAACATTGACTTAATCCACCGGATCATTGAATTGAGAAAAAGAGGTGAAGATCCGAAGCAGTTCTTTCAAGGTAAAAGCAGAGACAAAGAAGTTGCTGTGAATATGAAGAAAACACAAACCATCATCAATGGCAAGGGAGAATTTCAAATGGAGGACATAGATGATAAGGTCACATGGTTTGTCACGCAACTTTTATCCGTCAATATTCTCAAAAAATCAAGACCATTGGAGGTACCTACGGGCACAGTACTACTTGGTGCCGCAGTCGCGGAGGGTGGACGATTCAACTTGTGTCAATACTTGTTGAATGAGTTCCTAGAGGAACTAAATGATACAAAGATCCATGGTGGAAATTTCCATTTTACATGGTTAATAGTGTTGATCACCTTCATGGGGTGGAAGGACCCAAAGGATTACGTTGGCGTAATCAAAAACAACAATGACTACAGAGGAGCTCGCTATACAAACCTCTGGGAAAATTTGAACTCACAAAGACAACATGCAACAACTGAAGTATTTTATACTTATTATGAGCAGCTGTGCAAGGCCATTATCGTCACGCCGCAGATAACAAAGGAGGTAATGGGTAAGTATATTCGCACTGTCGATTTTTATGCTGACATGTGTGCTATTCATATTTCATCCAAGAAACAGACAAAGAACCCTGAATGGTTCGTAGGAAGATACCATATGAATGAAGAGGACATTGAAAACATCATGGAGGGATGGTCTGCTGAATTTCAAGTTGAAATTGTTGATATCTAAAGTGACTCCAGCGAGGAGAATCCCATTCCATGTCCCATTATTCACGGAAGAGAAAGAGATGGGAAAAAGAAAGGAAGCTGAGAGCCCTGTACAACCGAAGGTACAGAGGAAGAAGCAGAAAGCCGTTAAGGGCCAATCAGAAGCAATACTTCATGATGATGATTCTGACATGATCGCATCAAAGGTCACAAAGCAGATGGAAGATCTGATGACTGAGAAGGAGAGAAAGGACAAAGTGATTCAGGAAGGTTTGTAGAAGAACCTTACAACGCTACAAGGAATCATAGAGAAGATTGAAGAGGTGCACCGCTGCTTCCCTCTTACTGGGAGATTCAGAGTCAGAAGGGAATTCAGGGGGTACTTCATAGCCGAAGACACTGTAGCTAGCCATGACTGTGCCTGCGAAGTCCCGCATTGTCCATCTCGATCCCTTAAGTGTAAGCCTACCACTACTAGAAAAATTACTCTTGGGTACGAAGGACCTACAGCATGTAGACCTTGACATTGCAAAGTTACCACTGCCTGGTCTACACAATCTGCATTTGCAGGTTGTCGAGGAGATTCATGAGCGCAGATTCGATGCTCTGAACCAACACACTGAGCTACAGGAAAACTATAAGTAGTTGGAAGAATCTAGATCCCAGAGGGCTATGGAACTGCAAGATGAGCATGATCGACAGAAGAGACTAGAATCTATGGTCCTCCTGGTAGCCGAGGAGATATTTGAATGTGATGTTCACCCTGACCCATCAGACACTGTCATTAAGATCGACGAGGTAGTTAGTGATATCAAAGCAGAGATGAAGGATATGGATATCAGTTATCAAGCACATATTGCTTCATTGCAAGAGCAGACTCCACCTAATCAGCAACAGTTAAGAGCAAAGGAAGTAAAGGCCGCAACAGAAAGTATAGCCATGGAAGTGGCTAAGTGCCAAAATCTGTTAGATGAGGCCACGAAGGCATTCACTGCCCTCGAAGAAGACCCAGATTTGCTGGAAATCAAGAACGCTGTGAAGGATAAGCAAGTAGCATTGGAACTGTTGGATGCAGAAGTCAAAGCCCTGTTGCCAAGAGAAATATGTCAGAGGTAACGAGAAGTTAGCAAGCTGAAAAAGGAACTTCAAGCATTAAGAGAAAAAGAGACTGAAATGGGGGATACATCGCAACCCTTGCAGGAGGAATCCCACATGATCTTGTAGGAGATCAAGCAAAAGTTAAAGGAGCTGCGCGAAGGTCAAGAACAGGTGGAAGGACAAGCCGATGATGATATAACACCTGAAATGTTGGAATCATTAGGCAAGTCAAGAAGGATACTAAGGAAGCGGTTGCAAAGCTAAGTGCAACCTATCAGGAGTTTGATGCGAAGTTAGCTCCGCAGAGGGAGGAACAACTAGGAGAAGTAGAAGTTGAAGGTGGCTCGGGGATGAGCCACATGTAAGTGTTAGGGGCCTATTGGTCCTGGCCCAAGTGGGGTATTTTTTAGCAAGTCATATTTTGGAACTGCAGAGCTAAGCGCAGTTCAATTGAAGGCTTTTTGGACAAGTCTATTTTGGGATGCTGCGAAGTGGAGCGCAGCGCAGTGTTAGAAGAGCTGCGAAGTACAGTGCTACGAGGAGACAACACTGCGAGGAGATTGATCTACAGAGATTCGACAAGGAATAAGGTTGGATGGAAGATGACACAGATTTTGGTTAGACTATCGGTGGTCTATTTTTGGTAAAGATGCTCCATGATTTCCATGCGACGGGTAAGGAGAAAATTGGAGGAAAGCGACCGATCACACATGCAGGGAACCAATACCTGAACCGATCGCATAAGGCCGTTAGAGGAAGAACAACTCGATGAAAGTGACCTGTTGGCGTGCGCACGACAAGGAGGCTGATAGCGATGTGAGCATGCTCCAAGGGTAGCCACTATAGAAGATTCACTACCAGACACCAACAAGCTCGTTTAGCTGAAAACCGCGACAGTTTTGGAAACCCTTGGGGTTTCACCCAGCTATTGTAAAGACATGACCTATGGGCATGATCTATAAAATGGGCATATTTTGTAAGGGAAAGGGTTACTCTTCATTGTTATTGTTTTCATTGTTGAGTGAATAGATCTCTGTTGAGAGACATTTTTGTAATGGCTTTGCAAGCTGTGTGTGCAGAGGCCTATTGAGAGAGAAGAGAGTCTGCAGCTGAGTGTGTAGACTGGAACTAATGTACCCTTCCCAAAAGAATAATACAACAAAAGTTCCTATGGACATAGATCCCATCCTGGGGGTGAACCACGTTAAATCTTGTGCAGTGTGATTGTTTATGTGTTTGCACTTGTTTGTTTGCTTACAATGGATGCTTGAATTCTCATTTATCAGTTGTGATGTTCATGCTTTTATATGTATTCGCCATAATAATGAGATGGGAATAATATGTTAAGAATTACATGTATGGATGATTGATGAATGCGCAGTATTCTAAGTCTGCGAAGGTATCAGTCCGTTGAATAATCACATATGTATGTAGAGTTCATGTTGTTTAACTCCCTTGACATGCAGCACCGGAAGTACCTAGTATTGTGTGCCTCATCTGCTTACATAAGTTATAAGGCTAAATAATCCAAGTTAGTAGATGAATGAATAAAGCACTAAGTAAAGTCTTCACGAGCGGTTAAGTCTGAAGAGGGAGTGTAAAAGTCAGTTGCGTTGCCTTATCTGTTGAAACCTATCTGAATAGCGCAGTCCTTGGATGCGCTGGTTGTGCAAGCACCGTCGCTTGTAGAAGTGTTGACCGCGATGAAGGCTATCGTCACGCAGTCCTCAGTCTGCAGCGTGCTGTGCAGTAGATCTATTTTAACAACTCATCACATAGCTGTGGAAACCTGATTCCGCAGCACCCATAGCTTTGCCTAGGGTGAGACCTCAGTCTGTTCATAGGATGTTGCCAAAAGGGCCAGTGAAAAGGGTTTTTGTTGATTCCTTGAAATCACGAAGAACCTGGGTACATTGGAAACCTCCAGAACAGTTATTTAAGCCAACACCTTTCCCTCCGTTTCAAGGTCAAACTAGGGCACAACCCTACTCATTTGGCTCTTGGTTAGAGGCTCAGATGGTGCTGAAGTCAAAATTGGTCAAATTCATTCACTCTCTATCCTACATGGAGTTAAATTAGTTAAAAGTATTTGTTAACCATCAAATTAACACCCTTAGTCATGTGACAGAAGAAGCACATTTTTACTATGCTCCCACAACATGAAGATATAACACAAGTACATTCAGAGACAAGTCCTCTTTGATCTAATCACTTCTCCCATAATTGGAAGGATTAGGTGAAGACAGTAAGAACCTAAGGCGATCAAGTTCAGTGATTGAACCACTCACAAAAGGTCCAAAACTAAGCTACACCAATCAAAAAGTGAATATGAATGCATTAAAGTGCATTAATTGTACTTAAAGTATGCTAAGTTGTGCAAAAATGCCTAAAAACTATAAAAAGTGGGTTTTTGAGTGAAAATGATTTGAAAACATGAAAAGGGACAATCCCACATTGAAAAGAGAAACTTGAGAGCACACTTCCCAATGCTATGTAAGAAAGGCATTTGGAGCATTGTAAAGGGAGAAAGTAAGAGCAAAGGCATGCTGGAGAGATTCTGAAGGAGGAGGAAAAACTCAATTTCTTCAAAAGCAAGGGTGAAGGAAGGAAAGCTCATGGCAATGGAGGAGGGATTCACACCAAGATCCATTGTAAGGATGTACCTCTTCATTTTTTTAATATGAATTGATTCAATTTTCTACCATTTAAGAGTTTGAATTTTGCTTATCATGTATGATTTTAATTCTCAAATGGCTTTAGATCTTAATGAATTTTTGATGAATGAATGTAGATCTTTAGAAGCTTGTGATAATATTTTCATTTGCTGACATAGAAATTCACCATTTCTTAGTAAGATGGATTGATAATTTGTAGATATAACCCCCTACTAGAAAACTACTTCATCTATTATCAGATTGGCGACTCCATGGCTTGAAATCTCTTGAAATTTCTTCATATTTTAGGATTTTTCTTCATATTTTGGTGATTTCCATCCTTCAGATCTACTACTGTTTAGCTTTAATATCACTTAAAGATCCTTAGATCCAGCAAGAGGAGATTCAAACCAGCCTCCTCACTCCTTCCATGCAGCAAATACTTCAAAATTCCATCATAGATCTCAGTCGTCGCACTGTCTACACTACCTCACTGCGACGTCACACTGTATACCCTAGCAGATTGCGACGGGGCCTAAATTTTTTTTGGAGACCTAAATCCCCCTCACCTTTGCTCCTTTCATATGGTATGAGTGTATGGATTATATGAGGGACCTCCTAGGGTGAAACTACAACCTACTTTACCCTTTTTTAATCCCTCCTTTCCTCATGTTTCTTGGTTTAAAGATTTACATCTTTTGGTTTCCAATTTGCATCTCATTAACTAGTTTGTGAGATCCCTGGTTTGGATCTGTTTTGAAGGCTTAGTATGTGTGTTTGCAGACCTGTTTGGAAGCTTCTTTTGCTGCTTATGATTAGTATATAACTCCTTTGACAAGTGTTGATATGCTTTGTATTATTTGGATCTAGATCTTTACCTTTGGAATCATCTTCCATTCACTTTAAAATTTGCTCCAAATTTCAATTTCTTTTTCAAGTTGTGATGGATCTACTACATATTTGAATTTTATCTTTAGCTTAAGATCCCTTTGCTGATTATCCTTGGTGTATTACTCCTTTTTGAGAACCTTTGAAAATTTTTGCATTGTTTGGATCAAAGATATCTCTCCTTGGAATGACCTTCCAAAAACTTTAAAAATTGCTCCAAATTTGCTTTCTCTTTTCAATTTTTTCTTCAAGTTGTAATAGATCTTGTGGCTTGAGAATATCTTAGCTCATAGATCCCTACTATGGCATACATAGGACTGATATTTACTTTCATTTGAATCTCCTTTACATCTTTTCAAAGTTTACACACCTTCCAAACATATTAATTCAAGCTTGCCATCTTACATTAGTTGGTGGAGATCTCTTTAACTATTGGATCTGTTTGGAGACCTGATTTGTATTACATTTACACACTTGTTTAAAGCCTTATTTTCAACTTGAGATCAGAATTATACTGCTATTGAAAATTTAGGAAAGTTTCATACCATTTGGATCAAGATCTTTACAATTGGAATTCACTTCCAAACACCTTTAAAATTGCTCCAAATTGTAATCAATTTTCAATCTTTCTTTCAATTGGTAGTAGATCTATTTGCTTACAACCACATGTGATGATAGATCCCCATTTTTACATATGTAGGGACTGATCTTAGATTGCATTAATATATCTTTTTACATGGCTGCAAGTCTTCCAAAGCACACTTAAGAAATTGTTCATTAAAACACCTTAAGCACATTCAATATTTCAGACCTTTAGCATATGCTGATTGGAAACTTTAAACCAAAGAATAACCATACACATTTGGAAGAACCATGCACATTTAGAAGAACCATACACATTTGAAAGAACCTTCCACACATATTTGCATTTGAAGAACACACTTTGAACATCACATGTTGAGATAATTTGAGAGTAATTTCTTTCCAAAAAACAGAAATAAACTTTAATTAGTTACATTTTGTTTTAAGAGTTAGAATATTTTCATGATTTTCATGCACAATTAGAGAGAGTTGTACCTTTAGAGTTCATTTTTATTGAGATATATTGTGTATGAGGCACCGTATCCTCTTCACTCGCATCTTATGATGATCTTGTGAATGAGAAAGTGTATCTCGCTTGTAATAGTGTAGGAGTTGATTTTTTCAAAGCATCTTATATCGAGCCACTGTATCCTCTTCACTCGCACCTTATGGCGACCTTGTGAATGAGAAAGTGGATCTCACTTGTAACAGAGTAGATTTAATTTTCGCATATAGTTTTTCGAGCCACCGTATCCTCTTCACTTGGGCCTTATGGCGATCTTGTGAATGAGAAAGTGGATCTCATGTGTAACAGTTTAGAATTTAATTCACATGCATTCCAAAGGGCTCTGTGTAGCCTCTTCACTTGGGCCTTCGTGCGATCTTCTAAATGAGAAACGGAGATCCCCCGTGTAATAGAATTAGATTCATGTACACTTGAGATATCTATTTGGGTTACATTGGTCATTCATATCAATTATTATCCATATTTCAGAAAAACTGTGCATGAACATATGAAATCTACCAGAAATTTTGCATGTCTGAAAGAAACTCATGAACCTATAACTCTCCCTTAATTTAGAATATTCATTGAATTGAAAGGTAGAGTAGTGAGCATATTGCATTGTTTGGTTCATATTTTTCAAGTCAAAACACCACCAGTTTCATTTCCACTCTTGAAACTAAGCAAACTACCCTTAAAATTGGCACTTAATCTAAAATTGACAAACTTTTGATTTTCATATCACCAACAAGTTTAGGTTAGTGCACTGGATTAATTTTGGAGAGTTAATACTCCTGGGATACAAAAATTTGAAACTAGCATTGATTAAAGAGAGTAAATCCATTAGTAGCATGAAACGCCTGTCGGGAAAGCACTTCTGAAATATGTGTTAAGCACGAGGTCAATCCGGATAAGTAAAGATTGGTTCCCCCCTCTTGCTTGTTTAGTGGGACATGTACTCATCATGAAATTCTATGTAAGTGACAAGTCTTAGGGTGACATCACTTCTCTAGAGTACCTGGTTATGAGGGTTGTCCTCGACTTGCGACTGTTCCGCTTAACCGTGAATTGTGAAGTGGTAACTTTAGTGGATTTTCCTAGGATATCACATAGGCTGCTGTAAGTGGAGAAATTTTGCAGTACCTCAGACATACTTTGGAACTTTTACTCCTTGGGAGGGTGATTGGTCAAGAACCAACACTTGCACCCCTGGTGATTAATGTTTATTTTAACTATTTCTCATACCTTCACTGCTAGAAATTGTCTGAGGCCTAAAATCTCTCAACAACTTCTAGTTTTGGAAGGCCCTCTAATCCATCTTTTCACTAAGCTTCGGTTCTTTGGAAGAGTAAGTTTGCTTGCTTGAAATATCTAGTAATTTTTTATTGTGTGGACACCTTTTATTTTTCTTGAGTCTAGACTGCCTTAGGATTGTTTGATTAAGAATATCATTTTAAACACATCCTTTTGACAACTTCTTAGAAGTGGCTACTCTCCCGATCCACCAGTCACGGTGGCAGCGAGGTGATTCACCAGAAATTGAAGGCCCTGCTACATTGCAGAGACAGATACAAAAAACACATCCTAATGACTTGGAGACAGAACTGATTTTAAACTCAATTAATATTACTCGAGAAGAACAACATCAAATCAACCCTGAGAATTCATCGTCACGTCACAAAATGAATACAGACATAGTTGATGATCTTACTCTAGTTGAAATCGAAACATCGACAAATCACATAAATGATCATGTAATTCCACCTTTGATAAGTCTTTTAGAACCAATTGTACTTACTATTTCTGAGTCACTGGGTGATATCAAACCTCTTTTTGAAAGTTTGAATGACATGCAAAATTCAACAAGTGACCTTATGGCTTCATCAGGAGCACAAGGGACTACATCGTCGCAACATCAAATAGTTGCTAGCGGTAGCAATACTTCCAATTTGTCTTTTACATCAATCCCAACAGTTAGTATACCTGTTAGTAGCACAAGTTCAACCATCACTTCAGTGCCAATTGGTACAGTTTCAGGTTCCAATCCAAGAAATACATCCACTTCGTCTGCAGGAATCCCTACTAAAGGGTGTGCCTTACCAAACATTGGTTTTCCATATGGTTCGGCTAATCAAGGTCAACACACACAAGGAGTAAACCAGAATCCTCTTGGTATGCCTAACACCTGTCCAAATTCTACTTCTGTGGGAAACTCTTCACCATGGAATGGTAATATTCCTGGTGGAAGCAATGAACCATGGAACATTTATGCCAATTGGGGTTATTCTCCTCATATTAGTGGAAATTCCCCAGGGAGTTATCCTTCGACTTATCCTAGCATAATGCCTAGCGGCAATCCACCTGTCAACCCCACCCCACAATGGAGTGGGGAGGTTCCAGGAAGTAACCAATCTTTTTGGGCACCACCTTCGCAAGGAGGAAATCAACCTTGGAATGCTTATCTAAGCCAAGGAATCAATCAATGGTTTGGTCAGATCCCAGAAAGTAACCAATATTTTTGGGGCCTACCTCCGCAAGGGGGCAATCCATCCATCCATCATGTTCCACCATGGAATGGACAACATTCAGGAAGTAACCAATCTTTTTGGATGCCATCTCCGCAAGGAGGCAATCAACCTTGGGACACATATCCAAACCAAGGAAACCAACAATGGAGCGGTAATGTTCCACCAAGTAACCAATCTCAATGGAACATACCCCTGCAAGGGTGAAATCCACCCATGAATCCCAACCAGCCAGGGAGTGGTAATGTTCCACCAAATAACCAACCTTATTGGAACATACCTCCGCAAGGGGGCAATCCATACATGCAACCTAGTTCACAATGGACTAGGCAACATCCAGGTAGTAACCAATCCTTTTGGATGCAACCTCCGCAAGGAGGTAATCCCTCTTGGAATTCTTTTCAAGCCCAAGGACCACATAAATGGAGTGACCAGGTTCTAGAAAGTAACCAATATTTTTTGGGCCTAACCCCACAAGGGGTAAATCCAACCATTAACCCCATTCCGCAATGGAGTGGTCAAGTTCTAGAAAGTAACCAATCTTTTGGGAACCAACCTGCAAGACCTGTGTTTGATCCAGCTAGGCTGCCACATGAACCTAATGTCAATGGTATGACGGATTCCGTCAACCATCTTGAATAGATTACCCCACATCTGGGACAAGTTTCTATTCAGAATTCGCAACCCACAGCTGGCCAGGAAATGCAAGAACCTGCTAATCCTTCCAACAATTCTAACATCCTCACAGTCTCATCAATAGACCTAAGAGGAAAGAAGAAGAAGTACAAGGGTAAGCAAAGTGCTAATCCTTCCTAGAATTTTGA
Source organism: Larix kaempferi (assembly GCA_027924585.1). NCBI lineage: Eukaryota > Viridiplantae > Streptophyta > Pinopsida > Pinales > Pinaceae > Larix > Larix kaempferi. The sequence continues at coordinate 5,849,602 of BSBM01001365.1, forward strand.
AATCCTTATAGTCGAGTCCAAATACCTTAGGGAAAAGAAGAAGAAGTACAAGAGTAAGAAAAATGATAACTCTGGGAACAAAGATGCACCAACTATGCTTCAATGTGGTGGGAAACAACAACCCCCTATTTTTACACTGGTACCCCTGCCAACCCCCCCGTAAGGGGGCAATGATCCTAATGCCAATGTCTTCATGTGTGATCCTGAGATGAACATTCAAACAAGACTTGATTCTTATGATGTCTCTCCTAGTACATCGGATCAATCAAAATCACAACCAAGTGGTTATCTCTACATTGAGAAACCAACCATAGACTTAGTACTATACCCCCCCAAAGGTGTTCTATGTAGAACAATGCATAATCCTAACACACGAGCTGCTGAGAACGGTAATGTTCTTGAAGACCTAGCTCAAGTACCATGTGCCATGTTGGCCTTGGAGACATTGCAATATCGTTCTGCACAAAGAAAGGAACTATTGTCTACCATTGGTGTTGTTGAGCCATCCGATGAGGCTTTGATCACATCAAACATAAACCATTCAATATGTAGGATCCTTTCCGAAGTTGCTTTTCAAATTAAAGTAACGACTCATGGTAAGAACATCTATCTAACCACAGTGAATGGGACCTTGGCTTGTGTAATGTCATTTAAATGTTGGCAATCATTGGATGACTATCTGTCGTAGAAGTTTCAAACCAAGCTACTCAAATAGCTTCGGCAGATTCAGATAAAAATCTTCCCTTGACGGAGGAATATGATTCGGTTACCTATCCCATTTGGGCTATGAGATCTCCCAACTCACATGACTTTTTGGATTACATTTTATCATCAAATTAAGATTTCCCTGAAGTTGTAAACATTTGGTTGCACCCACCTAAGGACATATTTTGTGGGGCCACTGGGATCATAATTGGATTAAATCTACTCAAGTATAGGAGCATGATCTACATGTTCCTCGATTTGATCTGGTATATTTGGAAGCTTGCATATAGGTTTAGGCCATCCCTTTGTGAAGATGCATTTGAACCTTTTCTAACCCAAACTTTCCATTGGTTCGAACCTGTTGGAAATTGGTGGGTCATCCTTTCATATCTGTATTTTCCACTTTTCCGACAATAGAGCCTACCGAACATGGGACACCCCAGTCAGCACCCGATTGCCATGTTGGTGCCCATGCTGAATTATTCTCATAGGCCCAGGAGCCCTACTAGTCCCATCATGACTTGTAGTTTGAGACCACATATTTCTCTTTCATACATTTCTGGCCATATCCTGATGGGATCCCAATTTTTTGTCATTTCAGATAAGCATGTGTTAAAATATCCACTTGAACATCCGTGCAAACTGCTTCGTTGCTTATTGCTTATGTTGCGTATTTTCCTTTGCAGTCACTTTTTGTTTCAAGATGCCTATCAACTATTGCTTCTGTATATTTGACCCATACCCATGGAGGAAACATCTCTAAGAGTGTACATAACTAGCTCAGCCCTTGTTTGCAATATGGATCTTTTCCTTGGCCTGACCCATGGCCTTCACATTGAGGCGCATTCCCTTGAGACACTCGTTTCCTCTAATGTATCATAGCATGCTTTATTCTTTTTTCAAGCTAATAAATGAAAAATGTTAAAAAAAATTGGAAAACACAAAAATCCAAAAAGGGAGAGACTTGAATCACTTCATATTATAAACTCTGAAGAGAACGACAACAGTTAGTCCTTGTTGCCCTTGAACACAACACATAATATTGTATCTGCTGTCTGTTTGTGTCAGAAATTGTTACTAAGGCTAGGGTAACAAGCCAACACAATCTCAAGAATAAAATCAATCCAAACTAGGTTTTTAGGGTTTTGTTTTGTAGGTTTTGGTAAGAAAACTTCAAGAGCATAAGGGAATACATTCAACAGATAAGTAAAAACTAATTCATATACAAATATTCATGAAGATGCATATATATCTCAGGAATCCAACAAAATATAGCAATGAAGTTCATACAATAAAAGACAAGCACCACTGGAAATTATACCTAAAACCAGAAATGAATTTGTCAATCAAGAAACTGTATAAGTTTAAAATGAAGCCAACACATATCAGAAGTGGAATAAGGAGTCATATATTCATAGTTTCATCAAAAATGCAATATGAGAGTTTGCAATACTTAGCAGTGAACAAGTCTGGATGAATACACAGTTTGCAGACCTCCTCTAGCTCTCCAAAAATTCGAACCTTTACCATGTCTTTTTCCCTCATTAAATAGTTTTTCATCCCCCAAAAAACAGTTAGGGTATCTCCTACTAATCCTCCATCGAATGACTAGATTAGGCAAAATAACATTTACATTTTTTACAAATTACAATTTTGCTAAAAATAGCAAATCTTTAACAAAAAGCTTTAAATGAAGCTAACTGCCCTAGATCTCTTTCGATGCTTCCACTAGCAAAGCTATGCCATCTGGACTTGAGGATCTTTTCTTCACTTTTTTGTGCTTTTGCTCCAGCTCAGCTATCCTTCTGTGTAGGTGTTCATTTTCATGCTGCAAGGTCTGAACTGTCCTTTCTAATTCTGAGCAATTCCTGTCAGCCACCCTTTTCCTCCTGAATGCCTCCTTTGCATCAATCACCAACTCCTGAAAATTGTCATGAGTATCTTGAAGATCTTCTCTCAATCTTCTATTTGCAAGCATTAGACCATCATTTACTTCTTGCATGTAGTTCATTTGATGCTTGTACTGTTTCACAGTCTTCTTCAAATTATCCTTGTCAGAATTTACCAGCTTTTCTATTGCAGCATCCTGATCTTCACTTGGTTTCCAAACATGTTAAACTTCTTAAACATTAATTCCTCTGTCAATGGCTTTACAGTAATATCTTCAATGATAAGGTTTGAAACACCTATTTCCTGTGCTGATTTAATCTCTTCTGTTAACAATTTTTTAGAACTGTTTTCAACAATGGATTGAGAGCTCTCTTCACCTGTTACTTGTACAGACCTAAAATCTTCTTTTTTAACTGAATGCAATGCATTTTCCTTTGACTGCTCCTCCATGGATTCTTCATCAGAGATGTTTACCTTATCGGTCTTCAACTTCGGATTCAACAACCTTTTCATATTTAATCTTAATTTATTTTTAGACCTAGTTTTAGGTCTCCATAAAGAGGCTGGCTCTCCCATCATTTTTAGTGTCTTCCCTTGATATTGGACAGATGCTAACTCTACCAATTCTAGCTTTTTGATCTTCTTTTTAGGCTTGGTAGTTTTATTCTCTATTACTTGATTTTCTTTAATCTCAGCTTTAACCTTGATCTCTGGAATAGACTGCTCTTCCTCTAACATATAGCCCTCATCATCTGAGAGGACTGTAATGGGGCTTTTGGGCTGATTCTGGACTTCCTCTTTTGCTACAGGAATAGTTTTGACATCAATTTTCCTCTCTTCTTGAACCACTGGTATAGATGATGACTTATTTTCAAGAATTTCCTTTTCCTTTTTATCATCGAATAATGAAAATTTGACTTCACTGTGCTGTGGAATTTCCTGAGGCTGACTGTCAGTCTGTCTTTCATCTGCTACCTGCTTTATTTCCTTTTTAACTCTAATGCCATGTTTGTTTGCAGGTTTAGCTGAATACCCCAACTTTTGTACCATTACTCTTCCCTTATCAGTTTGCCTTTTGGGTTGCTGGTCTTCTCCTTTAGAATGAATCCCTGACCAAAACAAAAAGAAGTCCCAAGTTTTTTCTTCCTTCTGCAACATTGTAGAGATGATCAACTTGATGAGACCATGATGAAATAATGATTGAGAAGTATGATCATCCTGCTGTTTAATTTTGCTAGACATTTTCTGCAAGCTTTTGAAGAAAAAGAATGGCAAATTCATTTTTGACACCCCTGCCATGTGCTGCAAGAACCTGAGATGGTATTTGAACACTAATGAGTACCTCCCTTCACAAGTTATATAGCTCTGAAGAATTCTTAAAGGTTCAATCCATTCCCTCTTGAAATTATGAATGATGATACCTTTGTTCCAGTCAGGAATAACATTGGGCAATAAGTATCTTTGAGGGTCAAACTCAAAAGGAGATTTCTTAAACCAGAGCTCGCCTTCATTATCAATTTCAGTGGCTTCTGAAATTAAATCTACAGTCAATTTGAATCTTAAAGGATCCATTATGATCATCTCGTTCTTAAGTCCTTTGGCAAAATTGCATGATACTTGGGCATTAAAGCCATCTATCTTCTTGAAGAATTTCAACCATCCTGCCTGTTGGAACATCTCTGCACAATCTGGAAGTTTTTGGATCCATGTCAAGTCTGTGGGTTCAGCCCTATTAATCTTACCACTTTTACTGTTTTTTCCCATCTCTTTCCTTTCAAGGAACTGGAACAGTCTAGTTTTAGGTTTCAGAAGTGTCTTATAAGCTACTTTCTGGGCAAATAGTACTGCAGGTTATAACAATTTAACCCATGCACAAATCTACAAACCTCCCTGTGTAACACCCGTATCAAACTAGCAGACTTCCCTCTGTTTAAACAAACTGAATTCTACAGGCAATTCTGTGAGTTTTTCAACGCCCTATTCTGATTAGGTCATAAAAGGAACAGTCATGCTAATTCCTCCTATCATGCTTCAGCTAACCATTTCAGTGATGAATTCTTCATCCTTTCATTCTATTACACCTCTTTCAGGGACCAATTTTTTCAGAAGAACATGCAGCAGCAAAAACCCCAAATTCTTCAGTTATGAGGGTTATACGTAATACCTGTCAATTACTCCTGCATCGTGGCGTAATGTCTTCAAATTGAGGTGTCAATAACGTTCCTCTTCGAGCACAGGTGTCCTCCTAACGTTTTCTTGGCTGCAGGTGAAACGAATTCAAAGCCCTAATTTCTGCTGGCGCCGGAATCACAGGTGTCTCTTTCCACAGCAACGTAATCCAATGTTCAACGATGAAGACTCCTCCTCAAACACTCACTCCTTAGTGATGATGCGTGTGACGAGGGAAATTTGACAGCCGAATCCGGAATTGGCTCTATGCAACTGAACCCGCATAACCTGTAATGATGCCCTTGTCTTCTCTTCGTGATTATCAACCAACGAACATCATGCTAAAAATGCTGCATACACGTGTTAAACACTTCACAAGATGTGATTAGATACTCACTCTCTTCATGATGATTGAAATCAGATCGAGATTTTACGAAAAACTCATGCCACGATATTCCTGTAGCGCACTCTGTGTTAAACTTTGGTGTAGCGCTACAAGAATATCTTTAAACCAAAATTTAGCAGATTTTCTAACTTTTGCCAAATTTATCGGAGATTTTAGTAGCTTTTTGGTTTAGGCCACTAGTTTAGCTACTCTCTAAAGTCATAATTGATTATCCTTTTGAATATATAACTCATATTGACCCACTTCCAATATAAAAATGACCAAAATCAAATGAAATGTGAAGACTGAGCTCAAACTTTATTCAAGCATTCATAAAATTCTTAAAAAGGCAGAAAACCAAAACTGAAAATCAACAATTAACTAAGGTAAACTCAAAAATCAAACCAAAATTTGGAGAGAAAAAACTAAAAATGCAGAAAAATTTACTGACTTAACATCTGGCTCCAGCTGCGGGATGAAGTCCTCCCTGTGAGGCTTCAAGAACCTGTAGACTAGTGCCTTCAGTCTTCCATTGGGCTATGGAGTCTTTATTCAATCTCACTCACACCGGTATATACAATGAAAAATGACCATGATCTTCATTTAACTGTAGAAATGCTTGAGGAATCGCCCATTAACAGGGCTGAGCAATTCCTCTCCTTCCAAAGACTGCAATATGAAAGTATTATTTTCCAAAATCTTAGCTATCAGAAAAGGGCCAAACCATAAATTATCAAATTTTCCATGTTTCCCCTTCTGTTCCTTTCTTGCATCCCATCTTAAAACCATCTCACCTTCTGAAAAAATATGATCTTTGATATTTCTGTCAAACCTGGTTTTCATTTTAGCTCTATACAGTTGGGCTTCTTTGTCTACTTTCTCTCTGTTCTGCTGTAACTCAATCATCTCAAAAATTCTCCTTTGCAAATCATCTGGTTCCTCTTGAGAATTTTGGAGGAACTTCATTACTGGGATTCCCAATTGTACTGGAAACACTGCTTCTGTTCCATAAACCAGCTGAAAGGGTGAAGTACCAATGGCTTGTTTTACAGTAATCCTATCTGCCCATAATGCATATTTCAACATTGAATCCCAGGATTTTTTATTCTGTTTGAGCAATTTCTTGATGCACTGAATGATATTTTGTTAGATGATTCAGCCTGACCATTTCCCTAAGGATAATAGGGAGTTGAGTGTTTTAGCATAATACCATTTTTTTCACAAAAGGCCACCATTGCCTTGGATTTGAATGCTTTGGCATTATCAGTAATCAATCTTTGTGGACAACCAAACCTGCTCAGAATATTATTTTCTATGAAATCCATTATTACCTTATCTGTGGCATTTCTTGTGGGGATAGCCTCCACCCACTTTGTAAAGAAATCTGTGGCAGTCAAAATCCAGTGATGCTGGCCTGAAGATGCTGGGTTTATCTCCCCAATAAAATCCAGTCCCCACTGCTGAAAAGGGGCATTGACTACAATAGGCTTCAAAGGTAAAGACAGCAGCTTCTGTTTTCCTGCAAACTTTTGACAAGGTATACAAGCTCTTACAGTTTGATAAACATCTGTAAAAAGTGAAGGCCAATAGTAACCAGCTCTTAAAATTTTATAAGCTGTTGTTTTCCAATATTTATGCCCTCCACAGGCTCCTTCATGAGATTCTGAAATTACTTCCTTTATTTCAGCTTGATCTAAACACCTTAATAAGATTCCTGCTGGATCTTTCCAAAACAATTGACCCTCTATCAGACAGTATTTAGTAGTTTTCAATTTCAAGGACCTGGCAGCTTTTCTGTCTAAATGTTCTGGAAATTGCAAAAATAGCAGAAAATGGACAATGTCAGCATACCAATCTGAAGATGAATAAGAATCCATGATTCTTTCTTTTTCCAGGATTACTTGATTTTCTTCAGGTGCTGATTCTTCTGTCATAGCATGTAACCCTAATGCCTGACAATTTGAGTCAACCAGTAGTTTGGCCAATCCTTGTCCTTTGACCAGCTTCGTAGGTCTGATTTCCACCTCGTATTCCATAATTTTGGCAATCCACCTTCCCCTCTTTCCTTCACTATCAGGCTGTGTCAAAACATCCTTCACTGCAGCATTTGGAACAAATGAAACAACCTTGGAGTGTAAAATATAAATTCTGAAAAATTTTAAAGCCTTTACCAGGGCATAGGCTTGTTTCTCCAAGATACTGTATTTTAGCTCGGAATCTCTAAGTGTTTTGCTGAAAAAGGCAATTGGTTGTTCCAATCCTTCTTCATTCTTCTGAAGTAATACAGCAGCAATGGTGTCCTCTGAAGCAAAGGAAAATGTAAGAAATTCTTTGTCAAAATTTGGACTCACCAGAACAGGTGCTTCAGTTAGAGCCACTTTAATCTTTTCAAAAGCTGTCTTTGCTTCCATAGTCCACTTGACTTCTTGATCCTTTTTTAACATGCCTGTAATTTGCTTAATGGTCTCAGCAAAATTAGGAATAAACCATCGCAGAAAATTAATTTTGCCAATAAATGATTGCACATCCTTTTTACTCCTAGGCAAACTAATTTTCAGTATTGCTTTGACTCTCTCAGGGTCAATCCTGATACCATCAGCTGATACCAAGTGACCAAGCAACTTACCTTCCTGTACAGCAAAATGTGATTTTTTAGGGTTTAAAGATAAGCCAAATTTTCTGCACTTTATGAAGGTCTGCTCCAAGTGTTTCAAGTGTTCATCATCAGATTTGGAGAAGACTGTAATATCATCCAGATAAATAACCACAAACTTATCTTTTTCACCCACGAATGCAATATCCATAGCTCTCTGAAAGGTTGCTCCAGCATTCATCAAGCCAAAAGGCATCTTGTCATACATAAATGTCCCCCAGGGAGTTGTAAAAGCTGTTTTTTCTTTATCATCAGGATGCATAGCAATCTGATTATACCCTGAGAAGCCATCTAGCATTGAAATCCTTTGAGCTCCAACCACCTGCTGCAAAACCTGTTCAATCTTGGGGAGAGGATAATTATCTTTTAATGATGATCGATTTAAATTTCTGAAGTCAACACATAATCGAATCTCTCCATTCTTCTTTCTAACAGGAACCAAATTTGCCACCCAAGAAGAATATCTAAGAGGCACTATTATTTTTGCATCCAACAACTTCTTTAATTCTTTTTCAATAACAGGGAACAGTGCTGGATTGATTCTTCTTAATTTATGCCTGAAAGGTTTAACATTAGGTTTCAATGGAACTTTATGCTGAATAACTGCTGTGTCATAGGTTTTCAGCTCCTTGTAAGACCAAGCAAAAGTATCTATATATTTTCTCAACAGCTTAATGTATCTACTCCTTTGCTCAGCTGTTAGGTTTTTAGACAATTTTACCATTCTGGGCTGTTCTGCTAAGCCAATATTGTAATCCTCTACATTTTCTTCTGAAGACTGGATTACTGGTCTGGAAGGTGTATCATCCTTAGTAAATATTCTCTCCAAAGGTACTAGGCCTTTTGGAATGAAATTACTCTTTAATTCAATAATCTTATGTCCAGCAATCTCTTCTGCAGTAAATTCATCCAACTGTTCATCCTTTTCATCAATTTCTTGATCAATTTGATTGTTTGAAAATTCATCTACCAGCTCAAGAATTTTTTTTATTTCAATGTCATCTTCAAAAACCCTCCAATGTTTTACATTATCTGGAACACATGGCCTATATCTCACTTCTATTGGATACCTTAATTGAGTGGTTTTTGGAATTCTGAAATGTGTGGCAGCTAGGGCTAAAGAATCTGCAGTTTCATTATGATTTCTGGGAATATGAGTGATATTAAATGCAATAAAATAATTTTCAAGCATATCCCATACCTCATTTCGATAAACTTTCAACAAACCCTGCTTTACTTGATATTTGTTCTTCACTTGTTGAACAATTAGTTCGGAGTCGCCAAATGCAGAAATCTGTTGAATTCCTAAATCCTTTGCAGCCTTCAATCCCAATAGCAGGGCCTCATACTCAGCAGTATTGTTTGTGGTAGCAAATTCTAACTTATACATAAGTTTCACCATTTCACCTCCAGGAGAAATCAATAAAACTCCAGCTCCAGCACCTTCTTTGCATGAAGACCCATCAAAATACAACTGCCATAATACATCTTGCTCTTCTTGACTGTGTTTTACAGGCTGATCTTTTTGTACTTGTAACACACCAGCAGAATTCTCTTCTTCACTAAACTGTAGTATACATGAACCAAGGTATTTATCCACAGAATACATTGGGTGATTTGTAGGGTTTTTCTCATCTGTAACTATGTAAGCCAACTGTAATTCCCTATAAAGTCTCCTATTTTCCCCACCAAAAACAGGAATAGTTGCATAAGAGAGATCCATCTGTAATGTTCCTCCAACTTTCTTATCCCATGACCTAGACAGAAGTAAGCCAAATTTTGGTGTGATGTCAGCTACCACAACATCCATTATTACACTTTTCATGGGTAACTGAGTAAGATTGACAACCATATCTTTAATCACTCCTAGACATTTTACAGCTCGGGAGTCAAAGGCATATAGATCATGGTAAGGCTTAGTGACATTAAGGCCCAGGGCTTCCATCACAGATTTTGGCATCAAATTATGGGATGCTCCTGAATCTAGCAGACAGTTATGAATCATCTGCTCATGCACAGTCAGAGTTATATAAAATGGAGGAGAAGCACCAGCTTCATTTTCAGTCTTCTCAGCTAAAGCTGATCCAATAAAAATTTTAGGGTTTTCTTCCTGAAGATTCATTATATCTGAAACTGGCTGATTATTTGGCATATTCATTACCTTCAAAACTGTATTCTTGTATGATGGATTTTTTATAAGTTCAGAAAATGGCACAGGAATTTTGAGTTTTCCTAATTCATTTTCCAAACTAAAATGTTGACCTGACTTGTTTACCTCTTCCATTTCTGTATTTTTCTTGGGTTTTTCTGCAGGTTGCTTCTTTTCTGCTACAGGATCAACAGTTGGTTTATCAAGAATAACTGGAGCAGGAACAACAGTTTTCTTCTTAGGAGCTTGAACTACTTGTTTTGGTCCAGTTCTGAGATTAATAACCTTCTTGACTCCATTCTGATTGGTAGCAGTATTTACAGCAGTTTTTTCACATTCCAAATCATCTTCAACCTCATATAAATCAGCATCATAATATTCAGAATTTAGAAAATCCTCTTCAGTAACAAAACCTGTAAACATTTTATCTCCAATGTGATTCATGTCCTGATCAGTTTCAGTTTCTTCAAAAAGCAGCTGCTGATCAATTTCTTCCTCATCAACCAAATTATTTTGAAAAGGTGGGGGCACTTTTTGATCTTCATTTTCTCTCCTTTCTTGCTGGATGTCATTATTTCTTCGCTCCCTTGGCATGAATCTAGGTGCAAATTGTCTTCTAAACTGATTTTGGTTATTTGGATTTCTCTGAGCTTCAGGAGCAGGTTTAGCAGAATTCTTTTCAAGCTCTAGTTTGTTCAACTTTGCAGTAAGGATCTTAACCATTTTGGCCATCTCATCTATCTTGGCCTCAGCAGATTGAGAAGCAGAGCCTACTGTGACAGCTTCTTTCTTTCCCTTTCTTTCATACAACTGCTGAGATGTTTCATTTTTAAGTCTATTTGAAGCTAACAAATTAGACTCTACCTCTAGGGCTGCATCTTGCATGTTCAGCAGAGTGATAGGTCTCCTCTCTCTGAGTAATAAAGAAAATTCATGATCAAAAGCATTGGCGTATGTCAACTTAGCTGATGTTTCAGTGGGTTTAATTTCTGCTGGAATTCTACTGTACATTTTATTAAACCTCTTGGAAAAATCAGCAACAGTCTCATCTTTCTTTCTTCTGAGAGCTCCAAACTCGGTTATATAGTATGTGTGATCTTTAGTGTCTCCCCACTGTCTCATGAAAAGCTGATGGAGTTCTTCAATAATAGTAATGGAGTTAGCAGGCAACTCCCTAAACCATTTTCTTACATCCCCATCTAGACTCTGAACAAAAACCCTCATCCACACATCTTTAATTTCAATATTCTGATTGTCAGCATAACTCATAAAAGCTTCCCAATGTTCCTCAGCAGTATTTTCCCCTTGACCATTAAATCTAGGCATATATTTCTGATAATCACCTCCGGGCAAAGGATGTAGAGGCTGAGGTAAAACTAATGGTGCATACCTAGCTGCTACCATTCTGTCCATCATATCCATAGGTGGATTTTGAGCTGCCATTGTGGACTGAAGTTTAGACTGAAGTTTCAAATTAGGTTTTGAAAAGGAAGGAGTTTGACTGGGTCCTTTTTGAAAGGTATTCTTTCCTAGTTTCAACTGAAATATTGGTATTTTATCAGGAGAAGAGGTTTTAGCCTTCAAGAAACTTTTAGGATTAGTGAAAACCTGAAAACTGCTCTCAGAAAGGATAGGTTTTATACACGGTGAAATGTCAGCTGGGTCTAGTGATTCACCCAACTGATGAGAATCACAGAAAGTTGGCAAAGATTGAGATTTTCTAAGTTTGTTTGCTGTTTTCAGAATATGCTCAGGGTCTGTCACACCCAGATTTAATGGAGAAACAGGCTTATTCCTGGTCCCAATCCCTTTAGAAGCCAGTGTGACTTTTTTGGTGAAAATATAGCCTTCAAAGTGCTGGTTCAAGTCCACCTCTTAAACCAGGAAAAATGATGAATATCCCAGGGAAGATATGCTTCAGCTTCGTCCCCGGCAACGGCGCCAAAGATGTTTGTGTCAGAAATTGTTACTAAGGCTAGGGTAACAAGCCAACACAATCTCAAGAATAAAATCAATCCAAACTAGGTTTTTAGGGTTTTGTTTTGTAGGTTTTGGTAAGAAAACTTCAAGAGCATAAGGGAATACATTCAACAGATAAGTAAAAACTAATTCATATACAAATATTCATGAAGATGCATATATATCTCAGGAATCCAACAAAAGATAGCAATGAAGTTCATACAATAAAAGACAAGCACCACTGGAAATTATACCTAAAACCAGAAATGAATTTGTCAATCAAGAAACTGTATAAGTTTAAAATGAAGCCAACACATATCAGAAGTGGAATAAGGAGTCATATATTCATAGTTTCATCAAAAATGCAATATGAGAGTTTGCAATACTTAGCAGTGAACAAGTTTGGATGAATACACAGTTTGCAGACCTCCTCTAGCTCTCCAAAAATTCGAACCTTTACCATGTCTTTTTCCCTCATTAAATAGTTTTTCATCCCCCAAAAAACAGTTAGGGTATCTCCTACTAATCCTCCATCGAATGACTAGATTAGGCAAAATAACATTTACATTTTTTACAAATTACAATTTTGCTAAAAATAGCAAATCTTTAACAAAAAGCTTTAAATGAAGCTAACTGCCCTAGATCTCTTTCGATGCTTCCACTAGCAAAGCTATGCCATCTGGACTTGAGGATCTTTTCTTCACTTTTTTGTGCTTTTGCTCCAGCTCAGCTATCCTTCTGTGTAGGTGTTCATTTTCATGCTGCAAGGTCTGAACTGTCCTTTCTAATTCTGAGCAATTCCTGTCAGCCACCCTTTTCCTCCTGAATGCCTCCTTTGCATCAATCACCAACTCCTGAAAATTGTCATGAGTATCTTGAAGATCTTCTCTCAATCTTCTATTTGCAAGCATTAGACCATCATTTACTTCTTGCATGTAGTTCATTTGATGCTTGTACTGTTTCACAGTCTTCTTCAAATTATCCTTGTCAGAATTTACCAGCTTTTCTATTGCAGCATCCTGATCTTCACTTGGTTTCCAAACATGTTAAACTTCTTAAACATTAATTCCTCTGTCAATGGCTTTACAGTAATATCTTCAATGATAAGGTTTGAAACACCTATTTCCTGTGCTGATTTAATCTCTTCTGTTAACAATTTTTTAGAACTGTTTTCAACAATGGATTGAGAGCTCTCTTCACCTGTTACTTGTACAGACCTAAAATCTTCTTTTTTAACTGAATGCAATGCATTTTCCTTTGACTGCTCCTCCATGGATTCTTCATCAGAGATGTTTACCTTATCGGTCTTCAACTTCGGATTCAACAACCTTTTCATATTTAATCTTAATTTATTTTTAGACCTAGTTTTAGGTCTCCATAAAGAGGCTGGCTCTCCCATCATTTTTAGTGTCTTCCCTTGATATTGGACAGATGCTAACTCTACCAATTCTAGCTTTTTGATCTTCTTTTTAGGCTTGGTAGTTTTATTCTCTATAACTTGATTTTCTTTAATCTCAGCTTTAACCTTGATCTCTGGAATAGACTGCTCTTCCTCTAACATATAGCCCTCATCATCTGAGAGGACTGTAATGGGGCTTTTGGGCTGATTCTGGACTTCCTCTTTTGCTACAGGAATAGTTTTGACATCAATTTTCCTCTCTTCTTGAACCACTGGTATAGATGATGACTTATTTTCAAGAATTTCCTTTTCCTTTTTATCATCGAATAATGAAAATTTGACTTCACTGTGCTGTGGAATTTCCTGAGGCTGACTGTCAGTCTGTCTTTCATCTGCTACCTGCTTTATTTCCTTTTTAACTCTAATGCCATGTTTGTTTGCAGGTTTAGCTGAATACCCCAACTTTTGTACCATTACTCTTCCCTTATCAGTTTGCCTTTTGGGTTGCTGGTCTTCTCCTTTAGAATGAATCCCTGACCAAAACAAAAAGAAGTCCCAAGTTTTTTCTTCCTTCTGCAACACTGTAGAGATGATCAACTTGATGAGACCATGATGAAATAATGATTGAGAAGTATGATCATCCTGCTGTTTAATTTTGCTAGACATTTTCTTCAAGCTTTTGAAGAAAAAGAATGGCAAATTCATTTTTGACACCCCTGCCATGTGCTGCAAGAACCTGAGATGGTATTTGAACACTAATGAGTACCTCCCTTCACAAGTTATATAGCTCTGAAGAATTCTTAAAGGTTCAATCCATTCCCTCTTGAAATTATGAATGATGATACCTTTGTTCCAGTCAGGAATAACATTGGGCAATAAGTATCTTTGAGGGTCAAACTCAAAAGGAGATTTCTTAAACCAGAGCTCGCCTTCATTATCAATTTCAGTGGCTTCTGAAATTAAATCTACAGTCAATTTGAATCTTAAAGGATCCATTATGATCATCTCGTTCTTAAGTCCTTTGGCAAAATTGCATGATACTTGGGCATTAAAGCCATCTATCTTCTTGAAGAATTTCAACCATCCTGCCTGTTGGAACATCTCTGCACAATCTGGAAGTTTTTGGATCCATGTCAAGTCTGTGGGTTCAGCCCTATTAATCTTACCACTTTTACTGTTTTTTCCCATCTCTTTCCTTTCAAGGAACTGGAACAGTCTAGTTTTAGGTTTCAGAAGTGTCTTATAAGCTACTTTCTGGGCAAATAGTACTGCAGGTTATAACAATTTAACCCATGCACAAATCTACAAACCTCCTTGTGTAACACCCGTATCAAACTAGCAGACTTCCCTCTGTTTAAACAAACTGAATTCTACAGGCAATTCTGTGAGTTTTTCAACGCCCTATTCTGATTAGGTCATAAAAGGAACAGTCATGCTAATTCCTCCTATCATGCTTCATCTAACCATTTCAGTGATGAATTCTTCATCCTTTCATTCTATTACACCTCTTTCAGGGACCAATTTTTTCAGAAGAACATGCAGCAGCAAAAACCCCAAATTCTTCAGTTATGAGGGTTATACGTAATACCTGTCAATTACTCCTGCATCGTGGCGTAATGTCTTCAAATTGAGGTGTCAATAACGTTCCTCTTCGAGCACAGGTGTCCTCCTAACGTTTTCTTGGCTGCAGGTGAAACGAATTCAAAGCCCTAATTTCTGCTGGCGCCGGAATCACAGGTGTCTCTTTCCACAGCAACGTAATCCAATGTTCAACGATGAAGACTCCTCCTCAAACACTCACTCCTTAGTGATGATGCGTGTGACGAGGGAAATTTGACAGCCGAATCCGGAATTGGCTCTATGCAACTGAACCCGCATAACCTGTAATGATGCCCTTGTCTTCTCTTCGTGATTATCAACCAACGAACATCATGCTAAAAATGCTGCATACACGTGTTAAACACTTCACAAGATGTGATTAGATACTCACTCTCTTCATGATGATTGAAATCAGATCGAGATTTTACGAAAAACTCATGCCACGATATTCCTGTAGCGCACTCTGTGTTAAACTTTGGTGTAGCGCTACAAGAATATCTTTAAACCAAAATTTAGCAGATTTTCTAACTTTTGCCAAATTTATCGGAGATTTTAGCAGCTTTTTGGTTTAGGCCACTAGTTTAGCTACTCTCTAAAGTCATAATTGATTATCCTTTTGAATATATAACTCATATTGACCCACTTCCAATATAAAAATGACCAAAATCAAATGAAATGTGAAGACTGAGCTCAAACTTTATTCAAGCATTCATAAAATTCTTAAAAAGGCAGAAAACCAAAACTGAAAATCAACAATTAACTAAGGTAAACTCAAAAATCAAACCAAAATTTGGAGAGAAAAAACTAAAAATGCAGAAAAATTTACTGACTTAACATCTGGCTCCAGCTGCGGGATGAAGTCCTCCCTGTGAGGCTTCAAGAACCTGTAGACTAGTGCCTTCAGTCTTCCATTGGGCTATGGAGTCTTTATTCAATCTCACTCACACCGGTATATACAATGAAAAATGACCATGATCTTCATTTAACTGTAGAAATGCTTGAGGAATCGCCCATTAACAGGGCTGAGCAATTCCTCTCCTTCCAAAGACTGCAATATGAAAGTATTATTTTCCAAAATCTTAGCTATCAGAAAAGGGCCAAACCATAAATTATCAAATTTTCCATGTTTCCCCTTCTGTTCCTTTCTTGCATCCCATCTTAAAACCATCTCACCTTCTGAAAAAATATGATCTTTGATATTTCTGTCAAACCTGGTTTTCATTTTAGCTCTATACAGTTGGGCTTCTTTGTCTACTTTCTCTCTGTTCTGCTGTAACTCAATCATCTCAAAAATTCTCCTTTGCAAATCATCTGGTTCCTCTTGAGAATTTTGGAGGAACTTCATTACTGGGATTCCCAATTGTACTGGAAACACTGCTTCTGTTCCATAAACCAGCTGAAAGGGTGAAGTACCAATGGCTTGTTTTACAGTAATCCTATCTGCCCATAATGCATATTTCAACATTGAATCCCAGGATTTTTTATTCTGTTTGAGCAATTTCTTGATGCACTGAATGATATTTTGTTAGATGATTCAGCCTGACCATTTCCCTAAGGATAATAGGGAGTTGAGTGTTTTAGCATAATACCATTTTTTTCACAAAAGGCCACCATTGCCTTGGATTTGAATGCTTTGGCATTATCAGTAATCAATCTTTGTGGACAACCAAACCTGCTCAGAATATTATTTTCTATGAAATCCATTATTACCTTATCTGTGGCATTTCTTGTGGGGATAGCCTCCACCCACTTTGTAAAGAAATCTGTGGCAGTCAAAATCCAGTGATGCTGGCCTGAAGATGCTGGGTTTATCTCCCCAATAAAATCCAGTCCCCACTGCTGAAAAGGGGCATTGACTACAATAGGCTTCAAAGGTAAAGACAGCAGCTTCTGTTTTCCTGCAAACTTTTGACAAGGTATACAAGCTCTTACAGTTTGATAAACATCTGTAAAAAGTGAAGGCCAATAGTAACCAGCTCTTAAAATTTTATAAGCTGTTGTTTTCCAATATTTATGCCCTCCACAGGCTCCTTCATGAGATTCTGAAATTACTTCCTTTATTTCAGCTTGATCTAAACACCTTAATAAGATTCCTGCTGGATCTTTCCAAAACAATTGACCCTCTATCAGACAGTATTTAGTAGTTTTCAATTTCAAGGACCTGGCAGCTTTTCTGTCTAAATGTTCTGGAAATTGCAAAAATAGCAGAAAATGGACAATGTCAGCATACCAATCTGAAGATGAATAAGAATCCATGATTCTTTCTTTTTCCAGGATTACTTGATTTTCTTCAGGTGCTGATTCTTCTGTCATAGCATGTAACCCTAATGCCTGACAATTTGAGTCAACCAGTAGTTTGGCCAATCCTTGTCCTTTGACCAGCTTCGTAGGTCTGATTTCCACCTCGTATTCCATAATTTTGGCAATCCACCTTCCCCTCTTTCCTTCACTATCAGGCTGTGTCAAAACATCCTTCACTGCAGCATTTGGAACAAATGAAACAACCTTGGAGTGTAAAATATAAATTCTGAAAAATTTTAAAGCCTTTACCAGGGCATAGGCTTGTTTCTCCAAGATACTGTATTTTAGCTCGGAATCTCTAAGTGTTTTGCTGAAAAAGGCAATTGGTTGTTCCAATCCTTCTTCATTCTTCTGAAGTAATACAGCAGCAATGGTGTCCTCTGAAGCAAAGGAAAATGTAAGAAATTCTTTGTCAAAATTTGGACTCACCAGAACAGGTGCTTCAGTTAGAGCCACTTTAATCTTTTCAAAAGCTGTCTTTGCTTCCATAGTCCACTTGACTTCTTGATCCTTTTTTAACATGCCTGTAATTTGCTTAATGGTCTCAGCAAAATTAGGAATAAACCATCGCAGAAAATTAATTTTGCCAATAAATGATTGCACATCCTTTTTACTCCTAGGCAAACTAATTTTCAGTATTGCTTTGACTCTCTCAGGGTCAATCCTGATACCATCAGCTGATACCAAGTGACCAAGCAACTTACCTTCCTGTACAGCAAAATGTGATTTTTTAGGGTTTAAAGATAAGCCAAATTTTCTGCACTTTATGAAGGTCTGCTCCAAGTGTTTCAAGTGTTCATCATCAGATTTGGAGAAGACTGTAATATCATCCAGATAAATAACCACAAACTTATCTTTTTCACCCACGAATGCAATATCCATAGCTCTCTGAAAGGTTGCTCCAGCATTCATCAAGCCAAAAGGCATCTTGTCATACATAAATGTCCCCCAGGGAGTTGTAAAAGCTGTTTTTTCTTTATCATCAGGATGCATAGCAATCTGATTATACCCTGAGAAGCCATCTAGCATTGAAATCCTTTGAGCTCCAACCACCTGCTGCAAAACCTGTTCAATCTTGGGGAGAGGATAATTATCTTTTAATGATGATCGATTTAAATTTCTGAAGTCAACACATAATCGAATCTCTCCATTCTTCTTTCTAACAGGAACCAAATTTGCCACCCAAGAAGAATATCTAAGAGGCACTATTATTTTTGCATCCAACAACTTCTTTAATTCTTTTTCAATAACAGGGAACAGTGCTGGATTGATTCTTCTTAATTTATGCCTGAAAGGTTTAACATTAGGTTTCAATGGAACTTTATGCTGAATAACTGCTGTGTCATAGGTTTTCAGCTCCTTGTAAGACCAAGCAAAAGTATCTATATATTTTCTCAACAGCTTAATGTATCTACTCCTTTGCTCAGCTGTTAGGTTTTTAGACAATTTTACCATTCTGGGCTGTTCTGCTAAGCCAATATTGTAATCCTCTACATTTTCTTCTGAAGACTGGATTACTGGTCTGGAAGGTGTATCATCCTTAGTAAATATTCTCTCCAAAGGTACTAGGCCTTTTGGAATGAAATTACTCTTTAATTCAATAATCTTATGTCCAGCAATCTCTTCTGCAGTAAATTCATCCAACTGTTCATCCTTTTCATCAATTTCTTGATCAATTTGATTGTTTGAAAATTCATCTACCAGCTCAAGAAATTTTTTTATTTCAATGTCATCTTCAAAAACCCTCCAATGTTTTACATTATCTGGAACACATGGCCTATATCTCACTTCTATTGGATACCTTAATTGAGTGGTTTTTGGAATTCTGAAATGTGTGGCAGCTAGGGCTAAAGAATCTGCAGTTTCATTATGATTTCTGGGAATATGAGTGATATTAAATGCAATAAAATAATTTTCAAGCATATCCCATACCTCATTTCGATAAACTTTCAACAAACCCTGCTTTACTTGATATTTGTTCTTCACTTGTTGAACAATTAGTTCGGAGTCGCCAAATGCAGAAATCTGTTGAATTCCTAAATCCTTTGCAGCCTTCAATCCCAATAGCAGGGCCTCATACTCAGCAGTATTGTTTGTGGTAGCAAATTCTAACTTATACATAAGTTTCACCATTTCACCTCCAGGAGAAATCAATAAAACTCCAGCTCCAGCACCTTCTTTGCATGAAGACCCATCAAAATACAACTGCCATAATACATCTTGCTCTTCTTGACTGTGTTTTACAGGCTGATCTTTTTGTACTTGTAACACACCAGCAGAATTCTATTCTTCACTAAACTGTAGTATACATGAACCAAGGTCTTTATCCACAGAATACATTGGGTGATTTGTAGGGTTTTTCTCATCTGTAACTATGTAAGCCAACTGTAATTCCCTATAAAGTCTCCTATTTTCCCCACCAAAAACAGGAATAGTTGCATAAGAGAGATCCATCTGTAATGTTCCTCCAACTTTCTTATCCCATGACCTAGACAGAAGTAAGCCAAATTTTGGTGTGATGTCAGCTACCACAACATCCATTATTACACTTTTCATGGGTAACTGAGTAAGATTGACAACCATATCTTTAATCACTCCTAGACATTTTACAGCTCGGGAGTCAAAGGCATATAGATCATGGTAAGGCTTAGTGACATTAAGGCCCAGGGCTTCCATCACAGATTTTGGCATCAAATTATGGGATGCTCCTGAATCTAGCAGACAGTTATGAATCATCTGCTCATGCACAGTCAGAGTTATATAAAATGGAGGAGAAGCACCAGCTTCATTTTCAGTCTTCTCAGCTAAAGCTGATCCAATAAAAATTTTAGGGTTTTCTTCCTGAAGATTCACTGTATCTGAAACTGGCTGATTATTTGGCATATTCATTACCTTCAAAACTGTATTCTTGTATGATGGATTTTTTATAAGTTCAGAAAATGGCACAGGAATTTTGAGTTTTCCTAATTCATTTTCCAAACTAAAATGTTGACCTGACTTGTTTACCTCTTCCATTTCTGTATTTTTCTTGGGTTTTTCTGCAGGTTGCTTCTTTTCTGCTACAGGATCAACAGTTGGTTTATCAAGAATAACTGGAGCAGGAACAACAGTTTTCTTCTTAGGAGCTTGAACTACTTGTTTTGGTCCAGTTCTGAGATTAATAACCTTCTTGACTCCATTCTGATTGGTAGCAGTATTTACAGCAGTTTTTTCACATTCCAAATCATCTTCAACCTCATATAAATCAGCATCATAATATTCAGAATTTAGAAAATCCTCTTCAGTAACAAAACCTGTAAACATTTTATCTCCAATGTGATTCATGTCCTGATCAGTTTCAGTTTCTTCAAAAAGCAGCTGCTGATCAATTTCTTCCTCATCAACCAAATTATTTTGAAAAGGTGGGGGCACTTTTTGATCTTCATTTTCTCTCCTTTCTTGCTGGATGTCATTATTTCTTCGCTCCCTTGGCATGAATCTAGGTGCAAATTGTCTTCTAAACTGATTTTGGTTATTTGGATTTCTCTGAGCTTCAGGAGCAGGTTTAGCAGAATTCTTTTCAAGCTCTAGTTTGTTCAACTTTGCAGTAAGGATCTTAACCATTTTGGCCATCTCATCTATCTTGGCCTCAGCAGATTGAGAAGCAGAGCCTACTGTGACAGCTTCTTTCTTTCCCTTTCTTTCATACAACTGCTGAGATGTTTCATTTTTAAGTCTATTTGAAGCTAACAAATTAGACTCTACCTCTAGGGCTGCATCTTGCATGTTCAGCAGAGTGATAGGTCTCCTCTCTCTGAGTAATAAAGAAAATTCATGATCAAAAGCATTGGCGTATGTCAACTTAGCTGATGTTTCAGTGGGTTTAATTTCTGCTGGAATTCTACTGTACATTTTATTAAACCTCTTGGAAAAATCAGCAACAGTCTCATCTTTCTTTCTTCTGAGAGCTCCAAACTCGGTTATATAGTATGTGTGATCTTTAGTGTCTCCCCACTGTCTCATGAAAAGCTGATGGAGTTCTTCAATAATAGTAATGGAGTTAGCAGGCAACTCCCTAAACCATTTTCTTACATCCCCATCTAGACTCTGAACAAAAACCCTCATCCACACATCTTTAATTTCAATATTCTGATTGTCAGCATAACTCATAAAAGCTTCCCAATGTTCCTCAGCAGTATTTTCCCCTTGACCATTAAATCTAGGCATATATTTCTGATAATCACCTCCGGGCAAAGGATGTAGAGGCTGAGGTAAAACTAATGGTGCATACCTAGCTGCTACCATTCTGTCCATCATATCCATAGGTGGATTTTGAGCTGCCATTGTGGACTGAAGTTTAGACTGAAGTTTCAAATTAGGTTTTGAAAAGGAAGGAGTTTGACTGGGTCCTTTTTGAAAGGTATTCTTTCCTAGTTTCAACTGAAATATTGGTATTTTATCAGGAGAAGAGGTTTTAGCCTTCAAGAAACTTTTAGGATTAGTGAAAACCTGAAAACTGCTCTCAGAAAGGATAGGTTTTATACACGGTGAAATGTCAGCTGGGTCTAGTGATTCACCCAACTGATGAGAATCACAGAAAGTTGGCAAAGATTGAGATTTTCTAAGTTTGTTTGCTGTTTTCAGAATCTGCTCAGGGTCTGTCACACCCAGATTTAATGGAGAAACAGGCTTATTCCTGGTCCCAATCCCTTTAGAAGCCAGTGTGACTTTTTTGGTGAAAATATAGCCTTCAAAGTGCTGGTTCAAGTCCACCTCTTAAACCAGGAAAAATGATGAATATCCCAGGGAAGATATGCTTCAGCTTCGTCCCCGGCAACGGCGCCAAAGATGTTTGTGTCAGAAATTGTTACTAAGGCTAGGGTAACAAGCCAACACAATCTCAAGAATAAAATCAATCCAAACTAGGTTTTTAGGGTTTTGTTTTGTAGGTTTTGGTAAGAAAACTTCAAGAGCATAAGGGAATACATTCAACAGATAAGTAAAAACTAATTCATATACAAATATTCATGAAGATGCATATATATCTCAGGAATCCAACAAAAGATAGCAATGAAGTTCATACAATAAAAGACAAGCACCACTGGAAATTATACCTAAAACCAGAAATGAATTTGTCAATCAAGAAACTGTATAAGTTTAAAATGAAGCCAACACATATCAGAAGTGGAATAAGGAGTCATATATTCATAGTTTCATCAAAAATGCAATATGAGAGTTTGCAATACTTAGCAGTGAACAAGTCTGGATGAATACACAGTTTGCAGACCTCCTCTAGCTCTCCAAAAATTCGAACCTTTACCATGTCTTTTTCCCTCATTAAATAGTTTTTCATCCCCCAAAAAACAGTTAGGGTATCTCCTACTAATCCTCCATCGAATGACTAGATTAGGCAAAATAACATTTACATTTTTTACAAATTACAATTTTGCTAAAAATAGCAAATCTTTAACAAAAAGCTTTAAATGAAGCTAACTGCCCTAGATCTCTTTCGATGCTTCCACTAGCAAAGCTATGCCATCTGGACTTGAGGATCTTTTCTTCACTTTTTTGTGCTTTTGCTCCAGCTCAGCTATCCTTCTGTGTAGGTGTTCATTTTCATGCTGCAAGGTCTGAACTGTCCTTTCTAATTCTGAGCAATTCCTGTCAGCCACGCTTTTCCTCCTGAATGCCTCCTTTGCATCAATCACCAACTCCTGAAAATTGTCATGAGTATCTTGAAGATCTTCTCTCAATCTTCTATTTGCAAGCATTAGACCATCATTTACTTCTTGCATGTAGTTCATTTGATGCTTGTACTGTTTCACAGTCTTCTTCAAATTATCCTTGTCAGAATTTACCAGCTTTTCTATTGCAGCATCCTGATCTTCACTTGGTTTCCAAACATGTTAAACTTCTTAAACATTAATTCCTCTGTCAATGGCTTTACAGTAATATCTTCAATGATAAGGTTTGAAACACCTATTTCCTGTGTTGATTTAATCTCTTATGTTAACAATTTTTTAGAACTGTTTTCAACAATGGATTGAGAGCTCTCTTCACCTGTTACTTGTACAGACCTAAAATCTTCTTTTTTAACTGAATGCAATGCATTTTCCTTTGACTGCTCCTCCATGGATTCTTCATCAGAGATGTTTACCTTATCGGTCTTCAACTTCGGATTCAACAACCTTTTCATATTTAATCTTAATTTATTTTTAGACCTAGTTTTAGGTCTCCATAAAGAGGCTGGCTCTCCCATCATTTTTAGTGTCTTCCCTTGATATTGGACAGATGCTAACTCTACCACTTCTAGCTTTTTGATCTTCTTTTTAGGCTTGGTAGTTTTATCCTCTATAACTTGATTTTCTTTAATCTCAGCTTTAACCTTGATCTCTGGAATAGACTGCTCTTCCTCTAACATATAGCCCTCATCATCTGAGAGGACTGTAATGGGGCTTTTGGGCTGATTCTGGACTTCCTCTTTTGCTACAGGAATAGTTTTGACATCAATTTTCCTCTCTTCTTGAACCACTGGTATAGATGATGACTTATTTTCAAGAATTTCCTTTTCCTTTTTATCATCGAATAATGAAAATTTGACTTCACTGTGCTGTGGAATTTCTTGAGGCTGACTGTCAGTCTGTCTTTCATCTGCTACCTGCTTTATTTCCTTTTTAACTCTAATGCCATGTTTGTTTGCAGGTTTAGCTGAATACCCCAACTTTTGTACCATTACTCTTCCCTTATCAGTTTTCCTTTTGGGTTGCTGGTCTTCTCCTTTAGAATGAATCCCTGACCAAAACAAAAAGAAGTCCCAAGTTTTTTCTTCCTTCTGCAACACTGTAGAGATGATCAACTTGATGAGACCATGATGAAATAATGATTGAGAAGTATGATCATCCTGCTGTTTAATTTTGCTAGACATTTTCTGCAAGCTTTTGAAGAAAAAGAATGGCAAATTCATTTTTGACACCCCTGCCATGTGCTGCAAGAACCTGAGATGGTATTTGAACACTAATGAGTACCTCCCTTCACAAGTTATATAGCTCTGAAGAATTCTTAAAGGTTCAATCCATTCCCTCTTGAAATTATGAATGATGATACCTTTGTTCCAGTCAGGAATAACATTGGGCAATAAGTATCTTTGAGGGTCAAACTCAAAAGGAGATTTCTTAAACCAGAGCTCGCCTTCATTATCAATTTCAGTGGCTTCTGAAATTAAATCTACAGTCAATTTGAATCTTAAAGGATCCATTATGATCATCTCGTTCTTAATTCCTTTGGCAAAATTGCATGATACTTGGGCATTAAAGCCATCTATCTTCTTGAAGAATTTCAACCATCCTGCCTGTTGGAACATCTCTGCACAATCTGGAAGTTTTTGGATCCATGTCAAGTCTGTGGGTTCAGCCCTATTAATCTTACCACTTTTACTGTTTTTTCCCATCTCTTTCCTTTCAAGGAACTGGAACAGTCTAGTTTTAGGTTTCAGAAGTGTCTTATAAGCTGCTTTCTGGGCAAATAGTACTGCAGGTTATAACAATTTAACCCATGCACAAATCTACAAACCTCCCTGTGTAACACCCGTATCAAACTAGCAGACTTCCCTCTGTTTAAACAAACTGAATTCTACAGGCAATTCTGTGAGTTTTTCAACGCCCTATTCTGATTAGGTCATAAAAGGAACAGTCATGCTAATTCCTCCTATCATGCTTCAGCTAACCATTTCAGTGATGAATTCTTCATCCTTTCATTCTATTACACCTCTTTCAGCGACCAATTTTTTCAGAAGAACATGCAGCAGCAAAAACCCCAAATTCTTCAGTTATGAGGGTTATACGTAATACCTGTCAATTACTCCTGCATCGTGGCGTAATGTATTCAAATTGAGGTGTCAATAACGTTCCTCTTCGAGCACAGGTGTCCTCCTAACGTTTTCTTGGCTGCAGGTGAAACGAATTCAAAGCCCTAATTTCTGCTGGCGCCGGAATCACAGGTGTCTCTTTCCACAGCAACGTAATCCAATGTTCAACGATGAAGACTCCTCCTCAAACACTCACTCCTTAGTGATGATGCGTGTGACGAGGGAAATTTGACAGCCGAATCCGGAATTGGCTCTATGCAACTGAACCCGCATAACCTGTAATGATTCCCTTGTCTTCTCTTCGTGATTATCAACCAACGAACATCATGCTAAAAATGCTGCATACACGTGTTAAACACTTCACAAGATGTGATTAGATACTCACTCTCTTCATGATGATTGAAATCAGATCGAGATTTTACGAAAAACTCATGCCACGATATTCCTGTAGCGCACTCTGTGTTAAACTTTGGTGTAGCGCTACAAGAATATCTTTAAACCAAAATTTAGCAGATTTTCTAACTTTTGCCAAATTTATCGGAGATTTTAGCAGCTTTTTGGTTTAGGCCACTAGTTTAGCTACTCTCTAAAGTCATAATTGATTATCCTTTTGAATATATAACTCATATTGACCCACTTCCAATATAAAAATGACCAAAATCAAATGAAATGTGAAGACTGAGCTCAAACTTTATTCAAGCATTCATAAAATTCTTAAAAAGGCAGAAAACCAAAACTGAAAATCAACAATTAACTAAGGTAAACTCAAAAATCAAACCAAAATTTGGAGAGAAAAAACTAAAAATGCAGAAAAATTTACTGACTTAACACTGTCAATACACCATCTGCATTTTCCTTAGGAAACTGTACCAGTATTTTGAACAGATCTCCACCGATGGGTTACCCTTCCCATCACCAATGGAGATTTCGTTAATGCATCTGGAATTAGCGGATTTCATTAAGGTCAATTACTCAAAGTCATATGTTTCCAAGTGTCCATTCTGCATTGTGTTATGTGTTCAAGGGAAGTCCAAACCATGTCGGCCATTCCTCAAATATTCCTGACCAATCATGTCGGCCTTCCTTGTGTTAGTATATAGTGTATGATCTTGCAGTTCTACCAAACTATATTAGACTATTGATCTTTGTTTCGTATTGGTTGATGTGGGATGCATTAATGCCCTCCTTCCAATGGATCTATTCCTATCGACATCAAATCATCATCTAGGACATGGATCTAGAAACCCAAGAGTACCTTGGATCTTGAAGTCATTAGTGGCAGGTTTCCTCGCAAATGAAAGTGGGTATACATCAATGACCCCTGATTGTTTGATTCTACAAGTGTTCAACTTCAGAACATCTATTCACACTTGCTAGTTTGTACTCAGTACCTTAGAGTCCATCATCATTATCGGTGGGTCTCTTCGCATCTGTTAACGGTATACATCAATGATTGGTAATCAGATGGTGTTTTATTATGCTCGACATCAGATCACTTATTCACATGATATAAACTCATACTATCATCAGTTTGTATTGAAGGCCTTGGGAAAAACAGTTGTATCACTCATCAATGCACTGCTCGAGCTGCGCAAGATTAGACTGCCATGTTAGAAGTTCAATAAAGACTTTCTTCTCGCACTCATCAAAGTGCATGATTAAATTTTTGAAAAATTTTCTTTCGACATGGATCCACTGTGTATTGTTCGTGGCCATGCTTGTTTATTGCCGAGCATGGGTATGCCCGCCTCAGGAAGATATTGTATATTTGAGAAATTGTTATGTTTTGCAGGTGTGATCCTCAATCCTGCGCCTGTGAGTTTTCCTTCTCTCGTCCTTGCTTTGAACGATAAAGAGTATCAATATACAAAGTATAAATTTCAGTAATGTATTTTGGCCCTTAGCTCTGCTTTGGACCTCACACATTAAGGGGCATCTTTTAACAATCAAATTAACACCCTTAGTCATGTGACATAAAAAGCACATTTTTACTATGCGCCCACAACATGAAGATAGAACACAAGTAAATTTAGAGACAAGTCCTCTCTGATCTAATCACTTCTCCCATAAATGGAAGGATTAGGTGAAGATAGTAAGAAACTAAGGAGATCAATTTCAGTGATTGAACCACTTACAAAAGGTCCAAAACTAAGCTACACCGATAAAAAAGTGAATATGAATGCATTAAAGTGCATTAATTGTACTTAAAGTATGCTAAGTTGTGCAAAAAAGCCTAAAAACTATGAAAAGTGGGTTTTTGAGTGAAAATGATCTAAAAACATGAAAAGAGACAATCCCACATTGAAAAGAGAAACTTGAGAGCACACTTCCCAATGCTATATAATAAATGCATTTGGGGCATTGTAAAGGTAGAAAGTAAGAGCAAAGGCATGTTGGAGAGATTCTGAAGGAGGAGGAAAAGCTCAATTTCTTCAAAAGAAAGGGTGAAGGAAGGAAAGCTCATGGCAATGGAGGAGGGATTTAGAACAAGATCCATGGTAAGGATGTACCTCTTCATTGTTTTAATATGAATTTATTCAAGTTTCTACCATTTAAGAGTTTGAATTTTGCTTATCATGTATGATTTTAATTCTCAAATGGCTTTAGATCTTAATGAATTTTTGATGAATGAATGTAGATCTTTAGAAGCTTGTGATAATCTTTTCATTTGTTGACATAGAAACTCACCATTTATTAGTAAGATATATTGATAATTTGCATATCTAACCCCCTACTAGCAAACTACTTCATTTATTATCAGTATTGCAAACATGAATATTATAAAGGTTACTAGTAATGTACCGCTTCCATATTTTGACAAAGTTGATGAATGTATTCATTTGAAAGAGAAGGAAGGAAGCTTTACAGGGTGGGCTTTAAAATATTTGAAAAAAATGACATAGTTGCAACTAGTTGGCCCACTGTATATTGCAATTTCGTTGCATGAATATTAGTTCAAGAAACTTACTGTCGTTTCATTCTTGAATGTTCAATCATGGATTTGGTGTTTGAGTTGGATATTACTCATGAATATTTACAATAAAAATGTACTTTTATTTTGATATGGTATTTGATCAGTTGGTTGTTACACTATGAAACTTATAGTAACATTGTACTTTGATTATGATCTAGTATTTGAGTTGTATATTACGCCATGAAACTTACAACAACATTCTACTTTGATTTTGATCTGGTATTTGAGTTGGATATTATTCCATAAAACTTATAGTAGCATTGTACCTTGATTTTTGTGATGATGATGATGATGATGATGATATCTATCTATCTATCTATCTATCTATATATATATGAATGATTTTTTCATCTTATATATTGCATTATAATGTTTATGAATTTTGTATATGTTGTGAAATCTAACTCACAGTAAGATATACTATCTAAATACTACCTCACAATTAGGAAATTTGACTAAGTATGCAGAAAATAGTGCAAAAGAAGCAATCTGGATACACAAATGATCAAATTACAAACATAAATGATCAAATAGAAAGTTTATTATTAACTTTCCAACCCAAAAATGAGTTGTGATCATCATTATATAACATTTGGGAAAAATTGTGATCCTTTGGAGACATCACAATGTTGATGTATATGTAACTTCAGAATGTATTTCATATATGTATATTGTATCCCTACAGATATGTTATTATTCCTCTGTACGGAAGTGTCGTCATTTGTATTTACAAGTGTCACAAGTTGCATTACAAGTGTCACAACTTATATGTGATGGGTTATTAGACCACCAAGTGTGGGGTCGGCCCTAAGTTGAGTTACCATGGGTTATTAGACACTCTTAGAGAGGTCGGCCCAGTTAGGTTATTAGGCAAGTCAAGTTGTATATAAATAGAGTGAGGGTGTCACTCTATTTGATCATTCACTCACTCATCTATTATCTCATGTGAGAGTTGCGCACAAGTGGAGGAGGAGAAGCTGCTAGGAGACTATCTCTTGTATTTGGGTTTTGTATCATTGCTCTTTCTATTTCTGAGGAATTTGCAAGGTTTTTCACCTTCTTGGTTTTCCCCGAGGAAACTCTGTGTCTATTGTCTCTTGTGATTGATATGTTGTACATGTTATTCTCTCAGATAAGATCCTAGATGATCATTTTGAATTAATGCTCAAAATCTAACGTGGTATCAAAGTTAACCTGAGAAGAAGACACTGTGCAGCTGCGAAAGCTAGGGTTTCTTGATTTTTGAGTTTCTCTCCACATATCTTCGAAGGCAGGAGGCTAGATTGACTCTCCTTGCAAGGGCACATCTTTCTGTTGAAACATAATCTCATTCTGAGCACTTTTAGTTTTTGGCCTGTCACTGCTGCGGGAAATTAGGGTTTCAGAGAAAGTTGGAATATTTGGATTCCATGACCACGGCTGGATGCTCCTCAGAAAAATTGAAGTTTAGAACACAAGATAGAACCTTTTGGTTGGGTAGAAGACTGGGCTTCATCAAACCCTAGTTCGGGATCCTGTCAAGTAGATCCAGAAGTTTCAAAGGCAATTTTGAGGGGTCAAATTTTGTAGTTTTCCAAATTGGATTATACCAGATTGATCAACTCAGTAAGGCGCATATTTCTATCCTTTCAGAAGTTTGAAATTCAAAGTTTAATTTTGTAGGGTTTCCCTGACAAATCCTAATCCAGCTCCAGATCCATTTTTTAGAAAATCAAGTGGTAAGACCTAAATATTTTATTTCCATTTGAGTTTCTCATTAAGATGTCTCACCACACCAAGCTTGAGGATAAGCTTGAAGGGGTTGATAACTTCCAAGCATGGAAGTATAGGATTGGGTTAATCCTAGAAGACAATGAGTTGGACACCTACATAAGTGAAGAGGTTCTAGTTCCAGAGGGAGATGAGGCTAAGGCCTTACACAAAAGGAACTTGGTAAAAGCTAAGAGAATCATTGTTGATTCTATCAAAGACCATCTCATACCACATGTGTCATCTCTGAAGACACCTAAGGAGATGTTTGATTCCTTGACCAATCTATTTGAAGGGAAGAACATAAATCAGAAGATGACCTTGAGGAATCAACTAAAGAATGTCAAGATCCAGAATGCGGAGACCATGCAGTCTTACTTTTCAAGGGTCTCCCAGATAAAAGAACAACTTGAAGCTATGGGAGAAGATATAGAGAATGGAGAAGTGGTGATGACCACTCTAAATGGCCTTCCTAGGTCATGGGATTCCTTCATCCAAGGAATTTGTGCTAGGAAAAAACTTATCACATTCAGTAGGCTGTGGGAAGAATGCTCACAGGAAGAAGCTTGGATTATAGCTCGAGAAGAGAAGATGGGGAATGAGGATCAAGCCCTCACAACGCACTCCAAGAAGTATGATGACAAGAAGGTACATCATAATAATAATAAATAAATGCACCACCATCAGAATCTGAGGGGTGACCCCAAACCTCGAAGAAACATGTCCTATGTCCGATGTTATACATGTGATGAAAAGGGACACTATTCCAGGGATTGTCCCAGAAATAATAAAGATGGCTCTCACAAGAAGAAGAACAACAAAAGAAGAAATCATGCTCACACTGCAGAGGATGATGAACCTTCCAGAAAGAAGGCTAGGGAAGAAAGTGAAAGTTCTTCAAGTGATGAAGAGTATGTTTTGATTTCTTCCCTCACTGGTACTATTGCTCATGGAAGCAATGATTGGCTTATAGATAATGGGTCTTCCAAATATATGACAAGATTCAAGGGATCCTTTGTAGACCTATCTGAACATGAATCACCCCACAAGGTGAAACTTGGGGATGACTACCAGTATCCCATAAAAGGAAGTGGTGAAGCCTCCTATAAACTAGACTCTGGAAAATCTATGAAAATGAAAGATGTATTATATGTTCCAGGTCTCAAGAAGAACCTTCCCTCCATATATGCTTTATATGCAAAAGGAATAAGGGTTGCATTTGTATATGACCAAGTTCTTATGTGGCCAAAAGGTAAGACCATTGATGATGCAGTAGTGATTGGAGAGCAAGAGGGAGGATTATGCAAACTGAAGGGCCAACCAGAACAAGCCTTGGTTCATGACTTGGTAGAGCCAAGTGAACTTTGGCATAGAAGGCTTGCACATGTGCACTACCTATTGAAAGAAAAGCAGTTGAAGGTCTTCCTGAAATCTAGATAAAGCATGAAGGAATTTGCAAAGGTTGTGCAAAGGGAAAGAACACAAAGAAGACATTTCCAAGTAGTGAAAGGAAGGCAAAAGGAATCTTGGAGATTATCCACTCCAATGTATGCGGTCCAATGTCATCCAGTTCTCTAAGGAGACTTCAAGAAGCTATGCAGTGATTCAGGGGTTAAGAGGGAGTTGACCACTCCTTATAATCCACATCAGAATGGAGTTGCAGAAAGGAAGCAAAGATTGAGAGGGAGTCTACCCAACAAACAAACAAAGATAAGTATTTGAATTGTCATTTCTTGTATATTCTGACTGTTTAAATAATGTTGTTCAATGATGTATATACTTATGTTCCTAGACTTAGGTTATATATTATGCATATCAGAATAATTTCATTAATGAACAATATACTACTAATATGCATGTGATGGGTAAGTGGCCTATGGCACTATACAACATTCCATTGCTACTTATCTAGAATGAAACCTCTTTGCTGACATGTTGGGAGTAGTGCAAAATCTTAACAATGTTTTGGTAGAGATGGAAGGAATATAGAAAGTTACCGTATGTATATGGGATATGGATGAATGTTGTATTAAAGCATTGGTTAAGATAATTGCATGACTGTATGACATATATATTTTTATGTGTAATATTTTGTTCCGAAAACTATGAGAAGTTTCTAATCATGCAATTGAATTTGACTTGTAGGGAAGATCGTGTACAATCACTTACAAAAGAAGGACTACAACATTTGTTATAGCAACAAAGCTATCTATTGAAGATATTGAAGTTACCAGGATTTGGGATGAAGTAATGGAAGGATGCCATGGTCAAGGAATACCGGTCGATCATGAAGAATGATGTTTGGGATGTGGTCCCAAGACCAGAAGGGAAGTCTATTGTGACTTTCAAGTGGATCTATAAAATCAAGCATGTTGCACATGGTAGCATAGAGAAATACAAGGAAAGGTTTGTGGCTCGTGGCTTCTCCTAGAAATAAGGGATAGATTATGAAGAGACTTTTGCACCTGTAGCTAGATACACTTCCATCAGAATAGTACTTGCTCTGGTTGTAGTTATGAAGTGCAAGATACAACAAATGGATGTCAAGACAACTTTCTTGAATGGTGTAGTTGAAGAGGAATTGTACGTGGAGCAGCCACTCGGTTTTGAGACACATGACAAGGGTCATATGTGTGCAGATTGAAGAAATCCTTGTATGGATTGAAGCAAGCACCTAGGACATGGTACGACAGGATAAATAACTTTCTATCCAGTTTGGGCTTTACCAAGAGTAATGCAGATTCCAACCTTTACTACAAGGTTGAGGAAGAAAATCCAGTGATACTACTACTGTATGTGGATGACCTGTTTGTGACAGGTGAGGATAGTTTGATTGTCGACACGAAGAGGAAGCTTGCTACCAAGTTCGAGATGAAGGAATTAGTGTATGATGCATTACTTTATAGGTATGGATGTGTGGCAGAGTGTGGATGGGATCTTCCTTGGACAAGGAAAGTATGCAGTAGAGATCTTGAAGAGGTTCGGGATGATGGACTGCAAGGTCATGGCCACACCTATGGCATCTAACCTGAAGCTTCTATGTGATGCTTCATCTGATCCAGTTGATGCCACGATGTATCGTTAGATGATTGGGTCCTTGATGTACCTGACGAATACAAGACCGTATATTTGCTTTGTTGTGAACACCTTGAGCTAGTTCTTGACGGATCCGAGACATGTTCACCTGATTGCTGCAAAGCATATTCTGAGGTACCTGAAGGGTACAGTGACTATGGGCTCAAGTATGATGCGAATCAAAAGTTTAAACTAGAGGGTTATGTTGATTCAGATTGGGCAAGCAGTTCCATTGATCGAAAGAGCACTTCGGGGTGCTGCTTTAGTATGGGATCCAGTATGATCTCTTGGTTTAGCAAGAAGCAGTCCTGTATGGCATTGAGTATAGCCGAAGTAGAGTATGTTGCAGCTTGTTCGACTATTTGTGAGGCAGTATGGACTAGGAAGCTATTGTCTGATTTATTTGATCTCAAGTTGGATGCTACTTGTATATATTGTGACAACCAGAGTTGTGTGAATTTGTCGGAGAACCCGGTGTTCCATGACAATTCGAAGCACATTGAGATCAAGTATCACTATATCAGGGATATGGTGCAGAGAGGAGTAGTGAAGCTCCTGTATGTTGCAACGGATGAGTAGATAGCCGATGTGTTGACTAAGCTGCTAGCCAGAGTGAAGTTTGAGTACTTCAGAGAGAGACTTGGTGTACTTCAGATTGAGATTCCTTCCAAGGGGAAGTGATGAGTCCAGAGACACAGATGCACATGAGCCATTCTCACATAGTGGTAGGAAAGTCCTCCTATGGTGTATATGTAAGGGCTGGGGCCATTCTCACATAGTGGTAGGAAAGTCCTCCTATGGTGTATATGTAAGGGTTGGGTCCATTCTCACATGGTGGTAGGAAAGTCCTCCCATGGTGAGATGTAAGGGCTAAGCCATTCTCACATGGTGGTAGGAAAGTCCTCCCATGGTGAGATGTAAAGGATGGGCGTGGATTTTTTGACATGGTTAGAGGAAATTCCTTCCATGGCCGTTGATGTAATTGCCATGGCTTTTCCAACATGGTTAGAGGAAATTCCTTCCATGGTCGTTGATGTAATTGCTGAGCTTTTCTGACATGGTCAGAGGAAAGTCCTTCCATGGTCGTTGATGTAATTGTTGATCTTTTTCGACATGGTCAGAGGAAAGTCCTTCCATGGCCGTTGATGTAATTGATGAGCCTTTCCCGAATGGTTAGAGGAAAGTCCTTCCATGTCGGTGAGTGTAAGTGTTGTGATATGTGTGTGCATCTGGGTTGTGCTTTGTGGAATATGAGGTGATCTAAAGACAATGAGGTGACAATAGGGTACATAGGTTTTGCAGAGGCATATAATCAGTCCTGAGATGCTCTTGCAGGTTTTGTAGAGGCAATGTAATCAGTCCTAGGAGATCTTGCAGGTTTTGCAGAGGCAGTATAATCAGTCCTGAGGTGTACCTACTTGATGGCTTTCTCATAGAGATGATGAAGACCTACATGGAGGCTAGTCCTACATCCAGCATGAAAAGGGGCTGGCTCTGTAGAACTTCCTATGACAAGTAGATTGGAGATTGATTGAGATAGTAGCAGCAACGACAATGACGATGATCCAGTGACGATGATCCAGAGAAGAAGACTTGTGTCGAGAAATACCTTCCTAGTTAAGAGGGAGTGTTGATGTATATGTAACTTTGGAATGTATTTCATATATGTATATTGTATCCCTACAAAGATGTTATTATTCCTCTGTACGGAAGTGTCGTCATTTGTATTTACAAGTGTCACAAGTTGCATTACAAGTGTCACAACTTATATGTGATGGGTTATTAGACCACCAAGTGTGGGTTCGGACCTGATTTGAGTTACCATGGGTTATTATACACTCTTAGAGAGGTCGGCCCAGTTAGGTTATTAGGAAATTCGAGTTGTGTATAAATAGAGTGAGGGTGTCACTCTATTTGATCATTCACTCCTCATCTAGTCTCTCATGTGAGAGTTGCGCACAAGTGGAGGAGGAGAAGTTTCTAGGATCATATCTCTTGTATTTTGGTTTTGTATCATTGCTCTTTCTATCTCTGAGGAAGTTGCGGGGTTTTTCACCTTCTTGGTTTTCCCTGAGGAAACTCTGTGTCTATTGCCTCTTATGATTGATATGATGTACATGTTATTCTCTTAGATAAGATCCTAGATCACTTTGAATTAATGCTCAAAATCTAACACACAAGTGGCTACAAGTGGCTATCTTGCATTGGACCTCAATCCCCCCCAGGTTGATCAATAGGCTCCCAAATCACCTCAATCTGTCACGAATTTTCAATATGAACACTGGGATGGCATGGGAAGGCATTAATGATGGTGTCACATGAGTTGTGGAGGATTTGGTGGAGTGTAGGTGGCCAAGGATAGGCCAAAACGACCAAGAAGGGGGAAAAATGACCACATTCAATGCATGGGTGCATCAGGTCAAATCCATATCCACAATTCAGGGGATAAGGGCACACCTATCTTAGGTAGTGGCAATAAATGAGTGAGGTGGGCATAAATGAGGGTGCCTAACATCTAATTTGACCAAAATTGGGCCCTAAGGTGGTGGAATGTGTCATAAACGCCCCAACTAACTTCTAACAACCTTAGATTATCATCATTAACCTAGTTTTGGACCAAATAATCACCAAATTAATGTGAGACTATGGCCCTAAGCTGTA
Organism: Larix kaempferi; assembly: GCA_027924585.1. Classification (NCBI taxonomy): domain Eukaryota; kingdom Viridiplantae; phylum Streptophyta; class Pinopsida; order Pinales; family Pinaceae; genus Larix; species Larix kaempferi. Next base: position 5,885,113 of record BSBM01001365.1, read on the forward strand.
ATAATGTTCTAAGACCCCCCTTAATCTAGATTTATGTAGCCAATAATAAAAAATGAGGCCTTGACAACTAAGGCTCAAGTCACCTCTTACAACAACAATTTTTATTAGTCCATGTAACCAAGATAAGGAGGAAACCCACATGGGAAATAAAACCTCCCCTAAAAATGGACATGAAACAAAATATGGAAAATATACCAGTATTCACCATGCATCATTCACCCCAAGAAGTGATCTAAGGTAAGTGAAGGTCTTCTTAGTGAAACTATTGGTGAAGATATCAACAGTTTTCTCAACAGATGGGCAATACTGCAAGGAAATAATCTAGTCATGCACCAAGCCTCTGATGTAGTGCATGTGGATCTCTATGTGCTTGGTCCTCTACCTATGTATTGGATCGGTGGAGATCTTGATTGCACTTTGATTATCACACCAAATGACTGTAGGTGAATCAAATGCAAAACCAAACTCTCCAAGAATTCCTTGCAACCACACACATTGTGTAGCTGCATTCACTATTGCCCTGCATTCGGCCTTAGATGAATATAAGGAAATAGTGTGATGCTTCTTGCTATACCAGAAAATGGGACCATGTGAAAGCATAAACACATAACCAGAAGTGGACTTCCGGTCACTACAATCTCCATCCCAATCAGAATCAGTAAAACCAACTAGTTCAAGTGATGAACCAGCTGCATAGTGTATCCCAAAATGCTTGGTTCCTTGCACATAATTAAAGATCCTTTTGGAATCCTTCCAATGGATCTCATGAGTCTCTTGCATGTACATTGCAACAACTTCTACTGCATAATCCAAATCCGGTCGAGAGTGAGTGAGATACAGCAAGTTACCAACTAGTTGTCTATAAAACGAACTGTCCACAAATGGTGGGGAACCCTAATCATGAAGCTTTACACCTGAAAGGAATGGAAAATTTGCAGCCTTACATTCAACCATGTTGAACTTTTGTAGCATATCTGAAGCATACTTTGATTGTGAAACTTTGATCCCTTCATCATATTGATCAATCTCCAAACCAAGAAATTGTTTCAACAATCCTAGATCTAACATGGAAAATGCACTGTGTAATGCAACTTTAATTGAGCCTCATTCTTCAATGCAAATACCAGTGATCAATAGATCATCAACATACAATACAATACACAGATGATTTTAGGGTCGAAATTTCGCCCATGGGCGAAATTAGAGGGGTTTATAATTTTTAATGGGCAAATTTGTATATGGAACAACTTTTCTATATATTAATAAACTCGTCCAATATTTATTAATAAAATTATATTTGAAAAACAAATAGCCCTTCGCGTTTCAAGGAGGGAGAGAAGGAAAAATCAATTTTGCCTTCCTAAATTCTCTCGGGATTCTCCATTCGCCCCCGATTTTCATAAAAATTCATGTTGAATGTTTCATTTTCCCTTGATTTGCAGTAATGGGGTTTTATATAGCTATTTCTCCCCCCAATTTCCATCTAAATTATTCCAAATATTTCATTCACCCCTCATTTCTAATAATGCAGATTCGTAGATGTTATTTTGCCCTCAATTTCGAGCTTCTATCTTCTATTTCACCCCCTTCTATTTGGTATTTCACCCGATGTGTAGGCGCAAAGGTGCTCCTCTGAAGATTCCTTTTTGGGTTCTTATGATTTAAAACGAAAATAGGTTTAGAGGCAACATTTCAAACAGATCTCAACAACTTGTAAAATTCAGTGCAATATTCAATTAGGATAACGTGTAGGAAGTGCCTCATTGATTTAGATCCTAAAAATGTTGGATGTTATGTATTGATGTCAAACATATGTGCCATGGCTATCAAATGGGATGGTGTAGAAAAATTAAGCAAAATGATGAAAGACCGAGGATTGAAAAAGATACCAGGATGCAGTTTTGTTTTTGTTTAGGAGGAAGTGAAGGAACAACTCTTGTACAATCATAGTGAAAAGTTAACCATAGATTTTGGTCTTATCAATACAAACCCTGGAATCATTATTCATATAACAAAAATCCTTCGTGTTTGTGATGATTGTCACAATGCAACCAAGTTCATCTCCAAGATTGTGAAGCGAGAAGTGATTGTAAGGTATGCAAATTGGTTTCATCATTTTAAAGATGGTTTTTGTTCTTTTTGGGACTATTAGTAATGCATATTCAAATGAGCAATAGAAATGGACTGATATGATTTCAAAATTTTAACATTTGCCGCCTATAGTTTCCAACAAATAACAGTTGTTACTTTTAATTTCTAGCACACTGATGTGTACATTTTGTAATTTGTTGTCACTAAAAGATAAAGTAGTCATTTAACGGAGTATGGCAAAGTATAATAACTTAACAGAATGAGTGGAGTAGAAAAAAAGTAACTTGGAATTACAACATGGATCTTGAATCAAAGTAGATGGAGGCTAGTAGAGGAAACATAGTAAACACTTAGTCATTTGAACCTACTAAAAATGATTTTGTCCCTCCCATTGTGGATTTGAATTAAAATTCCCATAACTACTCCTAAACAAGATTTTTCTCGAAATAAAAATAGATCAAATGAGCTATCGCAAATGGATCTCATCATTTTCTCCACTAATATTCAGTAGTCCCTACAAAACCAATCTCTTTCTAGGTTTGTTAACATTCACCTAATGGGTGTCCAGTCGATCCCTCTTCTCGCTTTATTTTTTTACTTTCTTAGTTCCATCCTATTTCTGATCTGTAAGCTCTTCTTTCAATACATCCAATCTAATATTGACATGTTGTATTTTCATTTTAAATAATATATGCAAATCATGAGGTGTTAAGAGGGTAACCCATAACCACTTGAGTAAAAATACCTAAAGTTTGTTTTTCATGCTAACCCTCTTCACAAATTCACTTTTCCATGTCTTTTTATCTACTAAATTCTACAAGAACTTGCTGTGATTGAGCCTTCCAATGTTGTAAGTACTCTTCTAAGTTTATGATTTTCTGATCTTATTCCTGAATTGTAGTGTTTTTCTATTGCACAAGTTGTTTGAGGCCTTTGTACTGTTGATGTTGATTTACATTCTCCCAATATCTAAGGGCATATTTCATCCATTCATTTTACTATTGATTCAACAATTTGTATTTCAACTTTGTTGAACTTCTATTGTTACAAAGAAATGGATTGTTTGCTAGGTAGTTAGCAGTGCAAGCTCACATTTTGTATTGAATCCTTTTTCAAATCTACTTTCAATTGTTGAATTTGGCTTTGTGCTATGGTTAAATATGTCTTAAGTGCACTTGGTGACAAAGGCTATTCCAGTTGTTTCTTCAATTGTTCAACTTGCTTATCTCAATTGTTAATTGCCTCTTGTGTTTGTTCCTATTATTCAATTATTGGCTTCAACAAGTCTTCAATGTCCTTATTCAACTACTAGATTTCACTTTTCTTATGCTACATCTTGTCTCTAATAGTGGTGCTCTTCCCCAAAACAATAGTTCTACCATCCAATTGATCTTTCACATCCTCGGTTGCATTGTTCATTTTATGAATTTTTTTCTCCAGATTAGATTTCATTGTTTCAAAATTTAGATGGTCCATCAATTTCTTAATAGTTTCATCTCTTGTCCAAACTATGGGCTTCGATTTATTAATTTTCTCATATTTTTCTCAGTAATTTGGGCCAATTGCTCTTCAAGGTTTGTGAGCTTTATTCTCCTTGATTTTTTGAGACAAATTTTTTATGCACTGCTCTCATTTTCCAAGGTCTCTCCAAAGTTAAATCTTTGGATTTATTCTTGCTTTGTTGTTTATTTATTGTTCCTATTCATCTCCAAATCCATTAGTTGTCTTCTCAAGTCGTAAATTATATTATATTTCTGCTCAACGTCTTTTCTTGCATGCTCTTGCTCAATATTTCTAGCCACCGATTGATGTTGCATCTATTCAAAATATTGGTGTCCCACACTAAGGTTCTCAAATTGTCGACTGAGTTCAGTTGTACTTGTATCCTTCTCTTCCCATTCTTATATTATTTGACTGATGTCTAGCTCATATCGTTGTAGCTTTTGTTGAAGGCCTTCTAAGTTTTCCCTAAGATATTGAGTGAAAGAGGTTTGCTCAATTTTGTAGTTTTATTAGATCATTAATATTTTCTTGGGATCCCAATTATTTTGGTAAGCTCACTTCCTATGGAAGAAGTTTGTGCTACATCTACTTCCATATATATCATCAACATCATCATCCCCTATGTCAATAATCTTGAGATCACTTATCCTAGCTTGTCCTTGTAGTTCTCCATCTCTAACAGCTATAAGCCAGGATCACTTATCTAGACTCGCCATTGAATTTGAACCATATCCTTAGCCAACATTACTATATTCATCATCTAGATGCACACCATATCTAGTGGAACGAAATTATCCATCCTTGAGTTTTCACAATTCTTCTCCTTTTATGGGCCCTTATAAGATGTGGTAGGTTTTATAACCACTTGGATCAAATATGACTCCAATTATGGGGTAGAGTGTATATCCATGTGTATGCCACTCTAAACTCCCAACCAAATGTTGATGTATATGTAACTTCGGAATGTATTTCACCCATGTATTTCATATATATATATTTATTGTACCCTTATAGAGATGTATTATTCCTCTATAAGGAAGTGTCATCATTTGTATTGACAAGTGTCGCAAGTGTGTTAACTTGTCGATGGGTTATTAGACCACCTTCATGGGGTCGGCCCTATATGAGTCATGTGGGTAAAAGGGTTATTAGGCCACCAAGTGTGGGGTCAGCCTGGATTAAGTTAACCATGGGTTAAGCTAGACATGTAGGCCCCATTAGTTTATTGGGCAGGACAAGACAAGTATAAATAGAGATCGGGAGATCTCTATTTGATCATTCATTCACACACTTCTCTCATTCGGAAAGTGGTGCACTTATGAGGAGGAGGCTCTGCTGCTAGGAGAAGACTATCTCTTGTATTCTGGTTGTATCATTGCTCTATCTATTTCTGAGGAAGTTATTGGGGTTTTTCACCTTTATGGTTTTCCCCAAGTAAACTTTGTGTCTCTTGTGTGCTTGCATTATTGTGTACATGATTGATATGCTGTAGATTTGCTGTACATGTTGTTCTCTCAGTTAAGATCCTAGATCAGATTGAAGTAAATTATGAAAATCTAACATGGTATCAGAGCTAGCCTAAAAGAAGGCATGATATGGCATGTATGACACTTGTTGCACTTGCGATGCTAGGGCTTGATACCAGTCATCGTAGAACTTTCGCTATAAATCCATTTTGGCTAATTTTTTGGGATCTGAAACTTTTACAGGGAGAATATCAGATCCTCATGTATCTTGTGTCCAAAGGACAACTTCTAATTCGTTGTACTTTGTGATTTATGATCTGTTCAATATAGGGTTTTGGCCTCTTCCATATCTCAGTCAGAAATAGGTGACCTGGGAAAAAAGGTCATAACTTGGAATAGGAAGCTCCAAATGAAATTTCGTAAAAAGTGACAGGTAGTACACAGACTGTACTATCTCAGGAAATGTTTTCAGAGGCCGAAGTTGAACCAGTGACACGTGGAATGTCGTACAAGTTCGCTCTTTTGTTTTATCGCATAAATAGGTCACTTTGCGAAACTTGGCATAACTCTCTCTCAGAGAATCCAATTTAGGTCAGAACTATTTAGATGGAAAGATGACAGGTCGAGCTATCTTAGGAAAAAGTTTCAGACCCTGTGGATCAAAAAGTTCAGAGTTACACCAGAAACAATCAGGTACATATTTATGTCAAAACAGAATTATTTTTGAGCACCTTCATTCATGGCTATCGGAATTTAGGGTTTCGGAGAAAGTTGGAATTTTTGTAATCGAAGACTACGGCTGAATGCTACTCATAAAAATAGAAATTTAGAGACCAAGATCATAATTTTTGGTTGGGAAGAAGACTGGGCTTGATCAGACCCTAGTTCGGGACTTTGATCGGAAAAGTGGAAAATTAGGGCTTCTGCAAAAATGGGAATTTTTTAAATCTGTGACCACGGTTGGAAGCTCCTCAGAAAAATAGAAGCTTAGAGTCTTGGATCAAACCTTTTGATTGGGAAGAAGAGTGGGCTTTATCAAACCCTAGTTCGGGGTCATGTCTAGTGAATTCGAAAGTTTCAAAGACAAATTTGAGGGGTGAAACTTTGCAGTTTTCAAATTCTGAGTATACCAGTTTGATCAGCTCATCAAGGCGCATATTTCTATCCTTTCGAAAGTTTAAAATTCAAAGTTTGAATTTTTACGATTTCTCTTACAAACTTTAATCCAGCTCAAGATCCAGTTCCTGCAAATCAAGTGGATTGGGTTAATCCTAGAAGAAAATGGATTGGTCATCTGCATAAGTGAAGAAGTTCCTGTTTCAAAGGGAGATGAGGCTAAGGCCTTATATAAGAAGATTACAAGCAATCTTGACAGGTATGGCTTACAGGTATGTTTCGAATTCTGTTCATGGTTAAGTTTATGATATGTTTGTCTTCATATCATTACAATACAATCTTCATTAATTACTAGACTTGTCGTATCACCTTAATAGAAGATATTCATTGATTAAGGTTTTGACACTTATGATTGTACTAATGCATTGTGATGTTGTATGAGTTTTATGTTGTTTGCTAACATAAAAGGTACACCAAGAAAGACAAATCATGTTCTACTTCAAGAACGAAGATTACAAGCAATCTCGACAGGTATGGCTTACAGGTATGTTTCGAATTCTGTTCATGGTTAAGTTTATGATATGTTTGTCTTCATATCATTACAATACAATCTTCATTAATTACTAGACTTGTCGTATCACCTTAATAGAAGATATTCATTGATTAAGGTTTAGACACTTATGATTGTACTAATGCATTGTGATGTTGTATGAGTTTTATGTTGTTTGCTAACATAAAAGGTACACCAAGAAAGACAAATCATGTTCTACTTCAAGAACATATGATCATGGTGACATTAAGACAAAGATTCATCCATTGTAATGGATCACATAGAAGATCTACTTATGAGGTATGTATAACTTGGTTCTACAATGGTTAACTTATGAGACATGCAGGTTACTAGCACAAGTCACTGAAGAGAACCAGAAGACATTATGCGGGTATGTCAGACATAACTAGCTAGCATGCTAATCTAGGTATGTTTTTCCTATATCAAGCTAGAATCCTACCTTGTGTTAGGATCATATACTGTTGTTTTGTTGATGACGATTATTCATGAAGTCATAGGTTTGAATAGTCATGGTTGTATACATATTATGTTTCTTACCATAATTGATGATATGACTAACCAGAAGAATCATGAAGGTATAGGTTTGAGTAATCATGGGTTTATGCATTGATGATTTAACTAATCAGAAGAGTCCTATGATCAAATAAGAATATGCATGAGTAAAAGAAGACATCCCTGAAACCTTGAATACTAACGTTTATTATGTTTAAATGATCATGACTATACATGTTTAAGATTATTGTGTTTTGATAGTATTAAGATTATACTAATAAATGTGTGATTATGTATGAGACCTCAAGAATAACACAATGATGATACTAATAAGCATGCATAGTGATTAAGGATGGATATAAGTTCAAGGACAGGTAACTAAGGAAGCAAAGATAAAGAGGGAGCAAACTCCAGTTGTTCCTACAAGGAAGCAAAGATCAAGAGGGAGCAAACTCCAGTTGTTCCTGCAAGAAAGCAAAGATCGAGAGGGAGTACACTCCAGTTGTTCCTGCAAGAAAGAAAAGGAGCACACTTCAGTAGTTTCTGCAAGGATGCAGATATTCAGAGGAAGTTGACCACTTCTCACAATCCACATCAGAATGGAGTTGCAAAGATTCAGAGGGATTCCACCCAACAACCAAACAATATAAGTATTTGAATTGTCATTTCTTACATAATGCTATTCAATGATGTATATGCTTATGTTCCTAGAATTAGGTTGTGTATTATGCATATTAGAATAGTTGCATTGATGAACAATATACTACTAATATACATGGGTAAGTGGCCTATGGCACTGTACAACATTCCATTGCTACTTATCTAGAATGAAACCTCTTTGCTGACATGTTAGGAGCTGTGCACACTCTTAACAATGTTCTGGTAGAGATTGGAAGGCATCTAGAAAGTTACGACATATGGATAAATGTTGTAATGAAGCAATGGCTAAGATAATTGCATGATTGTATGACATATTTCTTTATGTGTAAGAATTTGTTCTGAAAACTATGAGATGTTTTCTAATCATGCAATTTAACTTGTTGTGTAGGAAAGATCGTATACCGTCACCTACAAAAGAAGGACTACAACATTTATTCAGCAACAAAGTTATCTATTGAAAGTATTGAAGATGTTGAAGTTCCCAGGATCTAGGAAGAATGCCATGATCGAGGAGTACCAGTCAATCATGAAGATGTTTGGGATGCCGTCCCAAAGGGTAGTCTGTAGTGACTTCCAAGAGGATCTACAAGATCAAGCATGCTGCAGGTGGTAGCATAGAGACTCTTGCTCCTATAGCCAGATACACTTCCATTAGATCCGTACTTGGTCTGGATGCAGTGATGAAATGGAAGATACACCAGATGGATTTCAAGACAGCTTTCTTGAATGGTGTATTTGAAGAAGAAGTGTATGTGGAGCAGCTACTTGGTTCTGAGACACATGAAAGGAATTCATATATGTGCAGAACTTGGTATCCAGTTTGGGCTTTACCAAGAGTAAAGCGGATTCCAACCTTTACTACAAGGTTGAGGAAGGAAATCCTGTGATTCTACTCCTGTATGTGGATGACCTATTTGTAACAGGAGATGACAGATTGATTGCCGATACAAAGAGGAAGCTTGCTGTTGAGTTTGATATGAAGGACTTGGGGATGATGCATTATTTCCTAGGAATGGAGGTGTGGTAGAGTGCAGATGGGATATTCCTTAGACAAGGGAAGTATGCAGTAGATATCCTGAAGGGGTACAGTTGATTATGGGCTCAAGTATGAAGCGAATCAAAAGTTTAACCTGCAGGGTTATGTTGATTTAGATTGGGCAGGCAGTGCTGTAGATAGGAAGAGCACATCTGGGTGTTGCTTCAGTATGGGATCGGGTGTGATCTTTTGGTTTAGTAGGAAGCAATCTTGCATAGCACTGAGTACAGCTGAGGCAGAGTATGTTGTAGCCTGTTCGGTTAGTTGTGAGGCAGTATGGATTTGGAAGCTACTGTCTGAGTTATTTGATCTCCCGTTGGATGCTACTGGTATCTTCTGTGATAACCAGAGTTGTGTGAAACTGTCTAAGAACCCATTGTTTCATGACAGGTCGAAACACATTGAGATCAAATATCACTATATCAGGGATATGGTGCAGAGAGGAGCAGTGAAGATCCTGTATGTTGCGACGGACGAGCAGATTGCATATGTGTTGACAAAACCACTAGCCAAAGTGAAGTTCGAGTACTTCAGAGAGAGGCTTGGTGTTCTTCATATTGATGACACTTCGAGGAAGAAGTGATGGAAAAATTTGTAGAAGCCATTCCAAGCATGTTGGAAGGAGGATCCTTCACATGGTTGTGGATGTAAGCGCTGGATGATGAGCATCAGGACGATGATCCAGTTGCTACTCTGTATATGCATCAACATGATCCTGGATATGATCAGTTGGATCATTTATATGTATATGTATGAACGCATCATGTTGGATGTTGGATATGATCAGTTGGATCATTTATATGTATTTGTATTTGCGTCATGTTGGATGCTTGGACCATGTATCTGTATATGTATCAGGTAGATACTGTGTATGATCAGGTAGATCATGTGTATTGATATATATCAGGTGGATACATTGTGTGGATCATGTATCTTTGTATGTATCAGGAGGATACATTATATGATCAGGTGGATCATGTATGATGATATGTATTAGGTAGATACTTGGTATGCATTAGGTAGATGCATTGTATGATCAGGATGATCATGGATGACGAGCTTCAGGATGTTGCTCCAGATATGCATCAGGACGATGTAATGATGAGTATCAAGATGATACTCTAGATGACATGCATCAGGATGATGCTATGATAATGATCAGGATGATCATATGTATCAGGTGGATACATTACATAATCAGTTGGATTATGTATGATGAGTTCCAAAGACACAGATGCACAGAGCCTTTTCGACATGGTGGTAGATGTGTTCTCCCATGTGCGTTGATGTAAGTGCAAAGCCTTTCCGACATGGTGGTAGATGTGTTCTTCCATGTGTATTGATGTAAGTGCAGAGCCTTTCCGACATGGTGGTAGATGTGTTCTCCCATGTGCGTTGATGTAAGTGCAGAGCCTTTCCGACATGGTGGTAGATGTGTTCTCCCATGTGCGTTGATGTAATTGTAGAGCCTTTCCGACATGGTGGTAGATGTGTTCTCCCATGTGCGTTGATGTAAGTGCAGAGCCTTTCCTCCATGGTGGTAGATGTGTTCTCCCATGTGCGTTGATGTAAGTGTAGAGCCTTTCCAACATGGTGGTAGATGTGTTCTCCCATGTGCGTTGATGTAAGTGCAGAGCCTTTCCGACATGGTGGTAGATGTGTTCTCCCATGTGCGTTGATGTAAGTGCAGAGCCTTTTCGACATGGTGGCAGATGTGTTCTCCCATGGTCGTTGATGTAAGTGCTGTGAGCCTTTCACGGATGGTGGTAGGTTGGTCCTCCCATGCCGGTGAGTGTAAGTGCTGTGTGTGTGCATCTGGGTTGTGCTTCATGATACTCTGTGGCCATGGACAGGTTGTGCAGTAGCATGTAAAAGGTCCTGGGAGATCCGATAGGTTGAGCTGTGTACTCATAATTAGTCCTGGGATGCTCTTTCGAGGTTTTATTGACTCACATAATAAGTCCTGAGGATTCCACAGTATGGCCAGTGATGATGAAGACCTATAGGTGGTGGGCCTACATCCAATATGAAAAAGGATTGGCTCTGTAGAACTTCCTATGACGAGTAGATTCAGATATTGATTGAGATAGTAGCAGAAGTGATGATGACGATGATTCGAGGACGATGATTCGATGATGATGATCCAAAGAAGAAGACTTGTGCTAGCAGATCTGTGTCAAGAAAGACCTTCCTAGTTAAGAGGGAGTGTTGATGTATATGTAACTTCAGAATGTATTTCACCCATGTATTTCATATATATATTTATTGTACCCTTATAGAGATTTATTATTCCTCTATAAGTGTTGTCATTTGTATTGACAAGTGTCGCAAGTGTGTTAACTTGCCGATGGGTTATTAGACCACCTTGATGGGGTCGGCCCTATATGAGTCATGTGGGTAAAAGGGTTATTAGACCACCAAGCGTGGGTTCGGCCCGGATTAAGTTAACCATGGGTTAAGCTAGACATGTAGGCCCCATTGGTTTATTGGGCAGGACAGGACAAGTATAAATAGAGATCGGGAGATCTCTATTTGATCATTCATTCACACACTTCTCTCATTCGGAAAGTGGTGCACTTATGAGGAGGAGGATTTGCTGCTAGGAGAAGACTATCTCTTGTATTTTGGTTGTATCATTACTCTATCTATCTCTGAGGAAGTTATTGGGGTTTTTCACCTTTATGGTTTTCCCCAAGTAAACTCTATGTCTCTTGTGTGCTTGCATTATTGTTTCCATGATTGATATGCTGTAGATTTGCTGTACATGTTGTTCTCTCAGTTAAGATCCTAGATCAGATTGAAGTAAATTCTGAAAATTTAACACCAAATCCAAAAAATGAGGAGGGTGTTTCTCTAAACAACAATACTTTAACCACTCTTCTTTAAAAATATCATTAGAAGACCAATTTAAGAAAGACTCCTCCTTTGATGACTTGTTCAAGATGTGTTCTAAATGAAAAGGATGTTATGGACATCCTAGGTCAAGGGAATTCCTCCACTCATGCCAAAAAAACTTCCTCCATAAGGGAATGACCTCACTTCTCCCATGCTATAAAAAATACTCTACCAATGTTGCATATTCTCTTGATGATGATCAAACTCCTTGAACACATCTTCCAGAAATGCATTTCCAGATTTGGAATTATCTTATTTTTTCAATTTCTTAGGAAAAATATGAGCAATGTCTCTGTTGGTCACTATAATAATCCAATCTTACATCACTTGGAACTCTAGATTATACAAATGAAAGCAAATTCCATTGGTTTTGTATATGAATAATTTTTATCTTCAAGTTTCAATGAAAGAATGTGGAAGCATATTATTGCCTTTATGAATAATATAACTCTATAATAACACTCATATTAAGTATAAGCTATAGGATTAAAATATGAGCATATGCCTTTAGGTTACATTGAGTGATGCTATACGTGGAAAGAAAATCTATCATAGTATCCATATATGATCTTGGGTACATTTCACACATAAAACGTATGCTAGCAACAAAATTGATAATGAGATTCAGGATTTATCAACGTTATATTATCTCCTTAGTGTTTTTGGTGAGTGCATTCTACTGGATAGAACTTTTATGTCAACCAAAAACTAGTAATTAGTCATAGAAAACTAAATTCTGATAGCATCTATCACCTTCTTAGCCTCCGTTGATCAACAACCATTGATCGTTTCTGCACTTTAACCTAGGCTATCGATCATTTTGCCGACGATCAACATGTTATACATTTGGAAACTTTCCCCAGCAGAGCCATCATCCAACGTTGATCTTATTCCTGCTTTGAACTGAGCCGTTGATTTCTAATTCTTTTGCAAAACCCGCTCCTTTTCCAATTTCAAACCAATTTATTTTATTGCCACAATCGGAAATTCACTAGCTGAGTATGGATATTTTCAGCTAGGAATTCATCAAATTTAAGGCAATAAAAGTGACTAGACTCAACTTCAGGTGAATGTGAACCTAATCTAAATAGTAGACTAATCATGACTTCAGTGACAATTTTGTCATCATCTAACCCTAGAAACTGGTTGATTAATGAAAGGAAAAGCTGTGAATTTTCATCAAAGAAAGAAACCTCTAAGGGAAAGGGTGTATTATCAATCGAAATATCAAGTTTAAGGATTTTTGACAGAAATGGTTGTTTAATCTCAGGCGCAGAATGTCTATATAGGTCAATTAATTTTTCTTCGAAAAACTCTTCAAGGTTCCGAGAAAAGGATGGCGGTACTTCTAATGAATTCTAATGATTGAGGGATTAATTGGACACAAGATTTTTGTTCTTTTTTAGTCCATGATGACTCTTTCTGTTTGGGAATAGTGCATGGCATAGCAGGAGACAAAGTCTGGGAAGGTTAGGGTTTCTTTTGGACAAAAGTAAATAAAATGGGATTTGTAAATATTATGCAGATATAACCCTTGCTTCTGTAAATCCTTTATCCTATTTTTTAGTTCACTAACTGAACCCGTGGTCACAATTGTATCAAACACATCCCCATCAGTGATCAAATTTGAAGGGTTGGTCTTAATTTCAGTTGAAGGGTATATATTCATGCATCCCTTCAATGATGAAAAGATTTGAAAAAAAATACATTTCAATTGTCAATAATAAATTAACCACATGCTTAAAAAAAAAGCTAAATATTATATTACATTTTGAATCAAATTTATGCCTAGGAAAGTTTCTCAACCGCGCGATAAAATCCAAAAATTCCAAAAGAAAAATAGAGAGGGTGTTGACACAATTAGTTTCTATGTTGATGAAATATTTTGAAAAAATGGGAATAAGAATGATAGGTCAGTGTTCCTACAGTTTGCTTCTATGTCACTATAGGATAATAAGATAAAACATAAAAAATATGGTTGCCAAATCCCAATGTAAGATATCCCAAAATGATCGATATGTTGAAAGAAAGATCAGGTTCAAATCGGAGGAATGGCACGATCTACAAAGTTTTGATAGGTCAATGGTTCAGATCAAAACAACAATAAGATTGACGGTAGATACGGTTTCCGCTAGAGAAAGAAGCAAGGAATTTAACAAATAGTAAAGTTTCCGAAATGACCGTTAACTTAATGTTAAAGTGAGAAATAAATCAATGGTCATCCATCAATCAACATGAAATTCAATGGATCAAGTTAATTTTGCATCACCAACCTGCACGAACGAAGGAAATGACAGGTGGTTGCAAAATCTAAAACCACCCACTACGTTATTTCGTTGGTTGGAAAGGTGGTAAGGGAAACCACCTTCTTCCGTTATGAAACCACTTTGGGAGGCTATAAAAGGAAAATTACATGTGAAATACAAGAATTTCCTTTTGAAGATGAACGATTTGGACGTATCGTGTGTAGTTAGAATATGATAGAACATACCTTTTCCAGCTCAGGTGTTTCTAGGCAGGCCTTCAGAACCCTTACATATATTTCAATGCTTTATTCAATGGAAAGTCAAAGTGAAGTAGAGGTTCAGGGTGGGGAATTTAAGTTAGAGGAAGTTCTAGAAGACAAAGACGAGGATGTATTTGACACAATTATGATTAGAACTATAGTTAATGAGATAAAATGCAGGTTGGGAGATTTATAGAGGCAGGGCATAGACGTGCATAACGTTCATGTGTCTCATTTTATTCATTTTTGTCCAAAACAAACCCTAGGTTTCCCCGACTTTGTCTCCTAATGTGCCCAAAATTATTCCCAAGCTGAAAGAGTAGTCATGGATTCAAAGAGAACGAAAATCCTGTGTCCTATCAATTCCTCAATGATTAAGAAATCGTTAGAAATACCTCCATATTTTTCTCAAAACCTAGAAGATTTTGCCAAGGAAAATTTGATTAACCTGTATAGACATTCTACCCCTGAAGTAAAACAAGCCTCTTTGTAAAAAATCCTCAAACCAACCATTTCAATTGATATTCACCTTTTCCATTAGATATTACTTTTTTTATGAAAATTCAAAATTAGTCCTTTCATTGATTAGTCAATTTTTAGGGTTAGATAATGACCAAGTTGTCACTGAACTCCAATTAAGTTTACTGTTTATATTGAGTTCATATTCACCTGAGATTGATTCTAGTCAGTGTATATGTCTTAAATTTGATGAATTCCTGGCTGAGAATATCCATTCTTAGTTGGTGAATTTACACACTACGAAACACTTTAGGTTCCAATCGTACTTGATGAAGAGGTTTTTATATTTAAGTGAAGAAAGTCTACATTTTCCAGAAGCAGTTTTTATAGTTGAAATTGAAAACAATATGTTTAATTTCATGAATCATGTGATGTCAGAGATATACAGAGCAATTTTTGTAGAAATATTTCCTAGAGTTTTGCGAGAGATGAAAGACCTGTTACAGTTTATCCCAGAGAAAGTTGTAGGTGATTGGTTTTTGTGTAAACAACACACTGTTATTAGGCTCTATGGTTTTATCAGAGAACCATATATTTTACTTGGTTTTTTGACACCAAGGGTCTTTGCTTTAGAGTTCATCAAACAAAAACTTATTGTTGAGAATGAACATTTTCTGAGTTTCAAAAAAGCCTCTGATATCAAATTTCCTTTGAATTGTAGAGAAGTGTTGCAGACGATGAATTTCAAATAGGCTCCAGTTATTAATTATGATCCACACCACATCATTTCATAAAGAAGGAAACATAATAAAAGTAAAGATTTTGATCACCAGGAATTTGAAGGATTAGTTAGGAAAACAAATTTACCACACTATGAGTTTGATACAGAATTCTCTGATAATTTAGAATCAAATCCTTTAGCCTTGACACAATTTTCAATTGTCTTAGTGCCTGCTCCTAACAAAATTGAAATTTATAGTAAAAGAAGTTTTTTTGAGACCTCTGACATGGAAGTGGAAGAGCAAAGAGAAATCAAAAGACTAAAATTGGATCAAGAAAAAGAAATAGATACACTAGAAAGTAAGAAAGAGAATAAAAAAGAGAATTTTTAAGGTCCAGATGTCCAAGTGCATGACTATAAATTTGTTGAAGCAAAGGAAGTTGGTTCCAGTGATAAGTACCAGTCCAGGACCGAATTATATATCAAGTATAATCAGGATAAGAAACAGGCATCTGAGAAAGCTAATAAGTTGTTCCCTAAAGTTAGAGATATATCAGGTAGAGAAGTTTCCTGAACAACTGTCAGGGACCATGCAAAAAATACTTTAAAATTGGCAGTAGCTTCTAATGAAAATATTACAGAGATGAAGATCAATCTGCAAAAGGCACCAGTTCCAGACAAAATTCATTTGCATAGAAAAACCAGGGAGGTAATCTACACATATTTAATGAAGGCAACCTTGAATATTTCAAAACTGTAGTCTACAGTGGATAAGTTGGAAACTCAATTGAAAAAGGAAAATACCGAAAACAAAGCTCATCAACAATAGATAAATAAACTACAGGTTGATTTGGTAGAGATAGATGGTGATCCAAATAAGGGTCAAGCAGCTAAAAAAAATTTGAGTGAAAACAGAAAATACAATCCAATTACTGAAAAAGAAGCTCAAAATTCCCGCAACACAGTTAATTCAAGCTTCTGAATTAACAGTTTTAGAACAAGAAAAATGAACTCTGTCTCAAGAGTTAAATGATTGCAAAGCAAGGCTGCTCAAATTCATAGAACAAGAAGCAAGCTGGGAGAAGGAAATACTTAGTCCTATAGCTCAAATTGATAGTTTCTTAAAATGAACATGCCTGTGTAGCACAGGAAAAAGAGGGAACATGACAAGGAGATGAAGAGACAAGAACACAAAATTTAATTCACGCTATGTCCTAGGTCAGCCTCAAAGAGGTAGAAATTAAAGAGTTAAAAGAAGAAAATCAGAAATTGAATGAAGAAATCCAGAAGAAAGAGGAAGAGAAAAAGGAATTAGAAAATAAAAATAAATAATTGCTTGAAAAGAATGAAAAGATGGTTTCTCAAGTTACAGGGAAACTCCTTTTGCAGGATGCCAGACATATGATTTGGTATTTGATAATAACCGAAGCTGGGAAATTCGGACCATTTCAGAATTTTATGAAAAATAAAGAAACATTAGTAAATGAAAGTACATAGAGCTGTACAGTGATGAGGTAAACTCTAGATAAAAATACAAAGGATACAACTTAGACCACAATTGAATTTCTTAATACTTTGAAAGGAGATGATTTAAAGGCATTGGGAATTAAAAATATAATTGCAATAATAACTTGGGCTAGAATAATAATTGGAAAAAATCATCATGTTGAAAGTGTCTAAGCAAAGGTAAATCAAATGAGACAACAGGTTGGTTCTTTCAAAAACTTGTTTACAGATCTACTTCAGAAAGGACTTCCTTCCTTTTGGAATGAAGAGAACAAGTTAATTTCCCAAAATGAACATAAATATTTGTTGTTTCAAATCAGAATAGATCATCAAAAGTTTGAAGGCATGACCCATGTTTTGACAGGGAAAGTGATATTGGAGAAGCTCACAGTTGATTTTGAAATTTTAAATTAGTTAATGATGATAGGAGCAAAGATACCTCCTATATATTTTGTGGATCACATGGAGATGAAATTTTTGGTCAAAGAAATGACGAGTTATGAGATCCCTTTTGCAGAACAGTTGAAAAGTATGGGAGAATGAAGTATAATTTGCACACATAAAGACTCTTGTCCGAACATGAGTTTGTAATGGAGCTTCCTTTGATAAAGAATACATAATAATTCTATATTTTGAATATTAGATTATTTGTTTGACAAAAATAGTCTAATATGTAATAAGTTAGTTGAAGTTTTCTATTTTTTGAAATAAGTAGTTAGGTTTTGGATCAAGAAGCCTTTTCATGTATAAATACATGCTTTTCAATGTAATCAGGGTTGGAACCTGTAAAAGAGAGACTTATTTTGTATTGAGCATTTTCAAGTATTAATAGAAATTTCTATAGAGTTGAGCACGACCTTCCAAAGTAAATATTCTTGTGTTCTTTATTTACAGTATGTATTTTTCTTTTTCTCATGTGAATGTCATCTCCGTTGTCTCATTTTCATTATGGTTTCTTTCATGCATGGATGAGATTGTATTTAGGTCATAATTCATATTATTATGCTCTGATCTATGGGATCCAAGTATTCATAAAAAATTTCTTCTAAATTTGATGTTGGATTCATCTTCAATTGGTGCCCAATGTTAATGGATTGTTTTTTTTTCTTCCATTACCACCTACAAGAAAGAACTCGACTACAAAGCAATAAATACTTTTCCTTTGTTAAAAACCATATTGTTTAAACTCTATTTATCTTTAAAAGGTCCTTGATTTTGACTCCTTGCCCAATAATATTCTTTTGTTTCATCCATTGTATTTATTTATTGAGAGAGCCCTCTCAGGTAGGAAAGAAGCCAACTTCCCTCCTAAAGATTGGTTTGAAAAGGTTACCTTGGAATTATCCTTCCACAACCAAAGGAGAAATTCTGAGTGCTAATTACAGAGGGGATGGAGCTATAACATACTACTACAAGTAGTAGATATCACTTATGGACCAAGGATTTATTGAATAGAAATCCACATACAAACACTCAAACCCTGAGTTTAACACTTGAAAAGAAATAACAAAAGAAAAATTGTAGGGGAGATAAACATCTACATTGAATCCCTACATATCAATCTCTAATTCTCAACTCATGTATATCTCTGATTCTTTCAACCCCAAAACACCAAAATATTGTTTTCTTCTCATGAATTTTTTTAATTTTGTAGCTTAATTATCAAGCTTGGTAGCATCTGCATCGTCTACCTAAGTTTATCTCTACCAATCTGACACCCATTTTTCCATTCATTACAATTTCTTCTTATGGTTGCTTCTTTTGTCTGTTTTTAGGTAAGGAGGACAAAGGAGGTGAAAAGATGAAATGTGAGGAATGGATGAATTAATGGAATCATGTTTTTGGTGGAATTTCAAAAGACAATTGTGTTGACACAGTTATGTCAACAGGGATTCACTTCGCCTTGTTGTCAACAAATACCAACCAAACACCCTTAAGCATCGAACCAGAAAGGTTTTACTCTTTCCAGCAATACTTGTAGAGCTAGTGAAGTCTCACCCGGGATGATTAAGGGGGTTGCAGGAACGAAGTTTCCGCAGTAGGGGGAGGAATTGCATCTACTATCACTTAGTCTCTATAGAAACCAGAGATTTATCTTTGCATCATGCTTAACAGTTTAAATACATATTCGTCATTCACATTACCATTGTATAATCAACATTCGCACTAGCATTATGTAATCGACAGTCGCATCAATGAACATTACAGATTAAACGACAGAGTAACAAAACTTTAATAATATTGTATTATTGAGGTAACATTCATCATTCAACATAAATAGAAACATTGAAAAGAGACATAACTGAACATCTTCATGCATTAAATCATCCCAAAAACCTGTGGTACAACCTTCGTAGGGACAGTTCCAAATGACTTATCGTGGATCCATACAAACAGAAAAAAATTTGTCGAAAGCAGAGCAAAACATAGATGCAAAACATCACCGTCTACAATCGATGCCCTTAGACTTACAATCATGGTTCTATTTATATACAACTAAGGTTGTTACAAAATGGTCCAAATGACCCATTCTAACTAACTAAGCCATAATTTGCGCTTTCGTCAGGTCCTCTTTCTCCGTGAAAGGTCCTTTCTTCTCCGAATGCTCCTTTTTGTTGTTGTCGGCTTCCACACTTCATGCGCTCTAACCCCGTGCCAATGGGCCCCCAACAAAAACTTGTGGCTCGCCCTCAAGCCACCTCAGCTGGACCCTATTGGTACTATTCTTGTCCTTCACTATTGTGTACTTCTCGAGCTCATCCTTTCGTCTGTTGATCACTGTCATGTACTTCTTGAACTCATCCTCCAGTATTTTGGAACCTTCATAATATATCCCTTCTCGACCGTCTGTTGCTCTCGAACCTGGCTTGCGACTGGACAAAATTTCATCAACAACACCAAATTGTGAAAAGGGCATAGTGGTCCGGCACATATGTTTCTCACATTTGATCATCCTTCGTTGGGACCTGCGCGCCTTTTCCCTTGGTACTTCTGCAGTCAAAGGGACCGCTTCTCTTCTAACAACTGAAACTCGCTTAGGTATCTTGGGTAAGACCTCATATTTGTTCTTCCTGATACTTGGTGCCTCTGCATCTATTGGTTGCTCATGAACACTTGTCGTCCTTACCCTTAGCACACCTTGGGTGCTTCCACTGGAAACAAAATGCACCATTGCAACTCCCTAATCTCACTTTCTTATTCTGCAACTTTCTTCGAATCGCGCTCCACCACCAACGTCGCTCTTAATTTCTTTACTGTCATCGATGGTGGTAGGTTGACAATGATCACGATATTTACAAGGTCAACCAACATCCCTTCCCTGCATACAATGTGTCCCAGCAAAATCCCAAATGGACCATAGAATATGTGCTTCTTCAATTTTAGCGAAATCTGGTGTTGTCGACATCCCTCTAGCATCAACCTCAGATTTGCAGCGTGATACTTAACCAATCCATATACTGTCCAATCATCCATGTATAATGCGAGGAACTTCTGAATAAAATATTTAAATGCAGCGACGACTAGTCCTGAAAAGATTGATGGCGCATTTTTTAGGCCGAAAGACATCAGTGTATATTAAAAACAACCCCATTCTATGACTAATGTTGTTTTGTATCGATCCTGCTTCGCAATTTTTATCTGGTGGTACCCTGATAATCCATCTAGGAACAATTAGATCTACTGACCTCCAACACCTTCTAGCACCTTGTTAGTGAATGGTTCAGGGAATGGATTGTGTAAACACACATCATTTAGTTTTCTTAGGTTGACACAAATACTGATTTCACTAGTTTTCTTATATTGCACCACCATTAGGATGATCCACTCATATTCCTCCACCGATTCTATGATTCCTGTGTATAGCATTCTCTCGATTTCATCTTTCACACACTCCTTGTACGTTGGATTCAATATATAAGGTCATTGCTTTACTAGATTCACATCAAATTTTAGTGGGATCTTCATCTTCATCTCTGAAAATTTTGTTGGGAATAGGTCCTGAAACTCGTGTAACAGGTTAGTCATCTTGGCAATGGTTGAGTCATCCCAATAATGATCAATGCTCGTGAACTTAGGATTTTCCTCCAACCCAATATTCACTTTCTTGATTCGCAATGGCTACTGGAACATGTTGAAGGGAATATCTGGTGCTTCGACATTCTGGCTTCCTTCTGACTCTAGTATATAAGTAGCTCATGGATCATCCTCATCGTCAGGTTCTCCAATCACGTTGTAGCATTCCATCAGCATTTCCGGTGTCGCATTCCACTATAGTCCCATTGGTTTTTCTGTCGGAACTTCTTTAAGTACTTTATCACAGACCTCCTATAACGCACTGTGTATGAAGGGGTTTTCATCCGAGAAACTAAAAGTTTGGCTAAAGCTAATAGTCATCTCTTCCCATGTGGTTCTTCCGTGTCGTAGTTCTGTTGCGATATACCAACTTCCCGGTACCTCATCCAATGTGTGAATGAATGTGTGGACCCATTCCTGTTTTTATCTTGTTCCCCATTTTCTTTGACATTCGTTCAAATGCTCCTTTGGTATCCTCTGTCATTTTACTTCCTCTCGTAGTATCCTTTAGTGTCGCCAAACCTAACCTCCATTAGATGTTGACATAACAACTAGTTCGTTATTGTTGACTTGTGTGCCGCCCACCATCATGCAAGTGTAGTTTTCAGTGCTTCCTCCAAGGCTAGCAGGTACTATGGTTCTGCTACTTTTTCTTCGAACTCATTGATAAATACAGTCAAGTTGGGAAACCCCTCATATGTTGGAAGTTCACACACTTCTGTTGCTACCCATATCAATGATTGGGTGATCCATGTACACCTTCTAAATGATACTTCATGTAGTCGATTATGCCAATTCTCAAGTGCTTCATCCAAACCCAACGACGCCGAACTGAGGCTCCGCCATCCCAACTCTCCATATGCGGTAGGATTGATGTAGTCTTCTGATATGTTGTAGACACTGTCCCACCCTTCAGTGAATTCATCCCTCATCAGCTCGATATACCTATGCCCTTCTGCTGGATCATGAGTTGCGACTGCCCTCATCTTGCGATTCTTGAATGACATGGTTCTTTTCTTAAAGTTGATGATGGCCTGATTCTCCATCGCTCAGTCTATCCCTAACAGCACTGGATAGGGGATTTTTTTTTCGACGATCTCTATCACATCAAAGTCTGCGTATGTTTCTAGTACTTCTATCTTGACTGGGACTTGGCATAATCGACCAATTGGGGTGACCTTACTTTGATTCGCTAGTCGCAGTTGTACCGGGGACCATGCCAACTGTGCTTTCCCCATTGTCTCCCAGGTCTATTTCTTCAAATGTTTACATTTGATCCTAATTGTAGAATGATGAAGTCGACATTAAATGCTCTGATTTGCATAGACATCCTCATTTCTATTCCTTTCTTCCTCTTGTGTACACTATTGATCGTACGATCCTGTCGTGCACCCTCTTGTTGGTGTTACAGGATGGATATTTCTGCTAGTGCATCCTCATCTCTTGCTAGCGCCAGACAGCTTTCCAAGAAATCCCTCAACGTATTAATCCTTCCTGATGGCCTTTATGGGTTTTTTGTATCGAATATTGGTGGCAACTCGTAGACAGGCTCTCTCTAGCCAATTGGTGGCAACTTAGTCCTCCTTAGGGTGTCTTGTGCTTCTAAGAAGGTTTCCTTCTTCACTTCTACATAGAATCAAAGCTGATTTCTTTTTGTAGGTCGAACAACAGGGTGTGGCCTGTCTTCTCCTATTGAAGCTCCTCCTCGAGTCACTACTCCAACAATCACAGGTCGACTTCTTACCTCCGCTAATATCTTCTCTACAATCAGTGGCAGATTCTGGTTTTGATTATGATTTGGTGGAGGAGGTGGGGGTAGGTTCTCAGTTTTCCACTTCGTGATAAGATGAGGATAGTCCTCGACACCATGGTCCGCTGCACTGCAGTAAGTGCACTACGGGGGTGGATTCGGGAAATCCCTCTGATAATTCCTAGGATGACCGCAATTGTAACATATGATTGGCCCTCCTCCTCATCCAAAAGCTCCTCCTCATCCAAACCTACACCTTGAACTCCACTGAACCCCCCTCTGAAACCTCCTCGCGGTTGACCATATGGTTGGTACTGTGGTTGACCATACTGTGGTTGTTGATATTGCGGTTGACCATACTACAGGTGTAAATTATAGTGAGGTTGCTACTGATTGTACTATTGTTGTTGTTGTATCGGTGGTTGCTCCTCTCCCTTCATGAAAAATGTATCTATGGTCCTTTCTTAGAGTAGCTCATATTTCCTATAATATTTTTCTTCATGGCCAACCGATTGGCAGAATTTTCAATATAGATTAACTAGCTTTGAAACCATATTTTGTAGGTACACACATTCCTCCATGATTTATTGGATTCGGTGCACCTGACTGTAAATATTCTTGAAATTTTGGGAACTGATCCTTGTGATGTCATTCTGTTTTACATCTACTGCACCATATTTATTCATGGTCATCTTTTCACGTCTTAATGTCTTATAGCTGGATCGTCAAATTTTCCAATTGTGCTTGTATCCGGTCCATGCCTATTCCTGTTTCACCGATCGATGTTTCCTCTAGCTTCATTGCAATTTCCAGCACTTCCTCCTGGGATGTTATTTTCTATTACATCATTGGTCCACGAATGTGTGGAACCAATCCTACGATGAACCACTCTTTATGCTGCATGTTGCTCATTCCGAAACTTACCATTTCCATTAGATTTTTATATCTCAGGTTGAATTCCCATACCGATTCATTTGGAAACTGCTTGATTTCTTTCAGCTTGGTCATGTACTGCAACTCAGATTTCGGTTTTCTAAATTCATCAATCAATCATGCCTTGATCTGTGGCACTGTTTTATCTGGACTTCCTGTTGGTACCTTAGTAAATTTCATAAACCAGTATAGCACAGGGTCCCTGAAGGTTGTCGCCAATTGTCTCATTTTGATGTCATCATATTGGACCTGTTTGGAAGTCCATACTGCTTCACATAAAAACCAGTACTATTCGAGATCCTCGGTCCCATTCCCCTGAAAAATAGGCATTTTTACATCATCACCTTCCATTCTTGGTCTCCTGTTAGTATTTACCGATCCGCTACTCTTGTCGATGTTCTAGCACATAGGACAACCCTGCGAATGACTTGTATTTCTTCCTACAAAGTTCTGAGTAGTGCGCAGAGTTGAGGGTATGTTGTAGCTTTGAGTCCATCCATTTTCAACTTCAAGGGTAGCTTGGCCACTTTCTTCATCGCAATAAGGTTTCTTCATCCCTTATGGTCCCATTTCACAGTTCTCCATTCTGGTCGCCTCAGGAGATTCTCTCTCAATCTTAGTCCTCCTCTTCTTCTCTGGCTACTAGAACCTCACCCGACTTCTTAGGGTGCCGCAATATTCCTCAGCCTCCCTTAGAAAATCGTCGTCACTCATGTCCATCTACCCTGCATCTTTCTATCAGAGTGGCATTCACACACACCGATCTCTACTCATTAGAATTCATCTTCAGTATACCCTTTTCGCAGACGAACATCTTAATCCACAACTTCATTGATAGTAGAAATATCCCTCTTGGTCCTTTGAAAAAATTTCTTTCTGCATCACTGTATGACTTGATTGTGTCAATGACAAACTCAGTGATGTATCCCTCTAGAATACTGTCTAGCCAGAAGTCAATAGCCCTTGATTCCCTATTGTTGACCTGTTTTAGCTTTTGGATAAATTCTGTAGTCCAATGGTCGGGTTCACCTCCTTGGAAATTTTTCTTTTGAAATGTCAATTGCGCCAACCAATCGTGCAGCAATATCAAAAATTCACAGAAAAATACCTCATGGATATCATAATAGATATACTTTTGCAACCAGTTGCTTGTCATCTTCCCAGGGATCTGACTTTCTCCTTCTGCGAACTCTTGTATCTTTCTATCGAACCAGTCCTGAATCTCCGGTTTCGTCAGATGCCACAACATGTCCTCTTCTTTCTTCTTCAAGGTATCGGCAATAGAACCATTTTTTGACACACTTCTGTCGATGGGGGTTCACTTCGCACTGCTATCAAAAAATACCAACCAAACACCCTTAAGCATCGACCTGGAAAGGTTTTACCCTTTCTAGCAACACTCACGGAGCGAGTGAAGGCTCGCCCGAGATGATTAAAGGGGTTGCAGGAACCAAGTTTCTGTAGTAGAGGAGGTGTTGGGCCTGGCCCAAGTGGGGAATTTTTGTGCAAATATAGTTTTGGTACTATGAAGTTAAGCGCATTAAGGTTGAAGACTTTTGAACAAGTCAGTTTTGGGAAGCTATGAAGTCGAGGACAACGCAGCATTGGAAGAGCTGCGAAGTCCATTGTTGTGGAGGAGTACAGCGCTGCAATGAGCCTGGTCTATGGAGATCCGACAAGGAAAAATATTGGAAGGAAGATGACATATATTTCGGTTAGACCATCAGTGGTCTATTTTTGGTAAATATGCTCCATGATTACCAAGCGGTGGGTAAGGAGTAAAGCGGAGGAAAGCGACCGATCACACAAGCAAGGAACCATTACATGAACCGACCGCATAAGGTCGTTAGAGAAGGAACGACTGGGTGAAAGCGACCTATTGGCATGCGCGCGATAGGGGGGATGATAGCGACGTGACCACACACAAAGGATAGCCATGATGGCAGATTCGCTACCAGAAGCCAGCAGTCCAGTTAAGGGAAAACCGCAATAGTTTTGGGAAACCTTAAGGTTTTTTCCTGCATATTTTAAAGACATGACCTACGGGCATGATCTATAAATAGGAACCATTTTTGTAAGGGAAAGGTTTTTTATTGTTAATCTCTCGTTAATATTGGCTTGAATCTCATTGTATAATCTGAGCAAGACCTTTTTTGAGCCAGCCATTGTAAAGGCTCTGCAAGTTGTGTGCGTAGAGGCCTGTTGAGAGAGAAGAGAGTCTGCAAGCTGTGTGCACAGACTAGAACTGTTGTACCCTTTCCAAAGACTAATACAACAACAATTCCTGTGGACATATCTCCCATCCTATGGGTGAACCACGTTAAATTACTGTGTTATGTGATTGTTTACATGTTTGCATCTGTTTATTTGCTTACAAATGAATGCTAAGATCTTGCTTGTTAGTTTATGTGTTTACTTTTATATGTATTCACCATGAGGATTGAGATGGGAATAATATGTTAAGTTAACATATGTGATTGATGGCTAAATGCACGAGTATTTCTAAGTCTACGAATGTATGAATCGGTTGGACAATCACTTAATTAGATAAGATATTCATAGGGTACAACACCGGAAGTGCGCAGTACTTTGAGTTTCATTACTTTCATAAGTCATAAGATATATAATCTAAGACAGTTGATGAGTAGGTAAAACGTTAAGTGTAATTGTTGGAACTGGTTAAGTCTGAAGAGGAAGCACAGTTATCTGTTGTGATTTCCTATGTTGAGTTACTTCCGAACTGCTCAGTCCTTGGTTGCGCAAGTTGTGCAAGTGCCCGTCCTTACAGAAGTGTTAGCTATGATGAAGTTGGTCGCCATGCAGTCCTCAGTTCACAGTGCATCCTTGTAGTGCGCTTCTCATCAAATCTACTTAAGAACTCATCACGTAGTTGTGGAAACTTGATTCCACATCCCCCCCATAACTTCGTCTCAGGTGAGACCTCAGTCTGCTCGCTGACTATTACCGAAAGGGCCAGTGAATAGGGGTTTTGTTGGTTCCTTGAACCGCGAAGAACCTGTGTCTTTATAGAAAACTTCAAGACAGTTATGTAAGCCAACAAATGGTTCCGTTTTCGCTCTAAGAATCTGTGATGAGTTACCACGATTGAAAGAAGTGATGTGCTCTGAAGAAAAGGTTCTGTTAATTCCAGAAATTTGGCATCCGGACAAGAAAGAAATATGGACTTGGTGTGACAAGACATAAAGAGACTACGCAAAGAAAGAGAATAGAAACCCACATCTATCTAACATAGATTGGTTGAACAAATACCTATGGAAATATATTCACGAGATTTTCTGGGCATCATTTGGAAATGAGTTACATGAGTGGTTGTCAAGGCTCACAGATCCAAGAACTGTTTCCCACCAGAAATACTGACCGAGTGGACTCCATAGCTCATTGCGAGGCTCAAAGCAATAAATATTCCATTTTCCAGAGCAGTCGACTTTTGGGTTGATAGTATCCTAGAAGGCTTCATGACAGAGTTTGCGGTGGACACCTTGAAGTCCTACAACATAGATGAAGTAGATTTTTTCAAAGGTTTCAGAGGTAAGTACCTGAAAATTTTGAGTTTATACATTAAAATGATTTTAGCTAAGAAAGGTATTTTAAAAATGAAGTAAAGATTCCTAGCAGTTTTGAGTCTGTCATGGTAAATAACATATATAGTGACTCCGACAAAGAAAACCATAACCTGAGAAGCAAAAAAAGATACAAGTATACTACCGAGAAAAATCCCAGGCCGCATGAACTCCATGTAGAGACCCAAATACCATGTGAACTTAATAGTCAGACCGCACCTCTGTCAACCACTTATCAGCCTATTACACCGCAGAACCCGCCAGTTGCAAGTACCGCGCATCCTAATTCTCAGATTCCGTCAGTACAGAACCCTCCTGTTGTTAATATTCCTGAACCTCAAATTGTCAATCCTAGTAACACCGTGGGAGTGATCACTCAGATCATCCCAATTTAGACCATTCTGATTCCAACTATCCCATCTCAGAACATCCCGTGCAATACAAACTTTACGTTCACCGCTCAAAACACTCTACATAACACTACACCACCTAGGAGAAGGATGACTGATGATATTAAGTTGCCGATATTCAAAGGATCTGGTCTAGAAGACCCCGATCAGTATTGGATTCTATGTGAAGCCGTATGGAGTATTAAGCAAGTTCAGGATGATGCTGTGAAGCAAGCGCAGCTCATCACTACTTTCAGAGATAGAGCCTTGCATTGGTTTATGAAATATTATCAAGGACACAATAGAACCCTGGTAGAAATTAAGGCTGCACTCTTAGCAGAATTTAAGAAACCGAATTCAGAATCGCAGTGTATCACATAGTTAAAAGAGATTAAGCAAAAGCCTAATGAAACAGTTTGGGAATTTGACCAAAAATTTAAGACACTGTTGGACCAAGTAATCTTCCTCATAGCTCTACAATAGCACCAAGAATGGTTTATAGCCGCGTTGTTGCCCCATATCAGACTGTCGTTGATGCAATAGAAAGTGGCTTCGCCGACAGAAGCATTGGAGATTGCAATGAAGCTGGAAGCTTCACCAATTGGAGAAAATAGCACTGGGATGTCTCAGATTCAGACCCAGTTGGCTACCCTAACATTACAACTATAGGATATGAAGAAAGGAAAGCAAGAAAGACAAGAAGTTTGGTGCACAGGATGTAAGGGAGAAGGGCAGACCAGAGGGCATTGTCCTTTATTTAAAGAGTACCTAAACTGTGGAGCGCCGAATCCACTAAATCATAATCAAGCCCCGTGGCGTGAAATCTGTAAGACAAGAGGCCACAGGCCTGAATACTGTTATATCATACAGAAGTATGTGTGTACCCCTAA
This sequence comes from Larix kaempferi, assembly GCA_027924585.1. NCBI lineage: Eukaryota > Viridiplantae > Streptophyta > Pinopsida > Pinales > Pinaceae > Larix > Larix kaempferi. The sequence goes on from BSBM01001365.1 coordinate 5,913,752, forward strand.
GAATCTGTATTGCAATTTCTGTAAGTTAGTTGGACATGATGAATCCAATTGCAGGGCATATGAGCTCATGCAATAAAGAAAACGCGACATGGAGCATATGCGCGATAGTAGTGTATACAGAGTACAAGAACAAACACCATTGAAACAAGAGAATGCGTAGTACGATCAAGGAACATATAGAGGTCGTGGTGGAGGATACTGTGGAAGAGGAAGAAATACTGACCCAGTACAAGGAAGGGGAAGAGGCCAAATGATCTGTTACAACTGTGGCCAGGTAGGTCACTTATCTAGAGACTGTACCAATTAATGTACTACTTGTAATTACCACAAATATTTTGATCATGCCATTGAGGCATGCCTAGTATTAGCCGCAGAATTGCAGAAATGAAAGCAAGATGCACCTAATCCAAACATTCAGTTGATCGCAATAGAAAGAAGGCTTGCAGACCCAAGTATAAATGTAGTGATGCGAAGTGGTGCTACAACAGGGAGAGATAGAGGAGAATAAGCTTTGACTTCTGTAGGCTTTGAAACTAAGCAGACTCCTCTTGAAACAATTTGGATCAGAAAAGCTACTAGAAAGACACCTGCTTTCGATCTAGAGAAGAATAAAGGAGCATTTGAAGAAGCGTAGGACATTTTCAAAGGACAAGCACCTAGGTCACCAAGAATCCCACTGCACAGTGAAATACCACATATAGAAGATATGCCAGCTTCTTATGACAAAACATGCCACGTAGCAGAGACAGGCACGTTTGTTGTGCAGTTCCTAAGGAGCTACATGAAACTATTAAAGAGCACAAATGCTATAGCAGAATTGAAAAAACTGTTAGATCAGTATGAACCATGCAGTGAGATGGAAACTTCCTAGAGCATAGTTCATCACATCGGGAAACACAAAAGAACAGGAAGAGAAATGTGACTTAGTGCGCAGATAGGAGACTATGAGATGGATGAGATCATTCTTGATCTGGGATCTGAAGTAAATGTCTTAACTAAACAGACATGGCAGCAAATGGGGAGACCAAAGCTGTTATGGTCACCTATACAGTTGAGAATGGCCAACCAGGAGAAAGTCATACCTTTTGGAAGGTTAGCCAATGTTATTGTTGACATTGATGGAGTGTGAAGTCATGCAGACTTCGAGGTTATCGAGATTGTGGATGATAGTCAGCCTTATCCTGTGATGTTGGGTATTGACTGGGCTATGGATAACCTCGCCATCATAAAATTGAAAACAAAGAAGATGATGTTTGAAGGAAAGCATCTCAGGGTCATCGCACCACTGGACCCTGTAGACGGAGAGAGATATAGTGAGCCGATTTAGGAAGAATCCAAAGCTCAAGACCTGGACCACCTCTACAAGATGAATGCAAACCAGGAATACTATATTAATCCTACTGCGGATGGAACACTCAGTTGGCGATGCGACATCTCTTGCATCTTAGATTCTGATGTAGGATTGGAGAACTGGAAAATTCGTATGCATGAAGTATCTACAAGGAGATGCGTGCAGATTACAAAGTCATTGAAATGGATTAGAAAGGAGGTAAGTCCAATTCCTACCTATGATGGTTCATCTAATGTTTATTTATTTATCAAAGAATATACTGTAGCAATTGTAGAAGAACACCGCTTACCAGCACTAGACATAGCACTGCGCAAGACACCTGCCAGATGGTGGGTTGCACATAAGCAGACATTGACCACATGGGATCAGTACAGAATCAAGATGCAGATCAGATTCGTAGAGAAGGTTGCACTCACATTTGAAAAATATAATGGACAAACCGATCCAAGGGAGCATATTGAAATCTGTTCATAAGCATGGGAGGAGAGACCATAGACAGAAGGGGAGTATCTGTTTGTGAACACATTGGAGGAACAAATTCCAAAGAAGTGGTATCTAGACATGGAGTTGTGCAGAGAAAACATAGATTGGCCTACCTTGACTGTGAACTTCCAGAAGAGCTTTAGTTTTGAAGACGACAACCCTAGCATAAATAATGCTTTGCAAATTATCAAGGTGTTGAGGCCTTGGGGGTGTAGGGTAATTGCAAGGTAATGGAATGGGTCCAAGGCTCCCAACAGAGGGTGAAAACCTATACTGAAAGGATTCGAAAGACCCTACACAAGGGAAGTTCTATCCCCAACCCATTTGGTATGGAAATCTCCCATGAATATTCGGCCTCCGCTGGCACTCTATGAGTTGATGGGTTTGATCGATGGATCAAAATTCAATATGGAAAACAGAAGCTTAAAATAAACTAAGTCTGTTCTAACTTAACCTATTGAAGACAAGAGGATCTATTCTAAGTTAGATCTATGCTAAAGAAAGACTTGTTTTGTGCAGATCAACCTTGATATGAGAAGAACAAGTGAGATTATCAACTTCAACAGAAATGTTAAATGGTGTATTCACTTATTCACTTAAATCACAATCCATTAATGAAAATTAAAAGTGAATAATTCAAGTAATTAAACCTGTTCAAGATCAACCTGTAATCACTATGTTAATTGAAAAATTAACATTGATTAAATAGCATATGAATCATTTGCAGAAATCGATAAAGAAAATATTTTAATTAAAGAAATTTAACAAGATATTTCATACATAGATCAGCCATAAGAGAAATCACTACAATAGATCTGTGCATTAATTCATACATGCAAAAGGTATCACATAATGTAGATGACAATTTGAAATAAGAAATCAGACACTGTCAAAGAAATTTGAACGGTAAACAAGAGATGATTCAAATGATTACTTTATATATTAAGAGGTCTGTAAACAAAATTACAAGGCTCTGGTAAACAAAGTATCTCCACGTCGTCTCCTGTTGATCTATGAGCCAAAAATTATCCATCCTCTAACCCTCAGAAGTATTCTTCCTTAAATAAGGATTACAATAGAGTACAAAAAATGGGAATCCCAAAAGATGGGGATTACAGAGTATAAATCCGACTATTCATCCAGGGAATTCTGCCATAATCATCTAAACCATTTTAATTCAACAGATTCCCTCCGCTTCGAGGTGAAGTTTGAAAAACAACTCAATCATTATCGATAACAGGGAAGAGTCAGTTCTCCAAACCTTCCTATTGAATCATCGCAGAATCTCCCGGTTGATCCATAATGCTTTCAAAAACAGAAAAATCAGACAACAGGTCTTGCTTCACGTGAGTTGGTGGGGTATCAGGTTTTTCATTAATTATGAAAGCTTGGATAATAGAATTATCTCGGTCATGCAGATGTTCACTGCTTTCCTCGCCATTCTTATGAGGAGACGGTAAACAAATTGGCAAAATTTCAGAAACTTTAACTGCGGTACCACTGCTGATATCAAGGACACCTGCATCAAATGGTGTTGGCATATGTTCAGGAAATAACAAAGAGTGAAGCTCTTCATGCATGGAAGATTCTTCGAAGGCTTCACAACCTGTCTGCATTTTATTCACCAAATCATCAAAAAGAAAATTTGCCAAAACAGGAAACCTTTTAAACAAATTCAAATAACGAGCTAAGTGCTTCATACATGTGGCCATATTTAAGATAAGTCAAGGAGGATCAAAATGATTGAACATGATGAGCTGCAATGATTAAATTCATGCGAATTGGGATTATAATCATTTGAACTGAAATGAAATGATGTCGCAGTATGTCAATCGGAAATGGATCATAACAAGTAGATATCAACAGAATCAAGCATAATCCAATGTCGCATTTGAAAAATGTCGTTACAGGTCAATCTTATCAAGAAATCATGTCTTCAAAGATGATCATGTGGTGTGTAATGAAGTAAAAATCCTGGCCGTGAGAATAGCGAAAAAAAACGTTGCAACGTAGGTTCAAATGATTGAATTTCATCCACTGGATAAATTGAACGGAGGGTGAGGATTTAGTAATGCAGGATGTGGGATAAGACCCTGAAGAATTATTCCTAATTTTATTCATGGTTCCTGAAAACCACAACCCAAAAGTTGCGGGTTTCAAGATTGCAAACATAAACCAAAACAAAAAACGCATTTCCGAAAGCCGCAACCCAAAAATTGTGGGTTGTGGGTTTCGAAAACACGCTATGCAACTAAAAGGAAAAGTGGGAATCCGAAATCTGAAAGCCGCAACTGCGGGTTTTGGGGTGATGATTCCCAAAATTATTAGCAAGAAGGTTCTTGCAACCCGCAGCTTTCAGGTTGCGGGTTTCAAGTTGACCAAAATCAAACAATTGAAAATTGATTTCCTGCAACCTGCACTTGTTGGGTTCGGGATTTCGAGATGTCGGAAAGTCGGGTTTCGGGTAGGCAAAAAACAAACAATAAAAGACTTAAAATTTGAATCTTTCTGGGACCAAAACACTTTGAAATTTTTAAAGAAAATAGTATGATCAAACCAAGCAAAGGCATAGGTACAAGATTGTAGAAACCCAGCTCGAAATTCATGTGCACAAGAACACTTGCATGAATATCCTTGCGTTAATTTTAAAATCATTGTTCTCATGCTTTTATGAAGCATGGGATCTGTTGTGGCCACAACAAATCGAGACTGGCTGGGAAGAACTAGTTATCTTTGTAAACAAACTTCAATTGGAGAGAGTATTTCAGTGAACTGCTTTTCCAAACTAAAATTGTTTGAAGATATTTATAAAGGGAATAACGAACAGGCAGAAAACATAAGATTGATACATTTCCATTGATGAATAAGTTAAAAGTAATGTAAATATGATAACGAGAAATAAAAGTTAGCATAAATCTTCTATCGTTATGTAATCATTGAACATCAGCTTGTGATAAACCTGGAACAAACTCAAAATTGTTCATGGATATCCAAATTACATATCCCCTTGATTTATTAATTGGTTTAATATACAACAATTCTTTTGACTATATGCACTTTTCATTTCTTATTCTTTTCTCTTTATTTTTATCATATTTTATATATATATATACAAGAAATGGACGGCTGTACATAAGACCTTGTTGATAATAAGACCACTGCCCTGACTTGGTAATCAAATATCAGCAGTGCCATTCACAAACTTAATCTAGAAACTGATCAAGCTGGCTCAATAAAGAGACCCCTTGTCCTCCAGCTGTGACACTGAAGACAACTATCATGGCTTGGTAACAACATGATGATAGTTTCAGTCCAAATTAAACCCATGACCATGGCAGGGATGGATTGTAATAAGACCCCCCTGTTCTTATGCCCAACAAGTATCTTATAAAAGAAAATCACATATTTTATTCCAACAAAAGACTACAAGGCACTGCCAAGGCTTGGTAACCCCATAACAGCAGCGTTACTCACCAGTGTTTTGCAGATCATGAATGGATTGACCTGTGATAGGATCTTCCAACCCTCAAAAAACTGAGAGTCATCTTCCAAGTGTGGTGGCTTGATGTGAAGATGTCATTCCACTAAACACCTATGAACTTAAAGGGCTAGCTTGATATAAGACCCCCCTCCTTGTAATCCCAGAATTATTTAAGCAAATTATTGTCAAGGTGATAATAAAAGGATCCAGAGCAAATGAAATAGATCAAGTTATTGTGATATGCTATGACAATGAGACATAAGATAAGAATATTTCAACCACTTCCCATATCTCAATTAAGCAGACGAAACATGTTAAAGATAATGACCAAAGTGGAAAAGTTTTAATCACAGTCCTGTATCCATTGGTTATGCACTCTTCACAAAACAAATTCTGATATCAGCTGAAAGAGACTGAGACTAACATACTATTCTACAACTTCAGTTGAGGTCATATTAGATAGAACTGGTTTCAAACCATTACCAAATGTATGGGGTTTATTATCAATAAAATGAGAGAAACCAACCAAAACAAATAAAATAGAAAACACGCACCAAACCTATGTACAAAAGCACCAAAAATTTCAAACAAAATACTTTTTGAGCAATGAAACATTCACTGGATAGGTGTCCTTGACTCCTTCCAGTGTTTGTAATCGGACAATACTGGGACCCATCTTTTCTATAATAATGAAAGGCCCCATCCAAAGCTGCTGGAATTTGGTGTACTGGTTTTTATCTTTATGTTGTTTGTCCCATCTTAATATCTCCAACTGAGAATTCCCTGTCAGATGAATATTTTTCATCAAACCATCTTTTCACCATCTGCTGATGTTGATAGAGTTTATTTTTTGCTATCTCCCTATCTTCCTCTAGCTTGAGCAGTGTGTCAATACTTTGCTGAAGGGGAGGAGAGTCATCCTCTTGGATAGACTGTGCTAATTGCAATGAAGGGATAGTGAGATTAGAAGGAAGGACAACTTCCTTACCGTATACCAAACAATAGGGGGAATTCCCAATTGCTGCCTTTGGGGTGATTCAATCTTCCCAAAGAGCATTATAGAGCGGTGTGTGCCAATCTTTATGATGAGAAGCTATAGTCTTCTTAAGAATATTTATCATATTTTTATTAGAAGACTCAGCCAACCCATTACCCTGGGGATAATAATTGGCAGCAAACTTTAGCTTAATCCCTTTTTCAAGGGCATAATGTGTCAAATCAATCAAGGAAAAATATGATGCATTATCAAAAACAAGATATTCTGGGACGCCAAACCTAGTAACTATCTGACTATCAAGAAAAGCAATTCCCTGGTTCATATTACACTGTCTAAGTGGGACAACCTCTGTCCACTTGGTGAAGTAATCGGTGGATGTAATAATATACTTATGTTGCAGGGAAGAAGTGGGGTTTATTGGTCCAATGAAGTCCAGTCCCCACTACTGAAACGGGAACTGAATTGTGACTGGCTGCAAAGGGAAAACAGATTTCTTAAACTTCCCTGTACATTTCTGACATGATTCACACTTCCTCACATAAGCATATGCATCTTTAAATAATGTCGGCCAATAATACCCTGCTCTGAGAATTTTATGAGCTGTAGTTTCCCTTGAGAACTGGCCTCCAGCTGGTCCTGTATGAAATTGAAAGAGAATATCATTTGTCTCATGTTTTTCTAAACACCTAAGGAAAACCCCATCATAGTTCTTTCTAAACAAGATTTGATTAATGAATTGGTAAGGAGAAACTTTCAATCTTAATGCTTTACATTTCTTAAAGTGAAGGGTTTCAGGAGAAAACCCATGGTTCAAAAAGAATTTGATATGGTCATACCATTCGGATGTAGAAGTATCAATAGCATTGATAGAACCTGTTGGGACATCTTCCTCCTGCTCCCATTCACTCTACTGCGGTGCAGCATCGCTCGACTGGGTAGTGAGAAGACAGAGACCTTGTCCTTTCACAATTTTGGCCGGTCTGATTTCTAGCTCATACTCTTGTAGGGATGTCATCCAATGGGCCCTTTTTTCACCCAATTCCTTCTGGACTAACACATTTCTAATAGTAGAGTATGGAACGATAACCTTTGTTCGAGATTTTAACAAATATGGCCTATAGTGCTTAACAGATTTGTAAACTGCATAGGCTTGTATGTCAATTTGAGAATAATTAAGCTCTGCACCTTTGAATGTTGAGCTCATGAAGGATATAGGGATCTCAATATTATTGTCGTGCCTCTATGTTAAGACATCTGCATAAAAGAAATCAGTGGCAAAAGTATAGAGAATAAAATCTTTATCAAAGTCAGGGGACCTAAGGGAAGGAGCTTCAGCAATGGCTCTTCTGATTTCAATGAACGCATCTTTCTGTTCCTGCGACCAAGTGAACTATACATATTTATTAACTAATTGATGTAAAGGTTTAACTATTTGTGCAAAATTAGGTACAAACCTATGAACAAAATTGATCTTACCTAGGAAAGACTGCATGGCCTTGCGCGAACCAGGCAGGCCAATTTTTGAGATATCATCAGTACGTTCCGGGTCGATAATCATACCTTATTTGGACATAATAAAACCAAGAATTTTCCCTTCTGTGACTACAAAAATAGATTTCTTTGGATTGAGAAAAATCTCGTATTTCCTTTAACGTTCGAAAACCTCTAAAATCTATATCCATGGCTTTCTGAAACGTGGCCCCGGCATTTATTAATCTGAAGGGAATTCGTTTGTAGGTGAAAGTGCCCCAAGGGGTTCTAAACGCGGTTTTCAATTGGTCATCAGGAGCAACCATAACTTGGTTGTATCTCAAAAAACCATCCAAGAGTGCGAACATTTCAGAACCTGCCACCTTTTGCAGAATTTGTTCCATGGGTGGAACATGATAATTGTCTTTTACAGAAGCCCGATTTAGATTTCAGAAATCGACACAGAGTCTGATTTTGCCACTTTTCTTGCGCATGGGAACCAAATTGGAAATCCATTGGGTGTGTCTGATAGGGAAAATGATTTGGACTGCCAGCAATTTTTCTAATTCTTTTTTAACAGAAGGTTCCAAGCTAGGATCAATTTTGTGCAATTTCTATTGATAGGGTTTCACCTCTGGCTTCATAGGTATGTTGTGATGCATGATGCTTGTATCAAAGGTTTTCAATTCATCATAAGTCTAGGAAAAAATGTCCTTGTACTCTTTACATAACTTGATGATAGCTCTTCTTTCCTTGGGAGAACAATTAACTCCACTATTGATAAAACAAGGTTCTTGCTCAATACCTAAGTTGACTGGCTCATAATTCAATGAGGAACTCTAGGTCTTGCAATTGGTTTTGTGCCTGAATTTATCCTGCAAATTGTAAAACTTCTCTAGATTGATAACAGACTTCGGGATAACACTCGAAGGATCAAAGAGTGATTTTTCATGTTCTTCCTCATCTATAGCCATGTTTTGAAACGTGTCCTGGGCTGTAAGGAAGTCAAGTATCTGCTGATCGTCATCAAACACTTTCGAGTTTGTCACATTGTTAGGTACGGATGGTCTGTACATGAGTTTTATGGAAAAGGTTTGAGGTGAAAAACCTTCTGGTGTTATCAATCTAGATGTTGTGTTTGCTAAGAGATCAGCATTGAAATTCTGCGACCTAGGGATTGAATTAATATTAAATGCAGAAAAGGAGTTGGTGAGATCCCTTATCAGTTTCTGATAATTCATCAGGCGAGGAGACAAGTAGTGAATCTTATTTCTTACCTGTTTGACGATGATCTCAGAATCTCCAAAACAATGAATTAACTGCACACCCATATCAATAGCTTTTTTAAGTCCTTGAACAAGGGCTTCGTATTTGGCCACATTGTTTATGCAGTAAAATTCCAATATGCATGCTATCATAATTTTAACCCCTTTTGGGTCGATAAGAACACAACCCGCACCAGCTCCTTCCTTAGACCTGGAGCCATCAAAAAATAAAGTCCATGCAGTCGCATCTATTCTGAAATTTGTATTTACATTAAAAACATTATGTACAACATCTCCAGTGAAAGGTACAGTGGTAAGCTAAGTGATATGCGATTGTTTCTGTAAATTTTCATCTAGAGAACAGTCAGCAGGAAAATTTCCAAAGAAAGTGTCAAACGTAAAATGTTCAATGTGTGAATTGAGATAACCAGCAGGCTCACTTGATTCATTCAAATATGTGACTGTTTGTTTCATGAATGGCTCCCTATTAATTTTGATTTTTTTGGGTTGTCCATTATAGGGTAACCATAGATGAGACCAGTCAATGGAAAAGTAGCCTTTAAGCTTTTTTGACCAATCCCTACTCAACCACATCCCATAAGCTTCAAGAATGTCAGCTACAACAATGTCTATAGTTTGGTGGATGTGTGGATCCGCAGATAAGGTAAGCAAGACATTTCTCAACCTTCCCACTACTATGACTTTTGATCTATCGAGTTGGACGATCTGTGTAGGGAAGGGTTCCCATGTGGCATTAAGTTTTCTACATACAGATAATGGCATTACATTTGATGAAGCACCAGAGTCTATCATGCAGTTATGTACATTCCTATTGAAGATCTCGAAAGTAAGAAGAAAAGGGGGCATCCTTTTGCTTCCAGGTTTTTGATCGTCTGATTTAGTAAGAGAATCAAAATTGTTATTCTTTGATTCCCTAGGTTGCTTGACTACCATGCTTTTGGGTAAGGTATCTCTCATAGAAGGAATCTTCAATAGTTCAAACAGAGAGATATTAGCCTTAACTCTTTTTAGATCTTCAGCTAGATTGTACTCCATCTCTGGAATAACTGTGTCCCTTTGGGGAAAAGTCTTGCCTTTATTGGGAATTATTGTTGAGTATGAAGGTTCCTGAGGGGGTTTTGGTCTTGACCTTGTATTATAAGGGTGTTAAACTTTAAAAAGAGTCTCGGGTTATTCTTCCTCTGCATTCATGGGAAGTTCGGAGAAATAGATAACAGTGTTTACCTGTAGGTCCGCTTGCTCTTCATTCTCTTCTGGTGACTGTGAATCCTGTTTGGTATGATCATTGGAGATTTCGGGATTAGTTTGGGATTTTGTCGTCGAGGCTCTAAAAATGGAATAGATTTCTTCATTTGAAAGTCCTTCAGTAGGGTCAGGATATGAGGAGGATGATAAGGTCTCCTAAAAGGGGGCCTTACAGAACCTTTGTTTTGGTTTTGATTCTCGTTGTTGCTTCTTTTCAAATCGACCATCTCATTTGAAATTTTTCCGAAGAAAGTTCTTTACATCAGTCATGTCAAATGGATCCTTGTTTTGGGTAAGGGCCCTAGGCACAATGTCAGTTTTCTTCCTTGATGTGGAAGTAGAGGGTTGTTCTTCTACTGCATCCAAGCCATCTTTAAGACAATAAATATCCTTTTCAACATGGATAGCTTCGGCGTAGGCTTCATATAAAGTGTTTTTGTGTGCTCTCTTTACTCACATTGCAATTGGGGCAGAAAGACCTTTTTCATAAAAGGAAACTAGAAGCTCTTCTATTGGAAGAACAGGAGCAGGGATTCTATTTTTTAGGTAAGAAAACCTTTGATTATAATCTTTAATTCTTTCTTTACCTTTCATCTTTATGGAAGACAACTCCAAAAATAAATCCTGTGGTGTTTTGTCATCTCCAAACTTTTGGATAAAAAACTTTTCGAAATCATCCCATGATGTAATAGATCTAGCTTCCAAGGAAAAATACCATGTAGATGCCTTGCCCTCAAATGTGTAAGGGAAGAGTCTGCAAACTACATCCTCATGGACAAAATTCCTAATCCTGATGGCTTGCATGAAAGTTTTAATATGATCAAGTGCAGGTGACTTGTCATCTAGGTTATATTTAGGAAGGCATTTTTCTGGGTTCTTAGGTAACCTGTGTTGATCACCAAGTATCCACACAGCATCTTGGTCAAGCCAAGGTCTATTCTGGACTTCCCCAGCCATATATGGTTCTTCTTCCTCTTCCGATGAAGAGTCAAAGGAATGTTCACCTTCGGATGAAGATGATGAAGATGAAGGAGGTGAAGGTGGTGGGCCACTTGGAGGAATTACTTGTGAAGATGATATTGTTTCAGTGAATAACAGATCAAGATTGAATTCAGGGGGTTGTTGCTGATTAGATGGACTACTTTGTTCTGTGTTTTCCTCGACTGGATCTTGATTGACTTGATTGTCTTGAACGTTTGCCTACAGATTAGTGTTTTCTTGGTGAATTGCCGCTAATCCTTGATTTCTTTGTAAAGAGAGTCTCTACTGGAATCTAGCAGCACTATCACTGGACCTCTTAAGTATCTCTTCAAGCAAAATAGGTCCTCTAGTAGGCAATGTAATAATGATATCTCCTGTTGTTGGATCTCGATGAGCTATTGGGGTAACAAGGATAGTAGTGGGTTGTTGTACTGGTTGCTGGAGGAGGTTTTTGGGTGTTCTACTTAGGCATATTTAACTATTGGCCCTCCTTATAGCGCCATTTGTTGAGGCCTCGGGGGTGCAGGGTAATTGCAAGGTGTTGGAATGGGTCCAAGGCTCCCAACAGAGAGTGAAAACCCAGAATGAAAGGCTTCGAAAGACCCTACGCAAGGGCAGTTCTATCCCCAACATGTTTGGTATGTAAATCTCCCATGGATATTCGGCCTCCGTTATCACTCTATGAGTTGATGGGTTTGCTCAATGGATCAAAATTCAATACGGAAAACAGAAGCTTAAAATAAACAAAGTCTATTCTAACTTAACCTATTGAAGACAAAAGGATCTATTCTAAGTTATATCTATGCTAAAGAAAGACTTGTTTTGTGCATATCAACCTTGATATGAGAATAACAAGTGAGATTATCAACTTCAACAGAAATGTTAAATGGTGTATTCACTTATTCACTTAAATCACAATCCATTAATGAAAATTAAAAGAGAATAATTCAAGTAATTAAACATGTTCAAGATCAACCTGTTATCACTATGTTAATTGAAAAATTAACATTGATTAAATAGAATATGAATAATTTGCAGAAATCGATAAAGAAAATATCTTAATTAAAGAAATTTAACAAGATATTTCATACATAGATCAGCCATAAGAGAAATCACTAAAACAGATTTGTGCATTAATTCATACATGCAAAAGGGATCTTATACTATAGATGAAAATTTGAAATAAGAAATCAGACACTATCAAATAAATTTGAACGATAAACAAGAGATTATTCGAAAGATTACTTTATTGTATTGAGAGGTTTGCAAACAAAATTACAAGGCTCTGGTAAACATAGTATCTCCACGTCGTCTCCTGCTGATCTCTGACCCAAAAATTATCCATCCTCTAACCCTCAGAAGTATCCTTCCTTAAATAAGGATTACAATAGAGTAGAAAAAATGGGAATCCCAAAAGATGGGGATTACAGAGTCTAAATCCGGCTATTCATCTAGGGAATTCTACCATAATAATCTAAACCATTTTAATTCAACAGATTCCCTCCGCTTCGAGGTGAAGTTTGAACAAGATTTATCTTGAAACTTCGGAAAAATTCCACAACAAAATTGTAGAATTTGACAACAGCTCAATAATTATCACAATAGTGAAGAGTCAGTCCTCCAAAACGTCCTATTGAATCGTCGCAGAATCTCTCGGCTGATCCATAATGCTTTCAAAAACAGAAAAATCAAACAACGGGTCTTGCTTCACGAGAGTTGGTGGGGTATCGGGTTTTTCATTAATTATGAAATCTTGGATAATAGAATTATCCCGGTCATGCAGCTGTTCACTGCTTTCCTCATCGTTCTTCTGAGGAGACAGTAAACAAACTGGCAGAATTTTAGAAACTTCTACTGTGCTACCACTGCTGATATCAGGCACACCTGCATCAAAAGGTGGCGGCATAGGTTCAGAAAATAACAAAGAGTGAAGCTCTTTGTGCATGGAATATTCTTCGAAGGCTTCACAACCTGTCTGCATGTTATTCACCAAATCATCAGAAAGAAAATTTGCCAAAATAGGAAACCTTTTAAACAAATTCAAATAACGAGCTAAGTGCTTCATACCTGCGGCCATATTTAAGATAAGTAAAGGAGGATCAAAATGATTGAACATGATGAGCTGCAATGATTAAATTCATGCAAATTGGGATTACAGTCATTTGAACTGAAATGAAACGATGTCGTAGTATGTCAATTGGAAATGGATCATAACAAGTAGATATCAACAGAATGAAGCATAATCCAATGTCACATCTGAAAAATGTCCTTACAGGTCAATCCTATCAAGCAATCATGTCTTCAAAGATGAGCATGCAGTGCGTAATGAAGTAAAAATCCCGACCATGAGAACAGCGAAAACAAAACGTTGCAACGTAGGTTCAAATGATTGAATTTCATCCACTGGATCAATTGAACAGATGGTGAGGATTTAGTAATGCAGGATGAGGGATAAGACCTTGAAGAATTATTCCTAATTTTATTCATGATTCCCGAAAGACATAGCCCAAAAGTTGCGGGTTTCGGGATTGCAAACATAAACCAAAAAACAAAACGCATTTTCGAAAGCCGCAACCCAAAAATTGTGGGTTGCGGGTTTCAGAAACATGCTACGCAACTAAAAGGAAAAGCGGGAATCCGAAATACGAAAGCCCCAACTGCGGGTTTCAGGTTTCAGGGTGATGATTCCCAAACTTATTAGCAAGAAGGTTCCCGTAACCCACACCTTTCGGGTTGCGGGTTTCGGGTTGACCCAAATCAAACAACTGAAAATTGATTTCCCACAAACCACACTTGTCAAGTTCAGGATTTCGAGATGTCGGAAAGTCAGCTTTCGGGTAGGCAGAAAACAAACAATAAAAGACTTAAAATTTGGATCTTTCTGGGACCAAAACACTTGGAAATTTGTAAAGAAAACAGTATGATCAAACCAAGCAAAGGCATAGGTACAAGATTGCAGAAACCCAACTCAAAATTCATGTGCACAAGAAAACTTGCACGAATATCCTTGCGTTAATTTTAAAATTGGGGTTCTCATTCTTTTCTGAAGCATGGGATCTGTTGTGGCCACAACACAAGGAAAGAATATTTAGACCAGAATGTCCACATAGAAACATGATATTAGAGGAATTCTTTGGAGAAGTTTCTGCAAGCCTACAACCAGAGTGGACCCAAAAAGAAGAGCATGCCATGGATTGTTATAATCTAGCTGAAGAGGTTGAAGAGAAAGAAGAAAGTGATGAGGAGGATCTGCGCAATGTTAACATACCTGATTCAGAGGGAGCACGCAACGTAGAGGGACGTCTGCTAGAAATTCCAGACATAAGTGGACCTGTGAAAACAAGAAAAGTGAACATTGGCACCAACGAAGAGCCGAAGTTCGGATCTATTGGAGACTACTAGGATGATCAGACGGTCGTGGAGATCGCAGACCTATTACATGAATACCAAGACTTATTCCCTACAAAGTTTACAGAAATGAAAGGTATTCTGGGAGACTTAGGAGTGATGAAGATACCTCTTAAGCCAGGCGTGAAACCTATTAAGCAAAGGCCCTATAGACTGAATCCGTGATACAAAGAATGAGTCAAAGCAGAACTCGATAAGATGCTCAACGCGGGAATCATCGATCCGGTTGAAGAGTCCGAGTGGATAAGCCCGATGGTTACCCAAGACAAGAAAACTAAGGGTGAGATCAGGATCTGTGTGGATCTCAGAAAATTGAATGATGCTTCGGTGCATGACCCATTTCCTACTCCCTTCACTGATGAGGTGCTCGATAACGTTGGAGGAAATGAGGCATATTCTTTCACTGATGGATTTTTGGGATATCATCATATAAGAATTGATCTAGCAGATAGACACAAGACCACTTTTGCCACTGAATGGGGGTCGTTCCAGTATACAGTAATGCCTTTTGGTCTGAAGAACACACCTACCATCTTTTCTAGAGTTGTGGTCGCAGCATTTAAAGATTTCATGCATAATTTTTTAGAAGCTTATTTTTATGATTGGACAGTATTCGGGTTGCTAAAGGACCATTGTGCAAACCTCAGATTGATGCTAGAAAAGTGAAGACATCATCAAATTTCATTGAACTTGAAAAATTGTGCCTTTTGTGTACCCTATGGAATTCTGTTGGGACACATAATATGAAAACAAGGCTTAATTGTTAATCCTGCGAAGATCGTAGTTATTGTAAACTTGCCAATGCCTAATTCAGTAAAGCAGTTGCGCACCACATTGGGGCATATCGGTTACTGCAGGAAGCTTATAAAGGGTTATTCGTAGATAACCGTGGCCATGGAGAAGCTGTTAAAGAAAGATGCGTCGTTCATATGGAACGCAGAGTGTGAACAAGGCTTTGACACATTAAAAGAGAAAATGGTAACTGCTCCGATCCTAGTTTTTCCAGACTGGGAGAAGCCATTTCATGTCCATGTTGATGCCTCATGTATAGCATTGGGTGTTGTTTTAGCACAACCAGGAGAGGGAGGTATTGACCATCCCATTGCATTTTCGAGTAGGAAGCTCTCATCTACAGAAAATAATTACACAACCACTGAGAGAGAAGGTCTAGCTATGGTCTATGCATTGCAGAAGTTCAGGCACTATTTGCTTGGTTTGCACTTCTCTATGTTCACTGACCATTCTTCTTTGAAATACCTAGTCAACAAGCTAGTGTTAGGGGGGAGAATCTGTAGGTGGTTGTTACTCTTTCAGGATTACGACTTTGAAATTGTCGTTAAGGTGGGCAGATTGAACTTAGGACCCAATCATCTGTCAAGGATCGAGTCAGGAGAAGAACCTACAAACCTTGAAGTATATCTCACTCCATGCACAGGACACACCGACCATTAAGCTACTAAAAAATGCCAAGTATGAGATTCTGCTCTCACCTATGTCGAAGCATGTCGAAGTGGGAGGAAATCTATTGGGTAAGATCCTGGAATGTAATCAGGAAGATTATGACCTGATTCAAATGCAGAAGGACCCCTATGAACCTAAGTATCCAAAGTTCCACCCTAACTAGTTCATGTGCTGGAAGAAAGACGTCAAAGGAAATCCTACCTTGGTCGCAGAAACTTGGTTATTCATAGTAGTCGAATCGGGACTACTCAACCTGTTGAGGCTCCCGCACTTCGACCGAACGCCAGAGATGAATGCGGTGGTGTGAACCCTTATGTTGTGTATTCACCAGGGATATTTGTGGCTTGATCGCAATATCGACATGAACATCAACTTGATCCACTGGATCACTGGATTAAGCAAGAGGGGCAAATACCCAAAGTAGTTCTTTCAAGGAAAGAGGAGGGACAAAGAGGTCACCCCGAAGATGAAGAAAAATAAAACCGTCGTCAAACGCAAGAGAGGCTTTGTCACAGATGACATAGATGATGAGGCTACGCGGTTTGTCACACAACTGCTATCCAAAAAAATTCTAAGAAAGGCAAGACCATTGGAAGTACCTGCGGGAACAGCGCTACTTGGTGCAAAAGCCGCGGACGGAGGAAGATTCAACTGGTGTCAGTACTTGTTGAATGAGTTCCTGGAGGAACTGAATGATACACAGACCCATGGCGGTAATTTCCATTTTACATGGTTAATAGTATTGATTGCAATTGTAGGATGGAAGGACCCGAAGTATTACGTTGGCATAAGAATCGATAGCAGTGATTGCAGAGGAGCCTTTTATGCAAACCTTTGGGTGAGCTTGAACTTAGAAATACAACATGCGACAGCTGAGGTCTTCCACCCTTACTATGAGTAGCTGCACGAAGCCATTATCCTCATGCCGTGGATAACAAAAGAGGTAATGACTAAGTACATTCGCACTATCAATTTTTATGCTGGCATGCGTTCTATTCAAATTTCAGCCAAGGAACAGAAGAAGAACACTGAATGGTTCCCTGAAAGATACCACATGAATGGAGAAGACATTGATAACATTATGAAGGAATGGCCTGCTGAATTTAGAGTCAAAGTTGTGGAAATCCAAAGTGACTCTACAGAGAGCAATCCCATTCCTACGCCCATTGTTGAAGAGTCGTGGACAAGAAAAAGGAAGGAAGCTGAGAGTCCTGTACAACAGAAGGTACAAAAGAAGAAGCAGAAAGCAGTTAAGGGCCCGTCTGAAGCCAAACTCCATGAGGAAGATTACAAGATGATTGCGTCTACAGTAACATCGTAGATGGAAGACCTGATAACTGAAAAAGACAAAAAGAATGAGGCAATTCAGAAGAGTCTCTAAAAGAATCTGATCACGTTCCAAGGCATTATAGAAAAATTGAGGAAGTACACCACCGCTTACCCTTTCCGCGAGACTCAGAATCGAAAGGGAAGTCAGGGGGTACTTCACAGCCGAAGACAATGCAACTAGCCTTGACATTTCCTGCGAAGTCTCGCATTGTCAAACTTGACACCTTAAGTGTAAGGATACGACTGCTAGAACAATTAATCTTGGGTACGAAGGACCTAGAGCATGTGGACCCCAACATTGCAAAGATACCATTGCCAGGTCTACACAATATGCATCTGTAGGTTTTCGAGGAGATTCATGAGCGAAGTGTCGACGCTCTAAACCAGCACACTGAGCTATAGACAATCTATAAGCAGTTGCAAGAATCTAGCTTGAAGAGGTCCATGGAACTACAAGATGAGCACGATCGATAGAAGAGACTAGAGTATACGATTGTTACGGTAGCCGAGGAGATATCGGAATGCGATGAGTAGCCAGAGGTTGCGGAAACTATCATTAAGATCAGCAAGCTGGTTAGCGATCTTAATGCGGAGATGAAGTATATGGAGATCAGTTATCAAACACAGATTGTTGCGTTGGAAGTGCAGACTCAACTGAAGATGCCACCTGATTAGCAACAACTAAGAGCCATAGAAGTGAAAGCTGCAGCAGAAAGTATAGCCAGTGAAGTGGCTAAGTGCCAAACCTTGTTAGATGAGGCAACAAAAACATTCACCACCCTGGAAGAGGATCCAAAGTTGCTGGAAATCCAAAGTGATTTGAAAGACAGGCAAGTTGCATTGGAACTGCTGGATGCAGAGGTCAAGGCTCTGCCGCCAAGGGACCGAATCAAGAGATTTCCATAAGTTAGGGGATTGAAGAAGCAAATTCAAGCACTTCGATATAGGGAGATCGAAATCAGAGATAAGTCTCAGCCCCTACAAGAGGAAGCCCACGATCTCACGCAGAAAATTGAAGAAAAGTTGAGAGAGCTCCGCGAAGGACATGATTCAGTACAAGAGCAAATGGATGTTGAAATCACAGCTGATGGGTTAGAAACCGTCAAACAAATTGAGTACGACACCAAGGAAGATGTTGCAAAATTGATTGCAACATACCAAGAGCTCGCTACAAAGTTAGCTCCACAGGAGGAAGAACAGCTAGGAGAAGTAGAAGTTGAAGGTGGCTCGGGGAGGAGCCGCATGTAAGTGTTAGGGGTCTGTTGGGCCTGGCCCAAGTGGAACATTTTTGTGCAAATCCAGTTTTGGTACTGCGAAGTTAAGCGCAGTAAGGTTGAATACTTTTTGAACAAGTCAGTTTTGGGAAGCTGCGAAGTTGATAGCAGCGTAGCATTGGAAGACCTGTGAAGTCTAGCGTTGCAGAGGAGTACAACGCTGCAATGAGCCTAGTCTACGGAGATCCAGAAAGGAAGAATATTGGAAGGAAGATGGCATATATTCTGGTTATACCATCAGTGGTCTATTTTTGGTAAATATGCTCCATGATTACCAAGCAATGGGTAAGGAGTAAAGTGGAGGAAAGCGATCGGTTGCACAAGCAAGGAACCATTACATGAACCGGCTGCATAAGGTTGTTAGAGAAGGAACGACTGGGTGAAAACGACCTGTTGGCATGCGCACGATAGGGGGGATGATAGCGATGTGACCATGCACAGAGGATGGCCACGATGGAAGATTCACTACTAGAAGCCAGCAGTCCAGTTAAGGGAAAACCACGACAGTTTTGGGAAACCTTAGTGTTTTTGCCTGCATATTGTAAAGACATGACCTACGGGCATGATCTATAAATAGGCACCATTTTTGTAAGGGAAAGGGTTTTTGTTGTTAATATCTCATTAATATTGGGTTGAATCTCATTGTATAATCTTAGCAAGACCTGTTTTGAGCCAACCATTGTAAAGGCTTTGCAAGTTGTGTGCGCAGAGGCCTGTTGAGAGAGAAGAGAGTCTGCAAGCTGTGTGCCCAGGATGGAACTGTTGTACCCTTTCCAAAGACTAATACAACAACAGTTCCTATGGACGTAGCTCCCATCTTGGGGGTGAACCACGTTAAATTCCTGTTGTATGTGATTGTTTACATGTTTTCATCTATTTATTTGCTTACAAATGAATTTTGAGATCTTGCTTGTCAGTTTATGTGTTTACTTTTATATGTATTCACCATGAGGATTGAGATGGGAATAATATGTTAAGTTCGTATATGTGATTGACGGCTAAACGCACGAGTATTTCTAAGTCTGTGAATGTATGAATCGGTTGGACAATCACTTAATTAGATAAGATATTCACAGCGTACATCACCGGAAGTGCGCAGTACTTTGAGTTTCATTACTTGCATAAGTCATTGTTAAAATTTCAACATTAATTCACAATACTCTAGGATATTTACTGAGAGAATAACATGTACAGTATATCAATGCATAACAATAATAATAAGCATGACAAGCATCACAAGAATCAAAAGCATGAGAGACAAGAGACACAGAGTTTCCGTGGGGAAAACCCTAAGGTGAAAAACCCCACAACTTCCTCAAAGATAGAGAGAGCAATGGCTCAACCAAAGTACAACCAAAATACACTGAGATAGTCTCTTAGTAGCAGATGATCCTCCTCCTCACTAGTGCGCCACTTTCTGAGTGAGAGAAGTGTGAGTTTCCGAGTGATCAAATAGAGATCTCCCGATCTCTATTTATACTTAACATGTTTTCCCAGTTACACTATGGGGCCGACTTGTCTAGCTAGGTACATCCACAATATAATATATATTTCAGGGCCGACCCCACACATGGTGGTCTAATAACCCATTGGCAAGTATACACACTTGTGACACTTGTCAATACACATGACGACACTTACTTATGGAGGAATAACACATCTCTTATAAGGGTACAATAAATATATATGAAATACATAGATGAAATACATTCCGAAGTTACATATACATCAACAGTCATAAGATCAATAATCTAAGATAGTTGATGAGTAGGTAAAACATTAAGTGTACTTGTTGGAACTGGTTAAGTCTGAAGAGGAAGCGCAGTTATCTATTGCATTGTCCTGTGTTGAGTTACTTCCGAACCACGAAGTCCTTGGTTGTGCGAGTTGTGCAAGTGCTTGTCATTGGACAAGTGTTAGCCATGATAAAGGTGATCATCGCACAGTCCTCAGTTTGCAACGCAGCCCCATAGTGCACTGCTCATCAGATCTTCTTAAGCACTCATCACGCGGTTGTGGAAACTTGATTCCACATCCCCCCCATAACTTCGCCTCAGGTGAGACCTTAGTCTGCTTGCAGACTGTTTCCGAAAGGGGTTGTGAATAGGGGTTTTGTTGGTTCCTTGAACTGCGAAGAACCTGGGTCTTTATAGAAAACCTCAAGACAGTTATGTAAGCCAATAGGAGGACATGCATCTGCTATCACTCAGTCGCTATAGAAACCATAGATTTATCTTTGCATCATGCTTAACAGTTTAAATACATATTCATCATTCGCATTACCAACGTATAGTCAGCATTCGCACTAACATTATGTAATTGAAAGTCCCATCAATGAACATTACAGATTAAATGATAGAGTAACAAAACTTTAAGCATATCGCATTATTGAGGTGACATTCATCATTCAACATAAACAGAAACATGGAAAAGATTCATAACCAAACATCTTCATGCATTAACTCATCCCAAAAACCTATGGTACAACCTTTGCAGGGACAGTTCGAAGCGACTTATCGTGGACCCATACAAACAGAACAAAACTTGCTGAAGGAAGAGAAAAACATAGATTTGAAATATCACCGTCTACAATCGATGCCATTAGGTTTACAATCATGATTCTATTTATAGACAACTAAGGTTGTTGCAAAATGGTCCAAATGACCCATTCTAACTAAGTAATCCATAATTTTCTCTTTCGTTGGCTCCTTGTTCTCTGAGAAAGGTCCTTTCTTTCACGAATACTCCTTTTCATTGTTGTCAGCTTCCGCACTTCATGCGCTCTAACCCCATGCCAACAAATTGCATAGGTATTGAATTTACTTAATTACGAGTAGAGGAGCCAATAAATTGACTTTAGTGGAGGAAGAGGAGCTAAGAAACACATATGGAGATTAGCACTGATGTTGAAGTTAGTGGTCAAGATTCCATCCATAGAGCATTTGGGGATTCTCAGCTAGAATACCAAATACAAAATGTTACATGTAATGGCAAAGATGACGATGAGCGCGAATAAAAAAAAATCATGTAGCATATGTAACAACAACAAGAGTTTCAACACTTGGGAGGTGGTCAGTAGTATCTGGAAATTTGTCATCTTGGTATGACTTAGTGTCTTGGAAATTGAGCTCTCACGTGGCCGCCCAAAGGAGTAGAAATGTTTTTATCCAATGCAAGACCAGACTTAGGCACGAATGGAGATCTCGGCTTCTCAATTTCATATTTGCTTGCATTTTTCTCTACATCATCCATCTTTGGGTGCCATCACTAGTTATATTCCATTGTCACAAGGATATTAGAGTCAAAATAGAAACAAGCATAACCAAAAGAGGCCGATAAGACTCGATCCTAGGAATGCCAATTTCTTATACCCCATCGAGATGATAAAATGAAATTATCTTCTCAGCAGACTCTTGGAAAAGCTAATAATGAATTCCAAAGGTGAAAATATTTTGCAAAATAAGTGCCATGATAAACCACCCCTTTGAAAAAGGTAATAAAATCTATCAATAGCATTCAAATTCTTTGAATAGTGTGTTCCATTAACGATTTAATTGAAGACATTGTAGTATGTACTTAAAGCCAAGAAATTGGAGGAAACTTGACTAAACACTTTGAATCTAACTTTCCAATTGCCAACTACCAAGATTAATCTTTGAAGGGCCATTTGCCAACTACCAAGATTAATCTTTGAAGGGCCATTTGTAATTTAACCCTTTTTATGAAATTTTAATATACGTTGTGCATTTTTTTTAAATGTCAAAAATAAAAATTAGCACTTTTTATGACGGCCAATTTTTTAATAGCACTTCTGGGACGTGTTGGCATCCCTTTGACGTGCTGTTACGTGCTCAATTTTTATTGATGATATCCATGGAACTTATAAGATCCACATTATAAGCATTTTCCTTATTTCAATTCCAGACCAACCAAAATACAACTCCATAAAAATTAAGGATTTGTCCTACACAATTGAATGATGAAAATGACACCTAATCACCATGTTATAATTCTTCATTTACTGAAAGTAAAATTGAAAGGTGATGCATTCGTGGTGGGTGGGCCGCTTGGTTCCCTTATTCAATATCCATTGATTTTTCCCCTGAGGGAGGCCTGTCAGCTGGAGAGGATTGTCCAGAACCTACCGAAGTCATTGGGTTCCTCTCGATGTCACATTGAGCTCGAGTGGCTACATCGTGCTCGACAAGGAGACTTTGCATCCGTTCGATCAGTTGGTCATTATTATTTGCAAACTCACGGTCGATGGTATCCCCGATTCTCTTCTCCATTGACTCCAATTGCTCTTTGTTGCATTTCCTCTCTATCTTCTGTTGAAGCTCTGTTATCTGCTTTTCTAACTGATCCACTCTTCAGCTGTATACATCAGTGCCACTAGTCCTCCAACAGGGCCATGAATGCTACCTTCTTCCATTATATAAAAATAAGATAGGACTGAATAACTATTGTAACAAAGCTTTTCGTACGGGAGCTCGCCTCCATTAAGTAGAGCACTGGTCAGAATCCGGTGCCTACCCTTTCTGAAACTTCAACAACCAAATGATGAGGAGGGCTAGTGTACGGATAAACCGTCGAAGACAGAGCTAATTTATACAACATTTTCAGCAAACACCAAGGAAGAACGGAAGATCCAATTTAAAGGAGCAAAAATGAACAAAAAACATGATCATGGATCAGAAGAAATCGATAAATACAAAAGAGGGACTGAATCTAAAAAATATGTTCATGAATACAAAAACTATTATATTGAATCACTTCAATAACAAGATTCACCCCTTTGAAGCCCTTTGGCAACTTGAAAGTGGACGAGAAAGTGCAAAGGTATTTGGAAAATGACGGCCACAAATTACCCATTGGGAATTGGTGGTCCCTTAAGTACTCTAATGTTATTTCAACATTAGTAACCTTCTCATAAGATATGAGATTTAATATTTAAATTGATTGTGCTTTTAATATTTATCCATATCTCAAACTCTGCTCTCAAGATGTCTACCATTGCATCACCATTTATGCTTCCTTATAAATAATCAAACTATGCAAAATAGTCTCTCTTTTGAGTTAATAGATTGGATTTTCACTCATGCTTCTATACGTATCACCATCCCCATCCCATGGATGAGGTAAATCAAGACTAATGAAAGACTTTTCTTTATAAAGACCTTTGAATCTAATAATCTCTTCAGCTAATTCTTTATCTTTGTCTTGATTTTTGGACATCAAGACCTCCTTGCTAATCATTTGGTTGGATATCTTTATCATATGAGTCTTGTTTTCAACCTACAAGTCCTCCAATTGCTCCTTAGTTATACTAGTATTCAGGAAATTTATTATTTTAGCTTCCTACTTAGTCATTTCTCTAAACTGCTTTTCAACATCTTTGATTTCCTTTTGACACATTTCATACATCTCTAACTCATCTTGTATAAGATAAAAATAATCCCATCTATCTAGCATTCCAACTGATATTTTGTCCCAAAGGGTCTTTCTAGTTCTTCTCAACAACTCTTCACCCTAGACACCTAGTTGCATCTTCGTAATATGACTTTTTAATTCATTTATCCCTGACTCTTGATCATCAGTACCTTTTCACTTTGTTGTTCGCTTTCAAGTTCATGAGCAAGGGTCAAGAGTTACTCAAGCTAAAGCTAAAGGCTCTTAAATGGTAACCATAAAATAAGCTAAATCATGCTCTTAAAGTAGTATAAATAGGAAAGGAAAATTGTCATCTTCATCATCCAAAATTGAAGAGCTCAGATACAAGAGTAGAGGGTCAAATTTCAGGGAAATATGAAGTGAAGAAGGCTGAAATTCTAGTGGAAGATGAAATCTTGTGATGATTTCTACTTGCTTTTTTTTTGTTTTAGGTCATCTTGGAATTTTTAGTATATCTTTGTTTATGGGATTTTCGGACTGTGGAATGTTTATGGGATGGATAAATGTCAATACTTGTGAGTGCCTATGGTAAAAATTTCATATGTAGATTTTCTATAGTTCCGAAGTTATGACCTCAAAAAGTTGGGGTTTTTGAATAACCTTCAAACATGTCAATTTGGAAATGTCCTTATAAGTTTTGATCTAGAATGTTCAAATAGTTCCCTTTGTAGGAGATACAATAGAGATCTTGAAGAACATATGGTTAAAATTTCAGATCTTGGTTTGCTATATTTTTCGAAGATATGAACTTCGGAAGACAAGGCTTTAAATGACTCAAAAATCATCTTTAAACAAGTTAGTTTGGCATTTTCACTATAACTTTTGATACATGACGTTTCAGAGAATGACCCTTAGAGGAGATGTTGTAGAGATATTGAAGAATATGTGGTAAAAGTTTCATATCTTTATTCATTACATGTCAAGATTTATACTTGTTGAATGTTAGGGTTTGTGGAAATGACAGAGACAATGAAAATTCAAGAGAAGAAGGTTGATAAAACCTTGCATAACTTTCTCTTACGATATTAGAATCACAAACTTGTTGGAACATTGGATCGGCATACTTAATTATAATCTTGGTAATTATCTTTGCACATTCTATGATCATCTTGGCATAGATATTATTGGTGATTGTATTGAAATATTCCATGGTAATTTTATTGGCATGACATCCCTCTTTTGGAATGTACTATGAGGTCTATGATGTAAGGGTTTGAAAGTGAAAATAGATGAAGTCTATTGGTGATTATTTCTGGGATTTGATTACACTCTTTGGAGGCGTCTTTTTGGTCTTGCTATATATTTGAAGTATATCTTGGAAGAAGTTGTTGGAATTATTGGAGGACAGATTTGAGGCATGTACACATTGACATTGTGACAGAGATAGTTTTTGTGGCATTATGGCGGAGACAATGATTGTGTCATTGTGACAAACAGGGATTGTGATAGTGACAGCAATACAATGATTGTGACAATGAAAAATATAGGTACATGGACAGTGATACAGGTACAAGGACATAAATACATGTATAGGTTTATGGAGACAGTGATACAATGGCAGTGGAATATTGTTCTTCTTATTCGTATTAGGGTGGCAGGATGGGGCAAGGATATGAGATGGAAGTATCCTTTAGGTTCGTTCTTGTGATATCAGGGAGTTGGGGCTTCCTTCCAGTTGGTGTTGGTAAAACTATTGGTGCTAGTAAAACTATTGAGTTGGATTTTATTGAGGAATGGATTCCTATATATAGGTTGGGACTTATGAAAACTAGGGGGTTGTAGCCTCCTTCTAGTTGGAGATAGTAAACCGGGGAGTTGGAGCTTCCTTCAGGTTGGAGCCTCCTTCCAGTTGGTGCTGGTAAATCAGGGATTTGGAGATTCCTTCAAGTTGGATCTTGTAAATTCGAGGGTTGGTTCCTCCTTCCATTTGGTGATGGGGTGCCTCCTATGAAAGAAATATTGTTATTTTTATATAAGAAAAGCATTATGTGGTTTTCTCTTGTTTGGGTTTCGGATCCACGTTAAATCTCTTATGCATTGTGTATGATGTTATGTGTTGGTTTTATATGATGGTGAATGGAATTGTTAATGGTTAATGTTACATGTTGTACTTAAGGTTAAAAGTGTTAAAAAGTGCTAAATACTGATTCACCCTCCCTCTTAGTGTAATTTTCCAACAATTGGTATTAGAGTCAATTCCTTCAAGAGAGTCTGATAGCTGGAACGAATTAGATCTCTAGAGCGAATGGATGAGCATGAAAGTATCTACTCTACAGATGGGATTCGTCTGTTCTATGGATCAAATTTTGATCATTGGATTATAAGGATGAGACTCCATTTACAGGCACAAGGTTTTGATATCTAGAAATCTGTTGTAAATGGTTACATCGCTCCAAAAAGACCACAAAAAACTGCATCCATGAAGGAGATAAGAAATAATAATGCAATGGAAATGGATATCATCTTGCATGGAATATATGATCATGTGAATGATAAATTTGGAAAGTGTTCATTAGCTAAAGAGCTTTGGGACTAGGTACAAAATATCTGCACAAAGGGACCCCATTGTTAGCACTATTTTTGTCCCAAGTACCTAAGAAGATCGGTTAAATAGTTCATGAGGTTTGGAGTCCAAAGAAGGCTTAAAAATTATAAGGGAAGTAAGCCTTAGGGAGCCTACAAATTTATTCCAATAGGACCAAGCGCTTAAAATATTAAGTAGAGGTGCTAGAGAATCAACTACATAGGATCCTAGCCGATGACCAAGGCGCTATGCGACGGGTGTTGGTTTATCTAGCAATACTGATAAGTTGGGGGAGAATCAGTATTTCCTTTTTAAAAAAATTTATAAGCAACTAGTATTAAGAACAAGTTAATAACCATTAGTAACATGAATAAGGAAATTAAGAATTTGAACACATAGATTTATCGTGGAAAACGCAAAGGGAAAACCAACAAAGATTTCTTATTAATAATATAATATTATACAAAATTGTTTTGCAAGCACCAACTTGATGGAGAACTTAATCTCCTAGATTCTTCTGCCACTACAAAAAGCATGCAACTACACCCCTAGTTTTATGCCTCCTTAGAAGACAAGGATTCCCCAACACCCTAATTCTCCAGCCACGACCGGAAGGAGGCAACAACCCAACCACCCAACCACCCTCTAATTTATAATAGTTTTAACTTTAGTTTTTTAGATCTTTAATGGAAGCTCGAACTTTTGTAATGCTTCATCTATCTCACTGGCCTCTTTCTTGCTTTTGATATGCAATTACCAAAACTTTAGAGACACCTCTTCATAAATTTGACGTGTATGGTTATATATCTTTTCAAAGAACTTTTTTATTTGAGACATTTTGTCTTTTTAGGAAAATCATGCCTCTTCATAAAAGATATTGTATCCTTTTAATGGCATCGATTCATCAGTGATATTCATAGTATTTCAACCTTGTTTTAATTAATAAGGAATTACTATTTTGCAGAGGTAACCAATTTTGGCATTCTCCAAAGTTGACAATTTGGCCAAATTGTTCCCCAAATATACTATCGCCAAACCTCCGTTCAACATAGTGGATGTCAAACCGGAGGTCAACTAAGATTTACAAATATTTCGCATCTGATCCTTTTAATTAACCCTCGAGCATCTTTCAACAATGAAATGATTCAAAACCATTGGATCTTCGTCAATCCACATCAATGGTGGACTTCAACATGCACTTAGCTAGATTTCATAAATATTTCGCATCACATCTTGAGCTTTAAACTCTGAGCAACTTAACCCAGTGAAATTTTCCTATATCATTGGATCGCCCCATCCAATATCGACGGTGGACTTGAAAAGTGGATTTCGGTTCACATTCTTGGGTTGAACTTCCTGCATGTTAACCCAGAGAAATGTGTGTGATCCGCTGGATTTCATTCCTCTAAGATCGATGGTGTTCTTTGCAAGTCAACTTCATGGGATTCATGATTGCACGCAGGGGCTTCAAATGCACACAGGAGCTTCAAATGAACAAGGGAGGAGATGGAAAAGGCTCTAAACAATTGAACAAATCACGCCAAAATTTGCGAACGTGTAAAACTATGGAGGAATAATGGTGTGGACCCACCTAGAAGCAAATTGATGATGGAAATGGGTTTCGGTGCTATAAATTGCATGGTGGTTAAACTTGGAAAGGTGGAGTGGAAATTAAACTGCTTACCACGTGGAAAGTGTTGGTGGAGCCCGCTATGAAAAGCGGTAAAATTAAAACCGCTCATCACAAGTTTTGAAACCACCTAAGCATATGTTATATAAAAGGTTTGTTCAAATTTTGAAAAAGCACATTTGCTGATATTTTTCTGGAGGAGAAGAAGCCACCGAAAATACATCACTTGTCTTCGTCAGCAAGCATTAGTCAACCCCAACGTTCTCTTATTCGTAAGCTCACTTCATACATAGCTCAAAATCCTCAGTTTTCAAAGTTTGTTTCCAAAATGGAGAAAATTGAAGACCTTGTTCTGTTCAATGAAAGTTTAGATGAAAATGAGGAGATTGCAATTGACAGGGAAAGGGATATTTTTAACCCTGTTTTGTCTATGGGTAGTATTTCACAGTCTAAAGAGAAATTAATGGATTTTAAGTCGTAGGGAAAGGATGTATGCAATGTTTTTGGTTTTTTATGTATTATTTTTGTGTCGAACAGACCCTACACTTCCCCGAATTTGTTGGTTGCTGTGCAACGAACTATTCGCAGGCCGAAAGGGTAATCATTAATGTAAATACAACCAAAATTCTATGCCGAGTCAATGCACAGACTGTCCCTGAGGTTCTAGGTTTACCTTAAACATTTCCCAAAACCCTTGAGTCGTTTAACGAAAAACATTTGGAAAAAGTTTTATAGAAATTGTAGTTCGGAAGAAAATGAAAAGTTTTTATTACAATTCTTAAAATATGGTCAGTTGCATGAAAACCTATCCTTCCCTTTGAGTATTGATTTCTTTCAGCGAGATACCAAGCTGGTTTTGTCCTTGTTGAGTCAAATTTTAGGTCTAGATAGTGATAAGTCAATCACATAAGTTATGTTAAGTTTCCTTCTACAAATCATTTCACCTGAGTCACAGTCCAGTCCAGTATGTGGTTTTGATTTTGATGAATTCCTAGTTGAAGCGATTCATGTCTAGTTGGTGAATTTCCATGAGTTGAAGCAATTTAGATATCAATCATATCTCCTGAACCCGTTCTTGTGTTCAAATACTTCTGAATTGAAGTTTCTTGGTACCATGTTTTCTCATGAACTTCCTAAACATATCAATATGTTTGAGTTCACCAATACAATCATGGTAGAAGTTTACAAAATTATTTTAATGCTTAATTGCCCCGAGTGTTAGAAGAAATGTTGCAGCCTACACCAGAAGGCCAAACATGTGATTGGTTCTTATATAAAGAACATACTATAATTAGAATGTATGGTTTTACTGGAGCACCATATCTGTTGCCAGCCTTTTTAACACCAAGGGTTTCTGCCTTAGAATTTATTAGACCAAGGTTGCATTCAGAAGAAGAACATTTCGGTGTTTTCAAAAAATCATCAAATGTGAAATTCCCTCTTAAAGTAGGCCCATTCATCATTAAGACTAAGAAAACCCTATCTATAGTAGAAAAATGATTGAAGATCATGGATTTCCAAGAGGCTGAAAGGATTAATTATGATCCTCATCAAATTATATTGCAAAGGAGACAAAAAAATAGAAACAAGGATTTTGATCATGAAATAGTTGAAGGATTAAAATAAATGGAAAATTTATTCAAATTTGAACAAGATAAGAAAGAAGTGAATATGGGACAAACAAGCAATTTGGAAATGCTGGTTCAGACACCAGCTAAATCTGATATCACCAATAAGAGAACTATTTCAGAAGTTGATAGTATGGAAGTCGATGAAGAATTTTCAAGCAATAAATCAAAAGTGGAACAACAGAAGGAAATTATTTGTATGGAGGAACAAGATTTAATTGTTCCAGAAAAAACTACTTTGATTTCACAACAACCTGTAAATATGCAGCAATATTATTTAAAAAAAAAAAAAATATGGAAGTAACTCTCAGTATCAGTCCAAATTTGATTTCCTTTCAAAATATGCAGAAAAGAAGAAGCAGTATTTGAAAGAAACTCAAAATTGTTTCCCTAAAGTAAGAAAGTTGAAAGAACAAAAAGTTTCCCTTCTTAAAGTTAAGGATCCATAAAGAAACACTATAAGGTTTGCAGTGGTGAAATATGAGAAAGTTTCTGAAATGGAAGTTAAGCTTGATGAGATTAATATACCCGGTAATATTCAATTGCATAGAAAAACATGAGATGCCATGTATTCTGATTTATTACAATCCACTTTAAACATTTCTAAATTGCAGTCTATGATAGCAAATATGGAGAGTCAATTGAGGAAAGAGAAGGCAGAAAACAAAGCAAATTTGGTCCAGATTAAAAGAATACAAATGGAACTTGTGACTATGGGAGTTGAGCCAGGGAACACTTAGTGTACCAAAAGGATCCTTGATGAAAAATAAAATACCATTCAAATGCTCAAGAAAAATTGAAGGTTCCAAGTAATCAACATGTGAAATCTCCAGAGTTGACAACATTACAACAAGAAAATGAATCCATATATCAATAAATGATGGATCACAAAGGTAAAATGTTAAAGTTACAAGATGAAAAACATGCTTGGGAAAAATAAAGGATTGAATTGTTGTCACAAATTTCAGTGTTAAATACCAAGAAGATTAAAACTGTGCAAGATCCAGAGAAGCCAAGGGATCAATCTCTATGTACGGATGAAGGACAAATAGATAATTCATCCACAGAGGAACAGACCAACACTATGTCTCAAATTATTCTAAGATATGTAGAGATAGAATAGTTGAAATCAGAAAACCAAAAGTTGAAATAGGAAGTAAGTCAAAATTCTGAAGAAAAGAAAAAAGCTTTGAGTGATAGAAAACAATTGCAAAATAAAGTTGATGAATTAAAAGATAGATTGATAGATAAGCTTCCATTAAGGATCTAAACACATTATATGGGATGCAATATCAGTGTATGTCACCAAATTCTGGTCACATTTGAATTTTATGGAAAATAAAGATGCTATAGAAAACATAGCTCTCTAGAGTTGTAAAGTGGCAAACTACCTTCAGAAACAACTCAAAATACAGTCAGTTTTTAAAACACTCTAACTCAATTAGATATGGAAAGTTTTGGAACCAAGGATATACCAGAAATCATCATTTGGGAAAGAAGAATTATTAGCAAGCATGATCGTGTTAAAGAAGTACAAGACAAAGTGCAACAGATGCTCCTTGAAGTTCAAAATTTTAAGAAATTATTTTTGGGGCCTTTTGAACATGGCCTACCTTCTTTTTGAAGTGATGATGGAAAATTAAGGACTCAAGAAAATTATCACAGTTTGATAGTGTAGGATCGTATGGATCACTCGAAATTTGAAGGTTTGGTCAAAGGATTAACTTGAAAGACAATAATTAATAAATTGATTGATGATTTTGAAATATTTGATTAATTTCTAATGATTAAGAAGGATCTTCCAACTGTATGTTACACAGCATGCATAGAATTGGAGGTGATGGTGAAAGAAATGATGGATTATGAAATCCCAAATCAAGAGCAATGGAAAATTGTCGAAAAATTTGGGAAAACAAAATGCATGTTATATCAAGAATGAATATCCAAGTGTCTTAATTTGGAATGAAGTTGAGGTTCCTTTCTTAACTTCCTGCGTGTTACATCAACCCAAATCAAAGCAACACTATACCAACTTGGTCGACAACAAAACAAATGTTCCTGAAGTTTAGAGATTTCTTTGAAATTTCTATTTTTAGCAAAGAATCAGTTAGGGTTTATTCAAATGACATTTTGTATAAATTTTGATTTTACAAAGTAATCGGGGTTGGATCTGAGAGCATAAAATACAATGATGTAATATTTTTTGAATACATTAATGAAGAGAAAAAGTATAGGTCTATCGAAAACAGAGATTCATATGTTGTCACTTTCTTTAGTTTGTTAATTTCTCTTTTGTGATTGTATTTCCTGTCACACCATATTATCTCTTTGCCTCATATTTGACCGAACTATGTGAGTTAGAATTCATTTTATATGCTTTGATTCACACATTTAAATATTGTCAATGTTCTTTATTCCAAATTTATACATAATTCATCCCAGTTAGATGCTCTGTTTTATTAATGTATTGTTTTCTTTAATCTTCTATCATTCCTAAAATTGCTATCTGTCTGGACAAATGATACCTACTTTTCCTCTGTGAAAGATTTATCCCACCACCGAGATCTTAAATAATTTTGAGAAATGCGTGTGTTGACTCCAACCCAATGGATTTTGTTTTTTATTCAAACACTTTATTAAACTATATGTTGTAACTAAAGATATGGCCATTGTTTTAAAAAGGTGAACCGTTATGAGTGACCATTAGATAACATATAATAATTAAAAAATTCCTGACTTTCGACATCCAACAAGAAGGGTCAGCCGACCCTTCATTTATGAGATAAAACAGAAGAATGAATGACTGACCCTTCCTATATTGTAGGATTAGTAGGTATAGTAAACACTAGAAGGATTGGGAACCCATTCTTATATCCTCGAAATTCCAAGAATATCATGAAGAGAAAGGATCGGTCGCCCCTTCATTTAGTAGAGAATTGTGAACACCTATATCGAGCAATTCACCTATATCCAGAATGGTGAACAAAAGAAGGATCAACCAACCCTTCTTGTAGTATAGAACTATTATGAAAAGAATACTAGGAAGAACAAGGGGCGGTCCCCACTTCATTTATGAGATAATTGTAAAAATATTCAACCTACGAAGGCTAAGCCGTCAATTAATTAATATCAAGAATGTTGAACACTAGAAGAATGTTGAGTAGAAGAAGGGTCGGTCGACCCTTCATTTAGGATAGAAATGTAAAAATATTTAATCTACGAATGCTAGGACGACAATTCCTGACTTCTGACTTCCACTGTAAATATTAGGGATCGGGACATCAGTGTAAATTTGTCAAAACCCGAAATTTCTGAAAAATTTAAAAAAATTTATTTGTAACAATAAATGTTAACTAGGTAGTATTTCTGATATTGTTTTAATTTAAATAACTAACATAATCTGTTTAAAGACTCTGTCTTCTTAAAAACTTTGATTTCGGTGATTGTAATTAATGACTGTTTTATTTTGAACCGCAAGGGAAGAGCTAGTCGTAGTTGACTGGCTTACTTAGCTTACGAGCTAACGCATATGTCGTCTTTTGTTTCTCAGGTGCGCCAGTGAAGTAAGGATCACTGTATGTTAAACTTGGTGAGCATCAATACTCCCTGTACTTTAAAACTTAATGATCGTCATGATATTTCTTATTCAGCTAGTATCGTCAGGTGTTACGAAGATTTACATTGTCTTAGTTATAATTATGTTTTCGTGATTATTATGCTATGTTACTGCTGTAACTAACAATGAAACAATTGTTATATCATAATTATTGGCTGTATAAAGTGTCTTTGCATCATGTGACCTGTTGTCAATTTAATACCGGTGACTACTGTTTTGTTCCTGCATTGATAATGCGAGTTGAGAAGGTGACGCTTCTAGCGTTGTTTCAATATAATCCTATGCATCGAAGTCCAATGTCTACTTAGAGTTTAACTTATGTTACCTGACTGTGCCTTGATTTTAACTACCTTTACGATGTGAACCTGTAGATGAAACTCTATTTCAACATCTTAATAATAGAGGTTTATTATTCAAATTGTTACTGTTAACAATAGTATTGGTAGCAAATCCGATGATAGTATATAATGGCAATGTATACATTGTCATAAAGACTTGGTAACATTTCAAGTATTAAATAATGAGGCATTTTCATTTGAAGGTTGACTATCTTAGTACTTATATGAACATAGAAATGTAATATGCCCATGGCATTAATCTATGGCTTGGTTTTAATATTTATATATAATATAATGATTGTGCAATAATCATAATATTCCCATACATTGGCAAACTTTATATTCAATATAGTGTTATGGTTGTATTTATCATACTAAGCCATAGAGAAACTCTAGGGTTGAAATTGACCACTACCTTGTGTAATGTGATATGCTAATGACATTAACCTATGCCCTGGTTTCATTGTAAATGTGCATTATCTTGATTTTGTCATAGTCCTATTGTTTTTCCCATACCATGGATAAGATTTATAACCAATAATATGTTAAGGTATTATCCACCATATTAAGTTATTGAAATATCCATATTTGATGTTGACTAACTCTTATTTATATCATTGTAGGGATTATACATCTCATGTGCTTGGAATTATCAACGGTTCGGTTGTTAAGGCATGCACTATATGCCAAATGATTGTATTTCATATTATAATTCCATACGTTGGAGTTTGACTTGTATCCACGCAATGATTTTTTTTGCAATCGATGAATAATGATTTGGTTGGCAATGGAACTATATGGTCTCGACCCATATTACGTTGATTTATTTGGATGCTACGTGGTTAACTCTCCTCCACGCATTTGGTGATATATAATCTGTTATTGAAAACCCTACCAGGTTATTGTAGTTGCCTTCGGGCTCGGGTCCTAAGGATGGAACCCTCCATGTCTGAGTTTCGTAGTGAGGCACTGTAACAGGGTGCAACGTGTTGTGGTTCTGGTCTCGTGGTTTCATTCTGTAGTAGATTAAGTACTCGGCTCTGGTGATATCATCTGCTACTGTTTCTTCATTTAGTGGTCTCGTTGTTTCATCCTTTGTTAAGTCCCCGATATTTACAGTCCATCGCTTGTGCTGTGTGGATATGGGACAGGGTTTTGCTATTGTTTTTATTGTTATGAGAGGATGGATGCACTGGGTTTTTGGATGTGCTTCTTGACTGGTTCAATACCAGCGTGAGGGTTTCGTCTGCAAGGGTTGTCTGTCGCGGCTGTCATTAGAAAATATATGAGGGTGTGCTTTGCTCCTTCAACCGACGAGGGTGGTGGGGTTTCGGTGCCTGCTTCCACTGGTGGCTTCCAGATTATCCACGGCTACGTTGCTCAGGTAATGAATAACCGTATTTTCACGATTTCTGTTTTGCAAGCAGGTGTAGATTTCCCTATTATTTAAATTCTCGGCCTCAATAGTGTATTAACATTTCTCTGCATTGAATGTGCAGGTCACGCGGCTCTGAAGGTGTACAGGGTTCTATCTTCAACGCTCTCATCCGGGTAAGCCTGGTTATCCACGGCTGTCTCTTCCTTTGCTAGTTTAAGTGGTTAGGGTTGTGTCAAGGAGAAAACTCCTGTGTAGTGAGGTCGTTTGACGACTTGATGTTAATAGGTACAGTCATGTGTATGGAGTTGTTTTGTTTGAATTAAAAGGGGTTGAACCCTGTTTTGTTTATGGAGAGCCATTCACGGCCAAGACTTATGAGGCCAGGGTTTCGGTTATTGTAATTTGTATTGGCTGAGCATGGGGTTCTAACCTCGCTGTATGAGATTTAAGCTTAATATAACACTGGGCCTGTTATGGCCGTGTTTCATTTTCGTGTTTTGTTAAAATATTACAATGTTTGAAAAGTATGGATAGATGTATTCTTCGGTACCTGTAATGGATGATAACTCTGTTTAATGAAACCCTAATAATTGTTTTCTGCGTTTTACTTTGATTTGAAATGTTAAAATAAAAGATAGTGAAAGTTTATCGACTGTGACTGCAACAGTTAATAGCATAGGGTTATTCTGGCAAATTGGGGTTTTGTTTTGTGTTCACTGCATATGTATGGTATTGTTAACTCGGTAACAACTGGGAATGAATTATAACAATGTTTATTTTGATTCTTGTATAGTTATTATATGGAACTGTGGGTAGAAAAAATATATACATAGAAACTAAATATAAAGAACCGTAAGTTCTGTCTGCCATATAAGGCATTCTTTCATTTGTTTTCAGTTTGTCGAAGGAATAATGTAAAGCTACGGCTGTGTAGGGTTTGTGGACTACTCCCAGGGAGACATTTATACTGAATAAATATTATTACTGTGTATAATTTAAAATGGTTTGTAACAACCAATGATGGTTACGTTCGTCGACAGTTTCTCTGTTGTATTAATACGTTTGTTTTATTTAAAACTACTCTATTAATTCTATTATAATAAGCATGGCTAATGTATTATAATACTAGGTTGCAGAAAATAATAATCTACAGTTTCTATGTGTTTGTGTTTGACTACTGTGTAGATAATTAAGATTATGTGGAAGCTGGTAACAATGAAATATTGTTACAGTCACCCCTTTAGTCAATCGATAGCTGTAACACATGTTCTGAGTATAAACAATATATTAGGATGAGTTTTGTTTATCTGTTAACTCGATATAAGAATGACCTGAAACTAAAGTTGACTGCAATATGCAATACATATATATATACAGGCAGATTATTTTGATAGGAAATATCTCCAGGGAAAAACTAAGGTTTTTCTATATTTGTTCTTATGATTGTTAATAGCTATAAATCTGGAATATCTACTGTTTAACATTTCTGTCTATTATTTAACTAATAACAGGAATTCTAGAATATGCATAAACATAGTATTGGTTAACTGTAACAGTAACAACTAGGTTCTGTATAAGATAAATACTCCATTTAAATACAAATAGGAATTTTCTACAACATCTGCATTCTGAAATTTATACTAAAAGAAAGTACAGAGACTGATTTACTGAAGTTGAAAATAGTCAAAACATAGCTGTGCTAGACTATCTCATATGAAACTAAATTAAACCAACAACAGGAAGAGTGACAGAACCTGTAACTATGGTAGACAATAACAGCAATGGGAGGCTGTTCCTCCCTACCAATTCCTGGAGAGTGCCCAGACAGCACTTCTCAGGACCCCCGAGCTTGCTCTGGTCTAACTGGCTGGAATCTAAGTACGGCCAATAATTCCCTCAGCCAAAACAGCTATACTGGAACCAAGTTACTGCAACTTCCTGCTCAAAACACTTCCTTACTATTTTCCCACTTCCTCAATGGGACTCCTGAATAGCATTCACCTGAATGTATTCTCCCTCTAGAACAATTGCTGAACCCCCAGCTCAGTTCATTGAGTAGTATTTAAAAGATTGCCTAGGTCTTAGTTGGGCTAACTGTCATTAATGAGCCACCTGCTCAGATTCCACTTTCTTGGGGAATCATGACCCCAAAATATAGGGAAGTTGCCACCTGCAACTCAGGAAGTGTTTGAGGATGCCGCCACTTGTCTTTTGTCCTTCCACCTAATTCCATCCACCAGTTAGACCAGTAACCTCTTTTAACAGCTCTCCCATGCTGTTGTCTCCATAATTTATTTATTAATAATAATTATTCAGAATTTACATTCCATTTCTGGAGACTCTGCTGAGTCATCCCTTCCTACTTAGCATTAAATTTAACATAATGTTCTCAGGAATATTAAAAATAATTACATTATTTTAATAAAATTGGGGTATGTGACATACACACCCCCTTAAAATGTAACATCGTCCTCGATGTTACTTATTCTTCTTCTTCAGCTATCTGCTGGAATAGATGGGGATATGCTTCCCGCATCTTACTTTCCAGCTCCCAGGTAGATTCTTCAGGACTAAGGTGCTTCCATTGCACCTTCACTTGTCCAATTATCCGGTTCCGTAGAGTAATTTCCCTCCTCCCGAGGATACAATCCGGTTCTACCAGAACTTCCCCTTCTGGTTCTACCTGTACAATGTTCCAATCAATAACATGAGTAGCATCATGAACATATTTTTTCAAAACAGAGATATGAAAAACATTGTGTACTTTTAAATTTGGCGGTAATGCTAACTGATAAGCAACTTGACCAATTCTAGCTAAAATTTCAAATGGACCACAGTAACGTGGTGCTAATTTTGTACAACTTCCTAATCTTAGGGAGCTTTTCTTTGGTCTTACCTTGATGAACACATGTTCACCTACCTGGAACTCTTTAGGAGTTCTTTTCAAATCTGCTTGACTCTTTTGCCGATCCTGGGCAATCTTCAAGTTTTCCTGCACTTGTTTCACAATCTGTTCCATTTCTTTCAATAAATCAGGTCCTAACACTAATCTATCTACTGGATTACTCCAAGAGATAGGAGTGTTGCATTTTCGTCCATACAAAACCTCAAAAGGACTAAACTTAGCTGATGATTGATAGCTGTTATTGTATGCAAATTCAGCTAAGTGTAAATAATCCTCCCACTTACCTGGTTGATCTTTAACATACATCCTTAACAGATCTTCTAGTATTTGATTAACTCTTTCCGTTTGTCCGTCGGTCTGAGGATGGAAAGAGGTGCTGAAATTCAAAGTGGTGTTTAATCCTTTGAACAAGGATCTCCAAAAATTTCCTGTGAATTTAGGATCCCTGTCTGATATAATAACTTTTGGAATACCGTGTAACCGAAAAATCTGTTTTAGAAAGATATCTGCTATGTTTGCAGCCTTGTATGTGGTTTTAACAGGAATAAAATGTGCTGATTTACTTAATTTGTCTACCACTACCATAATCGAATCATTCTGATGTTGATTTTTGGGTAAACCCGTAATGAAATCCAGGCTGATTATTTCCCATTTCCAGCTAGGAATAGGTAAAGGTTGCAGCAATCCAGCTGGATGTTGGTGTTCTGTTTTTACTTGTTGGCAGTCCAAACACTTAGCTAAATATTCAGCAGTTTCAGATTTCATGTTAGGCCAGAAATATTCTTTTCTCAACATAGTGATAGTCTTTTGATAGCCAGGATGCCCGGAATAAGGGGTTTTATGTATTTCGTCTAAAATTAACAGCTTAACTGTAGGTGCATTAGGGATATACAGCCTGTCTTTAAACAGCAAAAATCCGTTTTTGTTTAAACTATACCCTTTTATCAGACTTTCTGTGGGCTGTTCTTTGGCTGTAATTTGTAAATGTTGATACTTTTCGTCTAATTTTATCCCTTCAGCCAGCTGTTCCTTTAAATCAGAGGTATAAGTGCTGCTAGCTGATATAAAATTCAGTTTTGCATTCCTGCTCAAGGCATCAGCCACCTTATTTTCCTTCCCTTTTATGTGTTGGATTTCAAAATCGTATTCACTTAGGAATGCCAGCCATCTGGCTTGTCTTGCATTTAAATTTGGCTGGTCTAAAAGGTATTTCAGACCTTTATTATCTGTTAGTAAGGTAAATTTTCTGCCTATTAGGTGGTGTCGCCACATCTTTAAAGCATGAATTACAGCAGCTAATTCTAGGTCATAAGTGGCATAATTCTTTTCATGGATTTTCAGCTTCCTAGATTCGTAAGCAATGACATGTCCTTCTTGAGTCAGCACTCCGCCTAAGCCATCATTACAAGCGTCTGTGCAAACTATGAAATCTTTATTTGGGTCCGCTATTCTAAGAATAGGTGCAGTTGTCAATAAGGTCTTAAGTTTCTTAAAACTTTCTTCACATTTCGCATTCCAATCAAACTTCTTGCCTTTCTTCTGCAAAGAAGTGATTGGATTGGCTATTTTTGAAAAGCCTTCAATAAACCTCCGGTAGTAACCGGTAATTCCCATGAAAGATCTAACGTCCGTCACATCTTTAGGTACTGGCCATTCTTCAATCGCCCGAATCTTTTCGGGATCCACTGAAATCCCTTCCTTAGTGACTACATGTCCTAAGTACTGGATTTCATCTTTGAAGAAGTCACATTTACTAAATTTCGCAAAAAGTTGTTGTTCTCTCAGTTCTTGTAAAACGATACGTAAGTGTTCTTTATGTTCCTCCTCGCTCTTAGAATAGACTAAAATGTCGTCGATAAATACAACAACAAATTTATCTAAGTACTTGTGCATTATGTTGTTCATTAAGCACATGAAAACAGCTGGGGCATTAGTAAGTCCAAATGGCATTACGACAAATTCGTAATGTCCGTACCTTGTTCTAAAGGCTGTTTTGAAAATGTCTTCTTCTTTAATTCTTACCTGATGATAACCCGATCTCAGATCGATCTTAGAGAATACCGTAGCGCCACGTAGTTGATCAAACAGATCATCAATACGAGGTAACGGATACCTGTTTTTGATCGTCATCTTGTTTAGTTGACGATAATCTATGCAAAGTCGCATAGTTCCGTCCTTCTTTTTAACGAAAATAACTGGTGCTCCCCAAGGGGATACACTGGGTCGGATATAGTTCTTATCTATTAACTCCTTCAACTGAGTTTTCAACTCGTTAAGCTCCAAAATATTCATACGGTACGGGGCTTTTGAACTGGGAACAGCACCTGGTACCAGCTCAATTGTAAAGTCAAGCTCTCTCTTGGGAGGCAATTCTGGGATTTCTTCAGGAAAAACGTCAATAAAATCATTGACGACAGGAATGTTATCTACTGTTTTCTGGTTGTTTTCGGACTTATCGGTCTCGTCTGTAATAGTTACAGCATAGGTCTTGCACCCTTTCCTGACTGCTCTTTTAAGTTGTAATGCAGAAATTTGCCTAACTACTGTTTTCCTAGGGATACCCCTAACAGTTACAGGCTGTCCAC
Organism: Larix kaempferi; assembly: GCA_027924585.1. Lineage (NCBI taxonomy): Eukaryota > Viridiplantae > Streptophyta > Pinopsida > Pinales > Pinaceae > Larix > Larix kaempferi. The sequence continues at coordinate 5,954,573 of BSBM01001365.1, forward strand.
TACTGTTTATACACCTAAAAGTTTTGTCAAAACAGTTTAAAACGACCCTATGTTGTTCCAACCAGTCCATTCCGATAAGTATGTCATAAGAGCCAAGTGGTAAAACGTTCAGTTTAACTGTAGTTCTAAAATCATTCATGCTTAAGATGCATTCTTTTACATAACAGTTTACTTTCTTCTTAGCCCCAGTAGCTAATTGTACAGACCAAGAATTATCAAACCTTTCAACAGTCAAATTACATTTTTCTACCAGTTGAGGTGAAATATAACTAAGACTAGCACCTGGATCTATTAATATAGTAACCGGGGTTTTGTTAATCATACCTCCTACTTCCACCATGGAAGTTTGGTAGTCAGCCTGGCGGTTTTCCAACGCTGCATTGATTCGGGGCATAGTTCCTGCAAAATCTCCAACTGTCATTTCATCTTGAACAGTATGAATATTGCTGACTTGTTTCTTTCTGTTTGGGCAGACTGAAGCATAATGTGGCCCATTACATTCCCAGCACTTGACAGGTTCTTTTCGCTCAAAATTTTTGGTGTAGTTTCCATGGTTATTAGGAGTCTCTTTGTTGTTTTTGTAATTGTTTGAATGGCTGACCGCTCCATTTTTGTTTCCTTGGAAACTTTTACTATTAAAGTGGTTCCCGTTTTTGCCATTCTTGAAACTTTTATGGGGAACAAATTCCTTTTTCTTGTACTCGATCAGATTGCTGTTCTTTTTGGCTTTCCAGCTGGCTATCCCCTCTTTCTTTTTATTCTGTTCGTAACAGAAATTTGCCTTGCGCATAGCTTCTTCCAGTGTTTTGGGGTTGTCATATTCAATTCTGTCCTTGATATGATAAGGCAGGCAACTAAGAAACCGCTGTATTTTTGGTTTCTCTTCGACAAAATATGGTACATAACGCAACAGACTTAAAAATTTACTGTTTAAGTCCTTCATCGTCATAGATCCGAGTTTTAGTTCATAAAATTCTTTAGCCCTTTCTTCATAATACTGCTCGGACAGGAATTTCTTCTTGAAATACCTTTTAAAGGTACTCCAATTAACTTCTCTTTCTTTGATCCCTTTGACCCTTTTCAGGTCTTGCCACCATATGTCCGCCTTTCCCGAGAGGTTGTAGATGGCCATTCGTGCCTTTAGCTGATTTGAGTAGTTATAGATCTGAAAATATTTTCTCATCCCGGATAACCAGGATTCTGCCTCTTCTCCAGTTTCAGCTTCTCCATTGAAAGTCGGGGGCTTTATCTTCTTAAACTCCCCGTAAATCTCTTCATAAGGCCTGTACTTTTTCCTTCGGTTGTGCATCTCAGCTTCACTGCTGTCACTGCTAGTGTGATAACTGGGTTGTCCCTTTCTTTCCTCAGATGAGGAACTACTGTCAGATTTAGTTGGTTTTGTCCTTTTTGACCCTCTTGGATGATTAACTTCTTCTGAGTCAGCTGGTTTGTTCCTTCCGTCAGTCTGAAATTTTTCCATCAATAGCTGATTTAGCTGTTCCTGAGTCTTTAGAATTCTTTCATTATCCCTCTTAACTGTTTCCATTTCTGTCTTTAATCCTCTTATGGTCTGCATCAGCTCAATGGTGTGAGCAGTTTCTTCTTCTGTCTCAAGTTCTTTTGACATCTGTCTTGTCACAGCATTGGGAGATTCCTCCTCAGCATATTCTCCCAGTTTTTCCATACCTGTCTGTAAAATTCAGAAAAGAAAATTTTTCTGTTCTGTTCATGAAACCGAAATATATGTTAGTAAAATAAAAAAAATCTTCTTTTATGGTCACTGTTGCGGAAGTTTTGTGGAGTCACATCCAAGCCTAGTGTCTGAACCTGGCTCTGATACCACATGTCAAAACCCGAAATTTCTGAAAAATTTAAAAAAATTTATTTGTAACAATAAATGTTAACTAGGTAGTATTTCTGATATTGTTTTAATTTAAATAACTAACATAATCTGTTTAAAGACTCTGTCTTCTTAAAAACTTTGATTTCGGTGATTGTAATTAATGACTGTTTTATTTTGAACCGCAAGGGAAGAGCTAGTCGTAGTTGACTGGCTTACTTAGCTTACGAGCTAACGCATATGTCGTCTTTTGTTTCTCAGGTGCGCCAGTGAAGTAAGGATCACTGTATGTTAAACTTGGTGAGCATCAATACTCCCTGTACTTTAAAACTTAATGATCGTCATGATATTTCTTATTCAGCTAGTATCGTCAGGTGTTACGAAGATTTACATTGTCTTAGTTATAATTATGTTTTCGTGATTATTATGCTATGTTACTGCTGTAACTAACAATGAAACAATTGTTATATCATAATTATTGGCTGTATAAAGTGTCTTTGCATCATGTGACCTGTTGTCAATTTAATACCGGTGACTACTGTTTTGTTCCTGCATTGATAATGCGAGTTGAGAAGGTGACGCTTCTAGCGTTGTTTCAATATAATCCTATGCATCGAAGTCCAATATCTACTTAGAGTTTAACTTATGTTACCTGATTGTGCCTTGATTTTAACTACCTTTACAATGTGAACCTGTAGATGAAACTCTATTTCAACATCTTAATAATAGAGGTTTATTATTCAAATTGTTACTGTTAACAATAGTATTGGTAGCAAATCCGATGATAGTATATAATGGCAATGTATACATTGTCATAAAGACTTGGTAACATTTCAAGTATTAAATAACGAGGCATTTTCATTTGAAGGTTGACTATCTTAGTACTTATATGAACATAGAAATGTAATATGCCCATGGCATTAATCTATGGCTTGGTTTTAATATTTATATATAATATAATGATTGTGCAATAATCATAATATTCCCATACATTGGCAAACTTTATATTCAATATAGTGTTATGGTTGTATTTATCATACTAAGCCATAGAGAAACTCTAGGGTTGAAATTGACCACTACCTTGTGTAATGTGATATGCTAATGACATTAACCTATGCCCTGGTTTCATTGTAAATGTGCATTATCTTGATTTTGTCATAGTCCTATTGTTTTTCCCATACCATGGATAAGATTTATAACCAATAATATGTTAAGGTATTATCCACCATATTATGTTATTGAAATATCCATATTTGATGTTGACTAACTCTTATTTATATCATTGTAGGGATTATACATCTCATGTGCTTGGAATTATCAACGGTTCGGTTGTTAAGGCATGCACTATATGCCAAATGATTGTATTTCATATTATAATTCCATACGTTGGAGTTTGACTTGTATCCACGCAATGATTTTTTTTGCAATCGATGAATAATGATTTGGTTGGCAATGGAACTATATGGTCTCGACCCATATTACGTTGATTTATTTGGATGCTACGTGGTTAACTCTCCTCCACGCAGTTGGTGATATATAATCTGTTATTGAAAACCCTACCAGGTTATTGTAGTTGCCTTCGGGCTCGGGTCCTAAGGATGGAACCCTCCATGTCTGAGTTTCGTAGTGAGGCACTGTAACAGGGTGCAACGTGTTGTGGTTCTGGTCTCGTGGTTTCATTCTGTAGTAGATTAAGTACTCGGCTCTGGTGATATCATCTGCTACTGTTTCTTCATTTAGTGGTCTCGTTGTTTCATCCTTTGTTAAGTCCCCGATATTTACAGTCCATCGCTTGTGCTGTGTGGATATGGGACAGGGTTTTGCTATTGTTTTTATTGTTATGAGAGGATGGATGCACTGGGTTTTTGGATGTGCTTCTTGACTGGTTCAATACCAGCGTGAGGGTTTCGTCTGCAAGGGTTGTCTGTCGCGGCTGTCATTAGAAAAGATATGAGGGTGTGCTTTGCTCCTTCAACCGACGAGGGTGGTGGGGTTTCGGTGCCTGCTTCCACTGGTGGCTTCCAGATTATCCACGGCTACGTTGCTCAGGTAATGAATAACCGTATTTTCACGATTTCTGTTTTGCAAGCAGGTGTAGATTTCCCTATTATTTAAATTCTCGGCCTCAATAGTGTATTAACATTTCTCTGCATTGAATGTGCAGGTCACGCGGCTCTGAAGGTGTACAGGGTTCTATCTTCAACGCTCTCATCCGGGTAAGCCTGGTTATCCACGGCTGTCTCTTCCTTTGCTGGTTTAAGTGGTTAGGGTTGTGTCAAGGAGAAAACTCCTGTGTAGTGAGGTCGTTTGACGACTTGATGTTAATAGGTACAGTCATGTGTATGGAGTTGTTTTGTTTGAATTAAAAGGGGTTGAACCCTGTTTTGTTTATGGAGAGCCATTCACGGCCAAGACTTATGAGGCCAGGGTTTCGGTTATTGTAATTTGTATTGGCTGAGCATGGGGTTCTAACCTCGCTGTATGAGATTTAAGCTTAATATAACACTGGGCCTGTTATGGCCGTGTTTCATTTTCGTGTTTTGTTAAAATATTACAATGTTTGAAAAGTATGGATAGATGTATTCTTCGGTACCTGTAATGGATGATAACTCTGTTTAATGAAACCCTAATAATTGTTTTCTGCGTTTTACTTTGATTTGAAATGTTAAAATAAAAGATAGTGAAAGTTTATCGACTGTGACTGCAACAGTTAATAGCATAGGGTTATTCTGGCAAATTGGGGTTTTGTTTTGTGTTCACTGCATATGTATGGTATTGTTAACTCGGTAACAACTGGGAATGAATTATAACAATGTTTATTTTGATTCTTGTATAGTTATTATATGGAACTGTGGGTAGAAAAAATATATACATAGAAACTAAATATAAAGAACCGTAAGTTCTGTCTGCCATATAAGGCATTCTTTCATTTGTTTTCAGTTTGTCGAAGGAATAATGTAAAGCTACGGCTGTGTAGGGTTTGTGGACTACTCCCAGGGAGACATTTATACTGAATAAATATTATTACTGTGTATAATTTAAAATGGTTTGTAACAACCAATGATGGTTACGTTCGTCGACAGTTTCTCTGTTGTATTAATACGTTTGTTTTATTTAAAACTACTCTATTAATTCTATTATAATAAGCATGGCTAATGTATTATAATACTAGGTTGCAGAAAATAATAATCTACAGTTTCTATGTGTTTGTGTTTGACTACTGTGTAGATAATTAAGATTATGTGGAAGCTGGTAACAATGAAATATTGTTACAGTCACCCCTTTAGTCAATCGATAGCTGTAACACATGTTCTGAGTATAAACAATATATTAGGATGAGTTTTGTTTATCTGTTAACTCGATATAAGAATGACCTGAAACTAAAGTTGACTGCAATATGCAATACATATATATATACAGGCAGATTATTTTGATAGGAAATATCTCCAGGGAAAAACTAAGGTTTTTCTATATTTGTTCTTATGATTGTTAATAGCTATAAATCTGGAATATCTACTGTTTAACATTTCTGTCTATTATTTAACTAATAACAGGAATTCTAGAATATGCATAAACATAGTATTGGTTAACTGTAACAGTAACAACTAGGTTCTGTATAAGATAAATACTCCATTTAAATACAAATAGGAATTTTCTACAACATCTGCATTCTGAAATTTATACTAAAAGAAAGTACAGAGACTGATTTACTGAAGTTGAAAACAGTCAAAACATAGCTGTGCTAGACTATCTCATATGAAACTAAATTAAACCAACAACAGGAAGAGTGACAGAACCTGTAACTATGGTAGACAATAACAGCAATGGGAGGCTGTTCCTCCCTACCAATTCCTGGAGAGTGCCCAGACAGCACTTCTCAGGACCCCCGAGCTTGCTCTGGTCTAACTGGCTGGAATCTAAGTACGGCCAATAATTCCCTCAGCCAAAACAGCTATACTGGAACCAAGTTACTGCAACTTCCTGCTCAAAACACTTCCTTACTATTTTCCCACTTCCTCAATGGGACTCCTGAATAGCATTCACCTGAATGTATTCTCCCTCTAGAACAATTGCTGAACCCCCAGCTCAGTTCATTGAGTAGTATTTAAAAGATTGCCTAGGTCTTAGTTGGGCTAACTGTCATTAATGAGCCACCTGCTCAGATTCCACTTTCTTGGGGAATCATGACCCCAAAATATAGGGAAGTTGCCACCTGCAACTCAGGAAGTGTTTGAGGATGCTGCCACTTGTCTTTTGTCCTTCCACCTAATTCCATCCACCAGTTAGACCAGTAACCTCTTTTAACAGCTCTCCCATGCTGTTGTCTCCATAATTTATTTATTAATAATAATTATTCAGAATTTACATTCCATTTCTGGAGACTCTGCTGAGTCATCCCTTCCTACTTAGCATTAAATTTAACATAATGTTCTCAGGAATATTAAAAATAATTACATTATTTTAATAAAATTGGGGTATGTGACATACACACCCCCTTAAAATGTAACATCGTCCTCGATGTTACTTATTCTTCTTCTTCAGCTATCTGCTGGAATAGATGGGGATATGCTTCCCGCATCTTACTTTCCAGCTCCCAGGTAGATTCTTCAGGACTAAGGTGCTTCCATTGCACCTTCACTTGTCCAATTATCCGGTTCCGTAGAGTAATTTCCCTCCTCCCGAGGATACAATCCGGTTCTACCAGAACTTCCCCTTCTGGTTCTACCTGTACAATGTTCCAATCAATAACATGAGTAGCATCATGAACATATTTTTTCAAAACAGAGATATGAAAAACATTGTGTACTTTTAAATTTGGCGGTAATGCTAACTGATAAGCAACTTGACCAATTCTAGCTAAAATTTCAAATGGACCACAGTAACGTGGTGCTAATTTTGCACAACTTCCTAATCTTAGGGAGCTTTTCTTTGGTCTTACCTTGATGAACACATGTTCACCTACCTGGAACTCTTTAGGAGTTCTTTTCAAATCTGCTTGACTCTTTTGCCGATCCTGGGCAATCTTCAAGTTTTCCTGCACTTGTTTCACAATCTGTTCCATTTCTTTCAATAAATCAGGTCCTAACACTAATCTATCTACTGGATTACTCCAAGAGATAGGAGTGTTGCATTTTCGTCCATACAAAACCTCAAAAGGACTAAACTTAGCTGATGATTGATAGCTGTTATTGTATGCAAATTCAGCTAAGTGTAAATAATCCTCCCACTTACCTGGTTGATCTTTAACATACATCCTTAACAGATCTTCTAGTATTTGATTAACTCTTTCCGTTTGTCCGTCGGTCTGAGGATGGAAAGAGGTGCTGAAATTCAAAGTGGTGTTTAATCCTTTGAACAAGGATCTCCAAAAATTTCCTGTGAATTTAGGATCCCTGTCTGATATAATAACTTTTGGAATACCGTGTAACCGAAAAATCTGTTTTAGAAAGATATCTGCTATGTTTGCAGCCTTGTATGTGGTTTTAACAGGAATAAAATGTGCTGATTTACTTAATTTGTCTACCACTACCATAATAGAATCATTCTGATGTTGATTTTTGGGTAAACCCGTAATGAAATCCAGGCTGATTATTTCCCATTTCCAGCTAGGAATAGGTAAAGGTTGCAGCAATCCAGCTGGATGTTGGTGTTCTGTTTTTACTTGTTGGCAGTCCAAACACTTAGCTAAATATTCAGCAGTTTCAGATTTCATGTTAGGCCAGAAATATTCTTTTCTCAACATAGTGATAGTCTTTTGATAGCCAGGATGCCCGGAATAAGGGGTTTTATGTATTTCGTCTAAAATTAACAGCTTAACTGTAGGTGCATTAGGGATATACAGCCTGTCTTTAAACAGCAAAAATCCGTTTTTGTTTAAACTATACCCTTTTATCAGACTTTCTGTGGGCTGTTCTTTGGCTGTAATTTGTAAATGTTGATACTTTTCGTCTAATTTTATCCCTTCAGCCAGCTGTTCCTTTAAATCAGAGGTATAAGTGCTGCTAGCTGATATAAAATTCAGTTTTGCATTCCTGCTCAAGGCATCAGCCACCTTATTTTCCTTCCCTTTTATGTGTTGGATTTCAAAATCGTATTCACTTAGGAATGCCAGCCATCTGGCTTGTCTTGCATTTAAATTTGGCTGGTCTAAAAGGTATTTCAGACCTTTATTATCTGTTAGTAAGGTAAATTTTCTGCCTATTAGGTGGTGTCGCCACATCTTTAAAGCATGAATTACAGCAGCTAATTCTAGGTCATAAGTGGCATAATTCTTTTCATGGATTTTCAGCTTCCTAGATTCGTAAGCAATGACATGTCCTTCTTGAGTCAGCACTCCGCCTAAGCCATCATTACAAGCGTCTGTGCAAACTATGAAATCTTTATTTGGGTCCGCTATTCTAAGAATAGGTGCAGTTGTCAATAAGGTCTTAAGTTTCTTAAAACTTTCTTCACATTTCGCATTCCAATCAAACTTCTTGCCTTTCTTCTGCAAAGAAGTGATTGGATTGGCTATTTTTGAAAAGCCTTCAATAAACCTCCGGTAGTAACCGGTAATTCCCATGAAAGATCTAACGTCCGTCACATCTTTAGGTACTGGCCATTCTTCAATCGCCCGAATCTTTTCGGGATCCACTGAAATCCCTTCCTTAGTGACTACATGTCCTAAGTACTGGATTTCATCTTTGAAGAAGTCACATTTACTAAATTTCGCAAAAAGTTGTTGTTCTCTCAGTTCTTGTAAAACGATACGTAAGTGTTCTTTATGTTCCTCCTCGCTCTTAGAATAGACTAAAATGTCGTCGATAAATACAACAACAAATTTATCTAAGTACTTGTGCATTATGTTGTTCATTAAGCACATGAAAACAGCTGGGGCATTAGTAAGTCCAAATGGCATTACGACAAATTCGTAATGTCCGTACCTTGTTCTAAAGGCTGTTTTGAAAATGTCTTCTTCTTTAATTCTTACCTGATGATAACCCGATCTCAGATCGATCTTAGAGAATACCGTAGCGCCACGTAGTTGATCAAACAGATCATCAATACGAGGTAACGGATACCTGTTTTTGATCGTCATCTTGTTTAGTTGACGATAATCTATGCAAAGTCGCATAGTTCCGTCCTTCTTTTTAACGAAAATAACTGGTGCTCCCCAAGGGGATACACTGGGTCGGATATAGTTCTTATCTATTAACTCCTTCAACTGAGTTTTCAACTCGTTAAGCTCCAAAATATTCATACGGTACGGGGCTTTTGAACTGGGAACAGCACCTGGTACCAGCTCAATTGTAAAGTCAAGCTCTCTCTTGGGAGGCAATTCTGGGATTTCTTCAGGAAAAACGTCAATAAAATCATTGACGACAGGAATGTTATCTACTGTTTTCTGGTTGTTTTCGGACTTATCGGTCTCGTCTGTAATAGTTACAGCATAGGTCTTGCACCCTTTCCTGACTGCTCTTTTAAGTTGTAATGCAGAAATTTGCCTAACTACTGTTTTCCTAGGGATACCCCTAACAGTTACAGGCTGTCCACTACTGTTTATACACCTAAAAGTTTTGTCAAAACAGTTTAAAACGACCCTATGTTGTTCCAACCAGTCCATTCCGATAAGTATGTCATAAGAGCCAAGTGGTAAAACGTTCAGTTTAACTGTAGTTCTAAAATCATTCATGCTTAAGATGCATTCTTTTACATAACAGTTTACTTTCTTCTTAGCCCCAGTAGCTAATTGTACAGACCAAGAATTATCAAACCTTTCAACAGTCAAATTACATTTTTCTACCAGTTGAGGTGAAATATAACTAAGACTAGCACCTGGATCTATTAATATAGTAACCGGGGTTTTGTTAATCATACCTCCTACTTCCACCATGGAAGTTTGGTAGTCAGCCTGGCGGTTTTCCAACGCTGCATTGATTCGGGGCATAGTTCCTGCAAAATCTCCAACTGTCATTTCATCTTGAACAGTATGAATATTGCTGACTTGTTTCTTTCTGTTTGGGCAGACTGAAGCATAATGTGGCCCATTACATTCCCAGCACTTGACAGGTTCTTTTCGCTCAAAATTTTTGGTGTAGTTTCCATGGTTATTAGGAGTCTCTTTGCTGTTTTTGTAATTGTTTGAATGGCTGACCGCTCCATTTTTGTTTCCTTGGAAACTTTTACTATTAAAGTGGTTCCCGTTTTTGCCATTCTTGAAACTTTTATGGGGAACAAATTCCTTTTTCTTGTACTCGATCAGATTGCTGTTCTTTTTGGCTTTCCAGCTGGCTATCCCCTCTTTCTTTTTATTCTGTTCGTAACAGAAATTTGCCTTGCGCATAGCTTCTTCCAGTGTTTTGGGGTTGTCATATTCAATTCTGTCCTTGATATGATAAGGCAGGCAACTAAGAAACCGCTGTATTTTTGGTTTCTCTTCGACAAAATACGGTACATAACGCAACAGACTTAAAAATTTACTGTTTAAGTCCTTCATCGTCATAGATCCGAGTTTTAGTTCATAAAATTCTTTAGCCCTTTCTTCATAATACTGCTCGGACAGGAATTTCTTCTTGAAATACCTTTTAAAGGTACTCCAATTAACTTCTCTTTCTTTGATCCCTTTGACCCTTTTCAGGTCTTGCCACCATATGTCCGCCTTTCCCGAGAGGTTGTAGATGGCCATTCGTGCCTTTAGCTGATTTGAGTAGTTATAGATCTGAAAATATTTTCTCATCCCGGATAACCAGGATTCTGCCTCTTCTCCAGTTTCAGCTTCTCCATTGAAAGTCGGGGGCTTTATCTTCTTAAACTCCCCGTAAATCTCTTCATAAGGCCTGTACTTTTTCCTTCGGTTGTGCATCTCAGCTTCACTGCTGTCACTGCTAGTGTGATAACTGGGTTGTCCCTTTCTTTCCTCAGATGAGGAACTACTGTCAGATTTAGTTGGTTTTGTCCTTTTTGACCCTCTTGGATGATTAACTTCTTCTGAGTCAGCTGGTTTGTTCCTTCCGTCAGTCTGAAATTTTTCCATCAATAGCTGATTTAGCTGTTCCTGAGTCTTTAGAATTCTTTCATTATCCCTCTTAACTGTTTCCATTTCTGTCTTTAATCCTCTTATGGTCTGCATCAGCTCAATGGTGTGAGCAGTTTCTTCTTCTGTCTCAAGTTCTTTTGACATCTGTCTTGTCACAGCATTGGGAGATTCCTCCTCAGCATATTCTCCCAGTTTTTCCATACCTGTCTGTAAAATTCAGAAAAGAAAATTTTTCTGTTCTGTTCATGAAACCGAAATATATGTTAGTAAAATAAAAAAAATCTTCTTTTATGGTCACTGTTGCGGAAGTTTTGTGGAGTCACATCCAAGCCTAGTGTCTGAACCTGGCTCTGATACCACATGTCAAAACCCGAAATTTCTGAAAAATTTAAAAAAAATTATTTGCAACAATAAATGTTAACTAGGTAGTATTTCTGATATTGTTTTAATTTAAATAACTAACATAATCTGTTTAAAGACTCTGTCTTCTTAAAAACTTTGATTTCGGTGATTGTAATTAATGACTGTTTTATTTTGAACCGCAAGGGAAGAGCTAGTCGTAGTTGACTGGCTTACTTAGCTTACGAGCTAACGCATATGTCGTCTTTTGTTTCTCAGGTGCGCCAGTGAAGTAAGGATCACTGTATGTTAAACTTGGTGAGCATCAATACTCCCTGTACTTTAAAACTTAATGATCGTCATGATATTTCTTATTCAGCTAGTATCGTCAGGTGTTACGAAGATTTACATTGTCTTAGTTATAATTATGTTTTCGTGATTATTATGCTATGTTACTGCTGTAACTAACAATGAAACAATTGTTATATCATAATTATTGGCTGTATAAAGTGTCTTTGCATCATGTGACCTGTTGTCAATTTAATACCGGTGACTACTGTTTTGTTCCTGCATTGATAATGCGAGTTGAGAAGGTGACGCTTCTAGCGTTGTTTCAATATAATCCTATGCATCGAAGTCCAATGTCTACTTAGAGTTTAACTTATGTTACCTGACTGTGCCTTGATTTTAACTACCTTTACAATGTGAACCTGTAGATGAAACTCTATTTCAACATCTTAATAATAGAGGTTTATTATTCAAATTGTTACTGTTAACAATAGTATTGGTAGCAAATCCGATGATAGTATATAATGGCAATGTATACATTGTCATAAAGACTTGGTAACATTTCAAGTATTAAATAACGAGGCATTTTCATTTGAAGGTTGACTATCTTAGTACTTATATGAACATAGAAATGTAATATGCCCATGGCATTAATCTATGGCTTGGTTTTAATATTTATATATAATATAATGATTGTGCAATAATCATAATATTCCCATACATTGGCAAACTTTATATTCAATATAGTGTTATGGTTGTATTTATCATACTAAGCCATAGAGAAACTCTAGGGTTGAAATTGACCACTACCTTGTGTAATGTGATATGCTAATGACATTAACCTATGCCCTGGTTTCATTGTAAATGTGCATTATCTTGATTTTGTCATAGTCCTATTGTTTTTCCCATACCATGGATAAGATTTATAACCAATAATATGTTAAGGTATTATCCACCATATTATGTTATTGAAATATCCATATTTGATGTTGACTAACTCTTATTTATATCATTGTAGGGATTATACATCTCATGTGCTTGGAATTATCAACGGTTCGGTTGTTAAGGCATGCACTATATGCCAAATGATTGTATTTCATATTATAATTCCATACGTTGGAGTTTGACTTGTATCCACGCAATGATTTTTTTTGCAATCGATGAATAATGATTTGGTTGGCAATGGAACTATATGGTCTCGACCCATATTACGTTGATTTATTTGGATGCTACGTGGTTAACTCTCCTCCACGCAGTTGGTGATATATAATCTGTTATTGAAAACCCTACCAGGTTATTGTAGTTGCCTTCGGGCTCGGGTCCTAAGGATGGAACCCTCCATGTCTGAGTTTCGTAGTGAGGCACTGTAACAGGGTGCAACGTGTTGTGGTTCTGGTCTCGTGGTTTCATTCTGTAGTAGATTAAGTACTCGGCTCTGGTGATATCATCTGCTACTGTTTCTTCATTTAGTGGTCTCGTTGTTTCATCCTTTGTTAAGTCCCCGATATTTACAGTCCATCGCTTGTGCTGTGTGGATATGGGACAGGGTTTTGCTATTGTTTTTATTGTTATGAGAGGATGGATGCACTGGGTTTTTGGATGTGCTTCTTGACTGGTTCAATACCAGCGTGAGGGTTTCGTCTGCAAGGGTTGTCTGTCGTGGCTGTCATTAGAAAAGATATGAGGGTGTGCTTTGCTCCTTCAACCGACGAGGGTGGTGGGGTTTCGGTGCCTGCTTCCACTGGTGGCTTCCAGATTATCCACGGCTACGTTGCTCAGGTAATGAATAACCGTATTTTCACGATTTCTGTTTTGCAAGCAGGTGTAGATTTCCGTATTATTTAAATTCTCGGCCTCAACAGTGTATTAACATTTCTCTGCATTGAATGTGCAGGTCACGCGGCTCTGAAGGTGTACAGGGTTCTATCTTCAACGCTCTCATCCGGGTAAGCCTGGGTATCCATGGCTATCTCTTCCTTTGCTGGTTTAAGTGGTTAGGGTTGTGTCAAGGAGAAAACTCCTGTGTAGTGAGGTCGTTTGACGACTTGATGTTAATAGGTACAGTCATGTGTATGGAGTTGTTTTGTTTGAATTAAAAGGGGTTGAACCCTGTTTTGTTTATGGAGAGCCATTCACGGCCAAGACTTATGAGGCCAGGGTTTCGGTTATTGTAATTTGTATTGGCTGAGCATGGGGTTCTAACCTCGCTGTATGAGATTTAAGCTTAATATAACACTGGGCCTGTTATGTCCGTGTTTCATTTTCGTGTTTTGTTAAAATATTACAATGTTTGAAAAGTATGGATAGATGTATTCTTCGGTACCTGTAATGGATGATAACTCTGTTTAATGAAACCCTAATAATTGTTTTCTGCGTTTTACTTTGATTTGAAATGTTAAAATAAAAGATAGTGAAAGTTTATCGACTGTGACTGCAACAGTTAATAGCATAGGGTTATTCTGGCAAATTGGGGTTTTGTTTTGTGTTCACTGCATATGTATGGTATTGTTAACTCGGTAACAACTGGGAATGAATTATAACAATGTTTATTTTGATTCTTGTATAGTTATTATATGGAACTGTGGGTAGAAAAAATATATACATAGAAACTAAATATAAAGAACCGTAAGTTCTGTCTGCCATATAAGGCATTCTTTCATTTGTTTTCAGTTTGTCGAAGGAATAATGTAAAGCTACGGCTATGTAGGGTTTGTGGACTACTCCCAGGGAGACATTTATACTGAATAAATATTATTACTGTGTATAATTTAAAATGGTTTGTAACAACCAATGATGGTTACGTTCGTCGACAGTTTCTCTGTTGTATTAATACGTTTGTTTTATTTAAAACTACTCTATTAATTCTATTATAATAAGCATGGCTAATGTATTATAATACTAGGTTGCAGAAAATAATAATCTACAGTTTCTATGTGTTTGTGTTTGACTACTGTGTAGATAATTAAGATTATGTGGAAGCTGGTAACAATGAAATATTGTTACAGTCACCCCTTTAGTCAATCGATAGCTGTAACACATGTTCTGAGTATAAACAATATATTAGGATGAGTTTTGTTTATCTGTTAACTCGATATAAGAATGACCTGAAACTAAAGTTGACTGCAATATGCAATACATATATATATACAGGCAGATTATTTTGATAGGAAATATCTCCAGGGAAAAACTAAGGTTTTTCTATATTTGTTCTTATGATTGTTAATAGCTATAAATCTGGAATATCTACTGTTTAACATTTCTGTCTATTATTTAACTAATAACAGGAATTCAAGAATATGCATAAACATAGTATTGGTTAACTGTAACAGTAACAACTAGGTTCTGTATAAGATAAATACTCCATTTAAATACAAATAGGAATTTTCTACAACATCTGCATTCTGAAATTTATACTAAAAGAAAGTACAGAGACTGATTTACTGAAGTTGAAAACAGTCAAAACATAGCTGTGCTAGACTATCTCATATGAAACTAAATTAAACCAACAACAGGAAGAGTGACAGAACCTGTAACTATGGTAGACAATAACAGCAATGGGAGGCTGTTCCTCCCTACCAATTCCTGGAGAGTGCCCAGACAGCACTTCTCAGGACCCCCGAGCTTGCTCTGGTCTAACTGGCTGGAATCTAAGTACGGCCAATAATTCCCTCAGCCAAAACAGCTATACTGGAACCAAGTTACTGCAACTTCCTGCTCAA
Organism: Larix kaempferi; assembly: GCA_027924585.1. Taxonomy (NCBI): domain Eukaryota; kingdom Viridiplantae; phylum Streptophyta; class Pinopsida; order Pinales; family Pinaceae; genus Larix; species Larix kaempferi. The sequence continues at coordinate 5,969,775 of BSBM01001365.1, forward strand.
AACACTTCCTTACTATTTTCCCACTTCCTCAATGGGACTCCTGAATAGCATTCACCTGAATGTATTCTCCCTCTAGAACAATTGCTGAACCCCCAGCTCAGTTCATTGAGTAGTATTTAAAAGATTGCCTAGGTCTTAGTTGGGCTAACTGTCATTAATGAGCCACCTGCTCAGATTCCACTTTCTTGGGGAATCATGACCCCAAAATATAGGGAAGTTGCCACCTGCAACTCAGGAAGTGTTTGAGGATGCTGCCACTTGTCTTTTGTCCTTCCACCTAATTCCATCCACCAGTTAGACCAGTAACCTCTTTTAACAGCTCTCCCATGCTGTTGTCTCCATAATTTATTTATTAATAATAATTATTCAGAATTTACATTCCATTTCTGGAGACTCTGCTGAGTCATCCCTTCCTACTTAGCATTAAATTTAACATAATGTTCTCAGGAATATTAAAAATAATTACATTATTTTAATAAAATTGGGGTATGTGACAAAATTTTAATCCAAATATCACTACTCCCTCTGGATATCCCTGAGATCTCAAGCAGTTTGAGCCTCGTATATCAATAATACTCATAAAGACATAAAATCAACAACTAGATCTATTTACAACATTAACACACATGCAATCACACATATAACACTGCATATACCCTGGAAACCCCAAACGGGGAAAACCAACAATCCCGTGGGGCTATCTTCTCTCTCGATCCCATAACATGAATATAAAATAAGCAAATACAATAAAGTTACCTCAGATGTACCTCAATCCCTGAACGGGTCAAACACTAGATCTGCATGCATCAGCTGATGCATGTACTGGGATAATGTGCCCTAACTATCAATCTGGATCTGAGACTCTCTACAGGTGGCCCTGCTTGTATTGCCTCTCTCAATCCTCTGCTCTGCTCTGCTCTGCAATTGAATACAACCAACTGCTCAACTGAATAATGCACCCTTTGTCTGCATGGAGAAGTGCGTCTTCCCCTATGGATGTTTGATGATCTTCCTGGGCCAGATATGAACAGATCTAAGCTCTAATCATCACAGACCTTCCTCAAACACTGAGGCAAGGCTACCCTAAATGTCTTAGACTCTGAATGAGCTCCTCTCTCCTTTGGTAATGTGCCCCTCCTCTATCTCAGCAGAAACCACACTAATACACTATATCAATCTACAGATATGGGTTCCTAGTGCCTTTGGAGCTAGTGGTCACTGATCCAAATCAGATCTGACCACTCCCCCTCCTGCAACAACTCCTCTCTATCTCATAAATTTTCCCTGCATGTAGTGGTGCTCCCTCCTCACTCCTGATCTATCAATATCTGATAATCCAACTGAGTAACCTCATTTGGGGACCCCCTGCCTCTATATATAATCTCACTGATGAATTAGGTTTATCAAAAACCTAATATCTATGCATGCAAAAAGGAACTTTTGTATGCATCTTTTAATCACTAACTGGCCATGCAAATATCATGCATGCAAGAGGAAAAACACCGCGGAAGGTTCGCATTCAATCACCAATGGAATCATGCCACTAAGTAGAGTGTATCTCACCCTCTACTCCATACTGATGCCTATACTACTGATGTACCTCCATGCAAGGCATCTGAATCATGGATGACATATCGAGATACCACAAAATCTAACAATCAACTAAGTTATAACATATAAAAAATGTTTATCTCGACTTCTGTTTTCTGACATGAAGGATCAATTGCCTTTTTTTTTAGTGGATAATTGTGAACACCTATATCCAACAATTCACCTATATCCAGAATGGTGAACACAAGAAGGATCGACCAACCCTTCTTGCAGTCTATAACTATTATGAAAAGAATACTGGGCAGAAGAAGGGTCGATCGCCCCTTCATTTATGATGGAATCAAAAAAATATTCAACCATCGAAGGCCAGTCCGTCAATTCATGTATATACAAAATGGTGAACACTGGAAGAATACTGAGCACAAGAAGGGTCAGCTAATCCTTCATTTATGGGAGAAATGTAAAAAATATTTAATCTACGAAGCTTAGGCCGACAATTCCCAACTTCCGACTTCCGCTATAAATAGTAGGGATTTGGACATCAGCTAAGTTATAACATATAAAAAAAGTTTGTCCAGACTTCTGTTTTCCGACAAGAAGGATCGACCTCCTCTTCGTTTAGTAGATAATTGTGAACACCTATATAATGCAATTCATCTATATCTAGAATGGTGAACACAAGAAGGATCGACCGACTCTTCTTGCAGTCTAGAACTATTATGAAAAGAATACTAGGCAGAAGAAGGGTTGGTTGCCCCTTCATTTATGAGGGAATTGTAAAAATATTCAACCTATGAATTTTGGGCCTTCAATTCATGTATATCCAGAATGGTAAACACTGGAAGAATACTGAGCACAAGATCAGTCGGTCGACTCTTCATTTATGAGAGAAATGTAAAATATTTAATCTACAAAGGCTAGGACGACAATTCCCGACATCCGACTTCCCCTGTAAATATTAGGGATTGGGACATCAACTAAGTTATAACATATAAAAATATTTGTCCTGACTTCTGACTTCCAACAAGAAGGATCGAATGCCCCTTTGTTTAGTAGAGAATTGTGAACACCTATATTAAGCAATTCACCTATATCCATAATGGTGAACACAAGAAGGATCGACCGACCTTTCTTGGAGTCTATAACTATTATGAAAAGAATATTGAGCAGAAGAAGGGTCTGTCGCCCTTTCATTTATGAGAGAATTTTAAAAATATTCAACCTAATAAGGCTAGGTTGTCAATTTATGTATATTTAGAATGGTGAACACTTGAAGAATACTAAGCACAAGAAGGGTCGATCGACCCTTCATTTAAGAGAGAAATGTAAAAATATTTAATCTACAAAGGCTGGGACGACAATTCAGCTATATCTTGAATGGTGAACAGAAGAATGAACGATTGACCATTCCTACATTGTATGATTAGTAAAAATAGTAAACACCAGAAGGTTTTGGCATTGTTTCTTATATCCTCCAAATATCAAGAATATCATGGAGAGAAAGGATCGTCCACCCCTTCGTTTAGTAGATAATTGTAAAACTATCAAACCTACGAATAGTCATCCATAAATTCACCTATATTCAGAATGGTGAACACAAAAAGGAACGGATGACCCTTCTTGTACTCTAGAACTATTATGAAGAGAATAATTAGCACATGAAGGTTCATTTTGCACTTGAGTTATAAGAAAAATGTAAAAATATTCAACCTTCGAAGACTAGGAAAACAATTCATGTATATCCAGAGTGGTGAACACTGGAAGAATACTAAGCACAAGAAGGGTTGGTTAACCCTTCATTTATGAGAGAAATGTAAAACTATTTATTTTACAAAGGATAGGATGACAATTCATCTATATCAGGTTTGGTGAACATGAGAATGGACGTCCAACCCTTCCTGTATTGTGGCATTAGTATGAATAGTAAACACAAGAAGGATCGGGCGCCCCTTCTTCTATCCTCCAAATATCAATAATATCATGGAGTGAAAGGAATGGCCTGCTAGCAATTCATTTATATCCAGAATGGTTAAAAAAGAAGGAACGACTGACCTTCTTGTATTATAAAACTATTACAAAAATAATACTTAGCACAAGAAGGGTCAGTCGCCCCTTCATTTATGAGAGAAATGTAAAACACAATAAGGATCAGGCACCCCTTCCCATATCCTCAAATATCAATAATATCATGGAATGAAAGGATCGATCGCCCCTTCGTTTATTAGAGAATTGCAAAACTATTAAATATCTGAATGGTCATCCAACAATTCACCTATATCCAGAATGGTGAACCCAAGAAGGAACAAACGACCCTCTCTGTATTATAGAACTATTAGTAAAAGAAATCCCAAGAAGGACCAGACGATCCTTCATATATTCTACAAATATCAATAATATCATGGAGAGATTCTACCTAGATAAATTTGACATAAGTAGCTTTCAGAAAGGAACAGACTCTCCTTCTTGGATCGATCCATTTTCTACAAAACACAATAAAGATCAATTTAAATGGTAAGGAGTAGCACTTGATTGAAATGTGACTTCCCATAATATTCTCGATTTGTTTATTTCTACCACAAATACCAAATTAAAATGACAGTTAAGATGAAATAATGATCGCCCCTTCTATGATTGATTCTATCTCAAATGACTATATAACATGTGCATTCAATCTCTCATGGATAATGCTAGCAATTTTTTTCTTAATCAATGAATTGATTTTTGAAATGAGTTGTTGTTCCTTCTCTATCGATCATTCCCCTGAACATTTGCAAGTATACATCTAATAATAAAACATTAATTGATAATTATAAACATTGTATTCATTCTTTTATTAACTACGCAATATTTACTGTTTTGCAGATAAAACATGTCTGCGTTGTTGAGGCTTAGTCAATACCAGGAAATCGCGTTCTTTGATTTGTTAAAAGATCACAACCTTGGTTTATTCAAGCATGGATGGTATGTTGAGATGGATGAGCCAGATAATTTCTACCTAGATTTATATCTATTATGCTTGGATGAGGAAGGAACTCCAACTCGAGCTGGAATATTGACATCTGTAGATCTATACATGTTCAAGTTGAGGTGATCGAGAGAGACCGATGTTTCCTTCTATAGGTTGATCTTATGGTTTGTAATTTTCAACCATATCTAATGAAAAGTGGTCCCGATTAAGATCCAGTTTTCTGTGTGAAGCAAGGGTGGGTTTTTCCCTCATATGATGTTTGTAATTGGTCCAGAATTAATACCACACCATCTTTGAAGAAAGGAATTTTGTTAGTATGGAAGAAAAAAATCCTAGCTGTGAAAAACTCGTTTGTATTGCATTACACGAATATTTTAAAGAAGTTGAAAAATGTAGACCATGAAAAGATTATTTTCTACATTAGAAGAACATTTCTCAATCATATTGAAAAATATGTGACCAAATATTCCTTCAAAGCACTCAAATCAAGTCCTTCTATAGCAATGATGCAGAAAGCAACTAAGATCTTCAAAATTTCAAAAGAAGTTCAACAAGAACAGATCAAATACTTTTTTTTCGGTCATATTTTTTTTCTATTAACGTAACAAGATGTGTTATTGCGCCTCCACATTTGCAATATCAAAAATTTGATGAGGAGGGCATGGCAAAGACGGTTTTATCTCTTTTCTCAAATTTTACAACAACACTGAGAGATGTTATTCTATTGCCTTTTGATAAGGAGAGCACGTTGGGATTTCTTCTTAGAAATAAAGACGAAATTAATTTTCCTTCAGTAAATTTTTATATATTGGATGGGAAACATACTATTTCAGTGCAAAAAAAATCATTGAAACTGATAAATATCAATCGGTCCATTCAAGGTATCATCATCGAATAGCTCATCTTCTACATAAAGATGTTCCTCATTACATTATCAACAAATTATGCAAACAACAAAATTTATCAAACAAGGAATTTGCAGACACTCCATTTATTTCTCAAGTTGTAAAAGCAAGGGAGAAATGGATATCCCGCGGTAGGCCATCCCACCCAAGAAAGGGAAACACTTCCAGTGATGATTGGTAGGTATAGAGTTTTTCCTCTTATGAATCAAAGTCTGTAGATTGAATCCTTTGTTATGAAATTAGAAAATTAAATGTTATCTTTAATTTTATATGTTTGTAGTCTTTCCAAGGTGAATGTATGGATACCTTCGTTGTTCAAACAAAGGACAACCTTAAAGACAAGCTAACTCTTGTTTTGACATCGGATCGACTGTGGAGAAAATGGATGTCTGTATTCGAGCTTTACAAAAGAGGTTCCTTGCCATGCTCACCCAAGAGCATCACTCGGGTTGATTTTGTTCAAAATAAAATAAGGAATCATGGATCTAATTTTTTTAGACCATTGCATGATCTTGATGAAGGTGAATTAACCGCTTATATGGCAAACAATATAATCAACAGGTCAGTTTGGCTGAGCACATCAGTTGACAAAAATGTTTGTGCAGAGACTTTATATCAATATTGGAAGTGAATCAAGGACGAGAGGTCAACTAGGCATTCGATCTTTGAATATTTCAAAGTTCATTATGTTCATACTTTTCGATCATGATTATCACTGACGATAATGTCATTGAAATATATAAAATTGCACCAAATAATCTCCAGCAACTGTGCATTATTTTCTACTCCGAGAAGCAAGAAAAATCTCCTGGTAAAAAGAGAAAGAAAGAATTTGAAGAGGATAATGGCACCAAATTACCAAATGATTATGAGAAAATATTGAACATCTGTGAATTTGTTATTGTTGATATGTGTAATTGTGATAGTGCATAGGCAGAAGAAGATATGATTGTGTTGTTGTACTACTTAGAATCAAATGAAGCAACATGTACTTGTAATTATTTAGCTGATATGGAAAATTCTTGTATGATTTCTAAAGCTTTCACACATTTCAGCAAGAAATCAAAGAAAAAGGCAACGCACAATTCTACGAAGGGATTTTATAGAGATTTATCCAAGGACTTGTTTATAGGATTCTCTATTATACAGTGTTGGAGAATTGGAAGGGATGAGGATAATTTGTCTACTTTTCAAATGGATATGGATTGGAAGGATGAGGGCCTACCAATGATTGATTTACCTTTTCCCAAGGTTACCAATGGTAGTTCAAGCAGCCATGTTTTACAAAAGAAAGGACACAGGAATTCTGGGATCACATAGTTTCTAAACTGGCCTCTTCTCGAGGTACATTTCTTTCGTTGTATGTAGGAGGTAGAGTTCTTCAATCATTGATCAGGTCACCAAATAGAATAATTATTTCTATTGTGGATACAATACAACAAGAGTTGTTTATGAACAGTTTCTATCATGATTTGGGTATAAACCAAGGTATTTATATTAACATTTCCAGATGTCTTATTTCATTGTATTTTACTTTTCTCGGTCGGTTATGTTCAATAACTTCTTCAAATTCCTATTCTACTACAACTTCAAATAAAGATCACACTCAGGTATCGTCCAATAAAATTATGGTATCCGATGACGACATTGAATGTGATGGAGAATCCACAAAGAAATACCAAATTGGTGAACAAGATGGACAAGAAGGTAAAAATTTATTTTTCAAAAATCCTGGTTAAATTAACTAAATTATGAATGGGGATAGTGATCTTGAATACTTGCAAAAAGTTATATAAAATGTATACCTGCAAATTTCCAGGTCAAGATGATTGGGTTTCTATTCAACATGTGGATCATCCACAACTAGAGGTGGGATCGACGATGTTCGTGGATATTAGCCAACAAATCACATTGGAGATGGGCTCCTTGGATAATAATGAGTAGGCGAGAGCTTGGTGTCAAAACACGGTATCTCTAGCAATGTTACTCACTACTCAAATGTTGGCTTGTCATTGATAGGTAAAAGACAAAGATTATTTTCTACTTAAATTGATAAACCAACTTTATTTTGAAATATATAATGACAAGTAATATTTTGGTGCAGCTCCCCATACAAAAATGTTATTGATATTAGAAATGGAAGGTTTTCTATTTCGCAAGAAAGTTACTGAAAATTACTCCAAGAGATAAAAAAAGGAAATCAAAAAAATATTGAGGCAAAAAAGTAAAAAAGGGGGAAGAAAGTACTATTGGTGAATTTGAATTTAAACACAAAGAAAGTTCATATGAGTCATGAACATATGCGATACAATTTTTGGGATTATGTCTTTTCAAATTCAATGTTGGGATTTGGTCATCTAAATGTGGGGTCAATGAGGGGAAGTCATTGTTTACAAATTTTTCGAGGGTAGGTAGTGCACAAAAAACATATGGGGAACAAATTTTATTTTTATGGTTTCGAGAGAGATGTACCAACGATAAAGAAGGAAATACATAAAAAAATATGGAGAGTGTGTGGGAGGAGTTCCCAATGAAATCTTCGCAAACTAATACATCTATGATTGTTTTGGAGGGTGATGATGTGAAAGCACATCCATGTGAAAACTGTATTTTGAGTAATCCCTTTATTGCATCTTCCACTAGGACAGAGAGTGAATTGGTACATCGACTCTAGCATGGTTTTAGTAAAATGCATGAATCAACTAGTATCGGAACCTTCAATCAGCCTTCTTCTAGTTGAGTGAGAACTATCAAATGTGACCTGTCATTGCCTCTTTCAAGAGCGGGAAACACTAGATGTAACCTATGGAGATTTTAAACCATTTAATGTGTTTTCTATTTTTTTTGGTGATGTTGCTATTTTCATCTGAAGCTAACATATTATTAGTTTAGTATGCTTGTTTTATTAAATCATTTGAATCTGTGAAATTTTGGGTGATTTTCGTATTAATATTTGGAAATCAAAATATTCATGTACAGTTGCATGTTTGTGATCATTAAGTTCATGAATGAAGTGTTGTTGTTGTGGTTATATATAGTCATGGTTTTTGTATGTAGTCCAAATATCACCACAAAAGAAACTATTGGTCCTGGGAGTAGAGGGATTTCTCTTTGGAGTTCGGATGCTATCCAACATTGAATATTTTTCCAAACAACCTCATTTTGTCCATAATTGCTATCGTTATTATGCACGGATGTTCAGCCTAGATATTAGCAGTGTTGCCAGAGAACATTTTGGCGTTGCTATGTGGTTTTCCTCACTCGAAAACATGGAAATTAAAAAATTCCTTAGTATATTTGAATGGTTGAATAATGAAGACTTTGTATTTATTTGGGGTCGAGAGCAATGTAAACATAGTACTATTTATAATTACTCAATGTCTGCATATTATAATGTTGGTGAAGTATTGCGCATATACAAAAATTTGTTCAAGGATGTACTTATCCAATATGGAGATATATATAAAAAAACCGACATGTTGTTTATAGATGAAGGGCAATATCATTCAGCAGATAATAGCAAGGAAAACTGCTTGAAAATGCCAACTAGTTGGACATTTGACGGTTCACAAGAGAGAGAAATAACTATAAAATCAATGTTGTGTTCTCTGTTGAATTATCTCGGGCCTCGTTAAAAAATGGGGCGTTGGTTAAATACATTCAACTTCAAATGACCGTCATATTATACAGACAACAATTCATTTAGTGATTTGTATATTTTGACAACTTCTACATTTAATTGATATAATTTTTTTTTCTATATTGTCTTCGACAATTCTCATATTATTTATGGAAATCGTATCATGTATCTGGTGACGTGTTTCCAAAATTGCAGAACATGCAAGCAATATACTTAGAAATATTGAAACACATTATTTTATTGACTGGGTTGTGTGTGTTTTTTTTGTTTGCAGATACTGGAAGATTTGTTACTAGTAAACCATTGATTATTTTCGATTTCAATGGAGTTTTGTTATACGCAGTTCATAAAAAAGAAATTTGGATTGCCACAAACACCAGATATTGAATCAACCACAAAGTGTTATTTTATACATCCAGGATTTAGGGAATTTTTTTTAAAATGCTTTAGTATATTTGAAGTTGGGGTATGGACATATGCACAACAAAAAACATTGACGAGTTTTTTCCAACATTATTACAAGGAGCGGGATTGCAAAGGGAACAATTTAGATTAATTTTAACACAAGAATATTGTTCTTGCATAGCTAGAGAGGGTTATGAGGGTGATGGAAATCCTTATGTATTTCTCAAGCCTTTAAACAAAGTCTGGGACATTTTGATCCATGGGTGGGATCTACAAATATAGTGATTGTAGATGACTTGAAAGAAAAACATGTTTGTAACGAGGAAGGGAACTGTATTATAAAAAAAACGTATACTTGCCAAGATGTCAATGACACAATCTTGTTAGATCGATTATGGCCTTGCTTGTTGCACCTGAATGGAGTGAGTGATGTGAGGCCAATTGTGAATAAAATGAAAGTATTTTGTTAAATAATACACTTGAATGTTTGTTTGTACTAGTATGTTCAATTTCATTGTGATTATAATACTTGTAAAGTGTCGAGTTTGGTTTTCGAAAGTGCAAAATTAGAGCTTGAAAGTGCCAAAATTGGTTTTCAAAATTGCAAATTTAAGTATTGGGAGTGTCAAAAGTAGCCTTCCAAAAGGGAAAAATTAGGTTCTAAAAGTGCCATTACCATATTTATAATATCAGAAAAGCGCAAAAAACAATTTCAAAAGTGGTGATATCAAAATCAAAAGTATGCTTTTGGAACCTGTATTTGGCACCTTTGGAACTGGATTTGGCACTTTTGGAACCATATTTTGCACTTTAGAAACCTTGATTTTGGGGTTTAGAAAGGTTGTTTTTGACCCGTGTTCAAAGTGACTTGGACTAGAATATGTCCAAGTTTAATGAAATAGGCATTTAGGATCTCTAGTTGCATCATTACTCAACTCAGTGGCAAGTTGTAGGTATCTTCTTCCACATGCTTGGTGCAAGTAAGTTTGATTTTTTTAACAAGCATTTGTTTCCTTTAGGTACACATACACAATAATGGAGAGTTGAAAAGAAAAGGAAAAAGTTGAAATTTTACAATTCTTTAATGAGAAAGATTTACATCAAATAAAGTCTCACAAAACAAGACAGACACATGTACAATCAACTTAGCATTGATTTAAGAAACAATTAATGCCTAATGAACACATTATGTGAATCCTAATTAACACATTAAGTTTTCCATCCTATAAATTCCCTGATGACCACCATTGAATCTCCCATTACTTGTGAATTGTTGTAAGGATTTGAGTCATGTAATACAAAGCTTGAATAAAATTGAGCCAAAGACAATCACAATCTTTCCGGGTGCTAGAATTTGAAGTTCATAATCAGAAGACCTATCTTACATGGGTCTATTATTCACCCCCACAAGAGAAGACAGAGGTGACCTACATTTATTGAATCATTATTCAATAGCTCACCTTTATTATGCAATTCTATTTTACTTTTTTCTCTTGGATTGCGTCCCTGATGGAATTCAGTATATTGTCCTACATTTTTTACTAGAATATTTTAGATTTAGATAGCAATATTTTAACACTTGTTGGCAGGCGATTTGGTAAGGAAGAGTCGTAGTTCTGATGATGCGACACATCAGAAGAGGTCGCGGAAGATAGAAAGCAGGATTATTTTATGCATTTTTTGGGATAAGTGTACCGCAGTTGGCGGTTTTTGGGTCATTTGCACCACATATTATGTATTTTATGCATTTTGAGTCAGTTGTACCACGGTATGCGGGTTTTTGGTCATTTGGACCACGTCAATTAGATTTTGGGTCAATTGTCCAAGTGTCAGTTAGGAAGTTGTTAGTAAGTGGACAGGCATTGTAAAGGCGGAAGCCTATATATAGACAAGAGTTGTAAGTGGTGAGGGACAAGGATTGTATGAGCTGACATTATCATATGATCTGGCTTTTGAACTTGGTACAAATTGTTGGGTTATGCACATCTTTGAGTCTGTAGGTGAGATCGAGAGTTATTGTTGAGATCTGGTTTTGAGGAGATGTTGTATCAAGGTTTTACTGAAGTAATATGACATGACGGAACTATTTGATGAAATTCCCTATGTAATGCCTTTTGTGACTCGCAAATAATGTTATGGTTTCTGTTGTAGTAATGCTTTAATGTTATATCTATTGCAATGAATGTTTCTATTAACTGATGCTATGAATATGAATGATGTTAAACTTGAATACATAGATCTGTCTTGAATGCTGCGATAAGTTAACTAGTATATCCACAATCATCCTCCTTCATTCGGCGGAAACATGGTTCTGTCTACTCTCCCTTGATCGCCTCGGGTGAAACCTCATCTGCTCTATAGGTGTTGCTGGACAGGGTAAAACTTGTCTGGGCTGGTGCTCAGGGAGATTCTGGTGGGTTGGTTTCGACAGTGATGGGAACCCCTGTCGACTAGGTTTGAGTCAACAAGGACATGTTGTGGCACCCGACGAAATCGGAGATCCAAGAATGGTTTGATCAGAAGTTGCAAGAATTCACTGAAGAAGAAAGTCGGAACACTCAACTGATGGTAGATCAGTGAGTGGACAGATATATTCACGATGGTCCGCATGAATGGTTCTTCTGTGAATTCCCAGTCATTTTGTCTGAGTGGTTGGCAAAGTTGACCTTCCAGAAGAGGAACTTCCAAGGTGGTAAAGCGACGACTTGGACCCCTGAGTTGACTCAGGAGCTGCAAGAAGTTGACAATAAAGCGTCGTGGGCTGTCAATGTGTGGTTCGATAGCATCCTAGAGGACTATATTACAGAGTTCGTAGTTGATACCCAGAAATCCTATAGTGAAGCTGAAAGATATTTTTTCCACGGACCCCAGGGAAGGTTTTTGTTATCGCTTCAACTGTCGATCAAGATGCTTATTTGCGAAAATGGTATATTGAAGATGCATCTTGATCAGTAGACATCCTGGTGGGCAGAGGCCATGGGTAACACAACAGTTGAGGGGAGGTACATGGAATGATACGAGGTAGATGGGTGCAGTTCATGACGAGACTGTGAGTGAAGCCGAGGAAGAAAGTGGTCTTATGAGGGGAGGAACGAGGTTCCGATAGGAGAAGAGGCAGAGGATAGAAGAAAGTCCTGCTGCGGTCGAACCGCGAGGCCGTGAAGGAAGACCACAAGGGACGAAGCAACCTCACAGCCCTGACAAGGACGACCAGGCTACGCACAGGATAGAGGCAAGACCAAACCCCAGCACCAACGTACCCACACCTTCGCTCATTATCTCTTAGATAGCAAGAAATACCACTTAGGCACCGTCGATTTCATCAATTCCACAAAAATTGATCGGTAGTAGTTCGCGATAAGAGGAAGGAAGCCCAAGATGGCGGGTGAGGATACTAATTTACTGTTGTTCCAAGGAAATGGAACAAATAACCCTGAACAATACGGGTTTCTATGTGAGGCTATATGGACCCTCAAACAGATCACTGATGATGATGCTAAAAAGGGACAATTGGTGATGACTCTTCACGGTCGCGCCTTGGACTGGTTTATGAAATTTACGCAAGTTCCCGTCAATACTCCAACGAAGACACTGGATGAGATTCGCACAGGCTTAGTTGTAGAATTCTGGAAGCCCAAATCTGAAGCACAATACATCACAGAGCTTAAAGAGATTAAGTAGTATCGCAATGAGACTGTGTGGGACTTTGATCAACGCTTTAAAACACTGATGGCAAGGGTCAGTTTTGACATGAGCATTGTCCAACATAAGGAATGGTTTATCGCAGCATTGCTTCCGCATATTCGGTTACCACTAATGCAGCAAAACATTACCACACCGAGTGAGGCTCTGGAGATCACGATGCAGTTGGAGGCATTGCCCATTGGGGAAAATGCAGTTGGGATGTCGCAGATCCAGACACAATTGGCTAACCTCACCATCCAATTGCAGGATTTTAAGAAAGTTAAGGAGAAACATGACGAAGTCTGGTGTATGCGATGTCGGGGAGAAGGTCATACTAAGGACAACTTCCCTGACTTCCGCAACTATCTGGTTTCGGGAGCACCAAATTCGTTGAATGGTGGTAGCATGCCGTGGTGTCACGTCTGCCATGTATATGGGCACGGCCATGACAACTTCCCATACATGCAGAAGATGGTTACGACTCAGAGGAATCTTTATTGTACATTTTGCAAATCGGTGGGTCATGATGACAAGGATTTTCATGCATATGGGTTGCTACAAGAGAGGATGTATGATTCGTTTTATATAAAGGACAACCAGCGTGCCGTACAACAACTGCAACCGCAGCCATAGGTATCCCAACCGCTACCTCAACTGTAGATGCAGTTTGTACCGCAGCAGCAGCAACCACAGCAGTTCATGGCGCAATATGCTCTGATACAGATGGCTCCACAGCAGCCACAGTACGTACAACAACCACAGTATGCACCGCAAGGACACAGGATGCAATCGGCACCAATGCAGCAATAGTTTAACCAACCACAGAACCAACAGCAAGGAGGATTCTAGGGAGGATATCGGGGAGGATGCGGTGGAGTACTTGGTCAAGGAGGAGGATGAGGAGGTCGTGGACCTGTTCAATGTTATCGCTTTGCAGTATGGGTTCACTACCAACGAGACTATCTATTGTTGCAGAACTAGTGTACATTCTGCTTTGTTAACGATCACATAGTTGAAAACTGCCTGCAGTTGATTACGCAATGGCAAGCAGGGAACATTCCACAATTGCAGAATCATCCCCAGGCATAGCATCCTGTGCAGAATCAAGTACATCAAATGCCACATAACTAGAATCCATGGTCGAATCATAATATAAATTAGAATGTGAACCCACCCGGGAATCCACCGCTAAACCAGACCCGGGGTACGAATATTGCAATGATTTCTGCGGAACCAAGAGCGCAAGATGCTTCGATCGTGGTTGTCACTCGTGGTGGTAAGACGATAAGGGGAGATAGCTCAATGATCTGGTTAGCAGGACCGAAGAAGGTATCATTTGACATCAATACGGAGCGGGAGGTATTTCTTCAAGCACATCGCGCCATAGAACAAGACTGAGGTAAGGCTGTTGTGTATGACATGCGCTCTACTTTTGATGCCACTTCGGAGGCTGGCCCATTGCGGACTTCTAGCACATTTCATGCATTTATGGAACATTGTTTATCCCTGGAAAGGGATCCCGATGCTCTTTCTGAGATTGAAGCTCTGCTATGGCGATCGGCTCAGGGTTGACAGGAGTTCGCGGTTAATTCCCTACAACGACGGAAGACGGGGAAGGAGATGCAGATGAATATTCAAATTGACGACTATGATGTTGATTCAGTTATTCTAGATCTTGGTTCGGATGTCAACATCTTAACCAAGCAGGCTTGGCAGAAGATGGGGAGTCCCCCATTGAGTTGGTTGCCTGTACAGCTCCGGTTAGCCAACCACGCTAAGGTGACACCGATTGGGCACGTTCCATGAATGGTGGTGGACATCGAGGGAATGAAAACATATGCCGACTTTGATGTCATCGAAGTAGTTGAAGGAGGAAGCTCTTATCCCACGTTGTTGGGGATTGGATGGGCTAATGATAGCGGGGCATTCATTAACTTCAAGTGACAGATGATGACTTTTGAAAATCGCAATCTCAGAGTTATCGCCCCATTGGATCTGGCTGAAGGATGTCGATACATAGAGCTAGTGAAGGATGACGATCCCAGTGGATGGGATCATGCATTCAATATTTCTGAATATTATATTCACTTGACTACCAACGATGAGCTGGGATGGCGCAGCGAGAGCTCTGCGTCTTCTAACTCTGATGATGCGTTAGAACAGTGGCAGAATTTCTTGCACGAGATATTGCTCCGGAAGTGTAGGTTAGTTACGCAGTCACTGTGCCGATTTGCGACTGAAACGGTTACACTCCCAGTATATGAAGGACTGCCTGGTTTGTCTGACTTTCTGGCGACATTTGAGGCAACAGTCTCGAAACCACAGTGAGTGCTGGCATTGGAGGAAGCACTCAAGGTTGCTCCAGTACGCTGGTGGGCAATGCACAAGAACTCCATCGATGATTGGTTACAGTGTAGAAGGTTGATGATGGTTCATTTTGGCAACACCAAGGTTTACCACACAGGAAAATATGATGGTCGAAATGATCTCGGCGGTCACTTGATGGAGTGTCAGCAGTTATGGGTGTCGCGACCATGAGATGAGTGGGTCCATGCTTTTATCCATACTTTGGATGAGATGTCGCGGTCATGGTACATTGCAGTTGAGTTGTGAGGATAAATTTCCACTTGGTTGGAACTCACAATGTGTTTTACCCATATGTTCAGCTTCACAGATGCTAATCTAGAGGTCAATAATGCATTGCAGCTCATCCGCGATGTAGTTTGATAGATTGTTCCAGTGGCATATCCTGTGGATCCACACACGCACTGCCAGATGCAGTCTCTCATGGAATGCTTCAATATCATGGGTGGGCCAAAATATGGTGATGATCCATGGAACGTCAATATCCCAGAAACAAAAGGAAGTCGTGATGTGGTCCCACCTACTGCGCCATGCGATCCAATTAGTCAGCCACTAAAAATTTGCAAGCTCAACATTGGGATAGAGGACAATCCAAAGTTTGCAAACGTCAGGGACTATTGGTATGATGAGACGATGAGCAAAGTCACTGATTTTCTCCATGAGTTTCAGGACTTATTTCCCATGAAGTTTTCTAACATGAAGGGGATTCTGGGTGACTTAGGGGAGATGAAGATTCCATTAAAACCAGATGCTAAGCCGATCCGGGAGTGACCCTATCGATTGAATCCACGACATAAGGAGAGGGTGAAGGTAGAACTGGATCGCATGCTGGATGTTGGTATCATTGAACCCATTAAGGAGTCAGAATGGATCAGTCCTATGGTGGTGCAAGATAAGAATACTGGTGAAGTGCCCATTTGTGTCGACCTCCGAAATCTAAATGATGCCTGTTTACATGATCCGTTCCCGACCCCGTTTACTGATGAAGTGCTCGAAGGTGTGGGTGGCCAGGAGATGTATTCTTTCATCGATGGGTTCTCTGGCTACCATCAGATCTGCATTACAAAGGAGGATCGCCACAAGACAACTTTTGTGACCGAATGGTCGTGATGTCATTTGGCTCAAAGAATGCACCCACGATATTTTCGCAGGTTGTTGTTGCTGCATTCAAGGATTTCATTCAGAATTTTTTGTAGGTATACATGGACGACTGAACCATCTATGGGTTGATCCGTGATCATCTGGAAAATTTGCGGCTGATGCTGGAGCGATGCTAGCAGCACCAGATATCGCTAAACTTGAAGAAGTGCATTTTATGTGCACTGTTTGGAATATTGTTGGGTCACATTGTGTGTAAGCAAGGGTTGTTGGTTGACCCAGCAAAGATCGCGCTTATCCTAAGCTTGACACCACCAACTACTGTTAAGCAGTTGAGGGAGACGTTGGGACACACTGGGTACTGTCGCAAGTTCATCAGGGTTTATGCAACGATTACTGCCCCTATGTAAAATTTACTAAAGAAGGACGCAGTATTCCAGTGGAGCTCAGAATTTCAGGCTAGATTTCAAACACTGAAGGCGAAGATGGCTTTGGCACCGATATTGGTCTTCCTGGACTGGAGTAAGTAATTCCATGTTCATGTTGATGCCTCATTGATCGCACTAGGTGTGGTGTTGGCCCAACCTGGAGAGGGAGATCTCGATCACCCCATTGTTTTTGTTAGTCGGAAGTTGTCATCTACAGAAAGAAACTACACTACTATGGAGAGGGAAGGTCTGTCGATGGTTTATGAGCTGCAAAAGTTTCGCCATTACTTATTGGGAGGCCATTTCAAAATGTTCATAGATCATTCCGCACTGAAGTACCTGGTCAGTAAGCCTGTGTTGGGGGGAAAGATATTCCACTGGTTACTTCTCTTTCAGGAGTTTGATTTTGAAGTCATTGTGAAGCCAGGGCGGTTAAATGCTGGCCCTGATCATCTCTCAAGGATTGACACAGGAGAGGAGCCAACTAACATTGAAGATGGGTTGCCAGATGCACAATTGTTTAAGGTGGGAGTCGTTGATGGATATTTTCAAGAAATCATTCAGTTTCTGGCAATAGGTACCGCACCAAAAGAGTTCACCACTACTCAGAAGAAGTAGTTGGTCATCAAGGCTGCAGACTTCCAGTTAATCGTAGGAGAGCTATACAAGATGGGCATAGATGAGATATTGCGATAGTGTGTCCTACCACATGAGAAAGAATAGATCTTATCAGAAGTGCATGCATGAGTGGCTGGAGGGCACTAAAGCGGCCGTGCAACAGCCAAGAAGGTGCTTCGAGCGGGGCTCTGGTGGCCTACGCTGCACAATGATGTGATATATTATGCACGGTCTTGTGATGTCTGTCAGAGAACCGGGAAGCCATCTCGAAGGGACGAGATGCCATTGATGCCTCAACTGACATTGCAGACATTTGACAAATGGGCGCTAGACTTTGTGGGACCTATCAACCCACCTAGGAAGTGCACTGGTTCCAAATACATCATCACCACGACAGATTATTTGACCAGATCGGCGGAAGTGGCACCAGTTATTGATTGTTCCGCGGCCATAGCCACACGGTTCCTCTTTGACCACATTGTTACTCACTTCGGATGTCCCAAGATATTGTTGAGTGATCAAGGCAACCACTTTCTCAATCGCACCATCAGCGCATTAACGGAAGAGTTGCAGATACAACACAAGAAGAGTACACCCTATCATCCGCAGGTGAATGGCATGGTGGAAGCTTTCAACAAGATATTGGAGCATGTGCTAACAAAGGTGTGCAATGTGAACCGTGATGACTGGGATCTAAAAATCCCAGCATTGTTGTGGGCCTATCGTACCACATGTAAAAGGCTGACAAGGCTGACACCATTTAAGATTATGTATGGGAAAGAAGCGGTTATGCCAATGGAGTACATTGTTCCAAGTCTGCGCATAACAGCAGCAACGGGTATGGATGTTGCGCCAGCACTAGAGGAGCGCCTTGCACAGTTAGTCCAATTGGAAGAAGATCGCTTTATTGCAGGTTTCCACCAAGGGGTGGAAAAGGATCGCCATAAAGCGTGGCATGATCGTCACATAAAAAACAAACAGTTTCAACAAGGTGATTTGGTGCTATTGTAGGATAGTAAGTTTATGAAACATCCAAGAAAATTGCAAATGCATTGGCTTGGTCCGTATCGCATCGGTAGCATCACTTTAGGCAGTGTTGTACAATTGCAGCAGTTGGATGGAGAGATGCTCCCAAAGTTGATCAATGGAAGCAGATTGAAGCCCTATCGATCGGGCTTGAAGCAATGCGATGCCTAAGTCACATCGGTTAAAAAAAAAAATGCAGGTTGATTGGTGGTAGGATGGCACACCGACGAAGACAAGAATGTGCAAGCAGGGAGGGTTGTGTCGCAAGTTAGGAGCGGTCCGCGACTAGTGGCAGGGTCGTGACCGGGTCAAATCAATAATAAATGCCAAAAGTTTAGACAGTTAATTAACGGCACATGTTTGAATGATGGGCATTAATGGCGGATCCGTCCAATTGGCTGACAGGATCACCTGCAGATTTGCATCATTAATACAGAAATTCGATCGAGTTAATGCCATATTTAGTCATGATTATGAAGGATTGGGTTAGAAGCTATAAGAATGGGTTGACGCTGGTCGGAAAGCACTGAGAATTTAGTTATTCAGTGCTTGCGAAGTGTTGCAAAGAATTTTTAGCGTAGTCGAGTTGGGCAAGATTCAGATTAAACTGCCGAAGTGCTATTTCTACGCATTGAGTAGGTCCGTTAATTCCGTCGATGTAGTCATCGGTTCAGCATGTCGTGTGAGGTATGCTGGAAACTGTTGAGATAAACAGTGAAGTAGAGTCTCCCTTTGTTAGGGTTGCCATTGAGGAAGAAGTTCTGTCTACAGGAGATGTCAATCTTGAAGCAAAGGTTGCAAACATGCCGGTGGGAACATTCGTAATCGCCAAGAAGCGTTGAGGGGGTCAGCACTCCGAGTCTCCCCAGAGCAAGAGGCAGCTTAGATCATCCTCCGCGGTGGTTGGAGAAGCTCAGGTGCAGGTAGGACAGTCCAGTTGCCGCATTGATGAGTCTGCCCCATGAGAGGGACTGTCGGCTGGTGACATCCTAGGGTATATCCCTCCCAGTCGGTGGGATGCAACCCCGCACAAACTAAACCCGAAGTAGAAGTATGGCGTAAAGATGTCGGCGCTCCCTGCTGGGATGGAGTGCTCTGTTGATATTGGGTCGGCGTTGATGCGTCTATGATACGATGACCATGACATGGTGGCCTAACCAGAAATTGCATCAGCCCCATATGTGCCCGAGTCCCAACTAATCGTGACACTGATTCCATAGGACTGGGCACGAGGATTGAAGCAGGTCAGCTTGTTAGGGCTCATTAACATGCTGCATTTTGGGTGGCTAGCAGAAGTTAATGCGTGTGTAAAGTAGCTGTTGGCGTGCTTCCATGGGGGTTCGTTGTGGCTGGACAGAGAGATTCTGGTCACTGTTGATTTGATTTCGCACATTACTGGCTTACCCAAAGATGGAGTTGATCCGTCGCAGTAATTCCAAGGGAAGGAAAATGAAAAAAAGCGGGCAGGACAGTTGGTGAAGAAATATGGCTTGGAAATGGATGGGCGTGGGTATCGCACCAGCAGTATCAATGATAAGGCAGTACTCACTGGCACCAAGATTCTATCCTGCAAGGTGGTTAGGGACAGTCGACCTAACTAGTGCAACTCGGGGATTGTTGCATGTGTCATATAATGCGCAGAGGGTGTCCAAATGAATAGGTCACTCTTTCTATTAAATCAATTGGCGGAGGATGCTCAGGCAGTTCAATCAGGTAAGGGTTCATTCACTTATAGTTGGCTTCTGCTATTAATTGCCCTCGTGGCTTGGAAGGATCCCGACACATACCAGGGCATGGACGTTGCAGCTACGAACGAATGGTGGGGGGCGCTTTATCAGAACTTATGGTATGTACGGGAGCCCGAGTGACTCCAGGATTTCCAATTGCAATTCTGTATTTTTTGGGAAATGCTCTGTGAAGTAGCAGTGCGGGTACCGCGGATATCCGAAGAAACCACGGCCAGGTTTAAGCCAATTGTGGAGTTTGTGGTTCGGCCGCATGCCATTTATGTACAAGCAAGATGGGACCCCGCTCAGCAGTGGTTGTTGACCCCATACAAGGTCACGACGAAAGCATTAGATACTATGGTGAATGATTGGCTGCTGGAATGGAGTGAACCTATGACGTTGGCACAGATTGAAGCTCGGGGACCAACGAAGGGCTTCGACAATTGACTGTCGGCACAGGACCAGTAGAGTTGCCACGACTCGGGCCAAGAATTGACTAAAACACTGTCAGATGATGATAGCGACTGGGTGCTTGAGGAAAAAAGATACAAAGGGCACCAGGAACATGCGACGATCAGTGGGTTTCCCATGTCGTCGGAGGAATACTTGGGTTGTTTAATCACCGCGCTCAATCATGCAGCCACTGCAGTAGCTAACAAGATGGCGAGGAAAGTAGACGAAGGGTTCCATGCGCTTACTGCTTGTATGGAATCCCTATAAGATATGGTTTCAAATAAGGCAACAGAGGAAGCAATGGCACCACAAGTTGGCACAATCAGCACCGCATCGCGGGTCAGGAATGTGGAGATTCCCCCGACTGCAATTGTGATCAAGGATGAGGCGGTGAACACATTGCTGCAGTAGTTGAAGAAGGTGAACATCAATGTTAATGTGTTTCCAGCGGCAGGGATGACCACTATGCAAGAATCCTCCAGCTGAGAGATAATAGACCAGCTGCGAGAGATTAGTGGTATGTGCTCATGATTGCAGGAGAGTGAGGCTGAGGCAAAGCATGACATTGCAGAGTTGACAGGATGGGTTGCTTCAACACGGCAGGCTGTGGATGAGCTTGAAGAAGGAATTAAGAAAGAACAAGCTGATAAGGCTTGCGAAATCAAAGGGCTAAAGAAGAAGCATGATTTCCTTATTGCAGAGAAGGTCCGTCTATGGGATCAAAGTGTGTAGATCGAGACGGCTATTGCTGAGGCATGTCAGCATGTGCCAGAGCCCATCGTTGAGCCAGATGTTCTCCAACGGGTGCAGCGACTGGGGGCTACCATTGTCCAGTTGCGACAAGAAAATAAGGAATTGAAGGCTCAGGTGAATCCTGGTACACCTCAAGTTGAAGTCGACGATAGGAAAAAGGCGATTGAGGAGGTTGCCACTGAATTGGAGGAGCTGGAAAAGACCGCGATGAAGCTTACAACTGAAACGATACAGTTCTGGAGCTGAATTGTTCAGGATGAGCAAGTCAATCAATTGATCAAGTATCAACAAGACATAGAAGGACAGTTGGCGATGCTAAAAGCAGCAATGCGAACAATGCCCCCCATGGAACAAGTTGCCAAGTCCTAGGACTTAAAAGAACTGTAGCAGCGAGTCACCAAGGCTGATGAACGACAGAAGAAGCATGCGACGCAGCTAGAGGACTTCCAGGATGTTGGTTCCAAGTTCACGACGAAAGATAACGAAGTTCTTCAGACCGTGCAGCAAGGTCGTCAACAGGTAGCAGTGAAGCTCACTGCGCATCCCTCTGTCGACGATGTGGTCGACAGTTAGGTGGTGGCCACAGAATCCAAGGAAATGGTGATGACAGTCGAGCAACAGTATGATGACTTCAAGCTCAAAACAACAGAGTACACTATGTCCAGTTGACGTGGCTCGAGGGAGAGCCATAAGATTGCGTTGGGGGCCTGTTGGCAGGTGGTTTGGTAAGGAAGAGTCGCAGTATCTCCGATGCTATGACACATCAGAAGAGGTCGCAGAAGACAGAAGGAGGGATTATTTTATGCATTTTTTGGGTTAAGTGTACCGCAGTTGGTGGTTTTTGGGTCATTTGGACCACATATTATGTATTTTACGCATTTAATTGAGTTAGTTGTACCGCGGTATGTAGGTTTTTTGTCATTTGGACTGCGTCAGTTAGATTTTGGGTCAATTTTCCAAGTATCGATTAGGAAGTTGTTAGTAAGTGGACAAGCATTGTAAAGCCAGAAGCCTATATACAGACAAGAGTTGTAAGTGGTGAGGGACAAGGATTGTATGAGCTGACATTATCATATGATCTGGCTTTTGAACTTGGTACAAATTGTTGGGTTATGTGCATCTTTGACTCTGTAGGTGAGATCAAGAGTTATTACTGAGATCTGGTTTTGAGGAGATGTTGTATCAGTGTTTTGCTGAAGTAATATGACATGACAGAACTATTTGATGAAATTCCCTGTGTAATGCCTATTGTGACTCGCAAATAATGTTATGGTTTCTGCTGCAGTAATGCTTTAATGTTATATCTATTGCGATGAATGTTTTTGTTAACTGATGCTATGAATATGAATGATGTTAAACTTGAAGACATAGATCTGTCTTGAATGCTGTGATAAGTTAACTAGTATTTCCACAATCATCCTCCTTCATTCGGCGGAAACATGGTTCTGTCTACTCTCCCTTGATCGCCTCGGGTGAGACCTCATCTGCTCTGCAGGTCTTGCTGGACAAGGTAAAACCTATCTGGGCCGGTGCTCAGGGAGATCGCGGTGGGTTGGTGTCGACATTGATGGGAACCCTTGTCGATCGAGTTTGAGTCAACAACACTCACCTATTCATGACACAATTTGACTGGAAAAACTGGCATATCAAATAAGGGACCTAGACCAAATTGATGGTCTACACTATTAATTAAAACTAAGCTACTCACTCTTTAACTATTAACATACTAACCTTAAAACTAACCCACTAACCTGATCCATCACCATCTTACTACACTTTAGGGGTATTTATTTACATTGGTCGCCAATGGTGTTCCAAACACAAAATTAGAACATGTTTATGGACATACTGAAGAGTGATATTTTTGTAATGATGAAACCTTATAGAACATAACAAAACAGTCTCTTATAAAATGCCATAAAAAGACAAAAAAAAAAACATAATGGAGGTATATCTATAATAAATAAACCATCTTCTATAAAGTGCCATCATGAAGGTGAAGACAACAAAAATAAGTGACTCCAAGAGTTGCCTAAATCACTAGAGAATATAATAATTTTCAGCATAAATATTTCTAAATATTTCTATGGCTGCAGATGAAAATGAAAATGAAAATGGAGAAAAACAACATAAAAACCTATAATGGGTTCTTGAATGTTACATACTTCATGGCACATGTTTTGAATCTTAGTTAATTTCTCAGATATACTCTTGTTCCTTATGGCCCCCCTCAACTAGCTTACAACTACAAGGCATTTTTTCACCATAAATCTCAAAAGAATGAAAAACAAAAAAAAGATCCCACTCCTATCATCGTAGTTTCATATAGATGTTAACCACATTTACACACTTTAAAAAATATTTATGGAAGAAACATCTATTATGGCATAGTCCCCCTTAGACAATGCAACAACTACATGACTTTAGAGGATTATAATTTGTTGCTCTACCTCATGATTCTTGACAATACATCAAAACATAAGTGTCCACTACTAAATTGATAGACAAAACATAGTTAAAAATACACTCTCAACATACTGGAAGATGCATAGTTGCGAATTACGATCCATGAAATGGAATGTAAAAGGTGTACTTCTCATGAATACCAAAATTTCTATCATGCAAATGGGCACTAGCAATCTTATTACAAGGGATTTTAAGCCAAGAAAATATAACAGTCAAACTAAGTTCTACTTTGACAAAACACTTGGTCTATAAGCTTGTTTGGAAAACCTATGAGGTGAATTTTCTTGTGTAAATTGTAATGGTGCTCTTTCCATATATAACTTTCATATATCACAGTGGGAT
Organism: Larix kaempferi; assembly: GCA_027924585.1. NCBI lineage: Eukaryota > Viridiplantae > Streptophyta > Pinopsida > Pinales > Pinaceae > Larix > Larix kaempferi. The sequence goes on from BSBM01001365.1 coordinate 5,994,203, forward strand.
AGCTTGAGTGGTTGAGTGATTTGAACTCCATGTAGAACTCATGAAGTCTTCACATCAATTCCTTAGGCTAGCTACCTCTGCTGGGTACCTCTACGAATGTCCCTACTAGTTTAGATGTTGTAATTAGCACCAATAGGTTGGCAATGGGTTCAACCTTCAAACGTAGCAAAGTTCTCGGAATTTATCCACAAGTGTTTTCTTGGGATATATATATATATATAAACACCATAGGAAAGGTTCAAAACAAATTATCCAATGGGAAAAATATTAAAACATTGTGATAGAATCAGATTCAAATTATTGAGGAAATGTATCAAGGATCTTTGGGCACCAATTTACTCAACCTACAAAACCAACAATTCCTTGTACCCTTTGTCCAATAATACTCTTAGATTTCCTGTTGTGGCTTAAAAAAATATTTATCTCTACTCATTCACGTGAAGATTACACATAAAGGATGGAGCCCATACCCAACTTTCCAATTATGAGAACGTTGTCCTTTCTAGGAATTGGACAACTGATGGTAGTGTAAATTAGTGTAAATTGGTGTGGTCAATAAAGAGTGAGAAAGCACTTGGTTTATTTAATGATGGATATAAAAATGAAATGAGTTTACTCATATTGCATGGAAGAAGACTTAGGAAACATCCACTAGAAGCCAAAACGTTTTAATGCCAACAATTACCACGTACCACCCAAAATGTTTGCATATGTTTTGCTACTTTCTTATGGTTGTATGAAGGATGAGAGTTGGATGTGGTTCTCTTGACTACATAAATTTTGGAAGGCATATAAAAATGCCCAAGATAATAGAAATTCCAATGGTAGATGTAGACTACACAAGGATGCAAATAAACACCCAGGCACTAATAAAAATGGCCCAAACAATCATAAAAAGGTCCAACCATCTAGAAAAATTACCAGCAATACAAAGTGCCTCAGTCAATGATAAATCATCCAACCATCTAGAAAAACGACCAGCAATACAAAATGCCTCGGTGACTTGAGTAAATACTCAATAATGAAGGAAGTGTGGCCTCTAATAAAGGAGAAATTATACAGCAAGAAAGAATCCACCCAACAAAGGAACCACAACATCTATAGTCAATATATTGAGTAATAATAGAAATTAGAAACTCGCTAAAATTTTGTAATGGCTATGTGATGATAGCCATTGGATTTTTGATCTCAAGAAAACTCCCTAAAATAGTGTAACAACTCTTTGATGACAACCATTGGGTTTTGATCTCAAGAAGCACTGAATGGTTGAGAATATAGAGTTGTTAGATCATTATGGGGGATCTTGACACTTCCACACTTCTTTCTGTCTTATTTCATATACCCTTAGCATTTATGTCCATATTGGAGGCTTCCCATGTGCACACAAGCTATAGTGATTTGTTCACTTTAGCATGAATTTCCTTCTTTATTGTATTCAAATCTAAACTTCAAGACCATGTTTATAATTTTTCACAAGCTTACAAATAGGTTTTGAACCTTTGTTATGGACCAAATATTGCTTCTACATCTTTGTTCATTTATTAAAGAATGTGGGATGTTTTTGTTTGTGTTTCTTGTGAACATGTGTGTGTAATTTTTGTTCTTTAACTTCTTTCATTTCCTTTCAACTAAGGTCTGATTATCAGTTGGTCTAATACTTCATAAAGCTTCTTTATAGTTGTAAAATGGTTCGGGAATTTGTGATTTGCTGCCATGTAATTCCCAAATGGTGGAGCATCTCTCTTCATGTGTGCACGTAGGCTCCCAATTGATGACAACATTATGAACAAGTAAAGATATACATGTGGGGAACTACTCTTTGGATTAGGAATGCAACTTCTAACTGATGTTAATATCTTTTCTACAGGTAGATGGTTTTCCTAATAGTAGGGGCATATTTAATTCAAAGGTCATCAACTTGGAATACGATTCTTTATCTCTAGTTGTTATTTATTTATCCTAAACATGTTCTAATAGTAGTTCTATGAAATTACCAAACCATCTTTGAAACCCAAATATATTTTTATTACTATTGTTTGATAAGGGGACCACAAGAAACTTGAATTTTAACTATATCTTCTATCATTGTTTCTTCTTTTTCAATTCCAAAAGTGAAGGAATCTTGACTAATCATAATCCTATACAAAAAAATATTGTTTTCTTCTCCTGGCGTGTGTGTTCTTCTCATGCATCCTATAATGCAATAGATCTGAAGCTCCCTTATCTTATCATATTAGTAAAAAAAATTGTGCTCATTTATTTAATGCATGAGAAATTTGAAATTTCCCTTTAGTGTGCACTTGTAGCTTATAAAACAAGCTACACATCCAAGAGGTGTAATACACAATATGATATCAAATAGAACTAATTCTGTAGTATCACCCCATCCTTCCAAGAATTAAATATTCATCTTATACATGGTCCCTTATGAATTCACCATTCAACTAATAAGTTTCAATATTTGTCTAAAATGTACCAGGGAATCTATAGAAAATCCTTTTACATCTTCTAATTTAATTAATTAGCCAATCCTTCAAACAATTCCATCTTCTTCTTCTACATGGTATCTTAAGGATTCACCACTCAACCAATAAGTTTCAATCCTTGTCTAAAATGTACCAGAGAATCTACAACAAAACCTTTTACATCTTTTAATTTCATCAGTTTCTATGCCAAGAAGAATCCTTCAAGAATAGACATGCGTTTTGAAAGGTGACACTATTGAATCTATGTTCTTATGAGAGTGCTCCCTTATATGAATTGAATATCATTAGTATTTTGGGTTATAAATTATTATCAGTTAGGATTTATTTATGCATTAAGTCTTCATGAGTAATATTTTGTTATGTCCAAAATTGGAAACATTTTGTGGGGAAGACTAATTCAATCCCAAATCCAATGCCAGATCCAATAATGACCAAAGTGAAAACGTAGACAATATGATTTTTTCTAATGAGGAAAATCTCAAGTCACGTCCCCTCCCATCCAACCAGCTAGATGGAGAGGATCGTGACGGTTAAACCGGGCATCCAGCCCCATTCACATTCAACAAGCATTCAAATCAAAAAGAATGTATACATATACAAATGCATAACAGATGCGATATTAAACTGGGCGGCTAGCCCTATGAAACGTTTAATCATAAGCATGAACATAGTATAACAGAGATAGATGGAGATGTATGGTTTTTAAGAAAATCACAGCGGAATATTGAGAATTTCACATCCATCATACATTTAAGATGTTCATCAAATAATTAATTGCAATTTAACACAAGAGGATACTTATCTTATTCGAAAGTAATCCCACGCAACTGGCTATGCAACTGCAACGTTCCACCCAACCGTAGGCCAGTGTGCTCCTCAATCTCTCAGCACCACTGCCACCCCCGAGCTGGGCATGATCTCTACAAGGAATCAGGGAACAACAGACTCACACATAGCCAAGCATACCCCAATATGAGCCAAGCCAATCTGCAATTGGGTTTATCAGGCTGCTAGGACATGGGAGGGAAGAATTGCTAAGCTAGTGAGCTCCAGCACAGAGCCAGGGATAACCTTTGCAAGATCTATCTAGCTTAGCACCCACAATACCTACACACCCAGCACCAGGAAGTATTCTTTTCTCTGCTATACAGTCCCTCAAGCCATACCTTCCCTATCTAGTGCTCTCAGGGTATGCATAGAAGAGTAACCAAAGCCCTCTTGATCTTCTTGAGAGGTTGTCTCCCCCACTAGGTTTATCAAGCTACTTCCTTCCACTACCACTCCAAAACTTCAATTCACAGGTTCAAACCAAAAATGAGGATGCACACTACAGCAGAACACAGTCATGGGGCAGGATAAAACGTTTTTACAGGTAGATGCATGAGATGGGGTTTTAGCTAGCTCAGCAAAAACGTTGGAACCCACAAAAACGAAATGGGAGGTTGGGGAACAACCCAGGAAGCCAAATCCGTTTTTGTAAAACGTCCAGGGTCCATTCGAGGCAAAAACGACCTCCCTCCTAGTCCCCAATTCGTGGCCTTCCTCTCCCAACTGTTATACCAGGCAAAAACGACTCCCAGGCATGGAAAAATGCAGGGTTTTGATGAAAAACGTATATGGAAAAGGCCCAGCTAACTCCCACTGCGTGAGTGAATGAAGACTGCCCATTCCCCATGGCTTTGGGCACCATTTCGTGGGTGGTTTCTTGCCCCTCAAGCAAAAACACGATTTTCCAAGTTGATGGCTTGCCCATGCACGAAAAATGGCTTGCCCATACTCTTTCATTCCCTAGGCATTAACTGCCTTAACCAATTTCTTGGAAAAATTAAATGATTGGGTACATGAGACAAAATGGGTAGTTGGTGGTTTATGGGTTTCCCCATTGACACATGGATTAATACTATTGGCTCAAGGGTTTGAATAATTTCCCTCCCTATTCCTTGTAGAACCATGCCCCATCTCTTTCGTTGCATTGCATAGATAGTTGTGGGTATTTTTCATTAAAATTCGTATTTACATGATGTCTTATATACATTGTGCCCATCTCGCACAAGAACCATAGGCATCTATTTTAATTGCCGATACATGAAACGCTAAATCAATGGTGGGGCCTTGGCCTTGAGCTCCTCACCATGATTAAATTACAATATTTACATCATTTACAAAGGGGGTCAAAATGGGGACGTGACATCTCATAACCTAATCTATGAGTTGTGTTAAAATTTTGTATGAAGGACTCTACATGTGCTAAAATTTCATACAAGGATTTCCAAAAGATATATAATTGTGAAGGTTTTGGAGCTTCTTGGAAGGACTTCCAGGTTTGTTTTATGTCAAATGCTCGTAGAAGTTTCATTTTACATCTTTGAACTTCAAATTTGGATATAATATTAATATAAACTAAAGGTGGTAATGCTGGGATGATTGAAATGATTAGAAATTTTGAATGTGTTAGTCCTAAGATGAGAATACCTTGATGGGAAGAAATGTTTCCATAAATATAGGTCCACTAGTGATTCAACTGAGAAAGTATTCATTTCCAATGCTAGTTGCATATATGGGTAAATGCAAGGGTTTCATACTCTTTTTTCAGTAGGAATGATCCCATTCCTCTCATCTCTTTGTAAATAATTTCATATGTATATTCATGTGGAATGAGGTGAATTAAAAATTCATATGGTTGAAGAATATCATGGATTATTAATAAATGAAATTTGGTGTAGAATAAAATTCAGTGTTTTCAATTGGGTCTAGCCCAAGTGATTGTGGGATGGAGTGTTATCAAGCCCACATATATTATATTCCAAGTAAAGTGATGCGTTGAGCCCATAATGTGTATATTATTGTAATAAAGTCAATACATCTTGTTGACTTGGCCTTTTGCCCTGAGGAATATAGGATTCACCCTAGATACCATCCTTGCAATAAGGGGAAGTTTCTAGGGGTTTTCCCCAAGATATGCCACCTGGTAAAAGAAATAAAAATAAACCCAAATATCATTACTGCATGTATCTCGTGTCAGTCTTAATGAGGGTCTTAGAGTGATAGAATCCACTAAAGATGATATAACTAAGGAAACAAATTTGATGTTGGTTGTTAAAATACTTGGTAATATAGCATCCTTGTCCTTAAAGAGGTTTTAGTCAATTGTATCTATATTCATGTATTATGCATCTCTCTTAGAGAGTATGCTTGCTATGAATTGCAAGGAAAATATGAATAAGTGCAACATAATTCATCATGAATGAAAGGTACACAAGTTTTTTGGCTCACTCTTGAGAGGGTTGCTATGAAATTTTGTGGGGACCTCATAAATGTATCATCTAGAATCCTAGAATTTGATAAGAAATATTTTGGGAACCATGAATCAAGAAAATTATATTGAGAGGCCTTGGTGGAGAAGGATGATGTGGTATGAAATATACAAATGGAGAGGAAATTTGCAAATATAAAGGAAATAAAAAGGTATGTATGAGAAAACTTAAGAAAAAATCAAGTGGAGGGGGTGATTGCTAAATGAAGAAAGGTATTTGTAAATTTTGGAAGAGGTGGCAGCCTCATCTCAAATTCCCTAGAAGAACTACAACCACTAGGAATGGACTAAAGAAGCATGAGGTGGATATTTAAGCAAATATTTAGAAGAACCAAAGGGGGCATTCCTAACCAAAAATTGAATATTTTCTTCTTCTGTATGGTCATATATATTATGTTTATGTTCCACAAAAGCCTTTTGTTCCATGCTTCAATGGTAAATGTATTGACTCTTAAGATTGGTCATTAAATATCCAGAGATTTTATTGTATTGGTGTTATAGTAAACATAGATGCTTTATGTATTGGATAATCATATTCATGAATGTTGTTGTCGCTTGAATATTTGAGCTAGAAGCTGCCCAAAAAACGATCTTAGAAATATGAAACACTAGTTCCAAACTTGCATGGAAACCAAGGCAAGATATAAGAAACAATTGCTAAAGTATAAATAAATTTAAGCAAGGCATATGAGCTTCAGAAATATTTTGTTGCAACTCATCAATCTCATGCCCTTCTTAAAATGGATTGTATAGAAGCAGAGAAGGAAATGATTTCAATCATCAATCTCATGCCCTTCTTAAAATGGATTGTATAGAAGCAGAGAAGCAAATGATTTCAATTACAACTAGAGGAGACCAAAGCATAAGAGGTTTTTGTAGTACGAGAAAGAATTAGAAAATATAAATTGGTTATTATGCAAGATCTTGGTGTCACAAATTTCAACAATCAAATAGAGAGGAAAGGAATTATTCCAAGCATTAGCAATTACATTTCACCCATCAGAATACATTGTAAAACTAGTGGAAAAGTAGGAAGCTAATGAACTTGTGAACAACATCTTTGTAAAAATTTTGGCTTATAATTTCATAACTTCCAATAGGACGATTCCTTGTTTGTGCAAGGAATATGCATATTTTGTCATAAATTTGTATGGAGAAAGGTGTGGCACTTGAACCTAGTACATTTGTCGTGAATTTGTATGAAAAAATGGAGCAGAACAGTGTTGCACTTGCACATAGTACTTTTAAGTACAGTGTCATCATTGGTGGACTTTTCAAAGTAGGAAATATGGATATGGAATTAAATCTAGATTTTATAATGGATCAAATGGGTATCCTTCCCATTATTGATAACTTTAACACTGTTGTAAATGGTCTTTCTAACCAAAATTGTTTGGGATAGGCAAATAATGTTTCTAAACTAATGCTAGAGAAAGGTTTATTTCCTTATTCCTAGATGTATAGTAAGATATAATTTAAAACTGTGAAAGGGGATGCATAAAGGAAGCCTTAAAATTGCATTGTGAATGCAAGGTAAGGGGATCTTACTAAAGTTGTAAACATACCACATGGTTATCTATAGAATTTGTAAAGAAAGGGATACATATTGATCTCAAAATATTTACAATGAAATGGAGGTGAAATATGTATTACCAACATCCTTTAATTGTTCAATAGTCCTCAATCTACTATGCAAAGAAGGTTGGGTGCCAAAGAGTCATGCAATTTTTTAATGGCAACATTGAAGAATGGAATTGTGGCAATTGAAGTTACTTTCCATAAAAAGGAAATTATGGTATTTAAGTTACTTGTGCCTTGTTCTCTTTCATGTGTCCATCAATCTCATATTACTACTCCGGGATACTAATTCTCACATCATATAACTCTTGTTAGATATTCCAAACTTGGATGGTATGCTTCCATTGTACTAATGCAAGCAATTTTCTTCAACTTCAATCCTAGAGATTATCCTAGGTTTATGGTTTTGTTGATTTCAAATGGGATATTTAACTAATACTTTTTGCTTTCTATTTTTTTGAGTACCAATAGGTGGATTAATTGTTTGATATTGATTTTTCAAGTGGGTTATTGTTCAAGTGGTAAATTAAATGTCATTTCTTTGTGGACTACTGGATTTGGTTCCCTTAAGTACATGAATCCATGTTAACCCATCCAATTGGTTCTATTTTGTGATAACTCATTTTTAAATATTATTCATGGGAGATTTATGAGACCATGCTAATGTATACAATTGGTGATATTTTGTGATTAACAAAGTATGGAGGCTTGTCATATGTATTGGAGGTTTTTCATAGGTATTGGGAAGAGGATGCCAATTACAAGTCATGTGAAATTTTTGGAAAAATAAAAACCCTTGAATGCATCATTTAAGACTACAAATTCCAAACCACAAATATTTTTAGAAAAACTGATATTTAAACACACTAAAGAAAAGAAAATTTTATATGACAAATTAGATTCAAATGATGGTAAGTATCAGAGCAATATTAGTATATATATGTTATACATATCCTGCTTGTATCAAAGCACATTTTTCTTTGAAATGCCAAGCCAAGACCAACACCACTCCTAGCATAAAAAATAAAATTCATAGACATATCACTAAAAAGAACTTCTACATAAATTGAAATTAGGTAAGAGAACAATGCATACTCAAACTCTAAAACCAATAGAAGTATGAGAATATTTATTTAAGAAATCAATTATTTAAGATAAAACAAATTCAAATTACTAGAGTTACCTAAATTCTTAGTTGAGGTTAACACATCTTCGATCCTAGTACTAAGAAACAACAGTACATTCTTAGCACACAAGAAACCACGATTGATCCAACACCTATGGGGATAGGAACCACACTGATAGTAACATGGCCACACTCCCTAATGATATTGATATGCACAATATCGGGCACCTTGATCTGTGTACTTCAGTAACTGACTCACATGGGAATTTCAATATCTTGGCCAAAATAATGGCTTTGTGGATGGCCATGAGAAATTCCTTTCTACAATTGACCCAAAGCCCCACATGGTTGTTTTCATTCCAAATGAAAATTGTGAGGACTTGAATTAATTCCTCTAAAATTCTATTGCCTTCTTCCAAATGGGCATTATCTTCATGGCCTCATCCTTTCATTGAGATCTTGGCATCACCTCCACAATAGCGTGCTCCTTTATGGATGATGAGACAAGGTTAATTTGCTTGAGGTAATAAATTTTTCCTTCTTTCACCTGGCACTCAAGATTCATCATGAAAACCCTTTTTTCTTCTTTTCCTCTTTACCTCTTCGAGCTTCTTTGAAGTCACCAAAATCATAATTGCAACCTGCAACTAGTTGGTGTTTTCCAAAGAAGTGTCCAAACCCAACTATAACTCGATTCAAGGGTGAATTACAATGTGTAGTAATCTCAGGAAAAAATTTAAGGGCGAATTATAGTCTGTAATAATATCAAGCGAAACTCTGAGGGAAAATATCCATCGAAGCATAGAGCTCCAAGGGAGTTTCGAGGGCAAATTTCTGAAACAACGTAAAAGTTTTTTGGGCTAAAGTATAGGATATTTATAGTTGAACTGATATTTTAGAGCGAAAATTAGAAAATAAGAAAATATGTTACAATATAAATTTTTCACCCAAATATTTTTTGAACCTTCTAAGTTTCGCCCAAGGGAGAAATTTCACCCCTAAAATTATCTATGGTGGTTTAGGAGTGGGAGTTTTGAGAGAGAGAGAGAGAGATCAAGGTTGGGGGTTAGGGTTTTAGAGAGAGAGAGAGAGATTGGGGGTTATGGTTTAAGGGTTTATAGAGAGAGAGAGTGATTTGAGGTGACAGGTTAAGGTTTAAGGGTTTAGAGAGAGAGAGAGAGTGATTGGAGGTTATGAGTTTAGAAAGAGAGAGAGGAAGAGAAAGGGAGAGATTGGGGGTTAGGGGTTTAGAGAGAGAGAAAGATATTAGGAGTTAGGGGTTTAGGGAGAGAGATAGAGATTGGGGGTTGGGGTTTTATAGAGACAAATATTGGGGGTTAGGGGTTTAGAGAGAGAGATTGGAGGTTAGGGGTTTAGAGAGAGAAATGGATTGGGGATTATGGTTTCAAAGAGAGAGAGAAAGATATAAATAAAGAGATTAAGGGTTAGGGATCTAAAGGTAGAGATATTGGAGATTAGGGGCTTAGAGAGAGATAGAGAGATAGGGGTTTAGTTGTTTAGAGAAAGAGAGATAGAGAGAGAGAGACATTAGTAGGTTAGGGGTTTAGAGAGAGAGAGAGAGGTTGGGGGTTAATAGGGGTTTAGATATATTGAAAGATCATGGAGGGAGTATGGATGGTTAGTGGTGGGGGAGAGAGATATATAGAGAAGGGAGGAGGAGTAGGTGGGTGAGAAAAAAGGGTTTGGAGAGAAAGAGAGGGGGGGTTAGGGTTTAAGAGAGAGAGAGAGATATTGGAGGTTAAGGGTTTGGAGAGAGAGAGAGATTGGGTGTTAAAATTTTAGATAGAGAGATAGATTGGGGGTTAGGTGTTTATAGAGAGATAGAGAGATTGGGAGTTAGGGGTTTATAGAGAGATAGAGAGATTGGGAGTTAGAGGTTTAGAGAGAGAGATATGGAAAGAGAAATATTGGTGGTTAGAGGTTTGGGGGGAGAGAGAGAGAGAGAGACATTGGTGGCGTTGGGTTTAGAGAGAGAGAGGGATTGAGGGTTAGTGGCTTAGAGAGTGAGAGAGAAATATTGGATGTTAGGGGTTTTGAGAGAGAGAGAGAGAGAGAGATATTGGAGGTTAGGGGTTTAGAGAGAAAGAGATTGGTGTTGGTTGTGGACCCTGATCTTCCAGTCTCATAGATGATGATTTAGCCGTGTTTGTACCCCAGGTTTGGTTATGATCCTGGCACGATCGCCAACAATTTTCGGGCCCATGGTTTTGGGTAACCCGTAGTATTTTCCCATTGTATTTCCCTTATAAAAGAAATACATTGTAATACGGCTAGGGTTGATGTATTAGGTATTATGCATTGTAAAGATATCTGAGATCATGAAGAGAGACTGTGAGAGAGTGTGAAGAGGAAGTGCAACGGTTGTGCTATAGGTTGTATCCATTCACTTTGTTGGATGATATAATAATAAGGACTGGAAATTTCATTGTGGACGTAGCCCATCTTGGGTGAACCACAATATATTGGTGTCTCTCTTGTAATGTGTTTGTGTGATTATATTTGCATTTTTGTTTATTGTTATTGCTCTGCGATCCTGTTTTTCTAACAATTGGTATCAGAGCCAAAGGTCTATTTCGCAGATAAACCTGCAGGAAGCTAGGGTTTCTGGTTCGTGTGGGAGCAATCGCAGGAGGACTATCTGTACCAGAAGGATCTATTCCTAACGTTGGGAGGAAGAGAAAAGTAGTCGGCGGCTATGAAGGACGAAGAATGGGAGGTTCTTGACAGAAAGGCACTAGGAATAATACGGTTGTCCATGGCTTCGTCAGTGGCTTTCAATATCTCGAAAGAAATGACAACGGAGGGTTTGATGAGCGCACTGGGTAAGCTGTATGAAAAACCCTTAGCCTCCAACAAGTAATTTCTAATGAAGCGTTTATTTAATATGAAGATGTCTGAAGGTGGATCTGTTACTGATCATTTAAATGAATTTAATACAGTTACAAATCAATTAAGTTATGTAAGTATGAACTTTGATAATGAGGTTAGGGCTCTTCTAATCTTTTTTTCATTGCCAGAAAGCTGGAATAGCTTGGTCATGGTTGTAAGTAACTTTGTCTCTGGTTCAAACACCTTGAAATTTGATGATGTTATTGGTGTTATTCTTAGCGAGGAAATGCGAAGAAAAAGTACAGGTGAGACATCAGGTAATGCATTGACCATGGAGAGCAGGGGAAAAAAAAGGGAGAAAGGAAAGATCCAAGGTAATTGTGGCAAGTCTAAAATGGGAAAATCCAAGTCCAGACTGGGAAAAATAGAGCGCTGGAACTGTGAAAAGAAAGGGCATCTGAAGAAAGACTGCAGATCTCTAAAGAAGAAAGGAGATGGACAACAGGAAACTACCCATGAAGAAAATGTAGCAGGTGATGTGTTACAATATGCTTTGATTCTTGCATTAGATAATACTAGTGATTATTGGGTAGTAGATTTAGGGGCTTCATGTCATGCTACACCTCATAGGAAATATTTTCATGATTATGTCCCAGGCAATTTTGGACATGTTTTATTGGGTGATGATGAGCCATGTAAAATTGTTGGAATGGGTAAGGTATGGATAAAATTTAAGAATGGAACTAATTGCCTGCTGAAAGATGTTAGGCATATTCCTGCTATGAAAATCAATTTGATCTCAACAGGGAAGTTGGGAGATGGCGGCTGTCTATCTACATTTGGAGAAACGTGGTGGAATATCACTAAAGGATCAATGGTGATAGAAAAATGAGACAGGGTAGGTACATTGTATTTATGTCCTCATAATACTGACCATTCTATCTATTTAGCTTCCATAGGAATAGATACAGCATTGTGGCATCATAGGCTTGGCCACATGAGTGAGAAGGGGATGGAGATTCTCCACTCAAGGAAGTTGCTGCCAGATTTGAAGCAAGTAAGTTTGGAATTCTATGAGAACTGTGTTTATGGAAAACAGAAGAGAGTCAGATTTCTCAGGGTTGGGAAACAGAAGAAGAATGAAAAGTTAGAGCTTGTGCATACAGATGTATGGGGACTAGCTCAGGTACAATCTCTTGGTGGTTCTCATTAGTATGTTGCATTTATTGATGATGCAACTAGAAAAACTTGGGTTTATTGCATTAGACATAAATTTGATGTGTTTGCTACTTTTAAGAAGTGGAAAGCTTTGGTTGAGAATGAGATAGGAAAAGGTTGAAGTATCTCAGATCTGATAATGGAGGTGAGTATTGCGGCAAGGATTTTGATAGTTACTGTTCATACCATGGGATTCGTAGAGAGAAGACAGTCCCAGGAAAACCATAGGAAAATGGTGTGTCTGAAAGGATGAATAGAACGATCATGGAGCATGCAAGGTGTATGAGATTGCATGCAGGGTTGCCCTTACAGTTTTGGGAAAATGTTGTAAATACTGTTGTTTATTTAATAAGAAGAGGGTCTTCAAGTGCTTTTGAGGGTGGTATTCCAAAGGAGGCATGGACAAGTAAAAATAGTAAACTATTCATTTCTGAAAACGTTTGGTTGTGAAGCATTTGTCCATATTGATAAAGAAAATAGAACAAAGCTTGAAGCTAAATCCAAGAAATGTACCTTTATTGGATATGGGGTTGATGATTTTGGTTATCGATTATGGGATTATGAAAAGAAAAAAATAATTAGGAGTAGAGATGTGATATTCAATGAAAAGGTCATGTATAAAGATCAGTTGCAGGGAAAGAAATAAGAAAAGGAAAACACAGAGTACACAGTACTTGATGCAATTGAAGAAAATGAAGTTCCAAAGGTGCTAGAAAATCAAGAACAGCAGCAAGTACCTGAAACTCCTGCAATTGCAAGAAGATCTACCAAGTTAAGTAGACTCCCTTAACGATACTCTCCTTCAATGTATTATTTATTGATGATTGATGTTGGTGAACCAGAATTTTATGAAGAAGCAATGCAGGTGGAAACTAGAAAGAAGTGGGAGCAAGGCATGAATGAGGAGATGGACTCATTGGTACGAAACCAGACTTGGGATTTGGTTCAACTGCCTACTGGTAAAAGAGCATTGTAGAACAAATGGATTTATAGGTTGAAGGAAGAAGAAGGAGGTAAGAAATGGTACAAGGCCAGACTTGTTGTAAAGGGGTTTGCACAGAAGAAAGGTATAGATTTTGATGAAATATTTTCTCCTATTGTTAAGATGACTTCAATTAGGACTATTTTAAGTCTAGTGGTGGTAGAAGATTTGCATCTTGAATAGTTAGATGTAAAAATAGCCTTTCTCCATGGGGATTTGGAGGAAGAGATATATATGCAACAACTACAAGGGTATGAGGTCAAAGGGAAGGAGGATCTGGTATGTAGGTTGAAGAAGAGCTTGCATGGCTTGAAGCAAGCTCCAAGGCAGTGGTATTTAAAATTTGACAAGTTTTTTACAGAACAGGGTTATAGTAGATGTCATTCAGACCATTGTGTTTATTTCAAGAAGTTAGACAATGAAAGAAATATTATCTTGTTATTGTATGTGGATGACATGCTTGTTGCAGGGTCTAACATGCAAGATATAAATGTACTCAAAAGGAAGCTAGCTAATTCATTTGCGATGAAGGATTTGGGTGCTGCAAAGCAAATCCTTGATATGAGAATAATGAGAGACAGGAAAAATTGCAAATTGACATTGTCTCGGGGTGAGTACATACAAAAGGTGTTGGAGAGGTTCAGAATGCAGAACGAAAAACTAGTAAGTACACCTTTGGCCAGCCATTTCAATCTAAGTAAGGAAATGTGTCCCAAGACACAGGAAGAGATATATTACATGTCCAAGATTCCCTATCAATCAGCAGTTGGCAGCTTGCTGTATGCCATGGTGTGCACAAGAACAAATATTACACAAGCAGTGGGAGTTGTGAGCAGATATATGAATAATCCAGGTAAAGAAAATTGGAAGGTGGTACAGTGGATTTTCAGGTATTTGAGAGGTACTACCACTCAGGAATTATGTTTTGGAGGTTCAGACACTGTTCTACAGGGATATGTTGATGTAGATATGGCAGGTGATAAGGATAGTAGGAGGAGCACCACAGGGTATGTGTTTACTATAGGTGGAACAACAGTAAGTTGGATTTCGAAACTGCAAAAGGTTGTTTCACTTTCAACAACGGAAGCATAGTGCCATTCATCTTGCAAAGAACTCAGCATTCCATTCCAGGACTAAACATATACAGCTCAAGTACCATTTCATACGCTCTGTTCTGGAAGATGAGCTGTTGAAGCTGGAAAAGATACATACTAGCTAAAATCCTGCAGACATGTTCACAAAGGTAGTGACCAGAGAGAAACTGAGTTCCTGCTCAGTTTTAGTTGGCCTTCTAGCATGAAGGTGAAAATGCGAAATTTGCCAAGTCCAAGGTCCAGCAATTACAACAGTGGTGGAGTTGGTGTGATCAGTATCCAAGTGGGAGATTGTTGGTTGTGGAGCCTGATCTTCCAGTCTCATAGATGATTATTTAGCTGTGTTTGTACCCCAAGTTTGGTTATGATCCGGGCACGATTGCCAATAGTTTTTGGGCCCATGGTTTTGGGTAACTCGTAGTATTTTCCCATTGTATTTCCCTTATAAAAGAAAGACATTGTAATACAGCTAGGGTTGATGTATTAGGTATTATGCATTGTAAATATCTCTAAGATCGTGAAGAGAGACTGTGAGAGAGTGTGAAGAGGAAGTGCAGCGGCTGTGCTGCAGGTTGTATCCCTTCACTTTATTGGATGATATAATAATAGGGACTGAAAATTTCAGTGTGGACATAGCCCATCTTGGGTGAACCACGATATATTGGTGTCTCTCTTGTAATGTGTTTGTGTGATTATATTTGCATTTATGTTTATTTTTATTACTCTGCGATCCTGTTTTTCTAACAATTGGCGATTAAGGACTTAGAGAGAGAGAGGGAGGGAGATGGGAGGTTAGGGGTTTAAAGAGAGAGGGATATTGGGGGTTATGGGTTAAAAGAGAGAGAGATATTGGGGGTTTGGGGTTGAGAGAGAGAGAGAGAGAGAGAGAGATTGGGGATTAGGGGTTTAGAAAGAACAAGAGAGAGAGAGAGAGAGAGAGAAAGAGAGAGGATTAGGTATTTAGAGAGAGAGAGAGAGAGAGAAAAAGAGAGATTGGGGGTTAAGGGTTTAGAGAGAGAGAGAGAGAGAAAGAGATTTGGGGTTATTGGTTTAGACAAAGAAATATATTTGGGGTTAGGGGTTTATAGAGAGAGAGACTGGGGGTTAGGGATTTATATAGATAGATAGAGATAGATAGATAGAGATAGAGATCGAGAGAGAGAGAGAGAGAGAGATTCTAGGTTAGAGCTATAAATAGAGAGAAAGAGGGGCATTTAAAGAGAGAAATTGGAGGAATAGAAAGAAAGAGAGAGATGTTGGGGGCTTGTGGTTTAAAGAAAGAGAGAAAAAGAGAGAGATATAGAAAGAGAGTGATTGGTAGTTAGGGGTTTTGATATAGAGAGATATTGGGGATTATGGGTTTAGAGGAAGAGAGAGAGATTGGTGGTTAGGGGTTTAGAAAATGATATTAGGGGTTAGGGGTTTAGAGAGAAAGAGAATGGAGGTTTTTAGGTTTCTAAAGAAAGAAATTGGTGGTTAGAGGTTTAGACTAATAGATTGTAGGTTAGGGGTTTATAGAGAGATAGATATTACGAATTAGGGTTTTAGATAGAGAGAGATTGGGGGTTAGTGATTGAGAGAGTGTGTGTGTCAAGGTTAGGGGTTTAGAGAGAGATTCATGGATAGGATTTTAGAGAGAAATACTGGGGGTTAGGGGTTTAGAGAGAGAGAGAGATTGGGGGTTATCGATTGAGAGAGAGAGAGAGAGACGTGGGGTTAGGGGTTTAGAGAGAGAGAGAGATTGGGGGTAGGGGTTGAGAGAAAGATAAAGAAAGAGAAATATTGGGGGTAAGGGGTTTAGAGAGAGAGAGAGAGAGATTGGAGTTAATGGGTTCAGAGAAATAGATTTGGGTTTAGGGTTAGAGAGAGAGAGAGAGATTGGGGGTTAATAGTAGTTTAGATATAAAGAGAGATCATGGGGGGCCTATAGATGATTAGTGGTGGGGGAGGAGAGACATAGATGGGGAAGACGGGAGGGTGCATTAGGAGAGGTGGTTTTGAGAGAGAGAGAGAGAGAGAGAGATTGGGGGTTATGGGTTAAGGGTTTAGAGAGACAGGAAATGATTTGAGGTGACGGGTTAGGGTTTAGAGAGAAAGAGAGTGATTGGAGGTTAGGGGTTTAGAAAGAGAGAGAGGAAGAGAAAGGGAGATATTGGGGGTGAGGGGTTTAGAGAGAGATATATTGGGGGTTGGGGGTTTAGGGAGAGAGATGGATATTGGGGGTTGGGGGTTTATAGAGACAAAGATTGGGGGTTAGGGGTTTAGAGAGAGAGATTGGATGTTAGGGGTTTAGAGAGAGAGGGGGGTTGGATACTGTGGTTTCAAAGAGAGAGAGAGAAAGATAGAAATAAAGATGTTGGGGGTTAGGGTTTTAAGGAGAGAGAGAGATTGGGGATTAAGGGCTTAGAGAGAGATAGAGAGATAGGGGGTTAGTTGTTTAGAGAGAGAGAGAGAGAATTTGGAATATGGTTTTTTGTAGAGAGAGATAGATATTGGAGGTTAAATAGTGATCGATTGGGTGGTAGGGATTTAGAGAGAGAGAGATAGAAAGATGGAGGATGGAGGTAAGGGGTTTAGCAAGAGAGAGAGAGAGAGAGAGAGAGAGAGAGAGAGAGAGAGATTGGGGATTAATAGGGGTTTAGAGATATTGAAATATCATTGAGGGTATATGCATGGTTAGTGGTGGGGGTGAGAGAGATATAAAGAAGGGAGGAAGAGTAGGTGGGTGAGGAGTGGGGGTTTTGGGAGAGAGAGAGAGATTGGAGGTTAGGGGTTTGGAGAGAGAGAGAGAGAGAGAGAGAGAGAGAGAATGGGGGTTAGGGGTTGATAGAGAGAGAAATTGGTGGTGAGGGGTTTAGAGAGACATTGGGGGTTAGTGGTTTAGAGAGAGGGGGGGAGAGAGATATTAGGGTTTAGTGGGTTAGAGAGAGGGAGAGAGAGTGGATGTTAATGGTTTAGAGAGAGAGAGAGAGAGAGATTTGATTTTAGGGGTTTAGTGAGAAAGACATTGGCGGTTAGGAATTTAGAGGGAGAGAGAGAGAGAGAGAGATTGGAGGTTAGGGGTTTAAAGAGAGAGAGTGATTGGGGATTATGGGTTAACAGAGGGCGATATTGGGGGTTTGGGGTTTAGTGAAAAAGAGAGATTGGGGATTAAGGGGTTTAGAGAGAGAGAGAGAGAGAGAGAGAGACAGATTTGTTTTTATGGGTTGAGAGAGAGAGAGAGGGATTGGGGGTTAGGGGTTTAAAGAGAGATTGGGGGTTAGGGATTTAGAGAGAGATAGAAAGAGAATGGGGGTCAATGGTTTAGACAGAGAAAGATATTGGGGGTTAGGGGTTTAGAGGGAGAGATATTGGGGGTTAGGGGTTTAGAGAGAGAGAGAGAGTTTGGGTTAGAGTTATAAATATAGAGAAAGAGGGGCGTTTAAAGAGAGAAAATGGAGGTTTAGAGAGAGAGAGAGAGAGATGTTGGGGGATAGTGGTTTAGAGAAAGAGAGAAAAAGAGACAGATACATGGATTGGGTGTTAGGGGTTTAGAGAGAGAGAAAGAGTTTAAGGGGTTTAGAGAGAGAGAGAGATCTTGGGTTAGTGGTTTAGAGAGAGAGAGAGAGAGATAAAAGGAGAGAGGTTGGTGGTTAGGGGTTTAAATAAAGAGAGGGGCTGGGGGGTAAGGGGTTTAGAGAGAGAGAGAGAGAGACAGAGATTCAGAACTAGGGGTTTGGATAGAGAGAGAGAGAGAGAGAGAGAGAGAGAGAGACAGAGAGAGATTGGTGGTTAGAGGTTTAGATAGAGAGAGAGAGAGAGGGGGAGAGATATTGGAGATTAGGGGTTTAGAGAGAGAGAGAGAGAGAGAGAAAGATAGGTTGGGGCTTAGGGGTTTAGAGAGGGAGAGATATTGGGGGTTAGGGATTAGAGAGAGAGAGAGAGAGAGAGAGAGAGAGAGAGATAGGTTGGGGGTTAGGGGTCTAGAGAGGGAGAGAGAGAGGGAGAGATGTTGGAAGTTATGGGATTAGAGATAAAGAGAGATAGGTTGGGGGTTAGAGGTTTGGAGAGGCAAAGGGAAAGATTGAGGACTAGGGGTTTAGAGAGAGAGAGATTGAAGGTAAGGGGTTTAGAGAGAAATATTGGAGGTTAGGGGTTTAGAGAGAGAGAGATTAGAGATTATTGGTTTAGAGAGAGATATTGGTGGTTGGGGGTTTATATATATATATATATAGGGGTTATGGGATTATAGAGAGTGAGAGATTGGGGATTAGGGGTTTAGAGATAGAGAGATTGGGGTTTAGGGGTTGAGAGAGAGAGAGAGGGATATTGGGGTTTAAGGTTTGAGAGAGATAGAATAGATCTTTTGGGGTTTCTAGAGGAAGATTGGAGGCTAGGGGCTTAGATAGACAGATTGGCGGTTAGAGGTTTAGAGAGAGAGTCGAGGTTAGGGGCTTAGAGAGAGATTCATGGTTAGGATTTTAGAGAGAAATGTTGGGGTTTGGGGGTTTAGAGGGAGAGAGAGATTGGAGGTTATTGGTTGTGAGAGAGAGATATATATAGAGAGAGAGAGAGAGAGAATTGCGGTTAAAGGCTTAGAGAGAGATAGATAAATCTTGGGTTAGTGATTTAGAAAGAGAGAGAGAGAGAAAATGACAGAGGTTGGTGGTTAGGGGTTTAAAGAAAGAGAGAGGGTGGGGGTAAATGGTTTAGAGAGAATGGGATTAGGGGGTTAGGGGTTTTAGAGTGAGAGAGAGAGAGAGAGAGATTCAGGACTAAGGGTTTGGAGAGAGAGAGAGAGATTGGTGGTTAGAGATTTAGATAGATAGAGAGGGAGGGAGAAATATTGGACGTTATGGGATTAGAAAGAGAGAGAGATATAGGTTGGGGGTTAGGGGTCTAGAGAGGGAGAGAGAGAGAGAGATTGAGTACTAGGGGTTTTGATAGATAGATAGATAGAGAGAGAGATTGGCGGTCGATTAGGTTTTAGAGATGGAGAGAGATCATAGGGGGATTATTAATGCTTAGTGGTGGGGGGGGAATGATATAGAGAGGGGGAGGAGTAGGTCGGTGAGTAGTGGGGGGTTTGGGTACATAGAGAGAGAGAGAGAGAATGGGGGTTAGGGTTTAGAGAGAGATTGGTGGTTAGGGGTTTACAAAGAGAGCTATTGGGGTTTTATAGAGAGAGAGAGACCAATGATTAGTGTTTTAGAGAGAGAGATAGATTGGGGGTTAGGGGTTTAGAGAGAGAGAGAGATTGGGGTTTAGGGGTTTATAGAGAGAGATTGGAGGTTAGGGGTCTAGAGAGAAATAGATTGGTAGTTAGGGGTTTAGAGAGAGAGAGATTGGGGTTTAGGGGTTTATAGAGAGAGAGATTAGAAGTTAGGGGTCTAGAGAGAAATAGATTGGTAGTTAGGGGTTTAGAGAGAGAGAGATTGGAGTTAAGGTATTTAGAGAGAGAAATATTAGAGGCTGGGGCTTTAGAGAGAGAGAGATTGGGGATGATTGGTTTAGAGAGAGATAATGGTGGTTATGGGTTTATATATAGAGAGAGAGAGAGAAAGAGAGAGATCTAGGGTTATGGGCATAGAGAGAGTGAGAGATTGGGGATTGGGGGTTTAGAGAGAGAGAGAGAGGGAGAGAAAGAGAGAGATAGAGAGATTGAGGTTTAGGGGTTGAGAGGGAGAGAGAGGGAGATTGACGGTTAAAGTTTGAAAGAGAGAGAATAGAGGTTTTGGGGTTTCTAGATAAAGATATTAACGGTTAGAGGTTTAGAGTGACATATTGGAGGTTAGGGGTTTAGAGAGAGATAGAGATTAGGTATTAGGGGTTTAGATATAGAGATATTGGGGGTTAGTGATTGAGAGAGAGAGAGAGAGTCGAGGTTAGGGGTTGGGTTTAGAGGGAGAGAGTGATTGGGGGTTACTATTTCAGAGAGAGAGAGAGAGAGAGATTGGGGGTTAGAGGTTTATATATATATAAAGAGAGAGAGAGAGAGAGAGAGAGAGAGAGGGATGGTTTAGAGAGAGAGAGCGATTGGAGGTTGGAGGGAGAGAGAGAGAGAGAGAGAGAGAGAGAGAGAGAGGGATGGTTTAGAGAGAAAGAGATAGAAATATGAATATTGGGTATTAGGGGTTTAGAGAGAGAGAGAGAGATGGTGGAGGTTAGGGGTTTAGAAATAGAGAGAGAGATTGGATTTTATAGGTTTAGAGAGATAGATTTGGATTTAGGGTTAGAGAGAGAGAGAGAGAGATATTGGGGGTTAATAGCAGTTTAGAGATAAAGAGAGATCATGGGGGGACTATAGATGATTAGTGGTGGGTGGAGGATAGACATAGAAAGCGGGGAGGGGAGGGTGTGTTAGTAGTGGGGGTTTTGAGAGAGAGAGAGAGAGAGAGATAAAGGTTGGGGGTTAAGGTTTTAGAGAGAGATTGTGTGTGCATGAGAGAGAGAGAGAGAGAGATTGGGGGTTATGGGTTAAGGGTTTAGAGAGAGAGAGACAATGATTTGAGGTGATGGGTTAGGGGTTTAGAGATAAAGAGAGAGAGAAATAGAGGGATCAAAGTTTAGGTGTTGAGAAAGAGAGAGAGGAAGAGAAAATGAGAGATTGGGGGTTTGTGGTTTACAGAGAGAGAGAGAGAGATTGGGAGTTGTGCGTATAGGGAGAGAGATAGAGATTGGGGTTGGGGGTTTATAGATACAAATATTGGGGGTTAGGGGTTTAGAGAGAGAGATTGGAGGTTAGAAGTTTAGAGAGAGAGAGGGATTGGGGATTATGGTTTCATAGAGATATAGAGATAAAGATAGAAACAAAGAGATTGGGGGTTAGGGGTTTAAAGAGAGAGAGATTGGGGATTAACGACTTAGAGAGAGATAGAGAGATAGGGGTTTAGGTGTTTAGAGAGAGAGAGAGATTTTGGAATAGGTTTTTTATGGAGAGAGGGAGAGAGATTGCAGATTAAGGACTTAGAGAGAGATAGATATTGAAGGTTAAAGAGTGATTAGTTATGTGTTAGGGGTTTAGAGAGAGAGATATAGGGAGGAAGAATGGGGGTAAGGGGTTTAACAAGAAAGAGTGTGAGAGAGATTGGGGGTTGATAGGGGTTTATAGATATTGAAATATCGTCAAGGGTGTAGGTATGGTTAGTGGTGGGGGGTGAGAGAGATATAGAGAAGGGAGGAGGAGTAGGTGGGAGAGGAGTGGGCGTTTGGAGAGAGAGAGAGACTCGAGGTTAGGGGTTTGGAGAAAGAGAGAGAAAGAGACAAATGGAGAGAGAGGGGGGGGGGAGACAGATTGGGGGTTAACGGTTTAAATAAAGAGATTAGGGGTTATGGGTTTAGAGAGAGATAGATAGAGAGAGATGGGTGGTTAGGGGTTTAGGGAGGGGGAGAGAGAGAGAGAGAGAGAGAGAGAGAGAGAATGGAGTTAGGTGTTGATAGAGAGAGAAATTGGTTGTGAGGTGTTTATAAATACATATTGAGGGTTAGGGGTTCAGAGAGAGAGGGAGATTAGTGGGTTAGAGAGAGAGAGAGAGAGATTGGATGATAGGGTTTTAGAGAGAGAGATAGATTGGAGTTTAGGGGTTTATAGAGAAAGACATTGGTGATCAGGGATTTAGAGAGAATGAGAGAGATTGGAGGTTAGGGGTTTAAAGAGAGAGAGAGAGAGAGATATTGGGGGTTATGGGTTAAGAGAGAGAGATGTTGAGGGTTTGGGGTTTAGAGAGAGAGAGAGAGAGAGATTGGGGATTAGGGGTTTAGAGAAAGATAGAGATTGGGGATTAGGGGTTTAGAGAAAGATAGAGAATGGGGGTTAGGAGCTTAGACACACACATATAGAGATAGAGATTGGGGGTTAGGGGTTAGGGGTTTAGACACACACACATACAGAGAGAGAGAGAGAGATTGGGGGTTAGGGGTTTAGACACACACACATATAGAGAGAGAGAGAGATTCTGGGTTAGAGATATAAATAGATAGAAAAAGGGTGTTTAAAAAGATAAATTGGAGGTTTAGAGAGAGTGTGTGAGAGAGAGAGAGATGTTGGAGGCTAGTGGTTTAGATAAAGGGAGAAAAAGAGAAATATTGGGGGTAATGGGTTTACAAAAAGGGATAAAAAGAGAGAGATTGGTCATAAGGGGTTTAGAGAGAAAGAGAGAGAGAGATTGGAGGTTAGAGAGAGAGATATGGATTGGGTGTTAGGGGTTTAGAGAGAGAGAGAGAGAGAAAGAGAGATTGTGGGTTAGGGTCTTAGGTAAGGGGAGAGAGAGAGGGAGAGATTTTGGGTTAGAGGCTTAGAGAGAGAGATTTTGGGTTAGAGGCTTAGAGAGGGATAGATAGATCTTGGGTTAGGAGTTTAGAGAGAGAGAGAGGTTGGTGGTTAGGGGTTTATAGAAAGAGAGAGGTTGGGTGTAAGGGGTTTAGAGAGAATTATATTAGGGTTTATTGGTTTGGAGAGAGAGAGAGAGAGAGAGAGAGAGAGAGAGGACTAGGGGTTTGGGGAGAGAGAGAGAGGGAGAGAAAGAGAGAGAGAAATTAATGGTTAGATATTTAAATAGATAGAGACAGAGAGAGAGAGAGAGATTGGAGGTTAGGGGCTTAGAGAGAGAGAGAGAGAGATAGGTTGGGGGTTAGGGGTCTAGAGAGGGGGAGAGAGAGAGAGGGAGAGATATTGGAGGTTAGGGGCTTAGAGAGAGAGAGAGGGAGATTGGTTGTTAGATTTTTTAGATAGAGAGAGGGGGAGAGATATTAGATGTTAGGGGTTTAGAAAGAGAGAGATAGATTATGTGTTAGGGGTTTAGAGGTTAGGGGTTACGGGTTTATAGAGAGAGATAAAGAGATATTGGGGTTAAGGGGTTTACGGAGAGAGAGATTGGAGGTCAGGGGTTAGGAGTATAGATAGATAGAGAGAGAGAGAGAGAGAGAGTGAGAGAGAGAGATTAGGGGTGAGTGGTTTAACAAAAGAGGGAGATTGGGGGTAAGGGGTTTAGAGAGAGAGATTGGATGTTAGAGAGAGATCGATTGGGTGTTAGGGGTTTAGTTAGACTGAGAGGTGGGGAATTTTGGGGGTTAGGGGTTTAGAGAGAGAGAGAGAGAGATTGGAGGTTATGGGTTTAGAGAGAGAGAGAGAGAGATTGCAGGTTAAGGGTTTAGAGAGAGAGATTGGGGGGTTAGGGATTTAGGGAGAGAGAGAGAGAGAGAGAGAGAGAGATTGGGGTCGATTAGCATTTAGAGATAGAGAGAGATCACATAGGGATTATTGATGGTTAGCGGTGGGGGGAGCATATGGGTGAGCAGTGGGGGGTTTGGGTAGAGAGAGACATAGAGAGGGTTAGGGGTTGAGAGAGAGAATGGGGGTTAGGATTGAGAGAGAGAGATAGAAAGTGAGATATTGGTGGTTAGGGGGTTACAAAGAGATAGATTGGGTTTTTTGAGAGAGAGAGAGACCACTGATTAGCAGTTTAGAGAGAGATTGGGGTTTAGGGGTTTAGAGAAAGAGAGATTGGGGTTTAGGGGTTTAGAGAGAGAGATTGGAGGTTAGGGGTCTAGAGAGAAATATATTGGTAGTTAGGGGTTTAGGGAGAGAGAGATTAGAGGTAAGGGGTATAGAGAGAGAAAGATTATAGGTTAGGGGTTTGGAGAGGGAGATTGGGGATCATTGGTTCAGAGAGAGATATTGGTGGGGGTTTAAAGAGAGAGAGAGAGAGAGAGAGAGAGAGAGAGATCGGGGATTATGCTATTAGAGAGAGTGAGAGATTGGTGATTAGGGGTTTAGTGAGAGAGGGATAGGGAGAGAGACAGAGAGAGAGAGAGATTGGGGTTTAAAGGTTGAGACAAAGAGAGAGAGAGAGAGGGAGACTATGGGTTAAGGTTTGAGAGAGAGAGAGAGAGAGAGAGGATTAGGGGTTTAGAGAGAGAGAGATTGCTGGTTAGGGGTTTAGAGAGAGAGAGAGAGAGAGAGAGACTGGCGGTTAGGGGTTTATATATATAAATAGACAGAGAGAGATAGAGAGAGAGAGACTGGCGGTTAGGGGTTTATATATATAAATAGACAGAGAGAGATAGAGAGAGAGAGAGAGATTGGGGGTTATAGGTCTAGATAGAGAGAGAGATATTGGAGGTTAGGGCTTTATAGAGAGAGAGAGAAAGAGATTGGGGGTTAGGATTTTAGAGATATAGATAAGGGGTTAGGGGTTTGAGGTTTAGAGAGGGAGAGAGAGATAAAGAGAGAATGGGGGTAAAGGGCTTAGAGAGAGTAAAATTTCAGGTTTTAGATAGAGAGATCAATTGGGTGTTAGGTGCTTAGAGAGAGAGATATGGATATTGTGGGTTAGGGGTTTAGAGACAGAGAGAGAGAGTGAAGGTTAGGCGTTTAGAGAGAGAGAGAGATTTGATGTTTGTTGTATAGAGAGAGAGAGAGAGAGATTGGGCAAGAGTGGTATAGAGAGAGATAGAGAGATTGGGGGTTAGTGGTGTAGAGAGAGAGAGAGAGATTGGGGGTTAGTGGTGTAGAGAGAGAGAGAGATTGGGGGTTAATAAGGATTTAGTGATAGAGAGAGATCATGAGGGGAGGATGGGTTGGTAGTGGCGTTTTTGGGAGAGAGAGAGAGAGAGAGAGAGTGTAATGTCCCCAGCTTGACCCTATTGCATTAATATTGTAAATGATGTAAATATTGTTATTTAGTCATGGTGAGGAGCTCAAGGCCAAGGCCCCGCCATTGATTTACCGTTCTATGTATCGGCAATTAGAATAGATGCATATGGTTCTTGTGCTAGCAGTGCACAAGGTAAAATCGGACGTCATGTAAACATGCAATATTTAATGAAAGAGACCCACAACCAGCTACGCAATGCAACGAAGAGATGGGGGCATGATCTTTACAAGGAATGGGGGGGGGGAGAATAACCAAACCCTTGAGCCATGGTGTTAATCCATTTCATTGAGAAAACCCATGAACTCTCAACTACCCATTTGGTCTCATGCACCCAATCATTTAATCCTTCCAAGAATTGGTTGAGACAATAAATGCCTTGGGATGGGAGAGGTATGGCTGTCAATTTTCGTGCATGGGCAAGCCATCAACTTGGAAAATCGTGTTTTTACTTGTTGGGCAAGAAAACCCCCACGAAATTGGCCCAAAAGCCATTCTACACCCATGGCATTCATCCTCTCATGCAGTCTGAGCCTGTGGGTGTTTTATCCTTCACGTTTTTCACCATTTCCTGTGTTTTTCCATGCCCATAAACTCGTTTTTGGTTAGCTCATTGGCTGGGAGAAGAGAGCCACGATTTTTGGGGTTATGGAGGCCGTTTTTTGCCCACGAAATGCCCATGAGTATTCTTCTGAAAACAAATCTGCTCTCCTGGGGTTGATTTCCCATTTTCTCCCTTTCGTTTTGGGTTGCCCACGTTTTTCTGGAACTGTTAGAAACCCATTCTTGGGAACTTCACTTTAGAATAGTTTTTCTCATGCCCAGCACTTACTCTTTTGTTGTTATATGCATCCATCTCCTAGCAGCCTCAAAAAAACCCAACTGCTGGTTGGTATGTCTGATGCTGGAGTATCTATGGTTATGAGAGACCCTGTTGTTCCCTAGTTCCTTGTGGAGATCATGCCCAGCTCGGGGGGTGGCAGTGGTGCTAAGAGATTGAGCACACTGGCCTACGGTTGGGTGGAACGTTGCAGAAGCGTAGCCAGTTGTTTGGGGACTACTTCATCAAGATAAGTATTCTCTTGTGCTATTTTTCAATTGTTTAATTGATGAATACCTTGAATGTATGGTGAATGAGTATCTAAAATTACTTCCGCTGTGTTTTTAAAAATACTTATGCATCTTCATATGCTTGTTAGAACATCTGAATGCTCATGAATAAGTTCATGGGGCTAGATGCCCAGTTGTAGCACAATGATCCTCTCTATCATGCTGGTATGATAGGAGGGGACATTACAGAGAGAGATTGGGAGTTAGGGGAAAGGGGTTTAGAGAGAGATGGGGAGGTAGAGATTGGGGGTTATGGGTTTAGAGATATAGTGAGAGAGATATTAGAGTTTAATGGCTGAGAGAGAGAGAGAAAGGGAGAGATAGGTGGTTAAGAGTTTAGAGAGAGAGAGAGAGATTGGGGTTAGGGGTTTAGAGAGAGAGAGATTGGGGGTTAGGGTTTTAGAGAGATTGGGAGTCAGGGGTTTAGAGAGAGAGAGAGATTTGTGGTTAAGGGTTCAGAAATAGAGAGATTGGGGGTTAAGGGTTTAGGGAGAGAGAGAGAGAGAGAGAGAGAGATTGGAGGTTAGGGGATTAGAGAAAGATAGAGTGATAGGAGCTTAGTGGTTTAGAGATTAAGAGATAAAAATAGAGATATTGGTGGTTAGGGGTTTATAGAGAAAGATATTGGAGGTTAGATATTTAGAGAGGGAGAGAGAGATTGGTGGTTAAGGGTTTAGAGAGATTGGGGGTTAGGGTTTAGATAGAAAGAGATTTGTGGTTAGGGGTTCAGAAATAGAGAGATTGGGGGTTAAGGGTTTAGAGAGAGAGAGAGAGAGAGAGAGAGAGAGAGATTGGAGGTTAGGGGATTAGAGAAAGATAGAGTGAGAGGAGCTTAGTGGTTTAGAGAGAGAGAGATTGGTGGTTAGGGATTTAGAGAAGGAGAGAGAGATTGGAGGTTAGGGATTTAGAGAGAGAGAGATATATTGTAGGTTAGGGGTTTGGATATAGATAGAGATTGTAGGTTAGGGGTTCAGAGGGAGAGATAGAGATTATGGGTTAGGATTTTAGGGTATGAGAGAGAGATTTGGATTTAGAGGTTTAGAGAGATAGAGAAAGAGAGAGATTTGGATTTAAGGGTTTAGATAGATATATACAGAGAGAGAAATTTGGATTTAGGGGTTTAGAGAGATAGAGAGAGAGAGAGATTTGGGGTTAGGGGTTGAGAGACAGGGACAATGACTGTAGGTTAGGTGATTATAGAGAGAGATGGAGATAGAAAGAGAGAGATTGGGGGTTAGGGGTTTAGTGAGAGAGAGAGAATGGGGGTTGGAGGATTAGATAGATAAAATGATTGTGGGTTACGGGTTTAGAGAGAGGGAGATATAAAGAGAGGGATTGGTGGTTAGGGGTTTCGAGAGAGAGATCTTGTGAGTAAGGGGCTTATATAGAAAGAGATTAGGGGTTAGGGGTTTAGAGAGAGAGAGAGATTGGGGATTAGGGGTTTATATATAGAGAGAGAGAAAGAGAGAGGGATGGGGGGTTAGAGGCTTATATAACTAGATAGAAAGAGAGGGAGAGATACTGAAGGCTAGGGTTTAGAGATGGAGGGAGAGATATTGAAGGTTAGGGTTTTAGAGAGAGAGAGAGAGATTGGGTGTTAGGGGTTTAGAGAGAGATAGATAGAAAGATTCAGGACTAGGGGTTTGGATAGAGAGAGAGAGAGAGAGAGAGAGAGAGAGAGAGAGATTGGTGGTTAGAGGTTTAGACAGACAGAGAGAAAGAAAGGGAGAGATAGGTTGGGGGTTAGGGGTCTAGAGAGGGATAGAGAGAGATTGAGAACTAGGGGTTTGGATAGAGAGAGAGAGAGAGAGATTGGGGGTCGATTAGGGTTTAGAGATAGATAAAGATCACAAGGGGATTATTGAAGGTTAGCAATGGGGGGAGAAAGATATAGAGAGGTGGATGACTAGGTGGGTGAGCAGTGGGGGGTTACCGGTTGAGAGAGAGAGAATGACAGTTAGGGTTTAGAGAGAGATATATAGAAAGAAAGAGATTGGTGGTTAGGGGTTTACAGAGAGAGATATTGGGGGTTTAGAGAGAGAGAGTCCAGTGATTAGTGGTTTAGAGAGAGAGAGATTTGGGGTTAGGGGTTTAGAGAGAGACAGAGAGATTTGGATTTAGGGGTTTAGAGACAGAGATAGAGAGATTGGAGGTTAGGGGTCTAGAGAGAAAGAGATTGGCAGTTAGGAATTTAGAGAGAGAGAGAGAGAGATATTAGAGGTAAGAGTTTTAGAGAGATAAATATTAGAGGTTACGGGTTTAGAAAGAGAGAGATTGGGGATTCTTGGTTTAGAGAGAGATATTAGTGGTCAGGGGTTTAGAGCGAGAGAGAGAGAGAGAGAGAGAGAGAGAGAGAGAGAGAGAGAGAGAGAGATCAGTGGTTATGGGAATAGAGAGAGTGATAGATTGGGGATTAGGGGTTTAGAGAGAGAGGGAGAGAAAGAGAAACATAGAGAGATTTGGGTTTAGGGGTTGAGAGAGAGAGGGGGGGGGGGGAGAGATCGGGGGTTAAGGTTTGAGAGAGAAAGAGAGAATAGAGGTTTGGGGTTTCTAGAGATAGGTATTGGCGGTTAGAGGTTTAGAGAGATAGATTAGATGTTAGGGGTTTAGTGAGAGATAGAGATGAGAGGTTAGGGGTTTAGATAGAGAGATATCAAGGTTAGTGGTTGAGAGAGAGAGAGAGAGAGAGCCGAGGTTAGGGGTTTAGAGAGAGATTCATGGTTAGAATTTTAGAGAGAAAGATAGGGGTTAGGGGTTTAGAGGGAGAGAGAGATTGGGGGTTACTGAATAAGAGGGTTTAGAGAGAGAGAAAGAGATAGAGAGAGAGTGGTTAGAGATTTAGATAGATAGATAGATATAGAGGGAGGGAGAGATATTGGAGGTTAAGGGCTTAGCGAGAGAGAAAAAGATAGGTTGAGGGTTATGGGTCTAGAGAGGGAGAGGGAGGGATATTGGAGGGTAGGGGCTTAGAGAGAGACAAAGTTAGGTTGGGGGTTAGGGGTCTATAGAGGTTGAGGGAGAGGGAGAGATTGAGAACTAGGGGTTTGGAGAGAGAGAGAGAGAGAGAGAGGGAGAGAGAGAGAGAGATTGGTTCTTAGAGGTGTATATAGATAGAGAGAGAGGGAGAGATATTGGATGTTAGGGGTTAGAAAGATCGATATAGATTGGGGTGTTAGGGGTTTAGAGAGAAAGATATAGAGATATTGGGGGTAAGGGGTTTAGAGAGAGAGAAATTGGAGGTTAGGAGTTTAGACAGAGAGAGAGAGATTGGGGCTTAGTGGTTTTAACGAAAGAGAGAGAGATTGGAAGTTAGAGAGAGATCTATTATGTGTTAGGGGTTTAATGAGAGAGAGAGGTGGGGAATATTGGGGGTTAGGGATTTAGAGAGAGAGAGAGAGATTGGAGGTTAGGGGTTGCGAGAGAGAGAGAGATTACATATTAGGAGTTTAGAGAGAGAGAGAGAGAGAGAGATTGGGGGTCGATTACGGTTTAGAGATAGAGAGAGGGTTATGGGTTGAGAGAGAGAGAATGGGGTTGGTATTTAGAGAGAGAGAGAGAGAGATAGAAAGAGAAATATTGGTTGTTAGGGGTTTACAGAGAGAGAGAGATTTGGGTTTTAGAGAGTGAGAGACTAGTGATTAGTGGTTTAGAGAGAGAGATTGGGGTTTAGGGGTTTAGAGCGAGAGAGAGATTTGAGATTAGGGGTTTAGAGAGAGAGAGAGAGAGAGAGAGAGAGAGAGAAATATTGGTGGTTAGGGGTTTACAGAGAGAGAGATTTGGGTTTTAGAGAGAAAGAGATTGGTAGTTAGGAGTTTAAAGAGAGAGAGAGAGAGATTAGAGGGAAGGGGCATAGAGAGAGAAATATTAGAGGCTAGGGATTTGGAGAGAGATATTGGGGATTATTGGTTTAGAGAGAGAGAGAGAGAGAGATCATGGTTTATTATCTTAGAGAGAGTGAGACATTGGGGATTAGGGGTTTAGAGAGAGAGAGGGAGAGAAAGAGAGAGATAGAGAGATTGAGGTTTAAAGGTTGATACAAAGAGAGAGAGAGGGGAGATTGGGGGTTAAGGCTTGAGAGAGAGAGAGAGAGAGAGAGAGAGAGATCAAGGGTTAGGGGTTAGAGAAAGAGATATGGGTGGTTAAGCATTTAGAGAAAGAGATACTGGGGGTTAGGGTTCTAGAGAGAGAGGATTGGGGGTTATAGGTTTAGATAGAGAGAGGGAGGGGGTAGGTTCAAAGAGAAATATATTGGAGGTTAGGGCTTTATAGAGAGAGAGAGAGAGAGAGAGAGAGATTGGGGGTTAGTATTTTAGAGAGAGAGATAAGGGGTAATGGGTTCGGGGTTTAGAGAGGGAGAGAGAAATAAAGAGAGATTAGGGGTAAAGGGATTAGAGAGAGAGAGAGATGTTGGAGGCTAGTGGTTTAGAAAAAGGGAAAAAAAGAGAGAGATTGGGGGTAAGGGGTTTAGAGAGAAAGAGAGAGAGATTGGAGGTTAGAGAGAGAGATATGGATTGGGTGTTAGTGGTTTATATATAGAGAGAGAGGTGAACAGGTTTACACTGAGAAAGATTGAGAGATTGTGGGTTAGGGTCTTAGGTAAGGGGGAGAGAGAAAGAGATTTGGGGTTAGAGGCTTAGAGAGAGATAGATAGATATTGGGTTAGGGCTTTAGGGATAGAGAGATAAAAGGAGAGAGGTTTGTGGTTAGGGGTTTATAGAAAGAGATATGTTAGGCATAAGTGGTTTAGAGAGAATAAGATTAGGGGTTATGGGTTTAGAGAGAGAGAGGGATTCGAGACTAGGGGTTTGGAGAGAGATAGAGATAGAGAGAGAGAGAGAGAGAAAGAAATTGGTTGTTAGAGATTTAAATATATAGATAGAGAGAGATATATTTGAGGTTAGGGGTTGAGAGAGAGAGAGAGGTTTGGGGTTAGGGGTCTAGAGAGGGAGAGAGAGAGAGGGATAGATATTGGAGGTTAAGGGCTTAGAGAGAGAGAGATAGGTTTGGGATTAGGGGTCTAGAGAGGGAGAGGAAGAGATTGAGAACTAGGGATTTGGAGAGAGAGAGAGAGAGAGAGAGAGATTGGTTGTTAGAGATTTAGATAGATAGAGAGAGAGAGAGATATTAGATGTTAGGGGTTTAGAAAAAAAGAGATAGATAGGGTATTAGGGGTTTAGAGGTTAGGGGTTAGGGGTTTAGAGAGAGAGAGAGAAAGAGATATTGGTGGTAAAGAGTTTAGGGAGAGAGCGATTAGAGGTTAGGGGTTAGGAGTTTAGATAAACAGAGGGAGATTGAGGGTGAGTGGTTTAACAAAAGAGAGAGATTGGGGTTTAGAGAGAGAGATTGGATGTTAGAGAGAGATAGATTGGGTGTTAGGGTTTAGTTAGAGAGAGAGGTGGGGAATATTGGGGGTTAAGGGTTTAGAGAGAGAGGGATATTAGAGGTTAGGGGTTTAGAGAGAGAGGGGGACAGAGATTGCACGTTAAGGGTTGAGATAGAGAGAGAGAGAGATTGGGGGGTCGATTAGGGTTTAGAGATATAGAGAGATCACATAGGGATTATTGATTGGAGATTAGGGGTTTAGAGAGATAGAGAGATCGGGGGTTAGGGGTTTAAGGAGAGAGAGAGAGAGAGAGAGAGAGAGAGAGAGAGAGAGAGAGAGAGATTATTGATGGTTAGTTGTGGCGGGAGAAATATAGAGAGAGGGAGAGAAGTGGATGGGTGAGCAGTGGTGGGTTTGGGTAGAGAGAGAGAGAGAGAGAGAGAGAGAGAG
Organism: Larix kaempferi; assembly: GCA_027924585.1. Lineage (NCBI taxonomy): Eukaryota > Viridiplantae > Streptophyta > Pinopsida > Pinales > Pinaceae > Larix > Larix kaempferi. The sequence goes on from BSBM01001365.1 coordinate 6,026,364, forward strand.
AGGGTTAGGGGTTGAGTAAGAGAGAATGGAGCTAGGATTTAGAGAGAGAGAGAGATAGAAAGAGAAATATTTGTGGTTAGGGGTTTACAGAGAGAGATTTGGGGTTTATAGAGAGATACCAGTGATTAGTGGTTTAGAGAGAGAGATTGGGGTTTAGGGGTTTAAAGAGAGAGAGAGACAATGGGGTTTTGGGGTTTTGGGAAAGAGGGAGAGAGAGATTGGAGGTTAGGGGTCTAGAGAGAAAGAGATTGGTAGTTAGGGGTTTAGAAAGAGAAAGAGATTGGTAGTTAGGGGCATGGAGAGATAAATATTAGAGGTTAGGGGTTTGGAGAGAGATATTGGGGATTATTGGTTTAGAGAAAGATATTGGTGGGGGTTTAAAGAGAGAGAGAGAGAGAGATCGGTGGTTATGGTCTTAGAGAGAGTGAGAGATTGGGGATTAGGGGTTTAGAGAAAGGGAGAGAAAGAGAGAGATAGCGAGATTGGGGTTTAAAGGTTGATACAAAGAGAGAGAGAGGGAGATTGGGGGTTAAGGTTTGAGAGAGAGAGAGAGAGATCGAGGGTTAGGGATTTAGAGAGAGAGAGATTGGTGGTTAGGGGTTTAGAGAAAGAAAGACTGATGGTTAGGGGTTTAGAGAGAGAGAGAGAGAGAGAGAGAGAGAGAGATATCGGGGGTTATAGGTCTAGATAGATAGAGAGAGAGAGAGAGAGAGAGAGAGGGTTATAGGTCTAGATAGAGAGAGAGAGAGGGGGTTAGGTTTAGAGAGAGAGATATTGGAGGTTAGGTACTTACAAAGAGAGAGAGAGAGAGAGAGAGAGAGATTAGGGGTTAGGAGTTTAGAGAGAGATAAGGGGTTGTTGGTTTGGGGTTTAGTGAGTTAGAGAGAGATAAAGAGAGATTAGGGGTAAATGCCTTAGAGAGAGAGAAATTGGAGGTTAGAAAGAGAGAGATCAATTGGGTGTCAGGTGCTTAGAGAGAGAGAGATTGAAATTGTGGGTTAGGGGTTTAGAGAGAGAGACATTCAAGGCTAGGTGTTTAGAGAGAGAGAGAGAGATATTGGATGTTATGGATTTAGAGAGGGAGAGAGAGATTGGGGGTTAAGGATTTAGAGAGAGATATATTGTAGGTTAGGCGTTTGGAGATAGATAGAGATTGTAGGTTAGGGGTTCAGAGAGAGAGAGAGAGAGATTAGGGGTTAGGATTTTAGAGTATGAGAGAGAGAGACATTTGGATTTAGGGCTTTAGAGGGATAGAGAAAGAGAGAGATTGGGATTTAGGGGTTGAGAGAGATAGAGAGAGATATTTGGACTTAGGGGTTTAGAGAGATAGAGATAGAGAGTTTAGGGGATAGGGGTTGAGAGACAGAGACACAGACTGCAAGTTAGGTGATTATAGAGAGAGATGGAGATAGAAAGAGAGAGATTGGGGGTTAGGGGCTTAGGGAGAGAGAGAGAGAATGGGGGTTGGAGGATTAGATAGATTAAACGATTGTGGGTTACGAGTTTAGAGAGAGGGAGATAGAAAGAGAGGGATTGGTGGTTAGGGGTTTCGAGAGAAAGATATTGTGGGTTAGGGGTTTTAGATAGAAAGAGATTAGTGGTTAGGGGTTTAGAGAGAGAGAGAGATTGGGAATTAGGGGTTTGATAGATATATATAGAGAGAGAGGGATGGGGGGTTAGAGGCTTATATAAATAGGTAGAAAAAGAGGGAGAGATATTGAAGGCTAGGGTTTAGAGAGAGAGGGAGAAATATTGAAGGCTAGGGGTTTAGAGAGAGAGAGATTGGGGTTTAGGGGTTTAGAGACAGAGATAGAGAGATTGGAGGTTAGGGGTATAGAGAGAAACAAATTGGCAGTTAGGAGTTTAGAGAGAGAGAGAGATTGGAGGTAATGGTTTTAGAGAGATAAATATTAGAGGTTAGGGGTTTAGAAAGAAAGAGATTGGGGATTCTTGGTTTAGAGAGAGATATTGGTGGTTAGGGGTTTAGATAGATATCGAGAGAGAGAGAGAGAGAGAGAGAGAGATGGGTGGTTATTGGCTTAGAGAGAGTGAGAGATTGTGGATTAGGGTTTTACAGAGAGAGGGAGAGAAAGAGCGAGATAGAGACATTGGGGTTTAGGGATTGAGAGAGAGAGAGAGAGATTCAGGGTTAAGGTTTGAGAGAGAGAGAATAGAGGTTTTGGGTTTCTAGAGAAAGGTATTGGCAGTTAGAGGTTTAGAGAGATAGATTAGAGGTTAGAGAATTAGAGAAAGATAGAGATTAGGTATAGGGGTTTAGATAGAGAGATATCGAGGGTTAGTGGTTGAGAGAGAGAGAGAGAGTTGAGGTTAGGGGTTTAGAGAGAGGATTTTAGAGAGAAAGACAGGGGGTTAGGGGTTTAGAGGGATAGAGAGATTGGGGGTTACTGGTTAAGAGGGTTTAGAGAGATATAGAGATTCAGGACTAACGGTTTGGAGAGAGAGAGAGATAGAGAGAGAGTGTTTAGAGATTTAGATAGATAGATAGAGAGGGAGGGAGATATATTGGAGGTTAAGGGCTTAGAGAGAGAGAAAAAGATATGTTGAGGGTTAGGGGTCTAGAGAGGGAGAGGGAGGGATATTGGAGGGTAGGAGCTTAGAGAGAGACAGAGATAGGTTGGGGGTTGGGGGTCTATAGAGGGAGAGGGAGAGGGAGAGATTGAGAACTAGGGGTTTGGAGAGAGAGAGAGAGAGAGAGAGAGAGAGAGAGAGATTGGTTGTTAGAGATGTAGATAGATAAAGAGAGAGGGAGATATATTGGATGTTAGGGGTTAAGAAAGATAGATATAGATTAAGTGTTAGGGGTTATACGTTTAGAGAGAGAGAGATAGAGATATTGGGGTAAGGGGTTTAGAGAGAGAGAAATTGGAGGTTAGGAGTTTAGAGAGAGAGAGAGAGATTGGGGGTTAATGATTTAACGAAAGAGAGAGAGATTGGGGCTAAGGGGTTTAGAGAGAGAGATTGGAGGTTATAGAGAGATCTATTGGGTGTTAGGAGTTTAGTGAGAGAGAGAGAGGTGGAGAAGATTGGGGGTTGGGGATTTAGAGAGAGAGAGATATTGGAGGTTAGGGGTTGAGAGAGAGAGAGAGAGATTGGGGCTAAGGGGTTTAGAGAGAGAGATTGGAGGTTAGAGAGAGATCTATTGGGTGTTAAGGGTTTAGTGAGAGAGAGAGAGGTGGGGAAGATTGGGGGTTGGGGATTTAGAGAGAGAGAGAGATTGGAGGTTAGGGGTTGAGAGAGAGAGCGAGATATTGCATATTAGGAGTTTAGAGAGAGAGATATCGGGGGTTAGGGGTTTAGAGAGAGAGAGAGAGAGAGAGAGAGAGAGAGAGAGAGAGAGATTAGGGGTCGATTACGGTTTAGAGATAGAGAGAGGTCACATAGGGATTTTTGATGGTTAGTAGTGGGGGGAGAAATATATAGAGAGGGAGAGGAGTAAATGGGTGAGTAGTGGGGGGTTTGGGTAGAGAGAGAGAGAGAGAGGGTTATGGGTTGAGAGAGAGAGAATGGGGTTAGGATTTAGAGAGAGAGAGAGAAAGAGAGACATAGAAAGAGAAATATTGGTGGTTGGGGATTTACAGAGAGAGAGATTTGGGTTTTAGAGAGAGAGAGACTAGTGATTAGTTGTTTAGAGAGAGAGATTAAGGTTTAGGGTTTTAGAGAGAGAGAGAGATTGGGGCTTTTAGAGATAGAGAGAGGTCACATAGGGATTTTTGATGGTTAGCAGTGGGGGGAGAAATATAGAGAGAGGGAGAGGAGTAAATGGGTGAGTAGTGGGGGGTTTGGGTAGAGAGAGAGAGAGGGTTATGGGTTGAGAGAGAGAGAATGGGGTTAGGATTTAGAGAGAGAGAGAGAGAGAGAGAGAGAGAGAGAGAGAGACATAGAAAGAGAAATATTGGTGGTTGGGGGTTTGCAGAGAGAGAAATTTGGGTTTTAGAGAGAGAGAGACTAGTGATTAGTGGTTTTGAGAGAGAGATTGGGGTTTAGGGGTTTAGAGAGAGAGAAAGATTGGAGATTAGGGGTTTAGAAAGAGAGAGAGATAGAAAGAGAAATATTGGTGGTTAGGGGTTTATAGAGAGAGAGATTTGGGTTTTAGAGAGAGAGACTAGTGATTAGTGGTTTAGAGAGAGAGATTAGGATTTAGGGTTTTAGAGAGAGAGAGAGATAGGGGCTTAGGGGTTTAGAGAGAGAGAGAGAGAGAGAGAGAGAGAGAGAGAGAGAGAGATTGGAGGTTAGGGGTATAGAGAGAAATAGATTGGTAGTTAGGGGTTTAAAGAGAGAGAGAGATATTAAAGGTAAGGGGCATAGAGAGGGAAATATTAGAGGTTAGGGGTTTGGAGAGAGATATTGGGGATTATTGGTTTAGAGAGAGATATTTGTGGGGGTTTAGAGAGAGAGAGAGAGATCACGGTTTATGGTCTTAAAGAGAGTGAGAGATTGGGGATTAGGGGTTTAGAGAGAGAGAGGGAGAGAAAGAGAGAGATAAAGAGATTGGGGTTTAAAGGTTGATACAAAGAGAGAGAGAGGGAGATTGGGGGCTAAGGTTTGAGAGAGAGAGAGAGAGATCGAGGTTTATGGGTTAGAGAGAGAGACATGGGTGGTTAGGGGTTTAGAAAAAGAGATACTGGGGGTTAGGGGTTTAGAGAGAGAGAGACAGTGAGAGAGAGAGATTGGGGGTTATAGGTCTAGATAGAGAGAGGGAGGGGGTAGGTTCAAAGAGAAAGATATTGGAGGTTAGGGATTTACAGAGAGAGAGAGAGAGAGAGAGATTGGGGGTTAGGAGTTTAGAGAGAGAGATAAGGGGTCAGGGGTTCAGGGTTTAGAGAGGGAGAGAGAGATAGAGAGATTAGGCATGAAGGGCTGAGAGAGAGAGAGAGATGTTGGAGGTTAGTGGTTTAGAGAAAGGGAGAAAAAGAGAGAGATTGGGGGTAAGGGGTTTAAAGAGAGAGAGATTGGAGATTAGAGAGAGAGATATGGATTGGGTGTTAGGGGTTTAGATAGAGAGAGAGAGAGGTGAATGAGTTTACACTAAGAGAGATTGAGAGATTGTGGGTTAGGGGCTTATGTAAGGGGAGAGAGAAAGAGATTTATGGTTAGAGGCTTAGAGAGAGATAGATAGATAGATATTGGGTTAGGGGTTTAGAGAGAGAGAGAGATAAAAGGAGAGAGGTTTGTGGTTAGGGGTTTATAGAAAGAGAGAGGTTAGGCGTAAGTGGTTTAGAGAGAATAAGATTAGGGGTTATGGGTTTAGAGAGAGAGAGAGATTCAGGACTAGGGATTTTGAGAGAGAGAGAGAGAGAGAGATTAGAGGTTAGGGGCTGAGAGAGAGAGAGGTTGGGGGTTAGGGGTCTAGAGAGGGAGAGAGAGAGGGAGAGATATTGGAGGTTAAGGGCTTAGAGAGAGAAAGATAGGTTGGGGATTAGGGGTCTACAGAGGGAGAGAGAGAGATTGAGAACTAGATGTTTGGATAGAGAGAGAGAGAGATATTGGTTGTTAGAGGTTTAGATAGATAGAGAGAGAGAGGGAGAGATATTAGATGTTAGGGGTTTAGAAAGAAAGAGATAGATTGGGTATTAGGGGGTTAGAGAGAGAGAGAAATAGATATTGGGATAAAGGGTTTAGGGAGAGAGAGATTGGAGGATAGGGGTTAGGAGTTTAGATAGAGAGAGGGAGATTGGGGGTGAGTGGTTTAACGAAAGATAGAGATTGGGGTAAGGGGTTTAGAGAGAGAGATCGATTGGGTGTTAAGGTTTAGTTAGAGAGAGAGGTGGGGAATATTGGGGGTTAGGGGTTTAGAGAGAGAGGGATATTAGAGGTTATGGGTAGAGAGAGAGAGAGAGATTACAAGTTAAGGGTTTAGAGAGAGAGAGAGATTGGGGGTCGATTAGGGTTTAGATATAGAGAGAGATCACATGGGGATTATTGATTGGAGATTAGGGGTTTAAAGAGAGAGAGAGATCAGGGGTTAGGTGTTTAGAGAGAGAGAGAGATTGGGGGTCGATTAGGTTTTATAGATAGAGAGAGATGACATAGGGATTATCGATGGTTAGTGGTGGGGGGGAGAAATATATAGAGAGGGAGAGGAGTAGATGGGTGAGTAGTGGTGGGTTTGGGTAGAGAGAGAGAGAGAGAGGGTTAAGGGATGAGTGAGAGAGAATGGGGTTAGGATTTAGAGAGAGAGAGATAGAAAGAAAAATATTGGTGGTTAGGGGTTTACAGAGAGAGATTTGGGTTTACAGAGAGATACTGGTGATTAGTGGTTTAGAGATAGAGATTGGGGTTTAGGGGTTTAAAAAGAGAGAGAGACAATGGGGTTTAGGGGTTTTGGGAAAGAGGGAAAGAGAGATTGGAGGTTAGGGGTCTAGAGAGAAAGAGATTGGTAGTTAGGGGTTTAGAAAGAGAAAGAGATTGGTAGTTAGGGGCATGGAGAGATAAATATTAGAGGTTAGGGGTTTGGAGAGAGATATTGGGGATTATTCATTTAGAGAGAGAGAGAGAGATCGGGGGTTATGGTCTTAGAGAGAGTGAGAGATTGGGGATTAGGGGTTTAGAGAGAGGGATAGAAAGAGAGAGATAGAGAGAGGGGGAGAGAAAGAGAGAGATAGAGAGATTGTGGTTTAAAGGTTAATACAGAGAGAGAGAGAGAGGGACATTGGGGGTTACAGTTTGAGAGAGAGAGATCGAGGGTTAGGGGTTTAGAGAGAGAGAGGTTGGTGGTTAGGGGTTTAGAGAGAGAGAGAGAGAGAGAGAGAGATCGGGGGTTATATGTCTATATATATAGAGAGAGGGGGGGGTAGGTTCAAAGAGAGAGAGATTGGAGGTTAGGGATTTACAGAGAGAGAGAGATATTAGGGGTTAGGAGTTTAGAGAGAGAGATAAGGGGTCATGGGTTCGTATTTTAGAGAGTTAGAGAGAGATAAATAGAGATTAGGGGTAAAGGTCTTAGAGAGAGAGAGAAATTGGAGGTTAGAGAGAGAGAGATCAATTGGGTATTAGGTGCTTAGAGAGAGAGAAATGGAGATTGTGGGTTAGAGGTTTGGAGAGAGAGAGAGAGAGAGAGACTGAAGGTTAGGTGTTTAGAGAGAGAGAGAGAGAGATTGGATGTTAGTGGTATATAGAGAGAGAGAGATTGGGGGGAGTGGTATAGAGAGAGAGAGAGATTGGGGGTTGATGGTATAGAGAGATAGAGATTGGGGGTTAATAATGGTTTAGAGATAGAGAGAGATCACGAGGGGTGTATGGATGGTTATTGGTGTCGGGTAGATAGAAAAAAAAGGTGGTGAGGGGAGTATGGGTTAGGAGTGACGTTTTTGGGAGAGAGAGAGAGATTGGGGGTTAGGGGTGATGGGTTTAGAGTGAGAGAGATGGAGGGACATATTGAGGGTTATGGGTTAGGGTTTAGATAGAGTGAGAGAGAGAGAGAGAGAGAGAAAGGGAGAGATAGGGGGTTAGGTGTTTAGAGAGAGAGAGATAGAGATATGGGTTAGGGGTTTAAAGAGAGAGATTGGGTGTTAGGGGTTTAGAGAGATTGGGAGTCAGGGGTTTAGAGAGAGAGAGAGATTTGTGGTTAAGGGTTCAGAAATATAGAGATTGGGGGTTAATGTTTTAGTGAGAGAGAGAGAGATTGGGGTTTAGGGGATTAGAGAAAGATAGATTGATAGGGGCTAAGTGGTTTAGAGAGAGAGAGATTGGTGGGTAGGGGTTTAGAGAGAGAGAGATTGGAGGTGAGGAATTTAGAGAGGGAGAGAGAGAATGGGGGTTAGGGATTTAGAGATAGAGAGAGATTGTAGGTCAGGGATTTGGATATAGATAAAGATTGTAGGTTAGGGTTTTAGAGAGGCAAACAGAGAAAATGGTGGTTAGGGGTTCAAAGAGAGAGAGAGGGTTAGGGGTTTAGAGAGAGAGAGGGAGAGAGAGAAATTAGTGGTTAGGAGTTTAGAGTAGGAGAGAGAGAGAGATTTGGATTTAGGGGTTTAGAGAGAGAGAGAGAGAGAGAGAGAGACAGAGAGATTGGGGGTTAGGGGTTGAGCGACACAAAGAGAGAGACTACAGGTTAGGTGAATATAGAGAGATATGGAGATAGAAAGAGAGAGATTAGGGGTTAGGGGTTTAGGGAGAGAGAGAGAGATAGGGGGTTGGAGGCTTAGAGAGATATAAAGATTGGGGTTGACGGATTTAAAGAGAGGGAGATAGAAAGAGAGGGATCGATGGTTAGGGGTTTAGAGAGAGAGACTCTGGGTAAGGGGTTTAGATAGAAAGAGATTAGGGGTTAAGGGTTTAAAGAGAGAGAGAGAGAGAGAGAGAGAGAGAGAGATTGGGGATTAGGGGTTTATATAGATATATATATAGAGAGAGAGAGGGATTGAGGGTTAGAGGTTTATATAGATAGATAGAAAGAGAGGGGTTTAGAGAGAGAGGGAGAGATATTGAAGGCTAGGGGTTTAGAGAGAGCGAGAAAGATTGGGGGTTAGGGGTTTGTGGTTTAAATAAAGAGAGTGAGAGATTAGAGTTTATTGGTTTAGAGAATGAGAGAGAAAGAGAGAGATTGGGGGTAATGGGTTGAGAGAGAGTGAGAAATTGATTGTTAGGGCTTAGAGAGAGAGAGATAGAAAGCTTGATATTGGGGTTAGGGGTTTAGAGAAAGAGTGAATGCGAGAGAGAGATTGGAGATTAGGGGTTTGGAGAGAGAGAGAGAGAGAGAGAGAGAGAGAGATTGGAGGTTATGGGTTTAGAGAGAGAGAGAGATGAGGGGTTAGGGTTTCAAAGATAGAGAAAAAGAGATTAGGTGTTTATAGGGGTTTAGATATAGTTAGATATGATGGAGGTAGTTTGGATGGTTAGTGGTGGGGGTAAAAGAGACATACATAGGGGGGAGGGGTAGCTAGGTGAGGAGTGGGGTTTTTGAGAGAGAGGGAGAAGGTTAGAGGTTTAGAGAGAGAGAGAGATATTAGGGGTTAGGTGTTTAGAGAGAGACATATATAGAGTTTGTTTGTTAGGGGTTGAGAGAGAGAGAGAGAGAGAGATTGGGTGTTAAGGGTTTAGAGAAATATAGAGATATGTAAAGAGAGAAATTGGTGGTTAGAGATCTAGAGAAAGAGAAATATTGGGGGTCAGGGATATATATATATATTATAGAGAGAGAGAGAGAGAGAGAAAGATTGGTTTTTAGGGGCTTAGAGAGAGAAATTGGGGGTTAGGGTTTAGAGAGAGAGAGATTGGTTAATGGTTTAGAGAGACAGAGAGATTGATGGTAAGGGGTCTAGAGAGAGACCTTGGAGGTTAGGGGTTAAGAGAGAGAGAGTGAGATTGGAGGTCAAGGGTTCAAAGAGAGAGATTAGAGGTTAGGTGCATAGAGAGTGAGGGGGATATTGGGGGTTAGGGGTTTAGAGTTATATACAAACATTATGGGTTAATAGGGATTTAGAGAGAGCGAGAGAGAGCGAGAGAGAGAGAGAGCTCATGGGGGGGAGTATGGATGGTTAGTCATTGGGGGGTAGAGATAAATAAGGAGGGATGGGTAGGTGGATGCAGAGTGAGAGTTTTATAGGAGAGAGAGAGGGGGGGGGGGAGAGAGAGAGAGATTTTGGGTGTTGGGCATTTAGAGAGAGAGAGAGAGAAATTGGGGGTTAGGGGTTCAAATAAAGAGAGATATTTAGGGTTGGGGGCTTAGAGAGAGAGAGAGAGAGAGATACTGTGGTTAGTAGTTTAGATAGAGAGAGAGTGATTAGAGTTTAGAAGTTTAGAGAGAGATAGAGAGAGAGGGGGTTTGGTGGTCATGGTATTTAGAGAGAGAGAGAGAGAGAGAGAGAGAAATTGGAGGTTAGAGGTTTAGAGAGAGAGACCAGAGGTTAGGGTTTTAGAGAGAGAGAGATTAGGGGCTAGGGGTTTAGAGAGAGAGAGATTGGGGATTAGGGGTTTAGAGAGAAAGAGAGATTAGAGGTTAGGGATTTAGAGAGAGAGAGAGAGATTGGGGGTTATGGATTTAGAGAGAGAGATATTGGGGGTTATGGATTTAGAGAGAGAGGGAGTGAAATTAAGGATTATGGGTTTAGAGAGAGAGGGAGAGAAAGAGAGATATTATAGGTTAGCAGTTTAGAGAGGGAGTGAAAGAGAGATATTGGGCATTAGGGGTTTATAGAGAGAGATATTGGGGTTAGGGGTTTAGAGAGAGAGAGAGAGAGAAATAAAGAGAGAGAGGTTGGCGGTAAGTGGTTTAGAGAGAGAGAGATTGGAGGTTAGAGTGAGAGATCTATTGGGTGTTGGGGGTTTTGAGAGAGAGAGAGAGAGAGAGAGAGAGAGAGAGAGAGAGAGAGGAGGAATATTGGGGGTTAAGGGTTTAGAGGGAGAGAAATATTGGAGGTTAGGGGTTTAGAGGGAGAGAGAGAATTCTGGTTAGGGTTTAGAGAGAGAGATTGGGGGTTTAGAACGAGAGATAGGTTTGGCGTTAATACGTGTTTAGAGATAGAGAAAGATCATAGTGGGAGCATGTATTGTTAGTGGTCAGGGGGTAGAGACATAGATAGGGGAAGGGTAGGTGGATAGTGAGTGAGGGTTTGAGGAGAGAGAGAGAGAGATTCTAGGATAGAGATATAAATAGAGAGAAAGAAGGGTGTTTAAAGAGAGAAATTGGAGGTTTAGAGAGATAGAGATATGTTGGGGGCTAGTGGTTTAGGGAAAGAGAAAAAAAGAGAGTGATTGGGGATAAGGGGTTTAGAGAGAGAGATTGGGCATTAGAGAGAGAGAGAGAGAGAAAGAGGTTTAGGGGTTTAGAGAGAGAGAGAGAGATTGTGGGTTAGGGGCTTATGTAAGGGGGAGAGAGGGAGAGGGAGAGAGAGAGAGAGAGAGAGAGAGAGATTTGGGGTTAGAGGCTTAGAGATAGATAGATAGATATGGGGTTAGGGGTTTAGAGAGAGAGAGAGTGAGAGAGATTGGCGGTTAGGGGTTTAGAGAAAGAGAGAGGCTAGGGGTAAGGGGTTTAGAGAGAATGAGATTAGGGGTTATGGGTTGAGAGAGAGAGAGAGAGAGAGAGAGAGAGAGAGAGATTCGGGACTAAGGGTTTGGATAGAGAGAGAGAGAGAGAGAGAGAGAGAGAGATTGGTGGTTAGAGGTGTAGATAAATAGATAGAGAGAGTGGGAGAGATATTGAAGGTTAGGGGCTTAGAGGGAGAGATAGGTTAGGAGTTAGGGGTCTAGAGAGAGAGAGATTAAGGACCAAGGGTTTGGATAGAGAGAGAGAGAGAGAGAGAGAGAGAGAGATTGACAGTTAGAGGTTCAGATTGATAGAGAGAGAGGGAGAGATATTGGAGGTTAGGGGTTTAGAAAGAGAGAGATAGATTGGGTGTTATGGGTTTAGAGAGAGAGAGAGATTGGGGGTTATAGGTTAGGGGTTTAGAGAGATAGAGAGAGATATTTGGGATTAGTGGTTTAGAGAGAGAGAGAGAGAAAAATATATATATTGGGGATAAGGGGTTTAGAGAGAGAGATTAGAGGTTGGGGGTTAGGAGTTTAGAGAGAGAGAGTGGGGGTTGATTAGTTTTTATATAGAGAGAGAGATCACAGGGGGATTATTGATGGTTAGCAGTGGGTGGAGAAATATATAGAGAGGGGGGGGAAGTAGGTGGTTGAGGAGTGGGGGCTTCGATTAGAGAGAGAAAGAGGGGGGGTTAGGGATTGAGAGAGAGAGAGAGAGAGAGAGAGAGAGAGAGAGATTGGGGGTTAGGGTTTAGAGAGAGGGACATAAAAAGAGAGAGTTTGGTGGTTACGGGTTTAGAGAGAGAGAGATTGGAGGTAAGGGGTTTAAAGAGAGAAATATTAGAGGTTAGGGGTTTAGAGAGAGAGATTGAGGATTATTGGTTTAGAGAGAGATACTGGGGGTTATGGGTTTAGAGAGAGAGAAAGGGTTATGTGCTTAGAGAGAGTGAGAGATTAGGGATTAGGGGTTTAGAGAGAGAAAGGGAGAGGAGAGATATAGAGAGATTGGGGTTTAGGGGTTGAGACAGAGAGAGAGAAAGGGAGATTGGGGGTTAAGATTTGATAGAGAGAGAGAGATTGAGGGTTAGGGGTTTAGAGAGAGAGAGACTAGGGGTTATGGGTTTAGAGAGAGAGAGAGAGAGATATTGGGGGTTAGGATTTTAGAGAGAGAGATAAGGGGTTTAGGTTTTAGAGAGGGAGAAAGAGATAAAGAGAGATTAGGGGCAAGGGGCTTAGAGAGAGAGAGATCAATTGGGTGTTAGGTGCTTAGAGAGAGAGATGGAGATTGTGGGTTATGAGTTTAGAGAGAGAGAGAGAGAGATACTGGATGTTAGTGGTATATATATATAGAGAGAGAGAGAGGGAGGGAGGGAGAGATTGGGGGTTGATAGGAGTTTAGAGATAGAAAGAGATCACAGGGGGAGTATGGATGGTTAGTGGTGGCAGAAAGATAAACATAAAAGGTGGTGAGGGGAGGATGGGTTAGGAGTGATGGTTTTGGGGGGGAGAGAGAGAGAGAGAGAGAGAGATTAGGGGTTAGGGGTTAGGGGTTTAGAGAGAGAGAGAGAGAGAGAGGTAGAGATTAAGGGTTATGGATTAGGGGATTGAGGATTATGGGTTAGGGGTTTAGAGAGATATTGGGGTCAGGGATTTAGAGAGAGAGAGAGAGAGACATTTGTGGTTGGGGGGTTCAAAAAGAGAGAGATTGGGGATTAGGGGTTTAGAGAGAGAGAGAGCGATATTGGGGGTTAGGGGATTAGTGAAAGATAGAGAGATAGGGACTTAGTGGTTTAAAGAGAGATAAAATGGGAGAGATTGGTGGTCAGGGTTTTAGAGAGGGAGATTGTGGGTTAGGGGTTTAGGGAGAGAGAGATTGTAGGTTAGGGGTTTGGATATAGATAGAGATTGTAGATTATGGGTTTAGAGAGGAAGAGAGATATATTGGTGGTTAGTGGTTTAGAGAGAGAGAGAGTTAGGGGTTTAGAGAGAGAGAGAGAGAGAGAGAGATTGGGGGTTAGGAGTTTAGAGAAAGAGAGATAGACTGTAGGTTAGGTGATTAGAGAGAGAGATTGAAATAGAGATTGGGGGTTAGGGGTTGAGAGAAAGAGATATAGACTGTAGGTTAGGTGATTAGAGAGAGAGAGAGAGAGATTTGTGGTTAGGGGTTTAGAGAGAGATATATTGGGGGTAAAAGGGCTAGAGAGAGATAGAGATATTGGGGGTTACAGGTTTAGAGAGAGAGAGAGAGAGAGAGAGAGAGAGAGAAAGAGAGGGATTGGTGGTTAGGGGTTTAGAGAGAAAGAGACTAGGGTTTAGGGGTTTAGAGAGAGAGATTGGGGATTAATGGTTTAGATAGATAGATAGAGAGAGAGAGAGGGATTGTGGGCAAGAGGATTATATAGATAGATAGAAAGAGAGGGGTTTAGATAGAGAGGGAGAGATATTTAAGGCTAGGGGTTTAGAGAGAGGGAGAGAGAAAGAGAGAGATAGATAGATTGGGCATTAGGGGTTTAGAGAGAGAGATATAGAAATATTGATATTGGGGTTAGGGATTTAGAGAAAGAGTGAATGAGAGAGAGAGAGAGAGAGAGAGAGAGAGAGATTAGGGGTTAGGGTTCAGAGATAAAGAAAGAAAGATTAGGGGTTTA